>OU611949.1:20007500-22407500 GCA_914767545.1 Sesia apiformis | reverse complement strand
TTCATCCCCCTATCTCGGAAAGAGTATTTTTGCTCTTCGATATCTGAGTGCAAAAGCCGTTTTTATTCGCTAGAGGATAAAGTAAATTGAATTTAGAACATCGTGTGCACTAAGTTTGTGAATTCAAAACATCATTAAACCTATTTACTTCTACCTCCATGTTGCCGAATTTATCATACAACCTTTTTTAATTTGTTAAAAACTCAGACTCGGAACCTTCTTGGTGTACTTTTTTTTAATTTGCTTTGCGCGCGCCATTTTCTTTCCGAGATACGGGGATGAAAAGTTACGTGTTGCACTCGAGAGCAGAGATGTTTCACCTCGTGCTCTTTTGATTCCCTCGCTAACGCTCAGGATTCTAATTTTAGAATCCTTCGCTTGCTCGGTCATCAAAATTGAGCACGCGGTTAAAAAGCAACTTTGCACTCTTGTATAACAAATAACTATTGTTTGTTAGATTAAAAAAAAATCAGTAAGAATCCGTACAATCCCGAAGAATGTTTACATAACTCGAGTTTAGCATTTTTAAGTCTGGCATTTTGATTTCGTTTGTAAATATTAAAATGGGGATCAGCTTTAATAGATAAAGCCCTAAAATATTAACTTTGTAAGCGTGGTCACAGTCACAAATATTTATCTGTCTCGTGTTCAGTAAGTATTAACTATTTTATTTGTAAATATAGTTTATATTATTATTGTACATAATAAAGTACATATTTATTGTAATATTTCGTTTGTTTTATTAAACCGTTTACTGCAGTTGAATAACAATATTAAAACGGATTATTAAATTTAATGATAGTTTTCTATTTTATATAGAAGACGAGCGAGCGACCCACGAGATGGTAGTGGTCACCGCCGCCCATGGACACCTGCAACACCAGGGGGGTGCGGTGCGACCCTGCAGAATCCCATTCACAGTTCTTTCGAAGACCCATGTCGTAATTCAACGGAAAAACTTCAATAGGCAGTTCATTCCACAACTTTCTGGTTCAAGTGTCTTGAAAACCGCACTATACACATTAACTCTTTGTGCAGTTCCACCGCCTTTCGATGAGGAGGTGCGATGATAAAACTCCAAAGTTGGCATTATATCGAACAGCTCTTCAGAATTTTCCCCATTATAAACACAGGGAGATGCTACATCTCTTCGGATTCTGAGTGATTATATACCGCTTGTGAGAGTAGGATCGGTGACAATTCGAACAGCACGCCGTTGGACGGAGTCAAAGCTGTTATTTCGATACACCGACCACCGTGTGCTGTTATTTCGATACACCGACCACCGTGTGCTGTTATTTCGATACACCGACCACCGTGTGCTGTTATTTCGATACACCGACCACCGTGTGGGCAAGTACTCCATATGAGATCTAATTTGGGCTTTGTAAAGCAACAAGCGTTGCTTCGGAGTGAAGTACCGCCTCGCTCTGTTAAGTACACCGAACTTCTTTGAAGCCAGTGTGACTTTATTCGCCAGATGACTGCGGAACTCGACCTTACTGGAAATATCGACACCAAGGACCCCGACACTATCTGAGATCGCGAGGGATGTTCTGAAATTGAGGTGCGACGACGAATGTAGCTTGCCACCTCTTTCATATTTTTTTATTGAGCTACTTCCTTACCCCCATTCTATCCACAAAGGATGAGGGAATATAATAGGAAATAAAAAGATTAATTAATTATCGGAACAACGGAGACAGATCTGTACCGAAACGACATCGGGCAGAGAGTTTTGTCAAAGTGGAATGACAGCGTAAATGAACTATGAATTTGAACATGACATATGGTATGCTAAATACGTTTAGTTTATAAAGGTAGTTTCTAACAATCTCTCTTCCTTATACACTTCTTATTTCCCATACTTACCCATCCGGGGTGGTGTCAATGTTTATCATTATTGACTGATGTTATATAGATGTATGTATATACCAATTATTGCTGTGTAAATAGGTAAAAGTATTGAAATGTCATTTCAACATAACAGTTGAACAACATAACCTAAAAACCATAATTTTCCTAAATTTCGCCACGGACACGGTGTATAATAAAAAAATCTTCATTTGAAATCTGTTAATATGGAAAAGCAAATCTATACTAATAATATAATAAAGAGGTAAAATTGTGTTTGTATGTATGTTGGGGGTAAAATCTTTGGAACTACTGAATCGATTTCAAAAATTATTTCACAAATATGAAGCTACATTATCCGTGTCTAATATAGGCTATATTTTATTTTGAAATTTTGTAAGGAAAAATTGAAAAAAATAATATGAAACGAAGCGAGGGCGGGTCGCTAGTTTAAAATAAAACACGAATGTGGCAATAAAAAACATTTATTTATCTTTATTACGTGTCGTACATCACAAGTCTTCATCAATCTATGAGCCGCTCTGTGGACACCTCGGGTCACGACGTGTACACGACCCAAATGTTCCGAAAAAACAAATTTTAACTTCAAATCGCCCGAGGTGATCGCAGAACGGAGTGGACCACTTACAATAGTACTCCTTAATCACCCAACCCTATCCATCTGATGTCATTTCAAGTACCTTCAGTTGGGAAGGACTAAAGATAGATTTGTCCAATATTGCCTGGGCAATTTCATTGTTGGTCTTGATTGGTCACCCAATGGGCAATGCCGGAGCTGGACGGCGTAAGGTTTATTAATAATAAAGTATATTTCTTTCTTTCTAACAGCGCCGTTCGTTGCTGCAGAAAAACAGAGTCGCAGGAGCTGAATAAAAATTAGCATTCACTTTACGCGGGAAATTAACCGTTACAATTTCGTAAATCTACTTTAGATATGAAAACATAGGAATAGAAATTATTAGTCCAGCCGGCCGGGATTTGAATTACTGAGTCGTCCTAATCTCACTTTAATGCCACAAAGATTTCACTTCAGTGACATAAATTTTATGCTGTCAACACTTAATGTTGCCAGCACTCAAAATTGACGTTGCTATAAAATTGTACGCTTATCAGTTTTTGATACAAGAATTTAATTGAAAATGTTAAAAATGGCGGTTGATTTTTAGGCCTTCTGTTAAATATAAGATGGTTTACGTAATCAGCAACTATGTAGCAAATAGAACTCCTAACAACTCTTCTATTGCAATGAAATTGCCCAAATAACATTTTTTTATACTTAGAAAATATATCTCGAATAAATGTAATAAAGGACACTGTATACTTGTATCTCTACTTCTATTTTCACATTTTATTTAAAATATATGGACAGACATTAAAATGCGTTCCAGAATTATTATCATTACTAAAATTGTAGAATTGTACTGTCCAAGTTGAAACGGAATTTACAAATCGAAATTTACTATCTTTGGATAAAATTACAAAATTAAATATATATATAAATATATATATAACTGACTATCACACATTTATACCATTTGTGGATTTATTAAGATCTTTTGATTCAAATTGTACTTGAAAAATATATGAATTTAATTATGAATGATTTAAGTTTAATAGTCAATTATACAAAAGAAATAATACAAGGTTAAAGTCATATATACGAATTATATTGTTGTATGATATGAAAATCAATACGCAGAAAAAAAAATCATAACATATATTCTAGAAAAATCACAATTTTATGTAGGTATACTTTTAATCATTACTACAAACATTTAAATCTATTTTTTAACAATTCTATTTATATTTTTAAATATAAATGAATGAAGAAGGATAAAAATATGACCAAAATTACGAAACACATATTAAAATGGCGCCAAACTGCGATATCAACTATATTGACGTTGTTAACATGATATCTACAGAACAGTGTTACCAACACAAAATAAATCTGAGCAAAATATTTTTTTTTAATAAATTGATTGCGTTTTAAATTATAATTTATTATTTAATCTGTATATCTACGTCGTACTCGGCCTCTGTCTTTAAATAAGGAAAAATAGTTCCAGGAATATTTGTTCTGCCAGGTAAGTAAAGACAAAAAAAAAAAATATAATTCAATGGTTTAATTCATTTTTTGTAACTTAAATCTCTTAAAATCACCAAATAACTCACATTTAAAAAAAAATACTACAAATTGTCCACGGCTGGACCTAAATTAGTGAAATCAAATTGACAGTGCATTTCAAACAGATTTAAAATATTAAAAAAGAAACTAATTATACAGAAATCCAAGTTAATCACCAGTAATATAACAAAATCCTATTTTAGAAAGTTGATAATTTAAAAATGTATTTTTTGAAGTGACGTCACGTTACATAGGACACATGCAAAGACAATAAATAGCATTTAATAAACGATGATTTTTGGCAATGAACTGGTCCGTGTGTAAGTAAATGCGATGAAATGAGGGAATATTTTCTTTACCTGTTCTGTTTGACTATGCTGAATGGACACTCCAGTGCTCTAAGCATCTGAAAAACGTAAACAAGGGATATGGGGGTAAGTGTTCCAAAAATCAACATGTACAGATGGCGGGGGGGGGGGACTACGTTCGTGGTGGGAGGGGGGGGGGGATAACACTTATCGCGCCGGCGCTCTTAGTAACGCGCGGAGTAAAATCAAGAGGATTGTCCGAGAGCATAACGTGCATGCAGAGATATATCTTTAAAAGATTTACTAGATTTGAGTTTAGAGATGCAATTTTTAAAAGCCAAGGGAAAGTTTTTTGACACATGTTATATCTGTTGAAAAGCAATATTGGAAGATTGACGGATTAATGGAAAACAATTGACGAGTGTATCCATACAATTGGGAGGCAGCGGTAGCGAGGACGAATTCTGATAGCTCCAGTTCTGATTCAGACTCCTATTAATAATATTACATTACACATAGTAATAGATATGAATAAAACCATTGTTTTTTATTTTGTTTTGATTTACTATCGATTATCGGTATATTAATCTGGATGAGCGTGCCGCACTAGCCGCATTCCTTGCGCCCGCCACGAACGTAGTCCCCAACTGTACCAACACACTTGATTAATGTTAAAGCAATTATTAAGAGCCATTTCACGTTTTAAGCGAAAAATACAAGTTTTTGAGCTCTCCTATAGGTGAAATGAAAGTTGCTTTACATTTCTGAGTAAATATTTTAAATAGCTCATTTCTTTGTATTGACATTTAGTAGAATACATTTCGAAATATTTCTTTATTTATCCTGTAGTACTCAACTATGTTTTAGTAAAAACGTGCCTAGTAAGAACTTCAGAGCCGTGCTTCTTCCACTAAAATTCATTAATTCAACAAGATAAGGTACAATTTATACGTAGTATATAATTCTATTGACACATAATACACCAATATTTCCGTAAATTAACACAAATCGTGAGAAAAAATAAAATAATGTGCGTCAATTTCGACGTAAAATACCTGCCATTTAACTGCAATTCTTTATCATTTATTAAAGATTTTTTTAAATTTAAATTTAGAATAAAATCAATTTTGTACCTAATTAAAACGATAACATAAGTATTTTTATAAATTGTGATTTATTATATGTATTTTTTAATATCACAAAACTGCTCTAATTGCTACATTATATTCGGGGATTTTCGTGTCGGCCACTAGAATGGCGCGAGCGCTTATCGCGGTAAGACCTATGTCAGTTTCACTGCGCTCCAATCGCACGCGTTTACGAAACATTATACAAGGATTGCAACGTCTTGATCAATTGAATTTTTTATTTTTTTGTTTAGTTGATATATGGTGTTGATATATATTATTATGGTTGGTATTATTTGGTAATATTACTTGGTTTTTGAAGCCTATTGCACATGTTTGATTATTTTTTTTATATTTAGAAATTTGTGAAGTATTTAAAAAAATGATAATTTTTAGCAATGGGGAGAAATTTAATTACGCGCTACAAGTTTCGGTAAATTCGAGTAGTTACAGTGATTGTTTTGTCAGTCCGAAGTTGTTATTTATTATACTCTGATACTGGAATAAACATTTTGATCCAGTAAATTATTATGTCAGTGTAGTGTTATGCACATTACTACAGATTTTATTTTTATAACAGAGTAATAAACAATACTTTAATTAGTTATTTGTGGGTATCAGCTAATAAAGCAGTTGTATCTTGCATTTAGAACAAATTGTTTTATTTTAAACCTATAAATATTACATACCTATACTTCATTATTTTATAAAATGGTTTTTATTCAAAGTATCAAATTTTTTTTTCCATAGTTACGCTACAGAGATGGAGGCATAAACTATCACCAGTCGCCTTGCGTTGTAATTACCTAAACTTGCTTTAGTCATTTTTGTGAAATGGCTCTTAATGTCAAAACCCTGGAAAACCGAATCGCTTCCGTATCGGGTGGTAGTGTGCTACGTAGACCAACCAATACGGAACCGGTGCAAATATGTTTGTATACTAACCATCTACATGGAGAGGTATCCACGGGCGGCGGAACGGCGGCGGCCCACGAGGTAAGCGATGAGCACCACGAGCACGAGCCCGCCGAGGGCGCACCCAACCGCGATTGGCACCGCGTCCGGCACGTCGCCGCCGCCGCACTCGCGGGCTGCAACCAAAGACAACAAACAAATTACACTCTATTCACGTTAAGAAAAAAATTACGTCATACGTCCAATGTGCACGGTTTCGTGACCTGTGCTGGATTCGAATTTTGTGTTATTTTAATTATTTTTTCTTAGCTTAGCAGTCAAAAAATGTACATCAAAATTTTCAGGTTTCAAAATATATCATTAGTATATTTTCATTATTTTAAAAATTAAATTAATTTTGTGTCACAAAGACGCAATTTAGCCTTTATAAATTTCTATGCATGTTGTGCACCTCTTTAATGGGGATACATACTGGAATTTAGTCTTATAATTGTATATTCCTAATCAATAAGCATATTTCGTATGATAATGTTTCAGTGCCTAACTAAATAAACAAAAATGACACAGGAAGTCCGCACCTAAAATACGCTAGCTGTACCGCCACGCCTTCGCCGTGTCGTGAACAAGTTATACATGCTGGCTTGTGCTGAGTGAGTATCAGGCCAATGTCCATGACATTAAGGTGCTGTCATTAAAACTACGAGCCCATCAAAACGTGGCCAAACACAACGTGTCTGCTGCTAGTCGTCGAGTCATTCCACGGTTACTCATTAGGTTCCTGGCTTTCCTGGCAGCAGCATTAGGTCCTGACACTAAGGTGTTTTCATTAAGATTACGAGCCAAAACACGACATATCTACCGTTGGCCGTTGAGAAGTTCTACAATGTGCTGGCCTGCCTGGCTACAGCATCAGATCAAGGTTTTTCATAAAAACTACCAGCCAAACGAGCCCATATACATGTCTACCGTTCGCCGTTGAGGAGTTCCACAGTGTACTGGCCTTCCTGGGAGCAGCATCAGATCAAGGTCATCAAATTATTGTATTGTCATCCGTTTTATATACATGTGTAAAATTTTACGGCAGTACAAGTACAAGTGGGTTAAAATTGACTTGCAAGAGTTGTCCTAACCAAACTAACTAACAAACACGTGAAGTTGAATAGAAGCTTGTAAAAATTATACACTTGTGTACGAAAAGCCTGTTATTTTGACTACTCAATTATTTATAATCCAATATTAACAGCAAAAATCAAATTTGGACCTAATTATTATTATGAGGTTCGTGGGGTAAATATTTTTTTGGCGTTTTCAGGGGGTCACGACACTAAAAAGGTTGTGAACCCACCGTGGGTTAAGGCATAACACTCTCTTCAATATCGAATCCCACGAGTACCTATGCCACGTTATGACGTCATAATAATGAATTATTAACAATATCTTACAATACGTGAGACTTCTTATCTTAAAGCATGTGGTAGACTGTAAATAAATACGATGATGTGTAAATGTAATTAACGATGACGTCATCTTATGCGCTGACAAATAATAAGATACAAGTTATATGTGTACCTCTGGGGTCTACTCTGATTTTACGCTTCCGAAGTTTCTGGCCCGACCGAGGTTCAAACGAACGAAGCAGTGAAGTCCAAAAGTTTCTGGGTGTGACATATTTCTAGATGTCAAAAAAAATATATACGTCATTATAATTGATGAAAATTAAAAGAACAAAATTATTTTTGATAAATGTCTACTCGGACGTCTGATAAAGTCCTTTTACCTGAACCGTAACCAGCCCCCTTAACCATCCTCAGCTGGATACGGGCCTCCTCACGCACATTGTCTTGTGCATGTGGGGGTGAGTATGTATGGTCACAAAACGTCAAGCCGACTAAGTGGGTTGGCGAGTCACTATTTTAGTGAAGTTCCTCAGGGCTTGTTAACCCTTAGTCGTAATATAAAAATGTATATTAAAATTAGGCAAATAGTGCTACCTACATATTTTAATCCTATACGATATTTTCAAAGAGGGTCCTCAGCTCCATACTTTCGTGGGCCATTCTCCTTTTATTGTCATTTTATGAACGAAGGCGGCAGACGAGCATACAGTCCACCTGATGGTAAGTCCACAGATGCGCTGCCTACCTTTAGAGATATAGGAATGGATTTGGAAGAAAGGGTTGGGAAAATGGGGAGGGATAGGATGGGACTGGGCTCTGGCACATATCACTCACTACCGAAACACGTACGTACATTAGGGAAATAAGATAAAGTGGGAAATTTAGTACATTTCAAGGTAGTCTTCTGTGAGAGAGGGGTAACGTGGCTAGGATATCAACAATTTTTTTATTAACTGAACAAACAAACCTTCACGGGAATTAACCTTTTAACTTACCATTTAGATTATAATGAGTTAAAACAAAACATTCATTAAACATGTATGGTATATGAGCGGGCAATGATCGTCATTCGCGTTATCTGTTCGCGCCAATGGGCCAGACGCGATAACCATTAAAGTTTCATTTTACAATCTAACAATGACCGGAATGAAAAATGGAAAGGAATGAAGCTTTATTCTTTCTTTTGTCAATTGTTCACTTCATTGTACAATCAAATCGACCCAACGTCTGTCCAATAATAAGTATACAATAAGTTGTAGCTGTAAAAAAATTACAAGCAAAAAGAAATGCACATATTAGTAGCAAACATGCAACTCGTTGCCATGACTACGGTATGAGTGCACGTTTATAGAATATGTATGGTCCTCGGTAAAACTACAATCACTTCACTTGGACGGGAACTGAACATTGACGAGGTGTGGTGTTTTTGTTTCGACTATGAAATTGTTAATTACGAAGAAAACTCGACACTGGCACAATATGCTTATCTATTGCCATATAAGGAAAGATAAAAAAAATATTAGACCTGCATAACAACATCGGACGATTCAATCAATGCTTTTTTTTATTATTATTTTCTTTATTAGGACGATTTAATTTTCAACAATACGTACGAAAAGGAGTATGTTTAGTTTTATCACCCATTTCATTGCCAACAGATCACTAACAATGTATTTGATAAGACACGCTATAAGTATGTATCAGTACTATGCAATGCAACCAGCCAATATCCACTGCTGGACATTGTCTCATGCATGACGGACGTGCCTTATAACAGCACGCTCACCGCGCGGGTTGGCGGGTCCACTCTCATAGTGGTGTAGTCCCACGGGGCTTGTGGTATACCTTAGTCGCCGCGACACGACACCCACAGCAACAGATGTATGTGGGTGATGGTATTCTACAGCCGGCCGATAGCACACGGCACATCATAGAGCACTGAGCAGTGAAAATATTATAACAAACATAAAAATAGTTCGCCCTAAACGAGTAGTTGTTAAATTTTTTTTTTATAGACGAGTGGGCGGACGAGCAAGCGGTCCCACGTGATGGTAAGTGTTACCGCCGCCCATGGGCACCTTGCAACACCAAGGGGCATGCGGGCGCGCCGCCGACCTTGCAAAATCCTAGTTAGGTACAAACACAAATAAGGGTGCAGAACTTTTATGCTTTAAAATTCATAACGAACCTTCTGTATTTGGTCTGAGATGCAACTACAGTCCTCGCAACGAGACATGAGCTTTGCATCTGTGTGAGTAGGTGTCGAATTGTCCAATCCAATTGTCTAACTAATGCGCACTATTGGTGTGCACACACAAACGCATGTCTCGTTGAGTGAGCTGTACAATACTTAAAGTGTATTCTACTCACCGGAACTAAATCCTTTGCTATCAGCGCCCCTGAAAGCCTCTTCCTGGAGGTGGGAAAGAGTAAGAGTTGCTGCTCCATTAGACTCAGCGGTCAAATTGAGCTGTGTGGGTGTATCGCAACGGTATGATTTCGACAAGGGCACAGGCCATTCAGCGCCGTGATAAAACTCCACGGGGCCGGTGAATGCTGAAAATAAAGGATGGCATAAAAAAAATCGTTTTTGTTAACTTGGATCTAGTGTTGTAAAACTTCAGTAGACTATATATATATAATATTATTATGTAATATTTCATTTTAACAATAAATAACAATAGAAAATAGAGCTATGATAGCCTGGAGGTGATACTTGACTCACATTCAGGTGATTATGAGATCAAATCCTCGGCCCGTACTACGTGGTTTCAACTTAAGGACAGATTTGTAAAAATTGTCACAAGCTCGACGGTGAGGGAAAACATCGTGAGGAAACCCCCATGTTCCAGAAAAAAAAAAGTCACTAGGAGTGAGGAAACTAGCATGCTCCAGAAATTAAAAAATGTGGAGTTAGTGATCCACCAATCCGTTTCTTGTACTAGGTTTCCCTTCTAAGGAGGAATATCCAGGAGCGATTTGTGGAATAATCCTAGTAAATCACTAAGAGCCAGTACAGATTGGTACCTAGCCCTGTGCGGACCGAAAGATACCATCTTTCACCTAACCGAATAGAAGGTGATTAAAATATTTATTTCCTCTCTAATTAAAGGTTAACTGGCAGAGATCTCATTTTAGCGATAAGAACCGCCCTTTCTGCAATTCATGTGTTTACAATGTCTGCTACTATTTTGTTTTGGTGTGCAATTAAGAGTTTTATCTATCTATCCACCTAAGGTCTATACCACAGTGGATGCTAAATGACCCACGATACTTACAGGCGTTCGGGAAGACACTCGGCGCGAGCGAAACATTCAGACCCTTAAGGGAGTATTCGTGAGTAGATTCGTTCTTATGGAAGGTCAACACGAGACTGTTGTTTATCACCTTCGCCTGCCAGCTGATCTGGAGCCACTGTGTCGCGCCCGTGCAGTTGCCGTCGACCACTGAAGCGTTGGCGGGTACGTTGAAACGTACGTAGCCCAGGGCGGCTGAAGAGAAACAAGTTAGTATGTTACATGTATTTTGTCATGTATTACGTCACTCGTATGTGACGTATAATGGGACCTTATTTTTTATGGAAAAGACGGCAGACGAGCATACAGTCCACCGCGTGGTAAGTGGAAACTATCGTCCATGGACATCCGCGATACATGTCAACATCAGTTCGGAATGACAAACGTCAGCACGCTGCCTACCATTGAAGATATAAAAGTGGATTTGTAGACAGGGTTAGGAAAATGGGGAAGGATAGGGTGGGAATGGGCCCTGGCATATGTCACTACCGAAACACGTACGTACATTGGAAAAACAGGATAAAGTGGAAAATGCAGCTCATTTCACGGTAGTCTTCTGTGAGAGGGGGGTAACGTGCACCCTTTCCCTCCCTTATTGACTATAATAGCTTAACTAACTATATTATTATTAACTATATTGACTTATTGACGAATAAAGGTTTTTAGTTAAAATTTAGTTGTCTTATGATTATGTTTAATAAGGAACATTTATAACATCAGTTTAAAAAAAGAACTCATTAACTGGGAAACTTCGAACTGTCGACGATCCCACTCTCGAGGTCTCGAGGGGTCCCCAAGGGGTCTCGAGTCTGAACCTCTGGGCGTCCGGAGAGACGTTGTGTCCCTCTGCGTGTTCTACCACATGTATAACGGGGAATGCTCTGAAGAATTGTTCGACACAATCCCCACCTAGGGTCCCTACAACCACACCGCATGTCACAGAAGTGCGGTGCATCCACATTGTGTTATTAGATGGAGTTGAGTGTTTGTATTTTCCATTATTAAATTTTATAGTTTTGTCGATTTTATGTATAGTGGTAATTTTTATATCGTGTCTACTCGTATTTTTTTTTTATGAACGAAGGCGGCAGACGAGCATACTGTCCGCCCGATGATAAGTGAATACTGTCGCCCATAGAATTCCGCGATATATGCCAACATCATTCCAAAATGACAAACGTTGGCACACCCCCGTATGAGCTGCCTACCTTTGGATATAGAAATGGATTTGGAGAAAGGGTTGAGATAGAATACGATGGGAAGAATGAATTATTTAGTGAAATAATGGCCAATCTATGGTTAATTTTGTTGAAAAAATGAGAGCTTATTATATAAAAGATTTTTTTTTGAAGTTGCACATTTTATTATAATCTATAGATAAATAATGAATGAGTCATGTTACTGGAATTAAAGAATTGTTATAATTATTTAGAACGAGCCAAACACTACTACTGTACAAAGTATTTTTCACTTAAACGTGTTCTGGCAATTTCTAAACATAGTTCAACAATAGAATGGATAACAAAAAAGAAAATAAAAGTAGACAGCACTGCGCGAGCGCAGCGGCCACACAATATGCGCCTTGTCGTTTCTCGCCCAAGGTCACAACTAGTTGCTATCGTGATTGCACGTGATGATTAATGAACGCGAACTGTACCCATACATCCTCTCTTTGTACAGACAGCACATCAAGACTAACACTAGTAAGTCTTATTACGTCAACATAAAGGCGAAATTGGAACATAAATGTGAATATTATTATTTTATTATGTATGTTTTCGTATGGTAATTGGTGGAAGATTTGACCTTTGACATCAAGGCAGATGTGGACATTTATTTCAAAAGATTGTTCTACAGCTATCAACCTACCATACAAACTGCAAAAATCTAGTATTACGCAAATTGGTGGTGGCGGATTAGGGTTCATCCATAAATTACGTCACACATGTCCACAAAGTGTGACATGGTGTGACAGAGCGAGGTGGGAACCTCTGTCACAGGGGACAACTCGTGACAGGGGGCGGAATCAAAAAACCACGAAATTTGCGTGACGTAACTTAGGAATGCCCCCAGTTGGTAGGTATCCCTATCTGTGTAAAAGCATGCCGGGTTCGATTCCCGGTCGGACAATCATTTGTTTATACACATGTTTGCTCGGGTCTGAGTGGTGCGTTCGTCTTCTTTATAAATAAAGACGAACTCTAAACTTCAAAACAACATCTAAAAAATACTTTGTTAAGAATCAATTATTAGAATGGCAAAATATTTTGATAACTGATACAAAGTTGTACTTTCACTTAACAGCAAGGTCGGTAACCAGCATGAGTGGCCTTATTTGTCTGGACAATTTGCACAGTGTTGTGATCACAGGTGGTATATGACAGTTTACATTATGACAAGTGCGCAAGATCGTCAGATAGAAGGCATTCGTGATTTGTGTTTTTGAGCAGAAAGAAATTCCAATCTAATTGTAAATATGAACATAAAAACGTAATTTTTTTGTTTCTAGGTATTATCTATTTGTATCTATTTATTGTACACACATAACATGAAACAAATAAAAAGGAAGAAAAAGGAAAGATGTACA
The DNA here is from genome assembly GCA_914767545.1 of Sesia apiformis. Taxonomy (NCBI): domain Eukaryota; kingdom Metazoa; phylum Arthropoda; class Insecta; order Lepidoptera; family Sesiidae; genus Sesia; species Sesia apiformis. The sequence goes on along the minus strand of OU611949.1, from coordinate 22,393,867 downwards.
AAACGCAAGCTTATCTCCTGGGGAGATTTCTTCCAGCAGACCTGGGGAAGTGTAATACAGGTCACGACAAAAAGGCAGACGTGGTGCGTACGGAAAACGTGTATAATTTAAAAGTACAAAAATATTAACAGAATACATAAATATATATTTATATACATACACAATACATATAAACACATATACCTAAATAATAAATACTATACATATAATTATTGTGGGCCATTGTGGGTTTATTTGTTTATTGTATAAGAGTTAAACTAAAAATATATTGTAAAGATTTGGAAAATTCTTTCGTTTTTCGCCCATAACGTCCTACCACAGGGCAAAGGGCTCCCCTGGTAAATAACTAATATGAAGAAGTGTAAGCAGCCCTTTTATAGTCCTCTGCAGGACTCGGGTGTCCTCATGCACAGTCTTGTGGATGAAAGACGTATGGCCTTAAAACGGCACATAGGCCAAACGGGTGGGTAAGTCCATTTTTTTTGGAAGTGATGGTAGTTTCTCAAGGCTTGTGGTAGCGGCTTGGTTATCATTTTACGACACCCACGGCAAGAGATGAGATGGTGCTTTTTATTAAAGCCAGCCGAAAGCACACGGCCAATCGTGAATTAAACATTTCTAGATAAATCTAAAATTAACTTAGATAAAGTTCTATTCAATAATTGTTTAAGAAAATAATTATAACGATATAATAACTTTAAAGCTATCAAAAATGCATAAGCATGTATAAAATAATGCGACCCAATGTCATGGGCGACGGTTACAACACAAATTGGCATCTTTCATACTTTCTTTAAAATGTCAAAATTGAAAGTGTATACAAATGAAGAGTTCGCCTCTGTACAAAATTCAAACTAAAATTCCGACCTATGCTTTAAATAAACTCGAACTCTACACAGCCTTGACCTCGTCCTAACACATCGACAATAAAACGCGATCGATAACTTAATGTCCCAGTGCATTCATTGCCTAGCAACTGCTTCAGAGAAATTCAGCGAGACAGTACAATTTTCTTAGAGATTGCCGGCAGCACATTGGTTCAGTGTAACAAGAATTACCAACCAATTCTTGGGTGTTCTAGATCCTCGAATAGCATCTCCTGTCTGTACGCGATAAATTCGGAAATTATACTGATGAAACTACTTTTCATGAAAATTGATTCAATAATTTCAAATATGGGACAAGGCAATCACAGCCAGCCCTTTTTAAGTCCACGCGATAAACTCGGAAATTATACTGATGAAACTATAATACTTTTCATGAAAATTGGTTCAAGTTATGGGACAAGGCAATTACAGCCAGTCCTTTTTAAGTCCACGCGATAAACTCGGAAATTATACTGATGAAACTACTTTTCATGAAAATTGGTTCAAGTTATGGGACAAGGCAATTACAGCCAGTCCTTTTTAAGTCCACGCGATAAACTCGGAAATTATACTGATGAAACTACTTTTCATGAAAATTGGTTCAAGTTATGGGACAAGGCAATTACAGCCAGTCCTTTTTAAGACCACGCGATAAACTCGGAAATTATACTGATGAAACTACTTTTCATGAAAATTGGTTCAAGTTATGGGACAAGGCAATTACAGCCAGTCCTTTTTAAGTCCACGCGATAAACTCGGAAATTATACTGATGAAACAAACTACTTTTCATGAAAATTGGTTCAAGTTATGGGACAAGGCAATTACAGCCAGTCTTTTTTAAGTTCACCGCTGGACACGAGCCTCCTAAAACACATCGTCTAGTACGGGAGGGATGTACTTCACGTTGACCAGGCGGGTTGGCGAGTCCACTCTTTCAGAGGTGGTGTAGTTCCTCAGGGCTTGCGGTGATGGCTTTGTCATCCCTTGGTCGCCTTTTGCGGCATCTACAGGAAGAGATGGGCGATGGGGTTTTCCTAAAGTCGGCAAGGTACCAATTTCCTGGGCGAAATTGGATTAAAAACGATCGAAGCCGTATACAAATGCTAGTTCATTCACAATAACAGTTACCTAAAGCCATTTGAAATCAAAAAGTCAACTGAACGATAACGATTTAAGACTTAAGAGACTTAAAGAAGTCGGTCATAGTGGGCAAACGAGAAAAAAAGACAAGCCGAAATTTATTTAATACTCTAGTGATGATAATTTCCAGAAAGAACTGAAATAGAATTAAGAAATCAATTGCCTTTACGTACACCGTCATTGAAAAGTTTTAGGACCAACTTCAGACTGCTGTCATTTTCAAACCGCTCGTACCACAACTGTCAAATTTAGCCTAATGACACTTCAGTCTATTGTTTACAAGCGTACGAAAGCATTTTGTTCCGCGATTTATAGAAAAAAAGTTTTACATCATGGAAATGAAGCGTAATGCGGTAATTGCTCTTTATTTGGGCAAAAAATCAACAATGCAAATTGTTCGCGACCTAAAACACCTCAAAATCCACAAATCCTTCGTGTGTCGCACCATAAAACGATGGAATGAGACCGGTAGCGTGAACGACAAACCAAGAAGTGGCCGTCCAAAAAGTGCAACAACAAAATCTACGGTCAAGAAAGTGAGAGAACGAATTCGTCGAAATCCGCGCCGAAGTGCAAATGAACTGGCAAAAGAATTGCATGTATCAACCGAATCAATGAACCGTATGCTGAAAAACGACCTTGGACTCAAGCCGTACAAGTGCCAAAAAGTGCATGAACTCACTGCAAAGCAAAAAAAAGTTAGACTGGACCGATCAAAGTTGTTGCTTCGTCGGCACGCAAGTGGTGAAATTCCGAACATTGTGTTCTCCGATGAGAAAAATTTCCCATTGGAACAATATTTGAACAAACAAAATGATCGTGTATGGCTAAAAGAGAGGTCGAGTGAAAATTTGGATCATCGTACGGTCGGCAGAAACCAACATCCACCACAAATTATGGTCTGGGCAGCTGTAACCGAAAATGGGCGCACTCCAATCGTTTTCATCGACCCTGGCGTCAAAGTGAATGCGACATACTATCGGGAAAAAGTCCTGGAAGCTGCTCTGAAGCCGTGGGCACGTAAACAATTCGGTTTGAGACCGTGGACGTTTCAACAAGACTCGGCACCGGCACATAAAGCGCTTGTGAACCAAGAATGGTTAAAAAACAACGTTCCGAACTTCATTTCGCACACTGAATGGCCATCCAAATCTCCCGATGCAAACCCGCTAGATTATTGTCTCTGGTCCATTTTGGAGACCAAGGTCGGCGCAAAAAAATACCATAGTATGGATGCATTCAAGAAAGCCATTGTTCGAGAATGGGCCAAAATACCGGAAGATCACGTTCGTGCCGCATGCAACTCGTTCACAGACCGTTTGAAGGAAATTGTCAAGGCAAAAGGTGGTCATATCGAGCGAAAGTGATTAAAATCGAAAAAATTCATTGTTTTTGAACATTTCTGACTTTGGTTTCAATAAAAATTATTTTTGGGAAAAAAATTATGGTTGTTTTAAGTGGTCCTAAAACTTTTCAATGACGGTGTAGTTCGAGAACTTCGTAAGCGGATCTAACTTCGCCGAGTGCAACGTTTGAACCATTCGACGGTCTCTTTCGGCAATTCTTTATATCTGGGGCATCATTGGGCAATTGGTGTTTAGAAAAGTATTTAATTAAATAACCTAAGGTAGGTACTAGAAAATAATCCGTGAAATCAAAATTTAATTATCTTGGAAAATGAATGAGCTTACTGACTTTGACTAAGATTTTATAACTTAAAATTTCGTTGTTTACATATTTCGTTTCATTAGACCAAATTATTTTCGGGTCCAGTATAATAATGGGTTCGGGGTGCTGATGGGACTGCCACGTCACTAGAGTGCGCTCCAGCGATATTTGCTGAAGCGACTGTTGATGAGTATTTTGCCATAATAATGCGCAAACGTTGTGCTGTGCGCTAATGGACACGACTGTATGCTAGCCGGTACATGAATGTTGGTTGGTTAGGTTGGATAGTCTAGGTTAATATATTTATGGTTACTCACACCTTAGACATTTTGTCTGAAAATAAAATAAAATTAGAAACGTAGGTACTCTAAGAAACATTTGATTTTTAAAATAACATCCGATTTATTTTTCTAATGAAGCAATATTTAATTTATTTTTTTAATTTCATTAAAGCCTCAATATATTTACCTTTTAATTTACCTTCTCCAAAAAGCTATAAAAGGTTTCAATTTTAACGAAATTCTATCCACAAAAGTGATGCCACGTTTAGTCGTGTATTGTTATTATTAGATAAGTATTAATATGTCATGCACTCACTCCACTTTCAATGTTCACGCATGACTCATCTTTGTAGCAATCAGTTTGAATCATCACTTTAATATGACCATTGAATGCAGCACATTTATGCAATTATACATAGACAATAATTTCTGCTATTCAGCATTATTCTGAAAACTAAACAATAGAATATGTAAACATACAGGGATGTGCTGAAAACGCTAACACATTTTTTTTTATATAAAATAACACAACACACCCATTGAGTGTGCCATTGGGCACACTAGGATTCCCCGTGTCGTGGGTCGTGTGTCGTGAGACAATACAAAACAAAGACGAACACGTGTAACACTCAGACTCGAACAATCGCCTGTCTTTAAACGAATGTTTGTCCAAACGAGAATCGAACCCGGGACCTACTGCACAGCGCCAACTTTGATTGATCGATGACCTAAAATGGCAGGCAGGTGGGGGTCTACTTTCATTAACTTAACCGAATAATCGGATAAAAACAAGACTTTATTTTATCGAAATATTATAATCGTACGAATTCATAGTTAAGTAAAAACTCAGTGTTATGAAACAAACAAAATTGCGTTCAACTAAAAAACTAAAAACTATATATTAAGCAACTTATTGAAAAATTGAACAATCTTAATGTGAAATGGGGCGTGTAATGGGATCAAATACTTCCCTTTTCAAAATACACTCCCCACTCGATGGAATAAATAGGAAATGAATCGATAAATCTACTGCAAGAGACCAATAAAGTTTCACGCTGGCATGTATTTGCGTATTTTTTTATAGAGGGCCGATGACAAATTGATTGATAGCGTGCACAAACGTTAGTGTTCTTATTTTATACTTATATATTATAATAAAATGTAAATTGCAGCTACAAATTGCATTAATAGATTCAAGAAAACTAATTTTAATGTAACAATCGGCCAATCCAGCGTTCCCACAAATACAAACTCCATTGCAGCAAATTATCAACGTTATGTTATCATAAGCGGTTATGTGGCACCAATCGCAAACATAACATTGTACAACAAGCCTATTCATTCAGTTAGAGCAGGGCTTTAAATTTTTGAGCTGAGGGCCACACTGACTGTTCCACAAAGTCCCAAGGGCCAAGATCTAGAAACTTCAAATGGAAATGATTGATTTGCAGTGCAGCGATATTTTTAAAGAAAAATATCAAACTCATCTTTATGTTTGGAATTTTATGAGAGTTCCACTCACACAGTTTGATCAGTTGCATAAATCTCGTCGTGGCTTTTTCCGCTTTAGGAACTACTTATCGTGTGAAAAAACATTCTCCGAAATGAAATACACAAAAAAAATCTACAGATCCAAATGAACTGATGACTAGTGCCGAGTTGATGACCATCTTAAGTCGCTTTTGATAATTGGCACTATAAATTGATGTTACACTTTAAGTGCTACATTATTTAAGATTATGTATGACAGTGATTGTGTTCTTTAGTAAATAAACACATCTGATTATTAATATATTTTGTTTATAATAAAACAAAGTTAAGCGTAGCGGGCCGGATGCCAGGCATGTACAGCTCGCTACCGCGGACCGGTTAAGGTGCTCGCGGGCCGTAGTTTGGAGAGTTAGAGTTAGAATTAGAGCAACGAATATGAACTTTAAAATCACAGTAATAATTCGTTTACGGACGCAAAAAGATTAATGATTCATTTATGTTCATTTTTCTTAGTCATTAGTTACAAACAGAATGTATATTAAACTGGGACGAGTCTCGCCGCAGATGACTGATAACATCATTTCCACAAAGGGAATTCCCCATGCATAGACAACGAAGTAATTGCGTGGTTCCTTGATAAACAAAAAAATGGTAATTCCGAATCGCTAACATTTTGTTAGATTCCAACTCGTAAGGTGCTGAAATGAGATGTTGAGAGATGTAAGACGTCAGCAAAAATTGCCTGCACGTTCGTCTAAAGTCTACGCATCTGTCTATATAAAACGCATCAATTGACCATCACGCAGTGTGATGTAGACAGTCTTTAAAATAACCACCCAATCTTTTCTCGTGGGTATCGTAAGAGGCGACTAAGGAATAACAAAACGGCTACCACAAGCCCTGGGGAACTAGACCACCTTTGAAAGAGGACTCGCCAACCCTTCTGTCTGTCTCATTGCTCAAGTTGTGTTCTACTGGATAGATTTTGATGCAGTTTCACTACATGTACCCATGTATATTATTTCTGCAGCAATATTTTAGTATACAAGACATGAGTGTATATATAACGGGAGCGAAGCCATAGGCAAAAGACTGTAATAATCTGTATCATCAATGAGTCCAGAAATGAACAGATTCACGGATTAAATCTTTCCGGATTATACAGACCGAATGCAGATAGTTCATAACACGACGTGGACATATGGCTCTCCAGTCAGCTCGTGGCCATGTTTGGTAAAACGGCACGGAAACGTTATGTAAAACAGTTGGGTAATAAAATAAGCAAACATACGCGTTTAGGATATGTTGTTGATACAAGTTCTTTTTTTCGGAATGGCTAAATTCTTATGGCCCTAGTGCCCTTTCAAGAGTTACCGGACATGTATAGTTTAGGGCGAGCGCAGAAAGCGCTCAGCCAGGAGCAAAGTGTGTGGCAGCAGGGAACCTAAGGGGTCCGCCGATTAAAACCGGAGGAAGGAACGGACCTCTGGCGTTGTTTTGGGAGGGTACCGCGGGATCGCGAGTCGGTGAAAAGCGCTCGGGCAGGTGCAGATACCTGGTAAAAGTGTTGGCTGAAGGCCGGTGTGTTGACGGTGTACATGTGTAGTGTAGGAACCGCATTGGTAGCGTTGTGTGGTCGGGGTCAATACGAGTATAAGTAGATAATTAGGTTACATGAGAACAGTCGGAAATCGTGAATGACTCTAACTTTAGGAGAGGCCATTTTTTAGATATTAGGTTACTACCTTTTGCCCGCGACTTCGTTCGCGCTATCGACATGTAGACGGTAGCCTATGTGTTAATCCGGATTACAATCAGCAGATTGACAAATAAGTAGGTAATTTGTCAAGCTCCAACGAAATAAGTTTTGCAGTTTAGACATGATTGAATAACAAACATCCAACTCTTCCCATTTACAATATTAATAAGATAAGTTTGACAGAAGGGCCAAATTGATATAGTGCCTAGTTTAAACGTTAAGAAAATCAAAAAAATATAACCAATACACACACACACGATAAATGTTGATAGGTCTCGTGAAGCTCTGTAAGTTTTGTCTAAACAATGTTTGCTCAAACGTACAGAAAATATGGAATTCTACAATTCCACCTTTCCGACCGAAGCATGCCATTGGCGTTTTTTTATATTATAATAAAAAAAAATTATAAAATATTTTTTTCTAAATAATAATACATATTTTAAATTTACTCTTCATTACTCCGCGGCGATAGCCAGTGAACACATGCATACAACACATATTTACTTTGGATTAAATGGACGCCTCGCCGCTAACTGCTGATAAGGATTGGCGATAATTTGTGTTTGTATACATTAAAATTGAAATTAATCAAAATATTTCACGTTAAAAACGTACAGCAAATTCCCGAGTGACATTGACACACGGGAATTATGTTGGCTGGACTGGAAAAGTGTGGACTCGCCAACCTGCTGGGCTAGCGTGGCGTTTCAGGGTCATACATCTCTCATGAACAAGACAATGTGCACGAGGTGGCCCATGTCCAGCAGCGGATGTTAATAAAACTGGTTACGTATTATATTGGCTAGATTAGATTCCAACATGATAATATAGAAGGAACATCATTTTTTTTTATAGACTAGTGGGCGGACGAGCAAGCGGTCCCACGTGATGGTAAGTGTTACCGCCGGCCATGGGCACCTGCAACACCAGGGGGTATGCGGGCATCCCATGCACTCTTGCATTATACATGTGTGGCATCCCATAACCGTAACTAGTCCTTTCACACACTGCTGGAAACAGGCCCGCACTTTGTCCCTCATACACATTTTCTTGTAGATGTAGAATGTGTGGCATCAATACGCCACACTTGCACTGGCCGAACCGGTTCGCGAATCCACTCTTTTATAAGTGATGTAGTTCCTCAGGGTTTGTGGTAACAGCTTTGTTACCACAATGAGCAAAGATCCTTGGAAATCCGAGCACATTAGCGGAAGCATGCAACAAGCCCAGAAGACTATTCAACTTCCAGAAGGGTCTAGGGTGACTGGGGTATAAGTCATACTCAAGGAAGGTTCCACACAAAATAGACGCTCCGATTAAATAATTGTCAAAAAGGGCTCGATGGAAGGCGATGAGAATCATAAAAATATTATGGGGATTTTTGCACATACTATCGTGAAATGTGCACCGTTTGCCACTATATTCTATTTCCCCAATATATCTACGTGTTTCTGTAGTGAGTAAAATGCCATTCCCATCCCATCCAATCTTATCCTTCACCATTTTCCCAATCCAAATCCATTCCTTTAAATCTCCAAAAATGGGCAGCTCATTTGGGGGCGTACCAAGGTTTGTCATTCTGGATTGATGTCGGCATGCGTCACGGATGTCCATGTACTATGCGTATTCGCAAATAGCGGGGAAAGTATTTGTAATCGTGAATAGTGTTTACTTTTTGCTATTCGAAATAAGCCTAGTACCTATTGACGTACGTTAAGTATCCGCAGTTTGTGGTATTAACGCCCCCGTTCACTGAACAATGAACAACATTGTATTCATTGATAAGTATGAAAAAGAACCATTGTAATTGTATGTGAGAATAAATGTGCTCGGGCAATGACTTTTAGGAACTCTTATCAACAAATTATGAACGGTTTCATCTACAAAGATATAAAAAATATTCATTACGATAGAAAAGGTACCTACCTATAAATAATTTTTATACTAAAATAAAAAGGACAAATAGTAGGCACCATCGCTCCAGCCTAAAGGCACAAATTTTGCTATTTACCGTATATTTTAGGAGAAAAATATTTAAACAAAACTTGTACAAGCTTTAGGAGCCCTATCCAACAGCATAATTACACTGCCTGAATCGGGGCACCCTGCATTATCAGTTTTGATGGCGTGATGCTTAAAAAAATGTTTGATCGTGTTTATGCAGCTGTGATGCTGGAGTTCTGTTCCAATGCAAATGTACGTGCGCAAACTGAAGGCGCGCCATTCGGTGAGCTCGTATCAATTTGGGTGCATTGGCTGGCGTGTGGTTTCATATCACGTGCTTCGAGTCTCCTTCGAACAGTATGAGCGCTAACAGCCACTCAATGAGGCTCGAAGCTGTTCTTGGATCTGTACTGAGGTCAGGTGACGATTTCGTAAGCTGGTCGTGATGATAAACCGATCTTGTCTTTCCGTGTCACTCGGAATCGTGATCCTCATGGACAGCGAACGAAGCCGCCAATCTTTAGGTATCGACACACTCTTTGAACAGGACAACGGCTTATATGAAGTTGTGCACTATCATTTCGCTGACTAAGCCCACACTGAAGAAGTGCCACAGCTTGCGCGGCTACTTCAGGCGCAGTATCCATAATTTTAGGGTCAAAATCGGTTCAAATCTCAGGAAAAACAATTTATCGAAACTTTTATTGAAAAACAACACAAGTAATAAAAAAAACTGCTCCAATTCAAACTTTCTGCTTCCTTATTTTTTTCAAATCAATGAACAACAAATGTTTCAATAATGAATGAACTTAACTTTACCTTTGTAAAGCCTTTACTTCTGTTTCAAATTCCTGAATTGAATTTTCTTTCACCTAATGTTATTTTTGTTTCAGGCCTTAATTAATTATCATTTGTATTTATATCTGCACTGATTTTTGTACTGTTGTAATTATGAAACTATTGAACCGATTTTGGGCGCATCTAACCGAAATTAGACCTGAAATATTGCATTTCATTCAGAGTGGCGAATTTCATTTCAATGGACTATATGGTTTAAAAACGGGCACTTCACAAATTTAGTTACGTTACCATATATGTAAATATCCATATAGATATATAACTTCGAAAATCATTGGTATTTTGAACTCCGCCCTTAATTGATGTAGTAAAAAATGTTCGACAACCAAATGTGATATCTTCGAAATCTACCTAAAAAGCGCAATTGCACATGCCAGTTGATAAGATAGAATCCACTATGTTTAGTTAATTATTAGAAAAAAAAGTAATGTTTAAATATTTCAACAAACAAACAAACCAATCAACTTTCGCATTTATAATATAAAATTATTCAAATATCAAAAAGGCATACTAAAGCATGTGGGTAATATTTATGTGGTTTCAGGAATAAAAGGATTAAATCCAAATAAAAGTCCCAATTTGCATAGATTCCTCAAAAAGTATTCTTATCCTCACAAGTCACGACTACCTCTTAAGTGAACTGAGCCCAGAGAACAAAATTACCATAGATTCCCAAAGTATAAAAACTATGTTAATTTCCATTATCTGATACATTTTCCTGTTGTGCAGGTTATTCTCAGAAATGAAAAATCTTACTTTTATAATAAGTCCAGGCTCAATACAATATCCTCACTCGATAACATTGAACCGTTTTGTATAATTTTGTTTAGACATATTATACTTCATTATCAGACCATATAATGTTATCCTATGATCATGAGGAAAAATATTCATTAATTATCTGATATTTGAAAACACAGCTTCTCTAGTAAACATGGCTAATATTTATGGTATTCCAGTGCTCGAAATTATTAAATTTTTCCAAAGTCTTGGATGGAATCAATTAACTTTAATGTAACTTCTCTTATTTAAGCTGTAAAGCTGTATTTAAGCTGTAAAGCTTTTAAAGAAATTTACAGCTTTATCTGAAGAATAAATTTGATTTGGGTAATAACAACAGTGGTATATTGGCACAGTAATAAGATAAAAATAGAAATATTGAAATAGAAATATAGAAAATATTGAAACATAAAAATTAGTAAATGCATATGTTTGCTTGCATTTGTTTTATGTGTTTGTATCCATTTGTGTGTGTGTATGTGTGTGTCCTGTAAGCTCTGCAATTCATGCACCCTCAGGAAGATGGTCTTGGCATTGGATGAGTTTACACTCATTCACTGTACAGAACTATACAGGATTATGATGCATGTAACCTTTCCTTTCATTCAAATAATGATCCATGATCTAAATGATTGCTTGCTTCCCAAAACACATCATAATGTGTAAATTGTCCATTGTATATGTGAGCTAATAGAGTGATTACACTGTTTTGTGCATATTTAGTGGGATGAGAGGGCACGTAAAATAAACAAGTGTCGGGTGGGGTGACTAGGCACATTAAAACCCAACTCGCCCACCAAAGCAGGTCAATCAAGACACGCATGCTACGACCTGAATCCTGAACTACATGACTACGGCTGAAAGTAGCCATATGATGGTATTTATAGCCATTCTCGTAATTATTAAATTGTTTGTGTTTTATAATTAATATGTTTAACGAACATTTTTGAATGCCTGCAGGATGTATTCCAAATGGGGCTAACCTACTCGAGAATACTGCATATGTAGGCATTATATATGACTTTGATACAAGAAGCATCCCTAAGCAACTTACTCGAACATATAACAAGTTTCTTTGATTCCATTATTCATTTGGCTAATTTCATGTTTGTAATAGGGAATGTAAAAGGACTAGTTAATAGGGAGATTAATTGACCATAAACAATAAGTTTAAAAAATATTTTCAATTTAATTATATTCTATATCTTTACATTTAATACTAGCTATCTGCCTTACCGTTTTAGCGTGATGCTTGAACAAACAAACAAAAGTCGTAAAGCCTGTGTTTTTGTTTTCGAGATGCACAAGTAAACAATTCACACAATTTTTTTCAAAAATATTTAAGACACCTCTGTTACAGGTTTGTGTATCGTCGGGATGAATGAAGTTGGAATAAATAATTCCTGCAACATTAAACATTTTGATGGTACCATTATTGATTGTGCATGTGGTATAAAGTTGGGAATGTGGGAGGAGTCAATGGTACATATTGTAGATTCCTTCCAGAAGTTTCCAAAGCCTTTTGATTTTACTCTGAACAGGATGAATCACCAATGCAATCACAAATGACCTACTAAAACCGGCAGAGGTCCAACAACTCACCCCTAAACTATCCCTATGATATATGCACAGGCTCTGGCAGCAACCTACAAGAGGTGGTGATCACAATAGATCAGCAATTGTTGCAGTGTTAGGACTCCCAGAGCCCATAATTGTAAATAAAAATAATACCTGAGTATTCATTGTTCTCTTCTGTATTATCTCCAGTCCTTTGCTTGTGGGTCAAGCAAAGCCAGGGCTCATCATTAATTATAAATAAAAATCAAACTTACAGTCATTCTTGGTGTAGGTGACATTGAGTTGAGCAGCAAACTGGACTAATATGCAGGTGACATTATTCTCCGTGTATGGCCAGTTGCCTTGCTCTGGTGGTGGCAATGGAGCGGGAGTCGGGGCCGGAGTTGGTGGTGGAGTTGTTGTTGACGTGGTCGTGGTCGTAGTTGTAGTCGTCGACGTCGTAGAAGTAGTAGACGTCGTGGTAGTCTTATTTTTACGAGTGACAGTGTCTTCCAGAGTGTCCTGGAGGCTTGTAACAGTGTCATCCTTTGTTACAGCCTCGCTAGAACTGGGTGATACAGACGCAGCCGTAGATACCGGTATTTTCACAGACTTCTCTGGCAACGTCTCCCCATGACCTAAACAATGCAGATAATAATTAATATGGCGGTAGACGTAATTTTACCTTCGTATTTTTGTAGATTATTGCGCAAATTGATTTCTAAACTCGACATAATACACAAAAAGGAGACGCGGAGCTCCGCGATAGAAGTAACAAAGACGAGATTGCAACATTACAGTTTATTTCTTTGTAACATGATATTGCTACTTACCTAGCACCAGGAAGCTGCAAATCACCGCTGATAGAACGCAAAACTTAAACCGAGCCATTATTTTACTAACTGCGACGAGATTTTACGGCTTCGAAACAAACAATTTTGGAAGAATCTCGACGTGTATAGATACGAAGTGAATAAATGATTCGATAATAATGTAGCAGTGGTACAAACGTCACTTCGCTCACTCATCCACTTTATTAGTGACGCCCATTGGTCGGGTGTTATTAAGGCGTCACAGTGACAAAATCATAGACGAACTGTGACATTGTTATCACCATGCTGTGACATCGCGATTATTTCTTTCACGTGCACAAACAGAAAAATCACGCGTCTAATTCTTTGTGAAGGTAGAGAGACAAGATACGAAACAAGGGAGATTAAAAAATAGACGACAAATGGTAAAGATTAGCAACTTTGAAAGCAATGTGGCGTCTGTGACGTATGGAATCCTTCAAGACAGTATATTAGGTCCCACACTCTTTATTATAATATACTCGTATACTGATGCACTAAATTGTTGTTAATAACCTATACTTAACATTTTTAGCATCTGTAATTCTTATTCACACACACACATCCATACATTAACTCGCACTCAATTACAAACATTATTGACTCTATGCTAATTTTTCTAAAATCGGATATCTAAAAACACATTCCCATACATTCACATATTACATAAAACACACATAACGAGCATATTTTACACAATAATTACCGCCGGATTAAACTGTGTAACTTAGTACTAAGAATATTTCTATAGGAAGTAGCTGACAGCTGTAAAGCAGATTATTCTAGTACAGGTGTCAGCACACATTGTCCTTGTGAAAAGCTACTTGTAAATTTGTAAATTTGACATTTTGTAAACTACATTATAAGTGTCAAATAACTTATAGAAAATATGTAAATGTCGTAAACATTTTAATATTATTACGTATCAAAGAAATCATTCTATTTTGTCCTAGTGTCACAATAGTCCTTAAAAACGAGTTGCCAAAAAAGAATATTCATTTTTAACACGATTTTTATCACAGTGACTTTTTATCAGAGTCACTGTATCTAACCGAAATTTTTATTCTCACGTCACTGCCAATCCAAACAGTCGGGACCCGCCATGTTTTCCACAGCTGACTAGTGTTGCCATGCCACTTACCAGTACTAGAAACAACACGATTCACGATCAGTATAGCATTCATCAAGCCTCTATAAAAATGACCTATTTTTTGTCGTAAATGTAATAGATTTATTTATAGCTATTTATATGCTATTTATCGACATTCAAATAGAAGCTTATTTCAATCCTGAACGGTACCGATCGCTTTAACTTGGTGTGTCCGAAAATTCTTACTCTGTGATTCATGTAATAGGTACTGTAACGTCATCAAACCATCTAGAGTTGTTTATTGAGTGGCACGATGTGTTTGTTTCTAAAATCCCTGGTTATATATTTACGTAGCACATCAAATTTTAATTTTAATGATTTTAATTCCATGGAAAACTTTGTTAAAAGTTAAAAGTTTAGTTTAAACTTTTCGCCTTTGCATAACAACAATAGGTAAATAATACTCGTAATTTATCATTTTGAATTTTTATGATTTATTTTTAATCATTCACAAACTCACACTTAGCGAAAGGGCAGCTTAATTATCTAATATATTAGATATTATTATTATTACTATACATATAATTTATGATTGCAAATCACTACCACAGTTACATAGTCTGTCAACAACGTTGGCGATATTTTTCGGTTCACACTTCACGCAGGACAACCCGGGACAAGGAAACATGACGCAATGCTTTAGCATCTATGACTATGAACGCAAATGGGGTAGTTACGGGGTGCGAATTTGGGTAGTTATTTATTTTATTAATAAAGAAAAAGTATCTACATCTATAAATTGCCTAAACCTAAAATAAAATATTTCAGACAGAGAATAATAACTTTTTATATTCTAAATCAGGTCTGAACGCGTATAGTAAAGGAATTTATTTCCCCGTTATTTCTAAATTTAAACCTTGCCATTTACCGTCTAATACGTCCGCGGACATTATTAGTGTAGTGTCGCAGCCTTTCCGAATGTGAAGATCAAATGTCGGTTATTGATAAAACTGCTCGCAACTCCCATCTTGGACTACCCGCCTATTCAGTCAACTCGTGACCACATTATGCGACTTCAACAATATGCGTTCAGACACGATTTATGATATAAAATATGTATAAAGCGTGAAAGTTTAAAAAGTTATAGGGAATAATAATTTAAAAGGCAAGTACCTACATATAAATAGATATATTCCTCAAACATTATCCTACGTTGCGCCCTCGCAGTCTCGCGTGAACCAATGATAGCGTATACTTAACCAATAGTAGAATTAAATAAATAACCGTCTTACTCATAAAAGATATTTATCCACAACATAAAATACATTGTCCATTTCAACTGAATTTCAAATTATAGATAAGTGGTAGAAAAAGATAAGAAATATCTTGATATCGCTTAAAATCTTGAGGAATTATTAATTAATTAAAGCTTTCATCAGTACGCAAGCTAGATATAACAATCAAAGACCACCATTTTGTATACAAAATAATCTATGCAGATTCAATGGACAGACAGGTAGTACCTATTACTGGAACTTAAGGAAGAATCCGGCCATTATTAGAATTCATATTAAAATCTATCCGAAATGTTAAAGCATCCCACATAAGCCAAATTTGGTTCTTAGTGATTGGTTGATTTGTTGTAAAGTTATTAGGTACCTAACAAACAAACCCACTTTCACCTTTGCAATATTAATATGGTATGGTTAAAAATGGTTGCGATACAACATCATATTATAATAAAAATAAAATAAAATAATTCAGCATTTTTTTTTGTAGAATAATCCTATGAGATCGCTTTAAACTATCACTAGCCCACGACTCCGCTCGCCTGGTATACACACGTGATATATTGTATACTAAAACCTTTCGGAAGAATTAATAACCTTCACGATCGTAAAAACTGCATCAAAATCGGTTCAATGGAACCCAAATTATAAATAAACAGACGGACAGGATGACTGACAAGTTTCATAACCATAATAATAATAAGATTATAATATAATAAATAATTCGTAACAAGAACTTATGTAGATAGGCACTAGATAGGTAATACATATTTAGAAGGAGACTATCGGATAGGTTTATTATAACTTTAAATTTTCAAATGGAAGATAATTGAGCTATTGTTAGATGTTGCTGTCTTAATCAAAAAAATGATATTTGTTGTTTTTTTATTATAATAATATATTTTGATTCCCCGTAGGTACTAATTAATAAACATTATATTCAAGACAATGATAAATAAATTAAATGTATTATATATTATTAAATAAGATAATAAATAAACTTTCATTATACTCATACTTATGACAACATCTTATTTTAGGTATTAACTTTGCTTAAAGTTTTCTAACTAAAAATTTCGTTTTTTTTAAGATTCTAAATCGAAACTTGATCAAAAATCTGATTTTTAAGACAAAGCAATTAAAAAAGGTATTTTTTTTTAAAATGTCACTTAAATTTCGATATTCGGAGAATTAAAGCCGACTTTAAAGTAAAATGCCTTTTCTCAGATAATACATTGTAAAGTTGTCCAGAGGCGAACTCTGATACTTTCTATTGGGAAATAATTAAAAGAGCAGCAGAAATACTGAAAGTGGCAGCAAATCGGTGGCAGCAATTTTATAGGGTTTTAGTTTTATTTTTGCTGTACAAAAAAAAAAAGTTTAAAACCCGACTACCCAAAAGTTTCAAATTGGTTTCAGGTTGTTCAGGTAGTCAGGTTTTAATTATTATTTTTTTGTATAGCTAAAATATACTAGACTAAAATAAGTCGATGGAATTCGATTCATCATAACCCTTCCTTATTGGCTTCGCCGTGGTGGGGTAAAAATAATTTGTTTTGTTGATCACGATTTGCAGCCTCATTTAGTACTTTTTGTTACCCGTTTAAATACAAGCCATTTATAGAAATGTATAGATAAGTATAAACTTATATGGGTAAGTAGTTATCTTTAAGGTACAATTTTGACAGGTACAGTTATTTAAACATTTATAGGCAACAATTTACAATACACTAACAGCTATAGACGTTTCTTAGATCGATTTTGGTTTTTGGTTCGGATACACTGCCTACATTTAGAAATTTAGGACTGAATTTGAAAAAAAGGTTGCGAACGATGGGAAATATATGAGGAGTTTTCCTCGCCCCTATTTATTTTATTTTATTATTTTATTTACTCTTTACTTGATGGGTTGAGGTTGGAATAAAAAGTATAATGGAAAGAAAGATCCCTCCCTCCTATCGCATTAAACGGGACTCGACGGGATGGCACAAATAAAATGGAATGGGATGGAAGTATAGAATAAAACGTATGGAAGTATGGAAAATGGAAATTATGCCCACATTTTTACAGGATGGGATAGGATGGCCAATAGACTCTGGCAAGTCTCACTCCCGAAACACGTTACATGTTTAGGCAGTCTACTGTGAGAGAGGGAAATCAATCAGTCAGTGCGTCCAGTCGACTGTGCGTTTGCGATCCCATTCGAAAAACGTCACCTAGACATTTTGACACGAGGCGAATTTTTTTTTTTTTTTTTATGGACGAAGGTGGCAGACGAGCATACAGTCCACCTGATGGTAAGTGGATACTGTAGCCCATAGACATCCGTGATACATGCCAACATTAGTCCAAAATGACAACGTTGGCACGCCTCCGGATGCGCTGCCTACCTTTGGATATAGGAATGGGTTTGGAGAAAGGGTTGGGGAAATGGGGAGGGATAGGATGGGAATGGGCTCTGGCACATCTCACTCACTACCGAAACACGTACGTACATTAGGGAAATAAGATAAAGTGGGAAATAAAATAGGTACAAAACGAGAAATCATTAAAGTTACAAACATAACGCCGCCCACAATAGAATTCCCTGTGTCTGGGTCCAGAGACAAACAGAAACAGACGCATCTGAGCGTTTTAGTTTATTATAGGTTCTTAATGAACACATTGCTTCGTTTGTTTCTATCTAAAATTACCAAACCGACCATCAATCCAGTTATTGCTTTACTGGCAGTCAATTGACCAACTATTTAGTCAAACCGGGAACAGCAAATTGACAAATAATCCTTATTTAATATTTTTTTATTTATTGATTAAGGTTTTAGTCGATGTAGAGCTCGAAGCGAGCTCTCCCGACGCGACTGGAGCGATCGTAGTAGATATCCCGCGTCCAGATGCGACACTCCACGTTGATCAGGACGTTACCTGCAAAACATCATGGTCCAGTCAAAATGACACAAAAAATAAGAACTTCACAATAATTCTGATGAATTTTTTTGTATGTTGTTCTAAATGATCAATATGCTGCTAAAAATTTTACTGAATGTGAAGGGTAAAAAAACGTTTTTTTTTTTTCGTTTTGCGAAAGAAGGGTTTTCGGGTCTAATACAGATTGATGGCTGTTATTTATTTAAACTTCATTGCACAATGATATGTACAAAATCTATCCATCCTATCACTCCCCGTTTTCCCAGCCCTATCTCCCAATCCATTCCTTAATCTGCAAAGGTAGGCGGCGCATCCGGAATCGTGCCAACGTTTATCAGTTTATCAGGACTGATGTTGGCATTTATCTCGGATGTCCATGGGTAACAGGATCCACTTACCATGAGGTGAGTTCGTCCGCCACCATTTTTCTATAAAAAAAGGCGCACTTAATGCCATAAATAAGGCATACGTCAACCACCATATTATAAATTGTTAGATTTTACAAATTCCACGTTGTGCCAGATTTGTAACTATATTTTTCTTGACAGTCCAAATAAATATTGTGATCTAATATTTATTTCCTTTTTAAGTCAATATGTCATGTTTAATTCATAATAAGAATTTTTTTTTTTATAGATTAGTGGGCGGACGAGCAAGCGGTCCCACGTGATGGTAAGTGTTACCGCCGCCCATGGGCACCTGCAACACCTTGCAAGATATCCTTTAATTGTACGTCTGTATGAGAATATTGGCATATCTGTAATTTAAATGGGTATTTATAAAAAATGTTAGGTACCTACTGTGAATGTTCTGACAATGTCCCGGGGACATAGTAAATACGCTTTAAATAAATGTCTAAATGGCGTTCGTGATTGTCACTAACTAATAAATATAGACTAATACATAAGAATATATTTCATATTTAGATATATATATACACACTATAATAATAATAACTGAACTGAAATATTTAAGAAGGCGGCGAAAATCAAACAGAATCTACTCTGAACATGAATTCTTTAAATAGTGATCCCGAAGCACTCTTAAAGGTGATTTTCTCGTTTTTCACACATTTATCTAATTCAACGGGTCTTATCGCGTATGTTTAAATTATTTATTTTATTTAAAGTAACTGCTCGCATCTCTAGACGTGGACTACACACATGAGTCAGCTCGTGACCATGGTTGGTGCTACTCAAACGAAACATCGAGTGAAAGACCCATTTAATTTGATAAATATAGATCCATACATATGCCGGAACTATTTTGGAGTGTCAACTAGATTTTTTTAGTAAGATGTAAACGATGGGAAAGCAACCTGGACTATATGCATTTGAACCGATGTTCTCTTCCACCTAACTTTTAAAGATATCTTCTAACTTACGTCTGGGATGTTCAAAGAACACAGCAATTACTGGTCCAGGGTCCTGATCGGGCATGTGCCTAGCGGAATAGGGGATGCGGTCGGCGGTGTGCAGCCGGTTGGTGGGGAAGCCGGGTGGAAGCGTCGCCGGCACGTACTGGATCGGCCCGATGTTCTCCTGGTCTGAGCTGAACTCGCCCTCGCACGAAACCCATACGAAGTCGCCGTAGTGATGCGCGGGGAATTGACGCTGTAAACGAAACACGAGATATATCATAATATCATACCTAAGTAGTCGATTAATTGCAGTCGCTTGTCGACTACTGGCTTCATTGATCTATTGGCTAGTTTACCAAGTAGTTCCGAGCCGCGACCGACGGAGGCCGCTATGATCGCCGTAACAAATAAATAGTTAAAAATATCAACGGTCATTCAAGTATTTATACACGCTTAAAAATTCCTATCACTCAGTTCGTTATAATTAATAATAAATCACCGATCCCCAGATTTAGTATTTTTTTTTAAATTTTCACTAATATCCTTGTTGTTATGCGTGGTATTGGGGTCAGTGTTTGTGCCCCATCGCAAATGATTCAAAATCCGACGCCAGTAGACGATAAAAAAAACAATTTTATTTATTATTCTCCCGTTACGGCAATGTGAACCGCTTTTCAACTACTATGTCGCCGCCTATATATCTCTTAATTTTTCCTCTTGTTGCCATTATAATAAAATTCGGCCGTCCCTATGAAAATACAGTCCTCCCATAAGGGATTCAATACCATACCATCAGCCTATGTCTCTCAATTGTTTAATATAGACCTTTCCCGCAGCTAGCCATCACACACGATCTTTTTTTTATGGACGAAGGCGGCAGTCGCTCGAGTCCACCTCATGGTAACTAGATACTGTCGTCCATAGACATCCGCGATACATGCCAACATTGGTCCAAAATGACAAACGTTGCACGACCCCAGATACGCTGCCTACCTTTGGAGATATATAAATGGATTTGGAGAAAGGGTTGGGAAAATGGAAAAGCATAGGATGGGAATGGGCTCTGGCACATCTCACTCACTACAGAAACACTACAATAAACGTGCATTAGGGAAATAAGATAAAGTGGGAAATGCGGTACATTTCAAGGTAGTCTTCTGTCTGAGAGAGGGGTAACGTGGCCAGTCGAGCGCGTCCAGCGGCTGTTGAATTGCAGCGTGCACTTTCCCCCTTCCGATCTTCGATTTTTCTCCTCCAGCTACCACCAGCGCACTTCTTCAAGTCATCGGTCCACCTAAACGAAGGGCAGCCCATCCGCGCTTCCCGGCACATGGCCTCCATTCCAAGACTCATTTGTCTCAACAGTTATCAGTCCTGCGGGTAATATGACCTGTCCAATTGCCTTCAGTATGCTGATCATATGACCTACATCAGTATCATAATAATACAGTTTACAGGAAAAGAAATATAAGTAGGTACATAGTTTATATTGAAAAGAAAATACTTAAATCTAAAAACTAATCTAATTTAATAAAACAATCTGTTACTTATTTGTTTTACATCATGCTCAACAATATATCTGTAAATATTAAGCATGCTGTATCAATATATTATGGCAGTTAGTCGTTTGACTAACTGCCAAATTAGTCGCCTGTTTAGTCGGTGTCGCTGATCGTGTAGTCACGCTACTTCTCACTACAATAAGACACGTGACAACAACCAACCGTAAAAAACACTATTCAAAGGCGAAATTTATTTTGATGGTGAACAATGCAATGATAACTTACCATAACGTGTTTCAGGTTCTCGGGCATCTCCTGCGGTATCGGCAGTGTGGAAGTGACATTGTATGGTTCGGGCACCCAGTAGTGAATCTATAGTGAAGGATAAAAACATCAAAATCTAGCTAGAAACTAATTTTATTTCCGAATGAAGGCAAATTAACGGCCAGTCATAGAGGACTGTTGTAGAATGTTGACAGAAACAAACAAACCCAATAACAGGTACAATTACCTACGTTCTACAAATAAATTAATTTGAATAAGTTACAGATACGGATACCTTACTGGTGTTTACGAACAGAGAAGAATACGCTACATCCCTTTCACCTTTTACCCAAAACATTAGGAGGCTAACCTGTTATACATATATTGCAAACACACAAAGCCTTTATAAAGAATCTGAGAGATAAAACAGTATACAATTAAATTATGTCTATTCTGCACAAAGACAATACAGCTTAAAGTCGACTGGAAGAGATTTCTTCTAGGATAAGTCCCCCTTTGTACTTACGGTAACACTAATGTCTTATTGTAACAATTAATTTTAAGTACAATAAAGAGCAGAAATAACAACAATAGTTCATAGTCCCTCACATGGTTCAGTCTCAAGAAAACGCAAGGCTTTCCCGCAGCGTAGCCGTAGAACTCGTCTGCGGTGCACGGCGACCATGTCCTCATCGCCTGCTCGCAGTCGGGCGAGCGCACGTTCATGTCGTGCCGGTGGTGGATGGAGCACGGTGCTCGGGCAGGGTTCTCTGGCACCGTCGTCTCGTATGCTGGTGAGAGAAGATTAGAAACAGAGTTAGAGATGATAAAGGAACAGTGACACATTTTTAAACAAGGAAACTTCTTGAGTGACAAGGACGATATGTGGAATTAGTTTGACTAATCGAGGAAATTATACTAGTGAGAATTATTTGTCCCGATAGTTCAACCGTTATAACAAAACTGCTTCAATTGCACTAGTAAAAAAAAGTCTCAATAAGTCTCACTAGTTTAATAATTGAACTGATCAATTCCACTGGAAACTCCTAGTGGAAATTCCTTCTCTTAGTTTTTTAACTTTATTTTCTTTTGTACAACCAAAAGCATTAAAATACGTTATTGGTCCATCTAGTAAGCAGTACGAACACATAAAATTTTGAAATGTACAGTATATATGCCATGCACTCAGCCTGTGTCCCTCCACTGTTGGATATAGGCATCTAATAAGGCCCGCCACCATCTTCGGCTCTTCTTATACAGCCAATACTGCATCTTGAAGTATAATTTATAGTAATTTGTTAAGGTACTCGTTTTATGGTATTCTAAAAATTCAGTTACTTACGTCTGAGGAATTCGTTGATGCGCCTAACCCACGGGTGCCAGCTGCCAGGGTCACTGGGCCGGAACTGTATCAGTGGCTGGTCCCAATTGTACTCGTCCGAGCGCGGAAACACCTCCAGCTCTATTAAATTTTATACATCTTTATAGAAGGCCCATCTCAAACTGTTAATAGTCAGTGATGAATAAACGGATAGTCACTGCGCACACTTTAAACTTTTTTTAAATGGAAATGAAGAAACCGCAGAAAGATTTGATTAAACCAGGCCTAACGGCTTCTACTGTCCTCCTTTAAAAAAAGGCACAACAGCATTTTGATAAAAATCGAGAAAAATGCAAAGAAAATTTGGTAAAATTTTCATTAGGTAGGTAATTTAAAATCAAGCTAGAAAACTTGGTGTTTTGGATAAAACAAAAAAAAAAGAACCATTGTTCCCTTTGTTTATTTTTAATATCCAAATATAATGTTACTTAATTAAAAATGCTACTGATGCCTTTTCTTTTTAAGATTTTAGATCACACAACTTATATTAGTCAAATAATGCCAAAGATTGGCAACATTTATGCAGAAATAATTGTGTAGATACAGTAGTACTTACCAACATAACGGTATGGTAATAATAGACCCAATATAAGTCCAATAATTCCAGCTGAAAACAAAAATTAACAAATTTGAGACACATAATAACCTTTTCTCCTACTTGCTCGGAAATGGCTTCATTATTTTAAAAAAGGAATACGTCAATCGGCTCTTTACTGTACGAACGCCAGAAATTTCCAACACGACAATAATAGAGATTGCTGGACAGTAGCGAGTTTATTTTTAGTGCACACTAACATAAATTAGGTTTTTTTTAGGTACATGATATTTATTATTATAAAGGCTAAATGTGCATTTCTTTTCAAAAGTTTAAAAAAAGAACAAAGACCGCGCGCAGTCGAATTGGCAGGAATGAAAATCAGATACCTACTCGGTATTGTGGATGTTATGTTCTCATAAGTTTATCACAATTTTAAGTTGTCTAATAAACAATGAGTACTAGTTCGTTGGAAGGTGAATTAGATTTATTGTTTCCTCGCAAATTAGAGAAAAGTACTATAAAAGTCTCGGCCGAAATAGCAATTAACGGCCTCATTTATTTAAAAAGGACTCTGCTTCGCCTCGTCCTTCCAATATTACTCGGCCGTCAATTGCTTTATTTCGGGCCTGGACAGTAATGTACTATTAACAACAATAATACCATAATGATTTTATTTCTTCAAGATACTATGCCACGAACCTTAATTTGAAAAAAGAACTGCGTGTTGAAAGCATCGATCGCAAAAAAGCCTATACGTCTTAATTCTTGAATAAAAAAATGTACATTTTTATGGAAGAAAATAAGGTCGATCCAGTACCGCCAAAGAGGTACTGCATTAACCAGCGGTACCACACACTTGTCTGAAGAAACAGACATGGCTTGCAAGTCTTGTGTATGTCTATAAAAATGTACATACTGCATAATAACTGCCCAACCATGCCTATCCCAACAAGAGACCTCAAGAGGTCTTTCCATTGAACTACGATATGGGGTTCTTCAAGAAAGCTGTGAATAGGATTTTCAAAGGTCGGCGGCTCACGCATTCCCCCTGGTGTTGCAGGTGTGCATGGGCGACGGTAACACTTACCATCACGTAAGACCGCTTGCTCGTCCGCCTACTTCAATATATATAAAAAAAAAAAACTGATATTACGTGAAAGTATTTATTTCTGTTTTGTTTTTATTTATAGCTATATACGAGTAGGTGCGTGAGGATAATATTGTATTTATGTATATGTGAAAGATAACAAATATTGTATTTATGAAAAGGTTTAGTGTATAGTTATATTATACCAAAGGATAGGCCCTGAATTCCCGGAATAGTGATAGATGATCTACTTACGTATGAAGAAAAAACTTGTTCGTTATAATTCGTATCATTACTCTTTTGTGTGAATTTCTTCAGTAATAAGAATTAACAAATTATGTACATGTTTTACAGACATTCAAGACTTGCAACCCATGTCTGTTTGTTCAGAAAAGTGTGTGAAACCGCTGGAGAGCATGCTCTTTGACTGTACCACATCGACCTTATTTTTTTTCCATAAAAATTCAACTTACAATTTTTATTTTTCGACGTACAACAATTATGTACATTTTTTTCAGACAAGAATTAAGTCTATTCAGTACTATGACACCGCGATGGAGCAACACAAAAGAACTGCTAACTGACGTCTCCCACTAAACTAAACATGGAGATTTTCAAGAGAGCTGTGAATAGAATGCTGCATTTCATCCTGGTGATGCAGATGTTCATGAACAGCGGTGACTACTTACCAGCATAGAAACATGCTCTAACATAATTTGAATTATGAAACAACAAAAGTTTAAGTTATAAAATCTTAACTTCAGACTCTGATTCATTTATTCGTGGATCATACTTGCAATTAATACAAAAAAATATGTTAGGCTATGTTAACAAAATTTCAGTAACACACAATTAACAAAAAAAAGAATATCTTAGCAACACAACAACATGCTACGGACACGACATACAAAATACACAAAATTTAATAGTTCCATACTAATAATAAAGTCGTACTAATATAATAAATAGGTAAAATTGTGTGTGTTGTAGGTATGTTGGGGCTAATCTCTGGAACTACTGAACCGATTTCAAAAATTCTTTCACAAATAGGAAGCTACATTATCCGTGTCTAATATAGGCTATATTTTATTTTTGAAAATTTTGAAAAAAAAACATAAACCGAAGCAAAGCGAGAGCGGGTCGCTAGTACTACATATATTAATGCCCATTAGGTAAAACAACGTACAACAACGTAAGCTGCTTAACCTATATTCGCATAGTGCATTGCTCCTGGATGCACGTAAACCGCGAACTCAATCGATTGGAAACCTTGCCGAGCCCTTCGTAATATTTCATGATATTTTTTTTACAGAAAGCAGTACACCTTTTTACCTACTTCTTTTTCTACCTCTGTTTCATCTACTGACTTATCCTTACCACCCAAAGGTTGTATGTCGAGGTTTCTCCATTACGCTACGACACGGGGCTCTTCAAGAGAGCTGTGAACAGGATTCTGCAAGATCGGCAGCGCACCCGCAAGCCCCTGGTGTTGCAGACGTCCACGCGCGGCGATGACCACTTACCATCATGTGGCCCGCCCGCTCGTCTGCCGTCTATTCTATAAAATAAAGAAAGAAATCGCTTCAGCGATAAAGCCGCCGGTTGTACTTTTTACTTGTCCTTTGTATTTCTTTGTATGTTTTTGGTGTACAAAAAAAGTGTATCTATCTTTAACCAGCCCAGCCCCTTCAATGCATTGTGTTTTGCATGAGAGATATATATGGTCTTAAAACGCCAGGCTGCGCTGGCCAAGATGGTTAGCGTGTTCACTCTTTTAGAGGTGATGTACTCGTAGTTCCATAAGGCTCGTGGCAGTGGCTTTGTGGCTTTGGAAGTGGCACCCACGGAAAGAGATAGGGTGGGTAGAACTATTCTATAGCCGGCCAACATTTTTTATTATCCACTCGAAACTTTAACTTACAAAAATACGGTCACGAATACTTGAAATTAATAGGACTTATTTGACATCTAGATAAATAAAATCACGCAATAAAAAGATTTTTTTTAAATTCATGAGAGAATTATTCAGATATACTTCGGGTGCTGTTTATTAGCGGAGCTTGGCTATCATATTGTTACAATCTCAAATTTAGATAGTGTTGCTCGTTAGAATATTTGAAGTTAAAAACTGTTACTATCTCTGTCTATTTCGTGGAGTTAATGGCATTAGTATGTTAATAACGTCTTGAAAATACACAATAGAAAAATGACGTCATTGTTCAATATTGCCGCCCTTTTCTAACCTAGACTTCCTTGAATACTAAACTTTCAAATAATTCATAAAAAATTGGACGTCTATACAAACAAGCTTTAAGTCTCAGGATAGGACTCGTAAAGCTCTAAAGCTTTTATTTATTGATTTTTTCTAAAACGTACGGGAAATAGCGACATCTTTTCCAGTTGGCGCAGGCGTTGCTGCCATATCGTTTTTAAAGAGCGGCCCAATGGCGTTTTCACTAGTTAGCGTATGAACTAAGTTTTATGAACTATGAGATTAAGGGCCTTTCTCACCATCTACTGATAAGGCCTCAGGAGGTATCAGAAAGTCGGGTCTACTTTATCAGAAAGTCAGCATCGGCTAGATTTAATTGGCATATAATTTATCTATCAGACTGTTAACAGTACTTTAGCAGAAGATAAAGTATCAGCAGTAAATAAAAATAAAATCCTCCTGATACTTTATTAATTTTTTTCACCTGGTGGTTTTAATTATAGTTTTATAGTTTTAATGGGGGCATATCGCAACACAACATCCGTTGTATCTTGTGTAGGTGTCAATTTTATACAAGCTGATTCCTGTGTTGGTTGACGCAAAACATATAATCCCAACTTACTTATCTACAATTATTTAAATCATATAATTTTAAATCAGTATTGGACTCGTGCGATGAAATATTCTGATAAAACCCCTTCATATACGAGTATATGCTTGACTTGTCTGTGAGACGATACAGGCTTATAGATATGAGGACATAAGTAGATTTTAAGTAGAAATATTTATATAAAATGCATAATTATTATGTAATATATAATTTATATAAAATTAAGAAAGGTGAAGGAACAAATAGCATATTGTTAGTAGCTGTTATTCCAATATAAGCGAATGAAAAAATTTAATAAACAATATAAGTTCAATTTGTACTGGTCATAGCAAACATACAACAACATGTTATACAATAACGTTTATTTTATACACCTGTTATTATACAAACAATTATTTTATACTACTTATATACTTAGTCTTGTTATACTTAGTCTGTTGATGTACACCAACAGACTAAGTAGGTAAAGTATAAAATAATTTTATGATATCTATTTACGTATATATGTTTGCATGTATGTATATGTTTATTTATATTATGGTATTTAATTAATATGTGTCACTATTAACGTTAGTTTTACTTAATCTTAGCTATCTATCATTACACCTACCGGTGACCTACCGAGCTTTCTCTGCATAGCCCAAAAGTTTACCTTTGTAAATAAAGGAAAAAAATAAAGAATGAATGAATAAAGGAATTCATTAATTACTTTATTCATTCTTAATAATTCATAATTCTTTCATGAATAAAGAGTAAAGAAAAATAAAGAAATAAAGATCTCCAATCACCATGTCGGAGGAAGTTAGCAATACATATATTATATGAAAAATCTCAATTGTCAAATCAATAACAAATTGACGCATAAAAAATATTTTATTTTTGGCAACTCAATTAACTTTTAGCTAAACTTTTAGCCAAGTGCGCTTTAATCAATCTTTATTTTTATGACGCTTTTTCAGAAGACTCTTCTAGGTTCCGTAATTAATTACGTGCTTAATTAAAATATAGAAAAATATTTTTAGTAAAAGTACCTACCTTCTTGGTACCTTCTGAATTTGATATCTTCAGTATTATTCATTTACCTATATTCTGTAGTCTCTCCAAATTGTAAAAACAAAAATATTTTTTGTAAAACTACAGTCACATTTGTCGCGTTTTAACATACCTTATTAATGTCTGATTTCTTTTTTGGTACATTATCTTTTAGTACCATTCCCTTTTTTATGTATTTTGAATCCCATTGCTGCTTTGGCAAAGACGTGACACGATTTTCAGTAAATTGATAAGTTTTAAGTAGACAAGTTTTTTTTAAAGAACCAAATAATCCAGAACGTGATTTATTATAAAAACTGTTCATAAAAATACCATAAAATCACTTACCAATAACAAGCACAGAAACCACACATATCACGATAATTTTCACTGTTCTTTTTTCGAGACCCATCTTTTCCTTTTAAAATCACACTCGTCACAGCGCTTCAGCCTGATCGTGCGCTCGGGAGGATGTTGACTGAATAGTTGCGTCGTAGGGGTGATACCGTGAAACGTTAGGAGGGATGAGGATCATTTGGTTGGGATAGTGTTCGCTTTACATTGCTGTTTTAAATAATATAGCAGTGCCCGTCGACTTCGCCTGTATGACCGTATATACTGCAGCTGTATGATATTAAATAAATTCTCGGCCTATCGGCTAAGATCAAAGTGTAGAACTTACTATTAATATATACTATTTATTATTAATCATATTACTAATTTATACTTATACTATGAAGGCATGTTTATAAATGCGAATATATGCATGTGCGATTATATAACTGTATATGTGTGAGAGTTTTTGTGAGTTTGTGTGTGCCAGGGCCGGAATGTTCAACGTATTATAATAAATTTAGTCCCAATTTTTCCTGTAGAATATAACTACGATTACTTATAAGTGAATATAGTTAAGTTGCATCGTAAATAATACAATGAAGGTATCAGGATTCGGGCACTAAATACATACATCTTTAACTTATGCTACGTGGGTGGATGAGTTATGCCCAAATCCAAGAAGATCATGCACACGCGCACGCACACAAACGCACTCACGAATATACATACATACGCACGTAGAATTTAAATATATAGTATAAGATGTACTATCGTAAGTATTATGGTTTTGTGTTGAGCGGGTACGAGCGACTGCGGTTTGCTGTCACCTCAATATGTTTGGTAATGGATATGTTTAGTGTAATCTTGTATAGGCCTTGGTTTTTAATTTTATTTTTTGTTTACATATGCTATGTATCGCTAATGAGTTACAAATAAAAAAAAGTGAGAGTCAAAAACGCCAATGGCATCGTTACGGAGCGCGCCAACGCAGATATTAGTTATTTTCTGTAGGTACGTATAATTTTCCGTATCAACGTTTTAGAAAAAAAGGATTAGAAACTGTATAACTTTGTTGTGTTACGAGCCCTTTGTAACATTTAAACTGATTGTTGTTTTCAGTTCAGCTGGCTGCATTTTCTCGAAATGTACAGAATTTTTTTCGAAATTATTATTTCTCCGAAATTTCCCAAAAACGAGACAGTATCCTGTGTCATATAACAGTGAAATACCAATTGCTACTTATGTAACTATCTGTAACACTTATTTGCCATAGATGTTACATAGTCTACTAGAAAAGATGTTACAAGAATTTACATATGTCATGAAATGAGTGAATGTACCACCCACACCGGTACCACCAGTCTATGTCTCTCCACTTCTGGATATAAGCCTCTACGAAGACTCATCATCACACACGACCTTCTGCTCGTCTCATCCAGTCACCGACCCAGGTCTTAGAATCAGCATGTTGAAGTGGCAATGGGCTGGCCATATCTATCGCAAAACCGCTAAGCCAACCCATGAGGTGAACAACTCCTCGAATGTAGACCACGTACCGGGAAGTGCAATGTGGGACACGTTCCGGCCACGTGGGCAGACGATTTGAAGAAGATCGTCGGTGGTGACTGTATGAGAAGAGACGTACAGTAATCGACAACATGAAGAAGCCATCGTGCATAAGTTCTATTATCGTCTATTTTCGTTTAGTGTTCCCTTTTTTCCAGTTACATGAATGGTAATTAGTCGCCATTGTACAGTATAGGAGTAGGTCGCTTTCAATTATGAATATTTATGTATATAGAGAAGTTACAACATAATTACAAATCATTATGGCGCCACCAAATTTTAAAAGAGGGAAAATGATCGATTTACCAACTCGTCAAGTCGTTTATAAAGTATGTATACTTATATAATATAATGTAATATAATATTTCAATGTAATATAATAAAATATGTATACTTATATTTCAATGTAATTAATTCATATTTAAGTATAACATAACGGACACCCCTCGATTTCTCTATTAATAGTTAGCTAACATAATATTACCCAGCGCTTCAATGTAACATCCCCCATTCGACCTCTCACACCCTAGCCCCCCCAGGGTATCACACGGCGACGCTTTGCCGGCGCCGACACCCGACGCGCTGGCGCCGACACTAGCGTACTATGGAAACAAAGCTTTAGGACCCTGCGGTTGTTGACAACATACAACAGCAGTTTGCGGAATAAAAGTGCTTAATTGTAACGATAATAAAGGAAGTGTAACATTGACCACTCAAGCGCGACTTGACCCAACAGGGCCACTAATACCTATATATACCTACTAGATATGTGTATATATCGGCATAACGTCCTCATAGGACTAGCTTCATAATTAGTAAGTTAATAAATAGGTACAAATTTTGGAGTCTCCATAGCTAAACTTACTAATATTTAAAAAATGGTTTTAGTCAGGACTAAAAAGGGCCACGACCCATACTATAAAGGTCAATCATGACCCCTATTACACAATTAAGGCGTATACACACAAAGTGATTAAAATGAATTGCAATTAGAAAGCCCGCATTCTCGTATATACGAGTATATTAGGCTTTGTTAGAGTCACTATTCAAAGTTATATTCGTAAAATGTACGAAATATAAAACTTTAAATAATTTTAAAATTACTATGGGATCTCACCAATACGGTAATATGTATGTACACTAGAAACCTCAAACATTAATCGAAATTCTCAATTATCATTAATTAAATTAAATTAATAATTTCTCAATTCAATTAACGTTATTGTTTAATATAATATTTAACATTATGTTAAACATTACCGTTTGTTATGTTAGACATTACCGTTTGTTTAATGTGTTAAACGATAATGTTAATTTTATGTTCAATATGTAAAACAAATGGACCTACTTTAAAAAGGATCGACACTGATGGTAGCGCCAGTCCCAAGGAAGGTTTCACTATTTTCCGTACGATCTAGAAAAAAAGTCTTTCTACAACAGTCGGAGAACTTTACGAGCCCAGTCTAACGACATACCTATAGTTTATATGTTGAAATTCTTTTTCCTTTTTTTCGAAAAATTTACACAGTCATAGTTTTGGAACTACTAAATTGAATTAGCTATCTTCTAACCTAACCCAGATATAAACCCAAACAATTCATCTGAAAAAAAATCATTTCAATTCGATAAAAAATGCACCCTTCAGATATTCTACAAATTCGTTATTCAATTAATTGATACTTTCGAAACAAATTGTCGTTTTGGTATCAGTCTGTTTCTCAAACGGTTCGGGCGGGTATATTGAATACAATTCTCGTGTCCAACCGTTGACATGACTATGAACTCGATGATAACAGAGATGACAGTGATCAGATTGATGATAACAGTTGTTTATACTATTTTTTGACAGTTCTTCGAGAAACGCGCATTAGAGAAACTCTCCTTGTGTAAATGAGCCATTAGTCGAGATGTTTCCGAAATTCAAAAATCCTGACCTTCACATTTACTATGAGTTGTACTACAGAAAATTCTATAAGTAGTTGTCCTGGTTGCTAATCTTTCAAATCGATTTTCTCAAAATGTTGATGTCGTCAGTGAATCGGTTTTGCAACTAAGGGGACGACATAATGACGCAAATGCACGACATGACGGCCAGCTTGACGCCTTGCATAGCCGACTTTACGCTTACGTCATTCATGCATTCTTATTACGTAGTAAACACTAAAGCTATTTCAGGTAGATAGTATTAAGAATATAACAAAGAGGGGTGAGGGGTTCTAAATGGGGCATCGGGACAAGGAGAAAGTGGGGGACGCCGACAGTGCGGCGCCAGGGGCCGAGGGGCGATGGCGACGAACTGGCGAATTGGAGAATTTGCCTATTTAGCTAGGGTTGGCAACTGAAAAATTGCAAATTAAAGATTTGCAAACTAAATTAAATTGCAATATAATTCTATAATTAAATTCCAACCTAATTTTTTCCATAATTAACTGAGCGACTTTATACTTATGGAACAGACCAAATGTTGGAGGAATTTTGGTGTAGGCGATGTGAAACGAGACATATTTTCCCAAATTGAATTTAACAAATATATGAAAAGTATAGCAATTGTTAAATATCGTTTTTTTCCAAAAAAAATATCATGGCAATTATTATTAGTATTAGTTATCATCTTTCATTAGTTAGTATTTTCAGAATGATGAACGGAATCCATGGTTCCCTATTAGGAGATACTTCTTACACACCCTAAAATCTCCAGATACTGTACCTACCTAGTCCCTCTGTAGTCTTATTACCAATATAAAACTTAATTTATATAATAGCATGTATTTCCAAAATATGGCACAACCCTACAGTGCTGTTAGAGTGTATAAGTATATGCTACATGTTTTATTGACTCTATTTTACGCAAGATGGAAAAGATGGTTTAAATTACACAATTTCGACTCCATTATATTATTACTCTCGATATTTAGACACGGAAGACATCAAACTTCATATTGTGTTTGTTATACAGAATGTAACTGAATCTTTCCCGAAGCCTAAAACCACGGATTGTGCTCACGATGACTTTGTTAATTGACATTATATATAACCTGCGTATTTTTTTGTAAATAATTATGTACCGACCTATTGTAATTTTGTACTAACTTGTATGAAAAATTTAGTAAATAACTTTAATTTTCATGGCAATAATTTCAGATACTTTACTTTGGTATTGCTTTGTAGTTGCTGACGTTGTAGGAGGAGGATTGTAGGAGGGAGAGTGCACGCTGCATTTCCACAGCCACTCGCACACTCGACTGGCCACGTTACCCCTCTCTCACAAGAAGACTACCTTGAAATGTACTGAATTTCCTACTTTATCGTATTTCCCCAATATACGTACATATTTCGGTAGTGAGCGAGATATGCCAGAGCCCATTCCCATACCATCCTATCCCTCACCTTTCTCCCGGTATATTCCATAATCTGCAAAGCTGGGTGGCGCATCCGGGGGCGTGCCAACGTTTGTCATTCTGAACTGATGTTGGCATGTATCGCGGATGTCTATGGACGACAGTATCCACTTACCATCGGATGGACTGTATGCTCGTCCGCCGCCTTTTATTCCATACAAAAAAAAAATACATAGAAATTTGTCACGAAAAATCGAGCCAAACCGCACTTTATTTTCTAAGTTCTCCTTTTTATCTTGAACTTTCTTATCCATGTAATACGAGTATGGCAGGTTCATAAAAATAACTAATTGAGGCGATGTCGTCGAATTCGTCGAGTATCTCGTTATTGTAACCGACGAGTGATCGGATCATTAACGTGACATCTAACGTTACCTCTACTAACATATATTATATATAGATAGGTATTTAATTTTTGACTCAGTTAATATGCGCCGTGTGATGATAAATTAGCAACGACCACCCCATCTCTGGGAGTCGTAAAAGCCGACTAAATGATAACAAAACCGCTGCTACCACGAGCGCTAAGGAACTACACCATCTCTAAAAGAGTGGACCCGCCAACATGCTTGTCCAGTGTGGCTTTTCAAGGCCATACATCCCTCATGCACGCGACATGTTCATGAGTAAACTCGTGACCACCAGTGCATACCGAAAGGACTGGTTGCATTGCATTTATTTTTGGCAACTAGGACAATGCTTTAGATTTGCTCCTAAATATGAATAAGATATGCGACACTCAAGTAGATTTCTCTAATCTCCGTGTGTTTTATATATATAATTCATTTATTTCAGACAAAGTCCATATTTTTTTTTTTTGTGTTAGTAACAATTTTAACTTATAGACTATGTTAGTACTTATTATTAAGATTTTGTTATTACTAATTATATATATGTATGTACATGTACACGTGCATATGCACATGCATACACATACCCAGACACATACACATTCACACAAACACGCACGCAAATACTCGTATATAGAAAAATGTTTTAAAATGTTTTAGAAAAATACGAATGTTTAAACAATAGTTGTAGATACGATAGTTGCATAGGTTAAAAATTAGGTTTGAAAACCTACTACTACTCGGATTACATAGATTTGTAAATGATTTGCTACATTTTTCTAAGCTGTGAATTGCATAGACGGAAAAGAACGTTATTTGCCACTAGCTTCTGCTTGCGGCTTCGCTCGCGTCGACTAAGCAGCTGTATGAGATTTTTTACACCTGTAAAATCATCTACATGATGGATTTCACGGATGAAAATCCATCGAGTAGTTTTTGAGTAATTCTATTAGAAATCATATTTTTATTTTCCTCTATAACCCAACATCCTTGTGTCATATGAAAATGACACATATACCAGTTTTCCTTCTGGATACTTAGCACATTAGTGAAAACCCGATCAAAATCCGTTTAGCAGTTTTTACGTGATGCTCAAACAAACAGACATACAGACAAATAATATAGCCAAATTAAAAACTAGTGTTTTGGGTTCTTTAGCTTCTAAAGAGACTTCCTTTTTTTAAATTAGATTTTTTTTTTTAATTTAATTTTTTTTTAAATTTTGTACAGACTCAAACCTTTTACTGATTTATGATGTGTAGGTATAGATTATAAACTGTGTTCTCAAATGCTTCCTACTTTACTGACTAGATAGATGAATAGGCACGATAGGGTTGTCAAAAATAAAACACCATTAGAAAACCTAAATTGGAACCAACTAGTGCGTGTTTATTGACTCTTCGTCCAGAAAACATTACATAATAATAAATATCATTAATTTAAACATTATTTCACTTTTATTGAAGCGTGTAAATGAAAACTTTAACTTAGTTCGCCCTCTGGCTTATTCTAAAACGAATATAAACCGCCGACTATGTGGCTATTGCTAATGGCGCTGTTGGCAGCCGGCGCCAGGCATTCAACGCCAGCCAATTGGCAAACTTTATAACTGACTGATGACCAATCTTGCCTTTTGAAACTCAAACAAACATTGTATAGACACAGCCCTTATGACTCTTTGGTAAATGCTGACTAGTTCACCAATTTTGCCTTTTTCTGACTTCAGCAGTAATAATTACTAATTACCTATTAGTTTTACAAACGTTATAGTAATTAAAATTAGACTAAGTAAATAATTATTAACTATTTGTCTAAATAGCATACCCATTCGTGTCAAAGTCAGTCAAATGGCAAAATGTTCAATCAATAAAAACTCTCCACTTGGCAATAATACTGACATACATGCTCACTAATAACCAATCGCTCTCTTGGCAAACTTTCTCTCCGGCAAACTTGGTCATCAGCTGGCAACTAACGGAACTATCTGACGGCCAGTCAGGATTGACAGCATACGTTGGCCAATTGGCTGGCTTGGCAGCTATTGGGAGTGTTTAGGAGCGGTCCACCATCAGCTCAAAGTGGACTGAGCCGCGTCGCTCGTAGCGGTCGTAGAAGATGTTCTTGGCCCAGGCCTTGCATTCTATGTTGATTAAAACTCCAGCTGTAAAACAAATGTTCACTTTTAGTGTGAGACACTAACTTTTAGATGTCAATGCTATTTATAATAACAAAAAAGCTCATTACATTGGGCCTATTTATTTTACTCTTTAAATTATGACGCGAGGGTTTCTGCCGCTGGGCGCACTCCATCACTTCAGCTAATATACCGCTCTCTCACAGACCACTTCAGTAAAATACTGCATTTCCCACTCTAACCTATTTCCTCAGTGTATCTTTTAGGTCGTGAGTGAAACATGCCAGAGACCATTCCCATCCCATTTTATCCTATCTCTCTTCATTTTTCCAACTATTTCTCCAAATCCATTCTAAATCTCCAAAGGTAGGCAGTACGTTTGACCAGAATGTACATGCCAGTAGCTGGGTGAAATTATCCATAATATACCACCAGGTGGGCTGTCTGCCTGAGTGCCACTTTCTTTCTGCCTAACTGCCTTCGGGGAAGTAGGCACACGAGCAAGCGGTCCCACGTGATGGTAAGTGTACCAACTTCTGCAAGACAGGTAGTCCTCCAACCATAAACAACCCTTTGACATCCACAGCTGGACACGGGCCTCATGCACATTGTCTCGTGCATAAGGGATGTGCCGCCTTTAAACGCCATGCTGGCCAAGCGGGTTGGCGAGTCCACTCTTTCAGAGGAGGTGAAGTTCCTCAGGGTTTGTTATCCCTTAGCCACCTTTTTCTAGACCCACGGAAAGAGATAGAGTGGTGCTATACTAAAGCCGGCCGACACCACACGACCGTTCTCCAACACTTGTCATGAATACAAAGATTCTAAATTCTTAAGGCACTTACTCCTGGGCTTCTCAAATAGCACAGCAACAAGGGGGCTCAAATATCCCTCCTTGTTGGTGAAGGGGTAGTAAAACGCCGGGAACCCTCGGCGAGGTATGTACTGCACCGGGCCAATGTTCTCCACGTCCGCGGGGTTCTCACCCTCGCAAGATACCCACACCGTGTTGGCTTCTGGCTTGCCGGACTGGAAGATTGAAAGAAAGATATTACAAAGGTTATCTGGAATAGAATGCCTTAGGGCATTATGCTCGCCTTTGGCACGACAATGTACAATAAAGTTTGTTAAATAAAAAAATATATTTACAAACTTAAAAATAAATTTATTTATACGACAGTACCAACAGACGAAAATTATACATTAACACAAAGATAAAACCAAAACCGATACATAATAATTCTGACCTCCTTATAATAAAAGACACAAGTGCATTTTGATGACATTCAAGGAAACGCAAAATAAATTGGTAACATTTTCATTAATTTCAAATCTTGCAGTTTTGGATAAAACAGAAAAATACCAGTGTTTCCGAATATAATGTAACTTACTTATATGCTTTCAATAAACTGTTCCTTGAAAATGTTGAACTGTTCCTTTTTATAATTAAGAAGATCTCATACTGTATGTTGCAATAAACATACATATGTTGCTCGTCCGCCCCCTAGTCTATAAAAAAAAAAAAAAAAATATGTTGCAATAAATATTTTGAGTTTGACTTGAAATGTTTATGTTCTCAGGAGGGCAAAATTGATAAGGCTACTGGTGAACAGATGGCTAAGGAGTATATTTTTAAGAAAGTTTCGGGATACAAGACTTGAATTGCAATTGTTCATAAAAAAAATAAAACCTTCCAACGGAATCCATTTTCAGTTTAGAAAATAGAAAAAAATAGATTTTAGAAACTGTATCGGGGCATTTTCTATAGACATTCCGCAATCATTGTTGAGGATGACTTAGGAAACCATTAATGAATTCTTTCACATAGAACAAAGATGTGAATTCTGTTTGTCAGTGACATTGATACTTACGACCATCTTGATGTGCTGCTTTAGGTCTTCGGGCATGTTCCCTGGCAGACTCTCAGTAGTGTTGTACGGTTTCGGCGTCCAGTTAAAAATCTGCATGAAAATGTATGGCTTTTATTTATCTTAACATTAGTTTTCAATATTTAATGGCATTTTCGTCAGTACAAGTCAGAGATTCCCTCAAATCAGTTTAATAAATAATCTGAGGTTTCAGTGGCAGTGGTATTACGAAGCGACTAACTAGCCCTGGTTTAGCTTATATGCCATAAAAATTTCTTGAGGATTCATGTTTAGGGAACTCGAACATAGCCTATAACCATCTGCATCCTAAAATTAAAAGTATTTTCAAAATTGACTAAAAGCATCAGCCATGAAAAGGAAAACTATTCATCTCTAAAGCCCTAAACACACCTTAAAATAGGCGCTGGCTCCTCTCACATAAATATACTGAAATTCAACCCGTCATTCACACTCCTGTATTTTAACGGGTAATCATTTAGACAATCATATTAGGGTATGTTTATGGCTTATGAATCTAGAATGTGCCAATCGTTCTGGCCCCTAACCAAATCCAAGGGAAAGAGACGGCTCTTCACTGATTTAGGTATGTATCACGAATATTCATGCGTGTTTTCATCCATTTACCTGGAAGACCACCTTCCTCGTATATAAAGATTTCTAAAGTACCTTATTCAGTTTCAAGAAGACGCACGGGCCGGCTTCTTCGTAGTTGTACTGGTTCGCGGGCGTGCAGGGGTGGAACTCGTCTATAGGCACGTCGCACACTTGCCGCTCGCCCTGAGGGGCCGAGGTGGGCGAGCACGCCACGCGGTTCTCCGCGCCCGTTGGCTCGCCGCTACCGCTGCCCTTCTTGCGGTACTCTGCAACGATAAAAAGAAGATTGCTAGTTCCATCAAAATAATATTGACGCAACTCTTCACTATTTTTTTTTTTTTTCATTATAGAGAAGAGGACGGACGAGCAAGCGGTCCCACGTGATGATGGTAAGTGTTACCGCCGCCCATGGACACCTGCAACACCAGGGGGTATGCGGGCGCGCCGTCGACCTTGCAAAATCCTATTCACAGCTTTCTTGAAGAACCCCATGTCGTAGTTTAATGGGAAGACCTCTTGAGGCAGTTCGTTCCACAGCCTACGGGTTCGCGATATAAAATAATGCTATGTTATTATAAGTATTTGAGCTCTATAACTATGGGGTACTATGCAGATGTGGTCAACTGGTCACATTAACGGCCAATTTTATTATTTTATTTTTTATATTACGATTGTTTGTTATTTATTCATTGTTATTTTTTTATATATATTAATATGCGACGTGTCAGCGAAATAACGCAAAATTTGAAAGACGTCAATAAATAAAAAATGAAGGGAAAAATAAAATGATTTAAGGAATAAATCAAAAGTTACAACATTTAAAGCTTTGTTGTTTTATCTAAAATGTTCGTTCAACTGGGCATAGAACAAAAGATTAAAAATGAACAATATGTTAACATATGAACTTTATGAACACTTAACAATATGAAAGAATCTTATTGTAAAAAAAAACTGATAGAATCGATTCTACTCTCGATACTCAACAACCTATTGTCCGTTTTTGCGACATATCAGTGACGTATTTGCAATATGCATGTATTTCTTAAATTGATTTTTTAGGAGAACAAATTATTTGACCTGTGAAGTTTTGTGTACGATTTACATTTTTACTTAACAATTTTACATTATCCCACACACCAGTAGGTGCCTACCAATAGAGTATTACTAACTTGCCAATACTCCCTAGAAAAATATCCATATACCTCATTAGAAGAATAGGCAGAATTGCATTTTGATAACATTCGATAAAAATTCAATTGGAGTTTTGAATAAAACTGAATGAATAACCATTGTATATTTTGTTGGCTTACTTTTAATTTCCGAATATAATTATATGCTTTCGTTAAAAATGCCTATTTCTCTTAGGAAAACAGTAGGTACTTAGAAACTTAGGAAACACTATTTGTAGTAGGTTGGTACTCACGATCCAGGAACTCGTCGATGACCTTCGCCCACCTGAGCACGGAGCCCTTGTCGTTGGCCCTGTAGTATATGAGCGTGCTCTCCACGTTGTCGGAGTCCGGCGTTGGCCTGAATCCCAATCCTAGAGGGACAATTTTTAATTTTTAACACTATGTTTTATTTTAGATTTTAGAACTATTTATTTAGAAATTATTATTTATTTATAAATTTATTTATCTAGAACTAGAATTTATTTTAGAACAGAAATAATATTTTTTTTTATAAGAAGAAGGCTTCAGACGAGCATACAGTACACCTGGTGGTAAGTGGATATTATTATTCCCAACGCTTTTCTCAACTCTTCCTCCAAATCCATTCGTTTAAATTTCGAAAGGCATGCAGTGTATAGCGGGCGTGTCAAAGAAAAAAATAAAAAAAAAAAAAAGTGAAAGAAAAAGTAAAAGAAAAATCGTCATTCTAGATTGATACCAAATCTATCTTGGTATCAGATGCACCACAGTGCATACCAAAGATTGTTATTCTCGTTTTATGTTGGTGAGATAGTAGTATTCACTTATTATCTGGTGGACTGTCAGCTAGTATGACACCTTCTTTCTGTAAAAAGAAGAAACTTCTCATGTTATTACCCATGCCAACTCTTTTCCTATCATCAGATCATCAGATTCCTATCCTATCATCTGTCTTCTTCATCATCTTCCTATCCTGACGACGGTTTCAGATTCAGGTGCAGCCAACGTTAGTCTTTCTTGACTGATTTATCGCGGGATTTCCGTGGACGACAATATCTACTGAATGAGCAGATGATATCACCTGTTATCACCTGGTTAACTGTCGTTCGTCAGCTACCATGGACATTTCGAACATTTTGCAAATAATTACAATAACATATTTTATGATTATGATTGGATACGATTTTCTTACCTGGATTATTACCTATCAGTGAACTGTCCATCTGCCACTTGGGCATTTTTGGATCCAGGGTCTGGAAAAAGATCACCAGCATAGCGGCGAAGAAACCCACCAGCACCGCATAGAACACCAGGTAGAACAGAAGGATTTTAGCTGTAAGCAAAAATTTACAATTTAGTTACCTAGCTGTAGCACCATTCTAAAAAAAATACATACATTGGGAGCATAGGATAAAATGGTAAATGTTCATTTTAGGATAGTCTTCTGTGAGAATAGGGTAACTTGCCCAGTCGAGTAGGTGAGATTGCAGCGAGCGCGCACCCTCCCCTCTCAAAAATACATCACGTTCACAACAGTATTCTGTGACTCGTAATTTGGCTAATTGGGGGCACCCAGAGGCTGTGGGATTGCAAAATTTACCTTCCCCCTTCCCAAACCCCCCCTGCTTTTTGGAATGCTGATTCCCTGCTATTTATGCTATGCTGCATAGCATACGGTCTCTCCCTCGAAGTGCTATAATAGATATACGGTAGTATTATACGATCTGTAGTAAAATTTATAGTTCAAAGTGCCTTTAATCAGGGACTAATGATGAAACAACTCTCTGTGGACCGAATAATTATCCACAAGTGGCAACAATAGGAGTTTCCTAGTTAATTGTCCGTCGAAGAGTGACCGCATTACTAGTTCTAGTGGTTGTCGGCAAACAACATCAAATCCTAGTTATCGAGCAAATTGGCATAAGTATTTTGTTATGCGTACAATTTTTGAAATAAATTAACATAGGTTAGTTTGTAAACTTAATTCTATGCGGACAAAACCGCGGGCAACAGCTATCTTTAATGCAGTTACAACAAACCAAGGTTCAAGTTGTCCTAGTCTTCAAGAGGTGACGAAATAATTATGAGGACAGTGAGTAGCGAAAAGTAACGCAGGCCTGGCACTCATTAGCGCCTGTGGCCCGGTGCAAGTTTCTAGAGCACACATTGCCATCTTGCACTACAAGAACAAATAAAACTCGTTAATAATCAAAAAGTGGGACCGTTATTAGTAAATCGTCACCAAAGTCATAACAAATTACTTGCTTTAAAACACCTGATTTTTCTTTATGGATAGAAGAAGTAAGTTGTAGAGCTTCACGAACTTTCTAACCTACAACATTATTATCATTTTCATATGTTGAATTTGATTTTTTTTTTTAATTTGGAGAGTATAAACCGTCTTCGTAATTTTGGAACTAATGAATTGATGAATTGGAATCAGCATGCTTAAATAGCAATGGGCAGGAGGTCATATTTACTACAGATAGATGGGGTAGACGATCTCCAAACTTATAAAAATATATATATATATTTGTGATGATTGGCACAAATATATATATATATTTATGCGGTTAAAGAATACGGCCTCCAGTTTGTTCGCAAATTTCATTGAATCTCTTGTACTCGTCTATATTATAGTGATCTCAACTATAAATTTTTCAAAATTTCCCTGAGATCAATCTTGTCATGAGTATGTATTTGAAAGATGATTAGACACTCATTTCACCTAGGTAGGTTCCTATGTTATAAATAAAACCCCACTACTTTCTGTGCAGAGTGGTGATACCCTAGGGGTGTCTATATGTCCTCGACTAACATTCGTGTGAACGTGAGTTCAAACCCTAGGCCCATACCACTGAGTTTCTACTTAAGTACCTATTTTTAAAAATTGTCACCAGCTCGGCGGTGAGAGAAAACATCGCCAGGGAACCAGCATGCTCTAGAAACAAAGAAAAATTGGAGTATATGATCCACCAGTGTTGTGTTGACCCCCTGTGTTGGATTAAGGCCCGTAACCCCTCAGTAATTAACTAGGGGAGGCCTGTGCCCTGCAGTGGCACAGGCACAACCTATAAGGTTGATACAATTCTTTGCAGGTATATTTATTGGGCGTTGCCAGTAATCGATCATTAGTATACAAGTGTGCAACAAACAGCATCATATGTTGTGTGAATTTGTGGTAGGTCATGGAGAGTGCGCCGTAGATTCTTACACGGACATGCGCAGTAGCTTCCACAGTTGTGGGAACTCCCCGAGGTGTCATCGTTAAGATCGATAATTATTTATTTAAAATTTATTGTACACACAAAATGTACAAAAGACGGACTAATGGACTAAAGGCCTAAATTTAAGGGCCTAAAGAGGCCCCTTAGACGATTAATTACATTTAAGCAACTTTAAGGTATGCGCAATATTTTTGATCGTTAAGAGAATGTGTTGTAGTAATTACACTACAATTAGTAAACCAGGGTTCGCGGATATATATCATGATATGATGATCACGATATATATCTATCAATTAATATTTATATTGATATATGTATATCATCAAAACTAGAATTTTGGCATTGTAAATTGTTATATTGACATAAATAAAAATTATGATCACTGTTGCTGCCAATGATCCAACACTAAAGATTATAATTATAATTTAGTTGAATGTTGATTAAGTAGACTGATTATTAATCTCACTCTTAAGTTTTTGTTACTCTAATTTTACTCTTATTTTTTGTTTTGTTTTATAATAAATATTAATAAATAGTCTTAATAATTATAATAAAATATTAATACTATTTATAATAAATAGTCTATTATTCAAACAAAAATTTTTATTTAACAATTTTGACGCATTCATACCACTTTGAAATTCGTGTCTTTTTTATATACATTATATATATCGGATATATATTAAATATTGGATATTTTGATGCGGTATTTATTAAAAATATCGGATTTTTACGAACCATGATTGCAACCCATTTTGATGCAAGGAGTGATTCAATAATACTCTGTATTTTCTAAACTTGAAATCTGTGGCTTTGTTATTCTGTACTGCTAATTATTTACTAATATTTACTACTAATTAATTATTAATACTACTACTACTACTAATTTACTACTACTAATTAATACTAATTAATTATTTACTATCTGTATACTATACGGTATATATACACTAACTAAGAACGATAATGCTGCACCATCCATTCATAAATATCTGCTAATCGAACCGCTGATATCGCCACCTACATCTATATAAAACGGTGCGAGTGATCTTTTTGTAAAAAAAAAATGTATGCGGTCAGGGGACCCCCGTCAGGAACGAAGATCTTCACGCATTTTTTTTTAAACTCCGAATGTAATTCGAAATATTTTTTTATTTTGTCTCATATTTTCAATGCAAATAATTTAAAATAAGGAATCAAATCAAAAATCAAACATTTAGATTATACAACCGGCCACGCACTAGTCTCAACGTCTGTTATTTTGCTTGAGTCTCGCTCTCGATAATCGCACGCACAGAGAGAGAGAAAGAGAAAGGCGTATGGAGGGGGTAAAAATCTTACGTGACGTTACATTTTCTCTCAAATTGAATATCGAAATTCGTGATCTCTGCAATAGGAAGATTTCTTAAAATTCACACAATATTCCGCGTATTCCGGTACGAAATCATGATGCGACAAACTCGCAACACCAATTATTGCCAATTTGAATGAACAACAATAAAACTGTTCAGACAAGTGTTTTAGTTTATCTGTAAAATGGCAATGCGCCTTTGGGCTTCCAGT
The DNA here is from genome assembly GCA_914767545.1 of Sesia apiformis. Classification (NCBI taxonomy): domain Eukaryota; kingdom Metazoa; phylum Arthropoda; class Insecta; order Lepidoptera; family Sesiidae; genus Sesia; species Sesia apiformis. Next base: position 22,349,176 of record OU611949.1, on the reverse strand, counting down.
CCACTTCCAGTAATGACGTTATCAAAAAAAAACATCCTTTTGTCTCATATATTTATCTGTATTATAATTATTATGCTTATAAGTGGTAATTAATTTATTCTTTTTTCAGTTTTTATTTTCACCTTTGATGGTTTGAGAATAAATTCGATTTTAATAACATTTTCGTTTTTGTCTTTGACAGATTTTCACTTCCACTTGTCACATTTGTAATGAGAAATCATTAAATGAGTAGCGGAGCTACTGCAAGTGGCAGCAAATCGATGGCAGCAAATTTTATGGTGGATTAGTTAGATTTAGGTTCCCTAAGCAGGAAATCTGTCGATTATGTGTTGACATTCTTAGTAATTAATTCTTCTTAGTATCTAGATAGTTTATTTCAATTATTCAACAATGTAACAGGGATGAATATACGCTGCATTCCCACAGCCGCTTTGCGCACTCGACTGGCCACATTACACCTCTCTCACAGAAGACTACCTTCAAATGTACTGCATTTCCTACTTTATCGTAGTGTTTCGGTAGTGAGTGACATATGCCTGAGCCCATTCGCATTCCATCCTATCCCTCCCCATTTTCCCAACCAATCCATTCCTTAATCTGCAAAAGTGGGCAGGGCATCCGGGGGTGTGCCAACGTTTGACATTCTGGACTGATGTATGCAGGGCCGTCTTTACCAGGGGGTGCAAGGGGTGCGGTGCACCCCGGGCGCTCACCTTTTAAAGGTAATGAAAAAATATAACGCTATAGTAAACAATTACACAATAGGATATTTGACTGTCATAGGATACACAATAGGATATTTGACTGTCATAGGATACACAATAGGATATTTGACTGTCATAGGATACACAATAGGATGTTTGACTGTCTTAGGATACACTCCCGCACCCCGGCGCAGAATAGACTTAAGACGGCCCTGGATGTATGCATGTATCGCGGATGTCTACCGTATGTAGATCCACCATCAGGTTGTCTGTATGCTCGTCTGCCGCCTTTTCTAACTATAAAAAAGTTTCTTTTGTTGATCATCAGTTGCTGCCGGTTTAAATATTATACAAGCCATTTATAATTTCGATCTCTTTTCCAGTCCATGTCTTTTCATCTCTCATTTCCATTATCTATTCCCTTATTTTCAATCCTTCTTCCAAATTTCACTTACCACCAGTTGACTGTTCGTCTGCTACATTATTTCTATAAAAATACCTGAAAACTAAATTACCAAAATTTTCAAACTAATCTCCATCTGCTGACGTGTAAACGTCTGTCATTACTGACTGATGCTGGCATGTATCATAGAGGGGCGACAATAACCGATTTACGAACAAACTCACTTGTCTGCACAGTATAGGTACACAGTAGGTGCACATAGGTGCACAGTATCTCTTCACAAAAAAAATACCTAAAATTAAGGCATAGTCTAAAAACTATAAATAAAAACTATAATCGAATGGTCGTAATGACTAATTTTTAATTTTCTCAGGGACCAGTTTTCTCTAGCATTATATTGACAATCTATATGAGAGAATACATTATTGACCAATCAAGCTTTGGACTACAAACTCCTTTGCAGTTCATTATTAGGTTAATCAATAGACAGCTAATTGAAACAACCAAGACAACGTTGTAGAACATACCCGTGCATTCAGTTGTAGCAAAATATATTGTAATAATACTCTTTCGAGTATTGTCCATCACGGAACTTCTTGCTATTAAATCCCTAAGAACTTCTAGTTACCGCTAATGCAATGCTAATTTCAAATTCGCTCCAAACGCCTGCACCTCGTCTCATCTGCCATCTATCATTTGCCTACTGCACTCCGCTAGCCTTTAGTGCTAATACTACTTATATTTGTGAATACAACTATGCAACTATTAGTATAAAAAAACCTTATTAGGAACCCGCTACCACGTGAGCTAATGATTCAATACGCACTTTAAAGATATCTTAATAACTCGTTTAGAAATGCAAAAAAGATTGCTACCGTACGAAAGTTGGATTAGCCAATGCTTTATAGATAGCAGTAGCTCTATGTGCTAACAGCTGATTATAATGTTGACAACTCCTGTCATTATTAGACTGGGAATTTTTACAAGCGTACACTGAGTTAATTAATAAAGTTACATAATTAGACGTTAACTAATATAATTTTATGAAAGTCTGGCGTCTAACGTGAGTGTTTACAGGCACTTTGATACCCGTCTCTGGGTTAGCTGATAACATTTGTAGACCCTGTAATGCAGAGGAAGAGCCCATGATGATGCCCATGATAAATCATTCATGTACATAGGAAGGCTATAAGATTCTGTAGTCATGGAAACACAAAAAATCCCACTGGATTGAAATAGTGTTGTAAAAATTAGCGATGAACGCTCGACGCCCGGCCCAGCGTGAAATCAGCGCTAATTAATCTTACGACTTTACGCTCAAAGCTCAAACGCTCAAAGAATTAAGACGCTTCAAGCGTTCAACTTTGACGATAATGCTCACGTTTATTAGCAGTAGCCCAGACAGCATTAGCACTGACTAGGCGCTCGAGCTGTCAACGGTCATTTTAACAGCACGAGAATATGTAAGTAGAAGTAAGAAGTAATTGGGAATATGTAAGAATAATCACCACAGATAAATTATGGTAATGGTAAGTAAAATTTAGTAATGCTATTTCCGTAAAATTCCGTCCTTGGATCGATGTGGGCAAGGACGCAGGCGCGCGCAGTTCCGCGCATTGGCGCATCCAGTTGAATTCAAATCACACATCCGTGTAAAAATCTGGGTATTCTAATTTTGATTATATCATTTTAGATAAAAATTAAAAACAAAGTGGTGTCATTGCACCCGGCATTTTGATAGAGAACTGTTTAATTTTTGCGTGACTTTCGAGATAATTGTTGCCATTGTTGTAATGAATGATAAAAATACTTTTTAATAACTATTATATATCTAACAAAGTTACATATACTTTTTCAGATAATTAATATCTAAGTATCATTTTCGACTTATTGATTACGATTTAAGTATAATTACGATTTAAATAAGGATGAAATATTTTGATAAAAAATCAAAAATAAATTTATTACGAAAAATACACTTATACTTAATAGGTTTTCTAAATCGTCAGCATAATCATATTTAAATAGATTTTCACCAATCATTATGTAACTTTTCATTAATCATTCACGATCGATTTTTCCCTCCAAAACAAAGGCTCCAAATTTTAAACTTTTCAGCAGTGTAAAACTTACCCCAACTCGCTCCTGTGCGCCCAAGGAATTGTCCTGTCTCGGAGTTCCACAGGAAAATCTTGAAAGACTCCCATGCTCCTAGATCTGGCGGTGGGGAGTAATATTGTTCAGCTACCTTTGTCTTGTCTGCCATGATCAAAAGCCAAGCCGGACTGCGGATGAGAATCGATTGCCGGCGCCTTCGCCCCTGCCCTGCCCCGCCCCGCGCCTCTCCGAGCCCCTCTGTCGCCCTACAAGCACCCCTCTACAACCCCATGTTCCTTACGTAACGATTACGTAAGGGCGGGCGGCGCGCGCACGCTTCAGACCTAGTTTACGAGACCAATTAACTAGACCCTTCACTATCCAAATATTGTTTACCGTCCCACATTATACAACTATTATTTGAAAAAATTGAGGGCCAAGGCAGGCCGTTTTTAACTGGTTTCTAATTCGAATGTAAATATAGTTAATACAGACAATGAATGGGTTTTGCATTATAATCGTATTATAAGGTTATGTCTGGTCATTGTACTGGAGTTAACAGTCAGAAATTATAATACATATATAAAGATATAAAGAAGGCATAGTCTAATGATGTATAAGGGCCGATGGAGACCTGGCGAAATGAACCCATTTAAATAGATAAATACATGTATAAGATATTTATATGGTAACAAAACAAAATAAAACTTGTACTGCTCTAATTAGATTACCAGCGTCAACTTGAGCGTAAAGCTGTAAAGCATCCGCATACAGATGGTAAGAGCACGTGAGACGGGAGGTGGCGAGATCTATAAAAACGGAAAATAGAAGAGAAGAGAGTAGGAATAGTAGAAGTAGGTCCTATGGAACACCAGTTTGCAGATCGCACTAGCCCGAAATAGACTGATCCAATCGAACAGCCTGCTAGCGATCACGAAGGTACGACAAGAACCAGACCTATGTCGCTAAAGAGAATGCAAACTGTGCGAGGAAAGAGGACATTCTTATTGATTTAAAATTACTTACTTCGTTTGTCGATGATGATTTGCTACACATTCAGTATTTTTTCCTGCTCATTTAAATGCAAGCCTTAAGGCTTGAATCTATCTATATATATAAAAGAGGATGTTATATATTGAATATGCTATATATTGAATCTATCTATATATATAAAACTATATATATAAACTATATATATAATCTATATATATACATAATTAATTTCTAGTTTTTATATTAAGATATTTTTGATAAATTGCATTTCAGGATAATTCGTTACAACTTTCACTAAATGGTGCAAATTCCAATTGTCAGGAGGATGGTCCGGAACCCTTAGACCCTTACATATCTCGCAATAAGTTTTGTAAACTGTTAAAATTAATTAGTGAAAAGTGCTTAAATACTTTTTTAATATTTTTTTATTTAAAATTGATTATTTGATAAAAGGGTGCCTATTAATTATTATATTATTTGATACAATCTGTTATCTTAAAAAAACTACTTTAGGTACTAAACATCTCCTTAAGTTTACGTATTTTAAGTATAAATCTTATCACCATTTTGCATTTTGAATGTTGCATTTTGTGACAGATATACTTTATGTTTTAATTTAAACTCATTTAATATACATACTATACAGGTATACTATACTATACTCAGATGAATACATGAAATATTGTAAGTAATAAACTAATGACAATGATTCAAAGAGAGTCGGAGATCAGTTTTGTTCATTAATTTATTCTAAGCGCCTGCCATAATATAAGTTGCAAAAGATAGCTATTATTTTATTACTATTTAAACAGGCGTTTTTCAATTTTCGGTTTAATATTTTCAGATTTTGAAGGACCAGCAGTAGTTGGTGGGGGATCGTGGAGGATTTCTGATTGTGGCTTCGTCCACGCCTGACATACGCAGGTAGGTCCATGTCCACCTCCAACTCCTTGTTGACCGCCGGAAACTTGGAAACCTCCTGATGTTTGTCCACTTCCCGTTGTTTGGCTACTGCCTGAGCCTTGGGCCACTGGCCCTTGTGGCGGACCTACATATTGACCTTGACCTTGACCTTGAAACTGGTTACTGGGCCCTTGAGGTTGAGTATACTGTCCCTGATTTTGATACTGACCACTAGGTGGTTGAATAGGACCTTGATACTGGCCAGTTTGCTGTTGAGTCTGAGTCTGGTACTGTCCCGAGGACTGACTCGGAGGGTAAACAACTTGATACTGCCCTTGAGTTTGAGTTTGTGAGCCTCCGTAGCTACCTTGAACAGGTCCAGAAGGATATACCGGCCCGGCGGTTACTGGATAACTACCCGATTGAGGGTAAGAAGGTCCGGGTTGATAGTTGCCCCCACCTTGAGGATTCTGGGGGTTATAACCATTGTATTGACCTTGGACTTGAAACTGTCCTTGCTGCTGCGGTTGGTATCCTTGATTCTGGTAGTTGGGCGGGTTCCACTGTTGGTACTGTGGGTACTGCTGAGGTTGGTAGCCCTGCTGACTGGATCCTTGTTGCTGTTGGCTCCCTGGTTTGTTCTTATGGTTCTGAACGATTTCGATAACGCCGCCTATGATCTTCTCGGGGATCTTCTGAAGTCCTGTTCTGGTTTCTTGCCACACTGACGTCACGTTCTGTAGCGTAGCACATATGAATAACTGAAAATGTTGTATTCATAAATATTCGTACAGTTTATAGTGAGCGACAATAGTTTTCAAAGTACACACATTGACTTATTAATTTGTAGCTTAATACCTATCCCTATACCTACTTGTAAAAATTCCGATTTTCACTTTTTGGTCCCATCACACATGAATAACTAAGATACGTATACAGAATACAGGTAAAATACGACAGTGTGGTCTAGTCTAGTGATTACCTAATTAGTATAATTTTAATTAGCTTTAGAAGAACGTATTTCTTGGCCCTCCTTTAAAATCTGATTCAATGTACCTACTAGGCACAACCGCTATAGAACCCCGTCCGTTATTTTCGAAACTACTGGACTGATTTTAATAAAAAGTACCCCATAACCTTTCGAAATAGACACGCTGCACAGCAGTGAAAACCCCCTTCAAAGCAGATCCCAAGGTTAGAGAACAAACACTCAGCCAAACAGAGAGACAATTTCCTTTTTATAAATAAAGAAGATGAATGTAATAATAAAAGATAGTAATTTACTTACGAGTACAGTGATTTTGCGTAGCCCTTCCATAATGACCAGGTTGGGATCTTCAAAGCGATTGCCAAAAACGGCCTCAAGGACAAACCTTTATACAGAAACTGGTAGCCGGACCAACGGCGTACACTTGTGCAGGGCTGTCACATAAAACTGCTATTTTGTTTTTTATAAAACAGATGGGAGACGAGTGAGATTGAAGAGAGGATTACTGATATATTTTTTTCTGATACATTTTTGAATAAGTAAGTACGAGTATACACATTTCGTAAACTACAAACAGTATTTACAACAGTATTTACTGTTGTAGTAAACTACAACAGTAAACACATTTCGTAACTATTGTACAGGCTTTGTACAATAGAAATAATTCGTAAACAACACATATTTACAGTATATGGTTATATATTTACGTACTATAAAAATATATGGCATGTTGTAAATAAAAAATGCAATCTGCTATTTTCACCTTTTTGGAATCATTGATTCATCGAATCGTGAGTCATCATCAATGCCGTCGGGTACTGAACTTTAAACCGTATCCAGCATTTTTATCATCCATTGCTGGGCATGAGCCTCCTAGTAAACATTGTGTTGTGCATGAGAGATGTATGACCTTAATTAAAACGCTACGCTCATTTTTTTAAAGGTGCAGTTGCTACTTTGTTATCACATGACCAATCATCATATCATGCCACAACAATCATGCCATAACATTATATTTCTATTCTCCATCATCAGCCTGCGTCAGCCAAAATAAATTGAAACTTGCCAAATTGTGTCACGTTTGTGTCAACCCTACCAGCCTACGTGTCGTGAAATCTCGTGTGATTGAAGATGACATTGCGCGTGAGCCGTCTCACCCCTTGTTGAGATACCGCTACGAAGGGCTTAACCAGGACGCTTGTTGGCGATTATCGATGTCGAGAGGTGATTTTCAAATATATCTAGTCATATTTTTTTGTGGTAATTAACCAATTTCGCTTCATTGGAGATTACATTTTGAGTAACAGGACAGAGGAAAGTAAATAGTTGAAGATTATTATTTGTATTACGTCATGATTGAGTGTCCGTAAGTTTATGGTACAATGGCAGTACTTGTTTGCTGTTCTTAAATGAAGCTGTAGCTGTTCTTTAAGGGAATTTTACGAAGATTTCGAATTATAAGTTATTTTTCGAGTTTGAAAAAGCTTTACTACCTCTCGTCTAAGAGTGGTCACCCTGAATACAAAACACTAATAAGTTACAATGTTTATAATTACAATGTACAATATATTAATCTATATACGAGGCGTATTCGAAAAGTAAGGGCCGTTTCATCATAAAAAAAATTATAATCATATGAAATAGGTTTTATTAGCACATTTAGTTTACTACAAATCTACTTCACTTTTCCACATAATCGCCGTTCACTTCCAAGCATTTTTCGTACCGCTGCACCAGCTTCCTTAACCCCTCTGCATAGAAGCTCACCGCCTGCGAGTTGAACCAGTTTTCAACGGCGTTTTTTTGGTTTTGGTGAAGTTGAGTGGCGCCATTGCATTGATTGCTGTTTTGTTTCTGGATTGATGTAGGATATCCACGTCTCATCACCGGTAACAATGTGGGAAAACAAATCATCTCCATCTTGTCGGTAACGGTTCAAAAACTCTCGTCCACTGGACAGTCTTTGCTCTTTGTGCTGGTCGGTAAGCATTTTTGGTACCCACCTTGCACACAATTTGTGGTATCCAAGTTTTTCCGTGACAATTGTATAGACAGTAGTGCGTCCAAGATGAGGAAATTCATCAGCCAGGGCACTAATCGTCAACCGACGATCAGATCGCAGTTTCTGGTCCACCAGAGTAACAATTTCATCGGTTTGCATACTGGGCCTACCACTCCGCTCTTCGTCATGAACATTTGTTCGTCCAGTTTTGAAATCACGACACCATTGTCTAACCTTTCCTTCATTCATTACAGTAGGTCCATAAACTAGGCATAACTCTCGATGAATTTCAGCAGCTGAAGATCTTTTTGCACACAAAAATCTTATTACAGCGCGAACTTCACAGCTGGCGGGAGCAACGATTATCGCGGACATTGGTTACTGTACGCACAGATAGGCAAATGACTACTGAATCAAAACAACACCTGAAATAGCTGCACGAGTAGTGCACGTACAGATATGCACAAGTTTAAACGTGTTACGACTTGTCGATTTTGAAATATAAGCGAACGGCCCTTACTTTTCAAATACGCCTCGTATATATATAAAAATGGATCCTGGTATATTTGAGATTAATAGACTTCGACACCGTTTGACCGATCACCATGAAAGTTGGCACCGCATATATGTATTTTTTTTTTTGCAGAAGGCTTTTATGCTATCGACTTTATTGTAACTCGCCACTAGATGGCCCCGCAGCACATCAACTTCTATGGCAGGACAACGTCTGCCGGGTTTTGCTAGTATTTTATAAATATATTCAACATTCTGCCACGAGATACGTTTCACGTATCGATATATCGAGATGACGATTCGCTCATTTGTTTCAGTCCTTGGGTTCTGCTCGACGCACGTCCAATCGCATGAGTGACGCTGCGGCTCGTATGAAGGGCGATGCGTTTAATTTGTCGTTTTTTATTAATTTATAGCCTCACCGGTCAGCGGATGACTGCCGATGCGAGATTTATTATTGCAACCTACTTTAAAATGCATTCGAGGAAGTTGATCAATACGAACCTACTTTATATGATTTCGGAAAATATCTGTGTTGTTCATGCAATGGCCGTTATATTTATTATAAAAATTACTACACAATAACTACTTATACAAATAAAATGCTTGTTTGTTAAAACTACTTAATTATACTCTTAATTCCTGGTTAATATTAAACATGGAGTTGCGATATTAAATACGATATTATAAATTATGATATTAATACTTTTAATCTGTTTAAACTACTTAATTTGTATAATATATACGAATATAATTTGTATATTTTTAAGACTATATATTTTGTATGTATATATGTATATTTTGTATATTCACAGAGGACTATCTTGAAATGCATTGCTTGTACTGCATTTCCCACTTTATCTCATTTCCCAATGTACGTACGTGTTTCGGTAGTGATTAAGATGTGACAGATGGGAATGGCCCATCCAATCCCTCCCCATTTTCGAAACTCTATGGGCGACAGTATCCACTTACCATCAGGTGGACTGTATGCTCGTCAGCCACCTTCGTCCATAAAAAAATATATTTGAACTTGAAATATAAAATATTATAAAACTCCTTTGATTTCGTATTTTAAATGTATGCTACAGGTAATGTTGAAATCGTGACTAAACCTAGGTTTGCCTGGGTTAAGGTAATATTACTTAGTTAGATCTAGGGTGAAGTCCGAAACACAATAAAAAATTACTTCCATTTCGAATTTATCCGTATTTGTAGCTTTACCCAATGTTGGTTGGATAAAGTTAGATCGAAGGCCGTAATAAAAACAACGTATAGTACGAGGTACATCTTAAAAAGAATGAAAACTTTATGAAACAAATTAATATTAGGAACAAATAAAATTTTGCATGGAATCACAATTAAACCCACACGAGCGAAGCCGTGGGTAACAGCTAGTTAAAATTGAGATTGAAAGATCTGTCCACGCGCAATACTACGTCACAGGAGGTACATAAGATACAGTGGTCGGTTAGCAGGAAATCAACCACACTGGAGGTCAGTCGGCAGAGGAAACCGTCAGGTCAATGGGCCTCGTCCGTAGCTAGCATTAGTATACATGTTCACATTGTCGTTACTAAAGACATGATGTAAACGAGCGAGAGAACTGCATGATACTGTGCTCGTCTGCGCAAGAGTAATTGTTTCAAGGAGTTTCCGAAAAAAAGTTCGAAATTTTTGCCAGCTATTACAATACTCTTTCGAGCATTTTGCCGGCTTCTTGCCTCTAAATTCCTTAGAACTACTTACTTACTGGACGCTAATGCAAAACTCCGAATAGGGACTCTGCGTATCTATTCCATCTATGATTTTCTTTCCTAAATCTCGGATTTGCTCCAAACGTCAATTTAATATCGGCTATTTGACTCATTTGTTGTCTATCGTTTGATCCATTTGGATCTAATGAATGAATCCGCTAAAGCCTTCAAATGCCAATGCTATATTTGTGTATATTCGACTATTGAATATTAAATATAGAGTATATTTCCTCATCCCCTCACGTTTTCCATTCCTCCTTCGTATAGTTAGTTATAACGGATGTTATGGGAAGTAAAGTGTGTAGTGAAATAAGAAGTTAAATTTATTTCATTATACCTACTCTCTACATGATAAGAAGGGAGGAGATCTTCCATTACCACCCGGTAATGGAACAGATAGGGTGGGAAATAGGCTCTGGTATATATCACCTACTACCGAATCACGAACGTGGTAGATTTTACGGTACATGTAGTACAGCAGTCCTGCAATATGCTCATAACTAAGCGATGGACAGCGCATCCGGGGTTGTGCTAACTTTTGTCATTGTGGACTGATGTCGACATGTATCGCGGATGTCCATGGACGACAGTATTCACTTACCATCAGGTGGACGCTCTGCTTCGTCTGCCGTCTTCTTTTTATAAAAAGATACTTTAATGTTTTTGCAGTAGAAGATACCTTTGATTTAATTTTGTGTTTGTTTTTTTGTGAATTTTAATTGTGTATGTGTATTTAATTGTGCATGTATTTAAAATCCTAAAGTTTGGTGTATCCAAGCTCCCATCCCATCTTTGTCCGGGTTTGATGATTTTACAAATGGCAGCCACAAAGTTAACCCGATTTTACGTATAAATACAATATTTATATCAAGGTTAGTTGTTATATAAGGTAACATTAATCACGGTCAGGTGGTAAATTATCCCTAGTACTACTTGCGAGGGGGCGATCATTGGACGGGTTTATGCTGAAGTGAACGTAGGTACATGTCGCATCTACTTCTTTATCTCATTATATTATATTCTGTATGCTCCATTGTTTCTAAAGCTATCATGATTCCTAAATTCGATATGTGTCAAATATGTCAACGTCTGTCATTTTTGACTGACGCTGATATGCATGATGTTTATGCGCTACAGTATTCGCTTACCATGAGATGGTCTGCACACCTTCTACCTTTAATTGTGTTATTCTCCTTACTTTATGGAATTCTCCTATCTCTTGGAATAAATCACCAAAACTTTCGCGTCGATGTTAATAATTTAAAGGTTTAATGTGAAGAATATAAAGTCTCTTTTTAAGCGTACGAACAATGACCACAATGAGTTACAAGAATTATACAGGATGTCTCCGAACCTTTCCCAAAACCTGAAACCATGACTTCCGTTCATGATTCGGAATTACAAAATTTTACAATTTTAAAAAAAATCAATAGCTTATGTTGTTACCAATTTTTGATACAGTCAATATATATTTTTTTTATGGACGAAGGTGGCAGATGAACATACAGTCCACCTGATGGTACGTGGATACTGTAGCCCATAGACATCCGTGATACATGCCAACATTAGTCCAAAATGACAACGTTGGCACGCCCCCGGATGCGCTGTCTACCTTTGGATATAGGAATGGATTTGGAGAAAGGGTTGGGGAAATGGGGAGGGATAGGATGGGAATGGGCTCTGGCACATCTCACTCACTACCGAAACACGTACGTACATTAGGGAAATAAGATAAAGTGGGAAATGCAGTACATTTGAAGGTAGTCTTCTGTGAGAGAGGGGTAACGTGGCCAGTCGAGTGCGCCCAGCGGCTGTTGGATTGCACAGTGCACTCTCCCCCTCAGAAAATATAAAGCTCCAAAAAATTATATTTTTACAAAAATATACGTCATATTATACTTACAATAATTAATTGTGGTCGTATGGTGTCGACCGGCTTTATGATAAATAGCACCACCCCCACCCTCTTTCTGCAAGTGACGTAAAACGCTACTAAGGGATAAAAAGGTCGCTACTGAAGCCCTGGGGAACTACACCACCTCTAACTGAGTGGACTCGCCAATCTGTTTAGCCAGCGTGCCGTTTTAAGGGCACACACGACAATGTGCATGACGAGATCCATGTGAGGGCTCAGTAAAAAATATCATCATCATCATCTCAGCCTTTAGACGTCCACTGCTGGACATAGGCCTCCCCCATTGTCCGCCATTTAGACCTATCGGCAGCGACCTGCATCCAGCGGGTGCCCGCCACCTTTATGAGGTCGTCTGTCCATCTAGCAGATGGACGTCCTCGGCTTCGTCCGCCGGTACGTGGTCTCCATTCGAGAACCCTTCTGCCCCATCGGCCATCGGTTCTTCGAGCTATGTGCCCTGCCCACTGCCACTTCAGCTTGCTAACCCGAGAGGCTATGTCGGTGACTTTAGTTCGTCTACGGATCTCCTCATTCCTGATTCGATCACGTAGGGAAACCCCGAGCATAGCCCTCTCCATAGCTCGCTGTGCGACAGTGAGCTTATTTATGAGGCCCATAGTCAGAGACCACGTCTCGGTGCCGTAGGTCATCACTGGCAACACACACTGGTCGAAGACCTTCGTCTTCAAGCACTGAGGTATTTTGGACGAGAAGACGCTGCGTAGCTTCCCGAACGCTGCCCAGCCGAGTTGGATTCGTCGATTGACCTCTTTCTCGAAGTTGGACCTACCTAGTTGGACCATTTGGCCTAGGTAGACGTACTCGTCAACAACTTCGAGAATCGAGCTCCCAACTGAAACTGGGGTGGGCACGACATGGACATTCGACATGATTTTCGTCTTGTCCATGTTCATTTTAAGGCCCACCTGTTGGGAAACTCGATTGAGGAGGATCTTAGCACAATGCTGAGGATCTTAGCACAATGCTCGGAGACCTCAATCGAGTAAAAAATATACTGTTATAGTAATAAAGCTTATCGATAAAAATTCATAAAATGATTTTCATTTATTTTAAAATAAGTCTTGTAGACTTGTTTTAAACTGTTGAAAACAGTGTTTAACCTTTTTAAAATGCTATCCAGTTGCAGACGTGAAGATGTCATAGATACCCAGGGACGGCAGTAACCGTTTACCATCAGGCACACTATATGTTTTTCTGGGCATATTTTCAGTAAGAAACCGACTAGAAAAACAGAAACACTGATTTCATTTTTAACAGCTTTGTCAAGTTTGTTATACGAGTATTTGAGGGGAAGAGTGCACACTGCAATCCAACAGCTGCTAGGCGCGCTCGACTGGCCACGTTACTCCTCTCTCACAGAAGACTACCTTGAAATGTATTGCATTTCCTACTTTATCTTATTTCCCTAATATACGTACGTGTTTCGGTAGTGAGTGAGATGTGCCAGAGTCCATTCTCATTCTATCCCTCCCCATTTTCCCAACCCTTTCTCCAAATCCATTCCTATATTTCTAAAAGTAGGCAGCGCATCCGGGGGCGTGCCAACGTATGTCATTTTGGACTAATGTTGGCATGTATGGCGGATGTCTATGGGCGACAGTATCCACTTACCATCAGGTGGACTGTATGCTCGTTTGCCGCCTTCGCCCATAAAAAAGAAATGTCCAGCAATGGACGATAAAAGGGCTGGTTACGGTTATATACAAAAATATCTGTTGAGTTAATAGAATCTTAGTTCTTTACCGCATCCCACCATCCCATTATCCTGTGACGGCGCGCAAGAGTATGCGCGAACGCAGTCGGCGCAAGGAATCACCCACACGCGCCCGCCGCTCCGCGCGACACTCCATCCTCTCACAGGTATGATTACATGTTTGTGTTTTAAATCATTGACAGCTTAATAATTTTAGCGATAGAAGACTTCTGCTAACTGATAACTCGAGGTGAATATTAATTTTAAGTATATACAGGAACAAGTTTTCTAATTAAAGAACAAAAAAAAAACCGCCTACGTCCAACTCCTATATGAACACATATTATATTAAAATAAACTAAAATTAATTAAACAACATGTATTCATATAGGATAACAATGTTTTTATCTGTGAGTTACTACCACTTTATATTCTTTTTAATAAACATATGCGAGAGGGCTCTATCCCTGAATTATGGAAGCGTGCTAATATTGCTCCAATCTATAAGAGTGGTTCTAATTCTAAACAAAACATTGAAAATTCCGTCCTATATCAACTATTAAATACTGCGTCAAAGATTTTTGAGAGACTTGTGCATAACGAAATCCATCCAATTCTCTATAACACTATTATAGATAAGCAACGCGTTTTTTGTAAAACAGAAGTCGGTATTACTACTGTAACACTTTTTGTTGCACAATTATTGCGTAATATGGATAATCGCCTTCAATCAGATGCTGTGTTCACGAACTTTCAAAAGGCATTAGACAAAGTGGATCGTGAACTTGTTCTTGATAAAATTGCCTTCTATGACATCAGAGGTACGGTATTTTTTTGCATATGTCACGAATAGGACCTAAAAGGTCGTTTTAAATGGGTATCGTTCCGAAACGATATCTGTAACACCTGGTGTTCCACAGGGGTCCATACTGGGTCCATTACTTTCCGTTCTGTTTATTAACATTAGGCACTCCGAATTTTTACAATATACTGATGACTTCGAGACTTTTAAAACTATAATAAGTCATTATTATAAGTATATTCCTAAACTAGCTGTGCCCGCGACTTCGTACGCGTGGAATTTTAGTTTTTAAACTCTAAATTGGAATATCTTTTCTTCCCGTCGGCTGATTTCGATGAAACAAAACCAATTTGAAGCGCCAAGCTAAGCTTAATTAACCTGTGGAAACCCCATGAAAATCTGTTCAATACTTTTGGAGATTTGCGTGTTCGGACAAACAGACATCAGATACAAAAACAGAGTATCAGAATACAAAAAGATGATTTTCAAAATCATCTTTTTGTATTCTGATACTCTTCCTTCATCGCCCCCAATCAGTTTTTGGTAAATATATTCAATGTACAGACATGCTGGCTCTACTGTTTTATTATATGTAGGATTTATTCTATATATAGATAGATGATTTTTTTATATGAAAGTAGGCGGACGGACAAGCGACCCATGTTATGGTAAGTGGCTATCGCCGCTCATGGACACCTGCAAAACCAGGAGGTATGCGCGTGCGCCGCCAATCTTGCAAAATATAACATATTATATTAATATAATATAATACAATAACGTCAAGTAAGTGCATCATATGCCATTTTTTTTAAATTTTGGTGCAGACGATACTAAAACATCAAGATCTCCTAAATTGTCATCAAATAGTGATGCCAAGTGCTATGCTTTTCTCAGCATTGATGCAACCAGTAATAACCGCGAACCAGTAGTATGAATAATGTCACTCAGCGTACCTACAACATTGATCTATATATGTTCAATTTCGCGGAGGAAGTCGATATAAATGCTATTGTAGTATTAGGTATATATAGGTATCGGAATGGCCTTTTTAAGACCTTTAATTTGATAACCCACTCAATAAGTTTCATAAACTTTAATTTTTTTGAAGCAAACAATATGGTGTTTAAAATCCGTCATTTTAATTTATCAAGAAATCAATACAGCAGTAGCAGTCGTGACTGCAAGACAAATCTAACGACATCTCACTCATTAATATCGGTCACTCCGATTAAGCTTTGTGAGGGAATAAACAAGCAAACATACATAACGGTGAAACACATATTTCTCCTCGCGTTCCGCAATCGAGTAAAAACGAAGGCTCCACAGACCTGTATGTCCTGAGTTATGAGCTGTTGATAGCTCAATCACAGCTTTCTCGTGTGAATATAATTATTGCTATTCCGTTCCGGTAGACTTCTTTGACATCTTGATGATCGATTGACCACGAGCCCAGTTCTACTAACTGGGTTTGTGGTCTGTCAAGTGACCACGAGGGACTCAAGTAATTCACTTGAGTTAGTAGCGAAAGATGTGCTAAGTTATTCATTGTATTTATCAGATTCCGTCTGTGATATATGATATCATAATACTTTTTCCACAGTTTTCTGTCATCAAGTAACTAGAAAAATTCATCAAGATGACGGTGAAGAAGCGACCTTCCGACCTGACCAGCTTGGAGCGATTCAACATGTACTATAAGAAGCAGGAGGAGCCGATGACCACAGGACAAAAGTTCAAGCGGTTCATATGGAACCCAAAGACCAAAGCCTTTTGCGGGAGGACCGGTTCCAGTTGGTGTAAGTACAACAGTAACGGCTCTTTTCTTTTTCTAATTGACTGAAAGAGGGAATTTATACATATTGGGAGAGACCGAAAAATCTGATTCAATATTAACCGTCCAAGCATCCTATATTTGATATGGCGTTTCTTACCTTCAATTTCAGAAAACCAATTATTTAGTATCAATTTTGAATTTATTTCAACATGAAGCGGCTCAAACACATCGAGGATCGACTAGAAAATCCAAATTGAGAGAGAACATATATAGATGTCATACATACATAAATAGAGATTGTGAGTGTGAGAAAGAAACTCATAACTACTGTACCAATTTTGAAAATAGGTAGCACTTTTAGGTAGCTAAACTTAATGCAGATCATGGGTTCCCTAAGGAATAGTTATAATATATACAATATACAATACAATATAAATATACAATTTGTACTTATCATATCGATGTATTATGTGTAAAGTAAATAGACTCGTGTCTGTAAATAAATAGATTCATATTTGACAGTTACAATTTTCATGAAATAGTAAAATAACTGATTTTAAATACACCACCACGAATAAAACCCCTTGCCTACAAATCGACTGGTACGAGAGGAATGACCGAATATTATTACCATCTTTTTTGTGAAATCATTAAGATTTGTGATTAAAATACGAGTAAGCGTAAATTTTCAAGACGTTTGTTTTTATTACAACCTTTTAGTTTTGAGACATTGGGCACGAACCATTGACCATAAAAAGCCCATGGGTTCTCATAAACTCGAATCTTGTCAAAGTGTCGCGTCGCCCACAAGGAGTGCGCGTGCAGGAGCGGAAGCCGCGGCGGCCGCGCTATTGAAGCAATGAGATCATTGCGCGACATCCTGCGCCCGCGCAGTCTCCGGTCGTGCGGGATATAACTGGAGTAGACAATGCGTTAAATTTAAGGAATCTCTAGTAGGACGCTTACATATAGAAATTAGTATCATCCGTTTGTTTGTCGTTGCGTAGGGCTACTGATTACATACAGAATAAAAGTATGCTACATTTTCGCTTTAATATACTTAGATCTACTCACAGATCTAGATTGTTTTGCTACGGCTATGTTACTATAGTTTGAGACTATAGTAACTATGTTACTACGAATCTACTATAGTTTGAGCCATAAAATCCTACACTAAACCAATATTTTTTTTGTAAACCAGTAAAAGGAGAACAATTAAATCTTCTATATATATATATATATATATATATATATATATATATATATATATATAAAAATGAATGTTTCTTTGTTTGTCCCGTATGCGTTCCTATACCATTCATCCGATTGCAATGAAACTTTGGTGAGTTGTTGTGCGCACGCGCGCGAACGTTTCTGAATTAATACAACCATTTTACAAGACCACGCGCACGCGAAAGAATCCGCGGGCAACAGCTAATAGTTTATAAATGTATATATTGTAGTTTCTGTTTTCGATCAATTGTAAAGACTTTAATTTGAACAATTTTGTTTGTTACAGACAAAATATGTTTATTCTACTTCATATTCTACGCGGCGCTCGCAATTCTCGTAGCAATATGCATGTGGACTTTCCTTCAGCTCCTGGACGCCAGACAGCCCAAGTGGCAACTGGAAAGAAGCATAATCGGCACCAACCCAGGTTTGGGCTTCAGGCCGTTACCGCCAGAGGTCGCTAGCAGTGTCATTTGGTACAAAGGGAATGATCCTGATAGTCATCAGTTCTGGGTTAAGGAGCTGTCCACGTTTTTGAAAGGTAATTTTATTTCAGTTTTATTGTAAGTTTTTAGTCGACATAAAAAATCCGTGTAACCTCAGTTCAGCACGGGATAGATGCGTTAATTGCAGTACAGGAAATAGATGGAACCTGTCAATGAAGATTCAATTTGATGACATGTTTTTACCATCGCATCTCCCGTCATTGGCGTGTGATTCAGCCCCGACGAAGAGACGAAGACTGCCAACTTAGGTTTTCCATTATGCTACTATATGAGGCTCTGAGAAAGCTACGTGGTGTTGCATGTGTTAATGGGCGATGATGACCATCATGGGACGCGACCGCTCGTCTGTCATCCCATCAATAACAATAGATTGTTGTTTAAGGGAACCTCATCTTTCCAATTAAATATTATCCGTAAAACACAAGGTAGTTAATTATTAATTAACATTTAATAAATAATCCCTATCAAACCTCTAAAAAGAAGCAAGTCTGGGCGTCTCCATTTTAAACGAAAAACAAGATTCTGCCACGAAATCCTCTGGCGAAAGTTTTTAGTATAAATTTGTTTTATATTACACTTCTAGCATACAAACGCGACGGTAAAAAGGCCGGGGCTAGCCAGAATATTCACAACTGTGACTTCAAGCTGCCAGCTCCTGCTGGAAAGGTCTGTGACGTGGACATCAGCGCGTGGGGCTCCTGCGTCGAGGAAAACCACTTCGCGTATCACAAATCCACTCCATGCATCTTTCTGAAGTTAAACAAGATATATGGTTGGAAGCCGCACTTCTACAACAGCTCGGATAGTCTGCCGAAAGACATGCCAGAAGACCTGAAGGAGCATATTAGGAATATGACTGCTTATGATAAGAATTATGTAAGTCTGCTCTTGTCAGGTTACCTTATACTTTACCACCAAAACGCTCACTTCCATACGTGTTTTAGCTTGACTATAGGACAACTATAACCAAGCTGTCTTTCTAACGTATTGTCTATTAAGTTAGAAAGATGGTGATTCTTTCAAAAACACTTTTCTACTGACATGAACGGAAAGTTTTAAGAAACGATTCATTTTTTATAGAAATGGCCTCATTTCAGACGAAACATACAGTCCACTCGTCCATAGACAATCGCGATATATACCAATATAAGTCAAGAATGACAAACGTCAGCACACCCCCGGATGCGCTGTGCCTACCCTTGGAAATATAGGAATGAGTTTGGAGAAAGGGTTGGGAAAATGGGGAGGGATAGGATGGGATGGGATATTCTCATATAAAGAGATGATTTTCTTAATTGTCACCATTTTTATTTAATGGAATACACCACACTCAATGACCCTCAACTGACGGAAACATTATCAACTGGAGTAATCGGTTGTCAGAAGCCTATCCATAATTTGGATAAGTTATAAAGAAGCAACAAAGAGTGTTCTGGTATTACTTAGGTATTTACTTAGTCCGCTGGCTCAACAACCCAAAGAGCATCTTGGCCTCCGCAACCAAAGGACGCCACAGCTTTCTGTCCTGCACGAAATTCTTCCACCCAGGCGATCGCAGTCCGCGCAGACCCTTCTCGGTCTCTTCTTTCCAGCATGGTACCTATCTGGGGCGACCGACCGGTCTAGGACTGGATGGTGGCCCCTCAGATATTGCTGATAGAAAACTCAATTTTGCGTTTAGACCCATTGAGGTTAAAACCTTCTGAAGATCCCAAGGCCCCCCAACACAATCTAAAACAACCCTACTTAACTTCAAGCATCTCCTCAAATAAATTCGTACTTTGTGGTCCTTGTCTCAAATAAATATTTTTTGCAGCTAAACATGGTGTGGGTGTCATGCCATGGTGAGAACCCAGCTGATACAGAGAACGTGGGCCCTATCCAATATCTGCCTTACAGGGGGTTTCCAGGGTATTACTTTCCGTACACGAATCAAGATGGCTACCTCAGCCCGCTGGTAGCTCTCCACTTTCAAAGACCTAAAAGTGAGTATTTATACTGCAAAATGTATTCTTACTCAGTTTAAGCGTAAGTATTTATTTTTAATGTCACGCTGAATGCATGGCCGCGTCTCCCCGGGGCCTTCTTTGCACATTCATTCAACTAGACTGGTCAGAGACTTAATCTATTCCTGCACATAGGGGAGCGTCAGGTACCGTCGAATTCCTTTTGAATCATCTCCTAGCCATGTCGCAAGTTTAAAGAGTCGGAAAATACTCGATTGTACTGGTTATGGACGTATATAAAGGAACAAAGTAATTATAAATTAGGCCGCAATGTCTAACACAACTGAATGACTACCGTGTTGCCCAGCTAGTTGTAGGTACCTCAATTATCCACTTGGATGAGGAAAATCTTTACTTCCGACTCCAAAATTATTTTCCTTTTAATAGAAGAGTCGAATGTATTTTTAATCAGAAACTATGCGATATTGCCCTTGCGTCGTCCTCATTGATGGTACTCGTAAATAGTCACCCATGGTCACCTGCAACACTAGGGGTTTTCGGGTGCGCTGTATGCAACACTAGGTATTTGCGGTGCGGGTGCCCACTCACATATATATCTGGAGGGTAGATTTTTAAGTGGACTGTAATTTTGGGGTTTTATTAATTATTTTTGATTAATTGCCGTAGCCGTACAATAATAAAGCTTCACTGACCTGAAAGCTGTCTGGTGCACCGAAGTCTTCTGCCGGCGCCGGCCCTTGGTTCTCCTGTGTTGGCATTAAAGACACTAATGCACGCACAATCAGGAATTTGGCGTAATAAAATGGAAGATTGAATATAGCTTTGCGGGAAATTATATTTTTATTATATTAGCGATAATTTATGTAACTTCTCGGTAGGAAGTTTTGCGTATGTATCTAGCCGAACGTCTCCGCGATGCAACAGTCGCGTCGTCGTTCACAACGACATCTGTCTATATTTTTAACACCTCATTGAGACTTGCTAATAAATCAATGAAGCTAGTTCTTGACAAGCGACGGCAATCAATCGCTCGTCCAATATCAGTAGAAAAATAGTTAATTTGGCAGTTTGTTCTTCAATTTCGCATTCGCGGTCCAAATTGTTTCAAAGATACACTACGACACAATAGGTATGCAAGAAATCTTTGCCTACAACAATCAGACAGCACACATTATTTACTTTACACAGAACACCACCAGTAGATCAGTAGACAGAAGAAGACTTTCCGAAGGTTTCGTTGACATAACCGTAACCAGCCCTTTTAGTATCCACTGCAGCTGGACACGGGCCTCCTCGACACATTGTCTTGTGCGTGCGGAATGTATTGCCTTAAAACGGCACGCTGGTCAAGCGGATTGGCGAGTCCACACCTTTAGAGGTGCTACATTGTCCCGACACCACACAGCATTTGGTTGACATATCCTACAGTCACTCACAACCATTAGGTGGGGCGTCAGCATGCCTGTCAGTCCTGTCACCTACCCTATAATAACAATGTGCGTTTTCATTCCAGCGGGTATGTTGATCAACATCGAGTGTCGCGCGTGGGCACACAATATCAAATATGACCGACACGAGGGTATGGGCGTTGTACACATCGAGCTTATGATCGAATAAGAAATCTGCAACAGTGCGAGTGACTGATCAAGTGATTTGTGTAAATGTGCCCCGGGATTTAGTAGAATGTACAGTGGTTACTTTTACATGTTTAAGCACGCGTGTGGTCTTAGCCGATGGCTCCTTTGAACGCTTGTCGTTGACAACAGCTGAGTGGTATTTTAGAAAAATGCGACGGCGATTTCTCTAAGACATTGTTGCTCAATTACCCCCCCCCCCCCCCCCCCGCCCCCCTCATTGAGCAACATTTTACCATCACGATCACGTTTACAGAAGGTCGCAGTACTCGCAGTTGATCAGAAAAAATTAAGCACTTACCTATATGTACGAAAAAAACCTTTTATTAAGTAGACTTAAGCGACACTAACAAGTATGAAAAACGATGCTATAAGACATCGCAAGTGTGTCAGAGTAACCATCGCCTTTGAAAGACACATTTTATGACATTCTCAAATTCGAATATGTGACATAAGATCTTAAGCCAAAGAAATACTTCAGTCAGCATGTGTATACTGTGTATTCTAATGTATTCAGAGCGATCTAGTCTTTATAAAATTATAACTGTTTAACAGAAAATATGTATGTTTTAATAATATATCTATTAGTTATTTTGGGAAGTTAATAATTATTTGTTATAGTAAAAATAGTTTTTTAAATTTGAAACTTAATATATTATTTATTTCATTTCAGTCGCCATAGTACCGAAATTTAGAAGAAAAATAAGTCTTCTTTCGTACGGACGTTAAAAAGCTCTCATCGCTTTGGAAATAAAATAATAGAAATAAAATTGGAAATAAATATCGCCAATGTTCCGCTAAAATGATAAGCGCTAAAACTAAGTTTCCCTAAACAAACATTTGACGTGACATTGACAGCACTGCACCCATGCGAACCCTTATATTATTACACCCTTATTATATAATAAAAAGAAAATCAACAATAGTTTTACAACAAATATTTTTATTAAAGTACCATAGATCAATATAAATTAAAAATATGAACACATTTTATACTACAAATTACTAAATATGTAGCATACAATTATGCATAACTAGTCCAAGCGCCGACACTTTTATTCCTTGCGACATTCGACTCAATTTAACGTAATCGACAACCACTAAAAAGATATTTGAATTTTTACTTATATTTTTTTATTATTCTAACAATAAGGCGGCAGACGAGCATACAGTCCACCTGGTGGTGAGTGGATCTCGTCGCCCACGGACATCTGCGCTATATACCAACATCAGTCCAAAATGACATACGTTGAGACCAAGTGACTTTTGAGATGTAGGAATTGATTTGGAGAAAGTGTTGGGAAAATGGGGAGGGATAGGATAGGATGGGATGGGATATCTCACTCACTACCGAAACACGTACGTACATCTGGGAATAGGATATAGTGAGAAATGTACTGTAATTTAGTAAGAGTTTAAGCGCCTTGTAAAGTGATCTAAGTACATAGTACAAACACAAATACAAGATCTTCTTTCTTGTAAACTTTCAATTTTGTCGCTTGGATCAGTTATACATAAAAATGACTATAGAAATTTGAGATACACAGGTAACACAGGTTTCGGTAGTGAGTGAGATATCCCATCCCATCCCATTTGACGTAGGCAACACAAAAATAATCTCTTAGTTGGACTGAGTTCCAAAACGTGAGAAAATCGTTCTTTGACAGTCCAATTACTACTGCGTCTCTTTTTTTGTTTTATGAAACTTGAAAGTATTGACCATAATAATATTTAGTTTTGGAACACAGCCTGTAAAATTATATCTTTATAAATCATAACATAATACATATTTGACAGAACTCCCTTAGAACAATAACTAATGTAAGTTATTGTTCCGAGAACACTCCCATCTTTATAGTAAAAAAAAATAAAAAACGTATACAATAATATGACAATTGGTTCTAGCTCTTTTTCACCTAAGGTGAACATGCTATAGTTTGAGATCTCGCTCACACGCTGTTGATCTTATTAGTTAAAAAATCTAAATCTATGTAAGTATAATACATGAACTACAGATAACGACTCTTTGATGTAAATTTGTCTTTGGAGCCTAACATTTCCATACTCATGAAAACAAAATACACATAAGTTCTACGGTATAGATTACTAAGGCACAGTATCATCTAAATAAGTTATTCTGGATTCTGTATGTCCGAATTACAATCATCCAACTCTGAGGTAACGTTCGCTCAGAGTTGATCAATTTAGTAATAAAAATAATTAAGTTAGCTTAGTTTCATTTCAGACTTGAATAATGTTTTTGACTTGAACATGACTTGTCTTGACTATTGTTTTTTATTTTTATTTCTGTTCATGATTCTATGTTGAGAGCACGGAAGTTTCCATTGGGTCGAAGTGATTGATAATAATGACCACTCCTGATAAGTAGGTACAGAAGACGTAAAACGTGATAATTAAGGTACCTAACCCTCAAAAATAAACGCCACCCTCTAGCCCACACTAGTCTGTATCAGTAACCAGCCCTTTGAGTACGCACTGCTGGACACGGGCCTCCTCATGCACACTGTCTTGTGCATTGAGGAATGTATGGCTTTAAAACGCCACTCTGGTTTTAGGTTGACGAGTCCACTCTTGTAGAGGTGGTGTTTTGTTATCCCTTAGTCGCCACGACACAACACTCACGGGACGACGGGGTGGTGGTATTCAAAAGCCGGTCGACACCACACGGTGTTGATATCAAATCGTGGTTAAACAAAATAAATATTCTTCTTCGCATATTCGCAGGCACTACACTTCGATTTTTAATTCCGTGTAATTCTGACATTTCTTAATGACATTCCAGACGACATAAATGCTCCCACACAAAAAGAAAGAAATCCTAATAACATAAAAAATGTCTAACTGTGGTTCCTAAGCTTTAAATATTTAAAATCCTATTTTTTTCATTAAATCTTAATTATTATAAAGTTATTTTAAGTTAAACACTTTAATAAATATCAATGTCGAAGCAATTAGATGAAGAGAAAAATAAATTTAAGTATATTTAAGGCTATAATTTAAGTATGTATAACAAACCTATTTTACAAAAGTTAAAAATATTAATTGTGTTTTTTCTTCAACGGCACATAGCAAATGTATAGCACATAGCACATAGAGAAAATAAAATGTATATTGTATAAGATATATATAAGATATAATAGAATATAATTAATTATAGAAATAATAATTAAATAAATTAAAAAATAAAACTATGTTGCCAGAAAGTAATAAGACGTATAAGATGACGGAAGTAAAAGACTTATTAGTTAAAGGAGTCAACAATATACCTACAATCAATGATAAGACTGTATAACGTACGTTATAGAAGAATAAGATGAGCTATGCATAGACTTGACTTGAGAAAGAGTTGCTGCATAGAGTGTGGTCACAAGGACACTTTATATCGCGAACCCGAAAGGTGTCGAATGAACTGCCAGCTGAGGTATTTCCGTTATGCTACGACATGGGAGTCTTCAAGAGAGCTGTGAACAGGATGCTGCAAGGTCACAGACTTGACATGCCATCTATTCTATTAAAAAAACTAGATTTAATTGATACATATATATCGATACTTACGACACTTACATCATATATATCGATGATGATGATCTACTTGGTACCTATATGATTATTATTATTCTCTTACCTATCCTTTTCAAGAAATAACTTTGATAAATTTCTAAAATTATATAGGTCTAAAATTTTAATACAGATTTAGCAAAAACGCAGTGCTAATTATTAACATTGTGCTAATTGGCTTGATAAGAGATTTTTTAAACAAAATGACTAAAAAGTGTATAAGTATATGGCTTGATGTTTAAGACAACTGACATAAAATGACATGTGTCAGAATTCCATTCAATTAAAAATTGGATTATACCAACTGCAATAAAGGCCAGTTAGGTGAAAGTTAAAGTTTAAATCGGATGCTTGTAATTCTGGCTTACATTAGTGGATTCATTACATTAGTGGATCAATCAATCATGATTTCAAGATGCGTGGAGCCGAGACGTTCCTTCAGACTCTCCGTGTACTGGATGTTGTGCGCCCACGCCCTGCACCGGATGTTGATGATTTGATGAACTGAAATGTTGTTAATTTGATGAATAACATCGTAAAACATACAGTCGTAAAAATAAATTATGCAGTTCTTTCACATTTTACTATTCATTTAAATCATTTGGTTACGGTAAACAAGATATGGAGAACGCCGCAATGACTCACACTAAGGTGGCTATGTTCTGGGTTCAGAGACACACAAATACAATTAAAACTTTTTGTTAGTCCCATTAAGAATGATACCCAGAACCTTTTACACAGCAGCAGAGAAACAAACGATCGATTTTGCAACTACCATTTATTAGAAATTTACTCTTATGGTCTTAGTTGAAAGTTTTTAAGTTTCTCGATAGCCTGATATCGATTGACAGTGTCAAATAAGCCTTTTTTTACTACATATTCCTGACAGAAGGTAGCAAACAGGCAAACAATCCGCCTGATGGTAAGCGATAACTAACGCCCATAGACATGTGGAATGATGAATGTATGATCAGTGACGATACCTTCATATAAGCCAAGAATCCGGCTTGCCCTTTAAAAAAAATGTAAAACGTGTCCTTGATAAAAGTGTGGCTCAAACAAAAGTGTAAGAAAGTATCCAGGGTCGTTAAAATATTTAAAAAAAAATCAACCTGGTCAGAAAATGTTCAAAATTTTCTCGCGTCGATTTCTTGTGACTGCGTCGCAAAATTAGTAGCACAGAGCTACAACGCTAGTATAATATCCCCAAAATGAACTCAACTCAAGGAGGTATGTCCACAAGCAATTTATAAAGGATGATCCAATTCCAATTTCCTAACTTTTATTTAAGAAGAAACACACAAAATGTAACATTATCTTAGTTTTTTTTTTATTAATCGAATATTTGGTATTATTCATTAATTATGAAAAATGATGTCAGGCAAATGGCCGCCACTGGACCTTCTGCAGCAGTTGATTCGTTCGAGGTAATTTTCGATGACTTTTTTGTAAGTTTCGGGGGTTATCTCGGCTATAACTTGGCGGATGTTAGTTTTTAGGTGCTCCAACGTTGCAGGTTTGTTGGCGTAGATGCGACTCTTAAGAAAACCCCACAAAAAAAAATCCAACGGCATTAAATCGCATGATCTTGGCGGCCAGTTGACGTCACCGCAACGTGAAATAAT
This sequence comes from Sesia apiformis, assembly GCA_914767545.1. NCBI lineage: Eukaryota > Metazoa > Arthropoda > Insecta > Lepidoptera > Sesiidae > Sesia > Sesia apiformis. Next base: position 22,322,067 of record OU611949.1, on the reverse strand, counting down.
GCGACCTCTGAACTTTTCACGCAAAACAGCTAACGTTGCACGCGATGTGTGGCAAGTTGCGCCGTCTTGCTGAACCCACATGTCTCCCACATCAATATCTTCGATTTCGTGCCAAAAATAATCGGTTATCATGCGCCTATAGCGCTCACCGTTGACTGTTACTGTCTGACCTTCATCGTTTTCAAAAAAGTAAGGCCCAATTACGCCGCCTGACCACAATGCGCACCATACAGTTACTTTTTGGGCATGCAAAAGTGTCTCGTATAACACGTGAGGATTTTCATCACCCCATCATATGCGGCAATTTTGTTTATTAACATACCCAGAGAGTTGAAAATATGCCTCATCAGAGAAGAAAATTTTATTTGAAAAATCGGCATCTACTTTTTCACTATGTTGCGAATTGTTCGCTCAGTAGGACGATTAGATTGACCATAATCTTTCCGTAAACGTCGATACACAGTTCGTACAGAATTGTTATTTCTGTAGAACAATTGAACAATTTTAATGCATTGAGCGATGGTTAAGCGATCCATTTCGTAAATGTGTTGTTTCAAATTAACATTTGATGTTTCAAACACGTGCCATTATTGACAGCTCTCTAATTTACAGTGTTGCCAATATAGGAAACTCAAATTGGATCACCCTTTATTTGGTGTAATGCACATATCTTGAATTTGGTATTGTCCAAATCAAGTGGTATGATTAACGAAGTTAGTTGATTGTTTTCAGCCCTTCAAGCTATGGATTTTTTTAGTAACAGTACAAAACGATGGTCATTGTAAGAAAAGATTGCCTCACACTCCTGCAACTCGTTGACCATATTCATCACGAATTGTAAATACGGTTTTTGAACAAAAAAATAATAATTGATTTGTTTACCGATATGTCCGACATACTCGTACGCACGACTATCGTGGGGCCATACGATTTTAGCCGCGGAGATTTTTTACAGTTTGATACGACCTTTTAACTTCAGTTTTTTCCTCTCACTTTTCCACACGATATTTGAAAAAGTCGACTGCTTATACAATATAATTCAAAAATTACAAGTCGATGTCGGTTATTGTGGTAAGTACAAGAATTTCGGTCACGGTTACGTGCAGAATTGCATTCTGAATTCGATCAAATTTATGAAAATTAATTTATTTAAATATAATTGCACAGACAAAGTGTACAATAGGCGGACTTAATACCTTATGGCATTCTCTATCAGTCAACCTATGGGGTAAACAGAGAATTAAGACGGGCGCATTGTAAAGTAGGTACGTATTATAAGTACCTACTCTTAATTAGTAAATGAATAAACGTAACACATATACATATAAATATATCTACATATATGATTATAATATATACTTATATACCTATATATAAATAGAAAAGTCCTAGCGAACATGTTACGTCACACTTACACCTAGGATTAAGGAGTTGCACAGCCACTAGTGGGCTCAGATATCCCGGCGTGTTATCGTAAGGGAAGTAGATATCCGCCAGTCCAGGGTACGGCCAATACTTCAAAGGGCCCAGGGCTTCAACGTCTGCTGGTCGCTCGCCCATACACGTCACCCATACTTTACGGCGCTGGAAGATTACGGAAGCATGAAAACAGATGGATGTGAAATAAGAAAATGTTTATTTTCGTCGGCATACCGTTGCTGAGTGATGAATGAAATCCAACGCGTTCTGACACAACAGGATTTTATAGGAGCATGACGGATTACTGTCATTACTAGAATTTGTAGCATCATTCAATGGGCGCTGTTTCATAATGCGTTTGATTTACGTTGTGCCGACGAAAGTGTTTCATACTGTAGCTGGTAGCATAAGTAAATATTTTCCTATGGATGGATAATTTGTTTCTTACTGCAACCACGGGCCATTGCGGCACTGATGTTTTACATAATGTAGTCTCTAAATAACTGCTACAGCAAATGTACCTTAATAGAACCTTAAATTAGACACACCGCACTTCTAGACCGTAATTTCGCTTATGACCATTATTCACAAGCAAGGTTCGCGCAAGTTCGTGATTTGCGAGAACTATAGCCAGACACTTCACTGGTAATTCAAGAATTCAGCTCCAAGTTATCCCACTGAGGTGCGACAAGGGGGCCTAAATAAGGCTGTGAATTTGTAAATGTTTACATTGCCTACTTTATCAGAGGATTTCTGGTGTCCGTGGGCAATGGTAGCCTCTTACCATGAAGTAAGTAGTGTCATTTGTCATTCTGTCATCTTTACTGTAAAAAAATGTTATAACAAGTACTAGTAAGTATAGTTTTAACATAGAAAATTCACTCACATCTTGTAGTGTTGTAGTGGAGTTGATGTGCTCAGTTAGGTCCGGTGGCATGTCTGGTGGTAAGTCACCGGGATCGTCGTAGAAGTCTGGGTTAAAGTCATATAACTGTAACATACAAACTGGAAATTAACTGTACCCGTAACATACAGATATAGTTCAGATTTTGCAATTCAGTTACCATTAATAGGAAATGCCGTTTGTATGTGTGCGGCAACTTCAATCAGAGCAAATAAAAAGTCAATGCAATAGTTGTGATTTCATTTCCGCTTGTCAATTTTAGAAAATTAGGGTGTATTTTCACAATAATAGACTTTAGACACCAGCTATCTAATTATAGTATTGTATGGTACTTCCGTATAGTATTGTAATGGCGTAAAAGAACAGTGATAGCTTAGAGGTAAGTATCTATTCTAGACTCTCATTCACGAAGTCCTAAGTTCCTGGGCCGGTACCACTGAATCTCTACTTAAAATTATCACTCGGTAGTGAAGAAAAACATCGTGAGGAAATTCGCTTAGTCGAGAAGAAACAAAGATTGGAAGTATGTGCATCTGTTATGGTCTAAGTTAGTAGTGAGATCTTTGCGTAGAATCCTACAATCTACTTGAAATCTCTTTAAAATCTACCCTGATTAGAATGACAGCTGTCAAAGTGTCTCGAATGGTGCTCTATAAAAATAATTTACCTATAAAAACTTAAAAATCACTAAACCTACCTAAATGTATGTGTTTTTTGTGCATAACATTCAGTTGATAAATAAACACATTACCTCGATTTTATTATTATTGTTCCTATTACTATTCAAGCCACTTTGACAGCTGTCATTCGAATCAAGGTAGATTTTAAAGACTGTACAATAGAATTGATGAACAATGGCTTTGGTCAAACCCAGAAATAAATTCTTCGACCTTTGATTGGTATAGTTTTGGTTAATCCTAGAAGTGACTAAACTGAGCAGCCAAATCCCGAAACCAAATTCCTAGTTTTGAGTGTAATGAAGTAGTCGCAGCTTGTTTAGAGTGGTGTTATCATACGTGTTCGAATCTGAATTACATTGAATAAGAAAGAAAGAATGAACATTTATTTCAGCACGGCACAGTACACACAAGAATTAGTACACAGAACAAGGACAGAGAATAAAAAAACTAATTTGACAATTCCTCGTTTCGCAGCGACACGCCGTAAGGGTGTTCAGCTCAGCCACTATGTCGGCAACCACTTGATGATTTCCGACGCTGATTCTCAGCTGAAGCCCAGAGTGACGTTCGGACGGAAGTGACACATAGAACACGTGTAATACTATTAAAATAAAGTAATAAAGACACAATAAAATGATGTTACGCAAATAGATATACTTGTAACTAAAAATCAAAGGTAAGTATATAATACTTAGGTGTAATTTATAAATTTATACTCCCTACAAATATCTATACCCATACACACACACACACACACACACACACACACATATATATATATGTGTGTGTATAAACTTATACAATTTCAATAAATACAAATCATTAATCAGAAATTATTATTTTTATAACTAATCAACAAATACAAGCACCTAAGATAGACTAGTCGAACGATGAATTCATTTGTTTGACTTTCTACCTTTGATTGACTGTCTTAATTTCTCCTAGGATTAACCGAATATCTATCAGTCAAAGGTCAAAATACAAAAAGGTTTGGGTTTTAACTAAAAGACCTTGTCAATCCTCAGGATTGACCAGTCAAATCTAGGAACGACCATGCGTCGGTCTTTGACTACAACATATCCATCAATCCGCATTGGGCCCGCGTGGACCCAGAATCCCGATTTGCCATGGGCCTGTGCCTTCCTGTGGAACATTATAGGCTAATGTAGGCTAAGATCGAAATTGTAATACAGTCAAAATAGCAAAATACTCAAAATAGCGTATCTCATAACATTCTGACCTTATTAAGTTTAATGATAAGACACGGAGTTCCAGAGTCAAAACCGTAGTTGTTGGTTCTACTACAGTCCCCGAACTGGCTGATGTTGAAGGCACATACTTCAGCACGAGGAGGCTTTACGTCGCCACATTCCAGCTGGTTGACACCTTGATTGATTAGGAGCGACTTGTTCTCGTAAGCTGTGGAGACAATGTGTATCTTGTGAATATTTATTTGTATCAAAATTGTGATTGCGTTTCTCAATTTCACAAATGTGAGACGATTTTAATTCATTTTAAACAGGGGGAAATATTTACTGTCGTTTTTTTAAAAGAGACTTCCGGCTTTTACCCAAGTGTCGCCATCTTTTTACGGCACAGTATACACAAGAATTAATACACAGAACAAGGACAGAGATCAACAAAACTAGTTTGACAATTCCGCGTATTGCAGGGACACACCGAAAGAATGTTCAGGTCAGCACTATGTCAGAAACCACTCTTCGAAATTCGTTCAAGGAAAAGCAAATTCGTTAAGAGTGCCGGAAAATTATATTTGTAAATAGGACAATAAAGTAGAATTTACAATGACATACTCGTAGGTGGTTGAAATATTCTTGAGACTAAGAAAAGCTTTTACAGGTGGATGCATTTTACTGCGCGGCTATTCTCGCGTATTGTGCCAGTTCGTAAAGTGTAACAGGTGTAAAAACAACAGCAATAAGAACAAAATTATAGCAGTGTGAATTGAATGGTTATATCTTTAGAACCAATTGAAATGTAATAAAAAAATGTAATAAAATAAATATTAAAAATAAATTTTGCACAGCATCTGGAACAGCGGTGGAAATCATTGCAGATTAATTTAATGTATTTAAGGATACCAGCTTTCTTTAAAAAAGGAGAACCAGCTTCTTTAGTAGACGGCCAACACGGCGCCGATGACACCCTTTAGCCTAATGTATCAAAAGCGTAATTTGTATCAAATTGTGTATCAAAGTAGGTACCTAGTGTATCAAATTGTGATACGAAATGAACAATCATTTCTTCGAATGTAATGTCTTTTGCGTTAATTCGGAGCAAACTAACTTTGGATCAACGAAAAACATAGCATCGCAGCCATGTTTTTTTATTGATCCAAAGTTCCAATTAAAAATAGGTAGGTACAATTATCTATCTATAACTGTCTATATAATCAAAGGGTTAAGTAATACTAACGCGCCAAAAACTCGTTGAGGTTGTCGACATATCTCTTGATCTGCGTGGCGTTTTTGACGTCGTACCAGATGAGTGCTCCCTCCTCGTACAACAACGGTCTGTGTCCCATGCCTGGGTTATTGCCTGGAATTAGTAAAAGCCATCATGTTATTACCTCAGAGGCTTCAGGTGTGTGTCATAAGTCTTTTGTCTTGGAAATGCGGGAAATTAACAATTCAAATGGCTAAAAAACAGGGCTATAAAAGACGAACTTCCTTCTTAGATATCTATGAACCTTGTAGAATGAACAATAATAGTAGGTTTATTTAAGTAGATAAATATCAAAGTGCCATGGAGTCCAGTGAAACCCGACATTTATTCGGGAGGTATAAGGATGAGTACATACCTAATTATTTTTAATTCAGTGAACGATTAGTGTTCCGCGTGCACCTTACGCCTTAGGCCCTAGAAACAGGACGTTTCAGCATTTGGGAGACGGTTAATAACCCTTGTTGAACACCTAAACAGGATCTTAAATTACCATTTATGCGATTCCTTCGTGATTTTTAGGCAATCATGAATTGTAACCAACTGAATTCAAGGAATTGACCGCCAAATAACTGTTTTAAAAATAACGGTCAGATAAACCACTCAATAATAACAGGAAGTCCTGTAGCTGGCAAGATCTGTTTTTGTTCTGAGGATAAAATGACAAATTCGGAATGTTAGTAGGTACTTACCTATAATAGAATCAGCGAGGGTAAAATATGGTATTTTGTCGTCCATGGTGGCCATTAGCCCACACATGCAGATCGAGAAGAATATTATGATGCAAATGTACATCACCAGGTATATCAACCCGATCACACCTGGAAATTATTACATATCAATTACACACTACTCGTCATACAAATGTTGAATTAATGTAAAGCCTATCCAGTGGCGTTTAAAGATTGCTGGTATATAATCAAAAAAACCCCTATGTTAATAATTATTAAAAACTTAAAAATCTATTAAAGTGGTTAAATCTATTAAAATGAATTTTGATTCATGGGTGGAGGAGAAAATATAAAATTTTAAAAATTCAATTTATGCCGAATTAAAATGTCTAAAATAAGAATTAAATTAAAATTAAATGAAACTCAAAATACTTATTAAATACTTAAAATACATATTAAAAAAAAATCTACGTTTAAAATTTATATGAAGACAAGAATTATTTTATTATCCAACTTGTCCCATCATTTGAATCCAGCGTTTTTTGTATAGGACGCAATAACTTTCAGAATGCCATTGTTGCTGCGCACCGCTCTAATAATGATCCTTATTTATACAAGCAATACGGCGATGTGTTAGAGTTAGCACGTTACTATGTCATGCTGTTCGTGATAATGGCACAATGGCGGCTGCTAATAGAAGCCTTACGACTCGATCACAGTTTAAACAAATGGAAAATGTAAATGTTAGCACAATTAATTGACACAAATACGCTAACAGACTCTATAGTACGAGTAGTGCAGTCTCACAGCAATTTCAAGTATTGTTATGATGCATGGTAAGATATAATAAATTGTGATTGTCTTTTATTGTAATTGTCAATAAACATACTTGTTTTCTTTAACTTTCTCCTTAAATGTTTAATGAAATAGAATGAATGAAATATAATGAATAAAATAGCACCAATGAAATAGAAGGAATGAAATAGAATGAATGAAATAAAATGGATAAAATAGCATGAAAGAAATAGAAGGAATGAAATAGAATGAATGAAATAAAATGGATAAAATAGCATGAATGAAATAGAATGAATGAAATAAAATGGATAAAATAGCATGAATGAAATAGAATGAATGAATAGAAGACAATGGTCCACTGGTCACTTACTATCAGAATAAAATCCACACTGAGAGAAATCTCAATCAAAATCTTGTATCTGTTCTTTCAAAATTACATATTAATAATTGCATTAAGGCGATTTGTATTAGGGCGTGTGATATCAGCCGTCTTTAGAATAAAACCATTTCATATCTTCCCTCGGACGTTGTAAAAACGATTAAGGAATAAAACTGCCTCCACCACAAGCTCTGAGGAATACCACGTCTAAAAAAGTGTATTCGCCAACTCGCTTGGCCAGCGCAGCTTGGCGTTTTAAGCCCATACATACGTTTACCGGTTCCGGAAGAACATGTTCTTGCGGAGTTGTGTCTGGAAGACCGTGTTTGTTTACAACGTCAGGAACGTCTCGTACTAATGTAAACAAACTGAGAAATATATGTCTCCATCTTTTTTGTCTAGAATGAAATAAAAAGCTATAGGTACCTATTTATGATATTTTTTATTATCTCTCCTTATTCCCCAGATATCTCTCCTTCCTTCCATACCAAGCAGTGCCCGTGATTTTGCGCGTAGAGTTTAGAGTATGTATTGTTAGCTTGATTCCCGTGGTAACTTTTTATTTGATCTGAATAATAAGTACTCTAAATCTTAACCCGGTACGTAAGTTACAACTATCCAAGTTTGATTAAAGTCCGCCAAGTGGTTTTTGCGTGATGCGCGTGCAAACAGACATGACAGCCAAACAGACAAAAATTCCATAAAATGTTATATTTCGCTCTGTATGACTCATACTTTTTTCACAACAATGACTTCTTTCAAACAAATAAATGTACAGGCACGGCTTGATTACTATTTTATTATATGATAGATGAGAAAATCGGAAATCACTTTTGATAGAACTGCAATTAGCAAAGTTTAGTAGCATAAACCGATCAGAAAGTGTAAACAGTACCAACAGCGGTTTGGCACTAAAAGCCGATAAGCAAACTAACGAATTTTCAAACAATCGGTCCAGCTCCGAATCGATTGGGTTGCGTTCGGAAATAGCAGCATAACGTCCGCAAACCGGTCATGGACTGTTTACTCCGGCCAGCGTCATACACACCTACGTATACCTTAGAATACATATACAAAGTTGTAATGCATTGATAGAAGAAAACGCGGGAAGTTCAACTATACCATAATTTGCAGCGCTTGTTACCAACGACACCACTGAACATATTTCCAACAGCACTACCAGTGGTGTGGATCATTGGTGACGTTTGTAACAAACGACTTGTAGGAGACTGAGAACAGCGGAAGATTATGTGAAGTGGCAAGTCATTAATGGGAGATATCTCCCATTCCATCTATATTTAAAGCTGCCATCCATTTGGATTTCTCCGAATTTGTACAAGTTGGGAAGACTATCGGGAAACTTTTAAGTGGTTTTTGATAGCATTCGACGGAGACTGATTAAATAAAAATTGTATTTAATATTTATATTTTTTGTAACATTCTAATTTCAATAATTTACATTTAAACTGTACGAGAGCGTAGTCTAACGTTTAGTTGATTATAAATTGGCCGTGTGGTCGGTCGGTTTTAGAATAGCTATTCTTCATGTCTGTGTCCACTCTCTATTTCTTACCATGGGTATCGTAAAAATAAGCTAAAAATCTAGACATATTTTAAGGATCAACATCCCGATTTCGTAATCAAGCATCAAAGCGTAATTGAAAAGAGACTTCATAAGCCCCTCGATAATAATTATGTTATGTTGACTGTTTTGGTATGTTACTCAAACCATGTTTAAGTTTAAATATTAAGTAGGTACCTACAGTCACCCCGTGACCACGTCCACTGCAAAGTGTTCGAAACGTCGGGATATAAATAATGTCAAATATACGCGATTTAAACCGTTAAAGTTGTTTAATTGCTATGTATAGCAATCGCGAAAACCTAAGAAAATATTAGGTACCTAAGTGTTATAAAATGTAACATTCTGTTTGTGTGACTAGGTAAATTAATAAATAAGCAAGCCCTTAACTGCATCACCATTAAAAGAGTGGACTCGTCAAATCGCTTGACCAGGGTGACGTGATCCAGTACATCCCTCATGCACAAGATCATGTGCATGAGTTGACTCGTGTCTGGCAGTGGACGATAAAAGGGCTGGTTAGACGATTTACTTATTATGTCAGTAACATTTGCGGTATTCCCGTACATCTCTCATACTCATACTCTCATATTTCTGAGTTTGGACCGCTCTCATCCAGTCTCATTTCACTTGATTACACTCTCTACTCCTCATTTCATCTCATCAAATAGAGTGTAGGAAATGCCTATATTTAGTATTGAAGAGACCCAGACTGAACTGATATGATGTGATAATAATATGATTACCTAATTGACATTAATGTACTAACATATACATACATAAAGGTAGGTATAACCTTAGTGCCTTGAGTCTTGGGGACGTATTATATTGCGTACATAAGGTTATTGATTGTGTCATTTTTGCCACACCCTATCGTAAAGTGAGAAAGTACCCGACACTTCGATGAATCGATTGTTTTCTCATTTGTAGAATTTAGCTCATAGGTTATATATACTCTGCGAACCTACAAATTGACTAGCATGCTTATTCTTAAATTTCTTTCTTATATTTCTTAAGCGTTAACGTGGAGTGTAAAGGAAAACGTTCCAATAGCTCTCCACTGATAAGTAGAGAGCCGAATGAAACACTTTTTTTTCATTTCACATTCGAAATATATGGCAATTGGCACATTCTGCCAGTATCGAGGTTTTTGCTTAATTAAAATTTTTAAAGTTTAAAACGTATCCCGGCGAAGTAAGTTAAGAGTCGCTCAGTAAAGTGATAGTCCTATTGTTTTTAAATGATTATCACAAACATTACGCATAAAAAATACTTTGAAATAATAAACTATCACTATATACGACATAATGTACCATACACAATTTTTATAATGTCAAACTCAACTTCGCTTCTTGAGTTCCCGCCAAAAAGTTCAAGAACTTTTTATTCTTAACTACTCGTATCAACTAATCATATCATTTTTTTTGTGGACGAAGGCGACAGACTAGCATACAGTCCACCTGATGGCAAGTGGATACTGTCGCCCATAGACATCCGCGATACATGCAAACATTAGTCCAAAATGACAAACGTTGGCACACACCCGGATGCGCTGCCTACTTTTGGAGATATAGGAATGAATTTGGAGAAAGGGTTGGGAAAATGGGGAGGCATAGGGTTGGAATGGACTCTGGCACATCTCACTCACTACCGAAACACGTACGTACATTAGGGAAATAAGATAAAGTGGGAAATGCAGTACATTTCAAGGTAGCCTTCTATGAGAGAGGGGTAACATGGCCAGTCGAGCGCGCCCAGCAGCTGTTGGATTGCAGTGTGCACTCTCCCCCTCAAATATAACAAACTTGACAAAGCTGTTAAAAATGAAATCAGTGTTTCTGTTTTTCTAGTCGATTTCTTACTGAAAATGTGCCCAGAAAAACATATAGTGTGCCTGACGGTAAACGGTTACTGCCGTCCCTGGGTATCTATGACATCTTCACGTCTGCAACTGGATAGCATTTTAAAAAGGTTAAACACTGTTTTCAACAGTGTAAAACAAGTGTACAAGACTTATTTTAAAATAAATGAAAATCATTTTATGAATTTTTATCGATAAGCTTTATTACTATAACAGTATATTTTTTACTGAGCCTTTAGTAATCAAATGTCAGTGATTTATAGACTACTTTGGAGAATTGCCCAAGTATATATAAACTGGTTAGTAGGTACTTATAAAATATCTAAATGTAAATAATGTAAAAAAACTCTATATCTTATGTTTTTACAATATGTTTTTTAAACAAAGTGTAACAGATATCGACCATGGAAAGGGCTTCGAACATTTTACTAGGGAGCTTAACATGGTACCAAGCCGCCATTTTGATTATTTAAAAACTGCGTCGCACGATGCAACCTACACATATCGAGACCTTACGATTGAAAGATCGCTTTATAAACGTTTGACCTTAACATTTATTACCTCAGTGTATAATCGAATTATAGACAAAATAAATAATGTGCGCCTATTAATTAAATTGTTATCCAATAAATATATTTTTCAACACACTTGCTCGTAAAGTGGCCCTGATTGCAGCGTTTTTAGGGTCATAATGTAGCATATAAAACAAACGTGCTTTTTTTTTACTTTACGCAATTCGTAAGGCGCAATTCTGTGCATTCACCACTAAAAAAAGTCCCTTTTATCATAGCACCTCGCTTTCATAGGTACCTACTTCTTACGATCTCCGAGAGTATCGGGATTCTTGCTGTTGACATATCCAGCAAAGTCGAATTTAGGAGTCATCTGGAAAATAAAGCCATAATGGTCTCCAAAGATCTTGGTGTTCCTAACAGAGCGAAGCGGTACTTCACCAACCTTTATGCCAACAGATATAAAAGTTAGCCAAAAATGGTTTTTTGGTAACAATTTAATTGGTAGAAACACGAGATTTGTACATTTTGATTGTACACTGAGGTAAGAATTGCTAAGGTCATTCGCATATATAGCGATCTTTCTATCGTAAAATCTCGGCAACCTGACACTTTAGGACATAATATTACATAATTTTGTCTGACTATGCATCCCCCTATTATACTCGTATGTAAGTATATCCTATCACGCAGTTATGAAAAAAAAATCAAAATGGCGGCTCGGGACTATACCACAAAGCTTCGAACCCCCCTCAGCTGGCGCAAGGGAATAATCGCAACCTTTCAACAGCGGCAGAAAACAATTTTTATAATAAAATCCCCTGTGCCGTTACTGTTTTTTACAACAAAAAAGTCTCCTTTAACTTTATATTATAGCTGCAATATTGATAAAAGTTACAAAAAATTTTATATAACAAAGAGAAAAAAGGAGAGATCTTTAAACAAACAAAAAAATAGGTAGCTCAACGTAGATCTGCGTCCATTACGCGACATATCTAAGACATTGTTTTCTGCCTCTCTTAGAAAGTTGTCTGTGGTTCCTTACGTCGATTGAAATTATGGTTACTGAGAGGTTTTCTTTCAATACGGTTGGGCGCGCGACTACCAGCGATAGGCGGAAAATTGGCCTTGCTAACTAATACCCGTATACTGTATATTTGTATTTGTGTACCGCGGTAACTGCTATCGAGGTCGCTTACTATTTGTAGAAAACGTAAACTTTTCATGACGTATTGCTGGTATGTTTTACACGCATTTTAAATAATAATAATATCATATTCAATGACCTACGCTAGGATTCCTGTGTGGTATCATAGACACACAATAACTGTGAAATTAACCTGCCCGTTTTCGTCCAGTGCTAAAAGCAGCACTCATCATGCGAATTGTCTTGTGAATGAGATATGTATGGCCTTAAAACGCCACGCTGCCCAAACGGGTTGGCGCGTCCAGTCTTCCAGAGGTTGCGTAGTAGTTCAGGGCTTGTAGTACCGACTTTGTTAACCCTCAGGAAAAGATGGTGTGATGCTATTCGGGAGCCCTCCGCCACCACACGGCACTATTTCTAGTTAACTTTAATGCAAACGCGGTATCCAAGAGAGTGACATAAAGAAAGGAAAATTTTCCAATTAAGAATTAGTTAACATTGTAGATAACGACACTTTTGTAATCATTTTAATGACTTTGCGTGTACCTACGTGTTTTTAATTAACACTTTTACTTAATTCAAAAATTAATGACGTAACTATCTGCTAGGGAGAACGTAACATTTCCTTCTGCCACTTTATGAAGTAAATGCACCTATACCTACAGTTGTTGATAAGACAATCCAAAATATAAAACCTACTCGGAGTAGGTATAAGATTTATATATATTTTTTTCTTACAATTAATGTTTAAATCTAGGTAATGTTTACTTCTTGTTATTTTTTTTATATTTTACTAATTAAAGAAATTACAAAAATATATTTTTAAGGTAACATACTAATAATATTATCTAGGCGTGTTGTGTAGCCAGGCTTTCACCCCATATCTTCCCGCGGCTATCGTAAAAGGCGACTAAGATATTTGGTATCCACACCACAGACTGAGGCTGAGGAACTATACCACCTCTAAAAGAATGGACTCATCAACCCGCTTGTCCAGCGTAGTGTGTTAAGGCCTTACATCCCTCATGCAGGGTTACGGCGCGGATTGATTAATATGGTTGTCGTCAAATTCGTCACTAGTCAAATTTGTTACTCGTCTAATTCGTTAGTCGTCTAACTCTGAACTAGTCTAAAATTTGTAGTCAACAATATCCTTTTTACTATATGAGTTTTGTGGAAACTTTCTGGCGTTGGTAAAGTTTAAAAAAAGGATATTTTGAAATTCCGAAGAAACTTAATCCCAATATAAATTTCTTTAAAAATCCCGTTATTTATATTTTTTAATTTGTCAGTCATCATTTTCAATTCACTACAACGGTTCGTTGCAGTCGCTGTAACAAAAAATATCACGTGAGAGCATACAGTCTCCGCAAAGATGTTAATTTCACCTTTTTAATTGACTAACAGCGTGTTTGACGAGTGCCGAATTAGACGAATAACGAATTAGACGAATAACGAATTAGACGAATAACGAATTAAACGAGTAACGAATTTGACCACCACCTGAATAATGCACACATTACATAATCCTGTTACGGTTAGTATCTGACTGATATGAATATGACTGACATTACTCCCATACCCTGAGGGTAATAGGAAAGATTTGCAGATTAAGTAAACCACAAACCATACTACACTGATAGGTTTCTAACAAACCAGTAATAAAGGCTAGAATAGGATGGTTTTGTGTAGGTTAATGACTTATCGACTGCAGCAGGTTAGCGTTCAGCTAGATTAGATAGACAAATGTATATATATATATATACCTACATATATATAACATCACCTTTTACGTCACACGCGGGAAGATATAGGGTGGTGTCATTCTAAAGCCGGCCGACACGACACGACCAACAAAGCCGCTTCTACAGGCTCTGAAGAACTACACCACCTCTTAAGAGAGTGGACTCGCCACCCGCTTTGCCATCGTGCCGTTTTAAGGCCATCTCACACACAGGACAATATGCATGAGAAGGCCCACGTCCAGCAGTGAAGGTTAAAGAGGCTGGTTACGGTATGTATATATAAATTTAGTTGCTGCAGAAAAAATACAAGGATACTACAGGGTATTATATTTTAAACGGCTATCGAATGAACATTTCTGGGTCGATTCACAGAAATCTGCCGGGAAGTTATGATTGGTTTATAGTTTAAAATAACCCGTTTCAAAAGCGTGATTCACCCATACCGTTGGTCTTACGCAGCAACATAAAATGAAGTAATATTTGGTAAGTGTACCTACATGCATCAGTCGGTTTAATATTAGATTTACGATGGTTTTCAACGAAGTTTGAAACAAGTGTTGGAAGGTCAAACCTAGCTCAAATGGATCGTTTTTGCTACCTGGATTACATCCTGTCTTTATTCGTTATCACCATTTGCAGCCCTTTCGTATCCACTGCTGGATATAGACCACCTCCAAATGTCAACACGTCGAACTATGGTAGGTCTTTGTAATCCACTGGGTTCCTGCAGCAGCCTTCACATGATTTTATTTATTTTATTCCTTACAGTCATCGCACCATCTTTTTCATGGCACAAGGCCACTTTTTTCTGTGCGCGATCTATACACTAGAACCCTATGTGGCCAGCGGTTATCACCCATCCTCTCTTTAAGGAGAATTTCGGCTTCCTATAAGAAGACACTCAGTTTGGTATAAACAGACATTCGGTCTCCTATAAGAAAACATTATGTTTCCTTGACAAATCACTTTCCTCAATTTTATTAAGAGTAATAGCCTCCTTTGCGATGATGATTAAATTGGAATCTACTTTTTTACTAACTTTTGCCCACGACTTCGTACCAGTGGTCCACGATCTACATATTTGCCAAGTTACATCGTAATCGGATGAGCCGTTTCGACGTGATTGAGCAGCAAACATCCAAACTGTTGCATTTATAATACTAATATTGTACGGGATACACAAGAAGTTGCTGGCTGTCGACCTACATGATGGTAAGTCGTTACCGTCACCAAGAGCATCCGTAACACCAGGACAGATGCTTATTCCACAAATTTCGTTCCGATATGAATTGATATGAAGATTGTAACATAGAGAAAGCAACAACTCTTTGATAGAGAAAGTGCTGACGAACCGCGTTCCGGTGACGAGACATGTACGATGGTAAAATCCCGAAGTTTGTATAAGTGTGTCGGATGTGTGTTTGTGTATGTCGGAATAAAGTATTGTCTATTGTCTAAGTTGGCAATCCAATTGCTTCTCAGACAATTCCCCATTAAACCAATAGGACAAATGGCACATATTGCAGTAAGTTATTGCTCATTAAGCGGGAGGTCTATTTCTAAATTAATCAACTATTGCATTAAATCGACCACTCTTGACCGTTATAAAGGAATGAACATATAACTCAAGTCTCTATCCGAAATTAAGATTAGAAAATTAAAGAAGAAGAGAGTATATCCATTACGAAAACCTTATTCGATTTCGAAGGAATTTTTTGAACTCTCAGTCAAAAGACATCAGTAACTAAATTTTCCAATTTATCGACTTGATTTCCAATCTATAGACTAACTAGATTTTCCTTCTAGGTAAAAGTTTAAATTATTAATATATTTCTTTTAATTTAATCGCGATCCCTTATATTTTCTGATCATTAATTAAAATTATTTGATAAAAAGTTGTTTTAAGTTGCTGTTAGGTTCATAAAGAAATTGCCTTCGGACCCAAAAACTCCACACTTCAATTACGGGTATAAAGGAATTTTTAAAGGAAGTTTTTAATTGTAAAATAAACTCACCCCATCTCTTCCCCGTTCTCCCCAAGAACGTTCTCTCTTCAGGGTTCCAGATGGCATACTGGATCCTCTTCAGAAATGGTCTGTGAGGTGGTCTTCTACAGTAGTTGACTACGCCTACACCATTGGCTTTGTCCGCGCCCATCGTGGCTGCAAGTCGGAGGTGGACTGATCTAGAGGCAGTAGCGGGCAATGAGCAGTTCTAATTTTAAATGAAGGTTTGTGCCTAACCGTTCCTGCTCTCTTTGCGGACGGTTATGCGGGTACAAGACACACGGACTCAATTTAATATCAGGCATTTTTGCTGTGGTTATTTTACTTTATTTAGAACAAAACCATGAAAACTTTAAATCGATTTATTTTACAAAACAATTTTTTCATTGTTTCAGAACAGAATTCGTATACGGTTTCGTTCACTCAAAAAGTTCACGGTATCGGTAAACAAGTAAGAACGTTAAAAATAAAAATATATCGATTAATTTTAAAACGGTTTCAAGCCCTGGTTAAAACATTCATTATAATAGATATGTCTACTTTTAATTACCGCTATAAGTTTTATAAGTTACACCTTAAAAAAACCTATCAAAATTGTTTTTCGACAATGAAATGAAATCATGACTGACTATAGGTAAAGTACATATATGTACATAGAATAGCGCTTTTATTTTCAAATTGCTATGTAATTTTACAATATTTTGAGTTGCCGTAAATTATATTTTCACGGTAAATGCTTAACTTTAATAATAAATAACGCGACACTGAATGGCCAACACCGGGTTTCCTTGTATCGTGGATCATTGAATACGTCTATATTAAAGACAAGCTTTTGTTTTTAAACAATTATTTTTACTTTAATTTTAACCCTTTGCACCGTATGCAGGGGTTACTAACTGATCTAGTCGGTAGTCAATACATCGCTATTTGTGTCAAACTATGGTATTTATGTCAACCTATCGCAATTTACATTATCTAGGTACTAACGTTAAGATTATTTAACGGTTATGGTATTTATTCAGAAATTTTCTCATATTTGCAACATGTATTGCAAACATCAACGCACCGTCATGTCTGTTCATTAACCACCGTCATGCTTAATCTTTGCAATCTGCCTTATATCCGCCCAAATCTGCCCACAACCGGCGAGCCGCCCGCCCTGCGACCTCCGTCCAGCTTGAGACTTTCAATTAGCGTGTCGTCTTCTTGGTGCGTTAAGTGATTACTTGAACACTTCACTTATGATATTGTACTTCCGTACTTCATAATATCTATATCTCTAATTATTAGGTGGTTACCTGTGAAATGACCAATTTATATGGAAAACTGATAAAAAAAAATTGTTATAAAAATATTTATTGTTAGTCGAAATATTGACCCATATTATCTACACCCTCGCCACCTCACAGGCAGTTGATTGATGCCACTCCTGTAAAATTCTCGTGGACGGGTAGGTAACAATGAATTCTTCAAAAGCCCTAATCACAGCTACTTCAGAATCAATTATTTTTCCTTGCAAAAAGTTGTCCAAATTTCGAAAGAAATGGAAATTTTTCGGGGCAAGGTGGAGAGTCTCCAGGTCCAGTTATAAAACTGTCCTATGAGAAGTGTGAGAGCCATGAATTGTCATGAATAAGAAGTGGAAATGAGCGATTGACCAAACTTGGTTACTTTGTTGCCAGCTTTTCCATCATCGTCTGCAACTCCTTACAGTACACATCTGCATCAATCGTTTGATCGGCTCGATTGAAGAAACTGTAGTGGACAATACGGTACGTACGGTACGGTAATTAATTGCAAAACTGTAACATAATTTTTGTTTATAGACTTATTAATTTTTGAATTCCAACCTTTGCAGACATTGTTACAGTTCGATGTATCTTTCTTTGTCGAAAAACGGCCATTCGGTTTTCACATTAACTTTGTATGAAATAAAAGCTTTAATTTGAGGTACCTATATCTTAGGTATACATGTTGATTTTTTGGGACACTTTTACCAATCGTCCTTTTTGTAACATTTCACAAATGGACACAATTATGCAAACTAGTTCAAGAGCCACATTTGATATTTTGTTTTTTTTGCACCCTTCGACCCAATTTAACGTAATCGACAAGCCTTAAAACGATTCTTAAATTTTTATTTTACACGATATTTTGCTAGTAGGTACCTAGTCCAAGCGCCTTGTACAATAATCCGTAGTCGGATTTTTTATTCGAGTCGGGGATATGACATGTAGAACTGTCAAACAGAGTGAAAGTACGGAGATGACACTTTATTGACAGTTCTACGTGTCATATCCATGACTCGAATAAAAAATCCGACTTTAGTACGAACACAAATACAAAAAACTTCTTTATGCAGACACATTTTTTATGCAGAATGGTATCCAACTCCAATAAGGTGAACTGCAAAGTCTGGAATTTCAAGTTAATTTTCTTACACGTATGATTCATCGATGTAAAATCAAATGCAAAATCAATTATCAAGATTTTATTCCTAATAAACATGAATGCAATTGCATATGAACTAAACATAAATATAAGTACCATTAGGTACCAAACATAATTGTTTATGCCTTTATTAAAAGGCATAAACAATTTATCAGCATTACAAATCGCTGATATTATTTAAGTACGTACTTTTTGTACTTCAACATTGTATTAGGAACGACTTTTCTGTAGCTGCATCACACAGTTCAATGCCCTCCAAAGAAGAATAGGTGTTAGTAACATTTTAATGTATACCTATGCTTTTAAGCTTCTATGTACGGAAATTAGAAATAAACAAAAGGTATAAACGATGGTTATTGTTTTTGGTTTATACAAAACTCCAAAGTTTCTAACTTGATTAAATAAATGTTTACCAATTTTTTTGCATTTTACTCAAATGTCATTAAAATATCTTTGTGCTTGTACTTTTGACAATACAGTATCATCTATAGCTGTACATTCATCATTATATTTATCATCATCTGTAAATGAATAATATGTTTCAGATTGTTTTAAACGAAATTGTTTTTTTTTTTTATGGAAATAAGTCGGCAGACGAGCATACAGTCCTCCTGATGGTAAGTGGCTACTGTGGCCCATGGACATCAGCGGTACATGCCAACATCAGTCCAGAATGGCCAGGTCATCAGATGCGCTGCCTACCTTTCGAGTAATAGGAGTGGATGTGAAGAAAGGGTAGGGAAAATGGAGAGAGATAGGATGGCAATAGAATGTGCTCTGGCATATCTCACTCACTATCGTAACACGTAAGTATATTTTCAATACAATAACACACTTGCGATCGTTCGCCAACATTAACATCGGGTTTTAGCCACAGATATAGAGGGATAGATAACGCAAGCTGTCCGTGGCTGCGTGTCTCGAAGTTGACGCTAAGCTCCTACTTCTCACGCAACTGGTTACAAAACACAAAAATGCCTAATTGTGAAAATTCGTCAAATGGTGAGCCGAGTGAAGGGAGATGGTTCGTTTCATCGGTGAGTAGTTTCCCATGGCTATTTACTCATGACTTAGTCGTTTATAAGTGACACGCTCAGTTCCTTACAATTTCACGAACTTGATGTCTATGGTTTTTATCACATTAACAAAGGTTTTTATAATGTACATGACTCGTCCTGGCCTTGCTTCTGGTGACATAATAGTTTCGAATCATAGGGATCCCGAACATAGCCTATCGTCCCCGGACCTACGGTGTCCGTCATGTAGACCAGGCGACCAGTAATTCGAAATAAGTTGTATGGGGTCGCATAAAAGTGTTCATATGGCATCGCGCGACTTGGTGGCTGACTGAGCGCCCGACTGGCCGTAGCCGCGGATGATCTCGCTTCTATATAAACCGAAGCATTTTTTAAATGTAGGCATATGACAATACGACTGACTCGCTCTGTGTTTTTATCGATCGATGGTGGTAAGTCATGTTTTCGCGCGTCTTAACGAGAAGCTGTGCGACCACGTGACCTACCGCGTCGCTACCAAGGACCAGCGACACGGTGTTTTCGACGCATAAAAGTGACAATCCAGTAGTTTCTGAGTTTACCTGTTAAAACATAACAAACAAAAACGCAGGGCCGTCTTAAGTCTATTCTGCGCCGGGGTGCGGGAGTGTATCCTAAGACAGTCAAACATCCTATTGT
Source organism: Sesia apiformis (assembly GCA_914767545.1). Lineage (NCBI taxonomy): Eukaryota > Metazoa > Arthropoda > Insecta > Lepidoptera > Sesiidae > Sesia > Sesia apiformis. The sequence goes on along the minus strand of OU611949.1, from coordinate 22,301,758 downwards.
GTATCCTATGACAGTCAAATATCCTATTGTGTATCCTATGACAGTCAAATGTCCTATTGTGTATCCTATGACAGTCAAATATCCTATTGTGTATCCTATGACAGTCAAATATCCTATTGTGTATCCTATGACAGTCAAATATCCTATTGTGTAATTGTTTACTATAGCGTTATATTTTTTCATTACCTTTAAAAGGTGAGCGCCCGGGGTGCACCGCACCCCTTGCACCCCCTGGTAAAGACGGCCCTGCAAAAACGTACCTACTTAGTTCTCTCAAATTCTCACTATCTCAGATTATTCAACTAAGAGTTAGAGCTTACATTAATAAGTATAGTTATACAGTAATCTTTGATTTTCTGCTTAATTGAGATGCACGCCACTGTTAGCAATTCAAACTTATTGGAACCCTTTTTGAGTCGGGGATTAAAAAATATAGTAAAACTGTAAGATGTGTAGGTAATTTAAAAAAAGAAAACGTTTGTACAACTTACTAAAAAACTATCTAAATACCTAAAGGCGGGACACAGTGGAAGTTTTTTTTATATCTAGTCTTAATTACGCTGAAACTTTAATGGTTTTAGAGCCGAGACCCCTTTATTATTAAGCATTAGTAGTGATCAATACGAGTACATAAAGTCAAATTACAAATGTGAGCATATGAAATCTATCAAAATTGAAAAGTATAATACGAGTGCAGCAGTGAGAACTTGTAGTCACGCGCCCGTAGCACGGGTCTCCGGAGCGTGTAGTGTTGTAGCAGCTTCCATACAGCCCGCGCGACACCGCGTGCTCATTTTTGCGCACTCAATTAATAATAATATCATTTATTACTCTAGAATATGGTTAATTGAATATTCCATAGCTCTAGAATATTCCAACACATTCTACCGCTCAAGTCGGTGTGAGAATAGGAATGAATGTAATTGCACTCTTTATTTAGATGCGTTATGTACATAAAACAGTCAAAATGTCAGTAATTGATATAAACTCAATATAAATAATTGCAGTATATCAATAACTAATTTTAAATCTAATAAACTAATTATTCGTACTAAATGAGTGCATTGATCTCCGGATCGTGTGCTATTACAGCTTATTCCCCGCTGCTCAACTGAAGTGCTCAATTTTAAATATGTAGTTGAGCAGTGGGGAATCATATTGAAGTCCTAACGCTCAACTAGTTGAGCACTTCAGATGAGCAGTGGCGAATAAGCGGCTATTGTGTTGTTCTATGTAGTTCACTATACATATATTTTGATAACGAACTTTAGTTTTAGCTTGTATAATTTTTGAAATTACGTATTAATAAATAATTAATAGAGAAATTACATCACTGATCTAAAACCATAAAAAATTCAGCTTTAATAATTAAACCATATTAAAGCACCGAGCACACGTGTCACACAAAATTCACATAATAATATGTAGGTATACTCATATAATCTGTCTAATAAGTTATTGATCTGTCAGATTTTTCTAACGAAAAAATCGACATGTTTGTAACTGTCATCGAGTCGTTATGACGACGACATGAGTTTGTTTATAGAATAACTAATTTTGGTACTTTATGTTTTTACATTATTTTAAAATAATGAATATGCGATTATACACAATATAAAGGAGCATATATTTATGTGTATTTCCTATTAGGTAATAAGAAATCCACAAAATACAAAAAATATTGCAATTACAAAAACTTATTTAAAAGACCCATATTTCATATTTCAAGATAAATGAAACTCATAAAATTCAAGTAGGTATCAAAACTTAGCGCACCATTATGGTATATTACTTGGGTAGCAGAATTTACCCAAGTAATATACAATAACTTATTAGTCACACTATAATTATGAGTATATGGTTTCATTTCCACCATAACTTTTGTGTATTGCTAACCACAACGTAATGGACGCCACACACGATCAGTTAAAGTTAGTTTTTTTTAAGTACGAAGGTGGCAAACGAGCATACAGTCCACCTGATGATAAGTGGATACTGTCGCCCATAGACATCCGCGATACATTCCAACATTAGTCCAAAATGACAAACGTTGGCACGCCCCCGGATGCGCTGCTTACCTTTGGAGATATAGGAATGGATTTGGAAGGGAAAATGGGGTGGCATAGGATGGGAATGGGCTCTGGCACATCTCACTCACTACCGAAACACGTACGTACATTGGGAAATAAGATAAAGTGGGAAGTGCAGTACATTTCAACGTCTGCCACGTTACCCCTCTCTCACAGAAGATTCTGTGAGAGAGGGGTAACGTGGCAGTCGAGCGCGCCCAGCGGCTGTTGGATTGCAGCATGCAGTGTGCATTGCTCAAGTTGTGACTGAACAGTTAAAACTGGTGATCTTATTATGAAAAACTGACGGTCTTCATACTGTCAGTTTTGACTGTCAATTTAAACTGTTCAGTGAAAACTGATCGTTTTAACTGATTATGATAGCGGTCATAAGCTCCGTCATCGTGTAGTCATAAATACAGATCTTCTAGATACCAAATAACATACTCGTAACATCTATGTAACTTCCAACGAGAACACACTTTTACCAAATCTTAAACATCAAATGAAATTATCTCTAAATCACATTTTATGGACATTGCTTTCCAAGTTTTTTTTACAAAAATATCCTTACCACCTACATACATGATATATATGTTACGGGTAAAGTTAGATAAGCGAGTAAACCTAGGTTTACTCGGGTAAACTGCGTAATACCCAAAACTCTTGGGTAAAGTCCAGAATATATTTGGAATTGTACACGGTTCGGGCTTTACCCGGGTAAACCGCGTTTTATCCGCTTTCGCTTGGTTAACGTTAGGTGTAGGATATCTTTTACCACGCCAAATTACATATTACATTAAGTAACTAAGCTCTGAACTCGACTAAATCTGTATAAAAAAAAAATAACCAAAACCTATTTTCTTCAATAAATTTAAGCGATTTTGTTTCGAAGCGTTTCGATGGGGCTGGCTCCTTCCGGCTTAGCGGATAGTCTCGAGGTTACGGCCGCTAAGCCGGAAGGAGCCAGCCCCATCGAAACGCTTCGAAACAAAATCGCTTAAATTTATTGAAGAAAATAGGTTTTGGTTATTTTTTTTTATACAGATAAGTAATTACGCAATAATAATATCCTACACCTAACGTTAACCAAGCGAAAGCGGATAAAACGCGGTTTACCCGGGTAAAGCCCGAACCGTGTACAATTCCAAATATATTCTGGACTTTACCCAAGAGTCTTGGGTATTACGCAGTTTACCCGGGTAAACCTAGGTTTACTCGCTTATCTAACTTTACCCGTAACATATACATATTTCGATTTTTTTTATGTAGATTTTGGAAACATCAATAAGTTTATATCGACAACAAGGTCCCTATTCCATAACAACGTCAAGGAAAAAGGAAAAAAGCCGCTTCCATAATATTTAAGGGACTATTTTCGTCATTTTATCGGTAGATGGCGGTGTATAGGTAGGCTGGAAGTGCCGGAACACGTTATGGTTTCATTTCTTCCTGTTCCACTAAATTGTAGGTACCAATTTGAAGAAAGTCTTCACATTACTTGATTTTTTTACAGCCTTTAAACCTTTAAAGGGAGGAGCGTGAATGTGTCGTTTAAATACTATGTAGGAGTGGCGATTCTTTCTGAAAAAAACAATTTTATAATCGATTCAAATCGAAGCCTAAAGAAACAATTCTCGATTAGATCGTTATACTACAGATCGACAGTCGAAAAATCGACACTCGGGATCAAAACGGTTTCTCTCTTCAGTTGCAAAAATCGATTCAATTTTTGGGATTCTAGGGTCGATGACTGCTTGATATCGATCTAAAAACCGATGTTGCAGTCAAAATAATCGATTCTCCGATTAATTGACCTCAGATCGCCATCCCTGCTTCGGAAACTTTGTATTTTATTACATGTATTACCCACGATGGAACAGAGATGCTATATTATAGACATGTTTCAAATGCAAAAAAAATATTCGTGAATACAAATACAAATAATGTGCCACACTATTTGCGAATATGAATAGTGCCTAATGTACTGCGCACGCTCTTGTAAGTAATTTATTAATTCAGTATGATATTTTAATTTGTAACGTAAGTAATTGATTTTCAAATAAACTTGAAGACAGCAGCGTCTTGTCCACACAAACGTATTCCCCTGTTTTCTCTCTAAACTATGGTCATAGGGCAATTATTTTTAATATATTTCTTATTATTTTGAATATATAAAAATCACTAGACATAATAAATAATCGGCAATAAGCACTTGCTCAATCGTATCGAAGTCGAAGAAAAAAAATTTCTACTGTCCCAAAGGTAAATGTATGATAATGTGCCGATTAACTTCTCTAGTACTGCGAAAATTTTGAGGTTAATAATGGACAATAGTCTACTCGTATCTTGGCACAATCATATTAATGAACTAAGCAATCCACTCTATCTTCTTCTATCTTCACTCTCTGAAGCGCCCTCAAAACTTCCTTCCCTTCAAAACTAAGATAATTCTTACCCAATTCCTTCGTCTCGCCATCATTGACTATGCAGACGTCGGCTTTCTTGACGCGACTGAGGATCTCCTGAACAAATTGGAGCGAGTTCAGAATTTGTGCGTCCATTTTATTTATGGTCTGAGCAAGTTCGACTAGGTACGTCTCTCAATACAGGAAATATCTTTCCTGTATTTAATTGGCGATCCACTTCTATCCAAAGTGGCTGGCTATCCGTCATTGTCGTAACTTTCATGTTCTTTCTCTCTTATTTAACATTCTTTATAATCCATCTTCTTCCACTTATCTTCGTGAGCGATTTTCCTTCCTCTTTCCTAGAACGAAACCAGTCATAGCTAACACACTTCCCGTCTTGGAAATTGTCTCTCACAACTCCCAAAACTATGGCAATTCATTTACGGTTAAAGCTTCTCGCCTCTGGAATTCTCTTCTCGCCCTGATACGAGACAATCCATCGATAGCTGTCTTCAAGTCTCGTCTAAAGCAGCACTATCGTCACTCTCGTGTGATGGAAACACGTTATCTCTCTTTATATTTAAAATATGTACGTACATATTTTAAATATAAGAGAGATAACGTGTTATAATGTCGGTATATGTATATGTTTGCATTACCAGGATAACTGTAGAGCGTATTGTCAAAAATTAAAAATGTTGACTCTGCCGTCACACTTTCCATTTATGAGATAGCAATTTTCATTCGAAGTAATATCTGATGAATTTATTACATTCAAAAGCAAACTTAACTGTAATAAATTATGTGCAATGTCTTGTAGGACTAAAAAGAAGTGTGTTTGGTATCGGAGCGCAAATTTATAATAAGCTGTTGAGGAATATTGTGGAGGCAGCTACAAATGCCTGTTTTACAAAACAACTTAAAATTTTATTTTGGCGACTAAGAACATTGAACACATTGAATGAGTATTTCACTGATAATCTTGCGTGAGATAATAGGTATTATAATAGTTATTTAGTGATAGGCAACGTGACATTAAATTGATTTTTGGAAATCCCTATTTGACTAAAATTACATATAAATTTTTTGACATTTATTTTTTCTCTCTCTATGTCTATTTTTTCTCTAGGTACTACATTTTTTAAAGATGACATGAATTGTATTCTTTTATCGCTTACATTTGCATGACCTAGATTAGAGGTGGAATATGGCGGCCTATTGTATTGAATATTGACATATTTATATGTACATGCATGTTCGGCAAATAAATGATTTGATTGATCATTTCAACTACAACCCATCCACTGCGCATTCACTCAATAATTGTCGTCTCGTTGTTCCCCGTATTGTCTTCAATGTACAGCTGGACGCGCGTGTAACCGGACGATTCTTTCAGACTTTTGTTGTAGACGATGTTCTTCGCCCACGCTCTGCAGCGGATGAACAGGGCGGTGTTGGCTGAAAATATACCCGGATATGTAGAATGCGGACAGATTTTCATTTATTAATTTTGTTTTTATCTATACATATAAAAACAGATGTCCTGACTGACTGACTGCCTGATTGATTAACTGACTAACTGATTCATCATCGCAGAGCCGAAATCGTTGAAGGTAGAAACATGAAATTTGCACAATAGGGGCTATCCATAAAATACGTTACACGAATTTCATGATTTTTGGTGTCCCCCCCCCCCCCCCGTCCTTGTCACAGGTGGTCACATTTGTGCCAACCCCCCCGCCCTCCCTTGGTGTGACGTCACATATTTTGCAATTTTAAATTATTAAATTTAAACAACCTTATATCAATATTGATAGAGTTGGTAATATTTTAAAGATTTCCGTTACAGTTGAAGTTTAGTTTAATACTTTAGATTTATACATGTGACGTCACGAAGCTTATGACTCGTCCCCCCCTCCCCCCTTGTCACACGATGTCACACTTTGTTGACCCCCTCCCTCCCCCTTAACGGGTGACGTAATTTATGGATGACCCCGTACCATCTATGGGTATCTATTTTATTTTATGGGATATTTATTTATCTATTATTTTATTTTATTTTAAAATCTATTTTATGGGACGTTCCGAATACTTGAAAATTGGCGAATATTCGCCAATTTTCAAGTATTCGTACTCAAATTCGCCATTTTTTAAACGAATACTCGAATACCAATCGAATAGTAAAAGCCCAATGTAAATAGTAGATAAAATAGGATTTCTACATAATAAAATACTTATAAGAATAAATATATATTTGAAAATTAGTTACGTAAATACGAAAATTAGTTACGTAAAAAAAATCACGTAGGTACGTACGTACGTAACGTACGTACGTACGTACCTACGTGATTTTTTAGTTTAATCAGTAAGTTAATTTATTATTTTCTTAGGTTTTCGCGATTACTATACATAGCAATTAAACAACTTTGAACGGTTTAAATCGCGTATATTTAACATTATTTTTATCCCGACGTTTCGAACACTTTGCAGTGGACGTGGTCACGCACTGCAAAGTGTACGAAACGTCACGATAAAAATAATGTTAAATATACGCGATTTAAACCGTTCAAAGTTGTTTAATTGCTAAATTAATTTATTGTTTAATCTAATTTTACAAGTACGTTATTAGTAGGATACGTACTATGTGTAATCTTATTCGTATGCGCTAATAGTAGGGCAAATTATTTGTATTCGGGAATACTCGTGGGTAGTGAGTTTATGCTATTCGAAACATCCCTATATCCGCTAAGAGAGGATTTTTAGAAATTCTACTGAAAAGAGGAGAAAAGGGCGGAACTATTTAAGTTAGAGACATGAAATTTAGCAAATAGACTTTTCATTTTAAATAATTAAACACGCGTATTAATAATTAACTCGGTCAGTCGGACATAACGTGTCTAAAGGCTACAACATACCTGTAATCCTGCCCCGTAAGATTAACAAATTCTAATTTAATCACATAATCATAACAATTCTTTAGTTTCTGCGTAGTCGGGTGAAAAGGTTGACTAATTTTAGGTATTATTAATTCTAATTGATATCTATTTTTACCTTTAGGTGTGATTCTGACGGCCAGCAATGGGCTTCTGTAACCGTCCTGGTTGCGGTATGGATAGAAACGGCTGGACAACCCCCTCCCCCAGGGGTACTCCAAATTGGTGGTGTTACCCACCTCTCCCCGACACGATATCCATATTTGTTTCTGCTGCAGAGAAAAAAAGAACTAAAAAAAATTCAAATTCGAATTATTTAATTGCCAGAACATTCAAGCCTCAAACATTGATTGATGGATTTTACTATTTGGCATAAGATGTTACGTCTATATATACGTTTTTTTATTTTTCTTTAAAAATTATTTTGTATAAACCATTGATTAACACAAAATAGGTAGGTATGTATAAAAAATTCAGCAAAATTTTTAATAAATACCTGCCTTCGATGTATATAATTTTGATGTCAATTAAATCAGGATCATAAACGGAATTCGTGGTTTTATTCTTCTGAAATAAATCTACTTACACAAACTAATTATTTCTATATCGAATGCTGACATAAAATTGCAATTGAGACACTGGACACGGTCCTAACATTTTGGTAACCTTTATCTGATCACTACAATCAACAAATTGGACCTAGTCTGGGGATAATTGTCAATCCTTGTGTATGTTAAACAATTTTAGCAGAATAAAATTTGTTAATGTTCGTATACACTAAATTCAAAAAAGCAATGTAAAAGTTAAAAATAAAGTTCGATATAAGTATAAATTATTCTTTTAGGTGAACTAGGACATGCAGTAGCTGCCGACCTTCCTACCGCCGCGCGCTCTGTACGTCACGAGGTCAATGTATTCGTTAACTAAAGTAGAAACATTAGTCTGCAAATTCTGTCATAGAGAGTCAAATCCAATTCCAATACACATACTCTGTGTAGACACAGAGTACACAGTACACAGAGTACTCTGTGTAGCACAAGACACAGACTGGATAGACCAGTGTTGGCATCTAAAGTAAGCTCTTTTCTGGGAGGTCACTTGTTGACCCCAGATCTGATCAAGGCACTCGCACCCATGACTATTGTTCAGTACTTGGCACATGTGGACCATGGAATATTTTTGAATTTTGGAAGATTTTTTAATTTGACCTTATGGATGGGTACTACTAATGCTTAATAATAAAGGGATCACAACTTTAAAACCATTAAAATTTCAGCGTGTATAGTATCGCACCCCATCGGACGTTGACTTCGGACCCACCTCAGATGGGTCAAGACCCTTGATATGCTCTGCTAAATCTTCAGGCATATCTCCTGGTAGTGAGTTCACATCATAAAAGTCCGGTTCCCAGTCGTAAATCTGAAATAATGACACGGGTACAAGTATTATTTTTTAAGAAGGAAGGTGACAGACAAGTCTACAACAGTTCACCGGGTGAGAAGCGGGTTCTGTCGCCCTGCGACATCTGCAATTCATGCCAACATCAGTCCAGAATGACTAACGTTGACACGCCTCCAGATTACCTGTCCACCTTTAGATTTAGGAAAGGATTTGGAGATAAGGTATATATATTAATAAGGATCATATTATGAAATACTACCGAACCGCTCTGTCTTCCGATAGGATGGCATAACGATTCCCCGGGGAACCCAAACATACACTACTATATGTCCATTAGTTTAGCTTCCTAAAACTGTAGGAATTATCAAAATAGGTTTTGTAGTTTTTCAGTTTACCTCTTCCGATACTTTACCATAAGCCCAACGCCGGATTTATACTTAACGGGCCCTTGGGCACGAACGCTGTGGAGGGCCCACTTGTAAGGAAATCAAAAGCGAATTGATCAATATATTTTATATATTTCCAATTTCTCTAAAATTTTTAATCATACAAAAAAATGAAACAGTATCAAGATAAATAAATAATACATACAATAAGCAATACATAAACATTTTACAACATTAAATAAAGCGTTTCAATTTGTTTCAACGGTTATTAAATATTTTCTCAAAGAAGTTTTATTATTTGAATGATCAATGTGTATGTTCCACGTTCTTTGATTTTTCGAAAATGTAGGAGATAAAAAAAATGGGATATTCAATTTGTGGAGGCCCCTGGCATGTGGGGGTCCCCGGCCACGTGCCCAAAGTGCCCTCATGTAAATCCGCCACTGCATAAGCCCATATATCTCCCACCTCTGAATATAGGCCTCTCCCGCGGCTTGCCGCCACTCACAATCTTCAGCTGTTCTCATCCATCCACAACTTCGCTGCTGGCACGTGATCTCCATTTGATAACTCGTCTCCCCAATCCGTTGCCGGTCTTGAGGCAAATATGGGCGCCCATTGCCACATCACCTTACTAATTCTGTAAGCTATATCGGTGACTTTTGTTCTTTGACGAACCTCTTCGTGTCTTATAAAAAAAACAAACGTAATTCTCTGCATTATGTTGGTATTGATAGTATGAATGGTGGTATGAAGGGTAAATCAGGCAGTGATTAAAATTCAATTAAATGCGAACACTGCTGAAACAAAAACACTAGAATCTTGCGTAAAACGGAAAATGTGCAAGATATATTTCATATTTAACAACAAATAGGTATCTATTTAGTGACATTGTGAAAAAATATATGATTTACTGATTGAAAATCGTTGCTTTTTTTCCTATAATCTGGTATATAACTTATTAAGTCACGCGACAATTGCCAAAAATAACCCACATCCTTAAGACATTGAATCTTACACATAAGATTAGCATAGTTACCAAACCTACCTTATTCAATTTGATGATGAAGCAGGGTGTGTTAGGATATCCGTAATTGTCTTCGGTGTTGCATTCTGACTTAGATTTGAACCAGCTGTCGTTCTCATATGCTTAAAACAATAAACGAATTCTTAAAAGTAGTTATTACGAATGTAGAAGAGGCTTAATTCGAAATCAGCGATATAAACTGGAGCATACAATTTTCGAGCAACGTTTTATGCGATTTGTAAACCACTTACTTAAAGCTTATAGAAGACTACTGTGAAATTTAGTGCATTTCTCACTTTATTCTATTCCCCCCAAGTACGTTATGTGTTTCGGTGGTAAGTTGAGGGGGAGAATATACACTGCCATCTAACAGCTGCTGGGCGCGTAATAGCTGCTTCAAGACTACCATATTTTCAAATTTACTGGATTTCCCTCTTTATCCTATTTCCCCATTTACGTAGATACATGTTTCAGTAGCGAGTGAATATGCCAGAGCCCATTCCCAGTGCACCATGTCCTAGGCTTCCCCGTTTTCTCAACCCATTATCCCATTGTTGGCCATGTAACGCGGATGTCCATGGACGACAGTATCCACTTACCATCGGGTGGACTGTCTGCTCTACTGCCGCCTTCTTATTAACATGACTAAGATTTACATTTATCTAAAGTTTAAATCCAATCGTTACAAATGGTAAACACATCGAAACATTCAGAGGTCGATCCACAATCATTCGTCGCTCTGAGGCTACTCGATACAAAGACGTCACCTTGTCCTACAAATGGAAGTCAATTGAAACTCAATCGATTGACATTCAATGGAATCTTTTATCAGCACAATATGGGACTGTAGTGACAAATAGACGTATTTGCATTATGAATTGATTTATGGGTCAATCTGAATTTGTGCTTGATATACTAATATGTGTACACGACTTTACGTAGTACCTACGACAAGACAAATAACATCTAATGCTGTAACTAGTTTTGATAGGTGTGTAATCTGCAAAAACGGGAGAGGCATCTAGAAAAATCGAGGCCTCCATCAAAACAGAAAATTAATTACTTATAGTCAAATAGATTAAATGAAATGCAACCTAGGTAGGTATAATTCATTCATCTCACGAAGGCGGTTTACGTTTAGTAGTGGTTGTGCTCGTACATGTACATTGCTTCAGTGTGCGTAAACTTGATAGCGTTCAGTAACAGTTGTGTTCCCGACGCCGCGCCGCGGCCCACACTAAAACAATATATGTACATGTACTAAAACAATGTACAGCTAAGCGTAACCCGCCTTCGTGAGATGAAAGAACTACATCTACTAAACAAAGTAATAGTGACAACATAAACGTTATTAACCAATTTCACTGTTCTTTCTGCACAGTTAAATAAAACAGCCCGTGGCGATTTGTCCACTGATTTATTAAAATTATGTAATCTTGCATCATAGATTGCATCATCATCATAGATCATACCTTTGTTCGACGACTTTTTTCTGAACTTGATAGTCACCAAAAAAAATATTTGTTTTTAAATGAAGTCTCTTACTTCGTTATTCTGTATTGGTCACTATACACTGCTATGAACGGCAACGCCGTACATTAAATTCAGAAACAGCTACTGATTAAAACGCTATTAATAAATACCTGCATCTATGTAAATCGATGTGAGTGTGAGCGAGTGCTGAATTTAAAATTGAATTTTAAAAGAACAACAGTTGATAATTTTCACGAAAGGAATTCCGTGTTAAAAGCGTATTTTTTATATCCCTTGTATGGGGTCTCTAGGTTGTAGTAACTTACTCAATATGTGATAATTACTTGACATCAACCTAAATAAGAACACACCTCACGATTGAAGCGACTAAGCGGGGTGTGTCAATGGCATACATCTATTGAGTGCAGAACATAGGTCACTATAGACTTTAACCTATTAGATACCTATGTGTACATCACTGACAATGAAATTGGCTTATATTAATAAATGGACAGCTAATCGTGATCGGCAAAACAACTTATTTTTTAGTAACTGAGATAAATAATTATAACTTACTAAGAATGTCGTGACCAATGTGACCAATGGTTTTTTTTTTATATCCCGATAAAATTGTAGGTACATAAAGGTTCGTTATGCGACTTGTATAATTGGTATAAGTATACCGTGTCGTGTAAAGGCAAACGGACCACTTCTAGACCTTTATTTTTATTTATATGATATTATTATACATATTTAATAAAAAAAAAGTAGATTCTCGTCCAAAATTGCATCTTTCAAATATTGTATAATATTTCACAATTATTTCATCAACTGACATTACTTACATCTTTTTATTAGTATTAGTTTTATAAACAATATAGATGTTTACATTTGTCGTTATTTAACAAAAAAATAACTACAATGTTAGCTACCTAACACGAGTAATGATTTTTTGATATTAAGTTACAATCGGTTTTCCAAGAAATTGAAATAAATATTTTAATTATAAACCATTTCTCTTTTAGAAACATTTGAATTCACATTGTTTATATCAAACGAAGTTAATTTATTCATGTCTGGAAACAACTTTGTTCCTTATTCAGGTTTACGGAAACTGCTAAATTTATTTTATAATTGCAGGCTAATATAATTGTCGAATTATTCAAAAATTGCTTGTAAAAATTTTCAGATAATTAACTCCAGGAGATGATTCCGGTGTTTTCACAATAATGAAACGCTTTGGAAAAACATTCTTTTTGGGTTCACCAATCGCCGTAGAAAAAATCTTTAATGCTTAAATTGACCATTTCAAATTTAAATTAGCATACGATTACATTTTTTGTAAATTTTGGTACTTTTAACAATTCTGTTACCATATAGTAACAAAAGGGAGCGGTAACATAGTTGTAAATACTATGGTATGGGCAGAATATCTCTAAATACATAGAATGTTTAATGTCTAAATGTAGAATACATAGATACATAGAATACATAGAATCAAACCAGAGATTTAGTGAAAGAGCTTTATTATTTAACAGTTACGAGTTCATTACGAGGGTGGATGAGGAGAGCTGAAGTGGACGGTGGTGGTCCGCGCCACCATCCATATATATATATATATATATATATATATATATATATATATATGTCACTCCACTGCCGGATATATATATATATATATATATATCCGGCAGTGGTAGGTAGTACAGGTAACACAGGTTGGTAGTATGGTATATGAAACTACAATAGTTTAAATTGATCTATTGTCGCTTTAAGTCCTAGGAGACCGAATAATCCATTGATATAAAATTTAAGTGCAATTAGAATCACTGGAAAGATCTAATAGTGTATATTTTGACTAAAGGACATTTTTTTTCACACACGTCGAAATACACAGCTGTTTAATGGCGCAGTTCGAAAGCGAAAGGAATAGGGGCCTTTCTCACCACCTAATACTTTACCTCCTGATAAAGTAACTGTTAACAATCTGATAGATAAATTATCTACAAATAAAATGTAACTGATACTGACTTTCTGATACCTCCTGATAAAGTATCAGGTGGTGAGAAATATGTTTTATGTTTTATAAAGATTTTATTTATAAAGATATTTTATATGTTACCTATTATTTAAAGAGATATCTTACATTTAATTCACACATTTATTATAAAAAACTAGAAAACTAGATTATCCAAATATTTATCGTTAAATTGCAGTAACAGTCAGTACGTTAATGGCAATATATCCCGCGACTTCGTCCGCGTGGACTTTAGTTTATAAACACCGTCTTTAAATTGATATAACTTTTTTATTTATGAACTGATTGAAATAAAACAAACACTAAATTTTAGGTGAAGCTTACCACAATACATTAGTGAAAACCGCACCCAAATCGGTTAAGCTTAAGCCGTTTCTAATATTAGCGCGCACAAACGCACAGACAAACAGATAAACAGACAAACAGACAAAAATTCTAACGATCATTGTTTTGGGTTCTATTGCGTTGATAAAGGCCCCCAACAATATTTTTTCTCATATATCTTCCATGTACAGACAGCGATCAGTTACATTTTTATTATATGTATAGATATAATTTATATATATATATATACTTTAGAACATTTTTAGAATTTTTGTCTTTCTGTTTTTCTGAAAGCTTCTGAAAGATTAAAATTCATCCAGTGGTTTATGTATAAACGTGTTGCACGCTTAAACCACTGGACGAATATTAATTAAACTTGGCATATTTATAACCAAAGACTTCTTCATTTACGCTAGTATTAAGAAGTCTTTGGTTATAACCGGTTATAACAGGATGGCGGGTTAACATTTAGGGTACCTGTTAATTAGATTAATCACTTTAACGTCTACCCTAACGAAATCGCGGGCACGGCTAGTTCAAAATAAGCCTAAGTACTCACGTTTTAAGAACTCCTCAAGCTGCAGGAGGTAAGGATCGTACGCAGTCGCATTGTCGAGATTGTACTTGACCACGATATTGTCTAACGGGCGAGGCCGAAACGCTACTCCTGGATTTATCCCTGAAATTATAATCACTTTAGGCCCAAACACACTCGATACTTGTAGCATAGGCGATCGGCGACTTAGCAGCTTAGGTACGAGTAAACACCCTCACACTTAATGGCCCACTCTAGTATTCCCTGCTTCGTGGGTCCAGACACATACACAGACGAAAACACACCACGCAGATCCGAACAAACATGTGTCTTTAAACAAATGAATGTCCTACCGGGAACGAACCCGGAACCTTTTACACTGTGTGCAAGGGCACTAGCAACTGGACTAATCGGTGGGCCGCCCACCATAACAACAAGGAAAACGCGGTAGCTCTCTCAACATTGATTGATAGGTATCTATGGGAAAAATAAAGTTCTACTAAATATTGTAAACATACATATTAACAAATATAGCCTAGTTCATATTATCAATTAAATTAATTAAAGTTTTAAATTGTTACATTTTAATCTATATAAATGAAAATGTAAACGTTCGTTTGTTCAAAATCTTAAATCTCCGAAAGTTCTTCACCCATTGCTACTACAGGGTAAAAACATGCTTTTTACACAAAACAGTTGAAAACAGGGTAAGCGCCATATATTGGGCAGCCACAGCAACGCGTGGCCGGGTACAGCTAGTTGTACAAAATTTATCAATAAATATTGTAAAGATTGTACAAATTGTAGTGTTGGTGTAACATTAGCTTTTGTACGAGAAACGAATAAATGTAAATTAAACTGGTGCGTACGGGTTCCTCAGCAAAAGTTGTTCATAATCATGGAAACACTCACCTATTTAATGTATAGTTCAAAATGTCACTTTTATTTTTATTAAAATGAATAATAATGGATAATCACAACGCGACGCAAAGGTACGAAACTTACCAATAAGAGACTTGTCTAAAACGCAGGTTGGCTTGGATTTGTCGAGGCTGTAGAAGAGGCCGCCCATACATAAAGCGAACAGCAGCGCCAACACCGCATAGAACACCAAGTAGAAAGTGAACACTATGCCTGAAAGAGTGTTCTCTAATTAAGATAATCCATGTATGTAGATAGTAGATAAGTGCGTGTATACCTCTGCACTATTTCTTAATTATTTTTTATCTAAATATTCTTGTCATAATCACGTAATAGATTAACGATGTAACTTGTTATGAAAAACCAATACTTATTGCTTATTCTTAATAGGAGATATACACCGGTTGTGTAAAATTGTATTTTCTTTTTTCGAATTTGTTTTTTTTATTTATTTTCTCATACAATAAATACAGGTTACATACAATAACTATGTAGTTACAACGGGTGTCGGTTGGGAAGCTACACTCACACGTAGCGTACCTTATGGTCCCCATGTCGTGTGATCGCGTCAACCGACCAGCACCAGAACAGTTAAGTCTATATTATAATAATTATAACCTTTGCAGTCAGGGGCCATCTACTAAACTCAATTTAAGGATATTATGTAATAATGCGTAAATGTTGTGTTGTATTTGTGTTTTGTGCATTGTAATTATTTGTGTGTTTTGTGCATTGTAATTATTTGTGTGTTGTGTGCATTGTAATTATTTGTGTTATGTGTGCATTGTAATTGTTTGTGTGTTGTGTAAATATATGAACCTAATATAATTAATTCATTTATATTTTTTTAATAAATTCTCATTATTGTATTTGTTTAAGAAGTATATATTCAAGCGTTTGCTTGTCTGGTTATGTGGACCAATGATGTGAAAGTGTCGTTGGAAAAACACAGTTCGATGCTTTTCAATGTTGAAGACTATTGAACAAGGAAAAAGAATTACATGGCTATTGTGGTTAAAAGCTCGAGTCTAAACGGCTAAGGTTAAACTTCATTGGCATTGATAGATACGAGTAGATAGAAAACTCTTTCACCAACATATGTTGCAAAAAGACAATTTAAGTATGTACCACGAAAAGTACAACAGGCAGCCTTATCGCCGTCAGGGCCCCCGCTTACCTCCTCATGTCGCACGTGTCCACGGGCAGCGGTAGCCACTTATCATCACGTGTGCCCGTCTGCCACCATCACCATAAAAAAAGAACTTACGATAATGATCTGCAAAGAAGACTAGGACTTTTTGGCAGGAACTCGAGAAGTGCAGTTGGTTTTGTTTGATTTATTATAGTAGGTACTTACTCGTAATTGTGTATTTGTGCATTTTGTGATTTAATAGTGATAGTCTATTAACTTCAGTGTTTTTCAAAAAGATAAATTCATTTATTTCGGACCTTTAGCCCATACAATTATTAAAAGTTTCCAAAAAAATAGTAATTATAAATAAAAATAAAATGTCCTTATCAACTAACATTCACTAATTTGACTAACGTTATACATGTCCTTATTGCCACAATTCAGCATATGGTACCATTTCTTATCAATTGAATTAATTATGTTACTATATATAAATATACATACTCGTATATCGGATTGTTTTATTTTCACTAGCCTGTAATCTCTTACTATATGACACAATTCTCTTTCGTAATATACCTACAATAAAAATAATCAACGTGTGCGTCGGCAAACATTTGCGATGCGCTGCAGAAAAGAGGGTGTTTCATAATACGCATTCTATACACATTATCATATTGTACTCTGTGTTAAATGCCTTTTTCGTGAAATTAACCCGTAAGCTAAATGTGGAAATGTTTGTGATAATTAAATAATAGCATAGAACTGCGTGTGCTTCCAAGATGTTCTCTTCTGTTCTCAGTAAACCTACTGTCACTGTACTCCTAACTTACTGGACATGGACAGGATACACACTAGATACGTTTTAGACTTTTAAATTGTTAATTACGACGAAATCTTGACACTGGCAGAATGTGCTAATTCCAGCATTGCCATATATGAAAAAAGAAGGAGATTTTATTTGTGCGAACGCTCGATTGGCCGATACTTTAATTCGTAGCAGATGTCAACGACCAATCGTTGCTTCTTATCTTATCTTATCTTTTTACTTATCCCAATACGGTGAAGCTGTCCGAATGGACATCGATCATCTCGCCTAGGTGTCGGCTGACTATAGAACATCCCCACCGCACTCTTCCAATGGGTGTCGTAAACGGCGTCTAACAGATAACAATAAGCGCTTAGGAACTGCACCACCTATGAACAAATGAACTCGCCAACCCATTTGGCCAGCTGCAGCGTGGCGTTTTAAGCCCATATATCCCTAATACCATGTCCTATATCCCCATGTCCTGCAGTTGATACTGAAAGGGCTGATTGGTTGCATTGCATTGCTTTTACATGCAAGTTTTATTTTGGTCTTGGCGGGCAAATACGAAATTAGACTCGTTTCGTCACGAACGAGAGGTTGTTAACATTTAACTTTTCATAACACTTTCATATTCAACTTTATTGCTATAAGCATAGAGTTCAATAAAACTAATATCCACGAATATTTTATTAATAAACTATTAACGTGAACTTTTGCTAGATGAAAGAGATTGATAAGTTTATTGGCCATCATATTTTATGGAAGATATTACAGCAGTATTGAGATCAAGTTAAAAAAAACTAAACTAATAAATGTCAAAATTAACAACCAGAAAGGAAAACGACTAAACGGATCTACAGTTTCTATTGTAAATATGACATTATAGAAAATGCAGCTTTTAAATAGTAGATATGTACCTATAGACTAAAAATAATTTAAATACAAAATATAATTAATTAGCTGAAAATTCTAGAAATCGGCCGTGTGGTGTCGAATGTCCTTAAAATAGCACCCACCCCATCTCTACCCGTGATTGTCGTAAAAGGCGACTAAGGGTTAACAAAGCCTGGCCGAGGGATAACATCCCCTGAGGAACTACGACCACCTCTAAAACATACAGTGAACTTGCCAACCCGTTTGGCTAACGTCCCGCTTTATACACGAGACCTGTGTCAGACAGCGAATGATAAAAAGGGCCGATTAAGATTTACTGAATTAATAACCTCACTAATAGAATAATTTATAGACTCACGCATAAGTGACAGAGATAGCAAAAGCTTAGAACTACTCCACCTTAGAATGGGGATCAAACTTTTTTACTTATTGTCAGACTGTTTGGTGTTAGTGCCAGCTCTTATGTTAAAAGGTTAATTTAAAATAAGACATAAGGTTAATTTATAGGCTAAGGTTAGTTAAACAAATTATAATCAGTTTAACAAAGCCGTACGTCGTATTATGTCGATTTTTTATATGGACGAAGGCGGCAGACGAGCATACAGTCCACCTGATGGTAAGTGGATACTGTCGCCCATAGACATCCGCGATACATGCCAACATTAGTCCAAAAAGGCAAACGTTGCCACGCCCCCGGATGCGCTGCCTACCTTTGGAGATATAGGAATGGATTTGGAGAAAGGGATGGGAAAATGGGGAGGAATAGGATGGGAATGGGCTCTGGCACATCTCACTCACTACCGAAACACATACGTACATTGGGGAAATAAGATAAAAGTGGGAAATGCAGTACACTTCAAGGTAGTCTTGTGAAAGAGAGGGGTCGAGCGCGCCCAGTGGCTGTTGGATTGCAGCGTGCACTCTCCCCTTCAAAACCATTACCATTATTTACAACAGCACTTTAAACTACACACTCTTTTTTCATAATTTTATCGCCTACTTGTGAATATTATTGCCAAAAATTCGTTTTAGACGTTTTGTTGAAATACCTAGTTTTTTTCAAATAAGTA
This sequence comes from Sesia apiformis, assembly GCA_914767545.1. Taxonomy (NCBI): domain Eukaryota; kingdom Metazoa; phylum Arthropoda; class Insecta; order Lepidoptera; family Sesiidae; genus Sesia; species Sesia apiformis. The sequence continues at coordinate 22,282,333 of OU611949.1, read as the reverse complement.
AATAGCGTATATAATAATCGTAAATAATGATAGGAATTTTTATTCTTGATATATAAAAACGCGTCATAACAAGTACCTAATCCAACATTTTACAGTGTTTTCGCAGTACTGACAATTTATCATTTTCGGATTATATCTTTATTCCATTGAGAGGTTATGTATTTATTCCGTTATACCTATATAATGAAATAAATATATTCCGATAACTAAAATGATGGATTCCGTTTATGATTCCGAGTTGATTATGATAATTACCCATCACAGTATAGGTATAGGAATCAGGTATAGGAACCAACTGTAAATGGTCATTAGTTTGCGCATCTGTGCCAACAGGATGCATCCTGTAAACGATGTCATTGTCAGCTAATGACGTATTGTTTGAACTATCTATTCTCCACTCATGCTGGTGAGGCCATCGATATCAATGTATCACCCCTACCTGGACGTCTACTCTGAAGTCACAAAAAAACAAGTTTCGGCCGATATTTCGGACGATTCCTACAACTAAAACGTTTACTCCCATATATCGGCTCGAACGAAGTTCATTTGCGTCGAAACTTTACTCCGCTATAGTGGCGCAACAATAGGGTGGCATAGCGGGCAAAATGCCACGGGCCCCCGGCCAGAGGGGGCCTCGACCCGAGGGGGCCGCGAACACGGAATCCTCCCGTGCTCGCGGCCCTCTCGGGTCTCGGCCCTGTCGGCCCTAACATTTATTTTTATAAAATTTAATATAAAATAGGTTTGTTTTCAATTAATTTAAGTTACCTACTAAAGTACATACACATGTATCAAGGTTTGAATGCATTTGTAAGAAAACTAAATCGCCCAGTTTTAGAACGCGTCCGGAACGTAGTCATAAAATGCTCGCCACTTGTAGACGCCGCGCTGGAGCAACACTGTAAGTTACGGATGAAATGTTTTGTATAACTTATACGGTATAAGTATGTTTTTTTGGTAGTTCGCGGGCTCACGGGATCAATAGAAAGCGGGGATTGAAAAGAAACCACAACTTTGGATGAGCTTCTTTAAATTGAGGAAGGGCCCCATCCTATGAATTTGCCACTGGCCTCAGCGGTATAGTTACGCCACTGCTCCGCTAGCACAAGACAACGATCGAATTATGATTTTGATTTTCGCAAGACGTACTTCAGGATCAAACACCAAATTTTTCGATAACAATTTTAAAGATAGCCAATGTATGGAGCTATGACCGAAGGAAAGTCAGAGTAGACCACCTGTATCATTGAATTTCTACTTAAGATCGGATTTTTAATAATCGAAGTGAAGGAAATATAATAGGTATATATATTTTTATTAAATAAGAAAAAATAAAAAAACAGAAATTATATATCAAAATCAATATAATATCTCCTAAAACCCATTTCCTCATAAATATTTTAACGTTCACCTTAAATAAATAACACACACACAATTATACACACCCTCACGCTAGCGCGCACACACACCCACGAGCACACGCACCCGGACACACCAATGCAAATACAAATCAACATGTATTATTAATAAAATATCACCTATTAATTGCCGATAATCTATTAAATACTTATTGTACTTATTATTAAATACTTATGTCAGTGTAATCTGTATTTGGCCCTTAACACTAGCAATATATTTGTTAAATGAGTTACATAAAACCAACCAACTGTATATTAGATTAATTAATAAATAAACAAAAAAAATTGTACCATCTCATCACGTTTCCCGAAACCCGGGCCCGAAAGCATTCCGCTCTGTATCCGTCGTCCAGTAGCATGCAGTCGCATAGCAATTCACCCCTCCACCAATAGGTTGAGACATGGGACTGGATGCATTTTTTGCAAAAATGCAAAAAAAGTTATTTTTTTTATTATTGTTGTTTTTTTTTTTTTGCTTTCATTTTTGTTTTTTATTTTTGGTTTTTGTTTTGTATTGCGTGCGTCCTGAGGTGTAGACATGTCTGTCAAGGTGACCTTTTCCACACATCAGTCCGCAATGACTGCGCAGCTGAGATGGTTTTCTTCTGCGGTTGCAATGGTCAACCGCCCGGACCGGAAGCAAGCCTTACTCGCCCGGGCGAGTGAAATGCCGGCCCGTTTGATGGCGTTAGATAGGAGTTTTGCTGAGGGCTTGACGTTTGTGGCGAATTTGGAAACGCCTGTACCGGACGAGCAGAAGCAGCGATATGAAGCGGACTTTGGCCAAATATACGAGTTTGTGGACACCATTAACGAGGCGGTCTCCCACATCTCAGCTCCCTCTGGTGGGGATTCACTTGTTGCACCCCACGCCTTGTTGGGTCGTCTCCCCACGCTCAACCTTCCCACCTTTGACGGTGATTTGGACCAGTGGTTGAGCTACTATGGGGTGTTCAACAGTTTGGTGGACTCCCATACCGACCTGTCAGCTGCTCAAAAAATGGCGTACCTGTTGGCCTCCTTACAGGGAGAGGCTCTAGGCCTGGTACAGCACCTGAAGGTCGATGACAGCACCTACTCGACAGCCATGGATTTGTTGAAGCGCCGTTACCACAACGTGCGACTTTTGGCTGACACCCATGTGGGGCAAATTTTGAACCTGCCTAAGGTTGCCTGTGCGTCAGCCTTACGGACAGATATTGTTAACCTGGTTTTGGTGGCTGTTAACGCCTTAAGGCGATTGGATTTACCTGTGGACCAGTGGTCCTTTTTGCTGCTCCATATTGTGTTGGCGAAACTGCCTTTGGAGATGCGGCTGCGCTTTGAGCGACAATATGGTGGGGACAGCTCCACTCACTTGCCTTCCTATGAGGAACTCGAAAGGTTCCTCGAAGACGAGTGTCGCAGGGTGGATACCGTGGAGGGTTCCACTCTCTTGATGCCGCAGACTAGCGTTCGCCGAGAGCGACCACTGGCCCGACCGCAGGGTCGGCCGGTGAATAAGCAGTCACGGCCGAGATATGGGGTCTCCCAAGAGGAGTCCGTGGCTTGCAGATTCTGCAAGCGCTCCGGCCACCGGATGACTGCTTGTCACAAATTTGTGGCTTTGCGCGTAGCAGCGCGTCGACACATCGCCAAGGAGAGGCGATTGTGTTATCATTGTCTGGAGGGTCACTTCCAGCGAGAGTGTCCTCAGCCTCGTCCATGTGGACAATGTGGTGGTGCTCACCACGTCATTTTGTGTGCGAACCGCAACCAGGAGGGTGCTGGTGTTCGCGATGCTGAGCGACATTCGGGTGCTCACGCTGGTGGTGACAGTCCTGCCAGGTCCAGCGCCCAGGATCGAGCCCTTACGGGCGGGGGTAGGCGTTCGCCACCCCCTAGAGGCGCTGTTGGGTTTGCGGAGTACTCACCAGTCTACCGCAACCGGAGATTCTCCTCCCCGCTGTTGGAGCGACCGAGGTTGGAGCGGCGTCTAGCCCGCCTGGGAGGATAGGCTGCAGCCCCCCTCTCATCCGCACATGTTGTGCAGGGTCGTCGCGGTGAGGGCAGGGTAGACAGTTATCGTCCCCTGCCGCACTCGTGGAGGGAGCCCTCTCTCCGTAACTTCTCCCGTTAGGGACTTGCAGCTCACCACGCTGAGAACCCAGAGACCATCCTTTTGCCTACGGTATCTGTGCGGGTATGGGACCCGAAGGGCAACTCGATTGTTGTTCGTGCCCTTTTGGACTCGGGTGCCCAGGGTTGTAGTCTCAGCTTGGTTGGTGAGTCGATTGGATCAGTCAGGTTATTTTTTGGGCGAAATGTTTCTTGCAGAAATTATGGGCTGCTGAATTGTCGTGGGATGAGCCTCTTCATGGAGAGTTATTGTTGGAATGGCTAGAGTTTGTGTCATCCCTCCCAGCTCTTAATCGGGTTTCCTTGCCCAGACGTTTCCTTCCGTCTGGAAAATATAGAGCTAGCCTTCATGGCTTTTGTGATGCTTCCGAGCGAGGGTATGCAGCGGTTGTTTATCTACGCATAGTGGATGCTGCTGGACATGTTTTGGTCTCGCCGGTTCTAGCAAAGAGCAAGGTTGCGCCTATTCGCTCGCGTATGACAATACCGAAGCTAGAATTGTCAGGCGCCACTCTCTTGACTCGTCTCTTGAATCATGTCGTCGCTACTCTAGGGCGTTCCGTAGAGTTAGTAGACGTCTTTGCATGGACAGACAGTCAAATTGTGCTTTGTTGGTTGCGAGCTTCTGTTCACACCTTGGAGGTGTTTGTGGCTAACCGTGTTTCCCAGATCCAGGCGTCGCAAGCTAGATTGATTTGGCGACATGTCCCTGGCGATATAAACCCAGCTGATTGTGCATCACGTGGATGCTCAACCCTAGAGATTATTGGACATCCGTTGTGGTGGGGTCCGGACTGGCTGAAGGGACCAGTGTCAATTTGGCCGGCCTCACGGATCACTCTAGTTCAGCCTGCGATAGGCTTTGTAAGTTTACCAGTGGCCGATGGTGCCGGGAGCGGCCAAGCAGCGGAATCATCATGTGATCCCAATGTTTTGCTGGCCAGGTACAGCTCACTGGATAAACTTTTGAATGTGACATCTTGGGTTAGACGTTGGCGTCACAATGTTAAAAACCCACAGAATAAATTGTTGTCAGCCTTCATCTCGTCTGAGGAACGACATGAAGCGCTATTGAGTTGGATTCGCGTAGTACAGTCTGTTAGCTTCGCTTCAGAGTTAAAATCTATGAAGGAAGGTCCCGCTAAATTGAAAGGCGCTATTGTGCGATTGAATCCCTTTGTGGATCCTTCGGGTCTACTGCGCGTGGGAGGTCGGCTTAGACATGCCAATTTGCCTCATGGTGTCCGCCATCCTCTTCTCTTGCCGAAAGATGGACATTTGGTGCGGTTGCTGGCGATTGATCGACACATCAAGAACTCCCATGCAGGCTGTAACGCACTGTTGGCGATTTTGCAACGCGAATTTTGGATTTTGTCGGCTAGACGACTCGTCCGGGGAGTCATTTTTCGTTGCATGTCTTGTTACCGAACTAAAGCTTCTACCGTGCAACCCCAGATGGGCGATTTGCCCGCGGACCGAGTCTCTGAGTCTAGACCCTTTGCTACGGTTGGTACGGATTTTGCTGGTCCTTTTTTGGTGAAGTCATCTCAGCTTCGTAATGCCAAATCCGTAAAGGCATATTTGTGTGTGTTTGTGTGCCTGTCTACTAAGGCCACACATTTGGAAGTTGTGTCTGCTCTCTCCACAGAAGCCTTCGTAGCGGCCCTCAGCCGATTTGTATCTCGTAGGGGACTCCCTACCTTGATTAGGTCCGACAACAGAACTAATTTTCAGGGGGCCAATAACTACTTAAGGGATGTGTATGAGTTTCTTGAAGAGCAGAAAATGAATTTGGGTCGTGAGATGGCCCTCCGTGGGATAACCTGGCGCTTCGATCCGCCAGTTTGTCCGCACTGGGGTGGAATTTTTGAGGCCGTAGTTAAATCGGCAAAGACCCATTTGAGACGCGTTATTGGTGAGACGATTCTCACATTTGAGGAACTCGCGACCGTGTTTGCGAAAGTTGAGGCCGTCCTCAACTCTCGACCGCTATGCCCACTTTCGTCGGATCCGAATGATTTGGAAGCCCTAACGCCGGGCCATTTTTTGATTGGTCAGCCACTCGTCGCTCTGCCAGAGTACCCTTGGACTGATGTGCCCAGTTCTCGTTTGTCGCGTTTTCAATTGCTCCAGCAACTCACTCAGAGTTTCTGGAAACGCTGGCACCTTGAATATTTGCACACTCTGCAGCAGCGCGTCAAGTGGACGGACAAAACGAATCCGCCGAAGGTTGGGGACCTCGTGTTGGTTAAAGATGCTAACCTACCGCCCTTGTGTTGGCGCCGGGGGCGCATTGTTAACCTTTTTCCGGGCTCTGATGGTGTTCCCAGGTTAGCCGAGGTCTTGGTGGGCGATTCTATTTTGAAGCGGGCCGTCGCGACATTATCCCGCTTGATTGATTGATTAGCATTGATTAGCGACCCGAATACTTCGGCTCGGGACGGGGGATTGTTTGGAATTGGCGCGAGCATCTTTGCATACCCGCATACATTGATTATTTGAAGCAACATTTTTTTTGTCCCCGCCATATTGAAGGCGGTTTGAGAATTTGATATTTTTGAGTAGTAACACGCGCTCAGCGGCGAGCAGAGTAAAATTGAGAAAAATTCACACCGCGGCTTCGGACAGTTGTTATATGTTATTAGCGCCTAGTAATAGGTCTTGTTCGCTGATATCCTGTGCCACGCGAGTGTTTTGGTTGGATTTGTTGTGATTGTGCTTGTTGTTTGGAAGTGATTCTCGAGGTGATTTGCTGCCGGGTGTGAGTTGCCGAACGATAGCGGCCACCGGCTCACCACAGGACGAGACTTGGATTACTACACAAGTATTTATTGGGAATATATGTATTTATTCAATCACACTAAGATAGGTCACGTCTAGTAGGGACTAGCGTAGGAACACTTTCCAGATTTGTGCGTGGGCAAAACCACCCGGGGTAAGTGAGACCTTTAAATTGTGTAAATTGTTCTTTATTGTGCTTACCCACCTCTGGTGGATATATTGAGTAAATTTACTACATTTGGGCCCGAGTGCACATTCCTCGGGCTGCTTTCGCGTAACGCGAGGCAGGTGCGCGCCTAGTGTGCGCATCGTAAACACATCCCATACCATTATGTCTCACCTATTCAGTAGCATTCTTTTAAAAGAGACTTCTTAACACGTCACAAACATTTCCAAAATGTTAATAAAGATTTATTTGATAGAATCAGGTTTTTAAGCAACTATAGTATGAGTACCTACTATTTTATAAAGCTTACAATATATATACTAAAGAATGCTACTGAATAGGTGAGACAATGGTATGGGATGCATCCAATCCCATGTCCAATATATATCTATATGTATGTGTTTATTTATTAATAGGTATACTTAAATAATTTTTAAAAAATGTGCAATAAATTCCAATAATAATATTTTCTGGACAAATTTGAATTAAAAATAGCAGAATGAACATTCTTAAGGTTTTATTTAAACTGTATGCTATTTCGAAAACTAAAGAATGTACCATTTTTTTTATATTTCGTTTGTTTACTGTCATAGATTGAGGTCTGGTCATATGCCACTTAATAAATTTGATCACATGATGGGAAAAATATATTCCCTATTATGGATGGAATGTAGTCTTGTTTGGAATGAATTTTTGTGTCAGGGAATTACCGTAGTTGAGGATTTTCAAAATAGGTAGATACTTGTCAGAAAAGCGAAACATATTGCATTGGGGAAGTTAATGTTCAATGCTTGTCTGAGGAAGCGATGAAACTACATATATAAGATACATGCCCTCAAATTAGGTGTTGATTGAGCGTTGACAAGATTATAGTGAGCATTCCTGTGAGGCTGGCATAGTCGAGTAAACCGACTAAAATCACAAAAATAAAAAAGTAAGTAGGTAGATAAAAAAACAGATGTCATAAACATTCAGGACTCTTTCAACTAGTATCCTATAATCTCATTCACATTCACGAAGTTCGTTACTATTTACTCGCTTTTTTTTTAAATATTGCTTGAATAGACATGTCCTTGAGCATTCACTGAGCCTCATTTGAAGGGGAGATGAATGGGATTGTATAAAAACGTGTATTGAAAACTCGGATAAAGTTCATTCAACAAGACCCCTTTGAATTATGAATAGCAACTGGTTTTATTTTGGGATTTTTTTACAATTCCAGTTATATGAAACGGTGCATAAACTCACGAACGCGAGTCGAAAGTAATCTCAGCGTCACCGCTTTTATGTCATACAAAGGTTAATTGTATCGGTACCTAATTATTGTTTTGTCTAAAACACTATTTACACGTGACTATCTATTGACGTGATTTACCTACACGCTGACTTTATCAAATCTCAATTTGGTGAATATGAAATCATTATTATGACGAGAACAAGTAAACAGTTCGCACATATCTTGTCGGTGTCCTATTTAGTTTATCTCTTAATTTTTATTTTTATAGCACAGATGATATAATTTAGGCATTTCGGTACAACTTTGTTTATGGCTTATATTTAAAAAAAATATACTAAATGAGCAGCAAACCATGATCTACAAAACAACCTTTTTTTGAATATGTAAATAAAGGTAAATTGAAATAAGGTAGGTAAATAATGGTAAAATAGGTAAATTTTAAATTACTAAGAATGTCTTCACCAAATCGACGAAGTCACTCCTATTTTATTAATTGAATCTTCCGTGCTGCTTGGCCGAGGTCTTCTGGAATCTCTTCTCTTTTTTCCAAACGTTTCGTCAACAACTGCGGTTGACATTCAATGCGGTTGATTGAAAATAAAACTGTAGTTTTTAAATTATTTACTTATTTTTTGTTCACTTAGAGGAACAATTGTATAAAAATCATCGTAAACATTTTTTACTACAAAATATGTTCTCATCGTACACAATTCATAGTGGACGTTTTGCCATGTCAAAGTGTACAAAAACTTTGAACACGACCAAGTATATCCTATCCACAATACTAAGAAGGAATATAATACCTACTGACCATCGCAGATAAAACTAGAAACTTTTGTAACCTTATATCGATGGTCAAAACTGTACGTACCTAACGTACCATATGTCATATTATGTAACGTTATCTAATGATTGTCAGCAGGTATCAATTTATTGACTGGTTAAGATTATTTAACTTAAAATGTCGTTGTTTCAACATTCTATTTTCTTTTTTATGGAACGAGTGTGACAGACGAGCGGACACTCCGCCTGGTGGTAAGTGGATAATGTCGCCCATAGACAACTTCAGTCAAGAATGACAAACGTTGACAAGCCCCCAGATGCGCTGCCTACCTTTGGAGATTTGGGAATGGATTTGGAATAAGGATTAGAAAAATTATTAATAGTATTCTAGTATTCTATAGAATAGGAAGGGATGGGAATGGACTCTGGCATATCTCACTCAGTAGGTACACTAATTACCGAAACAGGTACATATGTAACATTTCCCACTTTATTATATACATCCATTTATGTACTTTATATAATATACATCCATAGGGGAATATAGGTAATAAAGTGGGAAATGTAGTACAACTTACGAATTACACGTTCAAATAGCAAATTGCTCAAGCATCTGATATTTAAAATTAAGCAATGAAAATTATTTCATACTTTGATCCACTTAGGTACTATAATGCGCTGTGGATTCATTTTGATTAATGTTTATCTTTCAGATATCCAATTATTTTAAAACGTTCTGTTTATTTCTCAAATATAATTTAAATCTAGAGTTTAAATGTGACGTTATCTGAACATAGGGACGTTATTGTACGGACTTTTGACTTTGGTTAAGATTTTCTAAATTAAAATTTCGTTATTAATTGAATCTTCCGGGCTACTTGGCCGAGGTCTTATGGAATCTCTTCTTTCTTCCAAACATTTCGTCAACAACTGCGGTTGACATCTTCAGTGGCGACTGCGTTCACTTTCGGAGAGATGTTATCTATTCGGCTTCTCGAGCGCAATTTAACCCGTAAGATTCAATTAATATGGACTACGGCCGAGAAAGCCTACACTCCACTATAAAATTTCGTTGTTTCAAGATTCTGTTTAAAAAGGAACATGCTGCTCTAACATGTGATTTTTAACATAATCAATAAAATAATAATGACTTTTTTAATTCACTAATGTTTCAATGTTTGGATAAGTAGACCGACTCTTTGTTCCTTTTGTCAGATAATGTCAGTAATGACAAAATAACATTAATCTCTAAAGATTTTAGCAATTTAATTGATTTTATCGACTGTATTTGGATCGGACTTCGAGGAAAGAAAATCAGAATAATCGGACCAAAACGAATAATGATCCGATCGCGGTCAGATCGGACTGTCAGACTGATGAATATGTTTTATTATAGTTCACAAATAGTTACACAGTTTTACAATAAGAACTTTTCTTCGGGAGAAGCCGGCAGCGCATGTACCACCCCCCGATGTTGTACCCGTATGCCTCCTCTCCTATATAATAAATATTCGTTACAAAACTCACCCCATCGCTTAGCTGTTCGTCCAAAGAAGCTTTTCTCTTTAGGATCGTAGATCGTCCGCAATATCCTCTGGCAGGCGGACCCAACAGGTGGCTGCCGAGCCCAATCAGACGTATCGAGACCATTTGTCTTACTAGCCATTGCGGTATTCAAAAAATGTTTCAAATGCGTTTAATTTTATTTCACAAGCACAATTAAAACGTAAACATACAGAATTAGCATGAAATTGGGCCGCGCGTGTGCAATTCTCGACGGAGCGACATGCACTGCGTGCGCGCATACGTTAAACGGCTCCTTCATACGACACGTTAGCATGCAAATGCAACAGGATATCACGGCATTCATGGATCAATATCTTTACGTGACATATATCTATACCTACATTAAGAGTAGGCATAAAGCGCGAAGTCTGTTTCTCAGTTAATTATTTATTTAAAAAACGTTGTTCCTCACACTTTCTTTTCAGTCTACGAAATTATTTCAAATAACAAATAAATTTAATAATTAAATTGTATATTAAGTTTACTTTAAGATTAATAACAATCAATTGTCTCCTAGTTAGATTTCTTATATATTTTTTTTTAATAAATTTTAGTATTATTATGGCACTGAACAAATTAACGAAATTTCCGGAACTTAGTTTGAAATCTTTTTTCATTGTCTACGGACAAGTCTCCACTTACCTTTAGGTGGATATTATTTGCTCGTCTGCCATTCTAATTCATAAAGAAAGAGTTGATAATTGTCACAAATATAACCAAGTGTTGGACAATATGTACGGTATTCTTTCAACTAAGCAGTAGGTACCATTAAAGTTATCAAATATCAGCATTCATATTATATCAGCACAGATTGGCCCTGCTCAGCTTAAAACGCAGTATCTAATATTAATTTTACCGTATTCAATTTGTATAATTAATCGATTCGATATCAACAGAACATTAACAATTTTTGTATCTTTGTCTTGTGTCTTTGCAATATCTGAATTGTTTGGTTCGAAGTGATTCCGTTTAAAAAAAACCTTTGATTATTATAAAAATTGTCTATTGTGGGTTTTGGGGTTTAAATGCAGTAAATGTATTTTTTTTTTATAGAAAAGGGCGGCAGACGAGCATACAGTCCACCCGATGGTGAGTGGATACTCATCCGCGGTACATGGCAACATTAGTCCAGAACGACAAACTTAGGCGTGCTGCCCCGGATGCGCTGCCTGCCTTTATTGATGTAAGAATGAATTTGGATAAAGAGTTGGGGAAATAGAAAGGGATAGGACGGGAGGGGAATGGACTCTGGCATAAAGAAACCTGGTTCAAAATGACTTAGTTATTGTCAATACACAATATAAAATATATAAATACAAAACTCCAGTCACCCAATAATAAAAACAAACATTAAGAGTGGTGACAGTTTATTAAACTTCAAAGTGCGTAATTTAATCAAATAAAAGCGACTGCATTTTTCGTACTTCCAAGGAGTCTCTGTCCTCTGTAAACCTACTACTCTGTAAATTGACGTGTTTTTTTTTTTCTTTTCTTACATGACAATAGCGCATTAGTTATAATGCATTAGTTATTTTACAAGCATAATATTTCAAAATCAAAATTCAAACAACACGTGTTAAAGTGGCTTTAAGGGTGTAGATCGTGAAAATCACCGAAAAGAGTGTTACGATTTTTCATATTTAACCTATTTACATATGATTGATATCAATGATAATTTGTATATATTACAATCAAAGACCAATAAGTATGTTCATGCTTATATTAAACTCTTAAACCTAATAGTTGTTATATAATAAACGTCAACAAACGCACAAAATTGAGTAAAAATGCAAAAACATGACTTCGTATTTTTCAGATTTAACCCCATAAATCAACACAAATTGATAAAAAGAAACACTTTTTGAACACTGAAGAAACCAATAAGTATAGCTGTATACTTCTTTTTATACCTTTACAAACAAAGACTTCCTCTTTTAAAGCCCTAAAATCTAGATATATTTTAAGGTAAATTTTTCATACACAAATGTATGGGATAAAACGTTCGTTTCATTCGTGCAATCTCGGTGGTCTGCAGCGGCAGTTCCTTTCTGTAAGTGAACGCGACACCACGCTTGTCGGCTGCAGACAGCAGAATTACGTATTGTGAATTTGTGTTTTTTGTAAAAAACTGTAAGTATAACATTTTTATAATTAAGTTATTTTCAGTTAGTAGAAAGTATCGATATAATGAATGTCTGAAAGAAAACCATGATGGAACTAGATATAAATCGTAAAAAATACAATATCTACACTAATAGGTATTATAAAGAGGAAAGATTTGGATTTTTGTATGTAACGAATAAACTCAAAAAGTACTGGACTGATTTTAATAATTCTTTTATCATTCGAAAGCTACATTATCACTGAGTAACATAGGCTATTTTTTTCGCAGGACTGATTGAATTTGAGTGGCATGCCAGGGAAAAGAAAGTTTTGTACGCATTATAAAAATATGAAAGCCAAAAGATCTCGGAATAAAATGTAAGTTCCTCCCTACTTATTTATTATCGCATTTGAACAGGGTACATTACAAAGCTAATACAATATGTCATATGATTTAGATCGCCCGATTCAGACATATACCTACAATAACATGTAAATATTGGTTTGTATTATCTATATCTATACTGATAAATAAAATTGAAGTATCTGTATGTAATATCAAAATAATAGGATTTTTAAAAAAAAAAAAAGGCGATACGGAGTTCGCCGGGTCGGCTAGTATTGTCTAAATATCAAATTGTGGAAGTAGGTAGGCGACAGCGCAACTTTGTCGACATACCTATACCGCCAAACAGACGCGAGGCGCCTAGCGTCTGGCTTAGGGTTGTACAAAATAAATAAAAAATGGATAATATTGATGAATAATATTTCCAGTATTGAAAATAAAGAAAACCTTGGGGCCGAGACTCTGAGCAACAATGCTACGCGCTGTATAGAGGTAAGTTGTTATACGTAATTCTTGTAGACTTGTTACATAAATAAACAAACTACTTAGTTAGTGATGGGCGAAGACAAAATCTCAATACCTACCTATAGATTTTTCTTGCAATATTTATTATTTTCATCGAGAGACAAACACCTTAGTACCGAAATACTTCTCAATTACTTTCTCAAAAGAAAATTTACGTTCAAATAGGTGACGTCATAAAAAAACAATACCTAATGCGTGAAGAAATTATAATTTCTATTCATCAGGAACCTAATATTGTATTAATTCTTTTGCATTTTTTTAAATTTTTAATTATTTTTTATAAAAAAAATCAAGCCATTATCTTTCTTTACAGGAACTAGTTATTGAAAACGACCAAGAGGGAAAGGTGGATGAAATGGAAGTTGGGCGTAGAGTTGTAGACGTTTCTTTTTTTTTTAAAGCTCTTCAGGCCATAGGGGACCACGGTCCAATGGATTGTAAGTTAAGTTACCTCAGTATAATAGGTGAAGTAAAAGTTGGTCTGGACTCAAAACTCATCATGAAATGTAGTATGTGTAGTATGAAATTTACTGTGTGTTTGATTGAAAAGAAAGAAGATAGAATGGAAGTGAATCATCAAATTGTATCTGGTATCATATCATCTGGTGGGAGTTACTATCAGTTAAAAACATTAACTGCCGCAGTAGCCCTACCAATCATGTCACCTTCATTATACAATGAAATTAATAATACGGTTTGCGATTGGTGGGAAAAGACAGCAGCACATTCCATGGCAGAAGCTGTCAAGGAAGAAGCGGAGTACGCAGTGTCTATAGGTAGTGTTGATAAAAATGGTACACCATTAATATCTGTTGCTGTTGACGGTTGTTGGAGCAAGAGATCTTATGGTAAGAATTTTTCCGCCTTGTCCGGCGCAGCTGCGATAATTGGCATTAAAACTAATAAAGTATTGTTTTTTGGAGTTAAAAATAAATACTGCGTAGTTTGTGCACGAGCCGCAAAGAACGACAGTCAGCCCTCGGAACACCGTTGTTTCAAGAATTATTCGGGATCATCTACCGGTATGGAATCGACCATAATAGTTGAGGGGTTTAAACGTTCCATTGTTGATCACGGTGTAATTTATAATAAATTTCTAGCAGACGGCGATTCCAGTACTTATAAAAAAATATTAGATTCGCGACCGTACGGTAATTTAACAGTAGAGAAAATTGAATGCAAAAATCATCTTTTACGAAACTACTGCAATAGCTTGGAGAAACTGTCGAAAGACACTAAGTATCCTTGCGAATTGCGGAAATTCCTAAAAGAAAGGTATTTGCGTTTAAGAACGGGTGTAAAATGCGCTATTAAATATTGGGGCGATCAAAATCAGTCACTCGAAGAAAAAATAAAAAATCTTAGTGAAGATATCCTAAATGGTCCACAACACGTATTTGGTAATCACCAATATTGCAAGGAGTATTTCTGTAGACCTGATACTCGTCGAATAGAACCTGTTGGGTTGCTTCCAGCAATTGTTGGATGCGGATTAATGGACGCGGTACACATTTTAAGTAAAAGACTGTCATATCATTCTAGAAGTTTAATTCATAATTGTACAAGTAATATAGTTGAAAGTTTTAACGCAGTGATTGCCAAATTAGTAGGGGGTAAGCGTGTAAATTATTCTTCCCGTGGTTCTTATGCGGGCCGATGCGCAGCTGCTGTTGTGTCTTTTAATACAGGATCGATTCATAGTAAAACTCATGAAGTAATATTTAAATCTAGTCCTAATCCTTTGATCGCGAAAGTGGAAAATTGTAATCGTAGAATCCGTTTAATTGCTAAACCTAAATTAAGATTGAAAAAGAGCCACAGCGCTGTATCGAAAGACGCTCACTATGGACCAAACTGCGAAAAACCTGATCTGAGTCCAGAATTATATGAGAAAGCCAAGTCATCTTTTTTAGCCGATTTAAAGTTGTCTTGTGCTGAAAGAGAGGAGCTTGAAAGGTCGACCCATTTGCAAAGAAGTAGTTCTGAGTGGATGAGTACAAGGAGAAAATTACTAACCTCATCATCGTTCGGGGAAGTTTGTAAAAAACGAGAGAGCACAAGTTGTGCTGTTCTTGTTCGTAAAATCGTTTATGGTAGTAATATCTCCAGTTTGCCTGCTGTACGGTACGGTATCGAAAACGAAGAAACCGCAATTAAACAGTTAGAAATTCAAGAGAATATTAGTATACAAGGTTGCGGTTTGTTCGTCGACGATCAATATGAATTTCTTGGTACTACACCAGATGGCATTTATGCAAACGGTTTAATTGAAATTAAGTGCCCACATTCTTTAGCTGGCATGACTCTTGATGAAGCAATGGCCAAACATACCTTTTGGGTTAAGGACAAGGCTTCCAAGGGTTATGTCATAAATAAAAATCATAACTGGTATTTCCAAATTCAGGGACAGGTACATATTACTAAAAGAAACGTTTGCATGCTTGGCATCTGGTTTGGTGCTACTGTACCTATGAAAGTTTATATTATAGAAAAGGACGACAAATTTTGGGAGGAGAAAATGGAGATGAAATTAGTTAGGTTTTATTACGATTGCCTACTTCCAGAATTAGTTGATCCTCGGCAGTCACGAAGCATGCCCATTCGTGACGCGCCCAGTATCATAGAGGCTATGAAAGAGAGGAAAGAAAGAGCTTTACGTGTTATGAAAGAGAAGAACGCCTAATGATTTTGAAAGATACAGGTAACTTAACTACCCAGCCAGTCGATTCACGTAAACACGCCAGTCCAAAAGTCGTTTTAACTTAGGAACTTAGAAATCGCCTTTTGGTTTTCTGTTTTAAACGCACTTACTTATCTAGTCTTGGATTGTCATAAATCTTCCAATAGCTCAATTACTATACAATTTCTGAGTTACCTGGTGTAAAGAATCATAAAAATTGGTTCAAAAATACAGCGAATTGAGAATTCTCCTTTTTTTAAGTCGGTTAAAAGGGCTAAATTTGCAAAAAACGAAGTGACGTCACTGCGCTACGGTTTTTATTACTTACGTGAATCGGGCAGCTGGTAACGTTTTCATTCTGATAGGTTTTGTGATAGCCATTGATTTTATCATCAAATTAGCAGAAATCAGAACTTGATCCGTAATCGAATGAAAAACCATTAGAATTTTGAACTCATATTTCGTTATTGTTTAATTACATACTTTTAATTAGTATATTAATAATTTACAAACTTCTGTTAAAATTAGTAAATAAATGAATTATTTACTAATTTTTGTACAACCCTAGCACGCTTTTGAGATAGCGAGTAATGGCGACTCATATTTGTTATTGTGTAGTAAATAAATCATTTTTATACTTGTGTTTCATTTATTGACATTTTTTTTAAAACCCTAGGATTTTTTTTAGATATCGACGAGGTGATCGTAAACAAAAAGTAAGTATTTGAGTTTACGCAATAGGCACATTTCCTTGCGTAGAGATAAACACACTTCCTACTGAATTTGCAATTATTTTATTGAATGAATATTTTACGAATTAGAATAAATTTTGGTAGTGAAATTACAAATAAATAAATAGTTGGAATTTTAGGTAAGTAGAATACAAAAATGTCAGATGTCAAATGATAGAAAAACATAAAAATTGTGTCTCAACTACTCTTATTAATCTATTAAAAAGAATCAACAGCTAGTTTCCAAAAATTCAACGTTATTGTTATGCTGTAAATATTCAAGTTCAATAACAATTTCTCAACGTGGAACGTTTGTTGCAAAACATTTTGAAAATCGCGCTCTCTAGGTCATTCATCCGCCCCGTCGGATGTTACATTAAACTTTGGCGCTGCGGTCGCTCGAAATCGAGATCTCAGGCCAACAATCTACACCCTTAACACGTGCTATCCTAGTATCCACACATGTTACAAATACAACGGACTTTTCCCTTCGTCTGTAGCTTTTTATAACTACCTGCAAAATGACGTGTCTGTTTTTAGACGGAATATTATCAGAAACAAAAATAGAGCGTTGAAGACGTAGATTATTATTTTTAACGTTACGGTTGTATGAGCAAAGGGACCTTCCTTTCTCGTGGGTAGCGAGTTATTTTAGTTAAGATTTTCTAACTTAAAATTTCAATATTTCAAGATTCTGTTTAAAAAGAAACTTGCACCGACTCTTAAGGTAAGATAATAAAATATATCATTCAAATCTAAATTCGAGAGCGGTGATAGCCTGCCGTACCACTGTCACTAGTTCGGTGGTGAGGGAAAACATCGTGAGGAAGGCCGCATGCTCGAGAAATAAAAAATAATCTGGACCATGTATATTCATCCACCAATCTGCACTAGGCCCGCGTGGAGGATTATGGCCCGAATCCCCCCCCCCCCCCCCAAGTGATTTACTAAGGGAGGCCTGTGGCCTACAGTGGGACGGTATAGGTCAACAGGTACAAGTAGAAAGTCATAATAAGGTTACTTTTCTCAGATAATGACACATTTAGATACTATAATTTAACCGCAGTTAGGCAGGTGCGCTCGTTGGAACCTGATTTTCTAATAATCTGTGTCTAATTTACACAAAATGTTGTAAAAAAGTTAATTTGATTGTCTAAATATGTATATTTATAACTTTAATAGTAACTTATTATAATGAAAACAAGAGTGATGGTCAATTAAGTTAAAAGAAGATTACCCACATTAGCTTTTGTTAAATGTTTGTTTAGGTAAGTATGTACTATTTTTAATAAGTCTTGAAGTGGATTTAACGTTTTTATGCGAATATTTGAATTTATTCCAATTTGGTTTAATTTTAGACTTCCGACATTGGTAGATCATTATTAATTATTAAATCTATTAACTAATTAATATTTCTACTTATTGTTTTCATCGATCAATTCATTACAAACGTAATTTTTGTCGTAGTGAGGTTTGAACGTAGATTTCCTGTTTCCTTGTATCAGTTAGCCTGGATTAAGTACCCAAAATGAGTTTCGCTTTCTTTCTAGCATCAGAAATAATATCTATTGATTTAACATTTTCAAATTTTAACTTTTTTTTTTTATAAGAAAAACTACTTTCCACAGACTTTTCTGTCCGTGTCCTTTTTTAACTAATTTTTTTTTTTTATTAATATTGATTCTACTTATTTTCTTACTCCTACTTAATCACACTATTCAATATATACATATGCATAATACATTGTTTTAT
Source organism: Sesia apiformis (assembly GCA_914767545.1). Lineage (NCBI taxonomy): Eukaryota > Metazoa > Arthropoda > Insecta > Lepidoptera > Sesiidae > Sesia > Sesia apiformis. The sequence goes on along the minus strand of OU611949.1, from coordinate 22,264,127 downwards.
GATATTCTTATATATATATATATATATGTGTATTTTTTTTTTTCATTCGTTTTCTTTTTTTTTTTTTTTGGTATCGTTATGTTATTGGGTTTTTATATTAATTGTGCTATTTGCTATTTTTACTAGTTCTTTTTTTTTTTTCGTTATTATTTTGTTGGCTTATTAAGTATACTGTTTTCTTATTGCTACTTCTTTTATTACATTTTATTTTCTTATTTAATAAGAAAATTTTAACTTTACTGTCACCGTGGTTCATGTGACAAGTAATATCATCAAGTTCAAGTAGTTCAAGAAATATAAGTAATTAATTAATGATATAGTAATCGATGTATCAGCATTTCCCAATAAAATTTTAAAGCGTGTTCAACGACATATGGATACGATCTCGGTTACTACAAGTAGAACTAGCAATGAGGCATAGTAAACAGTTAGGTACTGGTTCATAGAACATTTCCTTTTCATGAAGTGTGTACCAAACTTTTCTTTGCGACATATGTTAACCTCGGGCTACAATGTTAGTCGATGTGGTTGGATCTTGATTAAATTGGTTCAAAACTTCATCATCAGCTGTGTAGGAACGGGGACGGCCTAAATCAGTTCGTCTCTGTGAGGCAGTTCCTGTTTCTCGAATACGCCGATATATTCTACTGTAGACAGCTTCACCCGGAAGATCCCGATGAGGAAAGCGTATCGCGTATTCCCGACGTGGTTGCGGCGTCATGTCCACTAACAAACCCATAAATGCAGAGAATTTCTGCGTACTCTTCATTACTAAACAAAACCATGGTTAGCAAAACTGTGTTTTCGATAATAGATCGTGAAAATTCAACACCGAGGAACTAAGGACAGTTACGACTCAGCGGATAAGAGACGAGGTTTTACAGTAGTCAGTGACAGACAAACGCGTGCAGACGCAACGAATGGTTGAAACAGACTGGGTTATCAGTAAAAAATAATATTTTCTCCTACTTGCTCGGAAATGGCTTTATTATTTTAAAAAAAGAATACGTCAATCGGCTCTTTTCTATACGCACGCCAGCAATTTTCAACACGACAATAATAGAGGTTGCTGGACAGTAGCGAGGTTATTTTTAGTGCACACTAACATAAATTAGGATTTTTTTGGGTACACGATATTTATTATTATAAAGGCTGAATGTGCATTTCTTTACAAAAGTTTAAAAAAAGAACAAAGACCGCGCGCAGTCGAATTGGCAGGAATGAAACTTGTTTCTTGAATTAATTCGTTTATTGTTTCCTCGCAAATTAGAGAAAAGTACTATACAAGTCTCGGCCGAAATAGCAATTAACGGCCTCGTTTATTTAAAAAGGACTCGGCTTCGCCTCGTCCTTCCAATATTACTCGGCCGTCAATTGCTTTATTTCGGGCCTAGGCAGTAATGTACTATTTCACGGCATTACAAAAGATGATTGGTAAGGTGTTGATCTTAGACGTTGAACCTATAGCAACCGCAAAAATAAACGAACAATGTGCGCAGTATTTGAAGAAGCTGTTTCCTGGAGTTGTCGTAAATTCTTTGATGTTTGTATCTCGTCGGTTAGCCGACAACTAAGTTGGTTATTTATTATTTTTACACTTAAGTACTGTATTTTTTTGTTTCACCGACTTGTTTTCACATGTTTAGTAATTTTCATTGGATTTTTTTTTTTAGTTTAAGTGTCATTGAATGCATTTGACGCTGAAAATAAGCATTTGCTTTTATCCTGAAGTCTGGACATACGCTGATATTGTTAGTACGGTATTAACAAGTGTTGCTGAAAATTTTAAAATAAAACGACATTCAAAAATTTCATTCATTTATTTCATACAAAAACATTTCAAGGCACACGTTCTTACAGAATAAGCTAAATTGGACGATACACTTTCGGGTCATGTTTAACGAGATTCTCTCATAAGATTGAAATAGCAAGATATAAAGGAATTATAATAAATTAATTATTTATTAATAATATCAAATAATCATGTCAGTAGACATTCAGTAGATATCATCGATTTTTAAAGTATTTTAAGTAAGTAAATGACCGGAATCTGAATTCAATCTGAATGGAGAATGATGGGTGTAAACATTCCAAAATTTAATTCTGACAATTTGACCACTAAAAAATTTCAGAATGGATTTTTCCAGTGAGCACGCGTGATCTCAATATCACACGGGTGATCTCAAATATTACACGAGTGATCTCAAATATCACACGAGTGTTCTCAAATATCACACGGGTGATCTCAATATCTGGATTGAGATTTCATTTCATTTCATTCTGGATGAATGAAAATTCAATCAGAAAATCATTCCTATTGATTATTGCGCCGCGGCGCTTTTGGACGGAAGCGTTCATTATAGACTGAGATGGCAAAGCTGTAACTTTGTACACACTAAATATAAACCAAACAAGTGTGCCGACTTCCCTGGAAAATACATCGGCACAATTACTTGGCGAGTAAATGGAATTACAATAATATCAGTCTTAGGTCAAATACACGAGATTATAAGAACTTCTATTATTGCTTTTATTCATAATTTACAAAAGTAAATGTAAAAATTAGAGAGATTCAAAGGATAGAAACTTGAGGCAAATAGTGTCATCAAAAGGTAAAAAAAACATTACAAATGTAAAAATGTCAACTATAAACATAGAGAATATTATTGTTTTTTTAATGCACGCGGCACACATTTAATTAAATGAAAAAATCAAAAATTTAAGTATTTCCACCTCGAGCAACTTATTAGCAAAACAGTAAATTCTCACTTAAATAAAGTAAATAATTCTTGTAAACAAACAGAAGGAGACCTACAAAGAGTAATTAAAGTTAAGTAATTAAAATTAAATGGAAAAAAATATTATATTTGTCGCGTGCATTTAAAACATACCTTAACTTTGGACGGTTCTAAGGTTACCTTTCAAAACTCACCTTTACACGTTTCCCCGCGCAAAAGGAAAATGCACTTTAAATGCAATCCTTTCGCGATAACTTTTACTAATTGCACATTGAAAATTATAATTAAAGTAGAGTAGAGTGGATTTATCCCACTACAATAAAAGTTTTGTAAGTTATGGAATAATCCTGTCGATATACAAATATATTGAACATTAAATAGTTTGTATAAAGACTTATTGTATAATTAACCTTTTTCTGCACAATCTCGTTCAATCGCCATTCAAACGCCAAGGCTAACTAATGCATTGACGTCAATGACGAATGCAACCTAGAAAATCAGTTATACATTTGTCAAAAATATAGCATTAATTGTTTAGCTGTGACGGATATATCTGTCATTAGCGGTCAAATTAAATTTGGCGGCAAAGGTTAAAAATGGTCAATTTTATTAGTCATATTATATTCTCAATGTGCGAAAAGCTCCTAGATTCAATCACGCTTTACCGCATAAATGAACGTGTTAAGGGAGTTTCCCTTCAAAGGTTGACATAGTCACGCGGGTGCGGCCATTTTTTTATAAACTGCGGCCATCAATGAATCTCATATAAATTGGATATAATTACGGCATTATGAATAATATGAATCATTAAGATTTATTATTGTCTACGTTATTGTAATTGTGTATTGTCTTTGTTAAATGTGAGGAACACAAGTGAAATGATGATTTTTGTACTCGATCAAGCAGAGTTAATGTTACACTATAATTTTAGTTTGGTTTGCTTCATATTATCTACTGTTTGGAAAAGCAATTCATATTAATTCAATCGTCATTAAGGTATATGATACGACACTTCATATTAATCAAAATTTGTATGTACCAATGTAAGATTTAAAAAATCCTTCCTGTTCCGGTAATGTTTGGTTTCACTCGTGGCCCGACTAAAATAACCCACATTATGTATTATAATAGGCATTATGACAGTATTAAAGAATTAAAGAATAAATGATTTTAGAGAAAAAAATATGTTGAAAGAATTCTAATAAATTAACCAGTTTTAATGTAAACATTGAGATTAATAATATTTTCAATAAAATAAAAGTATAAAATACTGCATTCGGCCATGTTAACTAAAACGCCAATCAGAGCGAATGACGTCACGCCTCAGTGAACATCACCGTGTCGCTTGAACTTCGATTGATTTACCTACCTACGTTTACCTAGGTGTAACGTCACAAGGACGCCATGACACCTGCGAGTGTTTTCGCGCATAATTCAAAGTAGATAGAAAAAAAATGCATAATTTGCGTTAAAACTTATTTTATTGCTGAAATAATGTTATTTTCGGAAACAGTAGACGTGAATCTACATTATAGAAGCGGATTTCAAAATCCGTCATCATGCCTATTATAATTTCAAAATATCTCGGCAATGTGAGACGTTAGATTGTATACAATAATCTATTTCCAAATCTAACACCGATTTATATGAGTTTCATCGTTGGCCGCAGTTTTCAAAATTGGCGGCAGCCCTTTCTTAACAATATTTGGGTTTCCAACCTCCGGTGGGTTAATTACACACATACATTCTTACTAAAATTAGGCACTTTTGCTTAAAAAGTACATAAAATGCTAATTTAAAAGACTATGTTATCATGGACGGACTATGTTATCGTGTGGCATATATTTTTAGGTGTATACGACTATGTTTATTTCAATGTTGGACTATTATATGAGTATTACATATAATTGTAATTACGTTGCTACTCGGGTTCAATTATACATTTTATGAAAGCATTATTTGTCAAAAAAATAACCGAGAATTGTTGTAAAAGTATATATTTTTGGGCTCGCTATATATTGGCGTAACTATAACTATTGTTTCCCCTATAACTATAACTATTGTTAATATATTATTTATTTTTAAGTAAGGTTCTTTTTATTTAAGAATTTTGGTATACTTAAATGACAACTCAAACTAGTGATGTCAAATAAAAAATAATCGATAGTTAAATTGTTCATCCGAATGTCGATTAATCGACAACACCAAAAAATAATCGAATAAGTAATCGAGGTGTTAGTTGAAAACAAATATGAACAAATTGATCGTATTTTATTTATATCTACGCCAATATGTGACGAGCCTAATGCTTATATGAAAATTATGTGTTTTAAATGTATTCTAAAAATAGAAATAAACTGTCATTTTATATATGTGACGTTATCTGAGCAAAGGGACCTTATTGTAGCTCTGGACTTGTTGATACTGGTTAAGATTTTCTAAATTAAAATGTCATTGTTTCAAGATTCTGTTTAAATAGAAACATGGTTTTAACATCTGATTAGATGAAGTAATAAAAAACTTTTTTCTCAGATAATGTAACTGAACTGAACACAATATTTTATAATCTACACAAAAAAAAAAAATACGTAAAACACTAGCGATATTTCTTTTATAAGGGGAAAAAAAATGTAAATATTATCTATAGTAAATTATATCTGCAAAATGTGCATATACTATGTAATACTTACTATGAATCAACTACTTAATATAATATACATATATACTCGAGATTCCATATTTTAAGTCTTTTTCAGATATTTTAATACAGGCTACGTATTAAATTAAACCTTTCCCGAAGCCTAAAATCATGAATTATGGAATCTTTTTTTAGCAAAATTTTTATTTGAAAAAATATTTTTTTTATTGCTTTTACCAATTTTTTAAAACAAATTTGCTAAATAGAGAGTCCAAAAATTGATGTTTTTACAAGTTTTGATATATAAAGTTATTAACTCAAAATCACGAGCAGAATCCGTGGCTTTAGATTTCGAGAAAAGTTTGATTACATCCTGTGTATTCAGTAAAAGTCATTTTTATATTGACTCTATTAAACTAACAATCAGACGTTCTTTAAAAAAAAACAAGGGTAGTTTAAGACCACTAACCCTTATTCAGCTAACGTAGACCCATCTAATTCATTCACTAAAATAAACACTTTTTATTGAGTAAACCGGTCTACTGTTGTCTTTTCGTTTACAAATCCTAAAACAATTGAATTTTGATCCTACTTCCTATGTTGCTAGATTAAATGCACGATATATTATATGGCCTTTTGGTAGTCCAACTTGGTCTACTCGATCATAAGCTCAAAATGTACGACTCCGATCTTCTCTTTTCTGTTATATTGGATATTTCTGGCCCACGCGCGGCATTCTATGTTTATGACTATGCCAGCTAAAATAAAAACGTTATTGAATTATATTAGATGATAAACAGATGGCTTTCATGATATTTATTTTGAACATAATTAATGGAATTCAGTATAATAACGAGTCTATCGTGCAATTAAATAATGAAAGTCCATCGTACAGTGCAATAATGAAAGTCCATCGTACAGTGCAATAATGAAAGTTCATAGTACAATGCAATAATGAAAGTTCAATGTTCAGTGCAACAATTAAAGACCATCGTAACGGATATTTCATTATTGCATTACTTATTTTCAACTCGCATTCTAGAGATCGAGTTTTTAAATTATCACTAGCTTGGTGGTGAAGGAAAACATCGAAAGGAAACACTTGAGGATAATGTTATTTATTCAATCATGTTCATTATTTATGTTTTTTTAACAGAATAAGGTTTGCCCGGCAAGCCACAACTTTAGCTTCAGTTTAAATGTTGGCCTCAGTTTGAATATTAGTCTGTTTAGCCTCAGTTTGAATATTAATCTATTTCAATATTGGTTTCAGTTTAAATTCCGGGCTATGTTTGAATATTGGCTTCAGTTTAAATATTAGCCTCACTTTAAGCCAGTGTGATGGAGAACCAGAAAACCTCTCATGATTACAAAGGCAGGACTTTGCCTTACAGTCGGACATTATAGGGTGATACTGAACCCTAAAGGTCTAAAGGTGATACTGTCGAGATCTTGATGCTATTAAAAATATAGGAGTTAGTCTAGCTCGTCGTTTCTCAACCTTTTTAGTGTCGCGAGCCCCTGAAAGGGCCAAAAAGAATGTAAATTCCCTCACGACCCCCATACTAATAATCGGATCCTTATTATGTTTTTTAATCTTTAACATTTCATTATAAATGATTAAATAAAATTAATAAAGTTTTTTCATATATAAGTACTTAATTGTTCCTAACTGGGACTCAGGTCGAGGAGAAACAATGGTCTAGTCTAACTATAATTGAACAGTACTCACTCCGAGGTCTCTCCAAGTGCACAGCGATGAGAGGGCTAAGGTAACCCTCAGCATTGTTGTAAGGGTAGAAGTACCCCGGGAAGCCCGGGTAAGGGATGTACTTCAACGGACCTATATTCTCTTTGTCTGCTGGTGTCTCCCCTTGACATGATATCCACACCATGTTTGCCTACAAATTGATTACAATATAATAAGGTCAAGTAAATCCGTAAACTTTAACCAGCCCTTTTATCATCCACTCCACAAGAGAATGTTCATGAGAGATGTATGGCCCTAAAAAGGCATGCTGTCCAAGCGGGTTGGTGAGTCTATTCTTTTAGATATGATGTAGTTTCTTAGGGTTTGTAGTAGCGGCTTTGATATCCCTTACTCGCCATTTACGACAACCACGGTAAGAGATGGGATGGTGCTACTCTAAAGTGGGCCGACATCACACCGCCACACAAATATGGTGAAGACAATTAATGAATCACGATATAAGAGACCGGTGATAGTTTAGGAGTAACTATCACTCGTCTCTCATTTATAAGATCGTAAATTCAAATCCTCGGCCATTTAACACGGAGTTTCTACTACTTCGAATTTTTAAAATCATTTAGCTTGGTGAAAGAAATTATTATGACAACCCTCGTGCTTGGGAAGTAAATAAAAAATAATGGGTTGTATTTAAACGAGCAGCAAATCACGATCAACGGAACAAACTATGAATGAATAACAGAAATAATGGGTTGTATTTAAACGGGCAGCAAATTATGATCAACGGAACAAACTATGTTTGAATAACAGAAATAATGGATTGTATTTAAACGGGCAGCAAATCATGATCAACGGAACAAACTATGTTTGAATAACTGAAATAATGGGTTGTATTTAAACGGGCAGCAAATCATGATCAACGCAACAAACTATGTTTGAATAACTGAAATAATGGGTTGTATTTAAACGAGCAGCAAATCATGATCAACGGAACAAACTATGTTTGAATAACTGAAATAATGGGTTGTATTTAAACGGGCAGCAAATCATGATCAACGCAACAAACTATGTTTGAATAACTGAAATAATGGGTTGTATTTAAACGAGCAGCAAATCATGATCAACGGAACAAACTATGTTTGAATAACTGAAATAATGGGTTGTATTTAAACGGGCAGCAAATCATGATCAACGCAACAAACTATGTTTGAATAACTGAAATAATGGGTTGTATTTAAACGAGCAGCAAATCATGATCAACGGAACAAACTATGTTTGAATAACAGAAATAATGGATTGAATTTAAACGGGCAGCAAATCATGATCAACGGAACAAACTATGTTTGAATAACTGAAATAATGGGTTGTATTTAAACGGGCAGCAAATCATGATCAACGCAACAAACTATGTTTGAATAACTGAAATAATGGGTTGTATTTAAACGAGCAGCAAATCATGATCAACGGAACAAACTATGTTTGAATAACTGAAATAATGGGTTGTATTTAAACGGGCAGCAAATCATGATCAACGCAACAAACTATGTTTGAATAACTGAAATAATGGGTTGTATTTAAACGGGCAGCAAATCACGATCAACGGAACAAACTATGAATGAATAACAGAAATAATGGGTTGTATTTAAACGGGCAGCAAATTATGATCAACGGAACAAACTATGTTTGAATAACAGAAATAATGGATTGTATTTAAACGGGCAGCAAATCATGATCAACGGAACAAACTATGTTTGAATAACTGAAATAATGGGTTGTATTTAAACGGGCAGCAAATCATGATCAACGCAACAAACTATGTTTGAATAACTGAAATAATGGGTTGTATTTAAACGAGCAGCAAATCATGATCAACGGAACAAACTATGTTTGAATAACTGAAATAATGGGTTGTATTTAAACGGGCAGCAAATCATGATCAACGCAACAAACTATGTTTGAATAACTGAAATAATGGGTTGTATTTAAACGAGCAGCAAATCATGATCAACGGAACAAACTATGTTTGAATAACTGAAATAATGGGTTGTATTTAAACGAGCAGCAAATCATGATCAACGGAACAAACTATGTTTGAATAACTGAAATAATGGGTTGTATTTAAATGGGCAGCAAATCATGATCAACAGAACAAACTATATTTGAATAATTGAAATAAATAATTTTAAATTACTAAGAATGTAAAGACAATGTTGACGGAGTCCCCCGCTTGACAGAGTATTTCTGCTGCTCTCCCCTATTATTTCCCCAAAAACGATATCAGCGGCAGTCGGAAGGGAGATTTCGAAGTGATAAACAAGTGTTTAGATAAAAGTTGTAGGCTTTGCGAGCCCTAACCCTATATATTGTTTGTTTATACCGCGAACCCGAAACTCGTGGAAAGAAACGCCAGCTGAGGTATTTCCGTTACGCTATGACATGGGGCTCTTCAAGAGAGCTGGGAACAGGATTCCGCAGTCGGCATCGCAACCGCAAGCAGGTGTTGCAGGTGTCTATGGGCGAACCATGGGCGGTGTCCGTGATCCATGCAATATATACATATTTATATATATTGCATTGAATTTTATTCTTTTTTGCGATTTTTTGTATAGTTAACACAGTCATAGTTTCGGATTTACTGAACCGATTTAGCTAATCAATGAACTTAACCGAGATATATTATTTATAAACCATTTCTGTGCCAAATTTTATTTTAAACGATTATGAAATACGCCCTGCAGTTTGTTTCTTTCATTATATCCCATACTTATATATGTATATAGGGGATTCGGCTTTAATCTATGTAGTGCATTTCATTGAATTTAAGTTTCCCTAAAATAATGACATGTACTTACATAGTCCCCATTGTAAGCGGTGATATTCTTTATATGCGTCTGTAAGTCTTTCGGCATTTCATCAGGCAAGTGAGCGATGTCGTAGAACTCGGGACGCCAGCCGTAAATCCTGAAATACAATAAAATACAATACTGAAAACATGCACTACTAGGCACTATTAGGCACGGGGCAAACTATAATACAATTATAATAGCAGACAAGTAATAAGATAATATTATAATAAGTTATATAATAGTTATAACAAGACACTCATGCTATAGCACGAGTTAAAGAATATTCTCTCACTACTCTTGGATTGCGGTTTTCAATTCCTGGAGCGTGCTATGGCGCTCGACTTTCTATTTCTCATATGGTTATCCTTTGTTAGTATTTATAAACTGGATGTTTTGAGCCAAAAAACATAAGGCCTGTGACTCTTAATCTCACTATCTGTATAAACGATTTTAGTCACTTCATGAAACCTCTAAACTAGCCTAATTATTTGGCGATAAGTGACGAAAAATTTTATACACTTTATGTAGAAACCAATTCGTAGTAAATCATTGGCCAACCGAGCGTTGCGTTCATAAACGAGTTATCCTGATTTTAAAGTTCATATTCGTTACTCTAATTAACTAAACATTATATGTGCAGTTGACGCAACCAAAACGCTTATTGAATAAATAAATAATGAACTGCAAAGCAAAAACGCAAACGCATTTGTTCACACAAATACAAACTGCTTTGCTCGATTGCTCGATATTTTAGGCTGTTACATTATGTGACTGCTCCTTAGATAGTGTCTAGCTAGACTCTATTTATGATATTCTAAATTACAGTAAGTGGCTACGATATAAATACATACACACGTCAAATACAATGAGACGTTAGTCTAAATATTGAAAATATTCTGCTTACCTATTAAGCTTTAAGAAGATACACGGCGAGGACTTGTGGAAGGAGAAATGGTTCTCGTCAATACAAGGCTCCCAGCCCCGGATGTCGACGTCACACACTTTCCCCGGGGGCGGGGGGTTGCGGAAGTCACAATTGATGGTGTTCTGACCCGCGCCCGCGGTTTGACCTTTCTTTTTATACACTGAAAGGGTGGTGGGAAAATGTAAGATCGAAAAATATATTTAGAACTATACCATGAAATACTCTAGCAAATGAAATCTGGAGCAGGAAAAGAAAGGTAAATTTTAAAAATTCAGCACTGTACAAATAAATTAGCATAAGTACTTGTAATTGTATCGGCCTATAATTTTTTAAACTTTGCCGTTTTGTACAAATTTCATAGGACATATTTTATATTGTAAATCCGACATGTTTTATATAAATTCGACAATTTTATAATGTAAATTCGACGTGCCTACACGTCGAGTAGAAATAAAAGGTAAACCTTTGTTATACGCGTTCAGACCCGAAGTCCACATATAGCCTATCAGCCAGTGGCGGATTAACATGTAAGCATGTGCTTAGGACTCCTGTTCTCCAGGGGCCTCCTCTCCTCTGCTGGCGTTTCTTTGCGCGAACGTTTAGTTCTTTGAAATAGCTAATGCGCGATCGATGATCCGAGCAACAGAGGGCCTACACGGCCTCTATGCTTAGGGCCTCCGAAACTCTTAATCCGCCACTGCTATCAGCCTATAATATCGCACTGCAGGGCACAGGCCTCCCCTAGTAAATCACTGGGGTGTTTCGGACTGTAATCCACCACGCGAGGCCAGTGTGGATTGGTGGAGTATGCACACCAGATTTTTTTTTAATTTCTGGAGTATGCTAGTTTCCTCACATCAGTTTCCCGCACCACCGAGCTAGCGTCAGTTTTAAAAATCCGTACATAAGTAGAAACTATGGTACGGACCGAGGATTTGAACTCACAATCGCATGAATGTGAGTGGAGTATAGATACCTCTGGGCTATCACCGCTCAATTTTCTCACTCTGCACTACTCAATATACGCTACAACGAACAGTAAAGCAGCACTTTACATTTATAAATAGCTGCTAATCGAACCGCCGATAACAAAGCCGCTATCACAAATGCTGAGGAACTACACCACCTCTAAAAGAGTGGACTCGCCCACCCGCTTAGAGCTGCGATTGAGTGATTTGAGTGAAAAAAACGTGCAAGATTTTAAAAAGGGCTAGAACAAAGGGTGGCAGTTGTCACAAAGAAAATTCAGTGATGGTGCAGGTATTTTGGTAGTTCTCATGGAGGAACTACATTGATGGTGCATGTATTTTTGTTTAACCCTGTATAGCATTAAATATTTATATAAATAAGAGACTGATGTATAGTGATGTTTATTGCTCACCTGAAAGAAAATCAATCAACTGATCCTCCCAGAACTTATAACTCTCATACCCTGTTCCTTTATACCAGATGAGAGTACTCCTCACATCTAGTGGGTGCGGCCGGAAACCCAGCCCCGGACTGGAACCGATGAGGCCCCCATCCATCTGCAAGCGAGGCACGCGAGGGTTGACGAAATGCTGGAGGAAAGTCACCATGCAGATGGCGAACACGGTGACCAGAGCCGCATAGAATATAAAGTAGAAGAGCAGGATTTTTGCTGGAAAATATGAATTGTAGTGTTAGTAAGAAGTCAGCAAAAATTTGTTAAGTTTGTTAGGAAATTAATTTATTATTATGGAAAACTATACGACAGCATTTATAATCTGGTTATTAAATTTTATTTAACATAAGCTCTACGTGCGGCTTCGCTCACGTGGACTAAGCAGCTGTAAAAGATGTTTAACACCTGTAAAAGCACGGACATGATGGATTTCACGGATGAAAATCCATCCAATACTTTTTGAGCAATTCTATTAAGTCATTTTTATATTTTCCTATATAATTCAACTTCCTTATGTCATATGATGATGTCACATAACCCCTTTGCTGCTTTATTATATGTATAAATAAATTTGACATATAAAAATTGTCATTATAACCAGTGGCGACCATTTGTCTTTTAAGTTAACTATACTCTTAGCTAGTTACACATTCTAGTTACATTCTCATATGCCATGTGATTAAAGCGGCCAGACTACTTTGGCTCGGTCACGTGGCTCGCACCGTAAGTGTATTAGGAACAAACAAGTGGTCGACGATTGGTCGGACGTCCCAAGCACCCAAGTGGAGAGGCGAAGCAGAGAGGGTATAACGGGAGCTCCAGATAGCCTGTTGGCCTGTCTCTTGGTGTAGGAGGCCAAGTTCTATTTCGGGTCGCTGAGCCAACGGAGTAAGTATACTCTTATACTACTATTAAATAAGTCATTAACACAGTTGAAAACACTGCTCGCAGCTGTGGCCCCTTGCCTCTCCGGTTACCTCGTGACCATGTTCAGTGCAACCCACCAATGTTCGAGTAAATTAAAATAGACAAAAAATAGGTAAACTTCTTGAAATTGTCATTTTTATTTGCTTTTTTTCCTAAATGATTATATTAATTAATTAACCTTTGTGTAAGCAACCTTAATATTAAATTGCGACACACGCATTTGACTAATGTCACAGAAACAATTTCTTATCATGTTCTGCCCACAGCTTCCTATTTTTAATTTATTTTTATATAATTATTGCTTAATAAAATCGTATCAAGTTGAAATGCACATTTTTTTTTGTTTGTGTACTTATTTTATTTTAAAATTATTATTGTACTGATAATATTTTGTCAGGATATTAATAATCAAAATATTATTCTGCATCTACTACACAGTAGATATTGCACACAAATCACCGTCTGTTGGAATATTGAAAATATGTGAGGAAGTCGGAAAGTTTTACGAAAACGAAAAAATGTTCTACCGGTTAATTTTTTTTTAAAGTACTGTTCACTTGCATCTATACAAATTTCATACCTATAAACCAATTTTGAAAACATTTTTTCCTCTCTTCCTCGGGTACCTCTTTCACAGTCTCTTGGAACGTAGTAGCGCGTCTTGCGACCACGAAAAGTGCTTCCCTTTTAGTTGGGATTTAATTTTGGGAAATAAAATAAACTTTAACCAGGTACTGTCCAAAAAGTCCCTTGTTTTAAGCGCTGAGTGGGTGCATTGTCGTGGTACAGCAGCAGCCCGCAGAACCTGTGTTTGTACGGTTGCTTTACTCACTGCAGTAAAAACGTTTGACAAGCATGTGGCTATGTACCATTCTGCGTTATAGCTGCTTTGGTTTCGTGAAGGTGAGATTAAGTACACTGTTGAAGTGAAAAAACTTGCAATTAATTTTTTTCCAGCACTTCTTGCTCTTTTCACTTTGGTAGATGTTAGTTCACTTAGAAAGAGCCAAACATTAATGGTACTGGTAGATCCATGATTCGTCACCTGTAAGTGAGCGTCAGTGAGATTGTGCAGCACCCAGCGCGATATTTCCCCCTGACTCCTTATGACTATGTCCATGTAATATTTCATCCAATCAAAAACATAAATGTATAACATAGCCAAGGTCCTTTGTACAAATACAGGCAAATACAAAACTTGAATCAGAATGAATCAAAGCATCGTACTGATTGTGCGTCACACGCGTGTTACATAAATTCTTCTGGGTACCTAGAGCTGGCGATCCTCTAGGTACCCCAGGAGTTGTGCATTGTCGTTAAGACCCATCACCTTGCAGAGGAGGGAGGTTATCGCTATTGGCCTATAATTGTCCGGATACATACGATCATCTTTTATAGGCAATATGTAGTAGACGTGAGCTACTTTCCAAGCTTTCGGAAAGCCACCCTTGGAGTAACAGAGCTTAAAGAGTCGCGTAAGGAACAATATCATTTGGCCCGCTCGACTTCCGGACATCAAGAAATGCAATATGTCGCATTCTTTCTTTTTTTTTTATTCGTCTTTTTGACTAGGCTTTGAACACCCTAGGTGATCATGCCAGCCTCATGGGAACTTTCTCCTTTCCCTTATTCAATGGAACGATCAATAAACTGGTATAAACTTAAAGCTTTACTGGAAAGAGGCTCTGCTAGCCAGCAATTGATCTCTCCATTGCGCAAAGAACCCGAGCTCCCAAGAACTCTTCTTCTCATATCTGAATTCCGCACACATTCCAACACTAAATGGAAAAGGTCATCGGTCTTTTGACAGTCATCGCACAGTGGTGATGGTTTAATACCCATCATGTGATAGAACTTATTTGTTGGGATGTGTCCGGAATGCAGTCTGAAAGCTGAGACCAACATTTTTCTTGTGAGACTGGCAGAATCAAACCAAGGGGTCCACAAGGGATTTGACTGGATAGTTCTGTACCAGATTACAACCTCCTGAGATATAGACTGTTCACCGAAGTGATACTCCCATTTTTGTAAACTTCTTCTTTTAATTCTAGGAATGAGTTCATTAGCAAAGGGTTTGGAATCAAGAACTGTACCATCCATTACAGCAGCCTTTGCAAAGTGATCTACCATCTCATTTCCAAGAAGCCATACATGAGAGGGTATCCATTGAATCTTTATACACCCATTTTTATGAGTTATTTCATGAATTAAATGGAGAGCTTCAAAGGCAATGGGCATTCCTCGCTGATTAGAGACACAATGAATAAGGTGTTGGAGGGCACTCTTCGAGTCCAACAAAATAACGACTGGAGGACTGTTAGGTAGACTGTTTGCATAGTCTAAAGACTCTCTTATAGCTACCAGTTCTGCTCTCATCACGCACGTCTCACTGTGCAACTTCCACTTGTGTGAAATATTACACTGAAATATGTTGCATTCTAAATTACCTGATATACTTGGTAGTATTTTTATATCCAAGTTATTTTAAGTTATTGCCGTATTATCCAACTGGCCACATTACCCCTCTCTCACAGAAGACTACCTTGGAATGTACTGCATTTACTACTTCATCATATTTCCCCAATGTACATATGTGTTTCGGTAATAAGTGAGATATGCCAGAGCCCATTCCCATCCCATTCTATCCCTCCCCATTTTCCCAATTCATTCCTTAATCTGTGAAAGTGGTCAGGGTATCTGAGGGTGTGAAAAGGTTTGTCATTCTAGATGGATGGTGGCATATATCCAGATGTCTGTGGATGACAGTATCCACTTACCATCAGGTGGACTGTATGCCGATCTGCCGATTTTTCTAAAAAAAAATCTATTGATAAATAATGACTTTTCTGGCCTAACAAGTACTTGTTAAGTTTGACTTGCCAATTGGAAAATCCTGCTAAGCTTCCTTTTTTTTGTTAAATTGTATGAATACATATTAAAATCAATCATTCTTTCTTTAAAAAAAAATGAGCAGTGAAAGCTTATGGATACCTATTCTTGATTCACATTTGTGTGAGTTTGAAGTCAACCTAGGTTGAGAAGTACTATAGTACCTCTGTTACTTAAGAACAGATTTTCATAAATAAAACATTGCAAAGAACCCTGATGCTCAAGAATTTCAAAAACTGGGATAGGTATATGTAAATTATGAAAAGAAACCCCCTCACAAATGAAAGGGGAACTCTGTGCCTTGAAATGAAGAATTATGTACAGATACTGATTGAAGATTAATTTAAAAAAAAAATATGAAATTTATCCCACAGTAAAGACCAAGAGGCAGACTGAAAAAAGATGTGGCCAAAGTAGGAAAGAAAACCACCACCTGGAAGAGAGAGGCAAATGACTGTACAAAGTAGAGATAGATACTGGAGGAGGCCAAGACTCATATTGTTGTAGCGCCAAGGGAAGTAAGTATCAATAACGACAAATAAATATCTACCACCCCAGTGTACTGTATTACTAATTAATCTAATACATCCAATAAATTTCACCCTTGAGACAGTCTAATAGGATTATGAGTTAATTCAATAAACATCCTCTTAAAATATGTAAGGCTTCCCAATCAGACTTATTGGTGAGACCTGATTCATTCAGGGTTAAATGTATCTGACACTAAGGTTGAGTTAATACTTTTCTTCTTGTCTTATCTTTATACTGATAGATAGATAGATATACTTTATTGTATATCAAAATTTACAAGAAGAAACATAGATGGCAATTAAAATATGTACAATTGGAGGTCTTATCTTAACAGGGATTGTTTCAAGCAACCTTTGGGTGGTAATGGTGCTTAAAAAAAATCTTAAAAAATTAGAGGTAGATGGTGCTGTTAAAAAATATATACATATTACAAAATTTTAAAAAATATAAAATTATATTTAAAAAGTATACACATAGATTAGATATAGTACATAACTCATTTACCTTAATTAATTAGAAAAATAATAATTATTACCTAATATAATCTATATAGTATCCAATATACAAAGAACAAATAGGAGTCTTTAGAAAAATGAAGAGGCTTAGATAAGCCAGTGCAGATGCACTATCTGAAAACAGCACTGGAAGAAAAAGAAGATAAGCAGAACTTGGGGTTTAAACTCACAAATGTGAATCAAGAGTATAAGATTGCCTCCTTTTTTTCTTCTTCCTTCCCAGGATAAAATAGAAGTACAATCTGCACTTGGTTGCGAAGGAAGGCCCTGCATTGGAACTGTTTAGGCTGCATTGATGGTGTTGCTATCGTCATACTATTGAAAATTCCATGAAAATCGGTCTATTAATTTACAGCAGTACCTACTTAAGTTATATGTAAAGAAACAGTTATTTTATGGTAAAAAAACTTTGTCTTTGCTTAGATGTTTGGAGTTATCATATGTATTCCATATTATATCATTATATTCACCATTACTATTTATTGTTCTCAACAAACCCAACTAAGGATTCTCAACCTTCAAAACTGCTTAGCTACAATAACACCAGATTATTGTAACGGCTATTATCTAACTGTTCTAATGCTATTTAATTCAATAAGTAATCTAATAAAAATAAACGAATACAGAAGATGAATTAAAAACTGTCAGCTAGAAATTTAAATATGTATATATTTAGTACATTTTCTATTGTTAATATTGCTGCCATTGCTGGATCGGGAGACAACTATTTTAAGTTCAACAAACTCAACTTTTATTGTTACAATTCAAAAGACAAAGCCACGCCCTCTCTCCACTAACCACTTTTACTTTGTTTACACATAAAAATAAAAACGCTAACTTAAACTTATTGACTGAAGTACGAACTAAATATTAATTAATTATCCATTATTGTACTGAAACAATTATACTAACCCCAACTTTGCACTGTTCGTCCCATAATTTCCCTAGTCTCGTCATTGTAAAAGAAATCATTAAGTTTTCGTCTTCCAGTTCCACCAAGGCTTTTAGGTTTTGTTTCCACTTCGAACTCTTCCATTTTGGGATTGCGAGACATCTCTTGTTATTAGACAACACTATGTTGGTTAAAAATACGAAATAAACTGAATAAATAAAAAAAAAACAGGGGCAACAGACACATGTGAAATGTAGACGTTTTAAAACATTAATAACTAAACTATAGTACGCGCCAGATAGCACTGCTAGCGACCAGTGTTGCCAGCAACGCAGGGCCTAATGTCGCCATTTTTCACAGCTTAAGTAGCCTAATGTAGCCGAATTTCAGCTGCGGTAGCCTAAAGTAGCCCAAACGCCAAAATATCGATAAGAATAAAATAAAAATATACTAGTTTATATCAATTTATTTATACCTACTTTAAAAAACACTAGAACCTTATATGTAGCTTAAATTATAGAACAGTATTCTTAGGGCGTCCGCTACGTTAGACGTGTGTGTACCCGCGCCGTGCACCCACGCGCGGGCTTGTTTCTTCAAATCAATAGCGTAAATCAATAGCGTTGCTACGTCACATTTGCAGAAACAGACACGCGCGTGGGTGCTCGCGGTTTCCACTCCATGCAGCGGATACCTAAAATAATACTAAAATTTAAAATAAATTAAGCAGAATCAAATTAATTTATTAAAAATTAATAAATCAACTCTCGTCTGCTGCTAGCAATGCTAAGGCATCAACAAGACTTTCGTCGTCAACGTCATCAGTGGCAGCTATTGTTGTTGTAGCTGCTGTGCTAGTACTGGCGCAAGCTCCGCTGGAGACGAACATTTTTCTGCCAGCATGTAAACTAACCATGTGATTACTTGGTTGAAAGCTGTTGCAGCAATTACTTCTTACATTCATATGGGTACGAATTCTAAGAATGGCGATCAGCATGGGTAGTTGCATTCGGTTCCTTAATTTTGTCTTTATCGTAGCCATCACACTGAAAATTCTTTCAACTACGGCATTACTCAAAGGTAATGAAAGAGAACGTAAGGAAAACTCCGCTAAATCTTTGAACATGGGATTCCCTCCTGCATTCTGCATTTTCAACACCTGTACCCAAAAATTTACAATATTATTTTGAGAAGCTGTACCAATTATTTCCTCGATGCGCATTGTACTTAATACGCGCCATTGGTTCATAATAGCTTCCCGGTCAATATTGGGTTCACCCAACTGCCAGGGAAAATCTTCAATGTTGGGTCTGCTGGTTGAAAGACACACGTGGCTTGGTGACAAGAGTTCAATTTTTTCCACCACTGACACATTAAGTGGTAGCCTGTCAACTAATTCCCTTACTAAACGCACTAGGAAAGCAGTGCATCGCTGTTTGACTTCTTTGGCTTTGTTGGCAGAAACAGTCTCTTTTGCAAGTAAATCATTGAACTTTTCTCCAAAATCGATTGAGTTCAGTGGAAGTAACGAATTTTCAAATGATGCTTCGGCTTTTTCTAAAGCTCGCTTAACGGCTGCTATATCTGCTTCATGAAGCATTGTTAATGAGGCGTTTTCAGATAGACTTCGACCTCTAAGGAATACTGGTTTGAAAACACGTCTAGCAGTGGAAATAAGAAGAATCCGAAGGTCGTTGTATATTTTTGTGATATTTGCATCACTTGCTTGAAATATAACATTTACGTTTGTTACTTCTTTTAATATCGGAGACAGAAACAACAAATATAATAAATTTGTGTCATCATTATACATGCCAGCAAGCTCCCTTGCTGTATAACATCTCTCTCCTGATGATTTCACCATATTAAAGTGAGTTTTTAGCTCAAGCCACTGGTTAATGTTTGTATTAACAGCTGCATAAAACGCTAACCATCTGGTTGTGGATAGTTGAGTTAGTTTCAAGGGTTTTTTGCCATCATTAATAGTTTCAAATAAGGTCTGATAGACTTTCATTCGCAGTGGACTGTGGGCAAACCAATTTCTGGTTTCTCTAAGTAAATATTCCAGAGAACACGGTAATTCAGTGCAAGCTTTGGATGCACATAAACTATAATAAGAGTGTGGCACACACACTTCAATAGCTGTAAATGGGGTATATCTGCTTGCAAAAGAGTGAAAAGGGAATGATGTTTGCCACAGAGGTTACTTGCTCCATCAGTTCCTATTGCAATTATATTTTGAAGATTTAAACCCATTTTTGACAAAAAGTTCTTGAATGATTTATAAAGGGCATCAGCTGTTGCTTCGAACACTTCTTGAAAGCCTAAAAAATCAACAACATTTTTTTCCAGTTTTGAATTGTAATATCGGATGCAATATGCCATGTACTTTTCTGTTGTCACATCGGTGGATTCATCCAGTATTATAGAATAACTTTGGTTACCAACTTCTTCTAAAAGTTCTTTAAGCATGGCTGGTTCCAGGACATTCTTTATAATGGCAGAACACTTTGTTCTATGTAATCGAATGTTTTCAAGAGGACTTCCTGTCCCAAAGGTTTTTAACACTTCTGTCAGATGATCAATACTGCGGATGGAGCTATGAGCAGCGATATAAGCAGAAATTTTTATGTCCATTTCTTTTTCTTTTGAACTGTCACTAGCTAAAGAGTAGCCAAATGATGTAAGCTTGGGTTGCTTTTTTGAAAACCTCAATTCCTTGTCTCTATGTCTTTTAGTTTTCATGTGCTTTTCCAAATCGGTTTTGTGCGCACGGAGTGGTGTGATACATAATTTACAAAACGCCTCACCTTTACCATTATCCGTCATTTCAACAGGTGCTCGAGTAAGCCAATCTGTAAAAGAAATATGCGAAATAAAATAAATAACCTACCTCACTGGACAAGTGCGAGTTAGTTGGTGATCATATTTCTTGACAGTTGTCTAGGTGATCAGCCTGCCTACTACATCCTAATCGGACTGGGACAAATCTAAAAAAATATTGTCCCATGCGGGACTCGAACCCGCGCGCGACCCCTGCGTTATGTCCAGAAGTGTTAATCCCTAGACAACAGCAGTCGTCATACCTACCTACATAGGTATCATAAAAGCAATTATTTGTTCGTACTCGATGCTCTCTCTATTAGTTTTACTTACTTTTAAATACTGGTATTTTTTCCCATTCATCGCGATAATATTTCACATATTTTCCGTGATTTCCCATGTTTTTGTCACAGAAATAATGCCTTGGAATTGAATTTTGGAACTAATTTAATATGATCATGCACTTACGAAGAAGTCACAAAGCGAAAGTGACAAAAATTAACCCGAATTTACGCGAACTATTTAGTCAGTATAATATAGATAATTGTGGTAGTCATTAACAGCAAAATGAATACATATCACTTTATTGTATACTGAATTTGGTTACATAATAGTTGTATACAAATTTGGGGTATTTCCCGAAACTAACCAACCATAAACAAATAGTGAGGCCCTCTTTTTTCTTAATGTCACAGACCTTTTACATTTGCGTGGGCGTTGCTTTTTTCTTCAGCTCATTAGTGATTCGGTTAATTTAAATACCTTGTCCCTGCTGCCATCAATTCTGACGATTATAAGTAGCCTAATAGGCGACCAGTCGCCTTTCAGATTTTTTCGTCGCCGATTCTCGTCCTGAGTAGCCTAAATGGCGATAAATCGCCTACGTTGGCAACAGTGCTAGCGACTGGTGGCGCATCAAATGTTGCCATATTAACAAAAATACAAAGTACTTTTTTTTAGAGAAAAGTGTAACACTCGTGAGCGTTAAAATTGGACAGCCCACCCTTTTACAATATTCTGCTAATTTTTAATTGAGACAGAATAAACCTGAATGTAATGCAAAGTTATAATACCTACATAAACTAAGATTTGTTTGTTAAATCTATAAAGATATATACAATGTGATTTGTTTGATTTATTTATTTTGTTTCCTTTAAAAATATGAGTTAAATAAAAGATTCAAGAACCAATATTCACTTAGCGGACAGACAGAAATAGCGAAATTGTTTTATACTATTTATAGAAGAAGCAAATTATTAAAAAAGTATGTTTAATAAAGTATAAAATATAAAAGTATCAAATTGATATTTCAGAGTATTTTCAGTGTTTACAGATACAAGATTTCCAATTTCAATGTCTTAATATGGCCCCATCAAGCCTTCGATACAAGATTTTGAAATTTGCCGCGGTTTTTTAATTGACACGTTTCATTAGACGCTAGTTCCGATTTCGGCTAGGCGCACTACCGAATCTCTGGCCTGGCGATCAGTCAATGATAATGGTGGGTAATCGAGACTTTTCGGAGTAGTTTAACTCACCTAATCCTACTCCGCCTGCGGATCCAACTCCTCTTAGTAACTCCTTAACTCTTTTACGTAATCACTATCGATGCTAGTGCTGGTGCACAAGGAAAAAAGAAGCTCTATGGAACAATTAAACAATTTAACTCTTGATACGCCTGTCCTAAAAAAAAAAAGGTCGCGCCACAATCCAACCAAAAACAAAACGTCAAAAGTATAAGTCCTCGGAGTTAAATAACTCCTCGGACTTAGTAACAGTTCGGTGGAGTAACCACTAAAATAATAAAATTCTGCGAAATATTTTATTTACAACGAAAGAAATTATCATTGAGTTTTATATCAGAAGCTATTACAATGGCGTCGTTTCATAAAATTATTGTTATTGTCGGTTTTATATCGCTTTTTCATTCAGCCTTTTCAGCTGCACAACGTAAGTTCATTTCTTTCAGGGTTTATGGGATTCCTTCCTTTCCCAATAGACTTATGTTTCATTTAATTTCTAGATCGATCCTACCTAAGAATAACATCTCAAGAATTCACAACGCTACCACTAGATGTAAGTATTACTATGTAACTCGGTAAATTTGATAACACCACATTCAATTAACCACAGTTAACATTAAGATTTCCTGTATTGCTAATCCAAAGGTACAAAAACGAACAGACTTAATAATATTCTACCAGTATTAAAATTATTCTATCAAAAAAATTTGATTAGCACTTCGTCACCATTTAATAAATCAGACTATGAAGTTTCCAATAGTTAACCAGATTCTAAACACATTGGGAATCGAACCTTGCATTTTTTAAAAGTGGGGTAACACTTATTTTTGTGATTTTTCTTTTATTTTATTATAATATGTAGCCTCGCCTACAATAAGCAAATTATGTGTGAATTTTGCTGTTAGAAATATCATAGTCACCAGAGAGACTCACACCATTGACCTCATTAATCATAAAATCTTTTATTAGAACAGATGGCAGACGAGTGTGCGGGCCACATTATGATAAATGGTCACTGCGGCCCATGTACACCTGCAACACCAGGCGGCTTGCAGGTGCGCTGCTGATGTTCCAGAATCCTGTTCATAGCTCTCTTGAAGAGCCCCATATCATAGAGTAACAGAAATACCTCAGCTGGTAGTTCATTCCACAACTTTCGGGTTTGTGGTATAAAGTGTATTTTTGACCACACTGTACAGAGCAACTCTATATCAAGGAAGTGCAGATGACCTTTAACGACGATGATGAGCTGTGCGATGAGATGCTAAAAACCCAAAGTTGGTATCAAATTGAACATCTCTTCAGAACATTCCCCATTATAAAGGCAGTAGAAAACGTAAAGAGATGCAACATCTCTATGGGTGCTGAGCAATTCTAGCGATCGTCAACAGTTGGGATAGTGTCGTTGGACGGAATGAAGAGGGTCTAGCTGGTGCTTCAGTGTACTGGAAATAATTGTGGAAATTTTGAAAATCTAAAAGAAAAAAATATTAGGAACAAAAATTTTAAATCTGCCAAACCACGCAATTATCAGACCTGTCTGAAGTTGACAATAATGTTATTGCTTCTAATTTAATTTAAATTTAAAGAAAAAGTTAATGGTAAAAATAACAAGGCCTGAGATGCAGCCTTTGCAGCCCCAAAGTAATATGGCAATTTTTGTAGCGTTGTTGGGTAATTCCATAAAATTCTTTAGACAATAGAGCAACATGCTCACATGCTTTATTTACTCTGATTAAAAAAGTTACTTTATCTCGAAAACAAGAGTATACTGCATGGAATTGTTAAACATGTTACTCTGTTTTGAAATCAAGAAAACTTCTTAAAATTTGAATGTGAATATTAAGAAAGTATTTGCACACCATTCTTTAATATTTTCAACAATTACAATCATTCGAACAATAAAGATTAGCATGAAGAAATTATAACTTATCTTGTAATGGAAGCCATCAAAAATTATAACAAAAGCATGGGACAACCTAATTCACATGGTTGTTTACAACACACCGACCGCTGGTGCAGGTAGATTATTAGATTATGATATTATATGCTCTGATGTCCTGTAAAGTAGTTGATTTTTCAATATTAGTGGACACGATATCATTCATGCGCAATTATCCAACTCTCCCTTATGTTTGTAATGATTTTCGTGCCTTTTTTTTATTAATAACATTAAATCTTTACAGATCGTAGTCCAAGCGGTAGCTAGTTTGTTTGCAGTCATATGGGGAGTCCTGAATGTTACCGGAAACCTTAGAGAAATCCCTGCTGCAGCAGAACTGAATGCTATTAAATGGGAAACACAAAAGAACATACCTTCCTTCTACATGTTCAACCACAGAGGGAAAGCATTGGCTTACAACTATGTTCAGAGTGCAGGAAAAGCAGAATTAGAGAATTTAGAATAATTATTTATTTGTATGTAAAAGTTATATGTATTATAATGGTTTAATGTTATGGATATGGTGGTTTCTTTTAAATAAATAAATATGCAGTCATATTTACTTTTCGCTGATGTTATTTACTGCAGCTTAATATACAATTCCATTTCAAATTTTTTATTAGAAGGCTGTGTAATGTTTAGTTAAAAGAGGAATTGAAGACTGGTAATAAATTTATTACAATATTATTTTGTCTATAATAATAATAAGCTACAGAGAATTTTCTGTAAAAAGTTTTTTTTCTTGACCCACAGTTCAACCAATGGACCTAAAGCCTTTAGAGTAAATTTTGCTTCATCTAAAAAGCAGTAGTAATGCGGGGAATAAAGACAAAAAAAGGTCAAATTTAGGAGAAATTCCCAGAAAGCTAGATTTTCGCGAAAACCCATTTTTTTGTAACCTTTGACCCTGAGTAGCATTTTTAGCGGCACATGTATCGGTGGGGACTTGGGATGTTGTTTAGAACCACAAAAGGAAGGTTCATGCAAAAATCCAGCTTTCCCCCTATTTATTCTACTCTGCAATGTCTCTATTCCTGCACTATAGGTTTATCGAAATCATTGTATGTATATCAAAATTATTTGAAGAAATTTTCTTCAATATATTCCTTGAACTATTCCCTAATATGGGCAAATTTTTGCCTGATACTAAATACAGATAGATAAAACCATGGTCTGTACATGAAAGAACTAAATTTAAATGTATATCAAAATATATTTAATATTAGAAATGTTCATTTAGAGATGTGGTTGTCACATATCACATTAATGACTCGGTTACACAAGGAGACTCAAACATCAATCAAGAGCTAGTACAAACAACTGTCCTCTGATCAGTTATCGTACTTATTGAATTTTCATTATCATATGAACAGTTGTAGGAGAGAATTTTATGTAGTTTGGTCACATAAGAGAATCATCAACAATATTTTTGCCCAAACCTTTGCAGAAGCTGTCCTTGTGTAAATCAGCCTATAGGTAAACTTGTTATGTCAAATTTTTGGATCATATTTATAACAATTACATCATGAAAAGTACTAATTGCTATTATAATTAAACCTTATAATTTAAATTTAACCTTATAATTAAAACAAGTCACTTAAAAATTTAAATAAAATTGTTTTTCAGACCTATTTGAAAACAGCAGATATTTTTCACATTAAGATTCAGTGAAATCATTAAGGGAGTGTTAATAGGCAAAAGTTTATATCATGAATTCTAGTAGGCAATTTTATCGTGCAATAATACAGAGCATCTAGCTCCACTTTCAGTACATTGATAGTTCTACTGCTTCATAATAATAGTCTTCATATAATTCTCATATGTATTACTAAGCTTTTTGTAATTATACCTTCATTTCAAAATTCCTTTCTACAAGAAATTGTAAATGTTAGGTTAGACATTTTCATTGAGTCAATAAGCTGCTGTTTTCAAACACAAATATGACCTAGATTAATAATGTAAAGGTAATGCATTATAGTAATGCTTCACTCTATGGTAATGCACATATACTCCACACACTGTCAATGCGCACAGTTTAAATTTGAGTGGACTATCTGCCACCGCGGCCACCTCTGAATCCACCGCCTCCGCCACCTCGACCAAAACCGCCTCCGCCGCCTCGACCAAAGCCGCCTCCCCCACCTCGACCAAAGCCACCTCCGCCACCTCGACCAAAGCCGCCTCCGCCACCTCGACCAAAGCCGCCTCCGCCGCCTCGACCAAAGCCGCCTCCGCCGCCTCGACCAAAGCCGCCTCCCCCGCCTCGACCAAAGCCGCCTCCCCCGCCTCTACCACCTCTTCCGCCCCCTCCTCTACCACCTCGCCGGTTCGCACCCGGCGGTTGCGGTAGAAACCTCTTCAACGGTAACAACTTCCCCGGATCAATGAAAAACTGTTGGCCTTCCTTAAAACTCTTCGCTTTTATGTTCTCCCCTAACTTCACAGACACGTAGTAATCACGCAGGTTGCCGAAAATCTCGTCTATCTTGCCGATCTGTTCCTTGCTCTCGAGGTAAATTGGCGCGTTGAAGTAGGGAACATCTTCAATATCCACTTTACAGACTAAATCGTCTTGTACTGTCCAGCCGTAGTGTCCTAGCGGAGTTACAGTCTCCGGAGGGCCAGCGTCTTGTCTAAAGCCTCCACCGAAACCGCCGCCTCGGCCTCGGCCGCCGCCGAAGCCTCCACGGCCACGGCCGTTACCTCGACCGCCAAAACCGCCTCGTCCACCACCGCCTCCTCTTCCACGAAAAGACATTTTTTATGTTATTGAAGTTTTTGCAAAAGATAACCTCAACATAAAGGTATTGTGTTCGAAATTACCACATTGCTCTTTGACAGTGACACTAGTGTAGTATTGGCGAGTCGAGTACTCGTTATCGTGCTCAATTCTCAACGGTACTCGTTCCTATCGCAATAGACTCGAGACTCGTGAGTAAATCAGTAAAAGATAGAAATACAGAAAATGTAAGTAGGTATTGACAAATTTTCTTCAAAAAAATATTATTTTGATACGTAAACTATATCAAACATCATATTTTGTTTTAAATATATTAATTAAAATTTCCACATAATCATTTAAAACGTTACTACATTAAAATAAACATTTAAAATTTATTATCAATATTATATTCCGTATTTATGGTGGTAAAGAGAAATGGGATGAGAGACACACTTGATTTTCAAAACTAAACCTTAATTTATGCCGATTGTAGTCTGCACTTTAAAGTAAGTCGTATGTCGCTTATCCCATTGCTCTTTTCCACCGTCAGTATAATATCCCTATTTTTTAGCCATTTCGAATTCAGTCAATATTGAATTATGTTGTAGAAGTACTTAATCGTATTCTACCATTCTCCAAAAAGAGGATCGAACATCACTAATTTAATCAATTATACCAACATGAAAATAACATCGCATTGGACTAAATATCTTTAGCCATAAATATAAAAAAATTGAAATACTATCTATTCTTTATTTTAATTTTTTTATGCCTATTAAAATAATATGAAGTGTTTCTTATTCCGTTATCATATTTACATAACTTATTTTTTAAAGTACATTTCAATAGGTCAAACAGATACATCTGAATTAAAACAAACTTAAAATAAAAAAGTAACGAGCAGAAGCCCAGGAGGTATTTTCTATACTATAACTACAAAATATGATTAAAACGCGTATTCGAACGTTTGGAAACTTAACAAAATTCAATTAAAGTCCGTGCCACCGCTGAAGTTTTGCGAACCAAAAGAGGCGTTGCCGAAAAAAATGTTGCTCAAGACCCAAAAATAATAAATTTAATACAAGCAGCTTTTGCAAGCATCACAGCAGAAGACTGGCGTATTCAATGCAAGCATGTGGAAAATATTAAAAATGGAAAATATTCAAAAATTATGGACTCATAGATGTGGAAATGGAGAGATTCATAATATCAACAGCAAGTGACAGCGACACTGAATCTGATCACGATAGTGAATTTCTGGATACAAGTGATAGCGATTGTAATATGTCTGGTATAAAAGAATTAAATCATGATGACCATAATTACCAATTACCTAATTTTTCAATTTAATCCAAAATTATCTAATAAAAATTAAATTAATGCAATACGATAATTATTTTATTTTTATGCCTATTATGAACTCTGTTATCTATCTTATCTTGTTATCCTAAATTAACAATGTGAAACTAGTTTTTTTACAATGTGAATGAATTAGCAATTCATTGATTGATTTAATTTTATTATATGCATTGATTTATTAATTAATTCATTAGAATGGGTTGCCTTTTAGGAGAAGGCGTAAATTATTGCCTGTCTTGCTGGCAACATTTCATTACGTGATTTTAGCGCAGCTTCCCTCTAGATCTAATGTCTACGTCCCTATGTTAGACGTACCAATTTCCTGGTACACATACCATTTGTCAGGGTCTTGTACCACGTATCAACTACAACTTGTGGTGGTACACAATAATACCAACTTTTAATATGCATTAAAATTTCTTTTTATAACATATGAGAAATTTTCCAATGAGTGCAATGTTGACGTACTGCTATATATATGTATGATATTTTTTATTAATAAATTCATAGCTTTTATTTTAAAATTTTCCGTGCTAAAAGCCTGTAAATCTTGCTTTTAAATCAAAAGAAAAGAAGTAAAATTTGCATGCTTTTACCCGGAAAAACTAACGACACGTTGTAAAACATATTAAGAGCTCAAAAGTGGGCTGAATTTTTATTTTGTAGAACTAATAATTCAATGAGGAATGAATAAAATTAGTGTTGCCAACTTAGCACTTTCGGTAGTAGATTTAGCACTATTTTCATGTATTTAGCACAAAATTTTAACATACAGTACCTAACACTAAATAGGAACCATGCATTAATGACTCTTTCTCATCAAAAATGTTGATGGGGAATGGGGATTTCAAGACACTTTTTAAGATGTTAGTCATATAATATCCTGGTAAGGAATTAGCAACGCTGAATAAAATTATGATCGTTTCAAACGGAGCACAATATAGTGCACCAACCTTTGTTTTCAAATACCAGCTTTTAGCGACATCTGTACCAGGTTCATGGAGCCACTATATAACATCCCTGGCCGCGTCTATGGGTCTTCAGTGGTGGCGCGCAGTTTATGTTTGACATTTCGAGAAACATACCGTTTTTTTCTCGATAATAAAAGGGATTTTTACTGTTCTGTACTCTTATAAAAATTAATAACTAAGTTAATTGATACATATTATACACTGCATTGTGGTCATAGTGCAGTGTATTTGCAACTTCGTGAACAATGGAGAGCGCTGAGTTTGACGAACTCCAAGACCTCAGAGAAAGAAACAATGAGCTGGTGAAAAAGCTTCAATATTGGAAGGTCACCGCCGCAGAGAGGGAGAATCATAATCTTGAACTAATGAAAGAGATTAATGACCTGTGGTTGAAATTAAGCGTAAGTATTTATCAACTTTGTTACACGTCTACTACTATGACGAAATGTCATTATCTATATGTACTTTCGTCATTTTCTATTGGATTTGTAGTCATTAGAGCCTTATTTTTTAAGAAAGATGAAAGGCACTATTTGATTAAGTCACAATCGAAAAGGGGTACAATACCATATTATTTTAATAAATCGTCTGATCCCGTATGGAAACCTAATAGGAACAAAGTTGTTTCTGCTGTGGACTCTAGGCTCCATTTTAATAATAACCACACCTCAAAATCAATAATACTAAATTTTTTCGGACCTTAAATTAACACCACAAGAGTTGTATTCCATAAAAATATTGCCGGTGCACTTAATAAAACAAATCAATTAGACAAAATTCTTGATGAGCTTAAGGATTTAGAAATTGATGTTGTATATTTGTTTATTTGAACACTTTTTACCAAAGGTCAGGAAAATTACCTTAAATGAAATGGTTTCCGCTTGGTTGCTATTTATTCCAGATCAGAAAGCAGAGGGGGGGAAATATGCGTATTTTAGAGTGCACTCTGCAATCCAACAGCCGCTGGGCGCGCTCTACTGGCCACGTTACCCCTCTCTCACAGAAGACTACCTTGAAATGTACTGCATTTCCCACTTATCTTAATTTCCCTTATGTACGTTTGTGTTTTGGTAGAGAGGGAGATATGCCGGAGCCCATTTCCATCCTATCTCTTCCTATTTTCCCAACCCTTTCTCCAAATCCATTCCTATATCTCCAAAGGTAGGCAGCACTGGTGGGACCACGGTATACCAACAGTTGCTGTGAAGCCAATGCACTACAAATTAATAATCTGGTGGGACCACGGTATATATACCAACAGTAGGTATGTGGACATACCTACTGCGAAAGCGACAATAGGGGCATTAGTCAAATCCTTGATTCATTCATTGTTAACTAAGTGAAAGATTTGACTTATTCTTAAATGTCTGTATAAATTGTTATACAGATATTAATTATTTTAATGACAGATAGTCATTAATTAATTTAATGACTGGATCCCAAGCGGTGCTACGTTATACAGATATTAATTATTTTAATGACAGATAGTCATTAATTAATTTAATGACTGGATCCCAAGCCCGTGCTACTTGCCAACCATCTTCTCTATTGAAATTTGGGTTGACATGAATCGGGTATGGCATACCACGTCCACTGCAAAGTGTTCGAAACGTCGGGATAAAAATAATGTTAAATATATGCGATGTGATTTAAACTGTTCAAAGTTGTTTAATTGCTATGTATATTAATCGCGAAAACCTAAGAGAAATTACACTGGACAACAAATTTTAGTTTATTTGTTGTATCTTGTAATGAAAAGTGCATTTTTTTTTGTTAATTTTGGGGCCGTGAATACAAAAATGACAATGAAATTAAAAACTTAGTTGCAGTTTTCAAGAACAAGTTTTTTTATTTTATTTTTAACAAAATAATAAAAAATGGATACTTTTACACTTTTAGAGTCACTTTTGTCTTTTTGCTATTCTTTTCTGAAATGTTTCTGCAGTATCTCTATCAAGAGTCCAACAGTAATCGGCAAGCATGGAAGCATTCCAGTTTCCCTGGTACCTTTTCTCCATTGTTGATATATCGATATATCGGTTGGTGTGCTCCGCAATTGTCAGGAAAAAAGTCCAGGTGTGAGTGTAGGAAATGGATCTTTAGAGACATATGGCAACCCATCTTTGGATACGATGACAGCATATTTTCAACAAGAGTAACGTAATTGTCAGCTTTTTTATTTCCCAAGAAATTAGTGACCATGAAGCGAAAGTCATTCCTAGCATTTTTTTCAATATCTGTTAGAGTGCTATCTAAATGTTCATCTTTCAGCATATTTTGAATCTGTGGCCTAACAAAAATACCTTCTTTAATTTTTGCTTCACTTAGCCTTGGGAATTTCTGACGCAGGTAGTGAAAAGCTGGCCCATCTCTATTCAGTGCCTTAACAATATGGTTCGTCAATATGGGGCACAGGTCTTATGGCAGATGGTATATTTGGATAGTTATAACCGACTTTTTCTTAGATATACCTGTACCTTGCCCAACAGGAGGTATCATGCAGAAATAGCAACCACTAACATGATTTGTAGGCTCTCTCCGGACGATTGGGACAGCAAACCGCATAGATCGTTTTTTACGATTTAACCAGTTTCTCAGACTTGAAGCGCATGCATTACAGCAGATATGTGGCGCCCAATGTTTGTCTTGATCGCCTATTTTGCAACCGAAATAAAGCTGATATGCCTTTTTTATCAATGGAGTAATAGACCGCTTCTGAGACGCAAAAGTCACCTCACCACAAACATAACAGAAGTGATCTTGATGGTTTACACACTTTCGAGACATCTTACAATCTCAACTATTCCATTCAACTCATTAACTTCGACCGACTAACCTACCCGCTTTGTAGCTGCTTATATACCCAAATACGACTTCTAGATTTTTAGAGAACATTAGAGAAGATTCGAAAATTTTCTTTTCAATTCCATAATATTCGCGATAGTGGCGTTTGTCATTTGTTTGTATACAGGGTTTGTATATTATTGTTGTTATTATTCTTGTTGGGTATTGTTTGTGTTGGGGAAAACGTAGATTTAGCAACGCCGCACCCCTCTATTGTTATGACAATACAAATATACCATATGCGTTCTTGGGGTTACAGTGTTAATATATACTATATATTATATAGGGACACATAACATCACGTATCTCTAAAACTTGAACTAATATTAAAAAGATAAGTTTATTTTCGGTCTTAGCACACCAAAAATAGTAAGATTTAGTCGATTTTATTTTAGATACATTTTGGCTGTTGTCCAGTGTTATCAGAGGTTGAAATAGCTACCAGTTGAATTTTACTAACTTGTAGTCCACTAAACCGGTTGAATGTACCATTGTCGCAGTAGGTATTTCCACAGCATCGGTTGATATACCATGGTCCCACCAGATTATTAATTTGTAATATAGTGGGTCCACGGCAACGGTTGGTATACCGTGGTTTCACTAGTGGGACCACAAGTAGAACAGGATTAATATATACATTAGGGTGTCCCTTATTTTTCAAAGTTTTTATTTTCTAACGCATAGGTCTTAGTTTTGTTCATTTGCTCTTAAAACACTCGGAAATAAATTTTAACCTTATTTGGAGTACGATAACCCGTGCCGACTTGCATCGAATCATGTTCATACAAGTTGCGCGGAAGTAGCAGCGCGTACTGGCGGTATTTGTCATTTGTTCTCAGTTATTCTCGTGATTAACACGCATTGTTTTACATTTAGAAGATGGCAGTGGAATTAAGAAGCAATAAAAAAAGTATTTTCTTAGTTGGTGAGGTAAATTATCAAATAACAGGCGCAAAGTTACCGTCTAAACGACAAGTTCTTGCAGTACTTTTTTCTAACATTCGCGAAGTTAAATTGACTGTTAGTGAAAGCGCAAATCTCGTCATTCGAGAGTGTATTATATTTTGGGAAAAAGCTAGAATCCCTACCAGAGCTATACTTAACTGTGTAAAAAAACTTGTGGATCTTCACCATGCTTGGAGAGAGTTGCAAAAAAATTCCAAAAAAACACATGATGTTTACGAACGCCGTGAGGATTACTTTCAAAACAATTTAGATAATTTATTCGATATAGCACACGCCGATGCTGTGGAACGGATGAAAATACAGGGAGATAAAATCTTTTTACAAAAACAAAGAGAACCAGGGCGTCCAGGATGTTTAGCGGGTGTAGACAAAAAGTTAGCTGAGAAAGAAGAAAGGGCAAGACAGAGAAAATTAAAAGAAGAGAAAAAAAGACATGAGCAAATGTGTTCCCAGAGTTTATCGTCATCTCTTACTACACAAGATTTTATACAAACGCAAGGACATCACGATCAACCTACCAGCTCTGATGAAAGCCTTGAGGAACCCTTGCCATCGACATCTCAAACGGTAAGTTCTGGAACTACTACAAAAAGAGGAAGGAAATAATTTATCACGCCTAAGTTAGTTACAACTTTAGATAGATGTCAATTAAGCATAAGGGATTCTGTCTATATACTTCAGGCTGTAGTAGAAGCACTAGATCTCAGCTGTGATGATTTCCCGATAAACAAATCGTCCATTCAACGCATTCGCACACAGAGTAGAAAAGATAGAGCGGAATCTATAAAATCAGATTTTCAGAATAATATGCCTGAAATAGTGATCGTTCACTGGGATGGGAAATTATTACCTGGACTGGACGTGAGAAGTTCTAAAAAGGACGCCTGCCAATACTTATTTCATTTGGAGAAAAGGAACAACTTCTGGCTGTGCCCAAACTGGAAAGCTCTTCTGGTCAAGATCAAGCTAAAGCTGTGTTAAACGCACTTTATGACTGGAACCTCGATGACAAAGTACAAATAATATGCTGTGATACAACTGCGTCTAATCAGGGCGATTGAAAGGAGCTTGTGTACTTTTGGAACAAAAATTAGACAGGGAATTAGTGACATGAGGAAGGTGCTCCTTGCTTCCTGATGAGGTGCTCTTTGCTTGCCGCCATCACGTTTACGAACTGGTTTAAAATGTGTGTTTGAAACAAAAATCCACCAAATCACAAGTAGGCCTGATATCCCAATATTCAAAAAGTGTGGTTACATATGTGAAACCATGGTTTGGATGTAGTCTGCCGGTGAAGGCACCAAATCAAGATTTGTGCTTTTTAAAGAGGCTTAAGGAATATGAAACTGTTGACAAATTGATTTCCAAAGCAGCCCTGAGCAAGTTTAGTCAACATCTTTGGTACTTGTCAGAAGAAATTGCCGTTTTATCACTCTTTGATGATGAAGTTGATGAACAAACCAAGAGAAACATTGTAATGAACTTACAAAGAGAGAGTTTATATGATTCTGGGAAGAGATACATTCCATCGAAAGAAGATATGTCTGATTATTTGTATCGTAAGTGGGAATACATAGTATTATTTTTTAAACTGTTTTCACTAAACTGATAATAATACTGCCTTATTTATTGTTGCAGGAAAATTATTAAGTGATTTTGTGTCTGTCAAGAACACAAATTTATTTTCTCGATTAAAAATTGATGAGAACTTCCTCCAGAAACCCGTTTCTACGTGGGAAGAAGATGTTGCCTATTTAGAGGCAAAAAGAAAGGTTATTTCTTTAAGGGCAGTTAATGATACAGCTGAAAGAGCTATAAAACTTATGCAAGATTTTCATGGTTTGATCACTGCAAAAGCAATTTTTGCTATGCTGTGTGCAAGAGCATAGAAATCTGTATCCAGACTGTAAAAAAGAGACCCTCAAAAGAAAATATCCTGGCTGATCTGTAATTTTATCTTCTTTTAATAAATAAGTACCTATTTACTAACTTTCTTTTTCATTATTATTTTTCTAAAATATAAATATTTCAATTGATTTAGCTACATAACGGAAAGCGTTAAAAACAGCAATTTTCAAAATCTTCAGAGCTCTGTCGGCACGGGTTAATGTTGACGTAGGAAGATAAAATTTTGTATTTGAGTAAGTCGGGGTAGTTTAAAAACAATTGGGGGGTATGCATTTCGATATCCGAAAAAAAATTTTTTTCACCCATATAAGGGACACCCTAATATACATTTTGTCACAAATACCAAAATCCCACTACCTAACCCTGACCTCTGGCGATAAGTAATCTATGCTTAAATAATCCTTCATTTTCTTGTTACTTTTGAATGTCCTCTGTTAAACAAATTAATTTAATTTGAATTCCAGAGACTTAGAAGCGGTGGGGCAGCACAGTCGCGCAAATTAGACGCA
The DNA here is from genome assembly GCA_914767545.1 of Sesia apiformis. Taxonomy (NCBI): domain Eukaryota; kingdom Metazoa; phylum Arthropoda; class Insecta; order Lepidoptera; family Sesiidae; genus Sesia; species Sesia apiformis. The sequence goes on along the minus strand of OU611949.1, from coordinate 22,228,528 downwards.
GCTTTGCAAACAGCTGGTGAAGAGGCTCTAACCCACTTAGTCCAGGCCTCTACTGCTGTGACAAGGTCTATCGAACTGACAAAGACGTTCATACTTGAAAGACAAGAGTTGGAAAGGGCCTCCCCAAGGTGGAGTGCTATAAGTAACACACCTACTGAGAAAATACACAGAGTGCCACCGATGATGGGTGGGAGAACAATACAGCCTGTGGTGTCACTGAGTAGGACAATTGTTGACAATAATAATGATGCAAGTGAGTCATACATAACAAAACATAATTAACTTAATAAATTTAAAGTTAATTAAATTATTGGCTGCCTATTAAAGCAGAACTTAATGTGATATATATATTTATAATGAAGACCATATTAATTACCCATGTTCTTGCTAAATAAGTGATTTGATTGGAACTACATTATACCAAAAACTGAAAATAGAAGCATTTGTGTGTGAAACTGTAATAAAATACAGAAAAAAATTAAAAATTTTGTACTAAATTATTTGTTCAGCATACATTACTAATAAAATAAAACTGCAGTCTAACTACAGTTCCTACAATAAACTACAGTTCCTAGTTTAATAAAGTTTAAAATAATACTTTTTTAATAAAGTATAAGTATATGAATACTCTTTGTTCTTTGTGTAATAATCATTCTTTGACAATCTAATTCTTCCTGTGTCTTTTTTTTTCTTATAAAAAGGACACTATATATTGTCAAAATGGAATCCAGCCTAAAAATATTAAAATATTCTTTCAATACAATTTTTCAGCATTAACATCAAGGAATACAAGTCCAACTCAGGATATGAATGATAGGGCAGTGCCCTTTACACTTCAAGGTATATTATATTTTTTACAATTTCCCTAATTTATATTGTTTATGCTGTGTGGTGTCGCCCCATTTCGTACCGCGGCTGTCGTAAAGGTTGACTTCCGAGCAATGCAGCTTCCTTCATGCGTCGATTGCCACTCACGCAGCCGATGCGGCTATAATATAAGGGAGCAGCTATAGCAATCCAACAGCTGCAGGGCGCGCTCGACTGGCCACATTATCCCTCTCTCACAGAAGACTACCTTGAAATGTACTGCATTTCCCATTTTATCTTATTTCCCTAATATACGTACGTATTTTGGTAGTGAGTGAGATGTGCCAGAGCCCATTCCCATCCTATCCCTCCCCATTTTCCCAACCCTTTCTCCAAATCCATTCCTATATTTCCACAGGTGGACAGCGCATCTGGGGGTGTGCCAACATTTGTCATTTTGGACTAATGTTGGCATGTATCGCGGATGTCTATGGGCGACAGTATCCACTTACCATCAGGTGGACTGTTGCTCGTCTGCCACCTTCGTCTATAAAAAAAATTGTACTGTGGATTGTGTGAAACCCCTCCCGAGCGACGGTGCGCGGACCCCAGCCGCGCGACTGTGTCGCAGCGACAAGTATCGACTAAGAACTGGTCAGTTCAAACGAGTATCGCATGACTCATGATGACCCAAAGCGCAGGCTCGGAATTCAATCTTTAGAGATAACAAAGCTGTTGGTAACAGCTGAGGAACGCTGAGGAACTACACCATCTCTAAAAGTGGAATCGCCAAACTGCTTGGCCAGCATGGTGTTTTAAGGCCATACCTTCCTGAATTGTTAGCGGTAGGACTTTAGTCCAACTCTCAATTCATTCACAGTAAGTCCAATATGATAGACTGTGGTAACATAATAGGCGAAGAAGTTTTTGTTTTAAGAATATATAATTTTTTGTGAAAGAACATATAAAATGTTTATTTCTTTTTATTTCCATTACCCCAAATATAGACTTACTGCATCTGGATGAATTGTGATTTGGACCAAACGCTAAATGGGCCTAACGCTAATTCCCTCCCTCGTGCACAAGACAATATGCATGAGGGGGCCCGTGTCCAGCAGTGGGCAATAACAGAACTGGTTACGGATTTATTGTTTCGAGTAACAGAAATGTGTTAAATGGTTTACCACTTACCCGTAGTCAGTAAATGTGTTATCTGCAGCCCTTGGGGTTTGCAAGTCTTAAGTATGCATAACTAGATCTGATCTCCTTATTTCATAAATGACATTGATGTGCTGAAGAAAGTCCAAAGACTATTAGGATGTGCCCCATGAATTAAGGAACAAGTCATATGGCGATACACTGAACATCTTAAAACTAGTTACACTGTACACTGCAAAAAAGACAATCATGGAAACTATTCAGATATGGAACTAAATCATGATGTCTCTTTTTGTTTTATAGAGATATAAAAGGATGCAATCATAGATTAGATTATTATTATTATTGTGTAATGGACGAGCAGCATTACTGTTGGTACGCCTACATCTTGTGTTAGCTCGTGTTACAAGTTTGGCCATTTGTCTTTTCTCCTGGAAGCCATTTGTCAAGTCTGTTCTTGAAACTGTTTCTAGTTGGCGATTCAATGATTCAACTTCTTCCACACATTCACAACTCTGTTACTGTGAATATTTTGGCCTGCTTTTATATTGGCTAGGTGTTTTATCTAGTTTTAGATTATTGCAACGTCTTAGCTGTTCGTTTGTGTTTAGTTTGAACATGTCAGACAAGTCTCGACAGTTGTATTTCTGTGTTAGGATTTTGTACATCTCTATTTAATCTACTTCAACATATTGGCATCATCGCTGATGAAATCTTCAACCACGTTTTATAGTATAGTAACATGGGGGCCGACTAACGACAATCCATCTGGTGGTAAGTCGATTCATTGAGACATTCAGAATACTACAATGTACCACAATTAGGCTCAGTTTATTTATGGAATGCTAACCATACATCTGGACAAACTAAGGCCACAAACAATTTGTGCAACATTAAAGCCGTACTACCACTTCATCACAAATAGAATTGTTGATGAATGAAACAAAGTATCTAAAGAAGTAACCTTTCAGTTCTGCCTCTTTTTATGTCAGCTCACATCATTTTGTCTTTGCAGATGTATACATACCATTAACCAGGATTGATATGGCAGATTTACAAAATAATAGCATGGAAACTGATCAGGAGGATAATGCTGAGGATACTGATGGTGACGTTATTGAACGTAAGACTAATTTAGTTGATTTTATACAGAGGAAGTGTCATTTGTGTTATCTATACTAATGTAGGGTGAATAGATTTTGGCTTGGAGTCTATTGAATCCCCTATAAAGTCTATTAATCAATTTGAGTAAATGACGTGAATTGTATTAATTGAATGGTAAAATAGGTAAATTTTAAATTACTAAGAATGTCATCACCAAATCGACGAAGTCACTCCTATTTTATTAATTGAATCTTCCGGGCTATTTGAGCGCATCTCAAACAAGCAAGTTGCGCTCGAGAAGCCGAAGAGATAACATCTCTCCGAAAGTGAATTCAGCGGCCACTGAAGATGTCAACCGCAGTTGTTGACGAAACGTTTGGAAGAAAGAGAAGAGATTCCAGAAGACCTCGACCAAGTAGCCCGGAAAATTCAATTAATATGGACACCGGCCGAGAAAGCCTACACTCCACTATATGACGTGAATTGTATTTAAAGATTAGTTTTAATTTAAAAACAACTTTGTATATCAACTGAATTTTAAATTTCAATATGTGTAATTCAGTATTTAAAAAGTAATTGACTTGTAATGGTAGCGAATGATGCAATAAAGGAGTATGAGTGCTGTCCGCCACCATTAGAATACCACCACCCATCTCTTCCCGTGGCTATCGTAAAAGACGACTAATGGATAACAAAGCGGCTACCACAAGCTCTGAGGAACTGCATCACCTCTAAAAGAGTTGACTCGCCAATCCATTTGACCAGTGTTCATGTTCATGAGCCTGGTTGTGGTGTTATTATAATTAGTATAATATGCATTAATTAAGATTTAGCATTTTAAAATGTTTCTAAATTTTAAAATGATTTACTATTGTGATGGGAGTTAAGTTTGAAATAGTCTCTTGTATCGTTTTTCCAATAACTATTAAATTTGTCAATTGGTTCGATATCAGCCTCAGCACATCAATCAGCACTGGGCGGCCCGCACGGTAGATTATGAACTGAAACCCCCCCTAGTGGTTTACTAGAGGAGGCCTATGCCCTGTAGTGGAATGTGACAGGCTGCCATCGACTGTAAATGTATGTTAATACTATTTTCACAGAAAGTGGCGCGGTACCTGTTAATGAGTCACAAAATTTAACCGATGATGACCTAAGGTAACTTATGATTACTATACGGTGTATGTGAGATAAGGGACCTTATTATCGGTTCTAGTGAAGTCTTTGAAATCTATCTATATATGTATTATATAAAAAAAAATGTCCTGACGGACTAACTCATCAACACCAAACTGCTGAAGCTAAAACCATGAAATTTGTACAGTAGCTTCTTTTTATGACCTAAATAGGATTTCTTGAAATTCAATCCCCAAAGGGGTGAAATGAGGTATTAAAGTTTATATGGCAAAACATTATTTGATTAATATATTAATTTGAAATTCAGTTTGTTCCAACCTTCAATGAAATTTACTTGTGACCAGATAGGCTTGGTTTTCATACAATTTACTCATGACGAGACAGGCTCGGTTTCCATACAATTTCACGAACATGCGCTGTCTACATTATGATACCGACAATAAAATCCTTTTGCTCAGACAACGTCATACATGCATTTTGATACCCAATTGTGTTACTAGAATAGTTTTTAATATAATCCTCTTTTTTAGTCGAAGACTGGAGGTAGTGATCGAGGAAATAGAACCGGAGGATGTGGACACATCACCACCACAGTAAGATTTCAATACTCATTTTAATTTATTATTATAACTGCTTTTGTTTGTTTTTTTCTATGAAATTTTCGCTAAATGCCACATTCTCAATATAGCATGTTCTCAAAATACATTGTTAGATTGGAAAGCGTATTCATATTTACGTAGGTAATCTGAATAGAATCAGATATCAAGAGGTCTTCCCATTAAACTACGACATGGGGTTCTTCAAGAGAGCTGTGAATAGGATTTTGCAAGGTCGGTGGCGCGCCCCCATACCCCCTGGTGTTGCAGGTGTCCATGGGCGGCGGTAACACTTACCATCACGTGAGACCGTGTCCATGGGCGGCGGTAACACTTACCATCACGTGAGACCGCTTGCTCGTCCGCCCTCTTCTCTATAAAAAAAAAAGATATGTGTCTATATAGATGACATTGCAAAGTCAAAAATTCCATCGAAATCCATATTGTATTACCTCTTTCAGTGTATTTTGTTAGGTCCTTACCAATGAAATTGCAGTTTTATATATGGAAAACTATTTTTTTTTGTATGAAATTTATTTATCTAATTAATCGTATTTTCCATTATTATCAATGCACTTTTACCGTTTTAATGGAAGTTGATTGATCCCTCTGCTATAGAACTCCTGGGGATGGGAATCGATAAATCTCTGAAGGCGTTTTATCGGAGTTGAATTTTTTCACATGTAAAAAGCTATCCAAATTCTGAAAAAAAAGATCAAAATTAGTAGGGGCAAGGTCAGCCGAGTACGGTCTTTAGAGTTTCCAGTCGAAGCTTCTGTAACTTGGTGACTGTCTATCGTGCAGTGTGTGGGAGAGCGTAATCGTGGAGAAGCAGTGGACTAGAGCAATTGACCAGACCAGGTTGTTTGATAGCGAGATTGTCCATCATCATTTGCAGTTCTTCACAGTACACATCTACATTAATTGTTGTGCTAGATTTCAAGAAGCTGTAGTGGATAATACCGGTACAGGACCACCATGAGATGCTTTTGACTTCACCATGATCCACCATGAGTTTACGTTTGGGACATTTTTTAGCTGTGTCTCCATAGTTCAACCATTGTGACGGACGTTTATGATTTTCATACAGGATCCACTTCTCATCACAAGTGTCAATACTATTCAGAATCCCTTCATTTTTGTGCCGGTTCAGCTAAGTAAGGCAAGCTTCGACGCATGATTGCTACTTTCATTAAGCTCATACGGTACCCACTTTCCCGATTTGACGGCAATGAATCAATATCGTTTTGTCACTTACACCGAAGGCTGTTGCTAACTCAGACGTGGTTTGAGATGAATCTGCTGCCACTATTGCTTTCAATTCGTGATAATCGACTTGAGTCTCCAGTCGCCCACAGGGCTTGTTCTTGAGGTCGAAATTTCCAGAATGGAAAGGATCAAACCAAAAACGCACCGTACATTCATTTGCGGTTTTTGCTCCGTACACATCGTTGATATTGCGTGCCGTCTGTGATGCGTTGCTGCCACGACAGAACTCTAATTTGAAAATAACGCGAATTTTTAACTATTCCATAGTCTCTTTTTATAATGTAAGTCGGGTCTTAACGCATATAGCAAAGGTATTTACATTTTATTTGTCATTTGTTTATCTGGTGTAACCCGAGCCCGACGCGTCGAGTAGAAATAAAAGTAGTATTACTTATTACTCATATTATTACTTATTACCCGAGTATTACTCATACTCTGAAAGTAGGTCCGAAGTTGCCTGTGGAGCGAAGTGAAAATAGCCCAATACACCCTAGGGTGAGCGTTTTCAACTGACAGACAACTGAAAAATTAAGAAAAAAAAAGAGCTTTTTTTCACATTTCTATGTAACCATGATCTAACTTCCTATACAGCCACTCCATTACAGCGCGATGTAAAATTGAAATAACATAAAGAAACGCACCCATTAATTTAAGAGTATATTTTTTAAATTACTTTCCTTGTATTCGTAATGAAAAGCACAGTGTTTACCTAGGGGTTCAGGACTTATTTAGTCCCTCGACCTATTGGCGCCCTCGCTGCGCTCGGGCACCAAACCCAGTCTCGGGATTGAAATAAGTCACTTTCACCCCTAGGGTAACAATGTACTATTGTTATACGCGTTCAGACCCGATTTACATTATGAAATGTGTACAAAACGCGAGAGTTTGAAAAGTTATCCCACAATATAAGGCACATAGGTTAACTTTGTCAAAAATTACATCCAGCATAATAAAACTGCTGTAATTCCAAATTTAGATAACGAGATTTTATTAAATTTGCTAACAATAATGTGAACCATCGCCTGAAATAATTGAGTTGAATTATTTGCCCATTTTTTTTTCATTTGCAGATTGAGAGTGGACAATCCCATAGAAGGCCCCAGCTGGCTGCTGGACGTGCCTCGGGTCAAAGTAAGTATACACTGTAAAACAAAGGATTTGTTCTGACTGTTTTTGATGCCAAATAAAAAAAAATAAACTCATATTTGACAGTCAAGTGCGACTTTACCCAATGGGACCACTAATACAAAAGAGAATAGTTGAAAGACAAAGATCATATAGCTGCATAGGTTAAAAAGAATTATCTAAATTAATTAGAAAATTACTGTGAATATTTCTGATGCGAACATTTTCCATTCTTCCTAAATCCTAAACCGTTGCGTCCGCAGTGGGCGCGGGGTGAAAAGCGCGAGCTGAAAACCCGGCGTCGCCATTCGCCGTTTTCATAAGGAGCCCGTAGTTAAAGCTATTCTCGTTTTGAAAATGTTTCGTGTGTCCCTAGATGACGCTAGCTGCATGCTAGCCGAGTTCGAGTATGGCAACCATTAAATATTGTTTTTCCTTCGAAAATCGAAAGAGAATAAAAAGTTTTCGTCGAAATTCCAATCAATGGCATTGTTTTAAAATGAGCTCCGTTTTGCAATATAATAGCAGTATCTTTTTATTACAGAAAAAAGTACGAAGTGTTACACCATTTTAAAATCTGGACGAAATGGGCAATTTTCTAAGAAATGTTGCTAGTTAAGTCCAATACATTTTTTTTATAGCACAATCGGCCAAAATGAGCAATAACATTGAAAGGAGCTAAAAATACCAAAAAAAATTTTTGTTCGTCAAAACCGTGGTAGGTAACGAAAATATTTTCTACTAGCTGACTCGACAGACATTGTTCTGTCCAAATTTCAATAATACAATAATTTCAATAACTCCATAGGAAAAAGCACTTTCAGTTTTTCCCTAATTTTCCAGTTTTCCGGGCAACTTTTCCAATTTTTCTTTCCCTAAAAATCTTATTAGGACTATTACGAACATTAAAAAAAGAATTAGCCGACTCAGTCGAGCCGTTCTCAAGTGATACGCTTACCAACGAACAGCATTTAATTTCTATTTATATAGAAGATTACTATTGATAATAATAGGAAGGAATAGTTAGGACAAATCGAATAAATAAAAAAATAATATTTATAAGTAATTTATGGCATGTAAAGCCCATGCTTTCCCTATGCCTATGCATAGGGAAGGTAGCGATTTCACAAATTAAAAAAAATGTGATGTGTAATTCCTCGAAAACTATGGACTTTTCACTGAGCTCATATTTAATTATTCTGTGTAGTTATAATTTGGTCCGTCACCTCCCTCAGCTTTACCGTTGGTTTTCGGACATTCTGTATATTAATTGAGTCCATACATACTCTGCCTCAGTGTGCAAATTCCTATAGTATACTGTCTACATATATCTTACATTTGCCGAAAACTATGTTACTTGCCACAACTATGTTACTTGTCAACCGTATATAACCACGTGTTTGAAAAATATGTAGCGGATTCCAGCGCCACTCCGACCGCAACCTAATAGGTTTCTTGGAAAACGCCCTAATGTATACGATTTCAAAGAAGCTTACTCACCATTTTCCTATCTATGACAGAAAGTGGTGTTCCACAACACGTCGCCTGCGCACGTGTTCACGCCCACCGTGCGCCGCCGCAAGCACGCCACCTCTCCCCCACCCTCACCCATCATCGACCCCGTCGCTACTTCACAGGGGTAAGTTCATTTTCTGAACCATACCACGTTCCATAATGTTACTGTAATTTATTTATTTATACACTTTGTTCTACACAAAAATGATAAAAATAGTTACAAAAGAAAATACATACAAAAGGCGTGCTTATCCCCTTAGATTTCTACCAGCAAACCCAGAAGAGCGATACGTGACCAATGAAATGGGCAGACATAGTGCGTGCTATGGTAGGCAGCGCATCCGGGGGCGTGCCAACGTTTGTCATTTTGGATTAGTGTTGGCATGTATCGTGGATGTCCATGGGCTACAGTACACTTACCATCAGGTGGACTGTATATGTGGCAATTATTATACAAAAAAATATATGTACAAACAAAAATATGAATATTAGTTATTCTATAAACGTACTCGATGCCCGGTGAGTTTCATATATGCGGATTTTTTCCTTTTAAAAATCTGTAGGTACAATATGTGGTGGACATGCCAACTTCCGTCCAGAATGACAAAATATCAAATTCGTTAGATCAAGTTAGATAATGAATTCGTAATTAATTATACACGATATATTTTCCTATGTATTTCCAATTAGATAATTACTTCCAATGATTGAATTTCTCTCCTACAACGAAATAAGTAAAATACAGAAAATATTGCAATTAGGTACATAAATATGTTTAAAAGACCATAATTTCATTTATTTTTAAACATTGAGTTTTTTTTAGAAAAAATGAGAATAGAAAATATATTTAATTCGTTATCACAACACCACAATTACTATTACAATTAATTACACACACTATTGCACTAATTATAAGTTACTATTACACAATTACATTTAATAAAGATATGAAATACCTAAGTATATTTTGTGTCGCGACAACAAAGTGGAACTGGCTCAGCAAACGCTGGGGATAATCCACAGCAGTGATATTCTGCTAGCACATATATGCTCAAATATAAATGAATAAAAAGAAATGATAACTACGCGCTCAACTCACTTGTCACTCACGCGACCGTGTCACAACTTTCACTTCAGACCGTGTCACAACTCGCCAAAAGAGCCTGACTACTCTCCAAGAATATTGCTCTTCCCACCGCGACCCTCGGGCCACTCAGCTAAGCCGGCACATCGCTCACCGAGGACGGTGTACCTCTCACCAAGGCCTTTACATCATTCCCCGAGGCCCTCGCCGCGTGAAGTATCTCCGTCGCCGGGATCTTCGCCTCAGAATATGTGAGTAATGTACTATAATACTATTAAAAGAGTTATTTTAAAGGAAAATTTCAATTTATTTCAAAATGTTCATTTATTAAAAGTAGCGTGACGTCACAGTAACGGCTGCATGGATAGACTTGCCACTGGTCTTCATTTACTCTACAATCATACAATAATTTGCCATTCATTTATTGTACAGTTTCGAATGCAATATTATTGTAAATAACCAGAAATTCAAGATCAGAGAGAAAGAAAAGAAACCGCAGTCAGTTCACAATAAAGACATTATTGCCACAAATAGAGGTTATGTTTTTGTTTGTTTAGCTCGAGCACAGGTGACAATCAAGTTTATTTTGATCTGTGGTTCACACCACAAAAAGTAATGACTTAATATTTTTTATACATTATGACAAAAGTAACAATCCATATTGGTGTACAAATACAATTATCGAAAGAAGTCTCATCGGCATATCTCGAATTTTATCGGAGCAGTTCGGAAGTGTCACTATAAAAAATATGCGAAGTACATTGCTGCCTTTTAATAGAATATCAAGCATCACCTGATAGTTTGGAAGAAGTAATGTAACTCATCTAATGTGATGACACCTCTTCATAGTAGTTTGTTAACAGTAGACTTATAAAGATACAGAGTTGTTACTTACATTTACGAATCCAGTCACCTTTCACTGGGAACCACATACTTCAGTCACCGGGAAAGATTATAAAATTATATTAATCTTCAGAATCAACTATAGTCACTTTCACTGTCTGAATCGGAAAAATGAATTATAAAGCTGTCACTAAATATGTCGAGTTTTTCTTTTTGTGTCAGAAATTCTTCTTCACATTTAATGGCGTGATTACTGACTTTCGTTCATTCTTCGGATCCCATCATATCTATTTTTTCTATTAAGATCTTCACAATGTAAAACCACTACTTCCTAGCTACTTCCTTTATCAGTGTTGCAGTTTGTTATCTATTTTACTTTGTTTTCCTGTTATAATATTGTATAATAAAATTGACGAGGGCTTTATATCTAATAAAATAAATAATAAAGGGCTAATAAAATAATTATAATAAATAAAAATAATAACAATACCTACATTAAATCAACTCAACCTGGCTTCAACTAAAACCTGCCTAAAACCTTCCTAACTGCTCCGATAAAATTAGAGATATGCCGATGAGGAGAATTCTTCAGATAATTGTATTGTATTGTTATCCTTTTTATTCATTATACAACAGAACGATATTAGTCTCCTATTATTCGTCTTTATTGAGAAATAAAGTCCTCGACAATTTATTATATTATAACAGAAAAACAAAGTAAAATAGATAACAACCTGCAACACTGATAAAGGAAGTAGCTAGGATGAGGTCGATAAGGAAATCTATTAAATATCTATTATTAAATACATTTTATTAATACAAAATTTATAACCAATATCTATAAACAGTCAATGAGACCAAGACATGTCAACAAATATTGTTCTATTTTTAAGTAATTATCATTTTATTACTGCCCATGCTTTGATACAATGCACAGGGATTTAATATTATTTCTCTGCCCCATTCAACGCGCATTCGACAGTATTCAAATTTGACCACTTACGTCACATAATATGTAAAATTGCATCTTCATATAAGTGAATTCTAGTAATATTTTCTTAGGTTTTCGCGATTACTATACATAGCAATTAAACAACTTTGAACGGTTTAAATCCCGTATATTTGACATTATTTTTATCCCGACGTTTCGAACACTTTGCAGTGGACGTGGTCACGGAATTCTAGTAGTTTTAATAACTCTGTGTTAAAACGAGCTTTGTCGACTAATACCGAGATATGCCGATGTGACTTCTTTATATAGTTGTAGTGTAACTATGACGCCATCGCCTATATTTCACATTTTTCGCTATAATTTCCTAGTCCTTTATCCAAAAAAAGACCATGATGGTTGTGCATGACTAATTCTTTCGAAAAATTAATAAATAATAATAATACATATTTATTTCAGATTTTAAAATATCCATATTTTGTTAGTAACAAGACTTATAAATATATTAGTACTTACATAACTTATTTAACATTCAATATAACTGCTCTGGACCCTATATGCACAGAGTTCCAGTGCGGCACAACCGGACAATCAGCCCTACCCAGTGTGGTGTTTAGGAGGCCGTTGGTACCGACGCATCGGGGAGGCCACGCTTTTCTGCACTATTGCTCCAAAACTGTCTGTGTTAGCCTCAGCAAACATACCTGATGCGCTACAGTAAGGAAGCAACCCAATCAGCATCCTAAAGCCATTATTGTACTGAACGCGTAGAGCATTGAGAGATCCACGAGATTATCTGACCCACGGGCTGCAGGTGTAAAACGTCTGACAGTACGCCTTCAATGAAGCTATTATTTTGACGTCTTTTGTATACCTTGCAAACCTGCGAGCCAGCAAGTTGCACCTCACTGTCTATGCTCTACGCAATGTTAATATCTAGGTCATCCGAGAGGCCCTCTGTGACCCAGTGTCCCAGATATTTGAATTGGGTGACTACTTAACGGTACTCCTCCAAGCCTGACCGGTAGGACAGACTTGGGTTTTTTATTCCCTGCCTTAAATAGAAGTAGTTCGCTCTTTTTGGAGCTATACCTGAGGCCATGGGCCCCCGAGAACCTATCACAGATTCCAATTAAAGACTCGAGTGCCTTGATCGATGGGCTCAGCAGCACTATATCGTTAGCGTAACTGATATTATTTACGAAGTTACCGTCTATTGAGCTTCCAAAGTGTCTAGGTTGAAGTGTCTCACTCTGCACTCCAACATATAATCTGTTGAGTATGAGCCCGCCCACCTTAATTAATGCATTGGTTGTGGTACTAATACCTTAACACATTTATAATCTCCTTAGGCGAATTGGTTTCCCTCTGGAGCTTATCCCATATTACGTTGTACGAGACCAGGTCTCAGACAAGTCCAAAAAATACGTAAGTTCCCGAGGTAAGTATTCATGCCCTATACACACGTTAAATATCATAGTTAATACCCTGGCCAGATGTATGCCACTTCTTTCGCTGTAAATCTAGCAAGTTCACCGCCAGAGTTCTCCCCAACATCGAGCACCTGCTGCTCCGGTTCAAATGGAGATTCTACTTTAAAGTGTTCTCTGAATAATTCTGCGATCTGGCCGGGCTCACAACTATTAAAACCATTTTTAATATTGAATCATTAAAAAAATTTACCACCCCATTGACCCGTTTGTTACAAAAAACAGAATTGTGTTCAAATAGTTCCATTTATTTCAGTATGAAGTGCCGCGGCAACGGTCGCGTGCTCAAACTGATAGTGCCAAAACTACGACTAGAGGAGGCCGGAGCGGGTGACGAGTCGCCGCGCAAGCGACACATGCTATTAGACGCGCCTAGCCCTAATGGAGCGACAGACGCTGGAGTAATTGTCTTGTGAGTATTTATTTCTGAGCGGTGATAGCCTACGAGTATCTATACTCTACTCACATTCGTGTGATCTTTGGCCCAGTACCACTGAGTTTCTACTTAAGTACAAATTTTTACCTCGGAAGTGAGGGAAAACATTGTGAGGAAACCCGCGTGCACTAGAAATGAAAAAAAAATCTGATGTATGTGATCCACTAACTTGCACTGGGCCCGCGTTGTGTATTACAGCCCGAAATTCCCCAGTGATTTACTAGGGGAGGCCTCTCCCCTGCAGTCGGACGTTATAGGCTGATTCAAGTACAAAAGTATTTATTTATTTCATTTGCAAGTTGTACCATGTCCTGACATTTTTTTTTTAATCTTTTGACGATAACTGTTGGAGTTTCTCACCACCACCTGATACTTTACCAGTAGGTATCAGAAAATCAATTATACTTTATCAGAAAGTCAGTATCAGCTAGATTTTATTGACAGATAATTTATCTATCAGATTGATAACGGTTACTTTATCAGTAGATGGTGAAAAAGGTGATTATTTTTCTATTTGACATTTCACACCATATTTATCCTATATGTTTATTTATTTTTGACATTTTTAAATGGACTAATTTGATAATTTAAGTATGTTATATTTTTTGCGCAGTTTACTTTATGTTAACATATTTGTTTGGAATTTAATTAATAAATATAAATAAATGGCACAGATCTGATTAAGTTATTGGTTTGGTTGATAAACCTTAATGACTACCTAAAGCCTAACAACCGGGTGTCGTGTTTAAATCTCAATGTACAGATTTCCAAAAAAGCCCGAGGAGTCTGCAAGGTGTTTATGGAAGCTCCAAAGAAAACACCTTGCTCAGGACAAAAGCTTTTAATTTTAAATATTCACCGCGGGTCATGTTTTGGCGGAGAATCTGAACACCGCGAACTAGACAGAGTGCACAACGCCCTCTGTGGAGGTGTAAGCAAATCAATTCTTATTGGTGACTTAACACTCAAAGAGTATTGTATGCCAGAAATGGTTAGTGTGACGTGCCCTATTAACTCGTATGTTCAATCCTGTAAACTTACATTATACAAATAATTGATTGATTGATTGAAATATGATTTATTAGTTGGTCGTCAAATTCGTCACTTGTCCAATTTTGTTACTCATCTAATTCGTTACTCAATTAAAAAAGTCAAATTTAACTCCTTGCAGAGATTGTGTGCCCACGTGATATTTTATAATTATGTTACAGCGAATGCAACGAACCTTTATAATGAATTGAAAATGATGACTCACAATGGTCACGCTTAAAGCATTACTTTTGTATAAGTTTAATCGAGAAACGTTCACAGTGAAATATTTCTTCATTTCATTTGTCAGGGTATCGAACCTTACTACAAACGATGCCACCGCGAATTCCGAACCCAACACATCCGGCATTAAAAAACGTCGCCAAAGTCGCGACATGTCCTCGAGCTACGAGCGCGACAGTCGCCCCGACAGCCGCGGAAGTGGCGACAGCGACATTGGAGGGGAGAGGGGCGTGAGGAGGGCGAGGAGGCAGAGGAAAGTTGTCAAAGAGAAGCCATTAAATAGGTGAGTATACTTACAGGCATCAGTCGACCAAAATACATACATACATGGATAATTCCTTGTGGCAAAAGTGTACACAAGTGATACCAGTGCTATAAATAGTGTTAATGTCACGATAAAGAAATTATAGAGTCTGTCTAATGAAACGTGTCAATTCAAAATCGCGACAAATTTAAAAATCTTATAGCTGTAAACACTGAAAATACTCTGAAATATATATCAATTTGATACTTTCATTATTTAACTTTTTAAACATACCTTTTTAGCAATTTGCTTCTTCTCTAAATATGTAGTATAAAACAAAGTCGCTATTTCTGTCTGTCTGTGTGTTCGCTTAGTGAATATTGGTTTGTTTAACTCATATTATGTTTAGAGAAAACAAAATATATTTTATAAATAAATCAAACAAATCACATTGTACATATCAAACAAATGATATTGTATGTAGGTATTATAGCTTTGTATAACATTTAGGTTTTTATTTTTACGAGTCTCTCGGAGTGTTAAATCTAACTAAACGAAGTGTACTTGTGATGGACAATGCAATATCATTTACACCAGGCATGGGCAACCTTTGGGAAATCGCGGGCTAAACTGTCAGACATTCATGATATCGCGGGCCCTAGGTAATAGTTGTGTATACAAAAAAAAACCTTCATCTTATTTTATGCGTTTATTTAGTAAGCCAAAGTTACAATGTGATCCTAATGGTGTATTTATTTATTTATTATTATTAACATTAATGGGAAGCTTGTACTTGAACTTGAGCAACAAGATTATTAATGTCGAGATCAATCCCACTAATACACAGGCGCAAAGTATTTTGCAAATTTTCATCTGTAAGCCTAGTTCGACACTTCGATTTATTGGTTTTCATCACTGAGAAAAATTGTTCACATTTAATATGTGCTTCCAAATGCGCAAATCAGTTTTCTTGCAAATGCTCTCAGATGTGGATACCTTTCTTCAACAAGGTATGACCTGTAAAAGTCACTCAGCGCGACATATTCAAATTTCGACTTCAATAGTATGTCTTCTCGTAGCTCGATCAGCTCCATTTGCAGGTGTGCTGGGGCCTTTCCTACGTCACATTTTGTCGGAGTAACAAATAGGTTAAAGCTGCTATCCATGTTCTTAAAGTGCAAAAATCTTGCAGAAAAGTGCCCTTTTAAGGCAACTTTGGTATCTTGGTACAATAAATTTATGCGTGGGCGACTAAGTTTTGCTGACGAAGAAAGAAGTGGTCGCCCTTTACGGGCTGTTACAGTAGAAAACGAGCTACATACATACGAAGATTATGCAATCTCTCCTGAATCTGGATCTATTGTGTGTATGAAATATTTCAATATTGCGAGTCGGGATAGTATTGCACCGGGGCACTCAGCGCGATACACAACCTCACCGAGGCTCAAAAACAAATTCGTGTCGAATCGTGCCGTTTATATGATAACAAAATTTGAATTCCTCTCCTTACGGCGTTTACAACATTGTCACATGGTCATCTGTAATCTTGTATCCACCAATATGATCCAGAAACTAAGCGTCAGTCGACTGTTTGGCTATTTAAAAGTGAGCCAACGCCTACTAAAGGTAAAAGAGCAAGAAGCGCTGAAAATATTTTAATCACAACTTTTTTTTACTTTAGCTGGCTACCTGATATCTGTACCTTTACGAAACCAAAGCAGCATTAACACAGAATGGTCCGTAGCCACGTCCTTGCCAAACGTTTTTACTACAGTTACAGTTTACAAGTTTTACAATCGTCCAAACATAGGTCTTCGCGGACTGCTGCTGCACCACAACAACGCACCCATCACTCAGCGCTTGAAACAGGGGACTTTTTAGACAGTACCCTGGTTAAAGTTTTAGACTATCCTCCTTACAGTCCAACAGTTTTTTTATTTCCTAAAATTAAATCTCAACTAAAAGGGAAGCACTTTCCTCGTCGGAAGACGCGTTGCCTACGTTCGAAGTGGCTGTGAAAGAGGTACCCGAGGAAGAGTGGATTTTTTTCATAATTGGTTCAGACGCTTGAAACTTTGTAGAACATTTTTTTCTTTTTCACAAAACTTGAGTTCCCGACGCATAGTATTTATAATAGTAATTGGCATGTATTTACAGATCGAAGATTAAACAATAGAATGAATCAAAAAGCAATCGTATCGAAAAGTTTGGAGAAAATTTGAATTTAGGTTTGCCTTGAATTTAGGTAGGATTTAGTAGGAAGTTCTGTAAAGGAAAATGCTACATCTATGTATTTTTTGGTTGGTTGTTTGGTTGACAGGGCTTCGAACTCCGAGCCAGATAGTCGCCCCGATAGCTACCCAGACAGCTACGACAGCGACAGTGGGGGGGAGACGGGCGAAAGGAGGGCCAGGAGGCAGAGGAAAGTTGTCACTTACAAGGAGAAGCCGTTAAATAGGTGAGTACGCTTAAAAGTTTCGCTAGTGAGTGAAATATGCCAGAGTCCATTCCCATCATATCCTATCCCTTTTTAATTTCACAGCCTTCTGGATGGGAGCGTGCCAACGTTTGTCATTCCGGACAGATTTTGGCATGTATCGCGGATATCACAGGGTGACAGTATACACTTACAACCAAGTGGACTCTCCGGCAATCTGATATCAAGAAAGCGCTTTATAGATTATAGCTTTATTTTATAGAAAAATGCGCAAATGATGCGATCCTTCTTTCTGTATTTCTTTTTCTAATTTTTTTTCAGAAAAATGCGCAGATGATTTTCGGCCGAAAACAGACGCTGTATTTACGTATCCGAATACGCAACTTGCGTACGGCGGCGCACTTTGTGAGTTCTCGTACCAAGTATTACACTAGTTACTCTGAATTAACGAATGGAAATTATATTCGGCACCGTAATGTGCTAATAAGGTTTAGAATGACTTCTTGATAAATTATGATCTGTTTTTGTACTAACAGTTTCGAGCCTGATTATTTTCTCTTAATGTAAAAATCCAGATTTGTTTTTTATATAAAATAGTCTAAGAATGATTTCTTGTAACTTCCTAAATCATGATCTGTGTTTGTGTATTAACAATATCGACTCTAGAAACTTCAATTGCGTTTTATGGGGACAAATTACAATTTTTCTGGAGGGTAGAGAACATTTTTTTTATATAAATATATCTTTTTTTAAATACGCTTAACGTCAAAAGTATCTGTAACACTGATAAAGTTAGTTTTATATAAAAAAAATATCTAAAAATGTTGATACTTTTCACTTACGCCAATTGAAATCTGCACAATCAGTATGTCATGTCATTGTAACAATATGTCATTATTCATAATGACTGGTCATTATAAATACTGACTAAATTAAAAAAAAACTAAATACAAGTGTCATCGAGATAACGCAAAAACTGAAACATGATACTCGTAACTAAATTAAAATATGCAAAACCGTTATAGCCAAGATTAAAATTATAGGAATAAATCAAAAGTTAATCATGTGTTGTATCTAAAACGTTCGTAGTTCTCTTTCCTCAATACAGGGTAATGACTGGGAGACGGCAGCGCGCCGTATTGTTTGCGTAACTACGCGCAGAATAAAACATGTATTAGAAATGAACAATAAATTATGAAAAAAACCTATTGCAAAAACTGGTAGAATTTATTTCAGACCACAAGATTCATATTTCATTCTTTAGTGTTTAGTAACAATTTTAACTTATAGACTATGTTAGTACTTATTATTAAGATTTTGTTGCTAATTATATATACACTATACTAAATTATATTATTATGGCCAATATTCAGGCCTTACATCAAAACTCAGTAGATGCTTACTGTGTAATTGCTTTTATCATATCTGTGATCAGTCCCGATATCTGATAAAGTGAATTTATTTGCTATATAATAAAAAAATATTATTAAAAAAATATTTAAATTATTATATATTATTTGCTATATAATAAAAAATAAAAAATGTTGATTATATAAAATGTTCCTCAAATTCAACACCTATTAATAAAAATCCAATGGTATCAACGTTTTTGATTAAAGAATTTTCTTCGTGCACCACCTTTACCAGATGCACGATGCGTGCACCGACATGCAAATCTATACATATACCATAAACAGAGATGTTCTGACTGATTGATTCTTCAACGCTGAGCAGAAACCGATTTAATCAAACCACTATTTTTTTCCCGATGAACATTAAGTCATCTAAAGAGTTTGAAGCAAACTCCTAGAGATTTGATTAAAACATCGACTTAGTTATATCCCTGCAACATAAATACTAACTGAAATAACCACTTTTTACCCAATGATAAAATATGTACTATATACCTATACTTATTATTATTGTGAAGTTGTGTTGGTTTTAAGATGTTAGGATAGTTATTTAATTATGAATAAAAATACATGCGAATAGTATGAGAGTAGAAACAAATTTTAATATAGCCCCGTTTTCGATAAAAGGAAATAGTTGACATTTGAATTACTTTTATAAAACAGGATAAATATATAGTTACGGAAGAGGCTAGCCGTTTTATGGCACACATATTTAAATTGACTACAACATGCAGTCATAATTGAGTCCATTAGAATCAAAAATGGTCATCTCCCTCGGACAATATTTGTGAGTACATATAGCCATTTTTTTTATATTTAGCTCCTTGCACATACAATAGTTAAGGTTAGTACTAAAAGGACTTCGTAAGTTGGTATTATTCAATTAAAAAAAGAAAAACTATGACGTCACAGCAATTAGAAAAAAATTAAGTTGAAATTGGTTAAAAAAATGTATTTTTATGGATTTGTCCGATTTTGATTCTAAGTGACAATTAGTTGCAAATCTAACTAACTTGTAAATTTCTATTAGAACGTTATCACCATCTGTTCTTTCAAATGAAACAAACGCGAATTTATTCAACATTTTCATGGGCCCACCGTACAACTAATGTCGCGTACAATGCGCTCTTCAATGCAATATATACCACGAACTCTTATGTTAGCGCGGTGGAACCTTAACCGTTTTGGACTCGATCTTTTAATTGCAAGGGTTTAAAACATCAAACATTGAAAATTTGGACTATAACGCTCACTAGCTTTTATCGCTTATTAGTGCTCACTCTGCGCTGGAACGTCGAGCGCTCAACGCTCGTTTTACGACACAACTACCTACTCGGGTATTTCTATTAAACTACAAGGCATATGGGCTCTTCAAGGTGTTGTGAATAGAATGCCGTGCGGACAACACACTCGTTGGTATTGAAGGTGTCCATGGCCGGTGGTAACCACTTACCATCCGTCCGTCTGCCACTTTTTTTTATAAGGAAATATATATTCCGTCGAAGCAGTAAGCGGTAAAATCAACCACACTTGCTATACAATAATACAACTTTTTACAAATTTTACGCTCGCATTAAAATGGCGCCCTATCGTGCACCACATCTTTTCATAAATGCATATTATACATGATTAGATTTTAAATTTTTAAATGCGTGCAATATTATACAAGGATGTCACAGATATATTTCCGATGATTGAAATCACAGGGAATATACCTCCCCAGTAAATCACTAGGGTCATAAACCATCACGTGGACCCAGTGCGTGGACGTTCTAAATAGGAAATATGTACTTCAAAAATATTGTTTTACGAAAAATCAAATTTCTTCTCATAAACTCATAATCATGAAAGGAATCCAAGATTCTTCGGGAATATATATCATTTACACCATATATATGCTACAAGACTGCTACGCTATAAATGTATTAGGTATGACAGTTTCATCCCTTCAAGGTGCTCCCACGCCGATACCTAATGTACGTACGTGTTTCGGTAGTGAGTGAGGTGTGCCAGAGCCCATTCCCATCCTATCCCTTTCTCCAAAATAATGCGTGAACAATGAAACAATACAAAATAATTTTAATAAAAACAATTATTATATAATATAAATATGATTATGTTTTTTATATAGGATAAGGGCGGCAGACGAGCATACGAGCGCCGACAGTCCACGTGCTGATAAATGGATACTGTCACCTGTGGACGGACATACGCGGTACATGGCAACTTGAGTGCAGAATGCAAACGCTCCCCGATATACTGCCTACTTTTCGATTTCGAATGGATTCGGAGAAAGGATTGGGAAATTGCGAAGGGAATGGACTCTGACATATCTTACACAATACCGAAACACGCACGTACATAAGGGAATTGAGTAAAGTGGGAAATGCAGTAAATTTCAAGATAAGTCTTCTGTGCTATTATATCTATAATAGCATATTACATACACAAGGTTAATTTGAACCCCTGATGTACGATGTTTATCGCCTGGTGGTGTCGTGTACCCAGCGACCCAGCGATATGGTGGGGTGTTATTTTCCATTGCTACTGTTGTCAGACCGTCACTGGTCTCGTCAACATGTTGCCACACTTAATTATTTGTAGTATAACATTTAGTTGTCTAAGGACTATCTTTACACTTATATAAAGTACTCATTAGATAAAAAGTTATATATCAAAGTAATAAAATATGTAATAAAACGGAAAGCTAACGCCCTTATCCTCAATTGGACCATCAGAAGAAAATAAACGCCAATTTTAAGAATTTTTGACATAATTATCGTCTTGGGGGGGGGGGGGGGGGGGGATTTCATTTATTTGATATATAAAATCCGCAGCGCTTACGATATAAATTATGCATAAAAATAATATGCTTAATTTAAGGATGTACTTTGTATAAACATAAATTATAAAATGTTAACATCTGTGAAAGCAGTGCAGAATACAGGTAGTCCTCGTTTTACGACGTTTCGTTTTACGTCAGCCAACATTTTGACACCATTCCTCGTTTTAATGTCTATGATTCGTTTTACGTCTTAGTAAATGGTAGAGCATTACTAAAATATTAGAGCGGACCCCCGCCAACCGTCCAACCCACCCGGGTTGACGGGTGGCGGGTCAATGAACTTCAAAAAAAAATAAATGAAGCTTTTAATCACATTCAAGCTGCAATGCAAATATGTATTTGAAGCAAACGATCCCAACTTTGAAAGACGCTTTGACGTTAATAATAACATTTCTGTCGCCTATGTAATGTAAATGTTATAGAAAAATTCACGGAAATAGAAAGAAAGAAGCAAAACAAATGCGTTTAGATGACTTCTTCACAAAAACACAATTGTCATATTCATTATATAAAAAAAACTTGTTTAATTGTCAAAGTACTCCTTTTTCAAATTACCATCTGGCACCCCTACACGTGATGCATCCGGCGGTTGGCGTATTCGCGTTGAAATAAAAAAAAAAAATTACAAATGTTGATCAACTTTATTACATTCATCATAAGTCAAATTGACGGTAAAATAAAATAGACAGTTTTAGACAGATTTAGTTCGTAATTTTTGGATTTATTTCCGTCTTCCAATTGATGGTTCAAACTTCAATTATAACTTCAATATCGTCTCGACTGAAATGTCCATTGAGGACATTTTAAGGATTACCTCAAGAGAATGTCAAAAATAATATTCTTAGTTGGTATGTGCACGTACCTAATACATCGTTATTTTACAGAATTTCTATTTGTGTTAATATTATAGGTAAAATAGACGTTTATATGCGGTTTATATCCATATCAATCGGTTAAAAATAACTCAATTTGTTACTTTTTGTGACTTTTTTTCATGCCACCATAGTATAGTACCTATATCCTTAAAATTATATGTGACATTATCTGAGAAAGGGTACATTATTGACTTTAATGATATATTAAAATTAAATCTTATTTTTTGTTTATCTCTACAATCAGATGTTCAAATTTACACAGAATCTTGAAACAATGAAATCTTAAGCAAAGTCAATAAAGTTCATACCGAAAATAAGATCCCCTTGTTCATATGACGTCATTTATGTTGATATCGAAAATACTATCTAATGTGGAATTCAAATTTCAATTGTTCTAAAGTTAAGGGGTCTTTTCATATGTCACTTAGATAACGCTGCCATAAATAAATTGGGATTCAATATAAGGGCTGCCATTTGTAATATTTTAACAAACTCGGACAAAAAGCTTTTTTTTTTTTTTAAATAGGTACTCCTGCCTATATTTGCGGTTGAAATTTTCACGACAGCACAGAATTTAGTAAAGACGTAATATCACCTTTCGATGAAGTGACGTACTGATATGTACGCAACACAACTATGCCGATCGCTCCCAATAGCAAAGTTTAAACACACACACACATTCAATCAATAGATCGTAATAAAAGCGATCGATCAGCATAGGCTATATACTCGTAGTCCGCTCCAATCCAATTTGCTGAAAACAAAATCTAATCAATGAACTTATTTCAACATTTGACCTTAAATCTAGGGCAAACTTGCAGTCTCGATAAATCAAATTATTTTGATCAAATGACACTCGGTCGCCATAGTTTCAGTACGTCACTTTATCGAAAGGAAGCGTTACATCTTTACTTTTCTAGTCTTTGCTCGGACCACACGGAGTGAATCCGCTTATTGTTCATAATAGCCAGGATCGGTGATTTTCTCCAATTCTTCCTCTCTAGCACCTTTTCTTCCATTAAAGTCGAATGCCCCTTCAGTGTGAAAATATTAACTAACTGTTGCGCATGAAAATAAAACGCTGAATTGTAATTAGTACTCAATTTTATGAATACATTAAATAGCGCTTTGTGTATCTTGGGTTTTTCATATCAATGTTTAATCAGAGTAATTCTGTCTCATAAAAACAAAGACTGTATATATATAATACTTGTTTTGTTTACATACATTTTAAGTCGGTATATATTTATTATTATTGTCGAATTATCAGTATCATTGTTATTTATAATGTGATAATGCGATGAAATAAAGTATACAAAATATTCTGTCTTTAAATTTTTATTCATTGATTTATCAGTTCCTAATAAAGTGTTAATATCCGAAAGTACAAGGCAGTGGACAGCATTATGTTACACAAAAAGAAGATAATGGATTGTAATAAAAAACGGTTTTTTTATTACAATATTAAAATATGTTTGATCTGGTATAAAATGCCATAAGGTCACTATTTGTACATGCCAATTACGAATGCAATAAATAAAAATAATTTAAAACATAATAGTGAAATGACATTTATTTGCTGATCGTGGTACATAATTAAAATCTTTAAAAAATATCTATGATCCATTTATGGCGTATAAATTTTTAAAACGATATATATCGCAACATTTACGTAATAATTATGTTTACGTCAATAATTTTACATTTTAAGTCAATAATCAATAAATTGCTTCCCATAGACTATGGGCTATAGTAGTCAAATTGCTTCCCATAGACTATGGGCCATAGTAGTCAAATTGCTTCCCATGGACTATGGGCCATAGTAGTCAAATTGTTTCCCATAGACTATGAGCCATAGTAGTGAAATTGCTTCCCATAGATTATGAGCCATAGTCGTCAAATTACAATAATTTTATAAATATTTCAGTAATCATAAACATAATAAAATATATTCAATAATACCTTCAATAAATAGCGATACCTTTTTCGTTTCTTTCAATTCTAACATTCAAAAATAATTAACTTTTATAATTATTAGAAATATGATTAATTGATTATATATAATTAGTTATGGACTATGTTATATGTTGTAGGTGAACGGCATGAATGTCGACTTTATGTTTCCGTCGTATCAGAGGGCACGATAGTGCCCCCGCCGAGACTCCCGACTGGAGGAACGAAACGTTAAACTGAACAAACATAGGCGTTTCATTAAACCTGCAAGTCGGAATTTTGCATTATTTTTGAAAATATGATTTGCAACTGTCAGTCGACTTTATATTGCTCTCACAATTTTTTTTTTACTTTTAAAAATGATTGTTTGATAGTTGAGTTGCTCCAGAATATTATTCAATGCAATGCAAATTAAAAAATGGAAAATAAAAGAAACCAACAAAAATAAAAAAAATGGTCTTATTTAAATACAACATTTTTAGTTGTAGGTACATTAGATAACTTAAAAATAAACACAAAGTTACAGATAAGTACATTTAGTAAACGGTGCGTATACATTAATAAAATCACTCCTTTAACTCACAATTATTATTTTATTAAATTATTACACATATTTTTATAAACATACATACCGTTGATGGGTATCTATAAACAAAATATGCATAAATTATAAATGTACAGTGAGCAACACACCAATATACCCAAAACCCTTAGAATGTAGCGCTTATTGCTGGCGTCTGTACTCCACTTTGGTGGCCGAATTAATACATTTGTTCACATCGTGCGGCTAACTGTGGTAACTGAGTTTGTTCTTTGCAGTCGATCTACGTCTAGAAACATAAATAGCCTTGTGCTACGACATGCGGTTTCACCAAACAATTCACACTAATCGTTGACCAAATTCAGATAAACCGAAATAATATACCGGATGGATGGTATCGGTTGGCCTATACTATACAGGTTGATGCCATAAATGCAAGGGCTTATAAAAACTAAGTAAATGACCTATTTTTACAAGCTTTTATTTAACTTCACCTGTTAATTAGTATGTTTGGGACAAATCTTGCAAGCCAAATTTGAACCACTTCCTCTAAGCTTACGACTTTGAAATTTTGCATGCTTGTTCAGTTTTGATGACAATACAATGATAGAAATAACCTGATGCTGCAGCCAGGATTCTCTCCTCACGACGGTACTCCTCAACGGTTAGTAGCACGGACACGAAACTTTCCATATACGTTTAATTTTGATAGCTAAACATGATCTTCACCATGAACTGATGTTGTAGCCAGGACTGTCTCCTCATGAGGGCACTCCTCAACGATTAATAGCAGAGATACGTAACTTTGCATGTATGATTAATTTTGATAGCTAAACATGATCTTCACCATGAACTGATGCTGCAGCCAGGATTGTTTCCTCATGAGGGCACTCCTCAACGATTAATAGTAGAGATACGTAACTTTGCATGTATGATTAATTTTGATAGCTAAACATGATTTACACCATGAACTGATGCTGCAACTACGATTGTCTCCACATGAGGGCACTCCTAAACGGTTAGTAGCACGGACGCGAAACTTGCCATATACGTTTAATTTTGATAGCTAAACATGATCTTCACCATGAACTGATGCTGCAGCCAGGATTGTCTCCTCATGAGGGCACTCCTCAACGATTACTAGCAGAGATACGTAACTTTGCATGTATGATTAATTTTGATAGCTAAACATGATCTTCACCATGAACTGATGCTGCAGCCAGGATTGTCTCCTCATGAGGGCACTCCTCAACGATTACTAGCAGAGATACGTAACTTTGCATGTATGATTAATTTTGATAGCTAAACATGATTTACACCATGAACTGATGCTGTAACCAGGATTGTCTGTCTCCACATGAGGGAACTCCTCGACGATTAGTAGCATGCACATGAAACTTTACAAAACAAAACATAACTTTCTACCGTAATGATGCGTTATTTGAAATGGATAGATTGATAAATATTTCTAACTAAAAAGGTGTAAATAAAATAATATAAAAAAAAAACGTTTTTTTAAAAACAAGCTTCTATGTAAACCATGTACTAAAACGAATGAAATAAGTTTATATTGAATTATTTGTTCTTAAAAAGATTGTCGCGAAATATTCATAAAAGTAGGTACCATTTATAATTCGGGCGACAAGCTTGTTGAGAACAAATAATTCAATATAAACTTATTTTTAAAAGCTTTTTAAATTTGTTTTTAAAAAACTTTTTTTAATATTTTATTTAAATAGTAGCTTATCTCCCTTGTGCGATCGGACTTACACGATTTGTAACAGCGGAATACATAAACAGCTAAATCTTATAACATACATAAGATAAATCTTTATAAGATAAATATTTAATTATAATGTGAATTCAATACACTATCTAATACCCTTTTAGGGAAATAGAAAATGTTTTAGGAAATACGTCAAAAAAAAATCAAATATAAGATTTGTTGAAAAAGTACATTCTATTGGAAGATTAATAGAAATTAAATTCTTATCTACTATAAATCTACAAACATGACGCTCTACAAAAATAAATAGCCGATTCTCTTTCACATTTACGACGTACCACGCAAATCGCCGGATACTGTACCAACAAGTTATCCCTTTAAAATTAGCATGACAAAGTGCAACATGGACGGTTATTATTTATTCAGTATTTTTACAACATCATCTACTGATAATAAATAACCCGATATATATAATTAACATAATTGTTTATTTATATGAACTTTAACCGATGAAGCAGTGAAGTGATTATGTACGTGAGTTGGCGATTTAAATGTACAATCTATATAGGATTGTGGTTACTAGCATGAGACAGATTTTTGTTTATCAGTTTCCGCGTTCGTGACAACAGCGGACTCGATGTACCTCAATAATTGTAATAAATGTATGTGTTATAATAATTATTTATATTGAAAAATATACAAAAACCTTATCGTCTTAGACTTCGTTGGCAAATATATAGTGCTCCCTAGGAAGGAAAGGCATTAGTAACATTTCTAACGAAAGCATTTATATTCGGAAATTAAGATTATTCTCTTTGTAAGTTTCGTAGTTTAACTTGTGTAGTTTTATTATAAATTAATAAATAAAAATACCATATTTTTATGTATTTTCCCTAATGTCATCAAAATACATTTGCAAAGGTGGCCAGAATAGTGCATGTTACTTAGGAGCACTATTTTCACTAATGTTCCACAAAAGCCCTGAAAACGCGCTCTTTACCTATATAAAAAAATTATTCATTCATTTTTCAACCGGTGGGAACGAAGTCTTACTCATTATTACACGTGGCACGCATGCAGGCATCATGCAAAAGGTGATATATAAATCTTTTTTTTTTTCAAGAAAATTATTGAGATCAAGGCTAAGACTCGAAACGCGCGCCTTTTTACCGCGTAAAATGGGAACAAACAAATTTATAAAGGAACGTCGGAAAACAACGCCGAGAAGTCCGTGAAAACCATCCACACTTGCGTTTTCCTGTTCGCGGAGCTTCACACTTGTTTATTGTTACGCGGGAAAATGCGTTTATCTACAACGCGTCATAAACTAGTTTATTTTTTTTTTCTGAAAGAAGACTTAAGAATATTTTTCAATGTGAATTTTCAAGAGAAATTTAATATAATGTGGACGTATTGTTTAAATACTAGTATGAATATCAAACAGTATGACTGCTAGGTCGACCTATCTATTCTTTCGAGGTCATGAGTAACAAAAAAAAATCACTAAACATAAAGTAATTTGCCTTTTAGTGTTTTTAATAAAATAAATAAGGAAATGACGTGTTTCTATTCACGTTATAAATTATGTTAAAATGATACTCCCGAAAATAAGAATGAAATTAAGAACAAAAACATTTAAACGTTAGATTCTAAAAAGATACTCGGTTAGAACAAAGTTACGATAAAGGACATTTTTAAAGTGTTGTGTATCCCTTAAAAGAAGTTCGAACTACCACTCACTCTTGTACATAATGGTATCATTTTAATGTGGCTATAATCTGTGTTTAACCGGTGGGAGGGTTAGCTGGGTTGTCGGGCGGCGCAGGCGCAGGTCCCGGTTGACTTGGCTGCAATGTCGTTTCCACTATGGGTTCATGAGCGGGCCCGTCCTGAATGGTATCATCAATTTCAAAGTTATCATCGTGAAATACCTTTTACAAGTGGCAGACGAACAGACAGTAAAATGCAACCAACCCAGAATCATACTTTATCATCACAATCACCTTAAAACTACATGAATGTGGGTTGGATGAATCTTGATTAAAGTTGGTCGCCCATGGACAATGGACATACGAGATATTTGCAGTTAAGGGTTTTACGTACAATTCTTTGTTTTTCCCAATAAACTAAAAAAAAGAGTTACAAACGTTGAAAAACTAGTAAGGTTCCCAAATCTCCAAAGGTAGACACCGCATCCGGGTGCGTGCCAACGTTTGTCATTCTACACCAGGTGCTCCGCAACGCGTGCGCCGTGAAACAATGCTAGGTGTGGCCGCATCACGCAGCAGGGTAACTAAGAGCACGCGCGTGACGAATTTCCAGCGGTTTTACACACTTTTTCACTTATTCCGTGATTTTTCTACTTTTTAATTAGTAAATTAGCACTTTTAATTATACTTTAGTTCAGATGTGCCACCAAATATTGAAAAGAACATAAGTGTGCCGCAAGTGAAAAAATGACTGTTTGTCGACATATACATAGAGGGTGACTAGGTAAATTTTGAGCTGTACCGTTTTTAAAACATCATTTATTTGAAATTCGAATTCCGAAAGCCATGCAATAAAAATGTTGTATTCACTTTTTTATTGCATTTCGTGCGCTTTTCTTTGTAACAATGGAATTCGAACGAGAACATTTTCGTGCAATGATGTGTTATACGATGTTAAAGTTGATTTAAATGAAAATGAGTGTAAAGATAGACTAGTATCAGCTTTTGGGGACCTCGCAGCGCCCCGTGCAAATTTTTTTAGATGATATTCTAAATTTAAAGAAGGAAAATGTTCCTTGAAGGATGATGAGAGAAGTGGCCGTCCTGCGACTTTTGTAACGATTGAAAACATCGAAGGCGGTAAAGTAAATGTTGCACGAAGACCCAAAAACTACCTACAAACAGATAAAGGAGAGTTAAGATTTCATCGCCGGTCATTCGTGAAATTTAAACAGCAACACCTACAAGTCAAGAAGCGTTGTTCGCGTTGGGTTCCTCGCAAGCTCGCGTGACATGGTGCAGGGAAATGATTGTAAAATTTGAAAATGGTGAGGGACAGAATATATTTAATATTATTACTGGATATGAGAGTTGGATCTATCAGTATGGCTCACTAACTAAGCGGCAATCAACGGTTTGGGTGTTTCCAGACGAAGAGCCTCCCAGGACGGTCAAACGTAGGCGCAATGTGAGCAACAAAATGGTGGCAACATTCTTCTCTGCGGGTAGACATTTAGCGACAATTTCTTTAGACGATCAAAAAACTGTTAATGCCCAATGGTACTGTGAAGTGTGTTTTTCAACTGTATTCGATGTGTTAAATCAAAAACGTCCTAAAACAGGTTTGAGAGGGCTCTTTTGCATCATTACAATGCATAATCTCACAAAGCAAAGCACCAAGAGTTTTGAAGAGCACAGAAATCCAAGAATTGAGCCACCCTCGTTATAGCCCGATTTAGCTCCACACGACTTCCAGCTTGAAAGTGAATTGAAGCGTGGCATTCTTTTCAACAACCCTGCTCTGAATGCTTTTATGGCAGCTGTTGAGGACTTCGCTAAGGAAGAGTATCGCCAGTGTTCTAAATATTGGTTTAGAGCAGCTATACTCTAAGTGTGTTCCGCGGAACCCTAGGGTTCCGTGATACCTCTGTCGGGGTTCCGCAAGAATTTAGAAATAAAAAAATCAAAACACCTCTCTCTGGTCGCTCCGCGGCTGTGCGGACTCCGCGGCCGCGCGGAGACAAAACGCTATGAATGTTATTTATTTATTTATTTGTATTTGTATAAGCTTGTGTTACATTAGCTGGTACAATATCTCATAAGTTTGGTCTCAACAATTTTATACTTGTACAACGCGTTCGCTCTAAGTTTGCCGGTCTGTGGAATGCGCGTACCCTCCCCCACGTGACAACAAAACTTATAATGTGTCATAGTTTTACCCAAATATCTAACGTACACAATTTTTATTGTTACAATTAAATAAAAAATTTCGAACGTCATACACTCATACCTATCGCCAGCGGCAAACTTAAAACGAGCGGGTAGTATACTTGTAAGCGCTCAGTCTCTTTGATAAAAGCCGCCTCTGAATTAGACGCTATAGTTGTCAACTAGCGACTTTCGTCTCTAACTTCAAAGGATAAAGTCGATATTGTTTACAACGCTATTTTTAAATTTCTGTTTTTATTTTTGCTTTTTGTTTATCAAAGGTGCCGACTCGAGTATTTTCGAGAATATTTGAGATCGAGTCTAGGACTAAGTATAAAAGCGGCGATCGCGCGTTGGCGTCGTCAGTTGATGATTAGCGTTCGGAGCGATAAGTTACTACCTACTTACAAGCTCGCTAGCGAGAAACTAGTGTTCATTGTTTTACTGCCTGCTGTATTCTGTTGTCTCAGTTTTATACATTTCTTCCCTGTAGGTTCTAAATTTAGTCTCTTATACGCAGTAACGATTGTGCATTATTTAAACCCCACTATCCTGACTTGTAACATTATAAATAAAGAAGAATGGAACGTTGGCTTAAAGGTGTTAAACGTGTTCCAACAACATCTTCTAATGACGCTGAATGTTCAAAAGCAATGCGCGCGGAGAATTTAGCAATCACCGATCCAGAAGATGATGCCACGAGTGCCACGACGTCAAGCTCGACGGTTTCAAAGACGAAAAAAAGGAAGTATGATGAATCTTATATCAGTTTCGGATTTGTTGATTCCAACGGCTCACCTCTCTGCATGCTCTGTAGTAAACTGCTTCCTAATAGTTCCATGGCACCTGCCAAATTGCGTCGACATTTAGAAACCGTACACCCCGAGACTAAAGACAAGAATAAAGAATTTTTTGTTCGCAAAAAAGATCAGTTATTAGAAAGTCAAAAAAATATGATGCATGTAACACAAACTACCAACGAAAAGGCCACGGAGGCATCATACTTAGTTAGCTATCGCATTGCACAAGCAGGTGAAGCGCACACTATCGCTGAGAAATTAATAAAACCATGTGTATTAGACATAACAAAATGTATGCTTGATGAAAAATCTGCAAAGCATCTTTCTACTGTTCCGCTATCAAACGATACTGTTTCACGACGAATCCATGATCTGGCAAGCTACGTCAAACAAGAACTAGTTACACGTCTACAAAATAC
This sequence comes from Sesia apiformis, assembly GCA_914767545.1. Lineage (NCBI taxonomy): Eukaryota > Metazoa > Arthropoda > Insecta > Lepidoptera > Sesiidae > Sesia > Sesia apiformis. The sequence goes on along the minus strand of OU611949.1, from coordinate 22,196,574 downwards.
ACGATTCGCTTTGCAAATGGACGAGTCGACTGATGTCGCTGGTTTGGCTATCCTGCTGGTTATTGTGAGATATCCATATAAAAGTTCTTTTGAAGAAGACATGCTTATGTGTTCATCGCTGCTTACAAACACTACCGGGGAAGAAATTTTTAATAAAATAAATATATTTTTTGAAGAACATAATCTCAGTTGGAACAATTGCATTGACATTTGTACAGATGGGGCCAAGGCGATGACAGGTAAAACAGCAGGAGCAGTGTCACGAATGAAAAATAAAGCGCCTAATTGTAGTTCCAGTCATTGTATTCTGCATAGACAAGCACTTGCGATGAAGCAAATGCCGTCTAATCTAAAATTAGTTATGGATGAAGCGGTAAAAATAATTAATTTTATCAAATCACGACCACTACAATCCCGATTGTTCTCATTATTGTGTGAAGATTATGGCAGCAAACATAAAACACTGCTGCTCCATACAGAAGTGCGATGGCTGTCTCGGGGAAAAACTTTAACAAGGCTATTTGAACTTAGAGCCGAGTTACAAATGTTTCTTTCAGCAGATACTTCTTTTAATTTGAAGGACCGTTTGTATGATAAAACTTGGTTGTTCCGATTGTCTTTTATGGCGGATATCTTTCAAAAACTTAACGAATTAAATTTATCGTTGCAAGGTAAACAGACAACAGTGTTTCAGGCCTATAATAAAATAACTGCTTTTAAAAGAAAATTAGATTTTTGGATCATTTGCATTGGTAAGAAAGAAATAGAAAGTTTTACGTTACTCAGTGAGTTTGTTAGCGAAAACGACTCAGAAATGTTTGAAGATAATGTGTTTGAAGAATTGGTCCAATATCTCAGTTCGATGCGCGCATCTTTTGAAAAGTATTTTCCCGAAGAACACAATACAAAAATTAAAGTGAACTCCTGGATTCATAATCCTTTTTTACCCAACTTGGAAAAGCCTGAAAACATGTCAAATGAGATATATGAATCTCTTTTAGAAATGTCATCAGACACAAGTATGGAGTCATTGTTCAAAACGACGCCTCTTAATGATTTTTGGTGCAGAATCCAAGATGAATATGCAATGCTTGGCCAAATGGCTCTGGATATTCTTCTCCCGTTCCCAACTACATATTTGTGCGAAACAGGATTCTCTACCTACGCAGCCACGAAAACAAAATATCGCAATAGACTGGACGCCGAAGCTGATATGAGACTCCAACTTTCTTCCATCAAACCTGATATCAAGCAATTGATGAAAAATAAAAAACAGTTTCATACCTCCCACTAGTTAGATTTTTTCTTTTTTAATGTTTTCTATTATTGTCCTTACCAAGTGGTGAAGTAAATAATAATTAGTAACTGATACATTGTACTTTTATTATGCTGATTAATATAGAATACACTTATAAAAATAATTGTTTTATTGTAGGGTTCCATCAAGTATTTTGCTTCCCAAAAGGGTTCCGTCATTTAAAAAGTTTGAGAACCACTGGTTTAGAGGAATGAATCGCTGTATAGAGACTAATTTTGAGAAAAAAATAAAAAAATATGTTTTTTGTATATATTTTAAATAAATATTTTTTGTTTCTCAAAATTTACCTAGTCACCCACGTATTGCGGAGTATCCACTTACTACAAGGTAGACTGTCTGCTCGTGTCGCCCGCCTTCTTGCTATAAAAAAATACATAAACGAATAATATGCAGTTATACTGTTACTGATACTGTATTAATATTTGTACATAAGATCATTATATCAAATAATATATCATCGCTCACTTTGTTTAATGATGCAATGGATTCCCCATTGTATGTGGCTCTGTGGAACTGGTATCTTTGTTATTTTGATACTCACTTGTACTTCAGTGGCGGCGGCTGTGGAAGCGTCCGGGTGCTTCATTTTCCGTCGCTCGACGTGTCCGAAGCAGTGTTCGCACTCGTCGTCGGTGTCCTCAGAGTCAGACTCGCCGAACTTACGCGGCTTCTCGTATATGCAGCAACCTGTGATACACACACCATTTATAACGGTGTCGCAACTTATCAATGGTCGGATATATGAGATTGTCGTACCCTCGGATTAATAAAAAGCCGTCTTATAATGCAATTTATATTTTACCATTATTTAAATGCGTATTTTAAACTACATACAGATTCTCAATTATTTCATAAACTTATCCATACCAGAGAAAATTTTGCCGAAAAATTAGCTTATCATTTTGTATTTCTCTTAAGGTAGTCCGAAAAATATAATAAGCATAAAAATATCACTTTATGAAAGTAATAATTATTAGGATTTATTATTTTAATGATATATATACAAAAAACTCATCAGAAAATTAATAAAAAGTTATCGAACATTTTACAGATTTTTTAAATAATAATAATTACTAATATATTGTATAATAATTCATTTATTTCAGACCAGTAGTTGATCCATGGTTTTTTTTATATGGAAGTAGGCGGACGAGCAAGCGGTCCCACGTGACGGTAAGTGTTACCGCCGCCCATGGACACCTGCAACACCAGGGGGTATGCGGGTGCGCCGCCGACCTTGCAAAATCCTATTCACAGCTTTCTTGAAGAACCCCATTTCGTAGCGTAATGGAAAGGCCTCTTGAGGCAGTTTGTTCCACAGCCTACGGGTTTGCGGTATAAAATGTTTTTTTCGGACCGAGCAGTACATGGCACCTTCGTATCGAGGAAATGCGGATATACGGCACTTCTGTGGCGGGAGATGCGATTATAAAAACCCGCGGTGGGAAGTATGTTAAACAATTCTTAAGAACATTTATAGTAGAAACATAAAATGTTACTAAAATATAATAATCACAGTAATTCAATACAATAATTACATTAATAAATCAAATTAGATTGCATTATATTTAATTGCAAAATAATTAAATTATTCAGGCTTTATTCCACTGGGGGTGCGATGTGTACTTACTTACATTTAGATTTCTTCTTATTCATATGCTCATTGTCTACGGTATCCTCAGTCCACACAACCTTCTTCCGTTCGCGCTGCTTGGTACGCGTCTGCCGCAGCGTGATCACCGCTACCGGCTCAGACTCCTGAAAAGATGTCCGTATACTTTGAGAAAGACCAAACCGTTTAGCAGCTGTATTTGCTGAGGGCTACTCTCGCTTATCATAAAATATTCACAATTAAAATTTCTTAAAAAAGTAACCAAACGGAAGGTTGGTCTACCGCAAATTCTATTCCTTGCCTTTCATTTAAAGCCAAATTGTTAAACACTATGATTTACACAAAATGTAACATGATTGTAAAATGGCAATATTGTACATCTAGGGTTGATACCCTAGCTAGATTCTAGATCAGGGTTCGGCAATTGGCGGACCGCGGTCCGAATCCGGACCGCGGAGGGTATAAAACTGGACCTTCTCTACCTTTCGATCTATTTCTATTGTACAATCAATTTTCAATATTATTTTCGCGCCATTTTTAAAGTGTTAGCGCCAGAGCAATCAGTTGCCTTGCAAGCGGCGAGCGAACGAGTACCTACCACAGTTTCTAGCTAGATGACGACGCTCTATTATGGCTTCTTTAATAAACATGAAAATAATTATTATAGATGGTTTTTATTGACCTTCCTCTTTTGGCATACAAAGTTGCTTTTTTTTTCGGGACTCTCGATTGAAACGTGTTAATCATCTGGACCCCACTTAAAATTAATTGCCGACCCCTGTTCTAGATGTTCTTGATTTTTGAGTTGATAGCCTAAATGTATAATATTGTAATTTCCTTTGGAATATTGATTACTTGTATACCTGTCTGTCCTCTAGAAAAGTGAACGCGCCAACCCGCTTGGCCAGCATGACGTTCAAGGGCTATACATCTCTCATGCAGAAGACAATGTGCACGAGGAGACCTTTGTTCAGCAGTAGACGATATAAGGGCTGGTTATGGTTAAAACGCTTAGAGAACAAATAGGGTCAGTCTACTTATAGAATTTTCTTAATAAAAGACAGACACGCGAACTTTCCAGATGATGGTCACTTACCATCATCTGGGAAGTCCGCGTGTCACCGTCACCGCCGCTCATAAAACACCAGGGGGTTGCGAGAGCGTCGCTGACTTTCCAGGATCCTATTCACAGCTCTCTTGATGAGTTCTACTGTAGATACTACTTCACCAGAGTTTAAGGTCTTTAAATGCCACCCTAACCATTAGGAGTTAGTTTATCTGCATGGCCTTATTTATGTTTAGACTTTGCAGACTCCTATTCCCAGCTTTCTTGAAAAGTCCGCAAGCCAGTTGGTCCGCAACTTACGGGTTTCCGGAATGAAACATACAGATGGTAAAAAAGGTGTGATTTGTAGATGCATTAGACACAGTCTGACTTGAGTAATTTACTGATGTTCTGTCAACTCTTGTGTTAGTTTGTTTGGATGTATGTATGTGTATGTAATGTTTGCGCATAAAATACAAATTGTATGCACACGAGTCGGGACATAGAAACGCTTCTTGTAACATTTCCACCAATGTACCTTTGTCCACAATAAACAAATAAACACAAACATGCTACATCTCTTCAGATGATGAGAAATTCTAAACTGTCTGAGAGTGGGATATTGACAATTCAATGGTATTCAGGTTTCAACTGGTATATAGTTGCACCAGCCCAGAGATGTGAGCAGTACTCCATGGACTCAATATAAAGATAAAGAGATGTACAAACTAAGTCCTCGCTCCCCGAGAGAATATTCTAACAATCAAATGTCGATGGCCCCATCGAATAAACGTGCAAACGAAAAACATCAACTTGAATTGAATGAAATGAAAAGTAAAAAAAATCCACTCTTACATGAATATTATAATTTATATATATTATAAAAATTTGCTTGGTATTTAGACATTCTAAAAAAACTTCATTCGAATCACAAGTCAGCACTATAATTTCTAAGAAAGGATTACACGTTTTTGCGCGTCAAATATACATGTTTCCCAAATGTAATACATACTTAGCATGCCACTAAGATTGACCGTAAAAAAAAACTAGTAAAAAACACATTTACACGGTTATTCGAGTAGTATTTTATGGATGGATGTGATGACTTTTCTGAGGAAAGATATCTTATTGTCAGTACGGGACTTATGAACTTTGATTATGATTTAACTTAAAATTAAATGAATTCCCTAAAATCTCAATAGGAAACTAGAGTGAACAACAAGGTTCCTTTTCTAAGATAATGTCACAACCATAAAATACGATATCTTACACTATCATAATAAATAAGTAAACATTTAAAACGGTTACATAATTTAATCAAATACATTAAAAAATAACATCTCAAAAATAAACAATGACATCTTTATCTTATTTACGTAACAGCTACTTGAGATAAAATGGAATGTTTCCAATGTAAAGTACAGCAATATCATCAGCGTATTACTTTACTATCAAATAAACTATCAATTTTAGATTGGTTATAACCTAAGAAATTGGATAGAACTTCACTAGTGTGTTGCGCTAAAGTGGGTGGAGCAAATCTGGCATAATTACCACCTTCGCTGTACACAGTTGGTGGGCCTACAATTTTCACAGTCCCAGCATGGGGATGAGGCAACTCCTTAACCAATCCTATCGCTTTAACATGCTCATCCTCAAACACATCTTGCATCTTATTCACTGGTCCATTGGCAAATGATGCATCCTCGAAGATAGTCATCCATTCTTTCTTCGTCTTTGTCTTGATAATCTCACCAATTATTTGAACCAGTTCATCACGGTTTTTGACACGATCCGAGTTGTTTCTAAATCTTTCATTACTGACCAAATCCTCCCTATTTATCAGTTTGCAGAAATTTGCAAACTGACTATTAGAGCCTGTACCGATAACGATATAGCCATCTTTAGTATCAAACCCTTGATACAGAACTAGATTTGGATGTGCCATGCCCCATCGCTGTGGTTCTATGCCACAGTTCAAATAACTGCTGGCTATGTTCAGCATGCTCGCTACTTGAGTGGATAGAAGGTTACAGTCAATTTTCTGCCCTTTACCAGTCTTCTGACGGTAGTATAGAGCTGTTATGATAGCGGCAAAGGAGTGGAGTCCTGTTGTTAAGTCAGTTATGGCAATTCCAGGTCTACAAGGCCCTCCATTTTTATCACCAGTCGCATTAAGAAGACCGCCCATAGCAGCTGCGATTGTGTCATAACTGAAAATACAGACTGTTGTTTTTACTGCAATTTGATGTAATTAAATTAGAATAAAGGTACAAGAACAAATTGATGTAATTGTGATTAAATATCAGTGCAACTATCAAATCATCTATCAGCACAAATAGGATTCTTAAAGAAACATTCCCAGGTAAAACAAAACTGCCTAATTCTGACGATCCTTGTTCCATCAACCTTAATCCAACAATGAGATTTTTTTTAATTATTATCTTTTTAAATGTTTTTTAAAGTGCTTTTTCGAATTAAAACATATTGTAGTAGCTCTTCGTTAATTGCAACTTCTCACTGTGGGACATTCTGTTTTTCATTTATTTTTTTTTTATAAAAGAAAAGATGATTTTTGTGTGCTCCTACTAAAAATACTAAATACACACCCCGGTTTCTTAGAATATGGTCCTGTCGGTCCAAACCCAGTGATGGCACAGTAGATCAACTTGGGGTTGATTTGGCTCATCTTCTCATACCCAACGTCCAGCTGGTCGAGCTTACCGGGCACAAAGTTCTCCACCATCACATCACATTTTTTAGCTAAATCATAGAGTATTTTCTTTCCTGAAAATGTAGTAATTATTTTTGATTATTGATGTTGCTAGATCTTATAATTTGCAATAAAATATATTACATATGATTATTATATTATAAATAATGACCATATGACAAATTATTTGAGAAAATGGACCTTATGTCCATTCTAGATTCCCAGATGATTCATATAATCTTAAACAATAACAATAGATATGTCTTAAAAATTTTGTGTTAGAGGATGTTTCTATTTAAACAGAATCTTGAAATAATTAAATTTTAAGTCACAAAATCTTAATCAAAGTCTTATTGACTACAAATACTAATTGACTACTGAATACCAAAGTCAATAAGTACATACTGACAATAATGGTCCTTTGCTCAGATAATATCATAAGTAACTAATATTTAAAAGATGTTAACAAATACAATTACAATTTTATTTGTTCATTTAGTATTTAGTTAAAAATTCCTTTCAATTTAAATATATACTTTAACAAAGGTTAAGAATAATTTAAATAAATATTATAAACATTCATATGTCAGAACAACATTCAGAGCAAAATATTTGTTTTAGAACAAAATATATGCCTTTACTAAATGTATTATTTTCATTACAATTATTCAATTGAATTCACATGAAAAATAATTGTTTAAAAGCCAAATGTAACAGACCAAATAAGTTTTCAATATATCCATGTTTCCACATAATCATGTGGATGATTATTTCATCACTCATTTTGCTATTATTAATTACCAATTATTCTTAGAATTGTCATAATACTGTCAATTACTTTATACTTAATAAATCAATAAGGGCCTTAAATCTAATTAGAACAAATAATCTTACCGTCTGTTGTCTTCATGTTAACGCAAATACTCTTCTTGTTTCTGTTAACAGCTAGAAAATAGAAGGAATCTGCACTGCCATTTATAAATGGGGGTCCCCACTTGCGCGCTTCGTCGCCCTCTAAGCTCTCCACTTTTATCACATTAGCCCCCAAGTCCCCAAGTGACATGGTACAAACAGGGCCAGCTATCACCCTGCTCATATCCAGGACGTTCACATCACTTAGCAAACCTGGAGCCTTCGTAGAGTAATACCGAAAAACAGTTTTTGAAGTCAAGAAACATTTCCTAACAGCTTCCATATTGATCAACGTATCAGAAACGACTAATGCGTCATGCGCGTATCTCATACATTAACAATACAAACAATGATATGCCTATTACTTTATCATTATCAGAACTGGCTCATACCTCCTGCAATGGTGCAGGCACTGTAGTCGCCACAGCTGTGCTGGTCGTCGCCATCTCTCCTTGTTTTTGACGCTCTCCCATTAATCAGATAGTTTTACGATAATATTTCTCACATTATAATCTAAAATATTAATATACCGTTATGTTTTTGCGACAATATTCAATAGAATACTTATCACTTGAGTAAAAGAGAAACGAAATTTTTGACAACCAATGAAGTGTCATTATTGACATTAGACATTTTTTAAATATAATTTATTTGGACACTGGCGTAGTTATTCGTCCACACAGCAAATAATAAAACAAAATTGTTTTTACACGTCGTTGTCCCGCCCCGTCGAACTAGGAGTCGTTCAATAAAGTGATAGTGTAGTTTTTTTTATAGTAGGCTTACTGAGAACAGAGTTGGACTCCTTGAAAGAAAAAATACAGTCTCACGCTTATATTTAATTATCAAAAACATTATAACATTGTAAATCATCACCTGGTGTTGCAGGTGTCCATGGGCGGCGGTAACACTTACTATCACGTGGGACCGCTTGCTCGTCCGCCTACTAATCTATAAAAAAAATCCTGCTACTCTTTTCAGCAAAGACAAAAACAATGCACCATATTCCAGTTGTCAAAAAGAAGATTTTCGATTGTTTTCAAATGCAATTGACATTCGTTGGATTTCTTGGCGGTAGCCCTTGAAGTAAAGTTGATAGTCTATAAAAACTATCATTATTAAACCACAAATCCTACAATACACATTTCTTGAAATAATCGAACTTACTAATCGTAGTACTCTTCCATAAAATACTAGGGGTTCACTGAAAAATTAGGATTAAAGCGTAATTAGAATCACTAATCAGGTTACAGTACATTGCTCCCATCTACGCTTTTGTATCAATTTATCATGTACCTATTACTTGAAATCATTTTCTTTTATTTATTTACTCCATTTTGTAAATTGTTACAAAAGGCGGACTTAATGCCCTACAACATTATCTCCTAGTCAACCTTTGGGGCAGGTATGCAGGACATGAAGTGGTAGGGGAGTAAATAAATGTAACAAATATAAGATAGAAAAAAGAGTTACTGTAAGTAAATACTAAAATAATATAATATCTGTATTTATGACTATTATAATACATATACATAAATAATACACACACAAAAGATGATTAGGCAGTGTTATTAAGCAAGAAGGTCAAGAGGTCAAGTCAAGAGTGTCAAAAAGGTATTCTTTATGCAGTCTCTTGAAAATAGGTACCTCGGGAAGGTGCTTTTTTAATATGTACAGGCAGCGTGTTCTAGAATCGAGCGGCCTGCACGGCGAAGGAATCAGCAAGAAAAAAGAAAATCAAATAGGTAAATCAAAAAATATTTTATTTAGACGGATTTTTTATTCGTGCTGGGATATAATATGTAGAACTGTACCTACCTAAATAAAATGTCATCTCCGTATAAATTTCTGTTTGACAGTTCTACATGTCATATACCTGACTCAAATAAAACATCCGACTTTAGTATACTTCAAATCCATAGAGCATGTTTTGCATTTTGGTGTATTTTGTGTGTATTTTGGATATGTGATATAATTTGCTATATACAAACTTACAGGCGCTTTAATAAATTAGGCACATCGAGTGTTCTACATCCATGATTATGATTAGGCATGCCTTAATACTTTTAATTATATTCTTCCTTTTCAGCTTAACTTGCCTTTTCGCAGTCATGTAGTGAAATAGTTCCGAAATTCGAAAATCATGATCTCCGCAATTGAAATCTATCTGAAATTATATTTTGGGGAAACCGTAAACTGACATAGGAATTACTTAGAAAGGTTACCAGCTTATCCTTTATGAAGTCTAGACATTTCTCGAGAGGGGGTGAAAAGCGACTCGATATCAAAGCCTACCACGATCATTACTATGGTTCCAAATTTTATAAAATAAATAACGCCACAATCAATGGCCCACACTAGGATTCCTTGTGTCGTAGGTCCAGAGACACATACAAAGGCAAACACAAACACACACCCAGATTCGAACATACATTTGTCTATTTTGTAAAAAAACAAATCTTTTATCCGACTGGGAAACGAACACGGGACAAAAGGCGCAGCAAGCAGGGTCTCTATCAACTGCGCCAGTCGGTCGGTCAAAATGGCGAGAATCTTTCACAAAAAAACATATTTGACCTGCCAGCGATTTTAGTAGTGCTGCTATATTTTTGACCAAGTCATATTACGTAGGCAAACTAATCGGAGCGACCGAACAACTCGGCCTTGGTAACAGTGGATATGTATATTTTTGGTAAACCATAGAGTATAATAGAATGTTGAACTGCTTTCGGTTTATAAAGACTGTTGAAATCGTCTTCTAGTGAACGGTAAACAGTGAACTTGTGTTACTTTTTTAGACTCCATAAGCAGCGCGTTACTCTGGCTGGTCAGGTTATAATTTTATAAGACACCAACTTGTATAGGTACATTGATGTTAGCAAATTCTGCATATTTTCAGCGTAATCAGCAGTGTTAATAGCGTCTCTCTTATCGGACTAAGCACCAAAGTCCCCTTATTTTCACGTAAGAAAAAATAACGGAAAATAACATAATAAATCTCAATTACTTCTCTTTTATATTAGCTACTCTTGCGTGGTTTCCATCTATGCAATATGACAGCAATGTGCTGACGTAAAATTTTCCAATCTGTGCTCTGCAAATAAAACTATGAAAATGCAAATAAAGAAAAACAATGACACATTACAACAAATAAGTAAATCTATATAAATAAAAATTAAATGCTGTTCGTCGGTAAGCGCATCACTTGAGAACGGCTCGACCAATGTGGCTATTTTTTTTTTAAATGTTCGTAATCCGAATAAGAAAAATTGGATAAGTTGCCCGGAAAATTGGAAAAATCGGGAAAAACTGAAAGTGCTTTTTCCTATGGGATTTTTGTATGAACTTATTGAAATTATTGTATTATTGAAATTTGGATAGGACATCGTCTGTCGGCTCAGCTAGACTATAATACGAGTATAATAAAGAGGTAAATTAATTAATGTGTATTTGTGTGGATTGTGGGGGGTAATTTCTGGAACTACTGAACCGATTTCAAAAATTCTTTCACTAATAGGAAGCTATATTATCCGTGTCTAATATAGGCTATATTTTATTTTGTAATTTTGAAAAAAAAAACAAACCGAAGTGAAGCGACAGCGGGTCGCCAATAGTTAATAAAACAGATACATAATTTAATAAAATTTACCTAATAATAAACAAGTCTGAAAAAATAAAAATGATTGGTTTCTCTTATTTATAAGCTAGGTACTTACAGCGAGGTACTTGAGATAAAATGGAATGATTCCGTAAATTAAGTCATCATCGACCTTATAAATTTACTCTCAAATATTTTTTTTTTATATTTCTGACGAGCATACAGTCCACTTGATGGTAAGTGGATACTGTCATCCATAGACATCCGCGATACATGCCAACATCAGTCCAGAATGACAATCGTTAGCATTCCCCCGGATGCGCTGCTTACCTTTGCAGATTAAAGAATGGATTGGGAAAATGGGGACGGAGAGGATGGGATGGGAATGGGCTCTGGCATATCTCACTCACTACCGAAACACGTACGTACATTGGAGAAATACGTTAAAGTAGGAAATGCAGTACATTTCAAAATAGTTTTCTGTAAGAGACGGGTAACGTGGCCAGTTGTGAGGCTCAGTGGCTGTGGGATACAACGGCCCAGCGGCTGTGGGAATGCAAGGTGCACTCTCCCCCAAATGCTTGTCAAATGGATGTTTAAACATCAAATTACAACAGCACTGTACCTTGTAATCTTATTTAACATTATCATTATACGAATAGGTATCTACCTCAAAAATTGTTAATTCAACGATGTTTATATAGGGACTGAATGCGAGACAAAATAAAAATAAATTTTACAATCATCACAGAGCCAAATTATAGTGTCGTTTTTCGGGCATTGCGTCCGAATTTTCTGACGTTCACTCACCGGCTGAAAATTATTTTTCAGTGATTTGAACCCAAGAGAATTCTTTGGAATAATTCCAGCACTGGGCAGCGCGCCGAATATCTACCTAGCGACTTAGCATTTAAAAATAAAATTATTTATAAATAAATTCGTTAAGTGTGATGATCTCGCTGGATTCTATTGCAATACTGGCTTCACATTCAGAAATGTAATTATGTTTAGTGGAGTTTTTCTAAAATGGTGAATAAATCACTGTCTTTTGATTACCAGAAAAAAATATATGATTACCCCTACTAAAAGTGAATAAGTACCAGTGGCCTTTAAATATCTAACTACTTATGTAAGCTACCTTGATATACGAGGCACTGATTGACCAAAAACGGATACGACGGTAAAGAAAGCTTTTGTTACAAATTTATTACACCTTTCTCATTTACATGTTTTAAGACTTCTATTATATAGGTAGATACTTAATTGTTTATTTTTTTTTTTCAAAAACTAAACAACATTTTACTAGTAACAAACAATGTTAAGCTGATAATAACTATCAAAAACAAATAAATGAATTCTCATCATTAAAAAGCTATTAATAAACTAAATCCCGTCATTAATTGTTGTATTATTCTGGAGAAACATCTTTTAGGCGTTTCTTATGACTTCTAAAACAATTCGAAAATTTCACTCGTGTGTACTTTAAAGACAGCTTTTAATCTTTTATAGCTATTTATAAGTATTCCCGATTTATGAATGCAGCCATGCATACAGATTACTAGTGAATTGAAAGACCTTTCAAGCGGATCGGTTTTAATCTTCTATAGCCTTTTATAAGTATTTCTCATTTAGTAATTCAGTCACGCATCATTATATCTCAGTTTATTATATCTACTTATGGTACTAGCTTCGCCCGCATGAAATTAGTATCAATTAAAAGTCAATTGATTATAAAATTAAGTAAATACTATACCGTACATTCAGTCTATGTCTCTTCAATGTTAGATATAAGCTCACCACCACATTCCCACATTCGTTCAATATAATTCCCACCTCGGGTTTCTACAACCGCACCTCCCGTCACAGAAGTGCGGTCCATCCGCATTTCCTCGATACGGAGGTGTCGCACACTGTTCGGTCCAAAAATTATTTTATATCGCGAACCCGTAGGCTGTGGAATGAACTGCCTCAAGAGGTCTTCCCATTAAACTACGACATGGGGTTCTTCAAGAGAGCTGTGAATAGGATTTTGCAAGGTCGGCGGCGCGCCCGCATACCCCCTGGTGTTGCAGGTGTCCATGGGCGGCGGTAACACTTACCATCACGTGAGACCGCTTGCTCGTCCGCCCTCTTCTCTATAAAAAAAAAAAACACAATCTTCAAATCTTTCCATCCAACCGCTACCGACGAACTTCTTCAAGTTGCCAGTGTACCTGGCCGAAGGGCGTGCCACACTGCGCTCAAAATAAATGAGAATATAAATAGACTTTGTTTACTTAACGTATATGGTAAACTTTAATATATTTTTTTTTCGTGATGTTTATATTTTTTTATTACTGAGTATTGATTATTGAGCCCAGTATTGAGCAAAGGCCTCCCTCAACTCTTCCCTATCCTTTTTGACTCCACTTTTTCCTTAAATTCCTTCCTTCACTTTTCCTTCCACTTTTTTTCCTTTTTCTTTCCTTGAGGCACTTTCTGTTTTCTTCACATCGTCCATCCATCTCTTCCTCGGTCTGCCTCTTGATCTTTTATTCTCTCAGTATGCCATTAGTTGTTCTTTTAATATCTATTTATCGACTTACCTATATATGTCCAGCCCATCTCCAATTTTGTTTTTGTATAAACTGAATGCAGTTTATCATCAATACCTCTTGTCCCTCCAATAATCACTGGTCTAGACTTATCTGTCTAGTTGTATAAATATTTCTTTTTTTATAATTCTTATTTTTCTCACTTATTGAATGTTGAATAATACTCCTAGATCTGACCTTTAGTCCCTTCAGTGGTGACACTGGCCCAGACACACTGTCTGTTCAGTAATATTAGCGGACCAAATCATTCGTTACTTCAGTAATAAAATAACTAATAATACTGGTCAGGATATTCTCCATCCGTTCTGGACTGAATTGGATCGGTCCCTTCTACACTCACCTCTATCTGTTGCAAGAGCCATAATTTTAGAATCGAGACTATGCCTTATTTTGTGTTATTCCTACAATGTAGACGGACTAAATTCCTTCCTAATAATATTTTTTGTTTTGACAGAACCATAAAAAGGTCTGCCTTCTAGTTACACACATACCATGCCTCCATATCTATATATATAAAACAAAGTCGGATTAGTTACACCATTTATAACTCAAGAACGGCTGGACCGATTTTAATGATCTCTGATTTGTTTCATTAGTCTACGCTCCGAATAGCAGAATAACTATTAAAATATCTGAAATTTTTCACGGAAAAAAAAAAGAAAATTAATCTAGAAATACATATATTGAACTAAATAGAAAAAAACTGGGTAAGCGCCATCTGTTGGGCAGCCACAGCAACGTGTGGCCGAGCACAGCTACGAGTAGTAAAGTCATAAAATTGTATACAAGTACAACCTAAGTGGATAAGTGGTGGTACTGTTTTACTAAGTTGCAGTGAATAGTTAATCGTACAACCAAATCATACAAAGCAGCTCGTTTCACTCGATATTCCTAAAATGTTTGTAGTGTTTTGTGTAATTTTAATTACTATATTGATAGTACGAGTAATAATCAAGTTTGAAAGTGCTCTGCTGTATAAAGATGGCTGTACGACCCCAAAGTGGAGACTATGTCTCCCAATTACTTTGTAAGTACCTAGATGGGTAAATAAACTGTTTATAGCGGTGGTTCTCAAAGTGTGCGCCTCGGCACCCTTGGGTGCCGCGAAATACACAATTTTCACAATTTTATTTCCATATTCAATTCAATGTTATTAGGACACGACATCTAGCGGAGTTGATGCAATTTACTTATTTATTTATATATATACATATACACGTACAGGAATCACTTTACGAATGCATTTGTTCTAAGAAAAATTTACGGACTCTTCGTTTGAAGATATCACGATTTGGAGCAGCTCGTATGAGAGGCTATTCCAGAGCTTGATAGCTTGAACACAGTAAGTTATATGTTATGTTATTCATTTTTATTTAACCCATAAATTATTTGGCTTTTCGCAAAGTATACTTATTTTAATTGTATACTTTAATTGTATATTAAGTATACTTGGAAAATTTGGATTTAGCAAGGGCGCCGAGAAACGAAAAAGTTAGAGAACCATTGGTTCATTGCATAGATGTTACACAAAAAATTATAAAATTAATGAACAATCTTTTATAAAAGAAAATACAAGTCTTAGTGCTTTATAATAACAAATTCTTCTGGTGAAAGGTTGTGACTGAAGTAAACGCAGATAAGTATTGAACATATGTTAAGTGATGGGTAACCTATATATGTAGTTATAATTAATACATACATATGTCCATAATAGACATTGCAATGCAATCAGCACTTTCAGTACCCACTGCTGAACATGGGCCTCCTCGAGCACATTGTCTTCTGCATGAGGGATGTGCGGCCTTAAAACGTCACGCTGGCCAAGCGGATTGGCGAGTCCACTCTTTACGAGGTTGGTGTAACTACCTCGTAAGGTGAGGTACTCCTCAGGGCTTGTGATGGCCACTTTGTTTTTTTTTATAGAGAAAAACGCGGCAGACGAGCATACAGTCCCCTGATGGTAAGTGGATACTGTCGTCCATAGACATCCGCGATACTTGCCAACATCAGTCCAGAATGACAAACGTTGGCGCGCCTACCTTTGCAGATTGAGGAAAGGATTGGGAAAATGAGGAGGAATAGGAATGGGGTTTGGAATATCTCCCTCACTACCGAAACACGCAAGTAGTACATTGTGGAAATACGATAAAGTAGGAAATGCAGTACATTAGAATCCCTTATTTAGTATTGTTATCCCTTAGTCGCCTTTTACAACACTCACGGGAGGAGATGGAGTGACTCTATTCTATAGCCGGCCGACGCTACACGACACATCAATATATAGATATTAATATACAATCTATCTATATATTCCGTATATATATAAAGCTCGATTACCACTCACTCACTGACTGACTCACTGACATAATTGTTCTCCCAGTTCCCACCTGGTGGGCGAGAAACTTTGAATGAGAAAGTAAACTTTCGGGGTCGGTGAGCACCAGAAAAATCCGACTTCTTCGAGTTGACCATACCCGATGAAAAATTCCAACGGCCAGCACAAACGGTAACACCTGCGCGGGGGGTGCTCGACCAAATGTCATAGAGAACTGCGGGCAGATGCCAGCGGGCGTCGCGAAAATTTGAATTTCGAACGTCCAGCGTCGCCTCCATACAAAATGAAATCGCTCGTAGCTCGGAAACGGTAAGAGGTAAGTGGGAGGTGCTCGACCAAATGTCATTGAGGAAGGTGTAAGCTTTTTCGTGGTTGCAAAATTTTTTCAAAATGGCCGATTCAAGATGGCGGCCGATTTTCAAGTTTTTCCGAGGGGGGTGGAAATCGGTATCCGGGGGGTCGTGGGGGCCCTGATTGAGAATTTCGGGTCGGTTTTTCGATCCCGCCATTTCCAAGATGGCGGCCGTCAATTGAAATTTCAAATTTCGATCGCCCATAACTCCCGCGAGGCCGGAGGCCGAGCACGGCCGGCGAGGCCGCAGGCCGAGCTCGCCCGGGACTTGCACCGGGAGCGGGCCCGTCCTCATCCGGTGGACCTTCAGCTCGACGGTCGACGGCCTGCCTCAACGGTGACAGATATTCCCATGGTGCTCGACCGAATGTCATAGAGAATCGCAGGCAGTCTGACGAGAGCGCGATAAAAATTCAAAATGGCGGATTCAAGATGGCCGCCATACAAATTTATTTTGGCCTTCTCTCCCGAACGGTTGGAGATATCGGATCGGTGCTCAAACTAATGTGGTGGGGCAAGTCGATGTCCTTCCACTGAACCAATTTTTTTTTCCAAGATGGCGAATCCAAGATGGCGGCCATTTTTCAAGTTCCTCCGATCGGGATGAAATTTAATACCTGGGGGGTTCAGGGGACCCTGATTCGGGATTTTGGAACATTTTTTTAATTCCGCCATTTTTCAAGATGGCTGCCATACAAAGTGGAAATTTCGATTTTGGGGTCCGAGGGCATTTCCGAGGCCGTAGCTCGAATTGGGCAAGGGGTGCGGGGTGGAATTCCCTCTCGTTAGAAACTCTGGTCTATGGGGAAATTAGGCGGAAAAAAAAATCCAAGATGGCGGACACAAAATGGCTGAAATTTAAAAACAACTTTGGGAAATTTAAAAATTTCTGAGTGAATGTGTTTCGAGGTGGAAAATCGAGGAGGAAATTGGCTTCCGGAGGGTTCCGATTGGGGATTTAGGGTGGGTGCCGAAATTTTCCAAGATGGCCGCCATACAAAATTCTTTGGACGACAGCTCCGAAACGGTTAGAGATATTGGGTTGGTGCTCAAACTAATATTGTTTATCATGACGATTTCATTCTACTGAGGGGAAAATTTTTTTTCAAGATGGCGAATCCAAGATGGCGGCCTTTTTCCAAATTCATCCGATTCGGATAAAAATCGATATCTGGGGGGGTTTAGGAGATCCTGATTAAGAATTTTGAAGAATTTTAACTTTCTGAAGATGGCGGCTATACAGCGAGGCCGCAGGCCGAGCTCCGCGTAGGGCGAAGCCCGGAGCGTCCGAATTCGATCACTGTGTAACTTACGCGAGGCCGTAGGCCGAGCTGCGTTTAACGAGGCCGCAGGCCGAGATACGCGTAGGGCGAAGCCCGGAGCGACCGGACTACGGCACAACCAGCCGCGCATGGTGTGTAACTTACGCGAGGCCGAAGGCCGAGCTGCGTCTAACGAGGCCGCAGGCCGAGATCCGCGTAGGGCGAAGCCCGGAGCGACCGGACTACGGCACCACCAGCCGCGCTCGCAGTGTAACTTACGCGAGGCCGTAGGCCGAGCTGCGTCTAACGAGGCCGCAGGCCGAGATACGCGTAGGGCGAAGCCCGGAGCGACCGGACTTCGGCACCACCAGCCGCCGCGCACGATGTGTAACTTACGCGAGGCCGTAGGCCGAGCTGCGTCTAACGAGGCCGCAGGCCGAGATCCGCGTAGAGCGAAGCTCGGAGCGACCGGACTACCGCACCACCAGCCGCGTACTCTGTGTAACTTACGCGAGGCCGAAGGCCGAGCTGCGTCTAACGAGGCCGCAGGCCGAGATCCGCGTAGGGCGAAGCCCGGAGCGACCGGACTACCGCACCACCAAAATTTCAAGTTGTCCGATCTGGATGAAAATTGATATCTGGGGGGTTCAGGGGAGCCTGATTAAGGATTTATGGTTATTTCCAAGATGGCCGCCACACAAAATTCTTCGGAAGACATCTCCGAAACGGGTAGACATATCGGATTGGTGCTCAAACTAATATTGTTTATCATGACGATGTCTTTATATTGAGGTAAAATTTTTTTTCAAGATGGCGATTCCAAGATGGCGGCCATTTTTCGAATTCATCCGATCCGGATGAAAATTGATATCTGGGGGGTTCGGGGGAGGCTGATTAGGGATTTGGAATTCTTATGCAGGTCCCTCACAACATCAACTACAGCGATCTCTCTCAGTGTGTAACTTAAGCGAGGCCGCAGGCCGAGCTCCGCGCAGGGCGAAGCCCGGAGCGTCCCCCCCATTAGGGGGAGGCCGGCGCCCGGGGGGCGCCGCCGAAACCTAGTATAATATATAAAAATGGATGTTGGTATATCTGATGTTAATAGACTTCGACACCGTTTGACCGATCACCATGAAAATTGGCACATACCTATATGTATTTTTTCATGGAGAAGGTTTTTATGCTATTCACTCTGTTGTAACTCGCCACTAGATGGCGCTGCAGCACATCAACTTCTATACCGTTCAATCGATCGCCATGAAAATTGGTCTACGTAGGTATTTAAGCACGGAGAATATTTTCAACCGATTGCAAAAATCATATCGACGGCAAAACAGAATAATTTGTGATTTTATATACAGAGGTAAATAAATATACGCAGGCAGGACAACGTCTGCCGGGTTTTGCTAGTAATATATAATCTCAAAGAAATATAAGTCAGATTTGACGATAGACAGAGAAAGGAACTTCCCTTAAACATATTTTGACGCAAACGCACTTGTAAACACGCAAACAAGCAAACGCAACCTACACGAGGGATTGTCTCCCGGCGGCGATATTCTCGTCTGTGCCATACCACTAATTACAATAGGAACTACGAGTATATGGCCTATCGGCGAGCCAATCTACACGCGGCGAATATCGTCGTGTAGCTCGTGTAGTTGGCGCCTTAGATAAGCATAGATCGTGTTAAAGCTGGACGCCGATTTGGCGACCAGCGTGTTGGCTCAGCAATCCGGCTAAGAACCAGATGTTAGAGTTGCACGTCGATCGCGGTCGAAGGCCAATGTTGCAGGTCACACGTCGTGGCTTTAACGGGGGGTGTAGGGATTTAGGCTTTGCCGGTCTTGATGTTGGTGCAGGGATCTCGGCAGATCAGATGTTGGGGTGAATACGGAAATAAAACGCTGCTCTGGTTTACATTAAAACACAGGGGTGCGGAGGGAGCGGCAACGGGCAGCAAGCTCACTTTTCTTCTTAGGTTTCTTACTATACAAGTGGTGAGGACGAACTGGCTTATAACCTAGGTATCCTAGCACTTTGGAGAGCGAGAATAAGACATATAAAACACAAGCAAATCGTACATAAACAAATTATAAAATGTAAAGGTAAAGAAACAATAATATAACACATAATCCTTAACTAAACATTTTACATCTTACATAATATTAATATTCTATTCATTTTATACATAATATCGACATCTTATGATAACGGTAATGTATGTGTTAACATTTTATGATTTCGGAGGAAGGGCACGTGAATTTCACTCTTGACCAAAATTCCGCCGCTTAAACTTTACTGTTTGCGGAACTCTGTTTAGACGGCCCTCTTTTCCTCCGAAATGTGTGATGTTAGCACGTATATATTTCGCGCACTGATTTTATATTGTACACATAGGTATATAGGCACCACACTTTCACTATTCACTATTCTGTCGTGCACAGATCGCGGTATGGTTTTGCTACCTAATTAAAAAATGTAACCGTTTATTCAACTAAGTACCTAATTACAAAATAAATAGAACACACAAACGAAAAGATTAATAGCCATTTAAATACTTTGTAAATTTAAGAGGGCTGTTGACTGCGTTTGATCTCCAGTTTTACGACACTCGATGCTATAAAACGGTTTACACTCGTCCGGACGTTCCGGAATTCTTGTACATATACAAAGTGTTCAGTTACGTTTGGCAACAGATAAGCAAATAATCTACGTACGTTTTGAAGGGAAACCAGAGTAAATAATCTACTTCGTTTCCTAATGAATCTAATTTAGTTCAATAAAATTAGAACATACTCGTAAAGAAATCTGTAAGCCTGGTTCAAATCTTTTGATCATTTTTTTCCCCGTTGAAATTGAAATAAATATTTAAATGAGCAAATTTTAAAGGTGCGTTAAGTTTAAGTTCTCTGGTGAAGACTTAAGCTAATATGAATCCCCCAAATAACAGGTTGTTTTATTGAGCATGATTTGCTGCTCATTTAGTACTTTTCGCTGTTTGTTTAAATACAAGCCATACACAACTCTCCGAAAATTAATATTTTTACAGAAAAATGCGTAACATTATTATGTCAATTATCCCAAAATCATGTGCAGAACCCATGGCTTTAGGCTTCGGGACACAAATACACACCGTGTATTTTATATTGTTGTATGGGGCTTGTAAAGTTCTATAAACTTTTGGATGAACTATTCTTTTTTTTAAAACGCGCAGGGATATTTCGCTATAATCAAACTGGCGTTAAAATTTTCTTTTTTTTTTTTACATATTTTTTGGACATCCTTCGTCTTTATGATGTTTTACTACACCGCCAATTATTTATTTAAAATTCCGTACTAAACGGCACAAGCTGGGATTTGTACTCAAGATCTCACAATTTGGAGTCGGGAATCTATTCTGCTAAGCTCATAGACATACTATTTTACTGAATCAATGCCTAGACTATTCACTGCGTGCTTTTTACTTTATCTTTAAGTCATTTTTCAATGATCGGAATAGGTATTAACATTAATCACTCTGATATGCTCTAGTTTTTTTTGTCTATGACACGAACATTGAAGTCCATGACCCACACGACCGTTCCTAATATCGAACCCTCACCCACGACTACAGACGATTTTTTGCACTTAAATGAACACTAGACTAACAAAGCTGTTTTTTTTTGTAAAAAATTCTGAAAATTTCACCGCATCACAAAAAGTTTTAAGTAAAAATAACACAGTTGCGAATGCGTTGACCTGAAACTGTCACGTTGGACAACTGGAAACGAGGGCGAGGTATAAATGACATTGAAAAATGAACACAATATTTTTAATGACTTATTTTTTTTCCGTGGCAAAGGAAGGGAGTGGTGTCTAATGATGGATGAATGACTTTGCTAACTTTGCGAGATCACGACTCGAATTTCATTACGTCTCAATTATGATTTACCAACTGGATCTAAAACGCAACTAATTCCAAAGAAATATAAAACAGACTGAAATATTATTATTTTTTATAGAAAAAAGGCGGCAGGTGAACATACAGTTCACCTGATGGTAAGTGGATACGTCCATAGACATCCGCAATGCATGCCAACATCAATCCAGAATGACAAACGTTGGCACGCCCCCGGATGCGCTGCCTTGCCTACCCTTGCAGATTAAATAATGGATTTGGAAAATGGGGAGGGAAAGGATGGGATGGGAATGGGTTCTAGCATATCTCACTCACTATCGAAACACGTTACGTACATTGGGGAAATACGATAAAGTAGGAAATGCAGTAGATTTCAAGGTAGTCTTCTGTGAGAGAGGCGTAACGTGGACAATCGAGTGCGCCCAGCGGCTGTGGGAATGCACATGTACTCTCCCCCTACCAAATAAAAAATATAAAACATATAAATAACATAAAACAGCATATAACATATAAAAATAAAATACATTATAAAAAATAACAAGATTTATGGATAAATTTCCACACAAAAAATAGTTTAGGATCTATATTTCGATTAGGTTAGGTTATGTATGTACCTATTGTTGGATACGGGACATGGCCTTAAAAAGGCACGCTGTTCCGACGAGTTGGCGAGTCCATTCTTTTAGAGGCGGTGTAGTTCCTTAGGGCTTGTGGTAGCGGTTTTCTTATCGCTTTGTCGCCTTTTACGACACCCATGGCCCATGGGAAGAGAATATGGGGTGGTGCTATTCAACATGGCGACCTCTGGTGTCGTGGAGCGCTTTTTTCAGCGAAATTTTAAGAACATTGACTAGGTACTTGGTCAGACCATCGTATAGTGCTTCGCTTTGTTGCCTTCTACTTTACCAGTTATCAACCACTTTTTAAGTTATCGGGAACCCCGCTTGCTATATGGCATACTCGTATGTAATATTTGCTATATGACCATATTTGTTATTTGACCATAATATTAAAGCATCCGGCGAAGGCATGTACCTCTGCTCATTGACTTACTTTTATCTCTTTTAAGGTTGACGTGTTCTTACGTTGGGTCGTTCAGGGAATCCCGAGGATACACGTCCATCACCACATCCCAAACACGTCTGTCCTCTGTCTGTCAAAGACTTCTAAGGTTCACGCTTTCGACATGTTGTTGTCTATCATATTATATTGAGCTGCGTCATTGCTGATCACATATATTCAGATGATAAATATTTACAAACGCCTGTCCAAAAGTAATTAGCGGGAACATCATTTGGCATGATAGCTAATTATGTAGACACTCCCCTGTGACGAACGGGCAAGGATCCAATAGTGGGACGTTACGTTAGGCTGATATTTAAAAGGTTAACTACAGTGAAATGCAAAGACATACGTGAGTAAATTGTAAACCAACCCCACTAAATTAAGTTATTGAAATATCTAAATTGTTACGGCTTCTGTAAAGTGGTTTATAAATCACTGACTTTATATTATCAGTAAATATTTCTATTGAAAATTCCTCCTTCCCATTTTCCCAACCCTTTCTCCAAAGCTATTCCTAAATCTCCTAAGTTAGTCGGCGCATCCGAGAGCGTGCCAACTTTGTAATTCTAGATTCATTTTAGAATATATCGCGGATGTCGCGGGTCGACAACATCCACTTACCATCAGGTGGATTGTTTGCTCAACTGCCGCCTTCTTTCTACATAAAAAGTGTATTTTTGGGCGACAGTAATCGTTTACCATCACGCTGACGGCACGGTCCCATCACCTTTAAATAGATAGATAGATAGATAGATTTTTTATTTCACACACACAAGTGATCACACACATCGCGTAACATGATTATTTCTTATTCTAAAAGTCATTAAAAACACATATTAGCAAACAAACAAAAATTAAATTAAATTAAAAAAAGGCGATAAAAACTGCGCGGTCCCATGTGTGTTGGAAAGGGTATCCGTCTCAGCACAGGCCGTATACCATAACAAAACAGCCTAAAGCGCTGATTTTCAGACGGAACCAAAACGCGTGAACGGATGTAAACAGCGGTGTGCGCCGTTGAACACAATTCTTAGGCCTATAAGGTGACCATGTAAATTATGAGAGTGAGTGATAGTAATAATAATAATAACCCAACCAATAGGGTTAGGATTTATGGATCCCGCAAACAATAGTCAAACAATAAAAGGTCAAAGGTCATTGCTTTATTGGTTAAACAGTAATAATAAAAAGCGAACAAAATATGAGCTGAATGGGGAAAATTCAACATTAAACAATTCGCTTTGTAAAATTCTGTAGTTTGTTATCATAATCATCGCTAAAACATCAAAGATACTATTCACATGTAAAAACTAGACTTCGGCCTGAATTCATGAATAGGCTTTTAACATTACTGACCAGTAAACAGTTCGGATTTCTATTTTTCAGTTTGACTCTTAAATAAAAAGCTTAATTTAGTTGCTTCCGAGAACTATGAAACATCTTATAATTACGCGCGACATGAAACAGCATACCTAATGGCTGTCCTTTCGGTAGTTTTATTAATAATGATAATTAATAATGATTATAATTACACTAATGATTTACTGCAAAGAAGAGTTGCATAGTTTAGCTTTATTTCACATTGTTACCAATTTTCTCCTGATCACCCAAAGGTTGCTTGGAAGAAGAGATCGCTTTGACGATAAGGCCACCTGTTATACGTTTCAAGTTACTCGTCTCATGCCCAAGATAATGTGCATAAGGAGGGCCATGGTCCAGTTGTGTATGCAGAAAGGGCTGGCTGCATTGCATTCTATTGCATTGCATGTACAATGCAATGCAACGCAACATAATGCAATGCAATACAAAACATGTTGCAAAAAGATAATTGAAGTAAGTATGATAATTACTGCAAATTATTGTTGCGTTATTGCTTTATTATTATTGTTAAATTAATTATTATTATTGTTATTAAATTGTTATTATTATTGTTATTAAATTATTGCTTTATTGTTGCAAAAAGATAATTACTTCAATTATCTTTTTGCAATATGTTTTGTATTGCATAGCATTATGTTGCGTTGCATTGCATTGTACATGCAATGCAATAGAATGCAATGCAGCCAGCCCTTTCTGCACACACTACTGGACCATGGCCCTCCTTATGCACATTATCCTGGGCATGAGGGATGAGGGATGTTGCCCTTAAGGGATGTTGGTGTACAATAAAGAGTTTATCAATCAATCTATGAATTGCTTCCATTATTTGTACATATTCCCTTTAGTCAGATAATAGCAGCATCTACGTAAATTTAACGAAGGTCTTTCTGAACCTACAAGTTCCATCAGTTGCAGCTATGAATAAGATTTCGCAACGGAGGCAGCGTATCTGGATTTTCCTAATATTGCAGATATACAAGTCTGCCCCCTACAGCTATACATACACACAGTCATATCCAGAGATGTAAAAGATACCTCATAAAAAGTATCTGAATACAAGTTACAAGATACTTTTAAATAAAGTATTTGAGATATCAGATAGAAGATACTTTTGGAAATGGTATTTGAAATACTAGATACAAAATACGTATTTTCTAAATACTTTTTCAAATAAAATACTTCTTGAAAACATATTTTTATTATTCTTAGGTAAAACTTAAGGTTTATTTAGCTAATTACATACATTTTTAATTCAACGGTTCGGCCTCATTTCGGCGACCGTTTTCAAGAATGAAATTTTTTAAATAAACCGCGACAAATAGCCGTAAAAGTAATTTTGGCATTAAATATAATGAACATCAAAAAACAATTCGAGATTAGTTAGATTTAGATTAGAACTTTCTTAAACAAAAATTTAATTGTACTAAACACCAAAAAAAATTAAACATGTACCAAACAAAGAAAGTCTAATTTTACAACAGTCTTAGCTATTTTAGTGACGACTGCACTGAAATTGTATTCATACACCAAATGTGAAATGTAGTAAATGATCACCAAATCTTAGTGGTTAATAAATTTAGTCACAAAAGCTCAAAATTTGGTAAACGTTTTGCAACATTATATTATCAACCTTTTGTAGTTAATTTATTATGTTTGGGTTAACAATGATTTATCTAATTTACTTTTATAGGATAACTAGATGTTATATATTTGGATTTGGTTAACATTTTAAATTAAAATGTAGTATAAATTTTGGTGGTTTTTTACTATAGTAGTACTATAGTGGTACTTATAGTAGGTAGGTACTTCTACTTATAGACCATACAGTCTTTTGATTGATAGGTTGATAAATTAAATTTTTAAGGGTGTGTCCAGTTCTGTCTTTATGATGCCGTAAAAAAATGCTTAGCATAAAAGTATTTTAGCAAACTTAGTATTTACAAAATACTAAGATACCAAAAGAATGTATCTAAATATAAGATACAAAATGAATATTTAAAAAAGTATTTCAGATACAAGATGAAAATACGTATTTTGTATCTTGTATCTGTATTTCAAATACTTGTATCTAAGATAAGTTACATCTCTGGTCATATCATAACCATACAGGTCAGCCTGCGTGTTATCTTTTTTTTATACAGAATAGATGGCAGACGAGCGGGCAGGCTACATGATGGTAAATGGTCACTGTCGCCCATGGTCACATGCAACACCGGAACCTGCAATCTGCACGCCGTCCTTACCGAATCCTGTTCACAGCTCTATTGTATCTAAATATTTAGATAGGTATAACGTGTCTCAGATTTTGCAAAGAGCAGTCTCAAATTAATTATTTTCTATTTGCACAATTGATTGATCGATTAGGCTAATCAAATGATTCATAGAAAAACAGACTTCTTTCTATTGGCCCCAGACACGTTTCAGTTCGCATATTTTCCCACAATGTTCGAGCTATGAAGATTTTGAAATAACTCGCGAATATTTCACATTAGTTTTGGATCGTAGACCTGAATTTATGGGCGCACGCAAGTGTTTACCCTATACATAAGCGAGGCGGTATTGTAGATTGTGCCGGCTAAAAATTACATCACGGCCGATGCTCCAGTGCCGCAAATACCTCGGGTTATCATTCTCCAGAAGTGTGAATCGGGTGCAGGGACGGATTTAAGGATTCACCTGGAGAATTTGAATATTTGCAAAAAAAAAAAACGGCCTTTTTGACATATTTGACTCTTGACTGTTGTAATAATCAGAAGCAATGTTTATTAATGTTGTTTCTTCTACTTTGAACTCTCTATTCCATAACATCCCCAAAATACTTATAAAATCATGTTAGGTGTGGCAGATAATGTCCCTATAAAAAGGTTTTGTGGCGTGTGCAAAATACATTAAACCGATGCGCAATGGTCTTGGCATTGGCAACGAAGGACCGAAACCCTAAGAAAAAAAAGTAAACAAACAGCCAAAAACGTATTTCGTTGAACTCTAGTCCGGAATTCAGACAACGTCGCACAACGCTTGACACATAATTAATCGCATGGTCGGGGAAACAAAACATATGTAGCTGAAATAATTAAACTTGTCGCTAAAGTGTTTCGGCTATCCCACTCAGTTGTAATCGAAACGCGTTGGCGACAACTACACGATGGTTAACTCCGAGACATCTAACTTGATTGCTACTTATTGCATCCTACTGCTTTTGCTGGTATCCCTGTGGGTGGTTTATTCGGTGTTTTAGGACTTATCGTAAGTAGAAATCCTATTTCCACCTTCTGAGTCAATTTTGAGCGAAGCGTGTTCATCGCCATTACTTTCAATAAACCTAAATTGACTATTTGTTTAATGAAGATACAGTGAGGATTACTTGGGTCTCTCGCAAAGCTCTCACTAAAGTCTATCTTCTTTTCTCCCTCTACAACCGAAGCACCATGAATTCACCGTGTGTACCTACTTAGGAATACGATGTCCTACAATATGTTTGTTCTATACCATAGCTACAAATTAGCCACAGTGAGAAAATAGTTTTCATAACTTACATAGATTCTTACATTTTTGAGGACGAGATTATAAATATTTAGGAACATTTCTTTTTGAAAAATAGTTCAAAAAACTTCAGCTTTTTCGAATTATTTAAGTTGTCATTGTTCAACGTAATTACACGGTAAATACAATTGTTTAAAGCAAACATCGTGTAATGTATTCCTATTATTTAGAAACAGCAATTTGCGGTGACTTTCACTGTCAGTTTTTCCATGTTTCGAGGGTCAAAATGTCCATTTAAGTATTTAAAAACCGTCCCGTCAGTGTGAAATGTATGGAAAAGGTTTGTTTCTGGAAACATCCTTCCATGTTCGAATCTGTCTCTGTGCAATGACGCGTGCGTGCTGCCCCATGCGTGTCGAAGATCCTCGAGCGATCAGTCCTTTCTGTTCTCTCACCGCAACCATGCCGATCAACGCAGAGACGGTCAACCTCGCCGCCACATACATGATACTCGTGGTCCTGCTTTTCTTCCTATGGTTATTATACTCTGTGGTCTTCTAAACTTAGAAGAATTTGGAAAACGAGTGTAAGTTCTATGTCGTGTTTCTACCACCGTGCACCGCTTTCAGTGATTATTTTTGGTGACTCCAAAGTTACAAGAAGGTCCTGTAAGTTTTCTGTTACTATTTTAGTAATTGGTGTGGTTAATTAACCTCGGAAATCCGGCGCCTGATCGAAGGCAACTGTCATCGTCAGCAGCTGCCTATTAATGTACATTTATATTTATAAATGTGAAAATTTTGGCGTGAGAAAGGGGCGTGGCCGCGCGTAGGCGGTCTCGGGCGAGCGACAGATTCGTGTGTCCTCTCAGTTCCTCTATATCTTTTGTCCAGTGAAGGTGCCCGGTGTCCAAGAGCCGTCAAGATGCCTAACGCGGAAACCACTAACCTGATCGCCACCTACTTCATTCTGGTGCTCCTACTAGCCAGTCTTTGGCTACTCTACTCGGGGATGTTTTGAGGTGCTCAATTGCATGTGTTTCTGTGTTTTCTATGCGACAGTGTTCCAAACTAAACAGGAACATATAATATTCATTTTATAAGTCTTTACTGAAAGTATACGTAGTTTCTTAAAAGTATTTTTAACAGCGTAAAATGTCTTTGACGCCATAATTGCGATTATCACTTACATTACTATAGGTACTGGGAACTTACTAGGTACGTATAGCATTTCAGTTATAATTTGTCGCCCGATTGAAATGATAAATTAACTTGATAATTAATGATATATTCATTAATTAAAGACAAGTTTTACTTTGTCTTTGTTAAAAAATAGTTCAGTTAGAGGTAGTTTGGAGTTTGGAGGCTTCTTATGATAAGTAGTTGAAAATATTGTGTTTATACTTGTATTGTGCATTCCTTGTGTAAATATTTGAATGATTGTATAGTACACTTATTCTAGTAAATTAGAAATATTGAAAAACGTTGACCCGATTAAAAATAAAAGTAATTGACTGGAACGTGATATGAGGAAACATAAAATTCAACGATCAGATAAATTGGCAAACACAGAAAAGATTAAAGAAACCAACTCATCCGTTTCATAAATATTTTTTCTAAATGACTATCTCGTCAGTGCCAAAAAACCAGCATCATTATCATAAAAAGAACTATTATTGGTCGAATATAAAAATAATAACTATGAACATATTCCAGATGTTTCGGCAGAAACATTTTCATATTTGAAAGAGCTATTGCGTTAGTTGATGTCTAAATTTGAATCGGGGTCTGCGCATACGCCTTTGCCTCCTCCAGTTATCATAACATTCTATCATCTAAAATTACTCGTATAAATGCAGCAAGTACCGACCGCATGTAATGCTGAATTATTCGACTTTATTTCTTAAAAAAAATTTGTGCGCCTGCCAACAGTTTGGAATGAGAGCGTAGTAAACATGTCACGCCGTAACAGAAGTTCACCTGTTTCATGGAAACAATATGAAAGTAAAGTGTACCTAACGTCTACAACAGCTTGACATGTAGACTAAACACAATTAGAATTTTGAGAAGCATTGCATACTACGTTGACGTCACCATTTTGTTTATGTGTCTAAAAATTTTCGTGAATTATGTTTAGAAGAAATTTGCGCTCCTGTCTCTTTTCTACCACATACCTACCACCTAACGTTTTCTTTAAAATTTCAATTTTCATGAACTATTTTACATTTTCATCATGATGGTATAAAATTATAAGTCTCACTTTCATTTTTATCTTCTTAACGTTTGATTGTTTATGTAGCAGTAGCAGTAGGATTTTGCAAGGTCGGCGGCGCGCCCGCATACCCCCTGAAGCTGGTGTTGCAGGTGTTCATGGGCGGCGGTAACACTTACCATCACTTGGGACCGCTTGCTCGTCCGCCCACATGACTATAAAAAAAAATTAAGAGCATTTACCTATACCGCAACCTCTAATTGTCCTTTTGAATAAACTGTAAACAACAATTAGTCACCGCGCTCCTGACGGGAAAACTCGTGACAATTGAAGCAAAGAAAAAAAGAAAATACAAGCGACATAAAAAACATCATCTTTGAGAATAGCACAATATACATCAATTTGCCGCAAATAAATCCGTCGTGGAAACAAAATTCAGAGAAAATACTGTCGCGATGACACGAGGTAGAACAATAAATCATTTGACATCGTCCAACTGAAATTTTGCGATACAATGACATAATAAACAAATAACAGATGGAATTGACAGTAGTTTAGTTATTAGTTAGGTACAGCTATTATTAGGTATTTAGTATTTATTATTATTAATATTTAGTTATTATTATTAGGTAATTAGTTAGGTACCTATCGGTCCTGTAACGGATATGAGATCCCGAGGATCCATTCAGAACTGACACTAATTGTATTCGAGTCATATTATCATGGGTGGATTCCCAATCAAATCGACTCAATGTGTTACGGGTCCACCCTACCACCGTTGATCCCCGAATATGATATCCATATATTTCAGGATATCCGGCAGTAGTAAAATCCTATAGTCTTCTGGTTCCTAGAAGGTTTACTCTGCATCTTGTCAAATTAGCGCAGAAGAAGTGTCATGGACTGTTTGTCTTTCTTTGAAGTTTATGCAGATGTTCCCCCTCTAGAGATTCGAAAAAAAATATATTTGTACCTACAATTCATATTTCTCTCATCTTGCCCTGTGGCCCATTGGCTGGCGTTGGCTGGCAACGCCCTTGTACCTATATTCACTAAAGATTCAATGTACTTTAATTCAAAATAAAAACATTACAGCATCTAGCAATAGCTTCAACCTGTTCAAAGTATCTCCATTGATAAGTAGAATTTGTTAAGTTTCTATTTCCCCTATATAAATATCAATAAGATTATAATACAATGCCGCCAGCATCCTGGGTACCTTGCCACAAGGTCCTAATCTTTATACCATATTGAATATATCAATATTAGTTTGATATTAAATATTAATAAACCTACTATCACTTTACTGAGCGACCACAAATTCGACGGGACTGGACAATGACGTGTTAAAAAGAATGCTGTTTTATTATTTGATAAGTATGGACCAATGGCTATGCCAGCGTCCAAATGAATTATAGATAATATAAAAAAAATGAACTAAGTTTGTATTATTATTATGGTAGTAAATGACAAATTGACCGTTCAAATCCTTGCTTCTCACTGACTCGCGATGCCGCGGTACCTTTCCAAAGCAACTCCCTAAGCCGAGATCCGTTCCTTCCGCCGGTCTACCGGCTGGAGAGCCCTTAGACTCGTTGCTGCACATACTTTTTGCTCCTGGCTGAATGCCTTCTGCGCTCGCCCTTAACCATACATATCCAGTGACTTTTGAAAGGGCCACTAGAATTTAGCCATTCCGAAAAAAAAAGAAAAAAAAACGTTTAAATCCTTCAATTAATTCATGTTTCCATCAGTTCTTGGTGAATTCTTTGTTCTCTTCTTTTAAACAAAAACTTTTCTCGTCGTCAACAGGTATTACAATTAGTTAATCAATAAACTCTTATATTATGTGCTCAATCTGTAGTCAGCGTCTGTATTGTCTGAAGCATTTCAATTTTTTTTTCAGAGACTTTTTTATAACCCTTGTTATTAAACAAACATACTACGTATCCCAAAATACAATATCATCCGCGGTCTCTGTCAAATTAAACGCGTCTATTCAATATTGACATAGAGACCGTGGATTAGGAAGTATAAAAATAAACATTATAATATACAAACGACTGTCAAATAATAAATACAACACATTTTTATTAAAACTCCAGTCGTCAAAAGCGTCTATTTTAGAACGGTGAATATGAAATCTGAAATTTTCTCGAGTTTCCTCGAGTCCAGATTCCGTACGAATGATGTTTGTCAGAGCGTGTTTATAAATAGTCGGTGACCATTACCATTGCACGTGAAACGAAATCGTAAATAACAGATTATTGCGACGTTTTACGCTACCCGGCGTTTTTTTTCTGTCGTATCCACAATACATTTTACGGGGAAACTTTTTTAAGATCGGCAATAGCGAAATTAATAGCGCTGTTGCTATACCGAAATCAGCCAGTATCTATCCATTACTATTATATAGGCATCTCCCAAAGTGCACCACGATTTCCAGTCATTCGTCTACCTCATCCAACCACCACCCTTTTCACTCACACTTTTCAGGTCATTCGTCCATCTAGCCTATCTAGGTGGTTAGATAGGCTAGATTACAGCGATTTAATTCACTAATGCTGAATTCTATATCCTACTAACACATCGTTTAGTTGTGTTAAAGTTCAAATTTAAGGTAACCGCCCACTATAGTTGGATAATACTAGTCTACTGCAGAATCTTTTGCCCAACATTTGCGTTTTCTTCTACCCGGGGCTCTTTTAGCACGTAAGGATCAATTGTGTCCTATATTTTTATCAGGTCAATTGTCAGTATGTTTCTTCACGGAAGGATTTTATAACTGAAAAATAATGCCAATGATGTTGAAGTTTGTGTCTAGCTTTCCGTTCTAGGAATGTTTACAGAGGACATTAGCGATAAAGGAAACATGAAACATTGTGCGAAATGTATTATAGATACTCATACTTAAATAGTAGGTACCTATCTATTGATTTTCTTAATAAACCCTTTTATCGAAAGGGCACAAATAAGCTCAGTTGAGCGTTCACGTGAAAGGGCTTCAAACGTTGAATTCAGAAAACCAATAGG
Source organism: Sesia apiformis (assembly GCA_914767545.1). Lineage (NCBI taxonomy): Eukaryota > Metazoa > Arthropoda > Insecta > Lepidoptera > Sesiidae > Sesia > Sesia apiformis. Next base: position 22,163,760 of record OU611949.1, on the reverse strand, counting down.
CCGAACAATTTGAGGGCTTGAAGGTTTCACCGATTTAGAGAAAAAAGAGTTGTACTCAGGTTGTTTTTTCTGAGATAATTTAGGATACAAAATGAAATGCAGTTCGCAAATGAACAATAAAAGCTGGACTTGCAGTCCCATCACAAATTCAAGCCGGTGACAGAACAAGTTAATTGTTGGGCTAATTGCCAATTTAACACCTTATATGACCTATTATAAAGTTAATTATCTTTCATAATTCACAACTCCGTATTGCATTTTAGTTAATATTGATTGAGCTACTGCTAAAGAGTTTATTGCAAGTGAAACAAATTCTGTTGTTTATTTGGATGATATAATGGTCTATTCGACTAGATATAACCTAAGCAAGTGTCTATATATGATTTATTTATATCTCCGAATAATTGTCGTTATAATAGACCAAATTCCACATAATACAAGAAATTGTACGTTGCGTGTGACAGGTAACATATAATATCCAATATTCATGGATAGTATTAGAATTAAAAATCACTAAAAATATAACTTAATTAATTTTAAATTCCCAAAAGTAGAGAACGCATCGTTTCTATGGGTGAACCAAAGTTTGTCAATTTGAATTCATTGTACTTTTTATAATTATACTCTTTAATCTCCATCCCATCCCTCCCAAGAAGGAATGTAATCTAGTTTAAATCAAGTCAAGGATCGGTCGGTCAACATCCATAATGACGTCAGTCATTCTGAATTGAAGTTGACATGTATCACGGATGTCCACAAGTGACAGTTGGGTAGTTACCACCAGGTGGGTAGTATGCTCGTCTGCCACCTTTTTTCATAAAAAAAATATTGAATGTTAGTATGTTGTTTGTCCAATAAAGTCATCTTAACATTTCCTTTCAAATAGCAAGACTGAACAAAAATTTACCAAGTACGTGAACATACCCAGGAAGGAAAATACAATTTTGGTGTTAGAAATAACTTCGTAAACTGACATTGAGAGACTATTGCAGATGTCCATGGCCGACAGTAGTCGCTTACCATCAGCCTAATTGTAGGCTCGTTCGCCTCATTTTGCGAAAGTTACGCTTTATGACAAATGTCACAACCTCTGCTGCGGGCATACCGTGGTCACCGCTGCGGCTCCAACTGAAAATCAGTTAGTTGCTGCTGCGATCATAATACACTAAGTTTGTGTCGATTAACACAACTATTCATTACTTTCAATTATTTCCTTTATTATATCAACAGTTGAACGCCCAAATTTTCACATGAGTTTTCTTTTTTTTTTTGTTAAAAATGTTAAAATGAATATTTTGACTTGTTGCAGATGGAGGTGTAAATCAACTCATAACATGAGACCAATGGAAGAGGACGGATAGTCGATCGCTACAAAATAGAATAAACTAAGAAACCGTAATTTTAGAATAAGCTATGAATAAGTTAAGTTTACATAAGCATTTAAATAAATAAGACCGTAATCTGAAACGTGGAAGATGACACAGACACGAAACATGATGTTGAAGATCCGCAAACCGCTAATGGTCTTTATGAAAAGGATTCTCGACCACCAAGAATGAATATTCAGTGCTGGGCATTCCAATTTATATAAAGTCTAAAGTAAATAAAATATGTGAAAGACATCTTGATAATCGTCAAAGTAATATCATTGAGGATGTGTTAAAGTTAACTGTTGATGTTCGGTGCAAATCATCTTTGTTAAGAAATTTATCGTCGTTAAGAACAAAGGTTTTGTAATAAACTTTTTTAACAATGTGACGGTTTAATTTTCTTTCGCAACTCTCATACCCATTACTATAACATCTCCGGGTAATTCTTCAGAATGGTCCATAAATCTATTGTTTTCAATTGCCACAAGCACAGTAAATAAAAAATTTAATTTTTTGAAGTTAAAAATAAATTATTAACGGTAGCCCATGTAATTGAACTAACTACGTGAAGGTATCGGGTTGTACTGACAAAGTAATTACGAGAAAATGTTGCGACAATGAAACATTTGTCATTACCAATTACAAGACTTCTGTTGTCATTTATAAAAAAAAACCTGAATACAAAACTTTTTTGGGAGTAACAATCACTATTAAAAGTCATTTACGAGTATAAGCTTATGTTGGGCCCTTACCTATGAAATTGCCGTGTTTTATGGAAAATGTTAAATATTTTTTTGGATATGAAAATTATATATTTAATTGATCGAAGTATTGTCCATTATTATCAATGCACTTTTGTCATTTTAATGGAAGTTGATTGATGCCTCTGCTATAGAACGCTATGAATTCTCTGAATGCGTTTTTCACTGCCCCATTGTAGTTAAATTTTGTCCCCAGTAAAAAGTTAACATAGTTACAAAAAAAAAAATGGATTTCAGTAGGGGCAAGGTGTAGGCAGGGGGCAAGGTCGCCAGCGACTACGGAGGGGGATGGAGAGTTTCTTGTCGAAGCTTCTGTAACTTTGGAACTGTCTGTCGTGCAGTGTGTGGACGAGCCTTATCACGGAGAAAGAGTAGACTAGAAAGATTGACCAGACTCGACCAGACCAGGTTGTTTGATAGCGAGCTTGTCCATCATCGTTTGCAGTTCTTCACAGTACCTACACATCTGCATTAATGGCTGTGTCAGAAGCTGTGGTGAATAATACTGGCACAGAACCACCATACAGTCACCATGAGCTTCTTTTGACTCGGTTTACGTATGGGACATTGTTTGGCTGTGTCTCCTGGGTTCAACCATTCTGACGAACGTTTACAATTATCACACAGGATCCACTTCTCATCACAAGTGACAATACGATTCAGAATCCCTTAATTTTTGTGCCATTACAGCAACGTATGGCAGAGCGACCTTGTATCGAGCGAGTATAGCTTGTATAGAGCGAGAGATGTATCGAGCTTCGACGCGTGTTTGAAGCTGACTTTCATTAAGCTTATACGGTACCCACTTTCCGAGCTTCTTCACTTTATTGATTTGACGCAAATATTGATTAATATTGTCTTGTCACTTACGTCGAAGGCTGCTGCTAACTCAGACGTGGTCTGAGATGAATCCGCTTCCACTATTGCTTTCAATTCATCATTATCGACTGTCTCCGGTCGTCTACGAGGCTTATTCTTGAGGTCCAAGTTTCTAGAACGGAAACGGATCAAACCAAAAACGCATCGTGCGTTCATTTGCGGTGTTTGGTCCGTACACGTCGTTGATATTGCGTGCCGTCTGTGCTGCGTTGTTGCCACAACGGAAATCGTATTCGAAAATAACGCGAATTTTTAACTTTTCCAGGGTCGCAAACACGATGATATCTAAGCAAAAAGTCGTTTTACGGAAAAACTTACGAATAACTGACTTTGAAAAGAATATGTTCGCTTTAAATTGAAATTAATTTGAATTTGGAATTCCAAGCCAAATGTAAGTTAATTAACTTCAAAGTGGCCACTATGAACAAACGACAATTCCATATATGGTATAGGTAAGGCCCTAATAACTAATATGAATAACTAGGGGATTGTTTTATAATTCTCGTCATTAAAATCTAATTTTCAAGCAGCTCAAGTCATGGAGTTATACATAATTCTAGAGAAACAACCTTCGAATAATTATGCTGGAGTGCTTTCAGTGTGACTTTACTCTTGTACCTACTCGTACTTTAAAAGAAAAGTGTTATAATTTGTTATAAATTGTCGAAACAAGATTTTGCACATTTTGAACAACCGATTTGTCATTCTGAATTGATGTTGGCATGTATCGCGCATGTCTATGGATGACAGTATCCACTCACCATCAGATGGACTGTATGCTCGTCCGCCGCTCTCTTATTATATAAAAAAACATCAATAAATAGATAGATATAATGGGAGGGAAATAATTACGACGGTATGAGTAATGATTCCCCAGAGAACTTTGAACGATTCGGGATATAAAGTGTCCTAAAACTTCATTATATACAATTTATATATACTACTGGCACATAATATTTTGATCCAACGCATTAAGTAGGCATGTCACCAATGTATTAAGTTTAAATAAAACGCAGTATCACGCTAAAGATGTCACGCTAAAGACTTGTGTGTTACATCGCAATTGTAATTTGTGAATTGCCCTCCTAAAAATAAAAAGCATGTTAAAATGTTTTATTGAGAGCGAAAATTAAAATTAAACAAAGATAATAAATATGTTTTATTATCTTTGTTTTACCCAAGACTCCTAGTTACTAGCTTGATTATAAACTAATAAAATGTTTATGATTTTTTTTGCATTTTGAAGAATGTACTTGTGCCTTTTTTTTAAGGAGAAAGGACAGTGACCACGATGATTACTCCCGCGGATGCGTATTCAAACTAACAGACAAATATTCCCAAAAAATGTTTCAGGTTCTGTCGTTGAGGTCTTTCTTAAAGTAACACAAAAAAAATCATACATCTAGAACTTCACTAGGATTTTAGTAAATGTGGTTTGTTTTTGAAATTTTCGTTGCTACTACCTACAGAACATTTATTTTAAGTACCAATATCTTTTTGAAACATTAATATATGCAAATGTACGTAAATGTAAACATCGACAATGTACGAGTACGTTGTATTCACTCTCTGTACAAAACAATTTAGTACATTGGTAGCTACACGATGTAGAACAGAAATAATTGTATACATTCCTATAAAATGTGTTTTGGTACATCAGAGGACGATTCGAAATAGGCGCTCGTTGGCTACGTTCCAAATGAACGCGGTTCACTTCAATATTGTTAAAAAGATCGGTTTCAATCTCCACTGTTATTGAACTTTTTGGTTAATTGATGACACATCGATTCAACGAGTCGGTTAATCGACGATCATCAGATTTGCTGTTTAAATAAACAGATATTTCAACAAGGAATGAAGTTTGTTGATGCAATTTAGTGATTCACCAGACGATTGGGTACTTGAATGCTATCGGAAAACTAATTTTGAATGTAATTTCAAGATCGATTGTATCTAATTCAAGTCTGTAATGTAATCACGGGTGTAATTTTCTGTTACGGACCGTTAGTCAATCATGGATGGATCACAGACATTGATCTGTCACATCAATACAGTCCCGATCTACACACCTAATCTTGATGATCGTCAAAATAAGAACGACTAGCTAGGTCATAACATCATAATTAGAACTTTTATCGGCCACTGTTGGATACGGACTTTCTTATGCCTATTATGTACATTGTCATAGCGGCATTGTTGTCCGTAAACGTTTTTTTTTTTTATATGTTAGGAAAGACAATCAAGGAAAACCCTGCATGGTCACTTGATACCGTCTAGTCTAGCTAGGCTAGTCTAGGTGGTACCAGGTAGTGCCGGACTCCTACCGGCTAAAAAACCTTGATTGCCTTAACATCGTATAGGTCTAAGTTCTTGTGGCCCTGGTGGCCTTTCAAGAGTCACCGGTCGATCTGTAAACGTGTTGGGCAGAAAACCATTCGATTTTTAGCGCCTCTCCAGTACCTCGGGTTTTATGTTGACCCATTGCCAACTATTCATTAATATTCCAACATTATATCTGTATAAATAAATGAATGCTGTTCCTTGGTGAGCGCATCACTTGAGAGCGGCTCGACCGACTTGGCTATTATTTTTTTTTAAATGATTGTAAAAGCGCTTTTTTCTATAGGATTTTGTATGAACTTATTGAAATTTGGACAGGTCAACGTCTGTCGGCTCAGCTAGTTTGTTAATAATGTTTGATGATCGGTCTTCTGGCTCATTTACACAAGGAGAGCGTCTCGACGCGAATTCGTCGAACATCGGTCAAAAACTAGTAGGTACAAACAACTGTAATCATCATCTGATCCCTGTTATCATCGAATTTCAATCATCATGTGAACAATTGGAGGCGAGAATTGTATGTAATTTGTTCGCATACCAGAATCATATTACACTATTCTCATCGGAACCGTTCGAGAAGCTCTTCTTATGTAAACGGGCCTTAAGTAAAGATTAAAACTCCCACTCAAGCCTACGAGGCTTACACTCACAAAATGTTATAGTAATTAGTATTATGGAGGGAGCTATGCTCAAAGTTTCTTTACGGGATGAGATCCAGAAAGAAGAGATTCGACAAAGAACGATAGTCACCGAAGTCCTTTAAGCTGAAGTGGCTGTTGGCAAATCATATCTGCCGCAGAATCGACAACTGATGGAGAAAACAAATCTTTGCATGGAGACCACGTATTGAGAAAATAATTGAGGACGCCGTTCGGCCAGATGAAACAATGAATCTTGACAATAATGGGTGGATGAAAAAAATGGAGAATCGTGTGTGATGGCTACTGATCGTTGACTTAGTGCTTGAATGGCCAATCAACCTTTGACCAAATTTTACAGGACAGGTTTTTTTCGTTTGATATTGTTAGTAAAAGATATCTATTAAAACTTCTGATGATTTAGAAATGATGTGGTATATATTATTATATTTATCGATATCGTATTATAATATGATAAGCATAAACTGATATTTTTTCACTTAATAGTGGAGGTTGGACAAAATGTCTTTGATAAAGTTATGACACTGGACATAGACCATAATGACTAGGAGATAGTCCATTAAAATTATTAGAGAGTTCAGTGCTTGTTTGTCCAAACCACCATCATTACACACTATACAGCATGTTCAATGTTATTGTAATCTGTGACCTATTTAATATATTAAAATATGTAAAATTTTGTGTTTGTTACTCAATCAAGCAGAAACGGCTGAACGGATTTTAATGAAATTTAGCATACAGATAGTTTATTACCTGGACATAGGCTACTTTTCATAATCATCACCATTTTCCACTACCACGCGGGTGAAACTGCGGGGCGCTGCTAGTATTATACACGTTAATACACGTATACACGTTTAAATTTGCTATGGAAATAAATAAACACATTTTTTTTTTTCCAAAAAATATATTTATAACATAGCCGGCTGGTACTAAATAATAAACTTAACCAAACTAACTTAAATAACTACATAACTAAACTTTTTAACACGCTTTTATTAGCTTGATATGTATGTATCTACGTATCTATGTGACGGAATCTTTGAACTCAATTTTTGAGCACTTCGAAACGTCGGATTAATCTGAAATTTTGCAGGACCGATGACAATGCAATAATTTCAAAAAAATGTCATATTTGAAGTAAAACTTCTTCAGTAATTTACAGTTTTTAAGAAGGAACATGATTACTTTTTTCTTGTTTTTTCTTTATCTGAAATAGTTGTTTTGAGTTTAGACTTGTTTTCTTGTTTTTCTGTGAGTCTATTTTTTCGTCTCCCATTTATGTTTTGACCAGAAGAAAGCACACTTTCCTCATCTTTATGTTTTATGACCTTTTTGATTAAAGCTTCCATGAAATTTTTGTCTTCCAGCGGCATAAATTTGTACATTGAACGTATATCCTGAATTTTTTTAAGAGTTACAGAGCTGTTCTTTGGTTTTTTAAGAGTTATATCACTCAAAACGTACACTTTGTTTTATTTGATGTTTGTTGATATTGGTGTTGCAATGAAACTAGTTTTGTACTCTACTATGTTCCATTTCATTTTATTATACTTTATCGATTTTATTCTTTTGTATGGTATTTGACCAAATCCAAGTTTTACTGCCTCATCATGAAACGAGCGAAAGTCCGTGTCCAGCATTTGCAAAAAATTAAGTTTGATTTTTGATTGTATTTTTGTTAGGGCCCGCATCAATCCAAGAGGACTATAAACCTCTTGATGCCTTAAGTTGCGTTCTATTACGCTGTGAACACAGTCTACTTCTTGAATGTTTCCGTGGCCTGGTTCAGAAAATTTTTGCTCTATTTCTATTATATTTTTAGCATGGTCAGATTGCAAAAAAAATATTAAGGCCATACTCATATGTGAATTTTTGTTTTGTGGTACACAAGAGTCAGACCAAAGAATAATTTTACTAATATGGCTAGGCAAATCCTTGACTACTCGGACTAAAATCTTGATCAATGCGCTGGCTATTTCATCTCCACTTCGCCCGGTTTTCGTTTCATCCCAAATAGCATTGGTAGCAGAATTATCTATATTACAGTGCCCTGTCAAGTTATACACAGTTAGTTTACTAGTGTAATAAAAACAAGGTATGTTCGCTTTAGGGAGACTGAAAATGTTCTCTAAATCAAAGGTTATGACAGCTGTGTTTGTATTTTTTTGAATCATTCTGCCTATCTCTTGATCTTTCTTCATCGCCTTCTTGTTTACGTATCATATGTTCCGTATATTTGAATTGTTGATTGTCATCGGGATTTATTAATGCTTTGTATTCGCTACAAATATCGCAAGTATCTTTTTTGGGCGGATGAAAACTTAGATTAAAATTTTCGTTAAAAACTTTTCTATAAATGTTCTCTTTGACTGGCTCTTTATGCATTTCTACATAAAGAGAGTACATTTTTGTAATGCTGAGACTTGAATCTAGGTATTGACGTTTTGTGGTAGCTTTACAGTAATGTGATTTCTGGACTGGAAATTACTTTATATGATGCATGACTTCTTCGATTTTGGAAGGTTCAGTTTGTTTTTTCACATACCGGCCTTTTTTGGGAGTGGGGTTTTTTTTTGTATTCATGGTACTCTTTTTTTTGTAAAAGTGGTATATTCTCTTCACAGAAATGTCCAACGTAGTACAAAAGAATTTTTTGCATACTCTTTCTTTAATATTTTCACAAGGAAGATAATAAACATAACTGTATTTCCTTCTACTATTTTCCTTTTGGGTTCTCTTTCTTTCTATTCCCTTTCATGTGGTGTATTCGTTGTAATATTTATATTTTTGGGCATCATTTAGGCTATAAAATTGAACCAATATATCTTCTCTCTTGCTGTCTGAAATTTTTGTTGAACAGTTATAATTACAGGTTGCTTCACATCCAGTTCTAACCACCCTTTTCTGTTTTGTGTCTCCTTTGATATTTACATATTCTTCACCTGCCTCTCTTTTCTTTTTGATGATATTTTTTTTCCACTTCTCGGGTTGTCTCTTTCTCTTTCTTGTATGATCAACTTTCGAATTGTTTTGATGGATCTCTTCAGTAACAGTATCTCTTGTTAACATCATCATCTTGTAACAAGTAACATCATCTTGTTTCACTTCTTGGCTTTCTCCTTTTTTTAGCAGCTTAGCTGAGAATTTTCCTTTGCATGTCATTATAATGTTGTACGCTTTTTCTTCTTGTTCAGTTTTTTTACATGTATTTGTAATAATATCCTCCTCACCATCAGAATCTATTGAAAATAACTTTTTCTTTAGTGTGTTATCCTGTAAGCATAATTTACAATATTGATTACCCCTATGTATTTTTCTATCCCACTATCCTATCCCACTATTCTTCTTATATCATAACATAGTTTCACGCCTGTATCCCCGAAGGGGTAGGCAGAGGTTAGGGGTAGGCACTCACCCACTGTTTGCCAACTATGTTTAAGTCCCACGTAATAGGGGGCGAGCCTATTGCCGTCTGCCGGGCACATTTCCAAACTCCGGGGTGCTACTGAGAAATTTCTTACGAAAAAACCCAATAACACTTTGCCCGACCCGGGGATCGAACCCGAGACCTCGTGATCAGCAGTCGCATATACAAACCGCTGTGTGTGTGTGTGTGTGTGTAAATGTTTGGTTTGTTACCACGTATCTCCATAACTACTAAACCGATTTTAATGAAATTTGAAACGTAGATAGTGTAGGCTTTGGAATAAGAATAATATTATTTTCGAAAATCATCCTCTAAAGGGGTTAAATAGGGTGATAAGTTTCTATGGAAATTTTTATTCCTTGGTCCGATTCACTCAAAACTCGGTACAAATAAACCTTAAAACAAATAATGATACACGTATTTTTTATTTTTTCAAAACTACCCCTAGGGGGTGTGTAAAAATAAAATGTATGTATCTAGGAAAAAATGTATTCCCTGGTTCCATTCACTACTTAGGGAAAATACACTTTAATGTAATAATTTATATTTAAAATATGCATATTTGTTTTTTTCAAACTACTCATAAAAGGGAGTGAAATGGGGTTGTACGTACACTGAAATAACTCACGCGGGCGAAACCACGGGCAAAAGCTAGTAAGATATAATTTGATTTTTTTGGCCCCCAACATGAAACAAGAATACCTATTGGGTAAAATATTTAATAAAATAATCCAAAATTTAGCTATGATTCGTAACAAAACCAAAATATTTGTCGAAAATGTGTAATCTGTAAACGAATCATTCTGTTTTTTAAACTTTCGCGATTCTGAAACATATTAACAAACAATAATAATAAAATAGATATTCAACTAAAACCATACCAGATGGGTTTGCCGACCCTTGTAATGTACCTTAGAAATATTCTTGATTAACCAAAGACAAAAAAAAATGGGCTACGTAATTATCAATCAGCCTGTATACTGTGTCGCTAGAAAAAAACGTTAATGTAAAATAGAAATAAATTCGATAATACCAACATACCTTTCTAAATCCAGTTCCGCCTGCTCATAATCATTTTTCTTAGTTGTTGCTGACATTTTGAAGCACCAATATGGCACAAAAACTATTAAAACTCTAATTAATCACAGATTAAGTCTATAAACACTGCTTACTCGAAAACAAAACGAATGTTATGCAAACAAGATGGCGGCGCGTCACACGGTAAATGCTTCGTTGTGATTGGTTGGCCGATGGATATTGAGCAAACAAGAACGGAGCTTGATATTCGGGTGGGTTCATTTGACCAAATTATGAACTAAATTGTATTTATGTTTCGGAGATAGGATATTTTATTTTTGCAAATAGTGCAAGTTGCATCTAAAATAAAATAAAATAATATGTATTGCAATTCGCGTAATTGCTTTTTCTATATTTTAAAATCAAAAAGTCGTTTTTGATAGAATTGGTCGGTTGACCATTCAAGCAATTTGGCGACGTGATGACGAGCCTTGAGAGAAGCTTATAACCACAGCACAGACATAGAAAGCACTAAAGATTTAATTAAATTCACCAGATTTAACTGTCTTACCGCTACAGACTTATTACACCTATACTAAAACCACAGATGATAATGTAAATAAAATAAAAGGCAGATTTCATTACAACTTTTATGATAAACAATATATTTTATTCGTAACTCTTAATAAACTATCGTATTTAGTATCACAAAATCTTCTAACTTAATCCCGCGAGCAGGTGTATCCTTAATTTCCCAAATCATAATAGATTGGTGTTTTTCACTTTTACCAATATACAATCCCATATTGACACGGTTTATAACATTTCACACTAATTTTATCTGAATTTATAATTAAATTCAACATCTTAAAATATATAGTTCAATTTTGTACATTATTAAAATTATTCAATTACTGTAATACACGTGAAGATCAATCGTGTTTAATTTTAGCGTTCTGAAGGTACTCCTCTCGAAACTGTCGATTCAAGAACGCTCCGATCTTGATCCTCGCCCACTCCGGCGTCAGTTTTATGAAGAAATACTGCAAACAAACAATAATATCATGTACATATATTTAACCATTTACCACCATGAGGACTGCATGCTCGTCGACCATGTACTCGTACTTTTTAAAAGAAAACAAAGAAACAATACAACATTGAATTTCAATGTGCCACGTTTCATTGTTTTAAGATATGGTGGGTGTTCTAAAGCGATTATAAACAGATAAGACACATACATTTAAATTTATTTTGGGAAAACAAAGCATGTGAGTAAGAAAATCGTAACGTGTTTATCATAAGCGAAAGAGAATCACATCTGTCAGCCGGTAGATACATGCTCTCGGAGAGCAAGACTCCCATCCTATACACATGTATCTTACTTTTAGTTTCTTTTGTTTAGCAATAGGTGTTAATCGCTGAATTTCAAGTAAATTATGACAAATCACGCGCACTGTAGTGAGAGATTTTTATGCCACCTCAAATTTGACTTTGTACTCGTGTGATATGTCTCTACTCTGTGTCCACGGCGGGCTCGAGGTGACTGCAAAATCCCACGAGACGCCCCTGCACCAGGCTCGGCCCACTCCGCGCTTTACGAGTAGGAAGGAAAAAAACGCTTACAGCGGCAGGCCCCTTGTGCAGAGGTTTATTTCAGTTGGTTGTCGCAAGCTCTTTGTAACGCACGCGAAAAAAAAAGTGTTTAAAAGCTACCATCATGTATGTAATATTGGATTTTGACTCATATTTATTGCTTGTTCAGATCTTTGCAAGTATAACTCAATTTTTCTACATTTGTGTAGTTCGACACATTTTTTTAATAATAATAAAATAATTCTACATAAAACTAAAAAATAATAACTTGACACTCTTGATGTTTGTCCTCTCATTGAACCGGTTTGTCCCCTCGCAGCGCATACGTGAACCTGTCGGTGAACGGTAGCAGAAGTATACATATCGCGTCGGGTTTGTATGAAGCTTGTGCTCTAACTCTTCTAAACGAGTACCTACACTGACCTGTATGCCATGAATCCAATATCCGGTAGTATTATGGACTCTTCCCAGCGTGGAGACCGCGTGTCTCGTGAAGGTCCCCACGTCTGGCACGAAGAGATTCCCGTCCAGCAGCCGCTGGGAGAACGCGTTGATCTTGGTCGAGACGTACAAGGGAGACAGGTGCTGGATATAGATGCCTTTGGACGAGTATTCGTTGCGAATTGCGAGGGTAAAACTTCGGACGTACGCCTGGAGTAATGGTTTGTAAAATTATTATTGGAACTGAGAAGTTAGTAGTAGCAATTATCTTCGTTGACTTTTTGGTGGAAACTCGCGAAGTGAAGGTGGAGTTTTTTTTTATGGACGAAGGTGGCAGACTAGCATACAGTCCACCTGATAGTAAGTGGATACTGTAGCCCATAGACATCCGTGATACATGTCAACATTAGTCCAAAATAACAAACGTTGGCACGCCCCCGGATGCGCTGCCTACCTTTGGATATAGGAATGGATTTGGAGAAATGGTTGTGGAAATGAGGAGGGATAGAATGGGAATGGCATCTGGCACATCTCACTCACTACCGAAACACGTACGTACATTACGGAAATAAGATAAAGTGAGAAATGCAGTACATTTCAAGGTAGTCTTCTGTAAGAGAGGGGTAACGTGGCCAGTCGAGTGCGCCCAGCGGCTGTTGGATTGCAGCGTGCACTCTCCCCCTCATTAAATAAGAGTTTAATTAACAGTGGTTTATAACAATTTAGCATTAGGTGGGCCGTCTGTCTGCCGCTATCAATATAAATAATAGTAATTTAGTTTCTCAATTCTAAATAATTTTAGACGTTGTGCACATGCAATCGTTGTTTGCGGAGACCAAACCGCAAAAGGGGTTTTATAGGGTCGTTTGAATATACCTGTATCTGTCACACAGTACCGGCAGTACCGGCTTGTCACACAACCAAAATGAAAAGATAACTCAATCATTTAGTCGGCAAATAACTATATCTAGAAATGACTATACGAGTACATAGTTATTATAATTGGCCGATTCTTGACCTCGTACAGTTTTTTTTAAAATTTAGTTCGTCTTAAAAAATCTATATATTTACATAATTTAAACATTTCGCCAAACAGTTTCTCGGCAGACATGTTCCCTTACGTGATCGTTGATCACACTCAAACTCATAATTACTTATAAATATTTTATCTTATACATATACATTTTAAGCGTGAAATACATTTTCCATTATTTCTTACACTAATGATGAAACATTATCTGTTAAGTAATTCTCAGATAATGTGTTACATGAGTTGCCCAGACAGATTACATCTCTATATGAGGTCTAATTTGTTGTACATCTCATTTTATACCAGATATATTGACCTATAATGGTTATTTTCGTACCACTCGCTCAAAAAAGTGACATTCTATGCCACAAAAAGCGAACATAACAATAGTCATTTTTAATGTGTTAAAAACAGGGAAAGAAAATTGTACTGAATTTCATTCATCCTCTAGGGGGAGAATGTGATTTAAATTTGGAATACTTACCGAAATGTATACTGAACTACATCTGTGTTTACACCATTGAGTTTGTATATAAAACATTATACATCATTTTGAAAAAGGAATACGCATTTATTATGTAGTTATGATTATTAAATAAAATTGCGAAAACCGACGAGGCCGTATGAGCTTGATGCCTTTGCTTTTCCGACAAAAAAATATTAGTCTAGGAATTTGCCGCGTTTTTGTTTTCTTCAAATACATAAACGTTAAGTTTATTTTAATTTATTTTTATAAATAAGTTAATGTTCTAAAAATACGTTACGATGTTAAATCAAAGCGACAGTGACAGTGAATTGTCGGATTCCATCAGTGCAAATGCTGCCGCAATTATAAATAATTTGCTTCCAACAAAATCCAAGGAAAATTATTTAAAAACTTATGAAGAATTTTCAACGTGGAGAAGTGCGAAAGGCCTATCAATTTCAGAATCAGTACTTCTTGTCTATTTTGATTATTTATCCAAGACAAAGAATCCGAATACACTTTGGTGCATATACTCAAAACTGAAAGCTACAATAAGCATCAAACACAGCATTGAAATAAATAGATTCACGAAATTACTGGCTTTTTTAAAAAGAAAATCAGAAGGGCATTGCTCAAAGAAGTCTAAAATTTTTACGACTCAAAATGTGGAAAAATTTCTTAATGAAGCTCTTGACGAAAATTTTCTGGCCACAAAAGTAAGTATACATGATTTAACTATGAATATTTCGTATCTTAGTAATGGTAATTATTCTATATATTTACCTGTTTTTTATCTTTGTTATAGGTGGCCTTAATTTTAGGACTCAATGGTGCTTGCCGCGGATGTGAACTTGTAAACTTAAAGGTGGAGGACGTTGAAAATCATTCCAATGAGTTGCTGTTGATTAATGTAAAGGAAACTAAGACAAAGAAAAATCGGTCATTCATTGTACAAGGACAATATACTAAAATCATTCATAAATACCAAGCATTACGTCCCACCAACATGGAAAACAATAGATTTTTTATAAACTATCGGAATGGGAAATGTACTCGACAAGCCATCGGCAAAAATAAAATTAGCAATATGCCAAAGGAAATTGCTAAATATTTAAAACTTAAAGATGTTGAACTCTACACCGGTCACTGCTTTAGAAGAACTTCGGCGACTTTCTTGGCGGATTCAGGGGCGGATATTACGTCAATAAAAAGACACGGTGGTTGGAGCTCTGATGGAGTAGCTGAGGGTTATATCGAAAGCTCAATGGCGAATAAAACCATATTAAGCAGTCAAATTAACAAAAATATAAAACTTAATCCATCAGAGCCACAACCATCGACTTCCGGCATCTTATCTTCGTCCGTAACTCACGATGCACCACCACCACTATCTCCGACGTATACTATCTACAATGAAACGCAAGTTCCTCAGACGCAAGAACAGAGAAATACTCAAATCAACTCATCAACAATAAATGTACCAAACAAAAATGTAACTCTCTCTATCAATAATTGGACCAATGTTTCGAATGTTAACTTTTACTTTTAATTGTCATTATTTTTAATAAATGCTTATCTCATATTATTATTGTGTTAATTTTTTCGCAAATGGTACGAAAAGTAGAGAATTTTCCTCGGTGATAAAGCTGTCTTAGTCTTGGGTGAACTTAAATCCCTCGCTACACTCAGGACTCGTCTTAAATCCCTCGCTTCGCTCGTGATTTAAGTTTTTAACACCCTCGCTACGCTCGGGAGTAAACCTCGAGTCCTTCGTTACGCTCGCGATTTAAATCGTCACCCGCGACAGAAAACACTGCTTTATCCCCTTGGTTAATAATCTACTATTCTTGATCTAGGTCAAGAAATGTGCCATCATCGCTGTCCAGCGGTCGCGGCGCTTTATACCAAGCAACACCATCCTCACAAAGACCTAAAGAAGAACATAAATTGCATTAGACTGTACCTTGGTGGCGGCATACACAGTCATCAACGGCAGCGGCTGCAGCTCAGACCCCGATGACACGTTGACTATAGCACCACGACCCCGTCGCACCATGCCCGGCAGGACCATCCGCGTCATTAACGTGACAGCGCCAACGTTCACGTTGATCACCTCCCACACCTTGGGCG
This sequence comes from Sesia apiformis, assembly GCA_914767545.1. NCBI lineage: Eukaryota > Metazoa > Arthropoda > Insecta > Lepidoptera > Sesiidae > Sesia > Sesia apiformis. Next base: position 22,147,641 of record OU611949.1, on the reverse strand, counting down.
GTGGAACCTCGCAAATCAGCATGGGGTAGTCATACTGAATGCCCACGTTGTTCACTGAAGAAAACAGAAATTTTCGACCTTGAATTATTTAAAATTACAGTCGCCATTTTGAACCTATTTCAAAATATATATATATCCCATGACACTCGCCTAATCACGATGAATAGATTGACACCTCCTTTGTTGAGATCGGCTCAGTAATTTAGCAGCTGAAACATACATTATATGTATGAACGTACACACAGAAAAATAGATAAATTTGCAGGCAAATGACGTTGCTTACTACAACACACGCACACAGATAGACACAAAGTTAACTTAATCATAATCACGAATGTGTAACAAAATTTTACTGACAGAGTGTCTCTCCTGTAAACAAAATCTATTGCATGCAAACTTATCAATTTTGTCATTTACATAGATACTGGTACATAGGCTGGCAAATTCAACACCCTTCGTTTGTGGCTTCGCTTCGGTAACAAAGGGCATGATTATGTACTACATTGAATTTCTTTTCAGAAATTTTCATTGATATTTTAAGAAGCTAAGAGTAGACGTCCTACTCATATGGGTCGCTACATTAAGATACTATGAAATTTGAAGCGATTTACAAAAGTTCTGGCACAGAAGAAGCCGAAGGTCTTCTTCTGTACCAGTCCATCTTTCGCAGTCTAGTCTGTGGTAGCTTAGTCTGGAAAAAAATCACCACACTCGGTGATTTTTTTGCAGAATGAAAATAATTTATGCAACTTACTCGAGAATGTAATTATATAATTTACCACTTATGTGCTCTATCAAGTATTGTATATAAGCAGTAAAATACATAACTAGATGTTGGCGAAGTATATTTTGAAATTACAAGTATTAAATACAATATAGATTTTGTGTTAAAATTCACATGTACTGTAACTTATCGATGTAAAAGGCAATCACTATAAAACTATAAAAACGTTAGTACTGACAATAAAATTTATAAACTCATAGCTGCTTACAAATTCGTTCTTATAACTGCGGTAAACGTTTTATTGTAGACTTTTGTAACATGTAAAATATTTTTATTTTAACATATTTTATTTCTCTGACTACACAATGTATGTATAATAAAAAAAAACCTGTAGCTATCTACTGAAACCCACAAGCCCATAAGGTTTATGTGCAAGTAGATGGCGAGCCGTTACTTATTTCCAATTTATATAGATATAATTAAGTAATTAAATTTAGGATAGGAAAAAATTGTGGCCATCTTATTTGATCTCATATAGTCACTATAAGTCATACATATCAGTGAGGAAATTGTTCGATTTAGTACATATATGTATTGTTTAATTATTTTAATTCCGCTTATATTCAGCCGTGCTATGTTGGCCGGCTTGAAAATAGCAACGACCCATCTCTTCCTGTGGTTGTCGTAAAAGGTCACTGATGGATTCCTAACAAAGCCGCTACCACAAGCCCCGAGGAACAAGACCACTTTAAAAGAGTGGACTCGCCAACCTATAGTCCCGGAACGAGATGAATGCGCGCGAAAGGAATGTGACCGTTTTATGACACTTGTTTTTAGTGTTGTACTACAATGATCTTAGTGAAAAATAGGCATATCGATATTGATAAAAGTCGATATTTTTAATTTAAATATCGCGGTCAAAAATAAAACACACGACTATGTAATTATAAAAAACATCACTTATTTTTTACTATTTTTATTTACTTTCATTATTTATTTATTTATTATTTATCACACATTAGATAATATTGTAAGTAGGTATACATAATTTTTAGTTTTAAATAGGTACTTAATATTTAGTTTTGAAAAATAAAGTTACTAAAAAACAAAAAGAAAAAAATACAATACTTACTAATTGAGAGAAATATAAAAAAAACAATATTATAACAACAAAAATCTACTACGCATTACATTATTATTAATAATAAAATATAACTTAAAAGTATTAAAAGACACAAAAGACTATCATATTGTTTTGAATGAATATTAGTCACTACAATCATCACTTGTAACACCTGATGCAGACAAGTCAGAATCAGATTTGGTCGCTCATTTTAACAAGTAAGTATAGTAAAAAAGTACCCAACACGTATTATATCGATGACGCAAGAGAAACAATAAAAAGCGAGCAAGCGCATCACTTAACTAACCGGCACAAGTGCGGTGAGGCGGCTGGGAGCTGGGTGTGCTCGTGTCCCCACATCTCACACCGCGCGCGCATTTAGCTCATTCCCGGACAGTACTTGTAGCGTGCTGTTTTAAGGCCATACATCCCTTGTGTACAATAAAATGTGGATAAGGAGGCCCATGTACAGCAGAGGACGAAAAAAAAGGCTTCTATTTTTCTAAACCAATGCACGCTACTGCACTGAATATATTCATTTATATTTGTCTTACCTAATATTCCTAAAGGTATGTCCTTGAGTTCTTCCTCAATACTCGAGTAGACCTCAGCACCTCTACTGAAATCCGCCACCACTGTCTTTGTCTTCACGCCGTGAACTTTCTCTGGAAATTATGTTAATGTAAAATGTTAAATGTTATAATTATACGCTGGCTTGTAATTTTCCGTCAGTTCACATGGATCCATTAATTGTATTTTTTTTAATTTTAATTCCCGTTTTTATTTTCATTTCATAACTATGAAACAATGTTTTCTGACAATTATTATTATTATAATGCTATAGTATATTATTATTATATACTTAGCCCGTACCACTGAATTTAATTAAAAATAAGTATCACTAGCTCAGCGGTGAAGGAAAACATCGTGAGGAAACCAGCATGCTAGACAATTAAGAAAATAAGCATGTGTGACCAATACACATTGGGCTCGCGAAGGGGATTGTGGCCCATAACCCCTTAGTGATTTATTAGGGGAGGCCTGTGCCCCAAAGTGGAACTGAGATCATCATCAATAACAAATTGTAAATTAATTGAATCTTCCGGGCTACTTGGCCGAGGTCTTCTGGAATCTCTTCTCTTTTTTCCAAACGTTTCGTCAACAACTGCGGTTGACGAACCGTTTGGAAAAAAGAGAAGAGATTCCAGAAGACCTCGGCCAAGTAGCCCGGAAAATTCAATTAATATGGACACCGGCCGAGAAAGCCTACACTCCACTATAACAAATTGTATGTCTAGAAGTAATTATATAATAGTGTCGCGGTATCCCTTTGACGACAATCACGTGCAATACGCCATTTAATTGCAAAGATTAGCGGACAATTTACATTTTGTTAATAATAATATCGAAGAGTATTGTGTTTAAAATATTAATTACGAAGTATTTATTATAAACAATCCAAATTTGTAAGTGCCAAATTCGGAATTATGGGAATTATTTATCTACCATGTACCTGTACCTGCACCATTTCCATGTACCAATGTACTATTATACCATATAATAATACAATAAGGTGCATACTCCGGAACTGTTTGAGATTTGAGATAACATTCTGAATCTACATTTTTTTTGTAAATAGTGCAATAAAATACAAACGCTTTATAATATTCTAATAAGTATAAAGCAGATTATGTCGATAAATATACAGAAACACGCGCAAACCTACAGAAATCTAAATAATACTTATTATAAAAATCTAAATAATACTTATTATTTAGATTTCTATGGGCAAACCCGTCGGAAGATGATTTAATCTGTGCCGTTGGCCAGAACTTGTAATTTAACACTATGCTGAATCAGGGATCTTTTTCATATCCACTGCACTTTATTACATCTCTATTTTATATTTAGTTGAAGATTATGTTAATAATTATAAACTCTTTTCATTGTGCTTTGTATTATGTTTTGGAAACGAAATAAACTATATTCTACAACTACAGATCACATCTAGATATTTAGATACAAATATGTCCATATAAGAGTTCTATTTATTCACATGAGCACGCGGAAATAAACGTCGATATCGATATGTACCATAATTCATTTCATATAACCGTGCCTCGGTAAATTTATGACGTAATAATTGTAAAGGCAAACTTACATACCATACAAACACAATACCTAAGCATAAAATGTTTGTGTTCTCATCTAGAACGTGTATAAACGTTTTACAATATTACTAATCTTTCCCCGCGACTTCGCCTGCTTTGAACCCGATTTCACCCAACGAATTATTAATATCAATCTCCTTATCTTTCAAAATCTTAACGTATACTATATATAAATTAAAACGATCTCTGATTGTTTGCAATGCTTTCACGCTACTACGGATGGGCGAAGCGAGCTGAAATTTTGCCTTAATCTTCTTGGAGAAAAAGACATAGGTTACAAAACTAAGGTTTCCGTGGGATAGCATGCACGCGGTCAAAATTAGTCTCCTATATTTTCAAATCCATCAGAAAGATCTTGATAAAACTTGCCCGATATAAATATTCTATACAACATTGAAGATCGCAAGTAAATATGTAAATTGTACGACCCTTAGATTTCGAGTTTAGTACAAACAGATGGACATTTTTAGTACACTTACATGTAGAGAGCATACTGCCACAGATATAAGCATACAGGTATATATCTACAGGTAGTATGAGCGAAGGAAAGTAAACATCCTGATCAACTTAATAATTTATTGGCCTAGCCAAGCTACTTCAAGGAGATTATTTCTGTATATGTAGTCTTATATTTACACATTATAAGTAATATGTCAAAGAATTTATTGTATTACTAGATCTTTATGATAGTTTCAATCATTTGACTACAAGTTAGCTCTGTAGTCTGTAGGGAGTGTCCCTGCGTGCTGTGCAAGCAGCTTCGGGTTCGATTCCAATCATCAATCAATTTGAGGAGTAGAGTGCACGCTGCAATCCAACAGCTGCCACGTTACCCCTCTCTCACAGAAGACTACCTTGAAATGTACTGCATTTCCCACTTTATCTTATTTCCCTAATGTACGTACGTGTGTCGGTAGTGAGTGATATGTGCCAGAGCCATTCCCATCCTATTCATTCCCATTTTCCTAACCCTTTCTCCAAATCCATTCTTATATCTCCAAAGGTAGGCAGCGCATCCGGGGGCGTGCCAACGTTTGCCATTTTGGACTAATGTTGGCATGTATCGCGGATGTCTATGGGCGACAGTATCCGCTTACCATCAGGTGGACTATATGCTCGTCTGCCGCCTTTGTCCATAAAAAAAAATCAAGACGAAATGTATGTATGATAGGAAAGACTGATAACTCGACGTCCATGGAATTTTAAATTAGTTATTTTAGCACATTATACGAGTGTATCTCTAAATTTGAAATATAATGCCACATCATAATATTTAATAACTTCACAGAATATAGTTGCTATGCTAAATAAATATATAACTAAGGGATAAACAGAACGGCTACCACAAGCCCTAACCAACTAAAATGTGACGGATTATAAAAAAAATGCATTTTATTGAATAGTTTTACAGAAAATGCTTTCTATAAATATCTAAATAAATACTACTAAATAATACTAAACAAATGTCTCTACATTCAATATGACAGACAACACAACTATTAACTTTTAAACTGCGGATCTTGGAAAACAAATGGAACTTGATTTTGACTTATCAACTTACTCCCGCCTATACGAAAATATTTGTTTAGATTTGAATGTTGTGTGTTTGTCTTTGTTTGGCTCTCTGAACCCACGACATATAAGTTTCAGACGAGAAAACATCGGGAATACACGTTTACTTTATGGAAATCAAAGTTTTACAAAACAATATCATAATTGGGAATTGTATCTCTCATTTTTGAAATGTGTTGATGAAAATATGTATAATGGGAATGCCTTCCGAGGCGTTCAGCTAGTCATATCTATAACTATTTAATTTAAAAAAAAATGAGGGTCTCTTTAGAAGCTACAGAACCCAAGACAGTGATTTAAAAAAAAAAGTATGTCTGTTTGTTTGAGCATTACGTAAAAACTACTGAACGGATTTTGATCGAGTTTTCACTAATGTAAGGCTAAGTATCCAAAAGAAAAACTGTTATATGTGTCATCTTCATATGACACAAGGAAGTTGAGTTGTAGAGGAAAATATAAATGACTTGACAGACATTACTCGAAGACTACTAGATGGATTTCCATTCGTGAAATCCGTCATGTCGGTGCTTTTACAGATGTTAAAAATCTTATACAGCTGCTTAGTCCACGCGAGCGAAGCCGCGGGTAGAAGCTATAGTAAATAAATATCTAATTATGAAACGTCTATGTGAATTACGTAGGTGCAATTATTGTCACTTTTATTTTGAAAACAAGTCAAAACATTATGATAATTAATTTTATGTAAAATTTACTCTCAAGTGAGCCACAGCGAATTAGTTCCTCGTTCACAAGATTATATACATTATTATACAACATGAAACATTACAAAAGAAATTGTGTACTTGCAGATTACGAAATAAATATCAAAAGACACTTGCTAATGTTGCGATGTTACGTGCAATGAACTATGTATGACCTCTTGTTCTTTTAATACAATGGGCAAAAATGGCTTTAGATGTGTTGAAAATACTAACACACTTCTTATAACATAATAGAAAAAACACTACCTAGGCTGGATATTCATTTATTTAAATAAGTAAGATAGTGTCTAGATAGCCGAATGACAAATTATTTCTTTGCCAATGGGTATTTAAAAGAAAATTAAAAATCACCATCCACAGGCAACGGCTGCACACTTAAACATGACACACTTTAAACATAACAGAAGGTACCTACATTATAGTTATATTAAAAACCAATGTGTACATTCTTTATAACGTTCTCTAAGAATTCCACAACATACCTGTTTAGAACTCGCTCATTTGATAAGAAAACATCTGTGTCACGACGCCTCACTAATATTTTATTAAAATAACATATAGCACGTGACAGTGGCAATGCAGTAATGCAGTGATTTTATGATTTTCTCCCTTTATGTAGGTAATATATTTATATAATATTTAGGTTTTCGCGATTACTATACATAGCAATTAAACAACTTTGAACGGTTTAAATCGCGTATATTTGACATTATTTATATCCCGACGTTTCGAACACTTTGCAGTGGACGTGGTCACGGGGTGAAATACAGACCGGGATATAAATAATGACAAATATACGCGATTTAAACCGTTCAAAATATATTTATATGTTTATTGAACTGATGCACCATTAATGAAACACAACCTTAATGAAACACAGCCTTAATGAAAGTAGTGCTACATGCACATTAAAACATGTGATGTTAAGATATTTTAACAGTACTTTATAAATATTTATAAAATACAAAAAGATATACAAAAATAATGAGGGAAAGAAAGGAAAGAGAGAAAATGATGAGGCATAACAGTGAATAAGAACTTAAAATGTGCGTGAAAATGTAAAAGGAAATTACGTATAAATATAACAAATTTGGTTTTAACAAATTTAATAATGATTTCTATTTCTATAGTTCAATAAACTATTTCTGTGCAGAATTTAATGTCATTCGATTAAAAAAGCCCCCTTCATCCGTTAGTTCCAGATTAATATGTAAATTTCTTCAAAGTGTAGGTACCTACCCAAAAAATACAAGTTTGTTAGATAGATATGTATTGGAAATTAATTTTATTGTTTCTAGATGGTAACTTCCAAGTGACTCATTCTTGAGCTAATTTTAGACACTAAAACCGCAGCGATCTGCTTAAACTTGGATGAGTAATAATTACCTCGATGTAGTCTGAAATGGCAGCAATTTGACAAACTACACCGGTTATTCTAAACTCTACGAGTAATTTATACTTAAGTAGCTTTTGTTCGTCAAAATCCGTTGAGTTAACACTAAGCAACCCTATGACAAAGGGATTTTGGACATTGAATTGTGGCCTGCGAGGTACTGAAACTTCAACTACATTACGTTGTAACTTCAACGAGTTTCAGCAACAACTCTTATACCACTAAACAGCTTTGCATTCAAATAGACACCAGTACCCCTCTCCCCCACCTCAAGGAAGTCTGGGAGGTGTAATGAGACGAGGAAACTCGTCCCGTTATACTTCCTCGTTCTCATGTTCCCAACCCCTTCTCCAAATTCATTCCCAAATCTCTAAAGGTAAGCAACGCATCCAATGATGTGCCAACGTTTGTCATATGTGAGTAGAAATGACGCGGGCTCTGGGTGGACAGTATCCACAGAGCACCAGGTGGACTGTATGCTCCTTTCTTTCTATACAAAAAAGATGAGCATCGGATACTGCATTTTATACTAGCCAATCTCCTTGCTTTTGCTCAGTTGGCATCATAATTTCCTACATAGCAATGAATTTAAACGATTTCTTTTGAAAGGTTATTTTTAAGCTCTAAAAGACTTAAAACATTAACTAAAAGACTTTTAATAATAAATTAACAGTATTTTCTGTTGAAATTACGATTATTACAGATATTTGAGTACAATATTATATTTAAAAATAAAGACTGTACCTACCTAAATGAAAAAATCGGTTCTGTAGTTTTTTTTATTTTACTTCCTAATTATAAACAAAAAAAAGTCGACTAGTATGATATCAATTTAAATGATTCCGTAATGATATATGTACGAGTACATTATAAATATTTACAAAATACAAAAAGATATACAAAAATAACGAGGGAAAGAAAGGAAAGAGAGAAAATGATGAGGCATAACAGTGAATAAGAACTTAAAACGTGCGTGAAAATGTAAAAGGAAATTACGTATAAATATAACAAATTTGGTTTTAACAAATTTAATAATGATGAGAATGTTTAGTTAACAATTTCAGTTAGTTTTTTTATGGCTACTCAGAATTTTTAGGTGATCTTTCTGAAGGAAGACATAAATAAGGACATAAATAAGCGCCTAGAAATTGAATTGCATGTTCAGATTTCAAAGACATGATAAGATTGCATGTGAAATTACTTGTGAAATAATTCCGCATGAAAAAATTTAGACGGTTACAGGACGATTGTAATTTTACAATTTGTAATGTTACAGATTATTATAAATCACCGACAACTATGTTACTGACGTATTTCAGGAAATTATATTTTTTAAATGTATAATTAGGGAGATTTCGAAGTAATTTAAAAAAAATTACTTCATCTTGACCAATCGTTATCAGCTGATTGCAATACACCAATCTGGGATTATAATCGATAATCGATTATAATCTTATTAAGAATATTATAATATTATAATTATTAAGGATAAGGGATATTACAATCGATTTTTGTAGACAAACAGCGCATTTCCACAAAGAATTGGCATAAAAAATAGTTAGGCTCGATGATGAGCGAAATCGGTTCAGTAATTTCAAATTATTAAAAGGTAAAAATTTCAGGAAATTCTAAAGAAGGTGGCGCCAGTGGGATGGGAGATTTCACTATTTACCGTATGTTTTAGAAAAAAAGCGTTTAGGCAAACGTTTTATAGCTTTACTAGTCCTATCCAACCACATATGATTTATATGTACGAGTATATAAGTAGATTTTTTATGAGATTTGAGAGCTAAATACATATATAATTTTATTTGTTGTCGCGTAGCTATGTCGCGCGTCGTTCGATAGGGCTCATCGAGCTCTCTACTAGTGTTATATCATAAAACCTTTTTTTCTAAAAAATACTTAAAATAAAGACATTTCCCTTCTGATTGACCATATCGGCAACGGTCACTTTTATACTGCCCCCCTAAGAACAAAAATGCATTAGTAACATTTTTAACGAAAGCATAAGTAACGAAACTGGACCGATAACCGATGGGAGAGACGAGTCCTCGAATGGAGATCACGTGCCGGGGAACGTAGCGTGGGACACCCTCCGGCCAGGTGGACGATAGACAGACTCAAGTCGACAGACTTGAAGAGAGTCGCCGGTAGTGGGCGGATGAGAAGAGCCGAAGACCGTGTGTGGTGGTAGTCCTTGGTAGAGGCCTATATCCAGCAGTGGATAAAGTGAATAAACAACGGTTGTTCTTTTTGTTATATCCAAAACTCCAAGCTTCTAGCTTGATTTTAAATTATTGAATCAAGCCTTTCAATCATTATTGAATCAATCATCAAAATGAATTTGTGCCTTTCTTTCCAAGGAGGCAGTACAGTAAAGGTGGCAGTTAGCGCCGTCCTTAAACACCCGTAGCATCAGGGGATTTGAGGGGATACAGGTCCGCGGCCGCCGCTTCAGTTAGAGAATATGAAGATATAATCAAAATAAAAAATCTGACAAATCATTCTGATCATGATAATATCCTACGTAAAATTGCAAAAAAAAATTTCAAAGGTTTTTTATTGATAGTGTGAAGGATAATTTTTTTGTTGATTACAAACTCGATCTTACCTAGTATGATACCTACTATGTTTGTTATTTGTTCAAATATCAAACAAGGAAAAATACCTCGCCGTGTTTACCAGATAGGTAAATTCATGACGTATTTTTGGGCACCCATCATAACTGGATAAACAAGTGTATCTTTTTATTTCATTGCAACGATGCCAATACTAATTGATGATTTCGACCTCAATTCTAAAAATAATTAAATATAACAAAAAAGAAGAATTATTCACCCCCGCAGATGAACTCACAGTCGAGTTTATGTAATCACTTTTTAAATTTCTTTGCTTAAATATATTCCCCCCAATTAACCCCATGCAACGTCAATCATGGTTTAAAGTGCATAATTTCATTTGGTAATAAATTCATTGGTTCCTTTTCTTTTAGTTAATAATCTGATTAAGAAGAATTTATTCTAGCAAGGTATTCTTACTTATGTCAACAAACGATAGCTATAAGATCAATTGTAGACATGTGATTTTTCAATTATGACCAGCTCCGCGGTGAAGAAAAAAATCTATGGAAAAATCTCGCGTGTTAAAGAATTAAAAAATATATGAGGCATTTGTAATAATAACCAACAATCTGCACTGAACCCACGTAGCAATAACAACTTAATTATAAATGTGTGAATGAGTCATGGAAGATAGAATCTACAACAAGCGTAGGTCCTCTCTACTTTGATGGGGAGTGAAAAGATATTGGAGAGAATAGAGCGCAAGGAGGCGGGCCTGGTCTATTAACAGGATCCTGTGAACTTAGCGACGAACTACAGACGGCTACGATAGTTTGCACAGCGTTGACATAAACGTAGGACAAATGAAAGTACGGACGACGGATCAATTCTGCTCGACCGCGGAGAATTGATAGGAAAGTTGAGGAACCTGTCCCTCTGGGGCCACGTAGTGGCTTATTGCCCGAAGCCTCTTATGATCGCAAGAAAAGACATGTGCTCCGCAATAGGACTGTTATTTTTGTAGAAAATAACAGATGATGCAAAGGAATAAAAAGTTTTTACCGATTTCGCCAGCAACAGCCATCAGTTTCTCCGGGTTTCTGCTAATGATGACCACGTTGATGCCTTGCCGCGCCAGCTCCATGGCATACTGTTTGCCGATACCGTCGGTACCGCCGGTCACAGCTGAAAAATGTATAAATACAGAATTGTATGTGTTGCCATATTGTGCGTGCACTCCTAAGATATTTTTCATCGTCACCTAATTAATGATACCATTAGGCAGTGTCTCTCCACTATTGGATATAGCCCGGCGTAGGCTCGTAACCATACACAATCTTCGGCTCTACTCATTCATTTAGCCACTCATTCTTTCTAATTGGTATCCATTCGAGGACTTGTCTATCCCATCGGTTATCCATCCTACGGCAGATTTATCCATCCTACGGCAGATATGACCTGACCATTGCTGCTTCAGTATGTTCTCAATAGTTAATGATTATGATTATGAATCATAATCATTATGATCATCAATCATCATGATTATGATTATGAAACCTATCTTAGATATAGGTGTAAACTATTTCTGTGCAGAATTTAATTTCATTCGATTAAAAAAGCATTCATCCGTTAGTTCCAGATTAATATGTAGATTTCTTGAAAGTGTAGGTACCTACCAAAAAAACAAGTTTGTTAGATAGATATGTATTGGAAATTAATTTTATTGTTTCTAGATGGTAACTTCCAAGTGACTCATTCTTGAGCTAATTTTAGACACTAAAACCGCAGCGATCTGCTTAAACTTGGATGAGTAATAATTACCTCGATGTAGTCTGAAATGGCAGCAATTTGACAAACTACACCGGTTATTCTAAACTCTACGAATAATTTATACTTAAGTAGCTTTTGTTCGTCAAAATCCGTTGAGTTAACACTAAGCAACCCTATGACAAAGGGATTTTGGACATTGAATTGTGGCATGCGAGGTACCGAAACTTCAACTACATTACGTTGTAACTTCAACGAGTTTCAGCAACAACTCTCATACCACTAAACAGCTTTGCATTCAAATAGACACCAGTACCCCCCTCCCGCACCTCAAGGAAGACTGGGAGGTGTAATGAGACGAGGAAACTCGTCCCGTTATACTTCCTCGTTCTCATCTTCCCAACCCCTTCTCCAAATTCATTCCCAAATCTCTAAAGGTAAGCAACGCATCCAATGATGTGCTAACGTTTGTCATATGTGAGTAGAAATGACGCGGGCCCTGGGTGGACAGTATGCTCCTTTTTTTCTATACAAAAAAGATGAGCATCGGATACTTCATTTTATACTAGCCAATCTCCTTGCTTTTGCTCAGTTGGCATCATAATTTCCTACATAGCAATGAATTTAAACGATTTCTTTTGAAAGGTTATTTTTAAGCTCTAAAAGACTTAAAACATTAATTAAAAGACTTTTTAATAATAAATTAACAGTATTTTCTGTTGAAATTACGATTATTACAGATATTTGAGTACAATATGATATTAAAAAATAAAGACTGTACCTACCTAAATGAAAAAATCGGTTCTGTAGGTTTTTTTATTTTACTTCCTAATTATAAACAAAAAAAAGTCGACTAGTATGATATCAATTTAAATGATTCCGTAATGATATATGTAGTTCCTTGATTATTTCTTAATTCTTTAACGATTGAACTTGTCAATTGACGTAGTGTCCATTAACGCGTTCATTTTGTTTGCAACCTGTATGTATACAGTACGTTTGTTCAAATGTTTATTGTTTGTCAAATGTTGTTTGTTTACTCATATATGACGAGTGTTGCAAACAGGAGTCCAATGCTAACAGAATAGGTCCTTTGCCTTTGACTTATTGTGCAATATTACCCACCGCAACTACTAAGTACCTATCTATGTCTTTACATTACCAACGTAAGTACTCTCACGTACGAATGTGCCTATACTGTGTAAACGAGGTTTTGTATCAAGTTATTGAAATTATTGTATTGTTTTTTTGTATTTGTAGTGTTTGTTGTATTGTTTAATACTGACTTACCAGTTTGCTATCTTTAGTGCTAGTTTATCTTTACATATTTTGCTATCACCTAGTGGTAACTATAGCCCTGCGAAATTCGCCATCATGCCGACATCAATCGAACGATAATGACAAATATTGGAACGCCTTTGGTAATTTAGGAATGAATTTTAATAAAGGATTGGGAAGATGCAGTACGAACTCCTTTCCGAACAGGATATTGGTGACTAGGACAAGTACCTAGTGAAAGTATTTTTTAGACGCTACCTATCAATCAAATGATTATTTATTAAATTATTTATAGTTTGTATAAGCAAATATCATAATTTTTTGTATACTGTTACAAAAATTGAAGAAAAAACATCTGAAGATAATACGATGCAACCGGTTTTTGCACAATATGTATCTCCAAACGGGTCATCGTAGTAGGAAATCGATTTTACCAGTAGAAAAATCTCAAAAAGCTGAATCTTTTGTTATAATTGATTTATTTGTAGAAAGATTGCCGGATAATCGGATTTACTTCTAGTGGGACATCGATTTATTCCTACGAAATCTACTTATAGGTGTGAGTACGCTCAGGAATAGTTATACTAAAAATGACACGATGACGTGAAACTGCTCCACACGGACATCCTAACGTAATCCGGTATCGATACCAATAATAATATTTTGTGAGTTTGTGTGAAAACCTATTTGAAAAATTCTTTCTCCATTTGAAAGGTACATTATTCCAGATGGACATAGGCTATATATTATGTATATGTATATAATACGTGCAAAAAAATTGCCGGCACAGCTAGTCTATACTATCTATACTTTCTGTACTAATATAATAAAGAGAGAGTGCGAATTTTGTAAGTTTGTGAATATTTGAATATTTGACCTATTTGAAATATTCTTTCACAATTTGAAAGGTACATTATTCCAGATGGTCATAGGCTATTTTATAATTATGAAAAAAAAAATGAAAATTTATAAACCGAAGCGAAGCGAGGGTAGGTCACTGGTATGTAATAAAACTAATAATAAGTCATCGACATTGTAAAGTAGGTAGATACAAAAAGCAAGTGCACATAGATTATATTATGTCACTAGCTACCGTACTTGCATGTGTGTTCATACAATAGAGGTCATAGAAAGTTGGCTAGCACACAATGCTCATCGTATTGACATAATTTTCTCCATTTATCCACGATTTAATGAAAATTTACATACGCCTTACGAGCCTTACATAACGAAACGTTTACGAAGACATGTTTGTTTTTAGGGAGGTTTTAAAAAAGCTAACTATTGAAGAGATAAATTGATGTAAGAGATAAACCTATTGATTCTTAAGAACGTAAAATCGAAATAAAAAGTAAAGATTTCTAAAAGGTCTAAAGAGATTGCCGATAATAAAAATACTAGATATATGTTACGATGAAATTGCTGGTGATGCTGCTAAAATATTTGAAATTCTTAAAGCATCATAAAGGCCTTAAGAATTTCAAAGAAAAATTATTTTATTGAAAAGAAAATTTAAATCAATTTTGGTTGATAAAGTATTTTGTGTGAAATAACACTCTGAATACCAAATAGTCTCAACCTTTGTAACCATTCTTTAAATTAATAATCCTATCAATAATATTCTAACTATTATATACAAGTTTTTTTGTTCGTTCGTCTTCGATGAAACTTTGGTGAGTTGTGCGCGCGCTTGCGAATCTTTCTGTCAACAAAAAAAACTAACTCATGCCGGGCACAGTCAATATATTATAAGTTTATTTGTTGTTCGTAACATGTTCTTAGTTTCATCATCAGTTTTTGTTAAGCCTTTAAAATAAGTATTTGATTGCATCGTATTGTGCCTACATTTAATCAAATACGAATACTGTGCACATGTTACAGTAAAAATTGTGTTTTGTAATTGCGAAATAAATTGCGACTAATTCTAGTTAAGATAGTATTCAATTGCACAGTTTAAAATTTAGATTTAAACTTTATCGTAGTTTTCTTAAATTGTCACGGCGTGAAGTCTTCTCCTTAATTTGTAGATTGTAGACTACGGCTAGACTCCAGAGTGGACACGCTTTCGAAATTTATATCCGTTCACAGAACCCTCGCCATTTGAATCTGTTACGAGAAGACATCGTGTAGTTAATTCGAATATTGTAGAAAATCGCAAACTAGTACTTAAGTAGTGTTGATAGTAGTAACTATAATGCAAATAGCAGAAATTTAATTAATCAAATATACATTTTCATTTTTTTATTTATTTTTTTATAGAAAAAGGCGGCTGACGAGCATACAGTTCACCTGATGGTAAGTGGATACTGTCGTCCATAGACATCCACGATACATGCCAATATCAGTCCAGAATGACAAACGTTGGCACGCCTCGCGCTGCCTACCTGTGCAGATTAAGGAATGGATTGGGAGAAAGGGTTGGGAAAATGGGGAGGGATAGGATGGAATGGGAATGGGCTCTGGCATATCCCACTCACTACCGAAACACGTACGTACATTGAGGAAATACGATAGAGTAGGAAATGCAGTACATTTCAAGGTAGTCTTCTGTGAGGGAGGGGTAACGTGGCCAGTTGAGTGCGCCTAGCGGCTGTGGGAATTCAGCATGCACTCTCCCCTTACCATTGCATAGGCAGGTGTGGGCGCAGTTTTATATTTCAATTTAGCAATATAGACCTGTCATTGGAGCTCCATACAATAAGCTTGTTACAACTAATACTCGAAAAGATCTTTAACGCAACAACTTTATGAAGCCATAGATTAAACGATTAGTAAAATAATGTCTACTAATCTGCGTTTTGTTAGTTGGGCCCACAAATGGACTCTGGGCATATTTATGAAAAGCAACGTCTGTTTGCTGAACTCGAGTTCTACAGAACGGATTTTGATGTGTTTTTCACATTCACGTAGGTTATTTCTTCCGGAAGGTTTTATTATACAAAAGATATCCGTTACATATAACACGCGAGAGGAACCGCAGGCCAAAGCTAGTTTATAATAAAAGAAGATAATTTTCACTAACTAGTAACGAAATGTCAAAAGGTTAGGTAGGTTGACAACGCACGAAGAAAAACTTTTCTTTTAGGCACTAACACACACAAGGTGTTAGAAACCTGTATAGAAATGCGAAGAAACTGGATGGTCTGAATTATCTAAGCAGCTTTTATTAAGAAAATACTCCAGGACCTTCGTTAGAAAAAGATTACAGTGATTGATAAACATTTTTTTGAGCTCAATGCCCCCGGAAACATAGCAAGTCGAAGCAGATGACACACAGATTGCATCTGTGTGTCATCTGCACGATGTTACGAAAGAAAGTATGAATAAGGCTTTGTATACAGCTTTGCTCTTCAAATACCTTAGTGATACGCCTTTCTAAAGAGTTGACAAAGCAACCACTTTGTGTGTTGTGAATAGGTGCCTACTTGTTAAAAATGTTGAAACAAATTCTTTTCAGAATAGCGTTTACCCGCGGCTTTTTCTGTTGTGTATCCAATACATCAAAAGAAAAGTTTTTAAAAGTATTACATTGGACCAGTAATTCATGAAATTATCTGCACTACGATTATAAAGAGATACTCAGTTTTCTTCTTAATATATAACCAGTAAATAAATTCAAAAATTACTGGACGGATTTTGAAAATCGTTTAGGAAGCTGAACTAATGCAGATGGAGATTATGGTAGGGTTCCCTGTGATATCTTTATAAATCTCTCCCTTGTTGTAAATAAACAGACAGAAAGTAGACTCCAATGAGAGAGAGAAAGGGAGAGAGATATGTTACAATATCAGGTTGTTCTTTTAAAAGAAAGTACCTAAAGTGACTGAGAACAAAGCAAAAGGAGACCTAATTATGACGCTCTGTAGTCAGAGCGAGTTTGACTTTGTTCTTGAAAGTCAGCAAACCGTCTGCGAATAAGTCCAGTTCCGGATATTAGGAAGCTATTTGGGTTGTTCCACACATTCAAGAAATGGGTTAAAAGTTTATCTAGTTTTTTTAGAAGCTAGAATGTATTAATATACATGCTAGCATACAATGAGGTATAAACAAACATGCAGTCAGTTCTCTATGTTTTACCAAATGGCATGCAAATATTGGAACAGTAGTTCATATTTTTATGAGTATTTAATTTTAAATTAGCTATGTACATACATGTACCTAAATACTACCACTGGCTCGGTGGTTTTCTGGTTTTATCGACCTCAATTCTTTACCCTATTTATTAACCACTGCATCTATTGAATTACATCAAAATCATAGTGTATATCAGAAACGTTCGAGGTTATTAGAAACTTAGATAGATGTAGGTACTGTAATTAATGTGCAGTAATTAATCAATTTGTAACACAAAACAATTTCTTCACAAAAAAGTTAAGTCCGCAGTCAAACTAAACATCGTTCCCCTGCAAAAGGTCGAGTAGTTTTGATTTTTTGAAACATTGAAACGTCCTCTGTTTGTGACAGAAAAAGGTCTGGCCGTCCACGCACTATTTGCACTAAACAGTTAGATCGTCTGTGTGTAGGTAGCTGTAAAGGAGAAAATCTGAAGAAATCCCGCTCGGAAGCAAAAGATTTTATCCAGAGACATGAATATAACACCTGAAACCATGTCACGTATTTTAAAAGATGATTTAGGACTTGCTGCTTACAAAGGACGTACTGGTCATTTCTTAACTGATAAATTAAAGAAAAATAGGGTTGACAAATCAAAACAATTTCATCGGCTCATAGACAAATCTTATTTACGGACGAGAAAATGTTCACCATTGAGGAACATTTTAACAAGGAGCATGATCGGGGTAGAACTCTAGAGAAGTTGCTCAATTAGTCAACGTGGCCATTATCCGGCTTCAGTGATGGTTTGGAAGGGTGTTAGCTGTTAAGGAATGCCTGAACCATATTTTTGTGGCAAAGGTATTTAAACGTCGGCTCAAGTGTACGATTCTTGGGAAAGTCGTAAAGCCTTCTTAATAATACCCTGTTTTATAAAAATGGCCCGTTCAGCAAAACTCAGCACCAGGTCATAAGGCTCGCTCTATATAGGCGTGGCTAGAAAGGGATACTTCCCGACTTCATTAGAGCTGAAGACTGGCCGTCATCTAGTCCCGATCTTAATCCGCTCGATTATGATTTATAATCTGTTTTAGAGAGAATGCCATGCTCTGAACGCCATGATAATATTGAATCCGTAAACATTCCATAAGGGTGGCAGTTGGCAATTTTCCCATGGAAAGGGTGCGTGTTTTAATCGAAAACTGGCCACAGCGTGTGATAGATTGTATAAAAGCATTCATAGATGACCATTTCTCATAAGCTTTATATTTATTACCAAATGCTTACCTATTTATTTCTAAAATAATACAAATTGATCAGATAAAATATTTTTTTTTGTAAAAAAAATATGAATGATTTTTTTATTTATTTATAAGTACCTTCCGATTGCCAGAATCCTGTGAAGTAATAGCAAATACCCATAAATAATAATAATATACACGTTATTAGTACATTACTGCAATGAAACAGAATTAAAAGTAGGTACTGTACATTACACTTTTTTGTTTCGTTACCAAACGGTACGTTGGAGATGATGGGAATTGTGTTGTGGTATAAAAAAGATACCGGGTGAGGGCCATCGTGGCCGATGGGAATAAATCAGTTTTTCGACTTCGGTAGACAGCCGCGGGCACTGCCACCTCTATAATACCGCTAAATTTTCGACGATGTTTCGGTTTTTGCGAATTACTTAAACGATGGAAAACTTCATATTTCATCAAACCTTTTGCGTGTCTTTTTAATTTTTTTTATAATGAAGTAGGCGAACGAGCAAGCGGTCCTACGTAATGGTAAGTGTTACCGCCGCCCATGGATCCCTGCAACAGCAAGGGGGTATGAGCCGCCGACCTTGCAAAATCCTATTCATAGCTTTCTTGAAGAACCCCATATTGTAGCTTAATAGAAAGACCTCTTGAAGCAGTACGTTCCACAGCCTATGGGTTCGCCTAAGTGTTAATTGATTTTTGGACCGAACAGTGCGTGACACCTCCGTATCGAGGAAATGCGGATGGACCGCACTTCTGTGACGGGAGGTGCGGTTGTAGAAACCCGAGGTGGGAATTATATTGAACAGTTCTTCAGAGCATTCCTCATTGTACAGGCGGTAGAACACACAGAGAAACGCAACGTCTCTCCAAATTCTAAGGGGTTATAAACCGCGCGTGAGAGTCTCCTTGTTTTGCACTATAAAGCAAGCTTTTTGGACTAAAAGCTAATTTCCAAATTCAAAAAAATACTCGAGATTATATTATTAGGGTAGATGAATGTAACTTAATCTTAGAAAAGGGACCTTATTATCGGCTCTAGTTTCAAGACTAAACTTTTTTTTTAAATAGAAGGGTAGAAGTGTTCCAAAAAAACCTGTATCAATACTCTTGAAATATAGGTACCTCAAATGAAAGCTTTTATTTCATAGATCTTTTAATGTTAAGGTAGTTAATGCCAAAACCAAATCATGATATGAACCGCTTCTTTATTCTTTGCTTGTATTTGTTAAAATAGTTTCCATATTTTTTTATTGATTGTTTTCCATTGCTTTAGCAGTTAAAATTACTTATAACGATAATGGTAGGTCGTAATAAATACATTGTCACTATTTTTATGCTGGTTGGTTGGTTGGGACGACATTCATACATTTTTCCCCACCGCCCTTTTTAAGTTCTTTTAACTAAAGTCATAAATATTGCTAACTCACCTGCCCATGGTCCAAACCTCTTCGCCAGTGGCTGCACTTCCGCAGGCAGGAAGTAAGGCATCAGATACGATGCTATCATCTCTAGGGGGCTCCATAGAGAATCCAGGAAGAGCCGGCATACCGATATTGAGCCTATAAAAGATAGCACTATCACCACGAACATATCTCCGTAAATACTTAAAAATGGATCAATATTTAAAGACAATAATTGATAAATAATATTCTGTCGTATATGTAGGTTGTTTTATATTACTAATTTACAAAGAAAGTCATTCGCGTCGTAACCATATGACGGAGCAACTAGCACTGAGCGGTCATTGCTTGCTGTACTTGCTTTGCAATTCAAGTAAGTTAATCTATAGGTATAGATTTAGGTGACCACCAATAAGGAGGTATTTGTCATTGTAAACCTTTTTATTTTGGCTCAGTTTATCTTCTGTGTAATTAATTGTCTTATTTACTTTATATTCCTACTTTTATTGTCGATTTGATTTAAAATAATGATTCAGTTACATAAGTCCGATAAATGATTTTATTAAAATAGCGCCTACTAAAGTGAAAGAGCAATGGTATTTACTGAAGTTTGATTGCAAAGCAACATTAAATTTTGTAATGATCATAAAACAGATTGTCTACAATAGTATAGATAAACAAATAACGATTTAGGTACTTAAAGAGGCTTAAATCGAGCAAGAAAGTTACGATGCCTAGACTATTAGTGTTAAGAGTTGATTTAGTAGAGTTGGGTGCTAGTCGTAGAAATCAAATTATTAAGAAAATAGAAATGGTATCTACCACCTATATCAACGGGAACTCATGTCACCGGCTCGCTACAACTACTACATATAGACAAAAGTTGCTGTATTTGT
This sequence comes from Sesia apiformis, assembly GCA_914767545.1. Lineage (NCBI taxonomy): Eukaryota > Metazoa > Arthropoda > Insecta > Lepidoptera > Sesiidae > Sesia > Sesia apiformis. The sequence goes on along the minus strand of OU611949.1, from coordinate 22,126,710 downwards.
GTTATAATTTAAATTGTTTACATAAGTCCTTGACACCAAATAGCGATAATGAGGTTAACGACGTTAATGACGGTGAAGTGATCGTCAACACGAAGTGGCGCCACTGTAGTAATATTTATTTTATCGATAGCTGAAGAACAATTTAAAATTTAAACTTTTTCTAGAGTTATAGTTTTCGCTATCAAAATCCTTTAACTTAATGTATGCAATTTTTTTTTTTGAATAGACATAAACTGATGTGCTGTCGGATTGTGCTCTTATGTGTCCAAAAGTTAATTCGCTATGGAACTTATGGTGAATAAATAAAAAAAACTTTACGAAAAATTACATACGTTATCCAAACATTATTATCGACACAAAGGGGCTTTGTCTCATCACTAGTCATCACTAACTCACAACTGACTCCTGCGGTCATACCACTAAGAATCCTCGTGCACGACGATGTCGTAAACTACGTATTACATTGCTTTTTAGGTTCGTAACGCGTATTACATTGGGTTGGTTACGCTCCTATCAATGAACATAAGAGGGTTAAGAGGCAATGTAGTTGAAACATGATAACAATGTGATGAATTATTATGATAATCTTATTACAGGTAGGTACGGAATTATTATATCATAGTGTAAGTATTAGGTGCTCACCTATGAAATGACTGATTTGTATGAGTAACTGAAAAAGAAATGTTATATAAATATTTATTAGGTATATCAGTCGAAACATTGACCCATATTATCTACACATTTTCGCCACCTAACGGGCTGTTGATTGATGCCACTCTTGTAAAAGTCTCGTAGACAGGTATCAATGAATTCTTCAAAAGCCCTGATCACAGCTACTTCAGAATCAAATGTGTCCTTGAAAAAAATTGTACAAATTTGGAAAGAAATCGAAATCTGTCGGGGCAAGGTCCGGTGAGTATGATGGGCGAGGAAGAGTTTCCAGCTCCAGCTCTTGAGGTTTTAAAACTGTCGTATGAGAAGTGTGAGGGCGAGCATTGTCATGAAGAAGAACTGGAAATGAGCGATTGACCAAACTTGATTGTTTAGTTGCCAACTTTCAGCTTTTCCATCATTGTTTGCAGCTTCTTACAGTAGGTACACATCTGAGTCAATCGTTTGACCGGCTCGCAAGAAACTCTATCGGACAATACCAGCACAGGACCTAGTGCCTAGCTTTTTCCTAGTTATCTTGACACAGATGAACCAACATTGTTTAATCATCATCAAACCCAGCTGCTAACTCAGCTGTACTTTGAGATGGATCTGCTTCCATTAGGTAACTCTGATATTATCATGCAATTGTCAGAATGTTCCTTTTACGTCTCTAGCTAAATACCGAATTAGGCATTACATTTTTAAACGTTAATGGAATGTCAAGTTGACAGCTCACCTGTTTCTCCTGACAGTTGTTGACTAATACTTGATAGTCATCGTCAACAAAGATTTGTCGTTGGAATAAGTTTTCGTTTTATTTTTCGACAATAATTTACGGCCCACATTATGGAGAAAGAATTAGACAAAGTGATAGAAGAGATAATGGCGACACCCGATGTAGCCGGTTGTTTGGTAGCAGACCATCAGGGTTTGTGTTTGGCCTCTAAAGGGACGGCTCATGTTGATTCCGCTGGCATTATCGTGGCGATATCTGAGCAAGCGTGCAAAATACAGCCTAATCTGAAACCGCCGACTGTTAGCTTGGAGACTGATAAAAAACAATGCCTAATACAGAGGCATGGAACGATCACTGGGGCTATTTTCAAACAAAAAGCATAGTAAGTTTCGAAAACAATGTTATTTATTACAGTATTTATTAGTACAGTTATTTATGCCAATTTGAGGCAATATATCCGCTAGTATTTTTTTGCAATAAATTTTGCAGTACTTAAATGTTGCGGAAAATATGCTCTTAATTTTTTTTTTATCGAATCTAAAATTATGTTACACAATTCTATTATGTTGATTAAAATTTGTAGGATACAATATTTTTACTATGTCAGACACTGAAAGAGTGCAATTTAGTAGGAATTTTGCACTTTCCACATTTAACATAATGGTCATAGTTTCTTTTGAAACTATTTGCATAACAAAATTCTGTAGAAAGAGTGGGGTTTAATAATTCTGGTTATTGTTTTCAGGTCTAAGAAGATAAATCATATTGAGACTGATCCCCAGAATTAATATATAGAAGAAAGAGGAGTAAACAATGTTGACTTACCTATATACAGAACTATGTAAAAGTGCCACAATTTGGTTTTATATAAATATATGCATAAACAAAATAATATTTCTATATTGAAAGTATTTTGTCACTGAAATATCTTTGAAGACTTTTTACTGGGGATTGAGTTTAAAACTAGCCAAAATTTCCATTTAGTAATGTTATTAATTATATTTCTTGACTATATGTACATATATTGTTTCCAATGTATAAAACATTTTTTTGTCAATTGTTATTAACCTATAAATGCCCTGCACACTTATGCTCACAGGAGGTTCAAGGAAGTTCAAACGATGCTCTACTCATTGTGAGTTGGTGAATCTATTTTTTTTGTTATGTAGGCACCACATGTGCCTATGGGCCTTGGCAAGTCAGGAGGCCGGATAGTCACCAAATGATATTCAGTGTTGTTGTAGCCAATGTTGCTAATGGACCTTTAAAACTACAGTTATAGTCCAAGTTTTTAACACTTGATGGTCCTAAACATCTGAGGTTAAAGATCGAAACTAAAATAGTTAAGGTTACATCACCCTGAAAACATACATCCAGTGCTGAAAAATAAGTTTTGTGCATGCAAGTAAAAGTTGCTACTCAGTTTGATTTTATATAAATATATATTTAAAAATGCAGTTCAAAGTGATTTAAGATTAATAATTTGCAAACTAATTTTTGGATATGGCCCAAAACCTCCTCGCAATTGCAAGGGAACACCCCGAGTTTTGTGCCCTGCAGAGGTATAATATAAGCTGATATCAATTGATCGATCAATCAATTAATTATTATGAATATACATAGTTACATTATTTTTCAAAATTTCTAAGTATTCTAGATTTCCAAATTTCTGAAATTCTAGAAAGAATTTCCTAAATATTCTATAATAGATGTTTTAGAATTTTCTAATATTCTGTAATGTTTTAGAAATATCCATGTAGGTTATAGTAGATATATAAATAAAAAATTGTAATCTAGTCTTATTATAGATGTTTTACTGTGATTAATATACTTCTTTAGTCTGTCAACATATACAAAGCTAATGGCAGGCTGTGGGCGGCTTTGGCGAATTCACTCTTTTATTGGTGTCATTTGTCAGGGCTTGTGGTAGCGGCTTTGTACCTCGTGTGGCTCTGTGGGTGCGTAGTGTCGGTCGGCTTTAGAAGATCGCCACTCCGTCTCTTCCCACAGGAGTCGTAAAAGGTGACAGGGACAAATGCCACTCTTAATATGTGTAGAAGAGAAATAAAAATACAAGTATCAATATACACACATTTATTACAGATATGCCATTATAAACAGTAACATTAGCCCATGTGAAACAACTTCGTAACTGCTTATTCTATACATGTACAACTATACACATTACTGTATCATGATATAACATTACGAATTTTCATTTCCTATACTTTAACTAGATACTTACGTTCAGTGCAGATGTTTTCCAACAATGGTGATAATAGATAATGATTACTTATATAAACAAAACACAGTTATAATTCATATCAAATGTGTTGTGATTTACCTAAATTAAGTTTCATTATATCGAATTATTTGTGGAAAATAATTGCAAAAAATCTAAAAATTCAATTACCCACTTTGAAACACCTCGCAAATTTTATCCTATCCTATAAAAAAAAATATGTATGTAGATTTTGGAAAGGCTTCATATGGACAGGTAGCCGTTTATCTGATAAGAGTTACAATTATCTATAGTAAAATTGTTTCTTGTTATGTGCCTCTATGTTAAATACAATTGATTGATCTAGTTACAATATATATCTGAATAACCTCTACCCACCTGCCCTATAAAAAAAAACATTTACAATATTATTTCTGCACTAAACTTAAGTTCAATTCATTAACGAGAAATATATGCTAAAAATGGACATAATGATACTGACATCAATATTGATGCCAAAAAAAATAGGTATATGTGAAAAATAATGATACGATAATAAATAATAATTCAATGTGTTTAAATAAGGAAGCACATAAAAACATTCGTCATTCAAACTGCTGCCAGTTAAGACGTGTAATAAACTAAACACAGACCATAGACACGCTAACGGCGGATGTTGACCCTAGAACATTCGCGTGTGATGTAAAGTCAGTTACACTTTTGTTTTCAGTCGCATAACCCATGTATGTAAATATACAGGTGATTCCAAGCATGAACACATAACTGCTGCTCATGATTCTGAGTGAAATAACATATAATGTGACGTATTTCTTTTGTAAAATATTGTATATTATTAAATTTAGAAAATATGTATGTATGAAAAATTTGGTAACAATTAAAAAAAAAGGATTTTTTTTACATGAAACTTCATGTCAATGATCATCAGTACGGGATGACAAGCGTTGGCACGCCCTTGATTGCCCAGGAATGGATTTGGAGAAAAGGTTGGAAAAATTGGGACGGATAGGATACGACGGGAATGGGCTCTGACATATCTCACTCACTACCGAATGTTATTATTGTGACAAACAAATGACATCACACCACACTTGAATGTTCCCGGGCACTATACACCAGAGGTTGCCTCCACTCTACACCAGAAAGAGCGATCAGTCGAAAATAGCCTAAAAATATTCACATTTGAATTGGCTGTACGTGAGCAAAATATTAAACCTAGAAAAAACTACCTAAAGACTAGGGTCTTAACGATGATAATACTTTGATGCCGTCTTTTTCTACATAATTTACAAAATATCTCAAACTTCCTTCAACTTTGACAAATAAATAAAATTTTCCCTAGAAGACACTGACGCGTGGAATTAGATTTATCTATAAGGTTAGTAGTCATTGGTAAGGGACATTTTATAATGCTCTTTTGATAGCATTCCTGGACCAAAATTCTTAGGGAACAGGAAGAGAGCTTTTTCATTTTAAATTTGGGTGTGTTTAGTTTTCTGTTTTTTGTTTCATGCAGATTGTTTACGATTATTTATTGATTGTTTTCATGCTTTCACGCAGATTGTTTAAGATTATTTATTGATTGTTTTCATGCTTTCACGCAGATTGTTTAAGATTATTTATTGATTGTTTTCATGCTTTCACGCAAAGTCCGACCCCATTATTATACTTTACTGGGATAATATAATAAACGATATTTCCCGCGCTTTTCCTTACCAACGATAATTTAAATTACATACGAGATCGCAATGTGCTAAGACCTGACAGTTGTAATTCATTTATTTTTTTGCAATTAATACAAAATATATTCATAAGATTTCATGTTTGTACTTGTACAATAAGTAGATAATATTGTTCAATAACATTTTCTAGAGGGTATTGTATAATAAAATAACAAAATTAGTAGAGATGGACCAAAATTAGTTTCACATGCGGATAATGCCGAAATTCGTTATCTTATACCAAACTTCGGTTCATGTGCATTCGGTAGCATGAACTAACATTATTGACTAGACTAGTAGCCTGCCCAGCTTGTATTCTGTCAGCTAAAAGGGCATATTGTACAACGATTAGATGATACTAGCTGCTACCCACGGCTTTGCTCGCGTATACTGAGCAGCTATAAAAGATTTTTTAACTACTCGTGTCCCATGATGATGAGACACATCAGTTTCCCTTTTGGACACTCAGCTAAACATTAGTGAAAACCCGATCAAAATCCGTTCAGTAGTTTTTACGTGATGCAGTAACAAACATACATTCTAAAAACTTCTGTTTTGGGATCTGTAACTACTAAACGAAAACCGATTTTTTTTTAATTAACTTAATATACACACTGTTTTATTATATGTTACTGTTATTACTTTATTATATATTATTATTGTTATATGTTACTGCTCATAATTAACTGTTATTTTATATATTTTTTCATATTTCTTCTGAAACATTATGTAACAGAAATTACCATTTATTAATATTTAATATTATAAAAAACGTGATAGGTTTTTTTCTATTTATATATGGCAGTGGTGCAATTACCACAATCTGCCAGTGTCAATTTTTCTTCGCAATAAACAAGTTTGAAGTCTAAAATGTATTCTAAAAAGTAAGCCAGAAGTCACTCAGTAAAGTGATAGTAGATTGACTGAGGACAAGAGGAATCCGCTGGAGGACTGTCGCTCTCATAAAAACGCTTGAAATTCAACCGAAGTTTGACCGAATTTCGGCTTCGGCACATGTTTTAACCAAATATTCCGCCGAACTCGACATTCGGCAGAATTCACATTCGGTCCATCACTAAAAATACATATTATTATGTTAAATTGCAGGAACTACACCCATTCGTCATAAAAGACGAGATATGGTCAAAATTTAAATGATAAAATACATGTGTGGGAGAGTGGCGTCAATAGAACTAATTACATGAGACCAATCCGTAATAGTTTGGAATGTTTTTATTCTTTACAAAAATAGGCTCTTAAAAATCATGAACAAATCTTAAAATAATTTTGGATACATAGTTACATAAATGTCAAAATATACGTTTACGAGTTTTCAAATGACCACAGTGCAACAAACTGTGGTATTAATTAACTATAGTGTGACAATAGAGATCTGTCACAACAAAATGTTAGAAATCCTTCACATGGCAACATTTTTAATTGTCAATTGTGCTATAAATATCTTGACACTTTCGCTTTTTGAAGTTGTGGTTAAAGAAGAACTTTATTCTCGAAAGAAACTTTCATTTCACTTATGTGAGAAAATAACACGTTTACAAATTATGACGGAAGATGGAGAGAACATGCAGGCTCAATTATGACTTGAATGCCAATTAATTAATCTATTTTATTAAAAATAAACTTTATATAATAAACCTGAAGGTTTTTAAAAACAGTTCTTGTGATCTTTACGATTCTTTGGTATAATAATATAGAACATTATTTCATTCTGATTGTGTCGAAATGCACAAAGTGCATAATAATTTAAATAGCTAAAAAATATTATTACACATAAACTACTATACGGAATATAACAGAAACCGAATTGCAGATTCTTGTTTTTAGCAGTGTCGCCATTTAAACACTCGAAAAAGATTAAATTCAATATCACAAGAGCCTAAACATAAAACAATAACCCCAGTTGCACGTTTACAGCCTTCATTTACGCTACAATGATTATAATATTATTTGATATTACGTCATTTAGAACTGATTATTATATTTTGTTGTAAACTTATTGAACCGCCATTCAACACCGTTACTAAACTCTATACCACGAGAACTGATGACGTCACCATCAGTTCTCGCGGTATAGACTATAGATGCAAACGTTCAGAACGCAACGTTAGAAACGCGGCGTTTGTCGCGCTAGATGATTATATTTTATTGATTCAGATAATATAGATTTTACAAAGGATATTGGTCCTTATTGGCCTATAGAGAGACACATGCCCCTATAATTTTTGATGGGTTTCTATATATTAAAGTGATTCTAAGTATATTTATTCAAATTGGAACAAAGCCTTTATTACAACTACAATATAGGATCTATTATACGGTAACGTGTTTGTGGATGATATTTAGAACATTATTTCATTCTGAACGCATCTAGTCTAAAATCGTATTTACTATAATTACACATCTAACATTATAACGATAACGATATTACATTTAATATACGAATACCTTAACATAGTTTATGAAATAAAAATCAATTAATTTAACTACAAGCATAATGGGAAACTGCAGTTCTATTTTGGCAATACTTTTTTTTTATGGAGGACTGTTCTGGCAACACTAAATAAACAGTGATTGTTTGTCAAATGTCTTAAATTCAAGTCAAAAACTAATAAAAAATGGAATGGAATGTCAATGGGGAATCATCTAATAACTTGAATACAGCGAGAACACTTCATAATAGTTTCAACACTTTTAAGTCCAAAAAATTATTATGGTTGCGCTCTAAAATACCACAGACTAAAAAGTGAACACTGACACATTTTTTTATATAACGTGATGTCTTCTGGAAGTGCGGTACTCAAAAACTTTAAAAAACGATGTAATAAAAAAATCTCAAAACTGATTTTTATTAATAATACGGTAATGAAATTCAATTGTAGAAATCACACCGACAATTGAAAATCGTCTGCGAGTGTCTTCAACCACAATCAAATATAAAAACAAGAAAAATGAAAAGCGAGGGCAGCACTGCTATTTATAATGAATGTCACACGAATTTAAATGACTGATAATCGCCTTCCGGCTACGGTCAAATAAAATTACAGATAATAATCGCAGTTATGGGTCATCATTTTTTGCATTAGTATATTCGTACTTTACAGATAGTAAGGGGGCAAGGTCATTTAGGTACTGGAGTAAATTTAACTGAACTTTAAGATTCCATTTATTTCGGCGCATAAATCTGGAGCGCAAGGCTCACCCCCTTCATTAGATCCGGCCCTGTGTCGATTAAAAATCACGTTTTAAGAAATGTCATTTTTATAACTGATTTTATTTACTTTATTAACCTGTAAACTTCTAATTATTTTCAATTGTGGCATGAAGAGCGCATAGAGGATAGACTCACACCGACTACACATCTTGTTATTTAACCGGGACGCCGGTGAAGCTAACGGGCTGTTCGTTGGTGACGAGGTTGGCCCGAGGCGCCGTCGAGGGTTGCCCCATGCCTGCCTCGAGGTTGGCCGCCGACGTCCGCATGTCCTCTGCTGATGCCCTGGAGGAAGAAAGCGTCAATTGAGAAGTTATATTTCAGTTGAACAAAAACACCCATCAGTCAATAAAAAACGAATGACAAACTTTTGTACAATAGTTGTCAGAATGCAGCTCTGTGCTTTAAGGGGTAGTTTGTACGGAGGAGGACCATGCTATATCCCATAATTACTGGACTGGTAAAATTACCCTAATCTTACAGATCTGTGAAATGTACCAGCATGATTTACGAGCAGTGAGTGAGTTTTGCTAGTTTTACAAAACTTTCTATATTTTCAAAACTAGTGAACCTATTAACAGACTGGTGAGATCAACCTAATAGGTTAGGTATTATTTTCAGATTTTCTTTTTTGTTTTTCATTATTCTCGTTTAATTAACCGAGATTAATTTAACCGTTTAACCGAGTTGACTGTACTTAAATTGACGCGTTTTACTCGACATCTAGAAAATAAATAAGTATTAAAGGATTTTCTCAAATTCAATACAAAATTAGAAAGCTATGAGCTCGAGAATATTTTAGATGAGGAACTATCGCTATCTGGCACTCAAACGTGGATGTAATGCCACTATATTAGTAACGGCATTAAAAATGTAGCACGATTCTTTTCTTGGATTTCTTAGTCTTATTTTTAAAGACCGACCGAAATTTCGGTTTCGGGCAGTTTCGGCCAAAAATAGGCCGAAACTAGCGTTCGTGAGCTGTCGGATGAAGTCGGGTCATGTTCGGAACGGGTTCACTCATTCACAGCGGTATAGAACGCTTAACCCCAGTCAGTTCGCCGGCCGGTGTTTAATTGTTAGCTGTGTCTGTTCTCGCGCATAAATAATGATTTACTAATATATTGAAGTCTTATATTTAACTTAATCGAAAAATCTGTTACAAAGCTAGGAAAAACACTAGGTTTCAGGGTATAATGTAAATTTTACTAAATTTTAATTTAACTACATAGGTTTCGGTTACGGTTTCGACTGAAAATTGTGTTTCGGTCGGACACTACTTATTTTATTACTCAGTATTCTTTCTAGATATTATCATTTTGATTTAACGGATCGATTTCTTTCAGGTATGTATATAACTATATCATTACTTACGAGTCCAATATTCTATTGCATTCTACGCAATGAAGAAATAACGCTTTATCTTGATAAAATGGAAAAAGTAATGCAAAATGCGAACACTAGACGCGACCTTGGGACAAACCGCCTTATTAGTAGTCACCTGGTAGCGATGACTCATTTTATTCTAAACATAAAAGTGTAGCTTATTCGAAACATTACATTTCTTATGGTCTGTTATATGAGACAATAAATTGCGGTCATTCCACTTGGTCCGACAGGATTGTATTACGAGTAGTTTATTTTCCACTTGGTCCAACTGATCTGATCAGAAGGAATTCACGATAAATTTGTACTTGGTTTCTCTTGATTCGACTGCGAAAAAAAAAACGTAAAGTCGCTGACAATAATGTTTTAATGAATGAAAAAACTACGCGTAGTCCGAGTAGTCGGACAATCCTGTTTATGTTTACGTGGCATGACATTGACTACAAAAATTCTCAACAATAAAAAAATGTCACGAAATTGGAGGTTGGAGAAAATCGCAAAAAAATCCAACGCCATAAATCATTGTGCTAAAGATAACACGTAAAAAAAAGTCACCAGCGGAAGACATAAAAATCATTCAAGCATATGAATTTAACAAGAAACAACAATAATGGACCTTGAGCTGGATACCATCTACTGCAGGGGTGCTTAAACGGTCGATCGCGATCGACCGACTTACTTTGACTAAAAAAATGCATATTGTGCGGAAAACTAATATCTATGCCACGATACACCCTACCTAGACGACAATCCTGCATCACACATACTTGCAGCCTCTCAGAGTCGATCGAACGCTAACAATATTGAGGTAGATCGCCAGCAGTTCAAGTTTGAGCACCCCTGATCTACTGTATTTGTGTCATGCAACTAGCTCTAAAACCTGTATTAGCTGATTCATACAACACCAACTTATATTAACAAATTAATGTACCTACCATCGTTTAACAATCATTCGCCGGTTCACCATATAAAAAAAAAACAAGTAGATCATCTTTATATGTGTACGAACATCGTTTTACACACGAGCATAACCACACAGTACGCCTCGTCGCTCTTATTTGCCGATTTTATGTAGTCGCGCCGTACACAAATGACACGTGCACAAAAAAGCAAGTCGTGACTCGGTATTTCTCTAAGAAGACAACTTGCATAACTTTTTGTACAACATATGAGGTAAACGAGCATTATTAATTATTATTATTAATTACCACAATCGTAACTCTCCCAAATTTTTCAATAGACGGGTCTCAGATGTTGCAAACCGTAAATATATCGTTATAGACCAAAACCTATTCGTTCAGTTACAGCAACGAATATGAGTGAAATAATTCGTTAAAATTACCGGTTTGTGCCATTGACAGCGATCGCCGCGAACGTACAGCGACATCTGCCGGTGCGAGTTTTAGCTTGAGGGTTCACTTTAATTAATTGACGTCTTTTCATTGTTTCGTTTTAATGGAGTGTATTTAAACGCGCAACAAAAATACTAAATGGGCAGCAAATCACGACCAACAAAACAAACAATTTTTTGTAATAACCGAAATAAACAGTTTTTATTTACTAAGAATACGAACATATATAGTTATTCACGAAACTCCTATATAGTTATTGTCGTTTAAATCTAACCCACCTTTAAATTTGCTGGCTACTTTCAGTATTTCTGCCGCTCATTTAAAATATGTCCCATTTTTAAATTGTTATCGTGTATGTTAGACAACTTTCTGCTAATTGTCGCCATACAAGAGGAACATGTGGGGTTCATACAAACCAGTGCTGGTTTATGGATCCCGAGTGGATTAGAAGTAATTATGAGTTTATAACAAGAAATAAATAAATAAAAAGAACTCGTCTACCGCCCACAATATAGTTTGTAATCATGCAAATACAAAAATAATAAGCGTATAAGTTAGGTTATGCATTGTGCGAGCGAGCAAAGCCACCACATAGTTAGTTGCCTTAGTTAGGGCGCCACACGTCGGGGTCTTCCATGAGAGTGACGTTGTGGTCCTGTGAGGCCGCCAGCGGAGCGCCGCCAGGGGGCGTAGTGCCGCCCGCCGCCATCGCGGCCATGTCGTCGCGGGAGCCCCTGCGCCGCGCGGACCGTAAGCGAACACACACACATGCACTCACACATAAGTTATTTACAAGTACTGTTGAGTTAGGATATATATATATATATTAACTGCTCCCCAGAGTGGTGGTAGTGTCTTCGATTGATAGCGAAAGGTATACTTTAATATACTTCAAATTTCAATAAAATACTCTTATCTACGTGACCCGAAGAGTAATACCATATGTACATATGGTATGTAATATGTACTGTGAACTAGCATAGTAATATGTACATATGCAAATAAAGTAACGGCGGAAAATTAAGAAAAAAATCAATTGTGTGAAAGTATACACGAACAAAATCAATATGGTTCCGTCGCGGTAGTCAGTTGTTCATTGTAAGATTAAATATTAACATAAATGAGCGACGCATGAATGATAAATGGAGTTACGGACAGAAATAAAAATATATGTAAAAGATAATTTCATAAGAAAAAAAAAATAAACAAGTTCTTAGTTCCCACGGATTTTGTTCAATTGATATATAATGTAATGTATTTTTTTTTAATTTATATCTTTGGGTCTTTATATTTAGCAAATTTGGATGAAAACTGGTAAAATCTGAAAAACAAAAAACTATTTTTCCAATAAAAGTACGGTATAATTTTCATTTTAGGCTTGGGGAAAATTTCGGATGCGCCCTATTATATTGTGATTCTTGATAACTAGATAACCTTATATCTTCGAAATCTTTTTTCTAGTAAAATTTAGTATCCTAGCATTCTGCCTGCGGCTCCGCTCGCGTCGTACATGTGTATGTACCGCTGTCTTGTATACTTGCCGGAAGAAATAACCTACAGGATAGTGAAAACTGCATCAAAGTCCGTTCTGTAGAATTCAAGTTAAAAAGAAACTGACAGACAAACATTTTATAAATAAGAGAAGTCCCCAATCGTTTCTCTGTGAGAATACGATCATTCGCACAGAATACAAGTCCTTTTTCAACTTGAGTTTTCTTTTTCGTTGTCAGGCCGGCAACGTTTGGACCTCCGAAAGTGATAATAGTTATTTGTTATACAAGAGTGCAAAGTTGCTTTTTAACCGCGTTGATGACCGAGCAAATATATATATCTATACTATATTATAAAATAAAATAGAGAGTGATCATAAGTGAATAAGTGACGACTTGAATATTTTGACCTATCACTTCAATACTGGCTGATAAATTCGACTTTGCCTTCCAATTGCAAGGTAAAAAATATTTTAATTTTTGACTAAAAACGAGGTTTGTTTTCGATCAAATAAAAATTAAGAAATAATGAAACAAAATTTATTTTGCACATTAACTCTATCCTCAAAGTGTAAACATTTCGGGGCATCCAACGCCACTGCAAAATTGTACTTCTATCTGAAGATATATATAGGATTACAAACAGTAATTCCACTCTGATATATACCTAAGACCGTAGCTTCGTGGCCATGAAAATGATTTGTATTATAAATAAGACTTTGGCGTTTTGAACGCCAAGTGAACGGGTTAAATGAGCTGCAGAAGAGACTGAATAAAATGACAACGAAAACTTGCCTGTCAACTCTAAAAGAAAGTGACTACTGCCCACTTATAAGAAAGGAGATTATACTATAGTCATATCACTTTCCCAACTACGATTAAAAGTAACGAAGAGAATTGTGCGAAACCGCACCTATTTAGACTTTTTTACAATTCTGTAAGTTTTTATTGTCTAGTTTTTTAGTTATTGTTTTGTTCTGCATTCGCGGTCATGGCCGTGTATATAACACAACAAGATTAAAACGCTTTTCATTTGCTCATTATTCCAACCTTTCCTAGTGGCCTCATATCTGTGCACTTCAGAAAGCGATGCTTAGATAATTGTAAAAAAAAAGACGGAACAGGTGCGGTTTCGCACAAGAGTAAACAATGGTTATTCTTTTTGTTTTATTAAGTACACTCAAGTTTCTAGCCCGATTTCAAATTAATGAAAATTTTACAAAATATTCTTAGCATTTTTCTTGAATGACATCAAAATTCACTTGTGCCTTGTTTCTATGGAAGGCAAAATAGAATAGTCTTTGCATTTTTTTTTTATGTACGTAGGCGTCAGATGAGCATACAGTCCACCTGATGGTAAGTGCATACTGTCGCCCATAGACATCCGCGATACATGCCAACGTCAATCAAAAATGACAAACGTTGGCATGCCCCCGGATGCGCTGTCTACCTTTGGAGCTATAGGAATGGATTTGGAGAAAGGGTTGGGAAAATGGGGAGGGATAGGATGGGAATGGGCTCTGGCACATCTCACTCTAGTGTTTCGGTAGTCCGAAACACGTACGTCCATTAGGGAAATAAGATAAAGTGGGAAATGCAGTACATTTCAAGGTAGTCTCCTTTGAGGGAGGAGTAATGTGGGCAGTCGAGCGCGCCCAGCGACTGTTGGATTGCAGCGCGCACTCTCCCCCTTTTAATCAAGTACTTTTATTATTTTCATGAAGTGTATAAAACCGAAATTTACAACTGAGAACTCAAATTATTCCTTTTTTCTTTAAATTAATGGTCTTTCTTCTTCACTGCCAATCGAAGACGCCTAAATAAGGAATTATACGCAACAAGTATAATGTTACAAATTATGAGCAAGTATATATAATTAATTTATATACATATTAACCACACCACTCGTGTTAGTGACATAAATCACGTTAGATATTATAATGTTATTTATTTTATGTATAGGTAGTTAATCCAGACCTTAGACTCAGTCTAAGGCTTAGAGTAACTTAAGTGGTCTCATATTGACATTAAAACTACACTGTCTCAAAGTGAAGTCAAATACTTTAAAATTCCACATGGTGTAAAAGGAAACTGTCTTCCATACATTTTCTATAGGAATTCCCATAGCATTAATGTCGCGGTCACTACTAAACACGGGACACAATTCAGAACCTTAAAAATGCATAGAACGATTATTCTTCGTAAAGTTTGAACCAGAATATACAGGTAGTTTTATAAAAGTTTAATATAATTATATGCAAAATCAATTATCTTTTGTTGAAACATTAATATTATTCTGTGTTTATGCTGTTGTTCAATGTAAAAAAAAAATAAACCATTTAACGGTGTCAAAGAACATTCCTCCTTAATATAGTGCGCTAACAGCTCGACTTCCTCACAAGGGCGTCGCGATATATTATATAATTGTCGTAATTTTATTTCCATTTTCATTTCAATGTCATAAGGGCGCGACATCTAGCGGAGCTGGTGCTAATTGTAAAGATTAGTCTTTGACTGTTAATCTCTACGAGTCCTATCCCATTCACTGCACGCGTATCGGGAGTTACTTCACAATAAAAGTATGAATACCGTCGTATTATATATTTCCTAACCGACAATTAGTGATCAGAGCTAATGCTATATATACAGTATGATATTAAAATCTAGGTCACGACGACGTACACAGCTGCGTACACGCAATCGTTTATAAGTGTGTGTGTAGTCCTTGTATATATTGTGTTCCTACACAAACCACTTAGTTATAAGGTATGTTGTAATGTTTCACCAAACCCTTGCAAAAAAATTTTGAACATTTCACAGTGTACTCGTTAGTTGGTCCTTGGAAAATCTGGACTCAGAAAGTGCGCTGAAAATCGAAACATTTGGGAGTCAGTGCTGTAATGTGTTCTATGCTACAAAATTATGGAAATGGTACAGTGGGTCTGAATTAGGGAGGCTATCACGTGTCATATTATGTAGTTCTTTAGTAGATAATATATATATATATATTATGTATATAATATATATATATATATATATGTAGATAATATATTATGTAGTATCATATTCTAGAAATGATTAAAAAAATATTTCAGGTCTGAAATGTTACTCACTTCTTGCCGAGTGCCATCATGCCGTAGATGATGCCGGTACCGAAGATGAGCCCGCTGCCAAACCAGGTGCTCATGCTCAGGAAACATAGGAAGAACGGTGGAATAGCGAGCCTGCAATGTTCACAAACAAAATTCACTTTCAACTGTCAGAACTAGAAGAGTTCCAATTGATCTGCTGTACCATAGATTTGACATTATTATTATTAATATTAGATGGTTGTGCTGACTGCCGTGCATTTCTTTTTACAGAATTAAGGTGTTAAAACAGTCATACCATAGACCAAAAATAATATTAGATCTTGAGTCATTTGTTTGATACGGGTGTCAACCGGCTAACAGTCGCCGCGAGTAAATTGTAATGACTAATGACGGAAAACCACTCACCAATGAAACCAAACATCTTCACCACGGTTCACAACTTAATTAATTTTTACACTTGATTATAGCGTAATTAGGCATAATTTGTGACTACGTATTGTTATTAATATATAAATGAAGAATGTTATTATTATTATTGATATCAATAATTATTAATTTATAAACAACGTAGAATCTATGAATAATTAATGTTGCATACCCTAACAGGCTGAATATTGCAGATCACATTAACATATATTGGCTATTCGTATTTGTATGAACGAATAGCGGTATAAAGGTATTCGTTTATACCGCAAACCCGTAGGCTGTGGAACGAACTGCCTCGAGAGGTCTTTCCATTGCGTTACGATATGGGGTTCTTCAAGAGAGCTGTGAATAGGATTTTGCAAAGTCGGCGGCGCGCCCGCATGCCCCCTGGTGTTGCTCACGTGTTACTTACGTGTGATCGCTTGCTCGTTCGCCCACTTGTCATTAAAAAAAAACGGATGAATATTTTATAACTTATTGCACCTATATTCTGCAAATAAATTGTGTGAGTGTGTTTTTGTGACCGGTGACCTGCTTGCTAGCGACACGGATCGGAACAGACTGAACTTGTAGCGATAGAAGTAGGAGCTTGGCGCCAATTTTGGGCACACAGCGACGGACAGCTTGCTTTATCTAACACTCTATATCTGTGATTTCGGAAATTAATCGGTTACAGCCTATATACAGAATGTGCAGTAAGCTATACCGCGTAGATTAATTGAAATGAAGCCCGGGGCTTGTTGTTAACACCGAAATAACACATTATTTACTGTACAAAACAAAATATGGTGAATGTCACCCACTGTGTAATTGTATATGGAACATTGCTCGAATTACTATAACAAACGGACTGTTATTATGACTCGCTAAGTGGATGAGTCATTGTCATTTCACCAGCAAAAACATTATTTCATTCAATTATTATCATACTGGTTTTTTTTTATAGAAAAAAGGCGGCTGACTAGAATTGACGGTAAGTGGATACTGTCGTGTCCATAGACATTCGCGATACATGCCAACATCAGTCCAGAATGACAAACATTGGCACGCTCCCAGATGCGCTGCCTAAATTTGCAGATTAAGGAACGGATTGGGAGAAAGGGTTGGAAAAATGGGGAGAGATAGGATGGGACAGGAATGGGCTCTGGCATATCTCACTCAGTACCTAAACACGTACGTACTTTGGGGAAATATGATAAAGTAGGAAATGCAGTGGTTCTGTGAGTGGGGGGTAATGTGGCCACTCGAGTGCGCCCAATGGCCGTCAGCTGTGGGAATGCAGCGTCGATAGAGTAGATTGATTATAACCGATATCTTTAGTTCTATTTTAACCCTAGACGGACAAACAACGTAAAATTTACTCCCAAGCCCGAAACAAAACTGTGTATTGGTTTCGAATTTAAAGATAATCGGCCGAGCGCTCGTAAATGCTTACTCCATCTCCTACTTCGTTAATCTGTTGCTACAGTTCGGTGCGGGCGTATATCGTTTTGTGGTAATAAGTAGATTTCCAGAATCGTACTCCTAGTTACCATTAATGTATAACTTTTTTTTTAATTATTGTTTTTGCACATACTTTTAACATTGTTTTGTACCAGTGTTATTATCTCATTTTTCTTATTTACTTCTGGTTTTTAGTATTTGCAATGGCGGGACCGTATACCAGCCAGGTCTCAGCCAAACTTGTCTCAGGAGAGTAGCTATAGTGAGACAGAAGACAATCTTGAAGTAAAAGAACAGGACGATTCAAACACCACCAATGAATATAAATCTGAACAAAATATCGAATAAGAGATCTTCTTTTTCAAGCTCTTAATCTCCAGCTATAGTCGAGGCTCCTCACCAAAACTACTTCATTACATCTATGGCATTTACTTCATCACAAATTGGACAATTAGAATCACTAACTCCGTCGCCATCTATCTATTAGACACAAATAGAGAAAGAAAGAGAAAAATACGCGGAACTCGAGACATTTATAGAACTGATAAATATTATGTGCAATTTTGAAAATTAATCATTGAAATTTATGTCATAATTTAATTTAACCTAGTCACAATTAAGCTATTTAACTAAATTAAATTAAACTAGTCACAATTTAACCTTGATTACCCTTAAGGATTATATTAACCTTATTCAATATTTTACGTTCGATGTAATGATGTTGTTGAACAGGAAGTTTAAAATTTTAATTTTGTATTCCGCTTTATTATCAAAATTATCATAATTTCTTAAGATGTTTACTGTGTGGGGCAGAATTTGATCTCTTTTGCCTTATTATTTAACAACAATATAATTATAATACAATATAATTATAATTATAATATTGTAGTTAATAAATACTGTGATTTTCCAGTCCTTTTATTTGATGCTCAATTCTGGAGTAAAATTTACTCCTGATATGCTTTATCTTAGGTCAAAAAAAGTTGTCCTTTTAGGGTTAATTTAACCATTTAGTTCCTAATATAACAGTGGGCGGGATTTCGTACATGTAGACGTTAGAGTATGTGTGGTTAACTTGATTCCCGTGGGAACTCTATAATAAATCTAGATGAAAAGTACTCTACTAAATGTTAACCCGCCACGTAAGCTACAACTACGCAGTTTCATTAAACTCTGTCGTTTTTTTTTTGCGTGATTGGCATTCAGACAGACAGATAATAATTAAAAAAAAACATTGTTTTGGGTTCTGTGTCATTAGTAGGTTACATTACAAAGACTTTTTAAAAAAAAATATTTCATGTATTATTTATTTATTTAAAAAAAACATGTATTTCATGTAGCCCAGTACTGTACCACAGTACTGGGCTACTGCTTACATTTGTTTTGAAACAAATGTTTGTCCAACTGAAAATCGTATCAGAAATCTTTTGCACTGCAGGAACACCAATGTCTATTAAAGCTTTTATAAAGATATAATTTATATCTTTTATAATTTCATTAAAATTAATAAGTATTTAAAGTATTTTCTCGTAAGAATGTTAATCTTGAGAAACGTTATCGGCAACATTGTATGACTAATGTTTTTATCGGGTTGTTATCAAAAACATTAATAATGTATAAATATGTGATAAAAATAAATACGCAACAAATATCAGGAGAATGAAACATGTTTCAGGTATTATTGATGTTACCCTTTCTTTAAATTAATGTTTACGAGTATATGTGACGCTATTTGAGCAAAGGGACCTTGTTGTCGATGTGGACTTATGGGCTTTAGTTAAAAATTTCGAAATTAAAATTTCGTTTTTTCAAAATTATGTTTATACATACAGAAACATGCTCTGCCATCTGATTCTGGAATTTTATTATTTTTCTTAATATTTCATTAGTCTTAATATCTGAGAACTATAACGACAGTATCGGCTAATCGAGCGTTCGCACAAATACAAACTCCTTTGCAGCTCATTATCAATTAACTCAATAAGTGGTTCGGTAGCGCTAGCCGCAAATATAACGTTGTAGAACAATCCTATTCATTCAGTTAGACTAGGAGTCTGCAAACTTATTGGCGTGAGCGTCACACTGACTATTCCACAAATTCCCAGGGGCCAAGGCTTAAAAACCCTCTCTCCAGAACTTCAAATGGAAATGATTGATTGCAGTATTGCAGTAATATTTTTTTTTAATAACCAATTTCATATTTGCTGGAATTTTATACGTTTTCCACTCACACAGTTTGATCAGTTGCATAAATTTGCTCGTGGCTTTTCTTCCGCTTTCGAAACTACTTAACTATGTGAAAAAACATTCTCCAAAATGACAGTGATCGTGTACTTTGGTTAATAAGAAATAACATATGATTATTATTTTATTTTGTTATAAAATAAAGTTAAGTGTGTCGGGCCGGACGCCCGGCGTGTGTTCAGCTCGCCACCGCGCCACCCCTGACTATTTTGCGCTCGTAAACGAGTTATTGCGGTGATTTCAAAATTCATAATTCGTTGCTGTAAATGTTAGAGCAAACAATTATCAATTTTAAAATCACCGTAAAAATTTGTTTACGAGCGCAAAATAGGTTTGAAATCGTGCGCACGCTCACTTGAACGCGAACGGAGAGAGTGCACGCTGCAATCCAATAGCCGCTGGGCGCGCTCGACTGGCCACGTTACCCCTCTCTCACAGAAGACTAACTTGAAATGTACTGCATTTCCCACTTTATCTTATTTTCCTAATGTACGTATGTGTTTCGGTAGTGAGTGAGATGTGCCAGAGTCCATTCCCATCCTATCCCCCTCCATTTTCCCAGCCCTTTCTCCAAATCGATTCCTATATCTCCAAAGGTAGGCAGCGCATCCGGGGGCGTGCCAACGTTTGCCATTTTGGACTAATGTTGGCATGTATCGCGGATGTCTACGGGCGACAGTATCCACTTACCATCAGGTGGACTGGGTGGAGCATACAGGTGGACTGTATGCTCGTCTGCCGCCTTCGTCCATAAAAAAAAACTTGGCCAATACTTTACATATAATTTCCTGACTGCAGGATCGATTATAATTAATTATCTACCCGATTTCCTCGATATCTCCCTAAAAATTGAACATTTTAAAGTCATTGTATTATAACAAGGCATTATTGGTCACAAATTACGTTGCATAAATTCGTCGACAGACCGACAAGCAATCTATAAATACTGCTAAATACAAATGATAATCGGAATAGAATAAATCTTTAAAACAACACCACCCTCTCTTCTCGTGTGTGTAATGAAAGGAGACTATGGACTGTTCACATGATGATAAAAACTCGATAATGGAATACGAGTGAATTGAAGGCGAGAATCGCGCATTAAGCCGGCTCTAGATTATTCACGCCGAGAAAGAGTATTCACGCCTTGAACCTGCGAGCTGCGAGAACACCTCTCGGAACACTCACAATAGTTCAGTCGTATTCACGCACCAACTCTCGAATGTATGAAATCCTTCAGCATCTTAAATTTGTATATTTTTTGTTTACACACAAGGCGACATCTCGCACTGAGTATCGCACGGATTGATAGAGACTCGAATGAATTGGTTTGAATCGAGAGGCGAAATTGTTGTTTATATTAGGCAAGCATATTCTTACATATTTATCTATTTAAACGGGTCTCAACGTGTATGTATACTTTATTTATTTTACTCGAAGTTTCGGTTGGGTTGCACCTACCATGGTCGCGAGCTGACTGAAGAGGTAGATAGTTCCACATCGAGAGTTACGAGCAGTTTCATCGACTACCCGCATTTGGTCTTGATAGTCTGGACAGTTGCGGCAGATTTATTTTTTATTAATCACTGGATTCCAAGTCGAGGACCATTTGTATCCGTCTTCTTGATTTAAATTGTTTCACGCACTATCCTGGAGAAATAGTGGCGAGAAACCCGTTTAAATATATAAATATCTATAAAAACATATTGTTATCCGATTTTCTCTCCTGCATATACGTTTAAAACTGTACTTGTGTAAATGAGGCTATAGAGTAACGAATATTAACGTTAAAATCACGATAATAATTCACTTATATATACGCAAAAAAAAGTTTGTAATGTATGGGTCCATATAAAACAAACTCACCCGATATATAAGATGGCTTTATTCCAATACGGCCGCGACTCCATCTTATCAGAGAGGGTCTGCACGTAGTCTACAAAGAAGCAGCAACATGGCGCTTCGCACACTATCACTATGAAGCCTGCCAGCATCTGCCATATACCAGCTATAAGGCAGCTCACATCCAAGAGTATGATGCCCAAACAGTTCAGGAGGCCGAGGATAATGGCGACTGGAAAGTAAATAAATAAATAGTAATCATGAAAGTGCTTATGAATGATAATAACTGGCCAATAGCCGTGTTCACAAATGATAGGGTTTAGTGGGCGTTTTATCATAAAATTCTTTTGAACTTTGTTATAACCACATTAAGAGACGTATTACAACTTGGCACAATTCTATTCCGTTCTATGAAATAACTTATTTTAATTTTTCAGAAAGTATCTTAGCTTCTGTTTTCGTTATAATTTCCATTAAAAAGTACTTGTTAAAAAGAAAATTTCAATTCTTTATAACCACATGTTAGGGTTAAGGAATGGTCAAACTTAACAAATTATCGTAAAACATTATTCATTGTATTTGACAATTCAACTACCAACCAACCCTATCCCCCCATGTACATTAAAAAAAAATACGCAAATATGAAGCATTCCTTTATCCTTGAAAGTGCATATGGTCAGTTTAGTCAATGCTTTAGTTTAGTAAGAGAATAAAAAATAGTGTATGCGAAGAGACATTAATCAAATAAGACGTCCTTTTTGACATGTTTGCTGTAACTGTGCTGGACAGACATCAGATCTTATCAAAAGACTAACACAAACAGAATCATAATGATTAATTTCAGACGTTCCGACTTTTTGCATATTTAGATAATTTATTAATACTAATAAAGTTAAGACTTGCTTCATTGCAAGACAAATACATCTCATGATTCAAGTAAGTGGGTTCTTTGGGAGCAGTTTATAAAATACTGGCTGCTGCCCGCTGCTTGGTTGCGCGGATATAATTGCCTTGACACAATTTTAAAAAACGGTAGTATACGTGTTACTGAAACTGAATTTGAATTAAATATTTATCGCGCTGCCCTAGAATATTTTAGTGCTTCCATACAAAATTTGATACAAATATTTGTATTAGGTGTTTACCAAATGACCGATTTGTATGAGAAACTGAAAAAAAAATTTGTTATAAAAATATTTATTATGTTAGTTGAAATATTGACCCATATTATCTACACACTCGCCACCTCATGGGCAGTTGATTGGTGTCACTCCTGTAAAAGTCGCGTGAATGAATCAATTAATTATTCAATCACTGTGTTCAGAGCTACATCAGAATCAAATGTATCCTTGAAAAAAATTGTACAAATCTAGAAAGAAATCGAAATCTGTCGGGGCAAGGTCCGGTGAGTATGATGGGCGAGGAAGTTTCCGGCTCCAGCTCTTGAAATTTTAAAACTGTCGTATGAGAAGTGTGAGGGCGAGCATTTTCATGAAGAAGAACTGGAGATGAGCGATTGACCAAATTTAGTTGCTTAGTTGCCAGCTTTCAGCTTTTCCATCATTGTCTGCAGCTCCTTACAGTACACATCTGCATCAATCGTTTGACTGGCTCGCAATAAACTGTAGTGGACAATACCGGCACAGGACCGCCAAAGTGATACCAGTACCTAGCTTTTTCCTAGTTATCTTGCGTTTTGGACATTGTTGGGCTGCGACTCCTGGACCCAGCCACTGATACGAACGTTTGCGGTTATCGTAAAGGATTCATTTCTCATCACAAGTCACGATGCCATTCAATATTCCTTCGTTTTTGTGACAGTTCAATAACACAGTGCACGCGTCGACGCGTTGTTGTGGCTCTAACATTCGTTCAATTCAACAGTACCCACTTTTCGACCTCTTTATTTTGCCGATTTGACACAGATGAACCAACGTTGTTTAATCACTAACATCAAACCCAGCTGCTAATTCAGCTGTACTTTGAGATGGATCTGCTTCCACTATAGCCTTTAATTCATTGTTATTAACCTTGGTCATGGTCATCCATGAGGCTGATCCTTAAGATCGAAATTTCCAGAACGGAAGCGCTTAAACCAAAGACGCACGGTGAGATCGTTTGTGGTGTTTGGCCCATACACACTATTGATATTGTGAGCTGTCTGACTTGCGTTGGTGCCGTGACGAATCTCATATTCAGAAATAGCACGAATTTTCAATTTATTCATTTTATTTTTAAGATAATGACATGATCTAGATTTCGGTACAGAAAATAAAAAAAATAAAATGAAATACTAATTTTGAAACAAGAATTTGTTTTCTTAGGTTTTCACGATTACTATACATAGCAATTAAACAACTTTGAATGGCTTAAATCGCGTATATTTAACATTATTTATATCCCGGACGTTTCGAACACTTTGCAGTGGATGTGGTCACGGGGTGACTAATTGATTTTATTTGTCACTTGAGTTATTAAGAAATTATTAAGTTTAATTTGTTTGCATTTTGTTTTATTTTGTTTATTAGAACAGTCCAATTATAATATCCCTTTGTGATACTATTATAATAACAATCATATTCAAAGGAATGGAAGAGATTCCTTCTAGGAATAAGTCATTTTTGTAGATACTTATGGCAACAACTCATTTTAAGTACATACAATAAAGAGCAACAACAACAATTTTTACCTGATTATTTCATTTCAACCTGTGCACTATTTGCATTTGATCTATTTCAGGTACATATAATAATTTAAGTATTTTAAGTAAAGTTAGATTTTGACAAACTAGCCACTTATATAAGTAAGCCACCTTACCATTTTTTGTTTAGATTTAAACAGGGTGATCGGAAACAATCCACTATGCAAACTGTATGCAAAACATGACTTGGACTAATTCCAAAACAATAAATCATCTATTTAGCCAAGCCTAAAATATCAGGAACTTCAATAAGATCTAAGATGAGCTGTTTGTTTCAAGTTGCTTTTCATTCTTTATCTAATTTGAATACCATTCTGCATAATTATTGATCCAAGCAACATTTGAATGTTTACGGGAAAGAAGAATTTGTTATTGTGTTTGTACTACATTATTTTACAAGGCACTTGGACTACTAAAATATAGTGTAGAATGTGTGTAGAACAGTAATGCCCTGCTTTATATGGTGTGTACTAATACCAACATGAAAAATAAGTCAAAAAATCTAGTGGATATTATAAAAATGAATATATAAATGACAAACTTACATTTCTTAGACAATGACATAATATTGAACAATATATGAAATTATTTCTAATATTGGGAAGAAAAAAATATTTGTGCATACAGATTACTACAAAGAATTTTATAAATAGTTTTAGTCAATATTTAATTGAATAATACATTTCCATATGGTGAATTCAAAAGAAACATAACTGAAGCCTTATTATAAAAATATTAACCAAGGAGT
This sequence comes from Sesia apiformis, assembly GCA_914767545.1. Taxonomy (NCBI): domain Eukaryota; kingdom Metazoa; phylum Arthropoda; class Insecta; order Lepidoptera; family Sesiidae; genus Sesia; species Sesia apiformis. The sequence goes on along the minus strand of OU611949.1, from coordinate 22,101,404 downwards.
TGTTTTGTTCCAGCACTACATGATAAGATAAATGTTACTGCTGTATAACAATCTTTTGTCTATAATGTTAGTTTCACGCAGGAAAGGTGTGAGCAGTGTTAAACATAAGTATAAAAAAAAATACGAACTGAAGCTGCCAACTGTCCCCAACCCCCGTCCAGCGTAACGCATCCACCAGGGCACATCGTCTTTTTGTATATTGTCGGCGCCCGGGCGGGCCATTAGCATTGTAATCTTGTCTGTGAACGACTGTAATAATAATAAACATAATTAAAAGCGTTTATTGTGCATTACTCAGTAATTAATATAATAAATACGAATAAATTTTACCATTTTCGAAAAAATCAATTCACTGGTTAGACTGTCATCTGTCAAGTAAGTCAGAGTCAGTCAGTCAACGATTTAAGAATGACTGGATTGTTTTCTTTTACAACTAAAATATTTCTAGACCCTTTATTTCAGAAGGAACACAAATTGATAAAATTATTGAGATATGCATGTCATACATAAATAAATTATCTAGTTACTTTTAGCCTTAAATGTATGTTTTATTAATAAAAATGATTTTTTTTTATTGATAATCGTTACAAAGAAAACAAAGTCTCGCGTTTTGTTATCGATAATCTATTACAGTTAAAAACCTCAAAGAAGAATAGGTTTTATTTCTTAAATAAATTCACAAAATATAATATCGACTTTATAACTTTATATACAATTAATTTGGAACTAATCAAAGACTTTTACATAATATTATTATTAAAGATGTAATTTTAGCATCATCATTTCTGCTATAAAACGCACTTTGCAGATTCACTCGGTTTCGCAGCCGGTATTTTACTATAGTCTATGGTGTCGGTACTATAACCATATATATGAGTAGTCGGCTTCATTCTATAAGTTCAATCTATATGCTTTGCCATTTTCATTTATTGCAAAACTTTTTATAATTTTATAATATATAAAGTCTTTTTATAATTGAGATTTGTCCCGCATTTAATGAGGAAAGTAAGGAATTAAAAATGCAACCAACAGGAACGCTTTCGATGTTAGCGGATACTACCCAATCCATGTGAGTGACATTCAAATTTTTTTCATAAATTACTGCAAACATTCCGAAAGTTATAATGTAAGTATAAAGCTAATATATAGTGTTGTTTTTACTTTTACACACTTCATTTAAAATATTATCATATCAGAAAATCTTTAACCTGTTGCTAAGCTTCAAAGTTAATTCATGTGAAAAAAAAGTCAAACTATTAACTGTTTATCTATACTGTTGACTGTAGGTAGTTTAAAAACTCTTATTTAATAAAAGAACGCTTCTATAAATGCAATAAATACACTATAAGTGGTACCAGACGGATTTTCATAATTAATGTAATTGTAACTTGATTAAATATCAAAAACAGAACTCTCCAACACATTGAAAGTGTAGGTACATTTACTCTAATTATATACAGACATTTTTATCGATAAATTTTATCTAGATAAATTGTTTTTGGGTTATACACTAGTATAAACAAAGCGTAATTTTCACATATTTTAAAACATCTATTTCTACACCAATCTTTCAAAATATTGTAAAAATAGAAAGAACTGTAGATATTCTTTAAAGATTACAGTTGCTTCAATTAGCAAAATGTAACTAAATTAATAAGAAATGTGAATTCTATAGTGTCCTGTTTTATATTGACCTGTGAAAACTGTATTTATTTGGATTGTTACATCTTGTAACTTTGGAATTGTAAACAGCACACAATGCCATAATTGTAAATTGTTTTATTCCCTTGTACACTAAGCAATAGCACAAAATAGTGAAAATAATTGTACCACTCCATTTGACAGGCCATTGACCTCTTACAGTCACTGAAATTGTGTCTCATTTGACAATTCCTGCTTATGGTGAACATGCTTTGGTTTATATTCTCTCTCGCATGCTCTGCATATCTAGTGGTAGCAAAAATATTAGATCTGTTGTTTAAACAAAGTTATTTCCTCTGAGCAAATCTTAGTAATGAAACAAACTTTTGTCCAAGCAGGAACTGAACCTGGAATCTCTTGCATATAGACAATGATTCATGGTCATTTTACATGAGTTAATTGGTCATTCTACATTGATCAATTGATTAACTCATTATTCACAGAACATTCTCGGATGGTGATGGGGTCTGCAGTGTGAACCTGTATGCAAAGGATGTGGTTGTCACCACCAACTCTGATAACCACAACCATGGCAGCTCTAAAGTGAAACTGAAGAACTTGGTAGACTATAACTGGGAGCCCAAGTTTTACTCGGGACAGTTGCTAACAATTCACATGAGCGGGAAATTCTTGGCTTATTCTATCAAAGGTAATTATTATACATATGATACAGTAAACTTGAATTTTATATGTCTTAATAAGAGAACATAAAAGGCCATGTAAAATCTATAAAATTGAAAATCTAGCTAAGAAAAGCTATCTAGAAAACTGCAATAGCTTTTATTGTAACAATAATTTTTAGATTATTGCTTGTTTAGTTGTAAGTTTTCCTAAAAGTAAAATAAATTTAAATAATACACTCTTTAACATCTAATCTTTATTCTAGTTGCTCTAAATAAGAATAATGATATTTAATGTTGTTACAGCCCCTAATCCCTTAAACCCGGGTACATGGACGGGCATGGTACGTGTGGTATACAACCCGGAGCCAGGCAGCGATCGACGCTCACTTATAAAGGGCATGAAAGGAGAGGTCAGCTAAAATACTTCTTTACCTGATACACGTTGAGTAAAATATATCTGCACCCTAATTTACACTGAATTCCCATTGTTAAAATCATTCCAGGGAGTAATATTTTATAGCTGTAATTACTTTTTACAAAGTATTCAAAATAATAATGTATTGTTCTTGGTACCTATATAAATAAAATGAAACTAACAACTTATGTTTTGCAAATTTGATATTATCTCTAAAAAACATTAAAAAATTAAAACTGATTTTTTTACTCTGCAAGCGGAAGGAAGTTGCAGGCACAGCTAGTTATTCAAATATAATCCACACAGTGATCGCGTCGCGGTGTTTACGTGCAGACGTGTTTTTTTTTGTTCACCTTTTGTGGCTCTTATTTTCTTACGTTTCTTGCTAGTATTTACTCCTCAAGGGTGTTATATGTCTATATAATGACCTATTTGATATTTGTAGAAATCTGGATTGATAAGTGATTAATTTGTGAGTTTTCGTAAATTTTAATGGGAAATAACACTTTTTCTCAATATACCCTTCACTCTATGAGTGATTCGTGTGAGGAGGTGGATGTGGAGCCGGAATATCTTGCTGGGATGTCCCCTGGAGGAGTTCAGAGGGTTATTTTGGGCACACCCTCACAGATCGAGAATGAACGAATGAATGGATGAATGAGAATGAATGGAGAGTGAGAATCAAGTCGACGAATGTAACGCGGGGCCGTGCTACAAGAGGCCGCTGGAGGAGGGCAGTGATGAAGATGATGGCTTCACTGTAGTAACTGGCCGTAAGCGTATGAATTTACGTGGTTCGCCCACTGTTGTTAGTTCACCAATTACGACAGAGGACACCTTCTATGAGGTTTCTGTAACCTCCAAAGAGGCCCTCCCCAAGCAGTTAGGATTTGCTAAGAAATTAAAAACATATAATGTCCAAGGCGTCCTAAGAGTCACCTATAAGAGTCCATTCAAAATATTAATCCGATTTAAATTGATCAGTGACACAGATAACTTTTTAAAGTGCGATATAGCAAAGAAATATGAGTGGAATTGCAGAAAAACAAATGAGGTTACATTTTCCTATGGTATAGCGAGGGATATAGATATTGATACAGAAGAAAAAGACCTAAAAGAGATTTTTGAATGTGATAGGGAGATTTTAGCTGTTAAAAGATTAAATAAAAAAGATACAGAGGGAAACTGGATTAAAAGTGAGACTATACGTATTTGTTTCCAAGGCTCGGTTTTGCCTTCTTATATTAAAGCATATGGATGTCGTATGGCTGTAGATTCTTATATGTATTCAGTAACGCAATGCTCCAAATGTTGGCGATTCGGGTATATTAACCACTTTTGTCCATCTAAATCACAAATATGTCCAAAATGTGGTGAAAATCATGAAAACTGTGATACCAAGAGCTTCAAATGTGTTAACTGCAAGGGGAATCACTTATCCCTAATGAAGAGCGTGTGCCCAGCATTCCAGAGGGAGACATCTATATGTATTTATATGGGTCAAAATAATTGCTCTTACAAAGTCGCTTGGAACAATCTCAATGAACAGAAAAGAGTTAAAGATGTTTTAGTTAGAAAAGAACAGGCTAGGGAGATGATTATGGAGACTATGTTACCGAACGTGAGTCCATCGGTCATTTCATCTGGTGAAACTTCCAGACCTTCTTACAAAGATGTTTGTGCGGGTACCTCTGCTAGAAGAAGTAGGGCAGAAGCAGAGTCAGAGGTAGAAGAAAGACCAATAACGCTCAATCCAAATATAAAAAATAAACCTAACAAAAAAGGAGGTATATCGAAGAAAGGGCTGGATCACAATATCTCGGAAAATGATTCTGATACAGATAATATCTTACCTCTGTCAGAGGTACCTCAACAATCCAATAAGAGTAGAATGGAAAGAAAGGGAATACAGAGATTTTTAGACAAAATAAAAGAAATTTTATCTTTAGAAATTGAGTTTAAAATTAAAATCAAGATGATTATTGAATTTATTTGGAATGAAGGAGTTTTTTTACAGAATTACATTACAATTGAGATGTTGCTTAAACTTATGGGAATGAACCTTAATGGATAGTAACAAAATCAAAATTAATTCTATTAATATATTCCAATGGAATGCTAATAGTTTAAAACCTAAAGCACGCAACTTTGATCTACTGTTACTTCAAGATAAAGTGCATATGGCGTTTGTGAGTGAGACTTGGCTTTCAGAGCAGACCACCCTGAATTTTAGTGGCTATAATATACAATAGTTAGAGCAGATAGAGATGATTTTTACGGGGATTTATGCGCTATCATACATAGATCTATAAAATTTTCTCAGAAGTCTTTTAATTTCAACAATACTCAAATGCAAGTAATGATATTTGAAATATTTAACATTGCGGGACTCAAGCATATTGTCTCAATATACTGCCCCCCTTCTGTGGTTACTAACCAACAGGATTGGGACTATCTTTTTAGTCTCTTTAAATCTGAGTGTCTCTTAATAGGCGATATTAATGCCCACCATACTCTTTGGTCGTGTAAATCTGATAGAAGAGGAGAATCTGTATATAAAGCTATGTTTGAAAATGATTTCGTATGTCTCAACGATGGATCGCCAACGCGAATTAAATGGGTTAACGGTTGCTTGCAAAAATCTTCGCCTGATGCTTCATTCGTAACCACTGACATTGCTACAAACATGTGCTGGCGGACTTCTAGTGAAACTCTAGGCAGTGACCATGTAGTGATTAAAATTAACTGTGGATATATGAGATCTAAGTCTTTTATTAAGAAACGGAATTACAAGGAAGCTACTTGGGAAGAGTACAATAGGGAGGCAGCGTTAGTGTTTGACATTCCAGTGCCTATTGTTGTTCAATCCGCTTATGATTCATTTGTGAAAAACATCCAAATTATAGCGGATAAACACATTCCTTGGGTTAAAACTGGTGATGATCCAACATCTATGTTCTGGCCCAAACATTACTGGAACAAAGAACTTTCTATAGCTGCGGCAGAAAGGCGTTTAGCTCTCGCTAAGCTGCGACGCAACCCTACTCCAGAAAATCTTTCAAGCTGGCAAGCAAAGATGTCTCGTACCAAAGATCTGATAAAAAGAGCTAGTTCAAAAGCATGGAAGGAGTTCTGTACGAGCGTCGACCATGAAACTTCGGCTTCTATCATGTGGAGGAAGATGAGATGGGTGAAGGGAGGCAGTGATAGCAGGGCCGGTGTGGACCCTAACAACGCTAAAAATCTACTTCACTCGCTGACACCGGATAGTGTTGCTGAACCGGAAACATATTTTTCGTATGCACCACCTTCTATGTTAGAAATTCCTATCTCAGTAGCTGAACTACTAAATTGTTTAAAAAAGAAGGATACTTCCCGAAATTGATAACATTTCGTATTCTATGATTTATAATCTTTTAACCAATGCAAAATTAATGCTTTTAAAAATATTTAACATGATAATACATACTGGTAATGTCCCCGATCAATGGAGAGATATACTCGTACAAATTCTTCCCATACTTAAGCCGGGAAGAGACCCCAACTTGCCATCTTCACTATGTCCGATTTCCCTTATGTCTTGTCCATGTAAGATTTTACATCTCATTCTTATGAAAAGGATCGAGTGGTTTGTGGAGAGTCGGTGTCTGCTTCCTGACTCATCTACGGACTTTAGACGTTCTCAGACTTGTTTAGACAATCTAGCCATACTTACATCTGATATACAGTTAGGATTTTCTAGACAGAAACCGACTATTGCCTGTTTTATTGATGTTGATAACGCATATAATAATGTTAGTATTAGTTCATTGATTAATATTTTTCAGAAAATCGGTGTAGTTAATACAATTTGTAAATATTTATGGAATTTTGTTATGCTGCGGAGGGGAGCCTTTAATTAGACATACATATAGAGGATTAGCTCAAGGAGATCCCATATCTCCTCCTTTATTTAATATTGCCACTCTATCTATCCATATCTCTTTTATTTAAATAGGTAATAGTATTAATAATATTTGTATTTCTCAGTATGCTCATGACTTCGTACTGTATAAGACACTAGAAAAAGGATGTATTTTAGAGACAGTTAACCATCTTCAATCTGCTATTGAGTCCATGGTTAAATTCTTAGAGAAAGTCGGTCTGTTTTTATCTGAGTCCAAATCGCATTTGTGTATTTTTAAGAGATCAAGAAAAATTATTAATGTAAATAATGAAATTAACGGCACGCCACTCAGGGTAGTTAATAAAGTTAAATATTTAGGATTGTGGCTTGATTCATCTTTGAGATGGGGGCTTCATGTAAATGAAACCTGTGGAAAAACTTATAAATACATAAATATTTTGAAAGTTCTGGCAGGAAAATCATGGGGAGTTCACCCTAAACACCTACGCCGCCTTTATATCTCCCTCTTGAGAAGTCGTTTGGAATATGGTAGCTTCATCTATGGAAGCTGTGCTTCATCCCATTTAAAGAAGCTAGATATTTTACAAAACAGAGCTTTATGGGTGTGTGGGGGTTTTATACGCAGCACTCCTGTTATTGCTATGGAGAGTGAACTGTCCACTCCTCCTTTGAGTGTTCGTCGCTATTGACTGGGTTGTAAATTTTTGTTAACAATAAGGTCAAAGTCGAATAATCATATGGTAAATATGTTACAAAACCTTGTACTAAAACGTAGTTACTTTAGTGATAATAATTTTCCCTTGCTAGCAAAAATCTATGATGAATGTAGAGACTTGAATGTGTATAAAAGTCCTAAATTAGAGTTATATTCTCTAAATACTTGGGTGTCATCTATTGATGTTAAGTCATGTATTGTCGACAAAGTTGGTGACATAAACGCACCTAAACGACATTTAATAGACCGAGAATTGAGGAATTCTACACTGAAAATGTTGTATGATAGTTATTCTCAGTTTTATAAAATTTATACTGACGGATCAAAATCGGTACAAGGAGTTGGAGCGGTTCTCTTTGATCCTCAGTGTAATATTTCACACAAGTGGAAGTTGCACAGTAAGACGTGTGTGATGAGATCAGAACTGGTAGCTATAAAAGAGTCTTTAGACTATGCAAACAGTCTACCTAACAGTCCTCCAGTCGTTATTTTGTCAGACTCGAAGAGTGCCCTCCGGCACCTTATTCATTGTGTCTCTAGTCAGCGAGGAATGCCCATTGCCTTTGAAGCTCTCCATTTAATTCATGAAATAACTCATAAAAATAGGTGTATAAAGATTAAATGGATACCCTCTCATGTAGGGCTACTTGGAAATGAGATGGTAGATCACCTTGCAAAGGCTGCTGTAATGGATGGTACAGTTCTTGATTCCAAACCCTTTGCTAGTGAACTCATTCCTAGAATTAAAAGAAGAAGTCTACAAAAATGGGAGTATCACTTCGGTGAACAGTCTATATCTATGGAGGTTGGAATCTGGTACAGAACTATCCAGTCAAAACCCCTGTGGACACCTTGGTTTGATTCTGCCAGTCTCACAAGAAAAATGTTGGTCTCAGCTTTCAGACTGCGTTCCGGACACATCCCAACAAATAAGTTCTACCACATGATGGGTATTAAACTATCACCACTGTGAGATGACTGTCAAAAGACCGATGACCTTTTCCATTTAGTGTTGGAATGTGTGCGGAATTCAGATATGAGAAGAAGAGTTCTTGGGAGCTCGGGTTCTTTGCGCAATGGAGAGATCAATTGCTGGCTAGCAGAGCCTCTTTCCAGTAAAGCTTTAAGTTTATACCAGTTTATTAATCGTTCCCTTGAATAAGGGAAAGGAGAAAGTACCCATGAGGCTGGAATGATCACACAGGGTGTTCAAAGCCTCGTCAAAAAGATGAATATAAAAAAAAATAAAAATAAAAAAAAAATATATATATAATCCCGTTCAAGATCCAGATATAGATCTAGTTCAAGAACCGTCTAAACAGATATGATACTAAATAGATGCACAAGTGACAAAAACCAAAGTGGGCGCATCAGCATATGCTGCCAGACTATTACAGCCATAATAATATAACTGTACCTCAAAAAAATAAATGAATTTATATTTTTTACAGTAAAGGTCCCGAGTCTGTCGTAATTTTACTGTAATAGTAATTAATCCGTGATTATGTGTTGTGTGCTTCAGGTTCAAGACCTGGCATTTGCACACATTGAAAATGAAGTAGTGCTAGCTTGTATTGATGAACAAGGCAACTTGTATGTCCACGAGATTGAAGTCACCGATAGTGGACTCAGGTAATTCATATTTAACTGGATGTCATACAATTATCATATGTTAGTTAAGTTAAATATTTAGGATTGTGGCTTGATTCATCTGTGAGATGGGGGCTTCATGTAAATGAAACCTGTGTAAAAACTTATAAATACATAAATATTTTGAAAGTTCTGGCAGGAAAATCATGGGGAGTTCACCCTAAACACCTACGCCGCCTTTATATCTCCCTCTTGAGAAGTCGTTTGGAATATGGTAGCTTCATCTATGGAAGCTGTGCTTCATCCCATTTAAAGAAGCTAGATATTTTACAAAACAGAGCTTTACGGGTGTGTGGGGGTTTTGTACGCAGCACTCCTGTTATTGCTATGGAGAGTGAACTGTCCACTTCTCCTTTGAGTGTTCGTCGCTATTGACTGGGTTGTAAATTTTTGTTAAGAATAAGCTCATGTTTCATGTTTTAGAACTCATTTAATATATAAGTATACATGTTTAAAAGATAGAATAGCACCCACCTCATCTAATCCCGTGGGTAAGGACGTAAAAGGCGACTAAGGTATAACAAAGCGACTGCCACAAGCGCTGAGCAACTACACCACCTCTAAAAGAGTTTTAAGGTCATTCATCCCTCATGCACAAAACATGAGGAGACCCATGTCCAACCATAACCATACTGAACTGAAAGTGGATACTGAAAAGGTTAATTGCAAATATGGTTAGGGGGGAGGGTGCACTCTGAAATCTCACAGCTACTGGGTGCACTCTATTGGCCAAGTTACCCCTCTCTCACAGAATAGTACTGTAAAATATATTGCAATTCTCACTTTATTGTATTTCCCCAATGTACATATGTGTATTGGTATTGATTGAGTTATGCCAATGCCCATCCCAAACCCTTTCTCCAAAGGTAGGCAGAATATCTGGGGGCATACCAACATTTTTATCACTCTGATGTCATGTATCGCGGTTGTCGCAATGTTTATCGCCAGATGAACTGTCTACACGACAGCCATCTTTCTATAAAAAAGTTCTTCTTTTCATATATATAGCAATAGCGCAATTAGCGCATTGTGCCAGTGTCAAATTTTCTTCGTAATCAAGAACTCGTCAACATTTACCAAAGTCAAAGTACCCAAGTTAGGAATCACTACACTGAGCGATAGTAGTGATTCACTAAGTGATACTCGTAGTAGTTTTACTGAGGACAGAAAAGTTGGACTTGGAATCGCACGTAAAACCCAGTCTTATGCTTGTATTTGATTATCATAAACATTAGGCACTTTGAATTTTCATAAACTATCACTATTAAACCACAATATGCAATTTTTATTATAAATCGAAATAAACACTCTACTTCACCACTGGAGTTCCTGCCAAAAAGTTAAAAAAAAAAATGTTTTTTCTTTTATATATTTCCAGTAGTCTTGTTCCTACTCGGATATTGCAGAGAAATGCTCCGTACTAGTATTGGTCAAATGTACTAGTTCAGTCTTCTAGTACTATTAGTATAGTAGTTCACAGATTTTTTATAAACGCATTGTTTGGAATAATCTTCATCACTTTATTCATAAAGTCGTTAAAATGCCCGTTACCGTCGTCGTCCTCCTTGGCAGGTCCTAGACGACCCCGACGACCCAATTACTGCTGCCGCCGGACTGCCGGCGGAGGAGCCCTTAGGCTCGTTGTTGCTGCACAGACTTAACTGGCTGAGTGCCTTCTGCGCTCGCCCTAAACCAGATATGTCCGGTGATTCTTGAAAGGCCATTACGGCCACAAAACATTAGCCATTCTGCAAAAAAAAAATCCAGTGCTAAATGAACGAAGACCGAAAACGTTCGAAGAATAGTGCATTCTAGTAGTGCTATGAATTAATCCTTAATAGTATGTAGTATATGTACTACACAAGACTAATTTTCAGGTGCACGTTAATAACGGAGGTGCGCGAGGACACTGGCGTGGGCGGGGACGTACACCGCGTGGTGTGGTGCCCGTACATCCCGGCCGAGGACGACGCACCCGAGGACGACGTCACGTGGCTACTGCTCACTACGCACTCGCACTTTGGTACGTACACACAACCAGTGGCGTAACTATAGGGTGGCAGGGCTGGCAAAATGCCACGGGCCCCCGACCCGACGGGGGCCCCCGGTCCGAGAGGCCGCGAGCTCAGAAGTAACCTAACATTTTTAACAAAATATAGTAAAAAATAAAAATAAAATTTCAGTGTTTTGCAACCTGCCACTTTGCAAAATTTAAATGATACTGAACTATTAAAAAAAGCTCTAGAATTTGTTGATCTTATAAAAGACATATCTGAATCATTTGCCAGGGAAATTCTCAGTTTTCGGTCCACCTTCAGAGACGAAATAGAAAAGTCTTCGTGTATTAGAGAATTTGCTGATTTATTAATATTAAAGAATCATTTTATGTCGTGCAGTTTTCCTGAAGTATGTACTGCATTAATGTTGTTTGTTACAATTCCTGTGACTCCAGCTAGTGCTGAAAGGTCATTTTTGAAACTAAAATTAATAAAAACCTATTTAAGAAACTCTATGGGACAAGACAGGCTACGTAACTTGGCTATTCTGTCTATTGAAAATTCTATGGCCCGATCTTTAAACTTTGATAATGTTATTGATACTTTTGCGGAACAGAAAGCTCGGAGAAAAGAATTTTATTAATAAATATATTGTTAATATTAAATTGTTATTTCATTAAAATTGTGTAATACCTATGCTTTTGAAAATAAAATTTATTAGATATTTAACTAAAATGCACACAATATTAGTAATACTGTTGGGTAACTACTTAAGTGATTTATTAAAATTAAATTACAACGTGACGATTTTTACTGGGAGGGCCCCATCCAATGAATTTGCCACGGGCCTCAGATGGTATAGTTACGCCACTGCACACAACATAAATAATTCACATAGTAGGTACTAACTTATGGCTATGATGAAGCTCGCGTGAATTTTGCGACAATATAGTGACTGACAATTTATTGCTCACAGACTAATACATAACAGCTTCCACTGGAAAAACTAATCAAGTTTCCAGGATAAAAAGTATCCTATGTCCTTTTCTGGATTTCAGGCTACCTCTGCTAAATATCACTGAAATCAGTTCAGTAGTTTTTTGTCTAATTAAGAACTATCGATTGGAAGAGGAATAAGTGTCTTTTCTTTCTTTAAATCCTAAAGTCTTCTGGTTTCTTTAAGTCGAATAAATCTTTTTCTTTTTTGACGCCTTTTTGGGGGTTCCTTGCAGTAGTATAAGGGTGCTGCATCATCTTCCTCAATAAAAAATATGCTGTTTTCTTGTGTTAAGGTCGCATATGGAATCTCCGCTGGGTGTCTCGTCAGGTCCAAAAACCTGAGTGCCGCGGGCTGGCCAGCGAGCTGGTGTCCAACGAGAATGTATACACGACCAACAAGCACACCGCCCCCATCGTCGACGCGTCCTTCTCGCCTGATGGCTCAGCTTTAGCTACCGCCTCCGCTGACGGATATGTCATGTTCTTCGAGGTACAAGTATTTATCGTGTAAAAGCTAGAGATGAGACTTTCGAATTTCAAAGATATTTCTCTAAGACTCGATTAAGGTTGATGAATCGAGTCTAAAACGACAACCAGTTTTGATCTTTATGTTTGGAAATACAAATTGATTTCTTATCTGATTAAAATAAAATTTGACTCAATAATATTTTGGTCTAATTCAACTGAAAGTTCATACATGAGTTAAATCAATTTAGTAGTTTCAATATTACATAGGTACAAACTTTTGCAAAAACTCCTAAAAAAAGTCAATGCCAATATGCAAATGGTATGTATTTTTTTGGATAGGGCTCATCAAGATCTACAACTTTTGTTCTAACATCATTTTACTTAAATGTACTGAAAATAGCTAATTTTAACTTAGCGCGTGTCATTGATGTATTTTTAACTTAAAAGAATCGTTATTTATGCAAAGGGACGTTAATCACTTTGGTTAACATTTAAATTTCGTTATTTCAAAATTCTGTTTAAATAGAAACATGTTCAACATACGATTTTTAAGATAAAAGCAATTAAAAAAGCACTATTATTTTATTAAAGTCCCATTATCTGAGAAACAAGGACTAACAATAAGGTTATTTTCGTCAAATAATGTCAATAAATCTGAAACTTTAAGTTAATTTTCAGCTGTTCAACTCCAATGAAGGCAACCCTCGGTGCCTGCACAATTGGCAACCCCATGAAGGACATCCCCTCAGCTGTCTATTCTTCCTTGACAATCACAATGTCTCCTATACAGAGTAAGTAATGTTTGGGATAATTTCCGAGTACGGTGGGAGTAAGTTGATAAGTCAATATAAATGAACTTGGTAAGCAGCTTATGTGACGTCAACGACAAAGATTACGCTGTAGTAGAATAGGTCACGACTCTGTACTATTATGATTTTCATGTTGGCTTATGGCCCGAAACCGTCTAGGAGCGTTACGTCAACATGTTAAAAGTCCAATGGGTTATAACATCCATATGTCGCAATGTCAAAATGGCCTAGTGTCATAATGTCCAATTATTAAACTGAATAATGTGGTACATTCAAATAGAGAATTATAAAACATTAATCACAACTAACAACAGAAAAGAACACTTCCTCTCGATTATTTATTGTACCTAACATTTATCTTATATAATTAATTAATTTTTCTTTTTTATTTTTATGTTTGTTTTAACAAATTAATCAGTTATTTCTCTATTATGGACACGCTTTATTTCTTGGTTATATTTTTGTAAAATATAATATACACCTTACCCCTTCGGCGTTCATTTGATGTTTGACTTATGTTACCTATCAGTAATAAATTAATAATATAGTAACTTTTTTTTTATGGACGAAGGTGGCAGACGAGCATACAGTCCACCTGATGGTAAGTGGATACTGTAGCCCATAGACATCCGTGATACATGCCAACATTAGTCCAAAATGACAAAAGTTGGCACGCCTCCGGATGTGCTGCCTACCTTTGGATATACGAATGGATTTGGAGAAAGGGTTGGGGAAATGGGGAGGGATAGGATGGGAATGGGTTCTGGCACATCTCACTCACTACCGAAACACGTACGTACATTGGGGAAATAAGATAAAGTGGGAAATACAGTACATTTCAAGGTAGTCTTCAAGATACCTTTGGCATTTAGTTGTTAAGTGTATACGTGTACTAGACATGTATTTATTTTTACATCACAAAACAACGCTCCGTTCACTAGGATCCACAATCAGGTTCCACAGGTGGATCCATGTATAAATTTTCCGCCTCTTCGATCCACATGTGGGTCCATGCAGTGGCGGATGCATCCCCCAAATGCATCTGGGTCCACCCCTGATAAATCTCAAATTAAACTCGATATTATCCTACTTTCTTATCCTAGTGTGATCCGATATTATCCTACTGCGGAGTGTAGCTTCTCTTCGCTTAAACTTATCAAATCTTATCAACAATGACAGAAGACAGGTTGAAAGGTTCGGCTGCCATGTACCTACTCGTATATTCACCGAAATATATCTGGCAGTCTATAACCTGTCGAAGTCATTGAAGAATTTGCAAAAAGTTATCTGAAGAGACTTGCTATGCGTTAAATGAGCAAAATAAAATTTTGTGTGCTTTTAGTGTTTACCTTGTTAAAGCCCCCCCCCCCCCCCCCGGCCCCTCTTCGACCCACATGTGGATCCATGGATAATTATTTGTTAAATCCACTGTTCTATAGACGTTGAATAAATTAATAAAGTGTCACTTGAGATAATAACTTGGCTGCAAATTATGTATTATGTATAATATACTACTTGCAATTACTTATTATTATATGAAAAAAATTTGGTTCAAAAATATTATTATTTATGAATCCATACATTGGTGGATTGAAGAGGCGGAAAATTTATCCGGAATCCTAGTGAATGGAGCCCAAAGCAATATATCAACATATCAAAGTACAATTGAATATAGTGTGTGCAGAAATGTTAAATCTAATTAATTATTGACATCTCAATAATGTGACAACAGCAGGATTGACATTTTAGCAAATAAATTTAATGCTAGTGATTAAAAAAGTAAAATGAGGCAGAACAAAGGAAAGGGGAATCTAATTATGACGCTCTTGTATTCAGAGCGCGTTTTACTTTGTTCTTGAAAGTCAGCAAACCGTCTGCGAATAAGTCCAGTTACAGATGTTCGGAAACCTCATTGGTTATATTATCTACACATTCTAGAAGTGGGTTTGTTAAATGTTTTGTTTAGTATTTTGTACATATGAGTACACATCTGTCTAGTTTACATTATGACACTTGGACATTTTGACTTTACGCTCCTAGACACCCGAAACTATTATTATCAAGACAATCCTGTGCCATGTAGTATAAGGATATAAGCTGACATTGAACTATTATATTGTCCACAGCGACCACTTCTGGAAATTCGCAGTCACAGGTGCTTTCAAGAACACCACCTTCAAAGTCTGGTCCTGCAAATCCTGGACTTGCGTACAAACAATCACCTTCACTCCGTCTATAGACACGGATGCCTCTCTCGGCATGAAAGCGATGCTTGACATCAGTGCCTCGTACCTGCTGCTATCAAACTTCAAGTCCAGAAGCCTGTATGTGCTAAATATGACCCATGACAAGGATGAGACCATTGCATATTGTAAGACCATATCGGAGTTCCTATTGCCTTATCCGGTGCTGAGTTTTTGTATTGCTGAAGCTGGTAAGTTTTATTATTATTATATAATATAATAGACTAGAAGCTTGCACTGATGCGTCTATATTTGTTTTTGTGCTCTAATATATTTGTCTATTTTTGAATTGATTAATATTCTCCGATGATATGACTTCCTTCCGTAATCTGTATTGAATTTCCCAGTTGGAGCTAAAATGTTGAAATTGTACTTTTTTTAAACGTATTTTAGTCTTTAGTATTGGCTAAGCGTGTCCCAACAAATAGATACTACATTTACCGCTCATTATCGACTTATTTAATAGGTGACTAGGTGACATTAATCCCAAATACGACATTGTAGAACAAAACTGTTCAGTTGGAGCAGTGATTCCAAAACTTATTTCGGTCATAATGGACCCCTTACCATAACAAAAACTTAACTATGAAGAACCCCCAAGTGGATTAACTTTTATGATATAATAAAACCTACTACAAATACTTTATTCTGTCCTCTCTGATGAGACAATTGCACTTAGGTAGGGGTTTGGACCACTTTGGGAATGACTTAGTTAGAGCAATGAATATAACTCTACATTAACCCGTTTACTGAATTCAAGAAATGTTTGTAATCATACTAATGTGTCTTTCTATTGCAGAAGAGGAACAAGAGAAATGTGAGTCTCGCTGCGACGACCCTTTCCATAGCAACGGCTCTGGCGGCGACATGGGAGACTCTCCCGACGAGTTCGACATGCACCGTGAAGTGACTATTATCATTATTTATATACACGTCTTTTATAAATTTATTGTTACTTTACCTCCTTAAAACTGTCCAAGAAACTACCAAATTTTTCTGGAAAACTTCGCGCTTCGCTGAAGTCTTCGCTAATTTATTTCGCATAGTAAACTTTGTGTAGAACTTCGCGCATTGATTTTGTTTAGTACTTTTCGCATTTTTTAGTGTAGGCTTTGAGGGGGAGAATGCACGCTGCAATCCAACGGCCGCTGGGCGCCCTCGACTGGCCACCTTACCCCACTGTCACAGAAGACTACCTTGAAGTGTACTGCATTTCCCACTTTATCTTATTTCCCCAATGTACGTACGTTTTCGGTATTGAGTGAGATGTGCCAGAGCCCATTCTCATCCTATCCCTTCCCACGTCCCAAATCCTTATTCCAAATCCATTCTTTCATCAACAAAGGTAGGCAGCGCATCCGGGGGCGTGCCAACGTTTGTCATTTTGGACTAATATTGGCATGTATCGCGGATGTCTATGGGCGACAGTATCCACTTACCACCAGGTGAACTGTATGCTCGTCTGCCGCCTTCGGCCATAAAAAAAAATAATGTAGAACTTCGTGCCTCTATAGAGGCTTATAGGACTTCGCGCATTGCTTTTGTAGAGAACTTAGTGTATTTATTTAGTGTGGGACATTTATTTAGTGAAGTATTCCGCGTTTTTATTTACTTTTTGGCTTAGCACATTAATTTACCACAGGACATCGTTCATTTATTTTGTGTAGGGCTTCGCATATTTATTTAGTGTAATATACATTGGCTGTGGAATGCCAATTGTTCTCTTACTTTACTTACAAGTACATTAGAGCCCCCGCGTCCGCGGAGTTTTGGTTCTGTTGTTTTCCGCGCATAGCATATCTAACCCCATTTTTTTTTTGGATAAATGAAGCAAAATGAAATCAGGATAAATGGAAAAAAATCGTGCTATATAATATATAATATATTCTTATGCTGTCTTATGCTATTACTTTGTAAAGTATAAGTAATACTTACATATAATTATGTAGTATACTAGAAGAAAATATGATAGAAATGAAAATATAATCGTTAATATGGAATGTTAATCTCGGGCTTTTACCGAATCACGGATAAGTTAAACTGCGAATTATCGAATTCTTGTTTATGGGGTCCCCTGTACTGTATACTTAAATAAATGTGTTATTTTTGTATCAGGAGGTTGGCGCGAGGGAGTGCTCGGGCGCATACGGACGCACACGTGTTCGGCTGTACATAGTGCACCCTAAAGGGCTGCAGGAGGGCGAGCTCGTGTACTCTCCACCCATGCCTGATGTGCAAGGTTAGTGCAATCTCACCACTAATTACATATAACTACGACTATTTGTTTATTGTATGTGTGTGAGGGCATGTAAACAAACTGAGTTTAAATAGATAGAGTGGATAGAGCCTTTAAATGATTTTAAAGCTCCCCATTGGTTGATGTTAAAAAAGGACGAAAAGATTGATTTTGACCAAACTGTTTCATCGACTCATCACTTGAATGGAAGAACCTACACATTAACGACGTGAAATTATTTGACGAAATTACTGCTTTAAACACCTTTATATCGGAACAGGAACACGTATTTTTTTATATAATGCTCCATACGTTATGGGTAACAATTTTCTAGAGCAGCGATTCCTAACCCCATTGGGGGTACGTGAAAATTATATTAGTAATGGCGGAAATACTGAGAAGTTAAAACAGTTAACTTATATAAACATTATTATAATGTATTATGTCTACAATATAAAATGAACCTTATAACTAATAACTTACTAAGGTGCTAGACTATGAGCGTTGGGTTGGTAAAATACAGTACATTCGTTTGTATATCGCCTGTCTAAGCGGCTACCGTACGCAAAGGATTCTTTGTAATTCTTTGACATTTTTAGGAGTAGGTATGGAGTTATCAGGGGAGGGGTATTCATAAATGAAAAGTTTTATTAAGGGATACGCGAACGAAAAAATGTTGGGAAGCACTGGCTCTAGAACATAGGTGTTGTGAGATTACCGCAGTTGTTGAGTATTTAGCAATATATATTTGGTATTACAGAACGCGAATGTAGAAAGAGTTTTCTCTATTGTGGGAGCTCCGTGATCAAAACAACGAAACCGACTTACGGGTATCTTCACTCCGGTCTGTGCTTATAGCTCAATATAATTTGAAAAAACATGACGTGTCAAGTGTTTTATAAAACAATAATTAAAGACAATAACCAGCTTAATAAAATATCGGGATACAGCAAGTACGAGAAATCTGATTAAAAAGTGTTTAAGTTGTTATTGTAGTTGTTAAATAATTGTGTTGATTTATTATATTTATGTTGATTATTATCTATATATTTATGTTGATTAATGCCAAAGAGGATATATTTTTGTTTGACTTACTATCTTATTATCCACTATTATTATATTCCAAAAAGGGTAACATTTTTGTTTAACTTACGAGTACGAAAAAACTAATTAGTGTTTTTTTTTTTATATTTAAGATTATTAAGCCAAAGAGGATAAGATTTTGTTTAAATAAAAAAAATATAATCATGTATCTGTATTTTATTGCATACTCGAAAAGTCCTGACAGTTCCAGAATCCGGCCGCGATCCTGACAAGAGCCTAAAAATCCTGACATGTCAGGACAAATCCTGACGTTTGGTTACCAATTTCAATAAATGAAGACTAAAATGTTATAACTCTGCGATTATCATCTTTCTAACACAGCCACTTTGTGATTCAATCTATATTGGTCTACTCTATGTAAAAATATACGAAAATCGTGGTGCAAAAACAAGGGTGCAAGAAAAATTGCACCATCCCTATTATTATGTTCAACCATGATAACATTGATAAGAAAAGTTTAAAATCCTATGTAACAAAGGTTACTGTTTGTATGCAGGTCTATCAGAGTCGATCCTAAACGACGAGGAGCCGTCAACAATGACGTCCAGCATCTTGCAGCAACAGACGCAACAACTGAAGAACCTGCTCATGAGATCACAGGTATTCAATGCGAAGGTTAGACAAATTATGTTGAACAATAATTTCAATGTTGTCTGTAGTTACCTGTTCCA
This sequence comes from Sesia apiformis, assembly GCA_914767545.1. Taxonomy (NCBI): domain Eukaryota; kingdom Metazoa; phylum Arthropoda; class Insecta; order Lepidoptera; family Sesiidae; genus Sesia; species Sesia apiformis. The sequence goes on along the minus strand of OU611949.1, from coordinate 22,081,866 downwards.
AACAAATAAATTGAATTTGATAAATACGTTAAATAAATCTTTAAGTTTTGTGGTCTCTACCTTGTTTACAAGTACAACCGCACAATTCCTCGATTCCATATCGTTGAATTTCTATTTAAATACGTATTTTAAAAAATTGTCACTAGCTCGCCGGTGAGGAAAACATCGTGAGGAAATTCACATGCTCCAGAAGTAAAAAAAAAAAATCTGGAGTATGCGATCCACCAATCCGAACTGGGCCCGCGTGTTGGATTACAGCTCGAAAGCCCCAGAGATTTACTAGGGCAGGCCTGTACTCTGTACTTGTAAACAAAGATCCATTCCTAAATCTCCGGCGGTAGGTAGCGCATCCAGGAGTGTGTCGACATTTTTTTCATACTGAACTGATATTGACTATGTATGTATTGCATGTATCACGAATGTCCATGGGCGACAGTATCCACTTACTATCAGGTCGACTGTCTGCTCATTCGCCACCTTCTTTCCATAAAGGTGACAATTTAGAGAGCATTACAACCAAAAGCTAATCAGGCTTTACTTCAAATACATCACTACCAAAATAACATTATACAAGACACTTGTTCAAACTCACTTAGAATATTGTGCTAGAGTATGGAATCCTTTTTACGACGGTCATTCAAATCGAATTGAACGAGTCCAAAAAAAATTTTTATATCTGCTGTCGAAATCAATGAGCAAACAAAATGAACTTCTTCATCAATGCGACAAAATACGACATTTTAAATTGTCTACAGTGGCGGATAAGGGCCGATTGGCCGGGCAAGTTTTCCTTTACAAAGTCATGAATGGATTCATAAACAGTTTCCATTATATTAAACCGGGTAAATGTAAGTGTCCCACGATCCAACTTCATGCACATATAATTTCTTTTCTATAAAAAAACAATTTCTATAAATGGCGGACAATGGGGGAGGCCTATGTCCAGCAGTGGACGTCTAAAGGCTGAGATGGATGGATAAAAAAACATTGAACTAACGCTGGTAAATTTAGTCCTTTATTACAATATTTAAAACATAGTATGTAATGACTTGTGGAGGGAGGCTTAGTTAGATATATGTGGGGGATCGTTATCTAGCTTTTAAAAAGAACTGAAAAGATTATTTGATAAAAAAAAAAGCTGTCAAGGAGTAGTATTAAACAAGTAAAAACAAATTACCCTTGTTAATGATACTACTCTCGAGTTATTGTCTGTGGTCAGTTGTTTATGGCAATTATATAGATTTAGACTTTTCCCTAGCCAACTGTGATGTAATCTACCTGTTCTTATAAAACAATTTTTGCATGTTGTGTTCTTCCGTAATGGAGCTGCTATATAATAACATGTTAATGTATGAGTAATTTATATTTATAATGCAAATGCATGGTAGCTTGTTGGAGAACCTAATGAAATAAATAGATTTTTTTTTTATAGAAATAAGGTGGCAAACGAGCATACAGTCCACCTGGTGGTAAGTGGATACTGTCGCCCATAGACATCCGCGATACATGCCAACATTAGTCCAAAATGACAAACTTTGACACGCCCCCGGATGCGGTGCCTACCTTTGTTGATGAAAGAATAGGTTTGGAGAAAGGATTTGAAAAAGGAAAGGAGGAAAGGACGTGGGAAGGGATAGGATGGGAATGGACTCTGGCATATCTCACTCACTACCGAAACACGTACATACATTGGGGAATATAATAAAGTGGAAAATGCAGTACATTTCAAGGTAGTATTCTGTGAGAGAGGGGTAACGAGGCCAGTCGAGTGCGCACAGCGGCTGTTGGATTGCAGCGTGCACTCTCCCTGTCCAGATAAAAATTGATAATTAGAAATTAATAAAATCCATGGATAAAAATAATTGATAATTTAAAAAACAAAAGACTCGTCTGTATCCAACTCCTATATGCACATACATTGAAAAACTAAAATTAATAAAACAAGTAAGTTCGCATATTTACACCATATACTAACTGGTTTGTTTGTTTTATTTTATGAATTACTTTACTATTTTGACAATTCAGTATTAGACTCAGTCGAGACCAGATTTATTTACAAAATTTATTATCTATGAATTTTCAAAAAATCAAGTACCTACGCCATTAACACTCACGGGATCAAGACGACATCTCGTTCGTTAAAATCGGTCACTTCATTTAGACTGCGGGGGAATAAAATACTTGATGGGGAATTGTCATCTGCTGGACTCCTTGAAAACTTTAATATCTGAGTTCTGCGCAGTGGTCGTAGAGGAGCGAGCGGGAAACCCTTTGATGTCTCTCTCTGTAGAACCGAACTAAGACGGAACTCGACCTTATGTCGCATGTTTGAACAGCTGTTGACAGCTATAATGAATGATGATATTGCTGTTTGCGATAGCAATTACATTGACATCTTTGGCGACTCCTTGTCTGTGTTCAAACGTGTATCGGTGTATCGACACATGTAATTTTCGGTTTTTAATCATTTTTTTTTTATTATTATTGTAAGCTTAAATATTATTTCAATATTGTGAGTGCTATAATGGGTTTCTCTGCATGGAACAGGTCTGTACGATTTGCTGTTAATGATGTTTAAATGAATGAATGTATTTCAATAAATAGACAACTAAAGAAACTGACATACGCAACGGTGAAAACATAATCCTCCTCGCGTACCGCAATCGAGTAACAATAATATTAGGCAATCCTAATTTTTCAAATGCGAAATTTGGCTTGTTTATTATGATTATTTAGTGATCTGTGGTCATTGTCTGCAGACACAGCCTGGTAGTCTGATCGGGCAGCGCTCAGAATCTCCCTCCACAGTTCCTCCGCAGCTCAACCTGATGACGCCGGACGCTTTCAGGTAACATTCCATATATATGAAATTAAGGATGTAACTCCACACTTAATGGATGGGGCTCTTCAAGAGACCTATGGACTGGAATACATCTTGGTTTTACAGGTGTCCACAGATGATGCTGACCACTTACTGCCTGTCACTTTTTCATTCATTTTCGATAAAATAGACTTATATCTTCAGTTTATCTTAATTTCACAGTGTTTGTTTATTTTTTTCCTCACATATTTTTGTGTTCACAGAATATCAGTGCTGTGGATTATCTGTAGCGTTTGCTAATTCAGTTTCATTTTGTTATTCGAGTGTATTGAAACTCGTTTGGGTGCAAGGTGTGATTCAATAACATTGTACAATGACATATTGTACAATTTTATTATAGGTCTAAAGGCCACTATACATATACGTGGGTGACACTGAAAGTTTTTAGAATCACATAATTTTATTTATGAAATTCTAAAAACGGATATAAAGATGGAAGTTGTTTTATTACTTTTCGAAGTAATCGAAACAATCGATACACTTTTTCATGTCATGAAACCATTGTGTGAAGCATTCAGCCCACCCTTCTTTAGGCACCTCTTCAACAGCCGTTTGGAAGGCCGTTACTGCCTCTTCTGCATTCATAAAACGTATTCCTCTGAATTTACCCTTAATGTTAGGGAATAAATAAAAATCACAGGACGCAAGGTCGGGTCTGTATGGCGGATGACCCATTAACTCTACATTTACAGTACTCACACTTAATTGCCGCCAGATATAAAAAAAAAATGACAGCTTTGAAAATTTAATGCCATTTGACAAGCAAAGAGTTCCATTTTCAAAATTCGAATTTGTTCGTAGCCAGTTCTAAGACCTTTTAGTTTTTAGTAGACCTATACTGAAATAACGCCAAAGCTTAAAAGGTTCGGTTAAATTTATACCGCTTTTACAATAGATGTTTTTCGTGATTTATAGTACAATTCTAGTATATTATTATCTTTTATTCTACGCTCGTAATTCGAGCCGCGTCGCCTACGCCCGGTCCAAGTAATGAGCGCTACAAACGTTTTAGACAGGGCAACTAAACCTTACACGTTTGTAACTTTTGATTTATTTTACTTACAATAATTTTACTTTTCGCTAGAACGGTTTTATATATTTTAAATTGGTTGACATGTTTCAGATTTTGCCTTATTTCGGTAACATGTTGTATTATTTGTTTCCAATTAGTTCGTTTGTTGATACAGTTCACCTGGAAAGCGCGAGGAGGATGATCCTCCGTTATCCACTACACCGGACGTGGCGGTAAAACAACGCACATCCACCGCAGGTATGTACATAACTTATACTATTTTATGTCTTTTCATACATGGCAATGCTGCAATTAGCGCCATTCTGCCAGTGTCAAATTTTCTTCGTAATAAACAATTTCACAGTTTAAAACGATCCTGTCAATATCCAGTCCCGTTGGAATAAGTCAGGAGTCGCTCAGTAAAGTGATGGTAGGTTTACAGGGGACAGAGTTGGACTCCTTGGAACCACACAAAAAACGCAGTCATATGCTTTTATTTGATTATCACAAACATTATGCACAAAAGACTTTGAAATTTAATAAACTATCACTACTAAACCACAACTCGCACAATACACATTCTTTATAATAATCAAATGAAAACTGAACTTCTTAATGTCTTAATGTCATATTTACCTAATAAAATAGAAAAACTAATAAGAAAACTTTTATTTAGTAACTAGCTGTGCCTGCGACTTCGTACGCGTGGGATTTTAGTTTTTAAACTCTAAATTGGAATATCTTTTTTTTCCGTCAGCCCATTTTGATGAAACAAAGCCTATTCGATCATTAGTTTTGGCGATAAGCGTATTCGAACAGACCAGACAGACAATAATTTTCAAAATCGTCTTTTTATATTCTGATACTGTTCCTTCATCGCCCCCAATCAGGTTTTGGTAAATATATTCAATGTACATACACGCTGGTTCTACAGTTTTATTATTATGTATATTTAGTAATGAAAAAGTTTTAATCATTTTTTCCATGGGAGTAAGGTCCACATCCTCCACCCGTACTGAAGTCCAAAAAAGAAAATGAATTTATACTAAAATCCAATAAAGATACTGTGTGTAATTATTTCATACTTACATTATGATTCAAATTAATTAGCTAATTACACAATTTTGTTTTTGTTTATTCTTATTTATAAATCCTCAAACATAGTCAGTCTAGCTCAATACTTATTGCAAATTATATTTTTTTTACAAAACTCACTATGTTTTCAAAACTACTAGACCTATATTGATAAAAAGTACACTGAAACCTGGCGGAATATTTTTTTTTTTATTTATTTATTGAATGAAATAAAAAATAAAAAAAAGGATATGGCCCTAAAGGAATAAAGATCTTATACAATGGTAAAAATATGCTGCACTACACTCTATAAATATATTTTAATTACTGTTTTAATATTTATAACTTCATATTTGCACGTTTAGTTTTAAATTTGCAAGGTCGGCGGCGCGCCCCCATACCCCCTGGTGTTGCAGATGTCCATGGGCGGCGGTCCGCCCTCTTCTCTATAAAAAAAAAATAATCTTTTGGTATCTAGACATTTTGATGAGTCTTATAAATGTTAATGTTCTCGTCTTCGTCTCTCGTCTCGTTTGGGATATTTAATAAATTAGTCTCATTTGCGATATGTAATAAATTAGTCTCATTTGGGATATGTAATAAATTAGTCTCATTTGAGATATGTAATAAATTAGCCTCATTTGGGATATGTAATAAATTAGTATCATTTGCGATATGTAATAAATTAGTATCATTTGCGATATGTAATAAATTAGTCTCATTTGGGATATATAATAAATTAGTCTCATTTGGGATATGTAATAGATTAGTCTCATTTGGGATATGTAATAAATTAGTCTCATTTGGGATATATAATAAATTAGTCTCATTTGGGATATGTAATAAATTAGTCTCATTTGGGATATGTAATAAATTAGTCTCATTTGGGATATGTAATAAATTAGTCTCATTTGGGATATGTAATAAATTAGTCTCATTTGGGATATGTAATAAATTAGTCTCATTTGGGATATATAATAAATTAGTCTCATTTGGGATATGTAATAAATTAGTCTCATTTGGGATATGTAATAAATTAGTCTCATTTGGGATATATAATAAATTAGTCTCATTTGGTATATGTAATAAATTAGTCTCATTTGGTATATGTAATAAATTAGTCTCATTTGGGATATGTAATAAATTAGTCTCATTTGGGATATATAATAAATTAGTCTCATTTGGTATATGTAATAAATTAGTCTCATTTGGTATATGTAATAAATTAGTCTCATTTGGGATATGTAATAAATTAGTCTCATTTGGGATATTTCATAATTTTCTCTTACAACTGGTTGATTTCTTAGAAAAAATAAACTACAAAGTTGATCCAGGAGTGCCCGGAATTACTGTGAATGAACAGATCACGTAAAACAGATAAATATAGTGTTTTTCCACATAATCTGCATTATATCTCAAAAATCGCAGCGTTATTTTTTTTTCACCACCGAAAAATATTTGAACCCTAATCTTATTAGCTTATAGTTTTACATTAAAAGTCAGGAAAAATGACATAAAATCGTTTAATTTGTACGTCCAGTTGTTCACGGCAATGTTGAGAAGCGCCGATTGTACACATATTTATATATCTACTATCTTTTTGTCCGCGGCTGTGCCCCGTGGATTTGGTTTTAATGGTTATGGAATCCCCTGCATAAAGGTATGCATGTCCTTTTCCGGATTTCAGGCTACCCCTTTGCCAAAATTTCATTAAAATCGGTGCAATAATTTAGTCATGAAGAAGATGAAGAAAACAGACAAACGTACACACTGGCATTTATAATATAATACACCCCGTTAAACCCTATGCGGGTTGAATTTCTAGATAAATGTATCAAATTTCAAGTCCCCAACTTAAAAAAAAAATGTAGTATAAATTTTGCCTCGAAAACCTTTATAAGCCCGTTCAAAATCAAATCTCAAAAAACGAAAACACGTGTTTTCTAAATTCTATTTTTCGTATTTCTAACTTAAATAGTTCTTGAGATACTTGCATTGCATAAAAATCTTCTCCCCCTCGGTCAGAAGGGTCGCTCAGTCGCCCCTCGCCCCTCGCTCGGTCGGTCAGTCAGAACATCTCTTTTTACACGTATAGATTATGAAGTTCATTCAATCAGGTATTATAGGGATATAGTGTCGGTTTTACATTCATTCATTTTACATTTATTCAGTTATATAAATAAAAGAACTAAAATGACTGTCTTTTTTTCCTTATAATAAGTTGAAAACCGCATTAAAATCGGCTAATATTTTAAAAAAAAATTCTCTTTGATAAAATATTTTTTCATATCTATACCTACTAAGCTTACCTTGACATCATAATTTAATGAATGAACTTTAAGCTCTACATATTTATTTATTTTAATCTTCTTTAAAAAAAATGTTTATACTTTATAATGTCCCGAGTTGTACCATAAAACACTATTTAATTATAATGAAGGTAGTACTCTTTTTATTAGTTTAGCGGCTTCAATTCACTACATGTTTCTTCTTTTTAATCAGTCAAGAGTTACATATCGTATTGCGTGTAACATCGTATTACTAATTTCTTGAAACTATCCACGGAAATTTTATAAAGTGCTCGTTTGTAACAAGTGATAAAACTGATAAGTAAAAAGTGTGATGTCTAAATTATATACGATATACGAGAAGACGTACGATACGGACGAGAAAAGTTCTGATGCAGACGAGAAGTCATGTGAATCGGATGAGAAGACGCGTCGTACGGACGAGAAGACCCGTGATATAGACGAAACAACGTGTGACACAGACGAGAAAACTTGTGATATAGACGAGGAGACGTGTGAAGGTAATCAAGTAATCACCTTATCATTTTTACATTTTATTAGGAAAAGTGTTTTTCAGATATTTTTTAACAATTTATGAAACATAAGTACATGTAACAAATAAAAAGGAAGAAAAAGAAAAGATGTACAAAAGGCAAACTTATCTCCTGCGGAGATTTATTCCAGCAGACCCGGGAAAGTGAAATATAGGTCACGACAAAAAGGCAAGTGTACTCGTAGTGCCTATGGAAAAATTGTATTAGTTTAATAGTACAGAAATATTAACAAAATATATATTTACATACATACACAAAACATATAAACACATACACCTAAATAATAAATATTGAACGTATAAAATATATACATATTATAATATATATATATTTACATATTATAGCCAATACGGATCATTTATGAAATTAGAGAATAGTGCTCTTTGCTCTTACCTTGACCTTTGAAATTTTACTCGAAAAGTAAGAACAGTACCAATTTGTTTATTGTCTATTAGATAAACGTAATGTTCTTTTTCATAGATTAGCGTAAATGTATAAATTTTGAACAGTTTGTTATCCTATAATAATTTTATTACGTAGGTATTTAAACTATTGTAGTTATTTGAAACGGTCATTGTTTAAACTTTCTGAGACTACCGCGCTTATTCTTATTAATAAACATTGAATTACAATTATAAATACGACGACTGATTAGCTTAGTTGGTAGTGCTACCGCATGCTGTATAAAAAGTCCAGGGTTCGATTACCGGTCGGACATTGATTTGTTTGAATGCAAATGTTTGTTCAGATCTGGTTGGTGTATTCACCTTTGTATGGGTCTCTGGACCCACGACAGTGAATCCTAGTGTGGGCCATTAAATGCTGCGTTTACATACCTACTATTACATTTTTAATATTATGTATATAAATGTATATAATATTTAAAATATTACCTAAATAAATATATCTTTTTATTTTATACCCTACTAGTCTTTGGGCACGCGTCTTCGCTCGCGTGAGTTTAATAATTGGGATTCGATACAAAATTTGACAGTCTGTATTTTAGCCCCTCGGCAACACGTTTTTGAAAAAACGATGAGTAAATGTTCAATCATTCATTTATTTTTTTATTATTTGTTATTGTACGTATTCATATTTTTTTGCACTATTATCCTTATTGTACGACATTGTTTTTACTAATGCTGATCCTATATACAATCTAATAATCAATAATTGTAATTTAGTTATTTGTTAGTTATTGCATTTTAACTATTTGCATCATAACATAAATAATTTGAATTTAATTATTTATATTTTAAAATATTATACCATATTTCAGGTTAATAGGACCAACAAAAAATGTTTTTCTATACAAACATTGACACCGCGTTTCACACCTTTAGAGGTTGAATTTCGAAAAATCCCTTACTGAGTCTTTACGTCATATAAGGCTGCTACTGTCCAAATTTTACGTTTCTAACTTTAACAGTTTCGGCGGTGATGAATCAGTCAGTCAGGACATTTCTCTTTGCCTATATATGTATAGAAAAGACACTGCCAATATTATAAAGAAAAACTGTGTTTGTTTTTAAAAGTACATTATAAACAACAATCGTAATGCCCAGAATAACAATCTTCGGAATTGTATTATTATTATACTTCGATCAGTCTGTGTGTAACTATCTATCTATATAATTAAAAATGTAAATTACGTTTGTTCAAAATCTTTAATCTCCGAAAGTTCTTCACCGATTGTTTTGAAATTTTGACACAACGTTGCATTCGTATACGCGCGTGTTTTTATATACTTATCATACGGTAAAAACATGTTTTTTTTACCCAAAAACAGGTAAAAACAAGGTAAGCGCCACCTGTTGGGCAACCGCAGCAACGCGTGGCCGGGTACAGCTAGTCAAATATAAAAAAGATAACTTTGACAACTATTTCGTGGTTTTTAACTTTGCAAGTGTATTTGGTAAGCTGAGACGAATCACTAGACCTACGTATATGGTTTTCAAGAACGCGTTGTTTGTTCCAGGATTACCTACGGAGGAAGCCGGGGGCGAGTGGTCTGTCAAATTGACATCCGGCGGATCAAGCCCCAGCCGGGAGGTGCAACAGATTATGGCGCATTCCGACAACGACTACAAGGATTACATGGTATGACCATAATGTACTCTCATCTACAAATAACCTGAGCTTATTTTTAAACTGACAGACAAATGTGCGTCGCGTGGGCGAAGTATTGACTGATCACAATTGATATTAATTAAATTGAAAAATTGAAATATCTGAGATAAAGGAAAGATTGATTTTAATGTTTTTTTTATGGACGAAGGCGGCAGACGAGCATATGGTACAGTTCACCCAATGGTAAATGGATACTGTCGCCCATAGACATCCGCGACCAATGCCAACATTAGTCCAAAATGACAAACGTTGGCACGCACCCGGATGCGCTGCCTACCTTTGGAGATATAGGAATGGATTTGGAGAAAGGGTTGGGAGAATGAGGAGGAGTAGGATGGGAATGGGCTCTGGCACATCTCACTCACTACCGAAACACGTACATACATTAGGGAAATAAGATAAAAGTGGGAAATGCAGTACATTTCAAGGTAGCCTTCTGTGAGAGAGGGGTAACGTGGTCAGTGGAGCGCGCCCAGCGGCTGTTGGATTGCAACGTGCACTCCCCCCCTCAGATGTTTTTAATTATAAGTTATATGTTTTTAATTTAATATACTTTTTATTTTAAATGTTTAATTATATTTCACATAAAGGGACCTTATTAGAATTTCTAACTTAAAATGACTGGTTAAAATTTTCACATTATAAAATTCGCTGTTTTAAGATTCTGCTTGTTTCTAAACTCACATATTTTTAAGAAAACAAAAAATGATATTTTTTTTATGATTTCACTGAAACCTCACTATCTCAATAACTTGCACCGTCACACCCTATTCTCAAATAACGTGCCATTTGGCGACCGATCGTCGCAGTTTGGTACCACACCTGCTTGCTTTGTAAAGGGTCCCTGGTTCGATTCCCGGTCGAACATTCATTAATTTGAAGACAAATGTTTGTTTGGGTCAGCGTGTGTATTTGTCTGTATGTGTCTCTAGTCCCACGACACGGGGAATCCTAGTGTAGCCCATTGAGTGTGGCGTTATTTATTTATTTATGACTAGCGGTTCCTCATGCACATTGTGTCGTGAATGAGGGATGTGAGGCCTTAAAACGCCACGCTCGCCAAGCGGAGGTTGGCGAGAGTCCACTCTTTTAAGAGTCCATGTAGTTCCTCGGGGCTTGCGGTAGCCGATTTATTTTCCATTATTAAAAGTATGTATTATATTTATTATTGATATATAGTCTGTAGGTATATATTGAACATAATTATATCTGTAAATTTCAATCGTTTTTCACTGCCTATATCCCTTTTATTTTTCTCTATCCCAAGGTTGCCCGGAAAAGATCTCCTTAGCGATAATAAGATCGCCTATTGTATTCTGTCATTTAAGGACGTGTAAGATGTGGATAACTGTTTGTATGCCATAAAGAGTATTTATTATATTATTATGAATAAACGGTGAGTTGTCGTGTGCGGTAGGAGGGCGAGTCGAGCGAGACGCCCGCGGGCACGGACAACACGTCGACGATGGTGCAGAACGGCTCGGAGACCATATACCAGGACGAAGACATGTACACGACGCCCGAGAGGCCGACGCCCGTACACCACGCCCACAGCAGTAAGTCCATGTTTGGGGTACTGTCTGGCTTCTTGATTAAGACTTTTTTATTAGTTTGGTTATCACATTTTATTACGACACGTCTTACGTAGTTTACAGTCATGACTGGATAGAGGGCGGAAGAGGAAGGAACATAGACTAATGATATTTTTTTAACAGACAAACAAATTATAGACTACAACAGTCCAAATTATTACTTTGTTATTTTTTTTATTTATTACTTAATCTTTATTTATTTATTAAAATGAGAGCACCAGTGGTACATTTTCTTTATAATAAGAAGGCGGCAGACGAGCATATAGTCCATCTGGTGGTAAGTGAATACTGTCGTCCATAGACATCAGCCATACATGCCAACATCAATCCAGTGCCGGATAAAGGGGCGTCAGGTAACCGAAGGACGTCGGACGCGTCCCAAACGGCAAATCTGATTTTTTATTTAAATTTATATGATTCGTCTGATTTTTCATTTGATATACATTAAATAATGTATAAATAAAGTGAGTATGTTTCCAAAATACACATTAAACGTTAATCATTAAAAAGGTTCGATCTACTTTTTAAAACACTGCACTTAAAGGGACGCTGTTAAACCCTGTCTGGTATATATTGCCATTAAACATTGTCTGGTATGTATTGCCATTAAACCCTGTCTGATATATATTGCCATTAAACCCTGTCTGGTATATATTGCCATTAAACATTTTCTGGTATGTATTGCCATTAAACCCTGTCTGGTATGTATTGCCATTAAACCCTGTCTGGTATATATTGCCATTAAACATTGTCTGGTATGTATTGTTATTAAACCCTGTCTGGTATGTATTGCCATTAAACCCTGTCTGGTATGTATTGCCATTTTGAGATGTTTGTCATCATATGAATTCTTTTTGTTTCCTTCATTTATTTATTTTTACATTTACATTTATTAGGGAAATATACAGTCATAATAACAACAATTTTATATTTTAAATCTAAACGCGTATAATAAAGATATTTGTTTACCTTTTATTCTTACTCGACGTTTCGGCGCCGGCACGGGGCTACACCAGCCGTGGTCACGAGTTGACTCGTTCATACCTTTATTATACGCGTCCAGACCCGATTTAGAATATAAAATGTGTACAAAACGCGAAAGTTTAAAAAGTTATAATAGTAACAATCCAACAAATAAAAGGTGTTTAAGTGGACCTAAAGTTGCTTAAGACTGTATCGAGCAAAAATGGCTCGAAAGGCTGTCCTGGTTAAATAGATAGCAAGTAAAATACTATTATGATAGGCATCAAATATACCTTGTTGGCATGAAAATGAAAGCCTTTACAATTACTCAGAATCCAATTTTTAAAATAATGTGTTGATATAGTGATATACACATCTAAAGTAGGACAAAAATTGAAAAAAGCATGTCCGCGTTTAGTTAATATTCAACGTGTAACAGCCAAAAATAATTTTAAGTTCGATTCAATCAATGTAGCAAAGTATACACTACAGTTTGACCACATTACATTTTCGATGTTTTTTTAAATTATTTATTGCGAATTTTTTAAAAAGTGGCTGTTTTTTCCCATACATTATTACTATGGGCGCGCGTAATCGCGATAAATTATCGACGAGCGCTCCTAAAAATTCAGTCGCCCAGCAGAACTCAAGGAAGGGTCACGTCAGTTTGCCGAGCGACGCTTCCTAAATATTCATCGCGATTTAGAGTGTACGTATACAGCGGCACAAAGCCAAAGGGTATGTATGTAATTGTATACTTTTTAAAATTTCGATTTAGTAGCTCATATTTATTGATGTTCGAAAGAATTTAATATTACATAGTTTTATTGTTTTTGTTTTAGTGAAAATGGGGAAGCGAAAAGACAAATATTATACGAAAAAGTGTAATAGTCGATTTAAGAAAATAAGAATTTCACATAAAAAGTAAGTAGTAACTTAGTAAATTTAGAATTGCGTTTCATCATCATCATCATAATTATTAGCCTTTATCTGCCACAAATTTTTATAACTTTTAATTATTTTTAAATTGCGTTTATCTATACTTTGAATAGGCTCCGAAACTACCGAACCGATTTGAAAAATTCTTTTACCATTATAAGCCGACATTATCCCTGATGAACATAGGCTTTTTATCGCGGGAAAATGCTTCATTCCTATGGGAAAACCGGTAATAGGACAACGGGTAGTAAGAATTATCCTTCCGTACTTATCTTTTTCACATAACTTCTAAACAGCTGAACCGATTGGGTTGAAAGTTTATATGGGTATTTCGATGGTTTCCTTGATGATTTAAAAATATAATTGGACACCGTAGGTGGCGCTGCTATCGGTATGTCAACTACTGAACGGATTGACCGATTGGGTTAAAATTTTATATGGGTATTTCGATGGTTTTCTTGATGATTTAAAAATATAATTGGACCCGGTAGGTGGCGCTGCTATCGGTATGTCAACTACTAAATGGCTTGACCGATTGGGTTGAAATTTTATATGGGTATTTCTATGGTTTCACAGACACGAATGTATTATGCCTATATAATAATCATCATCAACTCGTATACGGCTGTAAATCTAAGTTGACGCGGGCGAAGCTGCGGGCAACAGCTAGTATAGTAATTTATAGCTTTGCCATCTTTACTATTAAATAGGTACTATATCTTCTCTATTATACCTACTTATCCTTTATTTCTTTACAGTGTAACTGAAAACAACCTGCAGTCGACTAATGAAACTACAAAAGACGATGTAAGTTATATACCTATAAGTTCGTCCATGGTATTATATAAATTTAATTTTCTGGTTACCTATACACTCTTCTTGTGAGATGTAAAAGAAAATAACCTTATGTCTTTATTTGCAGGTAGTATTAAAGAATACAGAATGCGATCATGAGACTGTAATTGGTGATAAAGAATTTGCCATCGATGGAAACAGGATCGTGGATTTTGGTTATCTTTTTACTCAACTTCTTGATATTTCAAATCACAACTCCGCCTTCGGCTGTAACTTGAGCTGTTTGAAAATGACAAAAGAAATAAAGAAAGGTTTTCTTTCGAAATTTTGTTTTAGCTGCCGAATGTGCAACGAAAAATTTGAACTGAACAACTGTAAAGATCCAGATAGCTCCACAGAATTAAATATAAATGATTTTGCAGTGAGTGGTTTTATCTCCATAGGCGCAGGATATTCAGGCTTAGAACAAGTTTCATCTTTTCTTAATATACCATGCATGTCCGACAAATTGTATGCAAAGTGCCATAAAAAAGTTTGCGATCTTTGGGAACTAGCCAAAGAAAAAAGCATGGAAGAAGCGGCTAAAGAAGAATACCGACTAGCTGTACTGAATAATGAAGTGGACGCAAACGGAGTACCAATGATAACGGTCGTCGCCGATGCATGCTGGTCTAAGAGGTCTTATAGAAAGAATTATAATGCATTATCAGGAGCAGCAGTGATAATAGGGTACAGGACAAAAAAAGTACTGTACATGGCAGTTAAAAATAAGTACTGCATGGTTTGTGCTAGAGCTGAAAATAAAAACAAACCGATTCCTGACCACATTTGCTTCAAAAATTACACAGGATCGTCTAGTGGCATGGAGTCAACAGCTCTCGTTGAAGGTTTTAAGACTTCAGTAGAAACTCATGGTCTTATATATTCGAAACTTATAGCTGACAGGGATGCTAGCACATATAGTAAAATAGAAAAGGCCAAACCTTACGGAAACTTATTAGTTGAAAAAATAGAATGTACAAATCATTTACTACGGAATTATTGCACGAAATTGGATGATCTCACCAGAAATACCAGATATCCACTCAAGTATCGAAAAGCAGTTCAAAATAATATATTGCGATTTAGGCGTTCCGTCACAGGTGCTGTAAAACATATCAGTGGTCAAAAAAACAAAAGCTTTCAGCAAAAAGTTGTAGAACTGAAGCAAGATCTGTTAAATGCGCCACACCACGTTTTTGGTAATCACAGCTCATGCAAGTTATATTATTGTAAACAACTGTCATCAAACGATGCATCAACCGAAGAAAATTTAGTTCCAGCGATGAAAAGTACTGAAGGAGGCTATATTTTCTTATATATAATGAAGTTCACATACAGGCTAGTGAATAATGCAACAAGTCTCATGCATAACGTGAATAGCAATATTGCTGAAATTTTCAACAGCGTTATAGCCAAGTTTATCGGCGGTAAACGAATTAATTACTCTACCAGACAATCATACGGAGGGAGATGCGCAGCATCTGTAGTGTCTTTTAATTCCGGACAACCACAGACGTTTTTGAGCAAAAAAATTTTACTGCGAAGTCCAAACAAATTAGTAAGACGACTGGAAAATAGACGAAACATGAAAAGATTAGCTTCAGTAAAACGTAGATTAAATAAAGCTTTTACAGTCAAGCCACAGTGTTCTAAAACTGATAAAAATTATGGCGAGTCTTGCGAAAAACCTGACTTGAGTGAAGCTGATTATGATTTTGCGAAGAATGAACATTTGAAAAACATTACTTTATCTGCTGAAGACCGCAACTTATTAGAACGAAGAACGATTCTACAAGGAGAATCTGTTGAGTGGCGCCAAGAGCGTAAATTGCGACTCACGGCTTCTACTTTTGGAAGAGTTTGTAAACGAGGGCTCATTAAATGCGGGCCCTTAGTCAAAGATTTAGTGGCCGGGAAAAACTTGGATCACGTCAAATCTATTCAATATGGTAAAACATGTGAACATCTCGCTCGTGATCAGTTGGAGAATATTTTACAGAAATCCATCACAAGATGTGGTTTATTTATAGATCCAGAGTTACCATTTTTAGGTGCAAGTCCAGATGGTCTTGTAGGTGAAGAAATAGTTGAAATAAAATGTCCTTATTCAGCCAAAGGAATGAGTGTTGACGATGGTATAAAGATGAAAAAAATTAATTTCTGGAAAATAGAAAAAAACGGTACTGTAATATTAGACAAGAAACATAATTGGTACTACCAGGCTCAAGGGCAAATACATGTCACACGTCGAAAAACTTGTATATTTGCTGTTTGGACGGACGTTGATATGAAAATTGAAATAATTCAGGAAGATAAAGCGTTTTGGAATGAAATGGAAAACAAATTAACAAGGTTTTATTTTGATTGTTTGCTTCCAGAAATCATTGACTCTAGATTAGATAGACAAATGGAAATTAAAGAACCAGACTATATTCTTAATGCAATAAAGGAAAGGGAAATAATAAAAAAACGAAAAGCAACTAAAGAACAAGTAGAAATAACTAAAAGAAATAAAAAGTAAAGAATCACAAATAACATACCTAAAAGTTTTTCGCTACGTCTATCTAATCTAGAGTCGATGATTTTTGAAAGCACCATCGTCAACACTCATTGCTTTGGCTGATATAAATAAGCCACATATTGTAATGGATATCTGTAAAATACTTTAAAATTTCCCATTCAATGTATCCTTTTTATTTTATTTAACTTACGTGAGTTTTATTAAATAATTTTTATGATAAAAATATGCAAGCTAGTTTTACTAAGTTATCCTATCCCCATTAGCTTTAGTCATCGATTTTACCGCATAGGTATTCAATTGTTAAAAAATATTGGCAGTAAGAATATAATATATAAAAATGACATTGATTGATATACATATAAATCAATTGCTGTTCGTTAGTCTCGCTAAAACTCGAGAATGGCTAGATCGATTTGGCTGATTTTGAACTTAGAATATTTGTTGAAGTTCAGGGAAGGTTTGAACGGTGAGAAAAATAAAAAACAAGTAGCCGAAAACAGTAAAAACGACAATTTAATTTTCCAATACAAAATGTTCCTAGCGGTGACATTTGACGTTTTTGGTCAAAAACATTGTCACTTGGTTGTCAAATATTTATAGGTGCGTTCAGAAAGTGTTTTGTCCATATTGTTCACAAACATATGTAGGTGATACGAAGTTCACCGGGTCATCTAGTATTGATATAAATACTTGTTTTTAAATCTTGTTTCATTATTTCATCCTTCTACATATATAACCTTCGTTTGAAGAAGTTATTAAAATATGTAAGTACTAATTTCTGTTTTAAGAACAAAAAAAGTAATGTAAATTAATACAAAGTTATTTTATTTGTAACTCTACAAAGAATATTATTCACTATTGTATAAAGAATTAAAAAAATAAAGAGGTATTTATATTTTAATTATATTTTTTATTAAAAATGTTAACTTGATCGTGAAAAGTCAGGACCTTTTTTATTTGTATTTCAATAAAGAATATAAAAAAAAATCCGGTTTAATCCGTTCAGTAGTTTTGTCGTGATTGAGTAACAAACATCCAAACTTCCGCATTTATAATATTAATAAGATAAGATTTTTTATTTAAATATATTACGGGCTGTACAAGATTGTGACAATATTTAATACACACAGTTTTCACTTAAAAAATAACCTTTAATGTAGTTAAATGTAAAATTACTTTAATGTAAAAATTTACTTGTAGTTTTTCGTATGAACGAGGTCCTAACAAGCATCCATCATTACAACATTTACGTTTTGTAAAACACATATAAGCAAAATACTAAAATTCTAAATTTACTAATAAATGTGATTGCGAAAGTGATTTTACTTGAGTTACTCCGTTTTGCCGCGCTACTGGCTGATGACCGGCCAAAAGGCATGGCTGTGTGAGTGCGTTACGCACACAAGCTGTAAAATACCTAATTTGCACCAGCGTCTTACGCTCGACGCCCTCTTAATTTAAATCAAATTACATTTAAAATAACGGATGAGCTCGTCAATTAGTGAAACAAGAATACTTATTTGAGAACAGATACATGCGTGTGGTCACGAAAAATACTAATTTGAGAACAGATACGTGCGTGTGGTCACTAAAAATACTTATTTGAGAACAGATGCATGTGTATGGTCACTAAAAATGCTTATTTGAGAACAGATACATGTGTGTGGTCACTAAAAATCACATCAAATTATATTTTACTTTGAAACAGAAAAATGTATTAGAATACGATGTATAATAGTTTAGTTATAATAAATCTTATAACATTTACGATGTATTAATTATTTAATTCAAAATGGGTGTTCAAAATCTAATATAATTATTTGAGTCAGCCTGAAATGTACCTCTCTAACTGCTGCGTTCAATGAACCATTTTTAAAATTATGTATGACTCTGCCATACAGATTTTATAAAAAGCCAGCCAGACCATCCTCATCCTGTTATACTTCTTATACTCCATTTTGTCAACTCTTGCCATATGAACTGATGTTGGCAAGTGAACACTGTTGTCCGGATTACCAACAGTTATCAACAGACTGTCTGCTCAACTGCTACCTTCTTTCCATAAAAAGATCACATTATTGCAGACAGCGACACATCGTGGCCACAAATATCTATCGCTCAGATCAACGAGGCGAACCAGCGCAAGGCTTCGAGCGACAAGTCGAGCAGCCAGTCGCTCAACGCATCGCTCAACGTGTCGGCCGTCGAGCGCGCCAGCGAGGACGCCTCCAGGCCTAGAGGATTGTCGCCCGCTGACAGAAGCAGATTAGACAGTTTGGAGCATAAGCTGGACTTATTGACAGGTAAATTGGTAATGGTGACATAAGTAACGCAGATTCTCTATTTCCAAGTAGTCTTCGGCCCCAGGGGCCCTACTTCGAAATCACAAATAATGAAGTTTCGGGCGATTCCTACCACGAAAACGTTCAATCCGATATATCGGCCCGAACGAAGTTCATTTTAATATGTATTGCGTCGGAACTACTCCGATTGCACGACACAACAGTCGAAAGATTTAGACAGTAGACACATCGAGATTACACGTCTAATACTTATACGTTATACTCTCGTAGAAGATTACCTTGAAATGTACTGCATTTCCCGTTTTATCCTATTTTCCCAACCTACGTACGTGTTTCGGTAGTGGGTGAGATATGCCAGAGCCCATTCCCACCACATCCTATCCCTTCCCCATTTTCTTAACCCGTTCTCCAAATCTATTCCTGTATCTCTGATGGTAAGCATGTATTCCAGATATCCATGGACGACAGTATCCACTTACCATCAAGCGGACTGGCCGTTTGCCACTTTGTTTCTACATAAAACAAAAACTTTTTCACTTTGAAATAAACTGTTGTATTTATTGTGATATATTTTTGTACAGAGTTGATGTCGCAGCAGAACCGCGAAATCCGAAGCCTTCGCGGAGAATTGTCTCACCCCCGTGAACTAGTTGAAGAGGCGCTTTTAGCGCACACACAGAGGACATCCGCAGCTATTGAAAGTGCTCTAGCTGACGGGTAAGTGTGTTGCTACATTTGTATTTGGATACTCCTCCGTATATATAAAAAGTGATGTCGTGATTGACTGATTCATCATCGCCGAACCTAAACCACGGAAGTTAGAAACATTAAATTTGCAGTGTATAGGTTTTATGACATACATATCCATTAAGGAAGGATTTTTAGAAATCTTTCTGGGAATACGGGGGAAAGGGGGGAGGAGATTTTTTATGCAATGCGTGTATTTCAAGAACTGTGTATTTAAGTTAGAGACATGAAAGTTAGCATATAGACTTCTCATTTAAAAGAATTAATCACTTTAATAATTAACTTTAAATAAATAATTGCATCATTTCCATAAATAATGAAAATTACCTCCCATAGGTGGGAGCGCATCTATCGTGTGGGCGAAGCGGCAAGCGCTCGTGCTGGACAAGCGGCTGGCGTAGGCGCCGCTAGAGCGCTTGAACCCCTCGCCGCCGCGCTACAGCACGAACTGGCTACTAAACTGTCCGCCACCGATCATTTACTGCGAGAAAATATTGAGAAGCTCGCCAATAGCAAGGTAAATATAAAACTAAACTGATACAGATGGGAGCGCATCTCGCGTGGATACCGCCAGGGTGTGCTCGATCCCCTCAGTGCAACACGAGCTGCCTACTAAACTGTCTGCCACCGATCACCTGCTGCGAGATAACATAAAGCAGCTCGCCAGCAGGAAGGTAAATATAAAACTAAACTGGTACAGGTGGAAACCGTCACGTCACGGGTATCCGTCGCGTGGGTGTTAGGCCGCTTGTTAACAACACGGTTTAAAGCCGTAAAAACCGACGCGACGGTCGTCAGTGGTGTAGACCACCATGAGATCGGACTCCGTGTATAGGACTCCGTGTATCCATAATTAATACATAATCCATCCGTGTATACAAATAATTATTAAAGTGTTTTCCATTTTTCAAAATTGCTTCAAGGTGCTGAAATACAGGCTGTCAGTTTCGTATCGAATGACAATTAAACACAAATCCACGCGAGCGAAGCCGTGGGCGATAGCTAACAGTAACTAGTCCTTCTAGTATTCGCTGCTGGACACGGGCCTCCCCATGCATATTGTCTTATGTACGACACCCTCTCCAAGGAGACAAGTCTACTTTTTTACCTATACGTAGTGTAGTTTCTCGGCGCCTGTGTTGCCCGCTTTGTTCTCGAGTATATTCGCCCATTACGGCACCACGGAGTGAGGGCAAAAGTTAATAATATATTCATTGGTTTTATCCGCAGATGTTAATGGAGCGCTTGAGCACGTCAATAGCGACGTCTCTAACGGATATGGTACGCGCTTCGTTCCGCGAAGCCATCTTGAAAACGGTCGTACCTTTGATGGAGGCCGCGCAGTCAGAGCTATTCAAACAACTCAGTCATAGTTTCCTCAGTGGGACTAAAGAATGTGAGTACACTTACATTATGTATCAGCCTATAACGTCCCACTGCAGGGCTCAGGTGTTCCTTAGTAAATCACTGGTGGGTTTCGGGCCGTATTTACCACGCGGGTCCAGTGCGGATTGGTGGATCACGTACTCCATTTTTTTTTATATCTGAAGCACGCGGATTTCCTCACCTCACGATGTAAGGATGCGAATTAGTATTTTTTTTTTATTTCTTCGCGTGTAGATGCAGAAAACACTCAGCTAGCGGCTCGTGCAGCGGCAGAACGCGGAAGTGCGGCCGCCGTAGCATCCCTACGCGCCGCGTTAGACCGACACACGGAGGCTTTGACGGTGGCTACCTCGCCGCCGCACCAGGAGCAGCTCACCAAACACGTTAAGGAGACTGTACACGGGTGAGGCCTTACACGACGTCACACACATGACGTAACACAACATTACACAATGTTGCACGCATGACATTACACAACAATACATAATGTTACACGTTACACGCATGACATTACACAAAGTCACATACATATCGTTACACAATACTACACACATGGCATTACATATATGACGTTACACATCGTCACACGCATGACGTTACACAACACTCAACAGCTGGTAGCAACCGCGGCAGCCGTAGCTTCCCTCCGCGCCGCGTCGTGGCCGCCACACAGCATCACTTAAAACTATCCGTCTTCACTGAACAGTTTAAACCGACTGTTAAAACTGACTAGTATGAAAAACTGACAGTTTTCCACATTGTCAGTTTTAACTCTGTTTCAACTTATCGTGTGTGGCGTCCAATAGACATCACGGTCGGTCTATTATTGTTGCCGTATTAGTATCGGAAGCTTTTATTGTTGCCGCCGCACCAAACACGTCAAGGAGATAGTGCACCGGTATGAGTTTACACAACACACACAGTAGCTGGTAGTGGATGTGGTAGCTGTGGTGTCTCTCTGTCTCATACTGATACTCGAAAGCTTTCACTTTGGCCATGACTATTATGACGATAATAATGTAATTTAAAAAAGTGTTACTGAACGTATTATTAGAAATAATTATAGATTAAAAGAATTAAAATTATAGATTATTTATGTAGTCGTCAAATTCTGAACTTGTCTAAAGTTTGTACAGTCACCAATATCCTTTTTTCTTAATAAGTTTTGTGAAAACTGTCGTGTATTGGGAAAATTGAGAAAAAGGAATATTGTGAAATTCCAAATTAATTTAAACCCAATATTTTTCAAAAATCTTGTTACTTTACGAGTAATTTTATAATTCGTTAGTCGTCATTGGTCAATTCATTATAATGGTTAATAACAATAAAATATCACGTGAACATACAATCTCCGTAAATCCGTAATTGTAAATTACCCTTTTAATTGACTGTACTAATAGCGTATGTATCTATTTAATTGACTGTACTAATAGCGTATGTATCTATTTAATTGACTGTACTAATGGCGTATGTATCTATTTAATTGACTGTACTAATGGCGTATGTATCTATTTAATTGACTGTACTAATGGCGTATGTATCTATTTAATTGACTGTACTAATAGCGTATGTATCTATTTAATTGACTGTACTAATAGCGTATGTATCTATTTAATTGACTGTACTAATGGCGTATGTATCTATTTAATTGACTGTACTAATGGCGTATGTATCTATTTAATTGACTGTACTAATGGCGTATGTATCTATTTAATTGACTGTACTAATGGCGTATGTATCTATTTAATTGACTGTACTAATGGCGTATGTATGTATCTATTTAAACGGGCCTTAACACGCCCTTACCTTGTTTACTTTACTGGACGTGAAAATCGCGTAATCTCAAATATTCGTTGTACTAATAGCGTATTTGACAAGTGTCGAATTGCATGACTAAGTAATTAGACGAGTAACGAGTTTGACTAGTTACAAATTTGACGACCACCTAAATAATAAAATTATAATATGATTTTGGCATATTCAAAATCAAAGTTTTTAACATCAAGGACTAATTGCTTTTGGATAATCTGCTTTGAACGAGAAAATGTTCACCGTTGAGGAACATTTTAACAATCATAATGATCGAGTTTATGCTTATAACTCTAGGGAAGCTGCTCAATTGGTCAATGGGGTGCAATGTGCCCATTATCCGGCTTCATTGATGGTTTGATGGGGTGTTAGCTATCAAGGAGTGATTGAACCATATTTTTGTGAAAAAGGTATTAAGACATCGACTCTAGTGTATCAAGATACGATTCGTGAGAAGGTGTTAAAGCCTCTTAACAACAGCCTGTTCCATAACCAAGAATGGTCCTTTCAGCAAGACCAGTACCAGTTCATAAGGCTCGCTCAACACAGCAACACAGGCGTGGCTAGAAAAAATAATTCCATTAGTTTTTTCTGTGCGGTATAAGATATATTAAGCAATAAAAATAAACGTTGTGTCGTGTGTGTCGGCAGTGTGTTGGAGAAGGAGCTGGATTGGTGGCGCGAGCAGGCGCGCTCGGTGGCGGCGCAGATGTCGCGCGCGCACTCGCCCGCCACGCCCTCCACCTCGCACGCATCCGCCGTCGACAGGCAGGTCAGTCGCAACCCTTCACTCATCACCGAACGAATCATTAAATGAGAGGTTTATTTTAGGAATGTTATGGAGCTCCGTAACCCTAACCGAAACTATCGGATGTCCAAATGAGAAAATATTCTAAACCGAATCCGATGTAAGACTCGGATGTTATTACAAAATTTTAATCATTGCAGTTAGGAGCGGAATTTGAGCGAGGCGAATTTTTACAAGTTCTTACTGTCTGTATTTGATTTGGTATTCGATGAGAGTAAAGTTGCAATTATTCCCTATTTGGTTTTATTTTCCTTTTCTTTCAGTTAGTGATGCATTTCTTAAAAATTCATTAAAAAACATATTCGTAACCGAAACCGTATCCGAAATAATTTCATCTCTATAACCGAAAGCGGTAAAAGAGTATTCAACACATACATCCGTATCCGGATTCGAAATATCATATCCCTAACAACCCTAGGTTATTTGTTACCAGCGGCGCCAACGACTTCGTTCATGTGAACTTTAGAGTGATTTTCATTGGAACTCGAAAATGCTCGAAGGGCACTAGACACGCTTGACCCTGGACACATCCCGAGATTTTCATTTGGTCACACTTTAATCATGATTTACCAAATTTGATCACATCTACATACTTATACATTTGATCAAACATATTGATACTATCCAGTATTGACGACTGATTACCCCAGTTCGTAGTTAGTGGCCCTGCCTTCTGGGTCCCAGTTTCGATTTCCGGTCAGCCATTAATTTGTTTAAAGACAAATGTTTGTTCGGGTCTGGGTGTAGTGTGTTTGTCTTTGTATGTGTCTCTAGATCCACGACACAGAGAATCCTAGTGTGAACCATTGAGTGTGGCGTTATTATTATTATCTGCATTCATCTTGTTATTCGAGAAGGCACAGCGTTTAAGAAACTGTGTTCAGGAATCATTGCCTTATTTGATACAAGTACTTTATATTCTTTATTCACAGTTCAATACTAAACAAGTTATTCATGTAGTGTGATCATTGCAGAACTCCATTGGTAATGTCATAAAAAGACACTTCTTTAATATTTAATTTAGTCGTGTCAGGTCTGGTTCACACCACAACTTACAAGATACGGGTTGGAGCTAAACTAAATTGAAAGCAACGGTGTAACGCGGCCGTCGAGTGCTCTTATACACTCTTATGTTCTTAAAAACCATATTCATAATTGGATGTTTAGATTTTTTGTTATAAAATTTTGTAAATAGTTACTGAAATATTACAAATTTCGATCTTAAATTTTTTGTCCCGATTAAGCGGAATATTATCCCAAATATCCGATGTAAATTAACGTTTTCTTCATAGTTTGAATTCTGTTCTTCAAGATTTGGCCCAAATAAGCGGCTGCCCCGAATAACCGGTGGCCCAATTAAGCGGAATTGACTGTAATTATATTTTTCGAACGCTGGATTCACCAATACTATACGAAAATGTTATGCGTAAGTTCGCACGAAACGGGACTTGATTTGGTAGACATATTTTTGTAAATATTTGCAGTTTCTATAAAGTAGTACTTCTTGATAGCAAGCTAAACTTCTCTGACCACATCAACAAAAGTAGCACAAGTGCTTGGAGAATGTTGTATTTCATCAAACGTGTCTGTGCTGATTTCAGGCATTCACGTACCTTATTATATCCATATAACACACTGATTCGTAGCAGTCTTGAATATGCAGCATCAACATGGAGCCCATTCTATACAATCCACTCTGACAGAATTGAACATATCCAACGTGTATTCACCAGGTTTATACCGTTTAAAACACCAGAGTATCTTCTCGCCATGAAATCATCTTACACTTGCAACGAGTTGAATTCTCATCGACATCTTTTTATGATTCTTGGGCGGGCACATTTTAGCATTTTTTTAAATTAATTGTTTTAATGTTATAGTAAATTGTTATTTAACCGTATTTAATTGTATTTGTGTTCATCCGTCAACGGGACGAGGGCGTTAACTGAAATGCGCTCGTTTATTGTCACATTGTAACTTAGACTAAACGTATTAGTCACACATACGACTCCCTTCTTATCTACGCATACCACTACAATATTTTATCGTATTCGCACGCCTTTCTGTTTAACTTGTATGCACCTTTTAAAATATTGCACACAATATGTTACATTTATAAGTTTTCATCATTTGCATTTTTTATGTAAATGCTGTTCGTGTAAAAATAAATAAAGTAGCTTCTGTGTAGCATTGTTTTGTGGCCATATAATCATAATTTCATAGAGAGATATTATAGATCGTTCTATTAGAGATAATCATTTAGTAAAATTATACTCGGTGTAACAAATGTATTCCCGAAACCTGAAACCGCGGCGGATTCCATCCATAATTCAGAATTAATTGACTCGAAAATTTTATATTTTAAAAGATAAATCATTTTGTTTTTTCTCTAATGCAAACAAAACCTAAAAACTGCCGAATACAAAGCCCAAGAAATTGATTCTATTATTTAAAAAAAGGTAAAAGTAAAATTTTGTTAATTAACATCAAAGTCATCAACAGAATCCATGCTTTTTTTATATAGAAAGGTGTAAGAGGCGCAAAAGCAAATATCCATAATAAATAATTATATACACGTTATTTGCTGCAATGTAACATAATTAAAAGTACTCTACATTACACCTTTTTGTTTCGTCACTGGGGATGATGGGAATTGTGTTGTGCTATAAAAAAGGTACCGTCGTCCCCGGTGACAACATTCACTGAGGATAACGCCACTTTTTTCCCATCGGCTACGGTACCGGGGATGGGCCACCGTGGCCGATGGGAATAAATCCTTGTGAGGGTAGTGTACTACGAGTGTGGTCGATTGTAGACCAGCTGCTGTCGAATTGCAGCCTCCACCCATGCCCTCTTAACACATTTTCGGGAATATACCCGTTACACCTTGTATATTACGCTTCAGTAATTGTTGTCTCGCCTCTTAAATAATTCGACTTCTACCCTCAAACAAAACATTCACATCCCCCAGATGCAAGTCGCCCAGATCCAATCGCTAATGTCATCGGGCGATATAAACGGCGCGTTCCAGTTGGCCCTTTCGGCGTCGGACCTGACGCTGGTGGTTGCCGCGTGTCGCACCGCCGACCCCATGGTAGCGGTCGCGGCGCTCAAGCAACACGTGCTACTGTCGCTCGTGCAGCAACTAGCTGCCGACATGGGGAGGGACACGCATCTCAAACAAAAGTATGTGACAAAGTCGCCCACACCCAATATATAGTTATTTATTTCAGGTATACACCCATATTACAAATAACAAAACAAATTGAAACAAAAAAATACAATAAAATGTAATTTAACATATACAGGTTGAATCAAACGAATGGGCCCTCGAGGGAAACTACCCTCAATATTAAAGATAGCAAATTTTACTCAAAACAAACTTAATTATTTTATTTTTAATTAAAGATAAGATAAACTGTATTAATGGATTTTATCTGAGCCGGCACATTCGAACCGGCACAATCAAATGCCGAACAAACGGGAAAAGCTATGATTAGATGGGTATATTATCAGGTGAAGCGAACTAAATAAATGCGACACCTTTTTTATCACACTGTACATGCGCGTCGGACGAGTGGAAAATGAGACGAATAGGTGCAGAAGAGGAATTGTCACAGATTACGACGTATCAATTAAGATGCCGCATTGGAAAAGAAGTACGACACATTTAATATGGCCAATAGGTTTCGTAACCAAATTAATAGCCAAGCAGACATTCTAATCACTAATCCATCATCATAAGATATAATAACATATGTCCCTCCCTAATCTTCTAGCATCCAATCTCACCAATTGATCTGCAGATGACTTAAACATTCCAAAGTTATGACGTCTAAATAAATCCTCAAATATAAAAGTTTGTTTCTGAACCCACAACACAGTGAATCCTAGTGTGGGCCATAGTGTATGATGTTATATAAAAAAAAAACATCAAGTAAGGAGTATAATGAGACCATTTTAATTTCTTCCGTCCATCTCATAATTTAAATAAACCATTGCCTTCTCTTACAGATACCTAGAAGAAGCAATCATGAACCTAGACCCATCCAACCCAGTGACAAGAGAACATTTACCCGCGGTCATCCACGAACTCAAAAAGCAGATAGTGACCTTTCTCAATTCCAATCCCGGTCATACTCTCACACGGCAGTTCAGAATGCTTCTCCTTGCAACGGAAGCATTTTCTAATACATCAGTTTGACAGAAGAAATGCCACTGTCCCTGCGTGGATTTGTATAGAACATTGACGTTAAAATAGTACACTATGTGATTGTGAAGTGATAATTGTGACTTGGTGATTGTTTTAGTGACGTGTGAAGATTCCGTTCACACTCTAGTAAGTATTTTCTGACTGTTAATTAGTAGTTATGACATTGCTAGATGAATATGTTGAAGTTTCTTTTTATTGTTTCAAAGTTGTGCACTCACAGATGTTGTAATGATATCTAATCACAACTAAAATTTTTATTAATTGATTATTTTTTTGTGTGATATTGTGTCTGAATCTCGGAGCATACGAACCTAAGTGCGAATCAACTAACTAAAAATATAATTTAAAAAAAACACGTTAAAACAATATTCATATATCATTGTCGCGTTCAGATTGAGTCACTTCCACGTTGAACACATGTTGTTCCATGTTGATACAACCTTTGACTTTGTCTACCTAATAGACATTTTATTTAAAAACGCTCAGATACAATCAGTTTTTATTTGAGATATGTTACGATTCTGAATTCTGTTCAGTATTTTATCACTTGTCATAATTGCAGCAATTTGACTAAGAGTTCACATTCGTTTTTATAAAAGGCAAATGTTATCGTAGTTTTAGCTCGACGAAAACGACTGACTTTGTACAAAGAGACACGTGAATCACTTCAGCGGGTTCACACACGACAATCACTGCTGATTCATTAAAAGTGAGAATTTGTTCAAAACGAAGTATATTTTTAGACCTTCCCCTATGCTTCTCGGTAGCTGGGTTACCGCGGCCAAATACGGGCTTTCTTAAAGCTCACCTAGAACTCATTAACTAACGGCAGCCGAATGCGCAGGGGCGCTTAAAATTAAAAATGATTGTTGGATCGTAATTAACTAGAAATTAGTAATTGAAAGATATCAATTGATTAAACGTCAATTTAAAATTTTTTCGTTTCTTTCAACCAATGATGGCAATTTAATTTTAAAATACTGGATAATATAAACTTTATTTATTTAAAACATTACACAAACGATACAAGGTTAAAAACAACAATTGGGGTAAGAACACTGCTGATAAACGCTCATAAAATTTTTCCGACATAAAAATATAAGAAATAGCGCGCCTGGTTTTGACGCAACTTTAATGGTTATACAAATTGTATTGTTCCTTTCAGTGTAGTTATGAAGTGTTTCTTAAAAACATATACGCGCGCGTTTATAGCTTTCTTAGACTTTTTAATTTTTAAAATCATAGTTGCAAAACCATTAAGGGCAAAACCAATTATCTGATTATAATTTTGAATAAACTGGATTTGAAAGTTTTGGTGACTGGAAATATTTTTTTTCGATGTATAACGTGCTAAGCAAAAAAGCAACATACTATTTATTAATGAATATTTAATCTTTTTTTTCTTCCAGTAATTCTAAAACGGTTCATCTTAACAGGAAACCTACTTTATTAGTAGAAAGAGCTAAAAAAATGTGGATTTTTTTGGGAAAATTGTCAGATAGTTGGTTTTGCCCCTGACAGGACAATATGGCTCCTAGGAGCACTGCTAGTTTCATATACAGAAAAATTGTAAACACAAAACTTGATTGTAACATAATCTAATAGTTCTAATTGATCAAAGTTCAGCAAACCAATCAATGCCCTCCCAGATTGTGTACTCAGAGGGCTACAGGTGGTATAGGCTACGGTAAGCAACTTACCAAATACCACCAGGTGCTTGAAAACAAATCACTTAGCCAACAGGTGTGACTATGCAGCATGGCTGAATAATTAAAAATTGATTTTTAAAATGATTGAACATTTGATTTTCTATTTACAATAAAAAATTATCATAGTTTTATCTATTTGCTAAAAAGACTGGGTGGTATTTTAAGTAGTCAATAAATTACTACTATATAAAACTACCTATTTATATAATAT
This sequence comes from Sesia apiformis, assembly GCA_914767545.1. Classification (NCBI taxonomy): domain Eukaryota; kingdom Metazoa; phylum Arthropoda; class Insecta; order Lepidoptera; family Sesiidae; genus Sesia; species Sesia apiformis. Next base: position 22,051,889 of record OU611949.1, on the reverse strand, counting down.
TTTGTGTGTTGTAGCTATGGTCCGAATTAACCATATATTTTTTCAATAGTTATGAATACAATAAAGTACTTACTGCAGGCTTTTTAATGGCCAATTTTACCAATTCTCGCCCAACAACCAGACGATAATTTGCCTTAAAAATTTGAGCAACTAACTATTTTAGTTTGCTAAATAATGAGTTCATTTGAGTTAATTGAATATGCTATGCTAAATAATGTACAGACATCCTTAAGGCTCATTTATACAAGCTGAATTTCTCGAACGGTTTGATCTAGAATATTGTATATGATTCTCATATATGACCCATCAAAGCTCACCTGCAACCACATACATACTGATAAAAACTGGATGATAACAGTGATTGTATGAAAATAACAGTTGTTTATACTAAGCGAGCATATTCTTGACTGATTATCGCTCCTACACGCTTTCAAAAAACTCTCCTTGTATAAATGAGTCTTTAATTGAATACAATCACTGAATTGTTACTTTGTTTTGCTACCTAAGGTACTACATCCATGGGCCCTAAAAGATTAAAAGATTTTCAGATGTTTCCTTATTTCGGCCCACAACCCAAAGAACAATGTGAATAACTTAATAATATCTTTTTATTTTAAATTTATATTAAACGGGTCTTAAACGCATATGTTTACTTAATTTGTGGCATTATCTGAACTAAGGGACATTTTTGTCGATGGAGTTATTAAACGTAAAGTTTCGCTGTTTCAAGATTCTGTTTAAGTTAAATGTAGTAGCTCCAACATGTGATTTTTAACATAAAGCAATCAAAATATTCTATTTCTTTTTATTGCACTAAATTGGAATAATATCTGGTAAAGTAGACCTGAAATTTAAGGTCCTTTACTCAAAAAAAATCACCATTTTACTTCACGTTTCAATTTAGGTTTATGTTAAATATTGGATAAAACAATGTTTTTACTTAATACAAAAACTATTTATTCTAGGACGCCGAAATGGCTAACAATCCAGTCACCACTTGTATTATTTTACAACATTGTCCGAGCAAAGGAATCTTATGGTTGGTGATTAAGATTCTCCTCATTCAAGTGTTGTTATTATCCATAAAGCAACAAAAAAAAATATTGTTTAAATTTGACTATACAGTAATCCCCCCTATAACACGGTACTCTTATAACGCATTTTCATATTACGCGATTTCAATCCCCCGTATAACACGGGCATTCCCCCATTTAACGCGGGGATTTCCCACATTATATTTCTGTATGTACTGTGAAATTTATAATGATAGTGTAATTTATTTGAAATTAACTGTTTTTTTAGTTCATATGCATAAGTTTTTTATTTCAAATGTTCTTAGTTTAGTTTGATTTTAATAAAACGTACATATTTCGTTCATAATATAGTTTTTTCTTAATATTCGATTTAAACCCCCTTTAGCGAGAAAAGTTAAACGTGAATAATTTATACGTAACGCGTTATACGGGGTCGTAAAAACGCGTTATACGGGAATACTCCTACAACACGTTTTCCTATAACGCGGAACCAATCTACCGTGTTATAGGGGGGATTACTGTATTTAGGATAATATTTGGAAAACTAGAACCTACAATAATGTTCCTTTTCTTAGGTAATTTGACTATTTAAAGTAACTCAACAGCGCATATACCTATTATCGTATATAGTATAGCTACAATAAAGACTGCAGTTTGTACACTCCCTCAGACTAAACACCAATTTTCGACCTAAAGAACTGTGGGACTATAACATAGGGTCACACTAAAGGAATTAACTAATTAACACTAATTTAACAACAATAACGAGACAAGCTGCTTGTTTATTGGTGTAACCTTATATTTAAACATATATTATGTATAGTATTACTTAATTTCAATAATGAAGAATTTTTGTTCAGAATTTATTTTGTGTTCCTCATGTTTCCTATTTGTATGATCAAAGTAATTTAAGAGATATATTAATTAAATAAAAAAGTATTATTTAAAATGTATGTGTTATTTTACACCATAATGTTCATTCCTGATCCTGTTAATCAGTATTGCCCATCTTAGGTGGTGTATCCAAGGACATGCCAACGTTCGGCATTCTTGACTAATTTTGACATATATGTATATCAAATGTCATGTGCTTTATTTGTAAGAATGGATTTAAATATAGGTATTCAATAGTGTCTATGGGCGACAGTATCCACTTACCATCGGGTGGACTGTATGCTCGTCTGCTACCTTCGTACATAAAAAAAAAAGTTATACACCACAAAAACCTAAGACTACCAGACACATTAGTCCTAAAAATATATAAAACTAGATTTTCCGTAAAAACTGCTATGCCATGTATACAATAATACCAAAGTGTATATAAAAAGAAATAAAGGGCCACCCAAAAATACAGTTAAGAAAATTGAAAATCGGTTATCTGACATATTTACTAATAATATCAATTTATCATAAGTATTACATATTGTAATACTGCTATTCTTATCGTGTTATATATTTTGTAATTAGGTAATACTAAATAAGGTAGTTTAATAATTAGATTGAACTAAACCAAAAAAATTTTGCACGCCTATTAGAGGCAGATAGTATTGGGCAATGTATTTGACTTTACACCTTGTTTTTATGTGTTCTAGCATATAAAAAAATTGAGATTAAATATAACATTAAATAACAGACAAAGAGGCAAAAAATTGAAATTAACAAATAAAATTAATCATCTGTATACCTAAAAAATGCAGTTACGGTACGTCTTACTCGTAGGAAAATAAAAAATGCCATTGTAGTTAAAATATGTTTTATTGAGTATTTTAAACTATTCTGAATCATAATCACGTGAACTACTGCTATCGTCGTCGCTATCCGCCACTTGAATAATTATTATAGTGTCAATTTTTTTTTTTTTTTATAGATTAGTGGGCGGACGAGCAAGCGGTCCCACGTGATGGTAAGTGTTACCTCCGCCCATGGGCACCTGCAACACCAGGGGGTATGCGGGCGCGCCTATTATGGAATCAATCCTAATATTGCGGTCATGGTCATCCAAAATTCTTTTTTCAACTACTTTCGCTCAGTCGTCTTTTGTAACCTTCTCACAAGCTTCTTTTAGCAGGTTCAAAATTTTATCAGTGCTGAATGGTGGAGCCCTATTTCGGCGAGCTGCGTAACCTATAGTATATAAAAATTGGTTGTTTGTTATGTCATAATTTATCTTTCCATAACAATTTTCCTCTTGTCAGTTTTCTTATATTCAAAGCCAATCTTTTTTAATATTTGGTACAATGCCGTTTTCCTCCACTAAATGAGCCGCCAACCTCTTTTAACGACATCAAAAGCATTCTTCTATTCGGAAATTCATTTCTTTAATAATAATTGTAAATATGATTTCTGATAGCGTCTGCATCAAAATTGTCAACATCCATCACGGGCCTTGTTATTCTCTTTTTCTTTGGTGCCCGTAACGCATTCTCCTCACTTCCAGGTGGGCCGATTTTTTCTTTGTTGATGTTGAAAAGTGTTTTTATATTGATTCCAAGCACCTGAGATACGCGCCCTTGTACTTCGGTGACAGGCGCAGTCCAATTTCGCGAGACAAGGTCAACGCAATAAGCAGGTACAACAAACTGAAGATAGCCGGGTCACAAAAAAACACTACACAACAGCAAATACTGGGGAACGTAGGTAGTCTGTGCGCACGAGTGCGAACGACGGATGACTGATTGACTGACTGTTTAGTTTTTTTTTTTTTTTTGGGAAGATAATCAAGGAAAACCCTGCATGGTCACCTGGTACCAGCTAGTCTAGGTGGTACCAGGTAGTGCCGGACTCCTACCGGCTGAAAAACCTTGATTGCCTTAACATCGTGTAGGTCTAAGTTCTTGTGGCCCTGGTGGCCTTTCAAGAGTCACCGGTCGTATGTTGATGTGGGGCGAGCGCAGAAGGCGCTCAGCCAGGAAAAAAGTGTGTGTTGCAACGAGCCTAAGGGCTCCCCCGCCGGTACACCGACGGAAGGAACGGACCTCGGCTTAGGGCGTTGCATTGGGGGGATACCGCGCTATCGCGAGTCGGCGAGAAGCGCCCAGGCACGTGCCGATACCTGGTAAAAGTGTTGGCTGAGGGCCAGTGTGTGTTAACGGTGTAACGAGGGGGACGTCCACGTCTCCGCCAGCGGGGACGGTGTCTGTGCGCTACGTTTGAGTGCGGTGTGAGAACCGCATTGGCAGCGGTGATCGGGTTGACTGTTTAGTGACGATGTTAAACCAGTGATACCATTTTTACCGATAATATTTAAAAAATGCAATGATTTAATGATCATTATGCACTTTTAAAAAATATTAATTAAGGATCTTAATCGTAAATTACCTTACTGGTTCTGTCACAGCTTAACTCACTTGAATAATGAAATTTTGTCGCTAATGGAGAAACGAATTAATGATTTAAGCAAATCAGACAAAAGTAATCGAATTAGTAAATTCATACACTTCCTAACATTTTACTCAGACTATGTTGCAAATGTTCGGTATCGGTATTCAGTATCTTAAACTTAATCACAAAAACAAAACTTAAAAAACAAAAAGTGATACGACGCAACATTTTTACAGCTCGTCACGGATTAAAAAAATAATAGTTTTCATAGTTATTAAATACTATTTAGGGCTCTAAACAATTCCGTTTAATGTAAAATTGCTTATGTCATTTTCGCGTGAAATTTGTTTTGAGAGCGCTTATTAACGATGAAAATATTTTTGTCGTAATTTGTACGCCACTTCAAAGTTATCTCAACCACTAAACCAACTGTTCATAAACTATCAAATCGGTAATCTTTCGATGGCGTAACTTGTATCAAATTTTGAAGCGCAGACATTCGATTTTTCTTGAAAAGTAACTTATTAAAAAAGTAATATACAGTGGTGGTCACATAATTAAAGACACTCAGGAGATATTATTTTAACTGAGATTTTTGATTATTTATTTTTTAATTTAATACAATAGGAACTTGCAACAATATTTAAATCATTCGTATAGGCATTGTGAGATGTTAAAATTAAATATTTTCGATAAAGTTGACACGACCTATATTTTTATTCGGTTTAACTATATTTCAAGCTGTATGAATTGAACAAAGGTATGGCCAACTAATTGAAGACACACTAAGTAACTAAGAAAAAAGAAATATCGTAAATATTAAAATGAAGTTTATTATAATTAATTATAGACATATTTTAAAGACATTATAGTAAAGTTATCAATATTTTGTCGCATGTCCTTTAGCAGCAATAATAAGCCCGACATCGCTTTCGCATTGGAGAGATCAATTTGTTGCAAGTTGATATTGGAAGTTGCTCCCATGTTTCTTTAAAAACCATATAGAGTTGATGAACGTTAGTGGTACGTTTTATGGCCACCATTTTCTTTACATGGTACCGCAAATTTTCAATAGGTTTGATGTCGGGACTGTACGGGGGCCAATCTAAGGCCGTTACTGATTGGCTCCGTAGAAAGTCTTTAACCACTGTTGCTGTGTGTTTTGGATCGTTATCTTGTTGGAAAGTCCAAACCACCAGCAAACTTTCCTCGGCATAGGGTAACATAGTTTCCTCTAAAATATTCTTGTACTGGAATTTATCCATATTGCCTACAATTTTCCTGACAGGTCCAACACTATGTCCGGAAAAACAGCCCCAAACTTTGATATTTCCTCCCCCATGTTTAACTGTTTTCTACGTATACTTTGGATGCATTTTTTTATTCGGTGGACGTCTCACATATTGTTTTCCGTCAGAATTAATCATATTAATTTTTGTTTCATCCGAAAATAGTACATTTTTCCACTCACGTTCAGTCCAATGTTAATATTTTTTAGCAAACTAATCTAGCTTTGATATTTGCTTTCTTTAAAAGTGGCACCTTACGAGATATTCTGCCAAATAAGTTTGCCTCACATAATCGCCTTCTAATTGTTCTTGTCGACACACCTCTCGACCCTCCTGCACCAAATACTGCCAAAACGGTATTTGAAAGCGGTTCTTTTTTGGCTAACAGTATCATTCTGGTGTCTTCACGTGGGGTTGTTTTTCTAGGTCTAGGTTTCCTAGGTACGTTTTCTATTGTATTAAACTTCTTGAAATGTTTGATAGAATTCATGACCATATCTTTAGAGCATCGGAAGTGATTCGCAATTTTCCTGTATGACCAACCTTTGTCATAAAAAATCAGAATGATTTTCCTTGTAGAGGAATGGCAACATTTTTTTTTCTCATAGTAACTCGTTGAATATGATGAAAATGATATTAATTTTGAGATAACTTCTAGTTTTTGCTTTAAGCGCGTTTCTTGAAAATTCCCGGCAAAATGGAAAATATAAGGGCTGTTTTTTTTTTTAATTTTAAATTAAGAACATGAAGGTGGCCAGCAGCAAGCATAAAAAGTTTGTGATTTAGTTAAAAAACGAATAAGATCTCAACTATTGCTAAATACAAGTCTTTATTGTCTTCATTTTAAGAATATGGTGTTAGCGTAATGATTAATAGTAATTAAAGTAGAATTAATACTTATCTTCACTATTGATAATACTATCAATAAAGTTGTATGTAGCTAAATAGAATGTATCCTTAATTATGTGACCACCACTGTATACATATATATTACAAAGAATTTCTTGGACTTTCTCTGAAACCAAATTCTTGATACGTGGACGACATAAGCATATTTATTATCTTTGTAAACCCACCATCTTCATAATTATGAATGAGGGTAGGTATGTATTGTAATTGAATTTGAATTAAAACCTACCCACAATTCATTACATTTATGCCATAATTTGTCAATTTATTACCCTGTTGAACAGCATTAAATTAATATTTCATTTTAGTTATACATATCGTTACAATGGATTCGCCCATCAATAAATCGGAGATGAGTGTCAGCACAATCAAAGAGGTGCAATTATGTGCCAATTGTGGAATTAGTGAAACGTTAGGTGAAACTTCAATGGAAGTGCAGATTTGCGACTCTGATTCCTGGGATGAGTGTATTGAGGAGCAAACCAATTTGGAAAATGATAGTGGCATCGTGAAAACTCCCTTGAATAATGAAATTTTGTCGCTAATGGAGAAACGTATTAATGATCTACACGGTAAGTCTTTTGGGTACCTAATTGTTTTCGGTAATGTGTTTAATTTTTGAGAATTGAATCCAAAGGAACATAAAAGTTGACCATAAACTCACATCCGCGACATATAATACATACTCGTAGTACATTAGGGCAGTCGTGTGATACAATGACAACGCCAGGAAACCGAAAGGCTTCGTAATTGTAATAGAGGAAATCAAACTGACGAACTTTTGCATAACCACCGAGATAGATTTTCAGGGGCTTGTATTTTTACCAGGATTCAGAAAAATCCGATATTTATAATAAATATCAAAATATCCGATATTTGGTATGTATCGAATATAAATATCAATATACTTATAAGTTAGTTTTAAGTTATTTTACAAATAAGTTTAGATTAGTTTTTAGATTTAAGTATTTTCTTTTCTTTGTATCATTTGTCATTTCTTTATATTTCAATAAAATAGATTCTCTATTTGGTAATAAATATATTGATATATATCAATATATGTAGGTATATACATATGTAGCATATGTAGGTATATATATGATATACGTACATACTGTCAAATAAAATGAAAAAATTTGAAAATTTTTGAGAATTTTGAAAAAAAAAGGATGCCTACGTAAAGATATATTGCTGTTAGGTTGGCACTATTGTAGCTAATTTTCATGTAAAGTTTTGGCGCGATATGTCAAATAGTCGTTTGAAAATTTTCATATTTGCTTGAAGACCTCCAGTGTACTTTGCGAATTTTACAATGGATAAAAATATCGAACATTAAATTTGCCTCAAACTTTGTGTTGCCAACAACATTTCTTGTGCGGAATCATTAAAAATGTTCGAGAAGGCCTACGGTGAGTTGATTTTATCAAAAACAAGAGCATATGAAAGGTACAAAGCATTCAAAGAAGGCCGAGTGGTGCCTCATTCTGGTCGACCTTCAACGTCTTCGACTGAAAAAAATATCAACAAGGTGAAGGTCATGGTGATGGTAAATCGTCTCGCTAGCTTAAGAGAGATAGCTCAGGAAGTTGACATGTGTCACGAATCCATTCGCACCATTTTAGTTGATGTTGTATGAAACGGATCGCGACACGGCTTGTTCCGAAAGAACTGAATTTTCTTCAAAAAGATACCCGGCAAAAGGTAGCTACGGACATGCTTGAACGAGCCAATGCGGATCCCACATTCATGAAACGCATCATAACGCACGTGACGAAACGTGAGTTTATGAGTTTGACATGCAAATCAGCCAACAAGCTTCGGAATGGCGCTTCGATAGCGAACCGAAACCGAAAAAAACACGTTTTACCACTCAAAAATCAAAGTCATGTTGACTGTTTTCTTTTATTATCATGGTGTTGTCCACTCAGAATTCCTTCCGTAGGGTCAAACTGTCAATAAACATTACTATCTGGGCGTCATGGGGCGATTACTAGAAAATATTCGGAAGAAAAGACCAGATTTGTGGAACAACAATTCTTGATACTACTGCATCACGACAATGCGCCGTCTCACACCTCAATAGTCTTACGGGATATTTAGCCAAAAATTCAACGAATGTCATCGACCAAGCACCATATTTGCCAGATATGACTCCGTGTGACTTCTTCTTATTCCCCAGACTCAAATTACCACTTTTTATTTGAGCCCAATGACGTAATAAAACAAAATTCGCTAAAAGAGCTATGGTAAAGTCCACACCGGAAAGTGTGTATAATATAAGAAGTGTTTCGACGAATGGATTATTCATGGCGAAAGTGTATTGTGTCAAATGGATCCTATTTCGAGGGCGGCAAAATTAATTTAGACGATTGAAGCAATATGTTGTATTTTATTAAATAAAAAACCGAAACTTATTTGACAGAGTAGTATATCCAGTGATGTATTATTTCAGCGAACTCTGATTTTTAACGAGCCGAAAAAAATACTAAACAAGCACGTCATCATCAGTGATAATATGCTTGTTTATGATATGATATGATAGTGATGTATCACAAAGTCGATGGAGGCTCGCTTCACGGGTCTCCTATGTCTTTATAGTCCATCAGAGAACCTAAACAACCCACCAGGGATGTTCCGAATGTTCGTTTTGGCTAATAATGCCTAATTTTCAAGTATTCGTACTCCTATACGCCATTTTCTAAACGAATACTCTAATACAGCTATACTCTAAGTGTGTTCCGCGGAACCCTAGGGTTCCGTGATACCTCTGTCGGGGTTCCGCAAGAATTTAGAAATAAAAAAATCAAAACACCTCTCTCTGGTCGCTCCGCGGCTGTGCGGACTCCGCGGCCGCGCGGAGACAAAACGCTATGAATGTTATTTATTTATTTATTTGTATTTGTATAAGCTTGTGTTACATTAGCTGGTACAATATCTCATAAGTTTGGTCTCAACAATTTTATACTTGTACAACGCGTTCGCTCTAAGTTTGCCGGTCTGTGGAATGCGCGTACCCTCCCCCACGTGACAACAAAACTTATAATGTGTCATAGTTTTACCCAAATATCTAACGTACACAATTTTTATTGTTACAATTAAATAAAAAATTTCGAACGTCATACACTCATACCTATCGCCAGCGGCAAACTTAAAACGAGCGGGTAGTATACTTGTAAGCGCTCAGTCTCTTTGATAAAAGCCGCCTCTGAATTAGACGCTATAGTTGTCAACTAGCGACTTTCGTCTCTAACTTCAAAGGATAAAGTCGATATTGTTTACAACGCTATTTTTAAATTTCTGTTTTTATTTTTGCTTTTTGTTTATCAAAGGTGCCGACTCGAGTATTTTCGAGAATATTTGAGATCGAGTCTAGGACTAAGTATAAAAGCGGCGATCGCGCGTTGGCGTCGTCAGTTGATGATTAGCGTTCGGAGCGATAAGTTACTACCTACTTACAAGCTCGCTAGCGAGAAACTAGTGTTCATTGTTTTACTGCCTGCTGTATTCTGTTGTCTCAGTTTTATACATTTCTTCCCTGTAGGTTCTAAATTTAGTCTCTTATACGCAGTAACGATTGTGCATTATTTAAACCCCACTATCCTGACTTGTAACATTATAAATAAAGAAGAATGGAACGTTGGCTTAAAGGTGTTAAACGTGTTCCAACAACATCTTCTAATGACGCTGAATGTTCAAAAGCAATGCGCGCGGAGAATTTAGCAATCACCGATCCAGAAGATGATGCCACGAGTGCCACGACGTCAAGCTCGACGGTTTCAAAGACGAAAAAAAGGAAGTATGATGAATCTTATATCAGTTTCGGATTTGTTGATTCCAACGGCTCACCTCTCTGCATGCTCTGTAGTAAACTGCTTCCTAATAGTTCCATGGCACCTGCCAAATTGCGTCGACATTTAGAAACCGTACACCCCGAGACTAAAGACAAGAATAAAGAATTTTTTGTTCGCAAAAAAGATCAGTTATTAGAAAGTCAAAAAAATATGATGCATGTAACACAAACTACCAACGAAAAGGCCACGGAGGCATCATACTTAGTTAGCTATCGCATTGCACAAGCAGGTGAAGCGCACACTATCGCTGAGAAATTAATAAAACCATGTGTATTAGACATAACAAAATGTATGCTTGATGAAAAATCTGCAAAGCATCTTTCTACTGTTCCGCTATCAAACGATACTGTTTCACGACGAATCCATGATCTGGCAAGCTACGTCAAACAAGAACTAGTTACACGTCTACAAAATACACGATTCGCTTTGCAAATGGACGAGTCGACTGATGTCGCTGGTTTGGCTATCCTGCTGGTTATTGTGAGATATCCATATAAAAGTTCTTTTGAAGAAGACATGCTTATGTGTTCATCGCTGCTTACAAACACTACCGGGGAAGAAATTTTTAATAAAATAAATATATTTTTTGAAGAACATAATCTCAGTTGGAACAATTGCATTGACATTTGTACAGATGGGGCCAAGGCGATGACAGGTAAAACAGCAGGAGCAGTGTCACGAATGAAAAATAAAGCGCCTAATTGTAGTTCCAGTCATTGTATTCTGCATAGACAAGCACTTGCGATGAAGCAAATGCCGTCTAATCTAAAATTAGTTATGGATGAAGCGGTAAAAATAATTAATTTTATCAAATCACGACCACTACAATCCCGATTGTTCTCATTATTGTGTGAAGATTATGGCAGCAAACATAAAACACTGCTGCTCCATACAGAAGTGCGATGGCTGTCTCGGGGAAAAACTTTAACAAGGCTATTTGAACTTAGAGCCGAGTTACAAATGTTTCTTTCAGCAGATACTTCTTTTAATTTGAAGGACCGTTTGTATGATAAAACTTGGTTGTTCCGATTGTCTTTTATGGCGGATATCTTTCAAAAACTTAACGAATTAAATTTATCGTTGCAAGGTAAACAGACAACAGTGTTTCAGGCCTATAATAAAATAACTGCTTTTAAAAGAAAATTAGATTTTTGGATCATTTGCATTGGTAAGAAAGAAATAGAAAGTTTTACGTTACTCAGTGAGTTTGTTAGCGAAAACGACTCAGAAATGTTTGAAGATAATGTGTTTGAAGAATTGGTCCAATATCTCAGTTCGATGCGCGCATCTTTTGAAAAGTATTTTCCCGAAGAACACAATACAAAAATTAAAGTGAACTCCTGGATTCATAATCCTTTTTTACCCAACTTGGAAAAGCCTGAAAACATGTCAAATGAGATATATGAATCTCTTTTAGAAATGTCATCAGACACAAGTATGGAGTCATTGTTCAAAACGACGCCTCTTAATGATTTTTGGTGCAGAATCCAAGATGAATATGCAATGCTTGGCCAAATGGCTCTGGATATTCTTCTCCCGTTCCCAACTACATATTTGTGCGAAACAGGATTCTCTACCTACGCAGCCACGAAAACAAAATATCGCAATAGACTGGACGCCGAAGCTGATATGAGACTCCAACTTTCTTCCATCAAACCTGATATCAAGCAATTGATGAAAAATAAAAAACAGTTTCATACCTCCCACTAGTTAGATTTTTTCTTTTTTAATGTTTTCTATTATTGTCCTTACCAAGTGGTGAAGTAAATAATAATTAGTAACTGATACATTGTACTTTTATTATGCTGATTAATATAGAATACACTTATAAAAATAATTGTTTTATTGTAGGGTTCCATCAAGTATTTTGCTTCCCAAAAGGGTTCCGTCATTTAAAAAGTTTGAGAACCACTGCTCTAATACCAATTGAATAGAGCCCAATGTAAATAGTAGATAGTACGACGTACTATGTAAATAGTAGGCTTTCTACAAAAATAAATACTTTTAAGAGTAAACATTCATTTAAAAATCGTGATTTTTTTAAATTTAATAATAAATTAATGTATAGTTTAATTTAAAGTTAAGTAGGTACTTTACTTCAGATTAAACCGAAAAGGTACCTCCTACTGATTGAACTAAAATATACTTATAGCACTAAGTTTAAATTGAACTACAAATTACATACCTCTTTTCTATCTATAATTTTACAATTTAGGTCCATACAATTCGTACATAAACGTTTTCGCGAATAGTGATATATTGGAATTCGAAACATCCAACCACCTTTAAATTCACTACCATCGATTTGCTACCTATCCAGCTTGCTAGTTTATCTCATCCTTTCTTAATTCCGTAGATATGATCGTCGAACAGAACAAAATCCTAGCAACGATAAAAGAGGATATGAAAGCGTCCAAAACGTTTATCGAAAATTTAGAAAACGCACACATCACTATTGTTGAAGATGTATTTAAGAAAATACTTGCCGAAAGGTTTGTGGTGTCTTTCTAACTTACCAAAACTTTATCCACGATTTTAAAGGTAATTGGCCGTGTGCTGTTCACCGACTTTAGCATAGCACCCCATGTCTTCCCGTGCGTGGTGTAAAAGGCGACCCAGGGATAACAACGCCGCTTCCACAAACCCTGAACAACTACACCGTCTCTAAAAGAGTGGACTTGCCAACCCGCTGGCCCAGCGTGCTTATGCAGCAACCCTCATGCACAAGGCAGTGTGCATGTGGAGGCCCGTGTCCAGCAATGGACGAGAAAAAGGGCTGGTTGCGGTATTATCAAGCAAAAAACCAACGCTTAACTTTAGCTTGGGGGATCGATGACCCTCTTGTGGGCTTCAGAAACCTACTCATCGGCATTCAAACCACCAGTGTTTTTTAAAATATTTTATTACAAATTTTTCACGTTCCACGCAGTATATAATATTAGACACCGATCTTAGGGTATCTTGATACCCCACGATCGGTGTCTAATACTTGTAACCTTGGTTACCTGCGCAGTAGTCAATTTTTAGGATTGTTTGGCGGTATGAGTGAGTCGGGAGTCAGGACGGACGCGGCTCACTGCAACGCTGGCTCGTAGATTAGCTCATCAGTCGTATTCTCGTAGTCACGCCCCTTTCAGTACAGTCCAGTGCAAATTTATTATTTATAGATATATATATATATTTAATAATATTAAATTAATGTTAAATGTTTTAAGAACTGTTTTCAATTAAAATCAATAATGCCGCGACGAAATATGACTTTACGAAGGCAAGTGAGGAAATTGAATGGTTTAACCAATAACCATTTCAACCTCATTTTTTTTCTAATAAATTGCTGTGACGTCATAGTTTTTCTTTTTTAATTGAATAATACTAACTTACGAAGTCCTTTTAATACTAACCTTAACCATTGTATATGCAAGGAGCTAAATATAAAAAATTGGCTATACTCACAAATATTATCAAAGGAGATGACCATTTTTGATTCTAAACGACTCTTATATGAATCATAGGTGCAGCATGGACAGAGAAATTATAGGTGGAATTGCGGTTTTTATTAATATTTATTTTGAAACGAGGTAAAATCATTTTGATGTCTTGTAATGTTGTTTCCCTTAAATCAAATTGTAATGGCACGTAGAATTTCATATTCTGTTTATTCTTTATCTTCATGTACGAAACTCCATATTTATCTGCATTGATGACCTCGATAAGTTTGGCGATATAATAAATTTTAATTTTGGTTACTAAAAGAACCACCGCATAGTTTTCAACTGGTTTTCTTGGTAGTTTTCAATGTTCAATTCTTTCAAGGCTTCCTATTGATGGGGTGTGTGATTCAAACCCCATAAATCACACCATCCATCACACCGTGTGAATTGTGAATCTTTTATAGTTCTCGTAATTTGGTATCAGTCTCGTATTCACCAGATCCCCGGTTATCACCAGATCACCAGATGGGGACATTAATTTAATTTTACAATATAACGGCGCAACGTAGGATAGGCAATATTACACTCCTTTGCGTCCTTTTCGGTATAAATGCATATCATCCAGAGTCATATTCATATTATAACGCATATTGGCAGCCGAATGACTGCCCATTTTTCTTGAACTGCTTTTAATTCTTACCATCTTAAAAACAGAATGGAACAGTAAAAAAACAGTGAATCAGATAGGTGTACACAATGAGTCACGAGTAGTACACAATGAACCATGGTTCAATGTGGGACAATTCGAATAGGTTCAATATACGACACAGTTCTTTTATAATCCATTCTCAAAATTCTAACGGTTTAATGAAGATTTGATTAATTGAAATAGGCTGCATTAGAAAACGAAACACATGTAAAATGTAGTGCAGTAAGAAACATAATATTATCTCCAACCAGAAAATAAAACAAGAAAGAAATCTGTGAAAAATGCCCGTTTGGTCTGTTTTTATAAAAGACGTCTTCACACATGCTTCTCTCGCGGGATTAGCAAGGGGTTCATCAAACACACTTGTTTCGGCGTTATTGGCACTAACTGGCAACGTCGCGTTTTCGAAATATCGTGGTGGTTCATTCTATCTGCCTGGTTCACGGTAGGACACCTGACTCTTAATATTCATCATCATATAATAATAATCATTAGGTGTAGACCTTTTCTAACTACAACCATAGCCGTTATTCTATTAATAATGTATAAATACTTATAACAAATTATAGCAGGGTACAAGAATTGGTTCAGTTAGAAAAGACAGAACCCCAAGGTGGCGCGCCAATCTCGGGAATCACCGACCATGCTACGACGCTCCTCAACGCCATTGAGCTCGAAACTGACTTCTCTATCGACCGAGGAATAAGGGACGCGCTGAAGAATCTGCTACAGAGTGACGTAAGTTCCTCCAGTAGTGTAAGGTAGGCCTGTCAGTACCGGATTTACTAATTTCTTTTCCTAATCCACTCCTAAATCTGGAAGGGTACGCGACACATCCTGGGGTGTGGCAACATTTGTGTTTCTTGACTGATGTTGGTATATATTGCGGATTTACAAAGAACAACGTTATTTACTTACCACTGTATAGGTGGTTACTGAGGTGAACTGTATACTCATCTGTCACATTCTTTTTATACAAAAATCGGAAGAGGAATGGGTGAGTTTGAACAAAACCCCCTAGAGCCAATTTTAAGAGGGCTCCGAAACAAACCCTTTGATCTAATTAGACAAGGTACCCACGATTTATATAGTTGGGCACTCGTACCTAATTACTTTTAAAACAAAATCCATGCGAACAAAACCGCGGGCAAAAGCTAGTTTACCTACGAGGGGCGTTCAATGTATTCTCGGTATCGGGGTGATATACTAATGATGAGGGTAATTAAATTATCTCATTAGTTAAAGACACTCTTTGAGGGTATAAATATAAAATTTAATTTAATTGTCACCATTAGCATTCGTGATATCATTACGAAAAGGCAACTAGGATGACTGATACGTCAATGTTGAAAAAAATCGAGCATCGCGCCGTGATAAAATTCCTTACAAAACAAGGAAAGGCTCAAAAAGTTATTCACCAAGAAATGGTGGCTGTTTACCAAGATTCTGCTCCTTCATTATATACTATTCAGAAGTGGTCTATTGAATTCAAACGGGGTAGAGAAAGTATTGAAGACGACCCCCGTGCCGGTGGGCCGGTTAGTGCCGCTACTGAAGAAAATGTCAAAATCGTTGAGAAACTTGTACTAGAAGATGCCCGTGTGAGAGTGAAAACATTAGCAGAAAGGACTAAGCTATCCGTGGGTACCATTCACACTATCCTTCATGAGCATCTGAATCTATCAAAGGTCAGTGCAAGATGGGTGCCGCGAATGCTCACGGCGCTTCAGAAACAAGTGCGAGTTGAGTGTTGCAAGGAGTTTTTGGAACTCTGTGGTGAAAATCTGCATAGTATTTTCGACCGAATCGTTACCGGTGATGAAACGTGGGTTCATCACTATGATCCTGAGAGCAAACAAGAGTCCATGCAGTGGCATAAAAAAGGAACAGACCCACCGAAGAAGTTTAAAGTCAGCCCATCCGCCGGAAAGCTCATGGCCACAGAGTTTTGGGATTCTAAGGGAATCTTACTGATTGAGTACACAAAAAAAGGTCAAAGTATTACTGCCGCATCTTACGTAAACACCCTACGTAATTTAAAGGAGGCAATAAAAGAAAAAAGACGCGGAAAATTGACTGCAGGTGTATTGCTTCTTCACGACAACGCGCCGGTTCACAAAGGGCGCGCTGCCAAGGCTGCTGTGCAGGATTGCGGGTTTGAAGAAATCAATCATCCACCCTACAGCCCGGACCTAACCCCTAGTGATTACTTTCTGTTCCCTAACCTTAAGAAAGATCTTCGAGGTAAGCATTTTTCAGACGATGAAGAGTTGAAGGCGGCAATTAATGAACATTTTTCAGACAAGGAAGAAAAATATTTTTCAGAGGGTATTGAAAAGTTACTTTCCCGTTCAAATAAGTGTATTGAGCTGATGGGGGACTACATTGAAAAATAAATTTCATTCAGATTTTCTGCTTATTCTTTCATGCCTATACCGAGAATACATTGAATGCCCCTCGTATAGTCATAAGAATACAAGTAAATAATACAAGTATAGACGGGGATCTCCTTTGTGCGTATCTCAAAAGCCGTAAAATAAACACCTACTTCCTCCCTCAGCCCGTAATATCCTTCTGCGCCCACGATTTTTTTTATAGGGTAGTAGGCGGTCGAGCAAGCGGTCCCAGGTGAACGTAAGTGTTAACGCCATCCATGGACACCTGCAACACCATACACATCGGCCTTTAGAAAGAGACTATCGGCTAGCTTCGATTTTGTAGAGCGTAGTCTCTGTCGTGTGCCTGTACGACGACTGACAAATCAGCTGCATATCGGCACACGGCAGAGACGACGCACTCTTTCCTTTTCTAAAAGCCGATGTGTATTACTTTCGGCCGGGCAGTGAACATATAATTACTAGTCTGTGATGACTCTGATGACGAAAGCAAATGTTCCCGGAGCCTCCGTTTAAAAATATTCTTCTTCGAAACCTTTCCAATGTTAGTGGGGATCGCGTTCCAGAGTTTGACTGCCTGCGCGATGAAAGAGTTGAGCAGAAACCCGGTATGGTAAGAGAGACTTGGAGAACAGAATCATCGAAAGAGTGAAGAAAGCGGTCATCAGTATCACCTAACATATGAAATTTAGATTTCATATAATCTGGACAACTTGTATCGTATAGATTGGAAAAGGGGGCGCAGAAAATTCTTAATTCTCTACGTTTTCTGATAGGAAGCCATTTAAGCTGAGAACGATAAAAGGAGATGTGGTCATACTTACGTAAGCCGAAAATGGTTCATGGCAATCATGGCGGATTCATCGTACTGATGTGGAGAATATCAAATTGAAGCAAGCATACCGGACAGATCGCATTTTTTATAGAAAGAAGCTAGCACACTAGACTGGGGGCATTTCGACTAATAAGCGCACACTATTATTTTAGAATCGTCATATTACGACTGTTTCGCTCTTGCATCGCGTTTTGGCGACCGAGTTCTCGATCGCGGCGTCATAATCGCGAGTATTTTACGACTGCATCGGTATCGCATCGCAATTAGGGATCACAATACCGCCCCCATTTACCGTATTAATCAGTATTAAAATATTACTAATATCGGAATTAGCTTTGTTTTAGCTTCGGAATTAGATTTTCTGTGTTTTAGCTTGTTTTAAGACAACTGTTTTTTTATAGAACAAGTGGCAGACGGGCGTGAGACCCCTAGAGTCACCATCACCCCTGAAGTGTCGGGGACCAGTTTCCTGCCAAACTGGGGGGATATGACTAGAAGGTCTGTGAGTAATACTTTTACCCCGGTCTCCACCTATTCCATTATCTTCCATGTATACAGGAGTTGAAGGAGAAGCTAGTGTCGGCGACGGTATCCGCAGTGGAGGAGATGGTGGCCAAAGTTCTCAGCAAGGACTTCGCGGAAGTTTACACGCCCGTGCTGGAGAAGATGCAGTGGCGGCTTCAGAATCGGGTCATTATGATATTGGAGGAATGTTTTAATGAAAGTTAGTACTTTAGTGCCACTTTGAATTATCATAAGCTTGTAGCATTTTATACAAGTAGGTATATAGGTGATATTCATCATCATTTCAGTCAGTATCTTATAATTTATACAGGATTATTAAATTAAAAATACCTGTACGTTCTTTATCACTGTTTTTCTATCATTCTATTGCTCTATTGCTTCCATTGCTCTTTGATCCCCTTAATAGCTGACCATAATTTTGTTTACAGTAGAAGAAAACACTAAGAAATACATCTGGTCTTTGAACAAGGCGACTAAACGTAATCAAATGAAGGAACGCTTTTATTGGTTAGCTGAGTTCTCAAACATCAAGAAGCGGATATATAAAACGGTTAGGAATACCGTGACACAGTACGTATTTTATAGTTTTTTATAGAATATATGGCAGACGATCGGGCGGGCTACATGACGGTGAGTGGTCACCGCCGTCCATGGACATCTGCAACACCGGGAGGCATTCAGGTGCGCTGCCAACCTTGCAGAGCTGTAAAGGGACAAATGTTTTACAATATTTAATTTAATCTCTTGTGTGTTGCATGCAATGCAATACATGATATATTCGACACTTTTAGCATTAGCTATTTTGTGACTGCATCGCGATTAGGGTTGCCAGATGATAATTTGAAAAGGGAGACTGATCGGTCTATAAAGAAGGATTTTATAAAAAAAAAAGGAGGACTTTCACAATTCAACAAGTGTTTTTTCTATAATTTCCTTTATTTAAATCATATTTAGTTGAACTGCTAAATTTCGAAAGATGTTCTTGGTTTTTTAACAAATAAGTATGAAAATCTTCACATAACATGTTTTTAAAATTATATTGTGTAAGAATCAAAGATTTTACTGACTCCACACTGAATCTGTTTCTTTCTTTGCTCCATTGCGCATTTATTAACGAGAAAACTCTTTCAACATTCGCGTTATGTGCTCTTATACAAAATTAAAACTCGTAGAGTCCGAGCAGTTCCGAGAAACGCTGTTGAAAAACAAAAAACGCCATAGCGACCGGCGGAAACTTCGTAGAATCGGGGAGAAGGCGATCTGCACGCAGCGACTAGCGGGTAGCGGGAGACGGGCGAGGCAAGACTCGGTGAGAGAGAGACAGACAGCACACGCACTAAAACACACACACGTACGCTCTTTTGGGCACAGGCACGGCGCTATCAGCATGCATTAAAGACATACAGCAAAAGGAGGACATACAGTAGGTAAGGAAGGACGGGAGGACAAATCATAGAAAAGGAGGACATGTCCTCCTTTGGGATACCATCTGGCAACCCTAATCGTGATCGACTTACGCGCGATACACAAACTGGTAATGGGGCAGGCAAGCTTAGGGGAGGCGGAGTTACACATTTGGTAGCAGCGTAAATTTAAATATGTTAGGTTTAGCGTTCACGATCACGAAATCTATAGATAAGCTTATACAACTCAGGAGCAATTAACTCGCCGGTCGCCGATACCAGAAGTATCGAATGTGCTTAAGGCATAGGATGGTAAGTCGTGCTGTCGCATGTCTTAGGGAGCAGTAACGCGACCACGCGACCTGTCTCTAGTCGCCGTGACCGTGTGTTCGATGCTATAAGATTTTTTTATTATATAAAAGTAATTGTTGAAAATATAACAAATTTTGTAAAACAGAGGCATGACTAAAATCATAAAGCCGTGGGGTTTATTTACAGGGTTTTAGAGAACGAAATGGCGCAATGGCACAGCAACTTAAACAGAGTGATAACCGAACTTTACGAGCAGATGCAGATAGCGAGCCACGTAGACCAGAAGAATACTTCTGCGTTCCCCACCGTCATTCCTACGAGCCTCGTTCATAAAAGCCTGCACCAGCCTATAAAGGAAGAAGACACAATTGTAGACCAGCTGATGGTAAACCTTGTTTTAGGAGCATTTCCTATTTCGGAAACAAATCTACCTACAATCTACATTATTACAAAAATCTAATTTTTCAAAAAGAAATTACTACCTATTACCCAGATGTAACATAACTAAGTTCGAACTATCTTGGTTACGTTCGAATATGAGCCAAGTCCGTTCAGTACTTCCAAAGTTATGTTTGTATAAACCTTTCAAAAAATTCCCAAATAATATTTTAAATATAAATTATAAAACTATATGTCATTGGATGGGGCTCATCAAGCTATATAAATATGTCTATAGGTATACTTTTTTCTAAAACGTATAGTATAGCCTGACCAAGAAAATAAAAAACCTCGCCATGATGCGTAAAACTAATAGAACTAATATTGTAGCGCCCCTCACTTCCTACCCTCACAACGGGTCCTACCGCCCCCCGCTCGCAGCGTACGCGGCGCCCTCCGCGGCGACTTCTCCAGTAAATTATTCGAACAACCAATCGAAAACCGTCTGTCAATGTTAGAACGTACGCGCCGCCCCTTGCGCGCCGTCCACTTAGATTTCTTTTTCTGGGTTCGTTTTGTGTCCTCTATTCCTTTAACCAAGTGACATTAACCCCACATCTAGTGGAACCTGCTCGTTTCATTATATAACTTAGAATATCTTCTGCTGACAACACTAACTAGCTAGGAAAAAAGCAAACGTGGCGCCCCCACGGCAAGTTTTTTATTTTTCTGGTCAGGCTCTAAACAGTGTCCTCACGATAGAACAAATAGAACAATGTCACTACACCCTTCGCCCGCCTTCTTATCAGTTTTCACCACGGTTCTTGTAACTGAATTGAAATAAAAAGGTTAATAAACTTTGAAATTTTTATTTTGTTGTGTGAAAGTGTTATTACCTAACTTTCACAAAACAAAATAAAAATTTATTTTAGAAATCAGCAACCCTAATTAAGCAGTTGGAAAAAGGCGAAGTGAATGAAGCGTTCTGGAACGCTCTACAGGCCCGTGAGCTTCGTTTGGTCATAGCTGTGTGCAAGGCGGCAGACCCTGCCAAGGTCTTCGGCGAACCTTGCCTCATAGAGGAACCAATATTATTATCTTTGGCGCAACAACTGTCTACTGATTTGATTCATGACACGCAATTAAAATGCAGGTACCTATTTTATTACCTAATATCTGTTATCTTAATAGTGTACCTATTTATATATACCATATTATTTAGGAGGGGATATAGGAAGTCAGAACCTAACTAATGATAGTTTAACAAATGCCGGGAACTAACTTATTTATGAAAACGGGTACTTTTCGAAGTTACACGAGATTTTTTTTTTTTTTTATAGATTAGTGGGCGGACGAGCAAGCGGTCCCACGTGATGGTAAGTGTTACCGCCGCCCAACGCAAAGCAAAACAATAAAACATTTTGTAAAGCAGTCTCTTCAGAAATTGAACGAAGAACAATATAACTATAGTTAAAATGCTGATCCTTGTGAATTCTGTAGTTTGAACTTTTCGCCTTTTCGGAAACAACATTTGAACCTCTGAAACCAAATTTTGAATACTCGCCTGGTTTATTTTTGGAACGAAGTTCCTTTACGCGACTTGCGGTAAATGTGATTCGAGACAAAATGTAACGTCACGTAAGATTTTTACCCTCTCCATACGCCTTTTTCTTTCTCTGTGTGTGCGTGCTTGCGAGTATCTAGAGCGAGACTCAAGCAGAATAACAGACATGCAGACTAGTGTGTGGCCGGTTGTATAACCTAAATGTTTGATTTGATTCCTTATTTTAAATTATTTATCGAAATACATTCGGAGTTTAAAAAAAAATGCGTGAGGATCTTCGTTCCTGACGGGGGTCCCCTGACCTCACATGTTATTTTTTTATAGTAAGAAGGTGGCAAACGAGCATATAGTCCACCTGGTGGTAAGTGGATACTGTCGCCCATAGACATCCGCGTGGGAAGGGATAGGATGGGAATGGACTCTGGCATATCTCACTCACTACCGAAACACGTACATACATTGGGGAATATGATAAAGTGGGAAATACAGTACATTTCAAGGTAGTATTCTGTGAGAGAAGGGTAACGAGGCCAGTCGAGTGCGCGCACAGCGGCTATTGGATTGCAGCGCGCACAGCGGCTATTGGATTGCAGCGCGCACTCTCCCCCTCATACCTTTTAGATACCTATAAGACGTTAGAGGTTCAATTTTCTTGAGTGGCGCCAAACTTCCATTACTTACCAGGTATTTTATTTGCAGATATTTAGAAAGCGCGGTGAAGCATTTGATTAAAATGGAAACTGCAGCCCGCCAATATTTGCCGCTCGTTGCCAAAGAAGTTAGCAACAATCTGGCGAAGTTTTTTGAAACATACCCCTATCATGTGGCTAGCCCACAAATTAGAATGATTTTCGTAACTATTAATAAAATAACAAAATATCCAAAAACTTTGTAAAGCTTTCAAATACCTACGGATCCTTTTTAGTTTTTAAGTATTCCTAATTATTGTATGATAATAATGTTTGAAATTTTAATAAAATCAACACTATTTACAGGAGCACTATGTTAGTTGAGAATTTGTAACAATAAATATTAGTTATAAACTATATAGATCTGCAATCTGTTTTCTATATTATGTTATTAATTAAATAACATCGACCGTATCGATGTTAAATTGTATTGATCGTAGCATGAAATTAGCATTTTTTAAACTTGTTGTGGCTGTTTAAATTTACTATTTCTTTGATGTAATATTCGCATTAAAATAAATAAAAACTATGTTCTCTACTGTCATTTAAAAATGTTTTGCTTATTACTAATTGGTTTTTGATTGGTTGGCACATTTAGCATCACAAAAATAACCAATAAGAATGATTGTCAATATGTCATAGCTGAGCGTAACAAAACAAAGGAAATGAATAAATTTTCAATTCAATTGAATTGAAAGATGTCCATAACATTGTATGCCATCAACAGATGTTATTTTTGAAATTAGACTAAGACTATAATGCGATTTGCATAATAAAGTCAAGATTTGAATTAAAATCAGTGTGGCGGAGGAAGTGCTTTAAAATGGCTGCTCAGTTCGTCGTAGCGTTTTTATTTTTAGTGGCCAACGATATGTTGTTGCACTGTGCTTCAGCCGCTGTTCACAGCCACAGTATCAATAATGTGGAGCGGGAATCCGACGGGAGCTACCGCCCGATAGACTCCGATCACTACACTGACTCTGGACACAACTCTGAGTTCGATCATGAAGCCATTTTAGGTGCTCAGTTTTGTTTACTATTTGCTTCTGTTTAGTCTTGATTCATGCGGTGAACTCACGCGTTGCCGCATTTCAAAGTTTTATTGCTTTTGATAAGAGATGCGATAGGCAGTGTGCTTGGTTACGATGTCCGTGAAGTACGCGTTGTGTTTACTAGTGCCTGCTACTTTATATGTAACTTATTACTTTACTATAGGCAGTGTGAAGGAGGCTGAGGAATATGATAGACTCAGCCCTGAGGAGTCCAAGCGGCGGCTCGCACAGCTGCTGCCCAAAATGGACCTCAACGGAGACGAGATAATTGACCGCTTAGAACTTAAGAAATGGATTCTTGGTTCATTTGTGTAAGTAAAAAAACATTTGATAATACCAGAAACAAACTTGATCAATTTAATTTTGGATTTTTTTATATGCATATTAATTATTTTATGATAGAAAAATTGAACTTCATGACCTATTTGGACATCATGTGATAGTATGATGGGCGGATAGAATAAAATAATAAAAACCTTATATGATTTAGGATGATCTATATGACACATTACAAAAAGATTCACCAAAATAGACATTTCTGTTTTAAAGTTACAATCCTTATTACATACACAGTATAAACTATTCATATAGTGAAAACTTTAGGAACATTCTTTGTTTTATATTTATATTATGTCATAAAGTTTTATGTTGTGTTTTATGATTATTACAACCTTATTGGATAAACGTGCTACATAGAAGTTAAAATTGGTTCGGAATGGCGCAATCCCTAAATTATCGTAAAGAAACAAACACAATCCTTTATGTAAACTAGCATTTTCACGCAGCTTTGCCCACTTAGAATCTGATTTCCAAATCAGTTTGTAAATCTACTTAGATGACTTCACTATACATTATTGCTATATTATCCCATCATTTAGATAATAATACCCTTGCCCATTGTTTTCAAAATTATTGCAGGAATTTTGATAAAAAATGTCATCACACCATAGTAGCGAACCTGAATAATGCATGATTTATAGGAGCAAAGACATATTTAACATTTGTCACCATCTGTGCTCAGAATAAAGGTTAATTAGATACATGTCTCATATTGAGGCATTGAATTGAAAATGATTTATGCATATGCTCGTAAATCATTAGCAGCCAGAATATAATTTAAATTTACAGATCAGTGTTAGTAACTGCACATAACAGTGCCTGTGTGACCATACTTTTACTGTGGCCAACGTAAGGCATATTAAAACTATTAGGCTATGTTCACATGACAAGCACTTAACGCGCGTTATAAAAACGCGCGTGTTAACAACTACACGAATTTTATTCGAGGCGTACACATGCTAATGCACGTTTTAAGTAAATGCATTAGCATGTTAGTAATTAAGTTAGTATCAAGAGTGAAATCCCTTAATTGTTCCATTTACTTCGATCGTTCGAGATTACTCCTCGATGGCGCGACCTTTTTTTTTTTAGGATAGGTGTTGTATCAAGAGTGAAATCCCTTAATTGTTCCATTTACTCCGATCGTTCGAGATTACTCCTCGATGGCGCGACCTTTTTTTTTTTTAGGATAGGTGTATCAAGAGTGTAATTCCTTAATTGTTCCATTTACTCCGATCGTTCGAGATTACTCCTCGATGGCGCGACCTTTTTTTTTTAGGATAGGTGTATCAAGAGTGAAATCCCTTAATTGTTCCATTTACTCCGATCGTTCGAGATTACTGCTCGATGGTGTGGCCTTTTTTTAGGATAGGTGTATCAAGAGTGAAATCCCTTAATTGTTCCATTTACTCCGATCGTTCGAGATTACTCCTCGATGGCGCGACCTTTTTTTTTTTTTTTAGGATAGGTGTATCAAGAGTGAAATCCCTTAATTGTTTCATTTACTCCGATCGTTCGAGATTACTCCTCGATGGCGCGACCTTTTTTTTTTTAGGATAGGTGTATTAAGAGTGAAATCCCTTAATTGTTCCATTTACTCCGATCGTTCGAGATTACTGCTCGATGGTGTGGCCTTTTTTTAGGATAGGTGTATCAAGAGTGAAATCCCTTAATTGTTTCATTTACTCCGATCGTTCGAGATTACTCCTCGATGGCGCGACCTTTTTTTTTTTAGGATAGGTGTATTAAGAGTGAAATCCCTTAATTGTTCCATTTACTCCGATCGTTCGAGATTACTCCTCGATGGCGCGACCTTTTTTTTAAGATAGGTGTATCAAGAGTGAAATCCCTTAATTGTTCCATTTACTCCGATCGTTCGAGATTACTCCTCGATGGCGCGACCTTTTTTTTTTTAGATAGGTGTATCAAGAGTGAAATCCCTTAATTGTTCCATTTACTCCGATCGTTCGAGATTACTCCTCGATGGCGCGACCTTTTTTTTTTAGGATAGGTGTATCAAGAGTGAAATCCCTTAATTGTTCCATTTCCTCCGATCGTTCGAGATTACTCCTCGATAGCGCGACCTTTTTTTTTAGGATAGGTGTATCAAGAGTGAAATCCCTTAATTGTTCCATTTACTCCGATCGTTCGAGATTACTGCTCGATGGTGTGGCCTTTTTTTAGGATAGGTGTATCAAGAGTGAAATCCCTTAATTGTTCCATTTACTCCGATCGTTCGAGATTACTCCTCGATGGCGCAACCTTTTTTTTTAAGATAGGTGTATCAAGAGTGAAATCCCTTAATTGTTCCATTTACTCCGATCGTTCGAGATTACTCCTCGATGGCGCGACCTTTTTTTTTAGGATAGGTGTATCAAGAGTGAAATCCCTTAATTGTTCCATTTACTCCGATCGTTCGAGATTACTCCTCGATGGTGATGGTGTGGCCTTTTTTTAGGATAGGTGTATCAAGAGTTAAATTTTTTAATTGTTCCATAGACCTTCTTTTTTTCCTTGTGCTTGATTACCCAGCACTAGCATCGATAGTGATTACATAAAAGAGTTAAGGAGTTACTAAGAGGAGTTGGATCCGCAGGCGGAGTAGGATTAGGTGAGTTAAACTACTCCGAAAAGTCTTGATTACCCACCACTAATACTAATGGCCGACGCGAAAATCCCCGAATATAAAAGAGCAATTAGAGCGGTTTTGTGATATTAAAAAATATACATATATAAGAAATCATAATTTATAAAAATACTTATGTTTTCGTTTTAATTAGGTACAAAGTTGATTTTATTCTAAGTATAATTAAAAAAAATCTTTATTAAATGATAAAAAATTGCAGTTAAATGCCAGGTATTTTACGTCGAAATTAGGGTTTGTTCCCGGGAATTCTCGTCCCGGGAATTCCCGGGAAATCGGTTGGTCTCGTTCCCGGGAAATTCAGCTCGAGAAAAGTCGAGACATCGAGAAATTTAAATAAACATTTTTACGCTTAGCTTTCTTTGTAAATGCGAGGTGGCGGCGGCAATCGGCGGCATCCTTTGACAGCGCGGCTCGTGTCTGTCGGTATCCTTTGTTTTCGCCGACAAACGCAAGCGCCCGCGCGGCCCCAGTTGTGTTTCGTTCATTCGTGTTTCAACTCCCGCCGTGTTCGGATTACTTCGGATTGAAAATCGGATCATAAAGCCAGCATAGTGTACTTATTTAGTAACGTACGAGTAATAGAATTGCAGAGCAAACAGGTAAGTTTTGTTATTATTTATTTAAAACTAGCTTTCCGTCCACGGCTTCGCCCGTCATCAGCCTTTTTTTTTTTTTTTTTTTTTTTACGTGGGGAAATGCCTTTATGCATACCCGCCGTTCCGGGGGAAGCGAACGGGTTATGTCGGGCTCAGCACCGAAGCACCACTACCGACTAAAACCACCACGATGTTCCGACTTCCTCGGCTATAACGGGGACAGCGGGCCCGCTTTCGCATTCTACCGCTGCCCCGCCAACGCCGCTGTCCGCTTGCGCGGACCCCTCACGGGAGAGCATCACTCTCCCATTGAACCACTCGAGCGACGCCCAGGAACACAATGGGCGTCGTCTCCTCTGAGGACCCCATCTCTGTCCGCGTCAATTGCCCCC
This sequence comes from Sesia apiformis, assembly GCA_914767545.1. NCBI lineage: Eukaryota > Metazoa > Arthropoda > Insecta > Lepidoptera > Sesiidae > Sesia > Sesia apiformis. The sequence continues at coordinate 22,024,217 of OU611949.1, read as the reverse complement.
GCATCCGACGCCCCAGGTCCTCCGAGCGGAGACGGAGTTCGAGCTCGGCTAGCTCGCCCCCGCGTCCGCGCTCACCGGAGCGGGCGAGCGAGAGGACCAATCTCTCTCACCCGCTCCTCCGTCTCCCCCTGCGAGACCACCGTCTCACAAAAGGAGACCATCTCCTCCAAAAGTTTCACTGTCGACAATCTCTGATCATACTGTCGGCAGCGAAAGGTCCCTCCCAACGACCGCAGCCAAGGACTGCCGCGGCACCCCATCCGCTGGACAAACCTCCAGCGCATGCTTTTCTCCACCGTGCCCTCTGCCTATACAGAGGGACACGCAGAGACGATCCCTGTCTCTCCGGCGTGCCTGCCGTCCAAGCAGCGAGACACGCGGAGACCTTACGTGTTTCTCTAAATGCCCCCAACTTATAGGGGACACGCAGAGAGACCCAAACCCAAAGGGTACACCGTCCACCCAGGCAGAGCCCCTGTACCTGGGTAATGCTACCACCGCTGGAATGCCGAGAGGCATCCCAGGGTCGATCACCTTGTTCTCCACTGTGCCCTCTGCTCATTCAGAGGGACACGCGGAGACCGTCCTAATTTCTCCATGCTCCCCCCCAATAGCGAGGGCACACAGAGAAACGCCACCTTCTTGGAGGCGAGAGACCAGACCGGCAGTCTTATTAACCAGTCTGGGCCCCCGCCTCCCCACCTTTCACCGCTGGAACGCCAAGAGGCATCCCAGAGTCGACATCCATCCTTCTTTCTCCATGCGCCCCCAACAACTGGGGCACACAGAAAAACGCCACCTTCTTGGAGGTGAGAGACCAGACTGGTAGCAATCAAACCAGTCTGGGCCCCCGCCCCCCCACCTTTTGCCAGGATATTAGCCAACAGCCACCAAGATCTCCCAAGAAAGGAAAAGTTGCTGACTGTTGCCCAGGGTGCACCGTCCCGAACCTGTCGTTGAGCCATCGTTCCCTGCGGACGTATCCAGAGGGACAAATGGACCAGCGACAGATCGGGCACACGAGGAGGTTTCCCGGCCACGCCACCCCCGCCCGTCATCAGCCTAACCTAACCACATCAACCCACTGCTGGGCATAGGCCTCCCCACTGTTGCGTCAGTTATTTTGTAGGTACTAAAATACTTACTAATCCTTGAACTGTTTGTTATAGATTTTACAACTGATGGACCAAAATGGAAACTTCCAAAGTTTGGAAATATTTCAAAAAAAATAAGGACGCCTCAAATTCGCAATGTCTAAAATGTCCTAAAACCATATCCTGTAAAGGATCAAACACAAGCGGACTAGTGAGGCATTTAGCTCATGTACACAAAATTGATGTAAGATCCACCGAGGCTCAAATGAACACAGAAGACGGATCTACCAGCTCGTCCAGTTCCGGGGTGACGGCACCAAAAAAATCTAGAAGTGCTTTTGAAACTATGCACGTACAGCAGACACTGAAATTTGACGTTCAACCCAGAAAATCGTTAGGTGAAATTTTAGCTAAACTTTCTGCCCAAGACGGTTTTACTATAAGAGGCATTACTAAAAGTGAATTTATCCGTGAATCACTTGTTGCCAAGGGGTATAAACTCCCAAAGACCCAAACCGAAGTAATGAACCTAATATTGAAGTTTTATGATGAAAAGGAGAAAGAGATGATAAAAGAGCTTTCTCAGATTTGCACATCAGGAAACCGGCTAAGTGTGACAATTGACGAGTGGACAAGCATACGAAACAGACGATATTTTAGCGTCTGTGTCCATACAGCAGAGGCAAAAGTTTACAATTTGGGGCTAGTTTACATACTCGGAAAATGCGGTGCCGCAGAGGTTAGAGAAATAGTAGAGGAGCGTTTGAAATACTTTGGGGTAAACTTCGAGCATTACGTCTTGGCCGTAACCAGCGACGGGCCAAATGTTATGAAAAAATTTGGCAGAGAGAGCCCCTGTGAGATGGTCCTCTGTGTAAACCATGCCATCCATTTGGCTATTCTTGATACCTTTTGTAAAAAAAAACCAGAAACTACAGTTGCTAGAAGAAACACACCTGTTAGCGACGATGAACACAGCAGCTCTGATGAAGCCAGCACTGATATCGACGACGAATCTGATGAAGAATCTATATTGCAACCTGATGACGACATAAATAAAGTCCTGAATGAGACCCGTTCGATCATAAGATTTTTCAGAAAGAGTCCTCTCAGAAATATCACACTACAAAAACATGTGAAGACTGAATTCGGGGCAGAACTAGCCTTATTACAGGATGTCAGAACTAGGTGGAATTCAAAGCTAACAATGATTGAGCGTTTCTTGAAGTTAAAAAATTCCATTAAAAAAGCCTTGATTGATTTAGATAGCTCATTTAAATGGAAGGAGGAAAATATTTGTGTACTACAAAAATTGCTGTTGATATTGACGCCAACGAAACTTGCAGTAGAAGCATTGAGCAGACAAGGTGCCAATTTACTAACTGCAGAGGCTATAATAGACGTGTTGCTAAAACAATTACAAAATATCGACCACCCTTTGGCTCTTCAATTAGTAGAATCTCTTAAAATGAAAATATCAGATCGTCGGAATACACCTCTAATATCGCTGCTACGCTACCTAAACAGCCCCGATAATTTTATGCACAAAAAGAGTGATTATTTTATCGATAATAGCAAGACATTTTTAATTGGATATGCTGAAGACTTATTCAATCGCCTATACCCCACTGTTCCCACTACTACAGAACCTTTGACAGAAAATAATTCAGAAGTTGTTGAAGCAGGCGTAAGCGAATCAGAACCTGAACAAGACAGCTTTGCAGCTCAATTAGAGAGAGCAATAAAAGGTGTTTCGAAAAATGATGAATCAACTAATGCTGTGGTGCTTTCAAAATCAATAATAAAAAAAGAGTTTTTGCTATTTGAAAAAACAGGCAAGAGGACTCCTAATCTGGAAACACTATACAAGGCATTAATTTCAGTCAAGCCGACTTCAACAGAAAATGAAAGGGTATTTTCCATATCGGGAAATGTGGTCAGTAAGATTAGAAGCCGCCTGTCTGATAAATCTATTAATGCTTTAGTTTATCTTAAGGCATATTTTATAAGAATTAATAAGTAGGCTTAAAGACAGTTATTTTTTTCGTATTAATAGCAGATACCTATTATTTAATTACATTAAAACTGCCAAAAATTGTGATGCATACCATATCACCCACATAGTGAGATTAGTGAGTGACTTTTAGTTATGATGAGAAAATTTATGATTGTTTTTAGTTAAAAATGTTTGTTTTAAGCTGATTGTTAACAGAGATTTTGTTTTTTATTAAAAATTAGTGAGATTAGTTATGGTGAGAAGAAAAAATATGATTGTTTTTAGTTAGTATATTTGTTTTGAGCTGATTTTTTATTAAGAATTAGTTTTTTGTTTCAAATTATGTTGATTTTATCATTTAAAATAAACACAATTAAATTAAAGACTCTTTTTATTATTTAAATAAAAAATCTAGACAAAAATTTACTTTTTTCTCGACAACCCGAGAAGACCCGAGAAATCAGGCTCGAGAACTCTCGACACCCGAGAACTAAAAAACCTCGAGAAATCGGAAACCCTAGTCGAAATTGACGCACATTATTTTATTTTTTCTCGTGATTTGTGTTAATTTACGGAAATATTAGTACACTATGTGTCAATAATATATACTATGTATAATTGTACCTTATCTTGTACAATTAATGAATTTTAGTGGAAGAAACACGGTTCTAAAGTTCTTACTACGCGCGTTTTTGCTAAAACATGGTTGACTACTACAGAATAAATAAAGAAATATTTCTAAATATATTACATTAAATGTCAATACAAAGAAATGAACTATTTAAAATATTTACTCAGAAATGTAAGGCAACTTTCATTTCACCTATAGAAGAGTTCCAAAACTTGTATTTTTCGCTTAAAACGTGAAATGGCTCTTATAATAGACATATATTGATAATAATATGGGGTTTCGTTACATAATGTTGTTAAATGCACCGTAAGAGCTGTTATTTAAACATATTTCTGCAGCAAACTATCTCACGAGGAGGCCGAGGAGCGCATGTCGGAGGCGGACGACAACAACGACGGTGTGGTAACGTGGACAGAGTACCTGCAGGATGCTTTCGGGGTTGAAGACGAAGAAGAAATTGGTGCTGAAGATACGGGGGACACGGGCATGGTAGGGGTGCGCAAGTTTGAACTTTATTTATATTGGCTATTGGGGCCCCATGAAAATATTTTTGCAAGGACATTTACAAAGGCATACTCGTATGTCTCGTAGGGTCGGGGGGGGGGGGGGGGGGGGGGGCGTATCCGGTATCCGTCCGCTCTTGCGTTATGTGTAGTTAGGCGGTACCTCTTTGAAAGATCAGGGGAAATATTATGAACTTCCAAAAACTCAAGTTTCAAGCCATTAAAATCCCTAAAATTCTAAACTGCTTTGTTTTATTTCGTATCTATTAGTAGATTCAAAGAATTGAGAATGTCTGCGTTGTTTGTGTGTCTATGGTTAATTGTCAGTTTTGGAATCCACTGTAGGTATAATAGTCCAAGATCCCACCGCGTGATTTCTACGTCCATCTGTTATTTAATCAAAATACAATTTTTATAGATAATTATTAATAGAGAAATACGGTTCTGCCCGGTTGTCAAGTAAACGAAATTGTTCGAAAAAAAAAAATTAATTAAATTTTAATTAAAAGTAGGTACTTGCGGCCATATTTTGATAGGCAACCCGGCAGAACCGTATTTCTCTATTAATAATTATAAAAATTGTATTTTGATTAAATAACAGATGAACGTAGAAATCACGCGGTGGGATCTTGGACTATAAGCAGGATGGTGCTCCAAAAAGATATTTTTTTTATTTATTTATATATTATTTATTTATATTAACATATCCAAGCACAATTTAATATATTATGTACAGAAGTGTTAAATCTAATTGACATCTCAATAATGTGACGACAGCATCATTGACATTTTAGCAATAAATTTATTTGTAAATAAGTTAGTGGTTAAAATTAAATAAAAAAAGGAAATAAAGTAAAATGAGTGAGAACATAGCAAAGGGAGACCCAATTATGACGCTCTGTAGTCGGACGGCGTTTGGCTTTGTTCTTGAAAGTCCGCAATTACCGTCTGCGAATAAGTCCAGTTGCGGATTATTCGGAAGCTAATTGGTTATATTTTCTACACATACTGGAAATGGGTTTGTCTAGTGCGGTGTGGGGGGGGGGGGGGGGTATAATACGAATAATATTACGAATAATACGAAATTGCAAGACTCATTCACAACGTAAAATGACTGGCAATTGGAACTCATAATAAACCCTTAGAAGTCTTTCAACTTTACGTTATGCTCCGGTTATCATAGGAAGAGCGCTGGTACTTCTGTATATACAGTCAATTCCGCTTAATCGGGACACATCGGGACCAGAACATTTTGGCCCAATTAAGCGGCTGCCCTAATTAAACGAAGTTCTACGGAAAAGTGTCTTTTCCTGCAGTTTAATTTCACATTAAATGAAAACACATTTCTGGTTCCTACCATTAATTACCACTAGTCAACAAAAAAAAATATTTTTTTTTATATCGTAAATAATTTCATGTGATTCGTGTTCTATGTGCTAGAAATAATGTAGAAAGTCAAATAAAACATTTCTATCACGTCACAATTTTATGATATATCAATATGTATATTTTTACTTTTTTTAACAATTTTTAAACTTAAATTCATTCATTTTGGACTAAAAAAACTTCCTTTTTCATTTTTTTTCGTTTGTCGATGGTACTCTGTGGTTGGGGTATCCCTAATTAATAACCAGTAGTAGTCTGCCTGCATCGCAGGGTTCCATTTCCCTTGACATCGTTTTTCAATAACAGCTATATCTTATTGGAATCGCTGTCCGTGTTCATCACTCATAGCTCCCATATTTTCGGGGGTAACTCTTTGTGGATCAACTAAACAGTCAAATTTAACATTCTTTTGTCCTGGAATGTAGTATTTCTTGAAGGTCATATTTTCTGAATGTAATGTTGATTTCTAGCGCGGCTGTCCCATTCACATAAAAAAACAGCAATACTTTGTGTAGCCAGTCTGGAGCCCCAAAAGCAAAGCGACAAATTTAAGTCAGCACAAATGAACCATTTATGTGTATTGTACTTGATTTTTTCCAGGATATGTTTCAGTACGTCGTAAGTTTCTTTGAAATGGGCACCATAAGCTACTGGCAATGAAGGAAATTTATTTCCATTCTGGAGCTTTTAAACTTGTCTTAGACGTGTCAATAAAGAGTCGCCAATCATTTGGTATGTGCTCATGACCCATCTTACCCATCAGACCGTCGACATCAGAACAATAGACTAAGTCTCCATCCGTTGAATAAAAATCTATAAAGAAATTGTGCCGCTTGCGGTATGCAGTAACATTAACATCCAACTGAAGGAAATTCCATTGCTTCAATCTTGAACTTAATACTTCAGATTTCTCTTTAGGTAAATCTAAATCTCTAATTAGATCCTTAAGCTCTGATTGACTAATCGGATGTGAAAATTTTGAGGTGTTTGGAACTGGAAACTCCTCCTCCCCGGCATAATTCTCTTCATAGTTCGGTCACTTGAAGAGTCACTATATAAGAGTCACTATCATATATAAGAGTCACTTGAAATCGGTTCAGTATTACGTGGCTTCTTAGGTACTGGAAGGTCATCCGAATGTGGCACTGTTTTCGTAACAGACGATACATCTGGGTATTTTATTGTGGACTTCGATTTTCTTGAAAATCTTTAATTAGTGAGACAAAAGTAGCAGTCACTCACATAATCTTTAGGTTCGCGCCATATTGCAGGTTGACGAAAAGGCATTCCATTACATTTTCCTCTAAACCAACATGCCAATTTTGAATGGCAGGTAAGACAACATATATGTGGCAACCAGTATTTATCTTGATTACGAACATCCAAGTTAAAATATGCACTATAACACTCCTTAATCAATGATGTGATTGCCTTTTTTTGACTTTTTGGTGTGTATAAATCACAAATATAGCAAAAACTATCAAGAGAATTTGTACAAATGTGAGACATGTTGATAGATATATCACCAACTAATTATTTTTACAACGTTAGCGCAACAATAAATGCTTTAAATTTACATCTACCCTCAATATAAGTTTAAAAATATGCTTTTTTCTGAATTCAAATATTCTGCCAGTTTTAGACGTGATGTAAGGAAACTAATATTTTTCAGGTAATAGGAGTGAGTATGTCTACGAAATGTACTACATACTTTATACGATATTTTTTTGGTGTTGACTAGTGTTATTAAAGAATATAAATGAACATTTAAATTTAGGTAATAAAAAATAAATATGTACATACATATTTTTTTACATGTAAAAACAAACATGCGTGTGATTCCCCGGTGATACACGTTGGAGCTAAACTAGATTGAAAGCAACGGTATAACGCGGCCGTCGAGTGCTCTTATGCACTCTTTATGTTCTTAAAGACCATATTCATAATTGGATGTTTAGATTTTTTCTTATAATTTTTTTTAAATAGTTACTTAAATATTACAAATTTCGATCTTAAATTTTTCGTCCCGATTAAGCGGAATATTGTCCCAAATATCCGATGTAAATTAACGTTTTCTTCATAGTTTGAATTCTGTTCTTTAAGATTTTGCCCAAATAAGCGGCTGCCCCGAACAACCGGTGGCCCAATTAAGCGGAACTGACTGTAATTATATTTTAAGTTGTCCGCATCACATAACAGAAAAAGATAGAAATTAAATATTGTTATAGGATCGAGTTGGAAAATGATTTTTACTACATGTTAAACATTTATATTATATGATAACTATAATAACCCGAGCATAAATGTACATGTTTTGGTTAGACCCGGTAGGGGGAGAGTGCATGCTGCATTCCCACAGCCGCTGGGCGCAATCGACTGGCCACGTTACCCTCTCTCGCAGAAGACTGCCTTGTAATGTACTGCTTTTCCTACTTTATCGTATTTCCCCAATGTACGTACGTGTTTCGGTAGTGAGTGAGATATGCCAGCGCCCATTCCCATCCTATCCTTCCCCATTTTCCCAATCCATTCGTTAATCTGCAAAGGTAGGCAGCGCTTCCAGGGTCGTGCCAACGTTTGCCATTCTGGACTGACGTTGGCATGTATCGCGGATGTCTATGGACGACAGTATCCACTCACCATCAGGTGGACTGTATACTCGTCTGCCGCCTTTCTTTTTGTATATATAAAAACTTGAACTGAATACAAATTGTAGCGTTCCCCCCCGAAGAAATTATACTAAACTGTCGTTTATTTCAGCTGATACAAGACGAGAAAAAAATGTGGACAGCAGCCGACACCAACGGAGACGGCGAGCTGGACATGACAGAGTTTGAGGTAATACTTGTATATGTTAATTTATTACAATAAACTGTGTTCATTATACAAACTAATTATTCACCTATTAATAACTAATTAATTAACTATATTAATCACCAATAATTAATATACGTCCATGGATCCAGTCTATCCATATATACACGACAGCGTTGGACCGTTTGGAATGTCCGCAGACGCCCTTTCCAGCTTGGTGATTTGAAATCAGGTCTTCCATGAGTCCTATCATAAGAATAAATAATAATACAAGTAATTATTTACTATTCCTAAGGTCCCTATATTCAAAGCCGAAGTGTGAATCTGTTCCCATTAGTTCCACTGATCAGTTCTATCTGCCTAATAGAACTAATGATACTTTTTCCCCCACTAGTCGTACGTTTTGTTCTACCACAGAATAATAGAGCTAGTGGGTCTTTTTCCCCCACTAGTCCTACGTTTTGTTCTACCACAGAATAATAGAACTAGTGGGTCTTTTCCCCCACTAGTCGTACGTTTTGTTCTACCACAGAATAATAGAACTAGTGGGTCTTTTTCCCCCACTAGTCGTACGTTTTGTTCTACCACAGAATAATAGAACTAGTGGGTCTTTTTCCCCCACTAGTCGTACGTTTTGTTCTACCACAGAATAATAGAACTAGTGGGTCTTTTTCCCCCACTAGTCGTACGTTTTGTTCTACCACAGAATAATAGAACTAGTGGGTCTTTTATCGCCACTAGTCTTCAAAATCACACTTAAAAATGAATCCATCCACACTTAAAAATGTATTATTCACACTTTCAATTAGGTCTACTACAAAATCAACAATTTCATGTTATAACTTATACATACGTAGGACCTATCGAATTTAGAGAAATGTTCTTTTCTTTTTTTTTTCAAATCAAATCATTTCTTGCCTGACTATATAAGGTACATAAGGTGTTCACAAAATAGAAAAAATACTATAGCCTACCGGATAAGATGTGCATTGTACAATATTTCCTAATTAATGTCGTCAATAATATTTAAACCGTAAATAATAATAATTCTTAAAATCATCGATAACATCAGTCATCAGTCTCTGCCAATTATTCTATATAAAAAAAAAGTAGATAACATTTGTCATTGTTAAAATGACAATTAGTTATTAATAAATTAATATTTCTTGGTCAACAATAATAAAATGTAGCATCTCAATGATTTTATAAATATAATCGTATTGTCACTTTTTTACTTGAAAGTCAGGAAATTCTCTTAAACTATAAAAACATTCCTCCGATAACCATTTTTATGGACGAAGGCGGCAGACGAGCATACAGTCCACCTGATGGTGAATGGCTACTGTCACCCATAGACATCCGAGATACATGCCAACATGCGCGCCCAGCAGCTGTTGGATTGTAGCGTGCACTCTCCTCCTCAAGGTGGATTTTGTTCAGTACTTTTTTAAACGTTTTAGAAAGACTACTCTCTCCGTACCTCACGCTCGGTAGATGGCTTGGAGCGAACTCGCAAATAGTAGTTGATTTATGAACGCCATGGTTGCCCAGGTATTCACCAACCCCGAGGAGCACGAGGTGATGCACCCGTTCCTCATCAACCAAACCCTCAGGGAGAAGGACGCCAACCGCGACGGACAGATTGACTTCAATGAATTCGTTGGAGACAGAGGTCAGTTCATTTTAGCTTTAAGTGTATATTTCACATTATTAGGCTTTACTGATCGTTGCGCTGTACTCCACGAACCACGCAACCCAAAACAACAACTTTTTGACAGACTGTTTGTCTGTCAGTGACAGATAAAACTTCTATAATGACACTTGGTATATAGTGTTTATGTGCCGGGATAACATTTAGGATGCTTTTTATCCAGATCGATTATAGAGCTCCCACGGGAATAATAAGTTCACGCGATCGAAGTCGCAGGCACCGCTAGTGTTGTAATAAATAAAAATCAATTATTTTTTGCTCTCAATACTGCACAAGTGACAACTGCCAAAAATGTTCAGTCGAGTACTGATTATGTAAATCTCGTCCATTATACTGCTTCCTAATTCTTCTTACGCCAAAATTTTCCCAGTGAAATTAGCGAAATCGAATATTAAAGTTAACATTTTACGAATCTTGGGCATGTTTTTAAAGCGAATATTCTTCACGGCCACAGTTTTTATTACTCTGCAGTCGGGTGTTTCAATTAATTTTCAATTATTGTTTATCAAAATCGGTCCAGTAGTTTTAATGACTTATACGATTATTTTGGGACATTATTTGATAAAAGGAACCTTATTGTCGGCCAAATAGGTGGATTGTAATCCTTATTAACTCTTAATCTCGTAATCAATAATCTCTCGTAAATCACTTACACCAAACGAACGAAGTTGCGGGCAAACGCTAGTTATAAATAACTGTTTCAAAACCCGATGGCATAAAAAAAAATCAACCGTTTGATAGTCTGCGTTTGGCTAGTTATCTGTCGAGTGTCGCATCTTAATTGACAGTTGCGTGTTATTGGGTTACATGTCGCGTCAAAAACGTGTATGTTTTAAAATTATCGTGATAATGCCCAGTGGACCTCATTATAAGAGCTTGAATGTCGTAGGATTTGTGTTCTGTCGTGGCAGATAAAATGCATGGCATCAGCCTGTAACATCTCACTGTTAGGCACAGGCTTCCCCTAGTAAATCACTAGGGAGTTTCAGGTAATAATCCACCACGCGGGCCCAATGCGGATTGCTGCATATTTTTTTAATAATAATAATAATGGCGACTTTCCGGTAGGGAATTGAGGACCTCATCGCCCGTAATGAGACAGCCGTGTGACATAGCTGCCCCATCACCCAATCAGTCCCCCCCTCTCTTCCAATAAGGTCAGGGAGTACTCACCCTGCAGTGTGGGTTGTCGTGCTTGCAGGCGATCATCACACTGGGTCTCGATGCGGAGCACATTCGTTGACGCGAGGCGGGGTGCTTTATGCTCCCTGTCGGGCGGTCTCGGCTCAATCAAGTTGAGGTTGGGCTGGGGCTGCTGTTGTGGCGGGGGATATGAAGTATTCCTGTTCTCGCGTTTATAGATGTGCTCTGTATAAATTTCCAGACCAACGGTCCCTTCGGGGAAATGGGTGCCCCCCGTTGTATGAAGCCCAAATGCAAGTATGATGATGAATGAGAGATGAATGCGAACAAAGTCGCTTGCCTGGGGGTCACCAGGGCACGTCCAGAGCTGCCGCTGGGTGTGGCAGAAGGCGACGTAGCCAAACTAGAGGTGTAGCCCAACCACCAGGCTCACCCTCACGTCCATCATCTCTACCAGCCGGCTTCAATCAATATTAAAGCAATGAGCTCATGTTCTAAGTTATCGATATACTAACTATAGTCATAATATTCGTTGTAGTCCTTGAAGTATTTTAAAACGCCTGTCTATATTTATAAAAGCAACAGTCTCCTTTTTTAAGACCTTTTTTTTTTCAAAATCAATACACCACTGATCCAAACCACAATAGTCTGTAACGGAATCCAAGATGCACAATTATATGCACTTAACCTCGTGTCTATCCAATTCATAACAATGTAACTGGGACAATTATCTCCAACAGTAAACAACAACGTGAGATTCAATTAAACACATTTAACGCCCTTGGCTTTAATAAGACTAGATTTCTGGGCTATATTGGATTTTATTGTGCTACATATTTTTCTGTTGGTGTATTAAATACTAAAAAGAACGTGGCATCTTTAACATACCTCAATAATAATAAATACTCTTACATACAAATAAATAGTTATTACATGTGCACATACTCGTAATTATCTTTAAATGACAGAATACAATAGGCGACCTTATCGCTAGGGCGATTTCTTCCAGGCAAGCTCAATTATACTCCTCGGTACCTACGATGAAAGTTACATTACTATTAGACAGGATTAATTAAAAACTATCTGTACCCTCTTAACACTAAATATCTTTTATTAAAACTAACTTGTTTGAACTAGATATTATCGATCAAAACAGTTTTTTTAATTATAATGAATTTTCTGATTTTGTTACTCTGTATTACACTGCATTACCGGTGGCAACCCCGCACACTCCGTTCATAAACAGCTGCTAATTGAACCGCTGCTGTCTAGATACCTGTATTTATGTAAATTTATGCTATAGATGTGAGTTTACGCCCCATTCTCAGAATGTCCCATTAGCAAAAAGACCCATTGGCAGAATGTTGCATCAGCAGATTGTCAGACTCTTACGAGGTAATGGTTTATTTGCTTTGTTTATTACTCGATTATGTAAAATATTCATTTTACATTATCGAGTAATAATAAAAAGTAAGTAAAATAATTTTGTATCCATTTACTTTACAATCCGACAATCTTCTGATGGGACATACTGCGAATGGGGCTTTCTGTGAATAGGGCGAGTGTACTTATGCGGTGCGAGTTAGTGGTTTGTGTGAAAGAAAGTGCTGGATCGTTGAACAAAAGTTGCTAGTTTATACAAAAGCATTTCAGTGTAGATGGTACTGATAACACTGTACGTCATCTAAAAATAAAAGTGGGTAGCTATTCTGGCCCCAAAATACTTTAACAACTCGAGTTTGTAGTTGAAATGTTAAAAAAATGTCTAAACAACACTGATTGGTTTTTTGGCGGGAACTCGAGAAGTGAAGATGATTTTTTGTTTGATTATTGTAAAAATAATTGTGTATTAGGCGTTTTGCGGTTTAATAGTGATAGTTTATTAAACTTCAAAGTGTTCGTGCATTGTGTTTGTGATAATCAAATAAAAGCGTTGGATTGCAATTTTCTTGTGTTTATTTTTTATTTTTTTATCTATCTATTATTATTATTATCTGTAAAAGATCGTTGTATATAAGGCAACGAGCATATGACCAGTTTCTTGTTGTCACTGTCACCTAATAACAAAGTGACTTGGTTCTCAATACTTACCCATCAGGCACACACCAGGACAAGTCCTGGCTGATAGCTGAGAAGGACAAATTCGACCACGAAGTGGACCGCAACAGGGACGGTGTCCTCGACGCGAACGAGATACACCAGTGGGTGATACCCAACAATGAGTAAGTTTGCTTTCACATATTTTTTACAAAAATAATGATATATTTTGACTCATTTGAATAATTTATTCTTTGTTTCTGTACGTTAACATAGTTGACTCTTACATTATTATCACTGGAATTATTTTAATATTGCAATAATTAATAAAACTGTATGTACTTGGTTACATTAATAACATTGCTATTTTATATTTGGATGCCTAATGGCTAGACATAGATATTTTTTTCACAAATTGTTGCAGTTAACGTAATTACCTATATTATTCTACAAAGGTCGACAGAGAAACAGTTTAATAATGGTTTAATTGAAGATAAATGGAGACTGTTGGGACATCTGCGATACATGCCAATATCAGTCAAGATTGACAATGACAATGAGATTGTCAAGATAGAGATTGACACGTTCCCGAATGTGCAGTATACTTTTGGGGATTTAGGAGTGAAGTAGGATTGGGAATAAGAAGTATAACAAAATGAGAAGTTTACCTTATCCTGAGAAATTCATATTTTACGAGTATGTATGTTAGTATTTATGGTATAGAGCACGCCCAATAGTTTGACATAGATTTTTTTATGAAAAAAAAAACGAGCATCTATTCCATTCCACGATGGTAAGTGGACACTGTCGCCCATAGTACATACCTGACATATGCCAACATCAGTCCTGAATGACAAACTTTGCCACATCACCGCATGCGCTGCCTACCTTTGGAAATATAGGAATGGATTTGAAGAAAGGGTTGAAAAAATGGGGAGGGATAAGATGGGATGGGAATGGGCTCTGGTATATGTCACTCACTACCGAAACACGTACGTACATTGGGAAATAAGATATAGTGAGAAATTCAGTACATTTCAAGGTAGTATTTTGTGAGAGAGGAGTTAACGAGGCCAGTCGAGCACGCCCAGGGGATGCGCACGCACTCTTCCCCTAGGTGTGATCGGTCTGCCAAATATTAGATACTTTCCTAATTGTTTTAATCTAAGCTATTTAATTAGATTAATAATATTGGTTTACAAATAATTTACAAAAACGGCTCAACACTTTAAAGCTGTAATGCACACACAAAAACATCCCCAGAAAAGTACACTTTCCAATTAAAAACATTGTATGAAAATCCGACCATCTCCTAAAGAAATATCAGACACAGACAGACAGGCAAACAAACATACACGCCAAGTTTATAGTCCGTTCCAATTCAATTTATCCAAAATGTTAACAAAAATAGCAGTCTGAGGTGACTGACACGACCTTACATTTAATAGCCAGATGAAGTTGGTTCTAGATTCAAAGCTAAATGTTGACACTTTCATTGATTTGGTTTTGTTTAATTGGATTGAAACAGACTATACACAAATATACAACTCCCGTCCTTTTTGTGTCGGCAAACAAAAATGCTTATTTACACACAAAATGTCATTACAGAGAAATAGCAGATGATGAGGTAGACCACCTTTTCGCGTCAGCAGACGATGACCACGATGACTTATTGTCATTTGCGGAGATTCTCCATCATCATGACGTATTCGTAGGCAGTGAAGCCACTAGTTACGGCTCAGACTTACTCGGGGAACACTTTGATGACGAACTGTGAGCAGTAGACTGGGACCAGCGAGATCTGGTACCCGAAATCATCAATTTTGACAAAAAGGGAGGATTATACATTTTTTTTACAAGGTTAAATAAAAAAAATTTGCACTCACTTAACTTTGGATTATTAACATTAGTGTTATAATGTATTCACATTAAAAAAGTGACGTCATCCGTCCAATGTAGCATAACAGCGTTTATTGGTCAATCGAGGAAGCGCTCCCTCTCATAATTATCTATCAATAGGTGAAATCACGTGATTGATGGTGATGACACCACTTTTTTCTTAATTTGAACAAAATATAACCACCTTTGTTTTAAGACTTGAACCTGATGTTTTCCCCAAAAAATATGTTTAAAGAAGTCTCTGACTTTGTTCCTCTGCACTATATGTTATATATGCTACTACATATAGTGCAAAATTTACCTCAAAATAAGTTATACAATGTGTAAGTTCTGTACAATGTGTTACTACATATAGAGAGATTCCCCAAAAGAAGTTACATTTTTTTTTCATAGTAAAAGTCCCTCACTTCGTTCCTCTCTATCTATACTATATGTTACTGCTAACTTCAACGCCGCACACTACATTCATAAACGGCCGCTACGATTAGACACCTACCTACATGTATGTAATTCGGTGCGAGTGTACGTACGCGGCGCGAATAAATAGTAATGTAAAGTAAAAAGCACGCGTGTTTTATATGCTGCATTATGACCCTAAAAACGCTGCAATAAGGGCCAATTTACGAGCAAGTGTGTTGAAAATTATTATTTATAATCTTGCTTCGGCTTCCAAATTTCATGTAGAAACAAATTATAGGTATGAAGTAATTCATACAATGAGTAAATGACAAAAAACTAATGATTTTTATTCTTTAAATTCTATACTTTCAACGGCACAAAGTAACTTACTACTGCTATACTGTCCTAAGAGGAAAAGGCGTTAGTAACATATAAATTATATAATAAGTCATATTTTATATGCGAAAATTAAAAATAAAGAGAACCAATGGTTATTCTTAAATCCCAAGTTTTTAGTTTAATTTCGTGCTTTTTTTTTACTAAGGAGAGCAGTATTTTTTTGCACATTTTTGTTCTGTGTTAAACTTTACTAGTCATAAAATAACTGCTTGCGTGTACAAATAGTTTTAATATTTATACCATTAAAATCATCAAATATACAAAATATCATGTCATATTTTAAAATTCATTGCAATAGTCATGGACTTGTTTTTTTTCCCCTTGTCAATAATACACTAGAGATGCGCCGAGTATTCGCTAATAAATTGTTTTATGTTGAATTCAGAAAAACTTGGATTAAAATACTGTATCATTTAAGTAATATTAGGTCAAGAAATTTATGTTACGTGGTTAAAATGTTACATAGTTTTGAGAATAGTAGACATAATTATTTAAATTTAATAAAATAATTTACAAGGCAGCATTTGAACATGAGTTATATGTACAAAGGTGTCTCATTGGCTACACAAATCTTATGAGATTTATCTTCTGTATTTAGATCAGCAGATGATTACTCAAGTTAGATAAACTCTTTATTGTAGACCAATTACATGTTGCAAAAAGACAATTTAAGTAACACGAAAAGTACAACAGGCGGCCTTATCGCCACAGCGACTCTTCCAGGCAACCTTTCGGCAAGTTACTTCAGTATGTACATTTAAAAGCTTTCCAAAAAGTATCAAAATCGCTCTCTTGTCAATTTAATAACTTTTATTTTCTATCTTCTTAAACTGTCGTTTTTAAACTAATTTATGTAAACTTTCAAGTGTTCATTCAGCCTTGTATAAGTAACTATCTTCGTAAACTGACAATTTTGAAACTAAGTAAACTTTCAAGTGTTCATTCAGCCTTGTACAAGTAGGTAACTGTCTTCGTAAACTATCAATTTTGAAACTAAGTAAACTTTCAAGTGTTCATTCAGTCTTGTACAAGTGGGTAACTATCTTCGTAAACTGTCAATTTTGAAACTAAGTAAACTTTCAAGTATTCATTCAGTCTTGTACAAGTGGGTAACTATCTTCGTAAACTGTCAATTTTGAAACTAAGTAAACTTTCAAGTGTTCATTCAGTCTTGTACAAGTGGGTAACTATCTTCGTAAACTCAATTTTGAAACTAAGCAAACTTTCAAGTGTTCATTCAGTCTTGTAGAAGTGGGTAACTATCTTCGTAAACTGTCAATTTTGAAACTAAGTAAACTTTCAAGTATTCATTCAGTCTTGTACAAGTGGGTAACTATCTTCGTAAACTGTCAATTTTGAAACTAAGTAAACTTTCAAGTGTTCATTCAGTCTTGTACAAGTGGGTAACTATCTTCGTAAACTCAATTTTGAAACTAAGCAAACTTTCAAGTGTTCATTCAGTCTTGTAGAAGTGGGTAACTATCTTCGTAAACTGTCAATTTTGAAACTAAGTAAACTTTCAAGTATTCATTCAGTCTTGTACAAGTGGGTAACTATCTTCGTAAACTGTCAATTTTGAAACTAAGTAAACTTTCAAGTGTTCATTCAGTCTTGTACAAGTGGGTAACTATCTTCGTAAACTCAATTTTGAAACTAAGCAAACTTTCAAGTGTTCATTCAGTCTTGTACAAGTGGGTAACTATCTTCGTAAACTCAATTTTGAAACTAAGCAAACTTTCAAGTGTTCATTCAGTCTTGTACAAGTGGGTAACTATCTTCGTAAACTCAATTTTGAAACTAAGTAAACTTTCAAGTGTTCATTCAGTCTTGTACAAGTGGGTAACTATCTTCGTAAACTCAATTTTGAAACTAAGTAAACTTTCAAGTGTTCATTCAGTCTTGTACAAGTGGGTAACTATCTTCGTAAACTCAATTTTGAAACTAAGTAAACTTTCAAGTGTTCATTCAGTCTTGTACAAGTGGGTAACTATCTTCGTAAACTCAATTTTGAAACTAAGCAAACTTTCAAGTGTTCATTCAGTCTTGTACAAGTGGGTAACTATCTTCGTAAACTCAATTTTGAAACTAAGCAAACTTTCAAGTGTTCATTCAGTCTTGTACAAGTGGGTAACTATCTTCGTAAACTCAATTTTGAAACTAAGCAAACTTTCAAGTGTTCTTTCAGTCTTGTACAAGTGGGTAACTATCTTCGTAAACTGTCAATTTTGAAACTAAGCAAACTTTCAAGTGTTCATTCAGTCTTGTACAAGTAACCACAAGATACTTTAAAAGAGATTTATAGTTCATGCTTGAGCGAATTTTTTATTTCAACTTTTCTAGAGCGCGCGTGCAATGACTAAAGTTATTATCGCAGTGTAAATTGAATCAAATAATTCGACCGAACATTCGGTTCATCAACGTGTAACCGAATTTCATTATTTTATTCTAATAAATCCAAATTCGGCGCATCTTTAATTATTAACATTTTTCTCTATATTTTTATAAGACTTGATATAGCATTAATTGTACAATATAAAAGTAATATAATAGTGCCATAAGTATTAGTATAGCGTGTACTTATCTCAGCGACCAAGTGTGCTACGGAATGTGTATGGCAATTAGCTGACTAACTTAAATAAACTATTATTTATTATATTTGCTGTTGTTTTATTTCCCGAACTTATTTTTTGCATTAGAATGCGGCAGATAAGCAACGTTAATTCTCCTACTAGTAGCATAAAGTATGAATCGTGTGCGTCATGACGCTGGACGATGGGAGTGATGTCTAAAAATTGCTAGCTACGTAGTTCGAAAGATATAATGGTGGTCAGGTACCTAACATTTGTTAGGTACCTAGATTGCTGATACCTAAATACACATATCACTGACAATTCCGTAGCTTTTAAAACTTTTAACATTTGAAACTAACATGGTCATAGTAATCATAATTGCCCATTCGAAGGTTGTTTATTGTATGTTGGGATACCTGATCGTAGTCTTGAAGAACGACTTTGGTCAAACAAGTGCTCGTGTAGCGGCGCGTCGGTGACAAGAGGTGCGATGATAAAAATCCAAAATTATCATCAAATTCCCCATCAAACAGGTGTTATAAAAGCATAGCTATGCTATATCTTTTGATCCACCTGGTTACATTAGGTGGTCAGTTTGATCTGACTACGAGAATTTCTCTTCCCCGTGGTCAGATCGGTCCAACAGGAATCAATGGCTAGACTAAAAAAAGTAAAATTAACAACAGAAATGTTAATATTTATTTAAAATTTGTCTACAATTTGCCCGCGAGACGTGGGATCGTCGACAACGTGGACAGTCATTGGACGAAGTACATCAAACTGTTTGGTATCGCGGCACTTATACCTCGTTCCAATTCAATTTGTCCAAAATGTAAACGCATGCTGGTCTGCCGTAATCGACACGGACCTCAAATTAAATAGTAAGGTGATAATTGTAGACTGTTTGTCCAAAATTTAAAGCCCAATATCAAGATATTTCATTGATTTGGTTTTGTTTTCGGAAAATTGGATCGGAACGGACTTTAGTTTCTAGGCGAGATGTTTTTCAGTGTAACAAATTTGCGCCAAATTGGGTGGCAGAGCCGTATAGTGTCCACTGTTAACGACAGGGAAATAACACAATAAAACGCCAAAAGCCATTTACAATATTTTTTTATTCAATATAATAATCTTAATAAATCCAAAATATTTACACAATACAAAAACATACAATATGACCTGGATGAGCGTCCCTCCGCCACCGGAGTCGCACTCGACAACTGAACGTATGTAAGCTCTACTTCTATTACTTGGGTGCTGAGTTGGTCCGCATCCGCGCTTCGGTACTCGCCTACAGGTCCACATACAAAACCAAAATATCAGACGACCTCTAGATGTTCAATAAAATTGTACAATATTATTGAATTGCGCCTTGCACGAAAAAGAGTTCCGATACACTCCCTAAAATGAACAAAAATATTGGCGCAATCGGTGAAATGCACATTATAATTGAACGTCTAGTAAATATCACATAAGGGCCCCCCCTTATGTGATATTTATTCATTTTCTTATATTCGAGAGGCTTGTAATCAGAGTGGATCCAGGTCACAATCATACTTTTCCATAATAAAGAATTTTGTGACAGAAAACTGAAATATAGTGCATATTTCTTCAATCTAAACTCTTTCAACTTTTAATTAAGACCTTTGTATTCATAATATATTGTACTTTATCATAATTTTTGTTTTTATATTTTGCAAAATGCCCAAACATCTTAAAACTACGTGAATGTGGGTTGGATCCACTCTGATTAAAGCCCCCGATCATTTGTACTTTAGTTCTTAGTAATAAGGTGATGTATATCGCTGTTGATTAAAACAATAATCAAACAAAAATAAAATCTGAGGACGTTTTTCTACGGACAGAAGGTGGCAGACGACCGGCCAGAGAACCGTCGTGGAGCGAGTGGATACTGTCTCCCGTAGACATCCGCGTCATCATGTCAACATCAGTCAAGAATGACAAACGTCGGCATGTCCATGGATAGTCAGGAGTGGATTTGGAAAAAACGTCATGCCAGACATATTTTTGAGAGTAATACATTCCCATATTTTTAATCAATGAAATTACAGGTGTTATACATTATCAACGACAATCTTTTGTGCGTGGATGCTTACACGATCATCATCTGCCTCGTATGAATGAGCCTTATTACAAAGAAATAAAGTAGAATATCGTTTGAATACTGAAAGTTGCCCTTTGGTTCGAACGTACCACGGGGACACCTGATCTAGAAATCAATCAAAATAATTGAACATTATTTTGAAATGCTTTGATTTATGATTAAATATATTGTTAAAACATGTTCTCAAATATTTTGATTGACCATTTATATTTTTTATGAAGTTATTATAGTCGCTCAACTTCGCTGTTGGCTCTCATCGATTCTGGACGATAGATGGCGATAAAGTATGACGAAAATATAAAGACATTTAAAGAAATGTCACCCATAAATTGTCAAGCGAGGAGCCCCCGCCCCCCGCCCCGCGCGTGAACCGATGAGCACCGCCAACAAAGTTGACAGATTTACATCATACAAATTATATTTTAAAAACAAGACCTGGTCATACCGAAGGTGGAGCGACATTACTACTACTGTCAAGTTTATGTGGTACTTGTGCATGGTATGCGCGCGCAGGCCTGCACATACTAAAAATGATTTATTTCAATAAAAACAATACTAAATTTCAACACTTAACGTCTCGATTTACCAAAACAACAAAATACATAATATCTATGTAACATATATAATTTATAAAAATCTGATAGTGCCGCCATGTCACGCGCAGTACAAAGTTTATTTTCACAAAAAGCGCTATAAATATTATGGATCCTTTTTAAGACATTTAAATAGATTTTTCGTTAGCCTACATACAAAAATTCATTTTGGGACTGACCTATACAATTTCAGGGACATTTTGTATGTCGAATGCATCGATCACTATTTTATTATTGCTAGCATCATGCCGGGTAATTCAGGTCATTGTTGCGGTAAATTCTAGGCTTCTTATCACAAAATAACAAGTGTTTTAGGTGTCTCAAAGCGTCAGGAGCTATTAGCGCACATAGATGTTGACGTTCCTTAGACATTCTCATAAATTAATCCACGGAAAATCTAGAAAAAAAAAAGAGGTGAATTGAATGTATAGGCAACACAATATCACATCTGTCGAAAATTCATAGCAATCACCTAAAATTAATAGCCAAGTGACTATAGTGTCTGAAAGACAGATTACATGTGTTGCCACTTTAAGGAATCAAAGCGTAAATGTGAACGAATTATAATAAGCTACATCGTTAGGTGATATTTAAGGTATTGTCACACTGCCGCTGAGTAACTATAGTCTATACGACGTAAACTGATAGTGACGTCATCAGCTTTAAACAGACAAGACAGGGTATGTTCAACCATGGCTCAACACCGACCGGTACTACGAAACGTTGTTTTGTTCATCTATTTTATTGTTTACTATAGACAACAAAACGATATTTACATTCTTGTGTACAACGGAGTACGATACGACGCGATGACGTCGCTATCAGTTCTCGTGGTAGTTTATATGAATTCAAGGCCGATTTAAAAAAAAAAACGTCTAACAGTTCTTTAGCAATTCAAGTTATGCTGCATCTCTTTCAATATTGCGAGCATAGAAAAAGATGCATATTGATTGTCAAAAAGCCTCATAGCACGTTTTGGAACGCAACATAGGTATACTTACGAATCACGTATAGCGGTCAGTGTAACATCGCGATTGACAAAACAAAAGGGTATTTATTTCCTAACAAGCCAGTCTATACTTTTTAACTGCAATGTATGGGTTTCTAGACCGCATGCGATTATCCCTGTATGGAATGCGATTTTTACAAACTTTAATTGTAAAAAGAGGATAGATAACTGGCACAGTTACGTGAGACCGACCGCGTTACATTTCACTTAAAAATATTCATTTTATAGAATATACATAATAATATAAGAACATTTTGTCCGTAGAATAATTTTAATGTTAAAAATAAGTATACATTTATAACTGAGAAATGTAAATCTAATAACTATATTGAACTAAATTATAATGGATTTGTCCTTCCTACACGCGTCAGTGATCAAATAATTTATTACACAGACCGATACGATTCATTCGATCGATTGATGTTGGTGACACTGCAGGATGTAGGAAAGACCGGTGAATGAAGTGTGGGTGAATGTAAAATTAGCCTAGACCTGTGAACGACGCAAAAATGACGAAGAACGAAGCGGATAGTGAAAACGGACTTTAACATCTAAATTGAACATGTGTTGCCAGCCGCGAAGCTGTGTTGCTAATGTTAATTAATTTTACCTAATCAATTAGTTCAGCCTATATACTTAGGTGTTAACAAGAGACCAGCTCGATTGTACATTTCATTTCTGTATAAAACATACTTTTTAGGTACAATTAGAAACATTGACGAGCCGTTGTACACGTTAACTGTTAACGGTATTTCCATAGTCTGCACTAAAACCGAAGTGAATCAAAGTGATGCATGTTGATGAGAACGTAAATGCACCTTCACCACAATCTGAACAGTAATGAAGCTTAGGCTTTATAGAACGCACTTTAGTTAGACAAAAACGATCAATTTTTCTATCAATAAACGTATAAATTGAATCAACTCTTTCAAACTAATATCACAATAATTATCTATTTATTACGAGATTAGATTGATAAATAAATTTTCAGAAATTACTGTCAAAATTAGTGACAAAGACATTTAGTGCAAAAGAATTTTTAATATGTATATTGAGCTAAGAACGCACTGGTTGTTAGCTCAACCGCGCGCGTTTACACAGTGTGTAAACGCGCGAGATTATCGTGCGCGAAACAGTGCAACTGAGTGAATAAGACTTCGTATACACTAGAGTTAAAAAAAAAATTGCACGTTGCTTAGATTTTTTTTCCTAAGCAGTTTTACAGACGATACCTAAAAGGCACTACAAATAAATAATCTGCAAGGCATTCCATTCAAATTTATGTCACATTTTTAAGCGGCAAATAAACGCACGCCTTTATGCACAATGGTGAAAATAACAAACCGTTATTGGTAACGGCTTTACCGCAAAAATATTTACCCTACGAGTATAATAATGGATAAGAGCAGATCTCCAAGCACTTTTGTCCTAACTAAAGCACGATCTTTAATAAAATATACTTAAAAACGACAGCACGGCTTTAACCGAATCTTGTTAAGTGAACCCTTACACTATGCGGCAACAACTGCGAACTGCCTACCTGCCTACGTGAAACGGAACCAAATATAAATATATATATATATGTATATCATTTATTACATTACATTATAAAGTTAATCTAGTTTTATGGGTTTCTCGTGTTGTAAGGGACTGATTACATTCATTCGGCCCGGTTCCACTTGAACAACAACCATTGACTGGTATTTTGGTATATTTTTTTTTGTTTAATTTATTGATTTCAAGTTGGAACTGTGAAAGATTTAAAAATTAAACAACTTCACTTCAGAACTGCCACGTGTTTCTTAGCTTCCACAGTATACGGTCCAACATGAAGTAACCAAAATATTCAGGAAAGTAATCAAATGGTCAAGTTCAAATGATATCAAACTGAACAAATGTAAAATACACGCTATAAACAAGAACAACATTACACTTTTATACAGAAATCTAAATCGTTATCCATACAATATACAAGATACAACATTTACAGTGGTGTTAACAATCAATTTCCTTATGTTTAATGCAACGAATTAAATGTCAACAGTATGTTGGTGTTTCTGAAAGATAATTTCAAGTATTTTTATTTCTTAACACCGTGACACAGTATCATAGTAAACAAAATACAAGTAGTTTATATGGAATGAATGAAATTATGTGTATGTACTAAATACGAAATAAAAAGCAGTTCTTTTTTTACTATATTAGTGTCACGTGAGGGGCGATAAAGCGACCAGTTCAGTGACAATTTAAATTTAACTTCTTTATTGTGGAGTTGAAAATGACCTCTCCTAATCGCCTCCCTGCTGTTATTATCATTAATTATTGATTTTAATTCAATTTCCAATTGTTTATTATAAGGTTATAATAAAGAATCATTATATAATAATGAACCATGTAATACACAAATGAAAGTAAAGTCAATAATAATAAGAATGTTGAATTTAATGGCCCATGCCATGCGCTAGGTCCAAAGACTCATTGCAGTCTAGAAATTTACTATACTTGTTTATGATACGGTAATATAGAAATTACCCAAACAAATATCCATCTTTTTTCAAACAAATGTTCGTCTGAGCTCGGATCTGGGACATTTTGCACAGTAAATAAGAACCCTACCTACCAGCGGAAGTAATTTTACATCGTCGTATTGGTAGCTTTATCGCTAATTGAAAGAAAAATACAGAGAACAACCGTTTATTTCCAAATGTAAAAGCAAGCATTCATATATTATATTTGAATTTGAAAATTGATTCTATATGTATAACAGGTGTGTGGTTTGTATGTGCGCGTGTGAGATTGTTCTTGTGTATAGTGTGTGTGTGTGTGTGTGTGTTCCCTTGCGCCGGAACTGTTCATCATTCAATAACGTACCACATACCTCAGCCCCCGCGCGCGCCCCCCTCGCCGCGTTTACATTTTGTCTGGAAATAAAAATGGGAAATAATTATATTATACAATTATATATTATTAAACATTTCTGCTGTTATGTATTATTTATTATAATAGTGTGTGTTAAACAATAGTGTGTGTTATATAATAATATATTATTGTGTGTGTTTAAGTGTATTTTTAGGTATATGCCTGTATTTACTATTTTATATATTTTTTAAATATTTCATTTAAATTTATTGTGTACGTATATTTATGTATTGAAACTAAAAGTGCATCCGCGTTCTATTTTCTGTTTGGTCTGGTGGTTGATTAGTAGAGTGCCGTTAGGAATTAAGTCCGCCTTTAGTAGTGGACGAAGACGGCAGACGAGCATACACTCCGTCTGATTATAAGTGGATATTGTGGCCCATAGACATCCGCGATACATGCCAACAATAGTTGGCAAACGTTGGCACGCCCCCGGATGCGCTGCCTACCTTTGGAGATATAGGAATGGATTTGGAGAAAGGGTTGGGAAAATGGGGAGGGATAGGATGGGAATGGGCTCTGGCACATCTCACTCACTACCGAAACACGTACGTACATTAGGGAAATAAGAGGAAAGTGGGAAATGCAGTACATTTCAAGGTAGTCTTCTGTGAGAGAGGGGTAACGTGGCCAGTCGAGCACGCCCGGCGGTTGTTGGATTGCCGCGTGCACTCTCCCCCTCAGATGGTGTCAAATACTTGTGCAATGAAATTTAAATAAATAATTCTGCGGTCTTTTAAACATCCGGATTACACTGGGCAGTAATTACTATTTGGGCGATAAAATGATTGATTGAGTAGTTAGATAAATAGCTCATTAGTTCTCGGGTTCTGTAAAAATCAAACGTTATTTTGGTTTAAACCTTTCCTACCCCGAAACGATTGGTCTCGATTAGCTTCTCAGCTCAATATTTGATTAGCTTAGTCCAATATTTCTAGCGCATCGATTTCTATACTGCCTATCTGATTTTCACTCATTGAAATATTTATTGAGCTACTCACTTCAAGACACGTTACTCCTAGATTCCATTTTTTGAAACAAGGTATTTAGATGTGTACCTAGTGAATGTAAATATGTACCTAGATAGAAAAGGCCAAGAAAAACAACCCTGCAAGAAGATAGACGGATGGTCATAGTCGCCAAGAAAGACCCCTTTAAAGGTTCCATATTGATCCAGGGGGGGAAGTATTTGAGGCAGAACCAAATGCCAGCGTGTCAGCAAGAACCGTTCGACGACGACTAGTAGAAGCAAAATTGTTATTCCCAACAGTTGCTCGAAAAGTTACTTTGCTGAAAAGTGAACTAGCAAGTTTGGCGTTCACTGGGAATTATGAACATTGTACCCAGGGGCGCCGACTTATAAAAAATATTGGGGGGGGCCCATACCGGGGTCCTGCCCCGGGAAATTTTCTAAATTTTAGATGAAAATTAGTGAGTTTTAAAGTTTTTTTAAGTATTTTAGAGTCATATGATCAACATTAGAACCCCGAAAACTCGAATTTTTGACGGGGCTCGGGCCCCCTCAGGCCCCATGGAGTCGGCGCCTATGATTGTACCTATTCTCGGTGGAAACATGTGTTATTTTCTCACCAGACCAAGTTAAATCTCATTTCATCAGATGGCACACAATACGTGCAGCGTCCTGCAAATACAGAAATTAACCCAAAATACATTTAAAAAAAAGCAAGTAAAACACGGAGGCGGCATTGTTAAAGTTTCGGAATTTAGAGTGGGACCTGTAAGAAAAATTTAAGGTAGTCTTGATCAACACCAATACAAACAAATATTAGAAGAAACCATGCTGGCTTATGCCGAAGAAACTCTCCATCAAATCGTTCTTCACAAATCAGTGGGTGTCAGAACTAGATTGGCCCGCGAATAGGTCAGATATAAACCCTATTGAGTTTCAAGAAGCTTGGAGAGCAACAATTCTATGGAAACATGCCATAAGTGGATATAGTTGATGTCGCGTCCACGTCAAACTGTAATATCTAACAATGGCAACAACACTGGATACTAAATTGTACTATCTATATAAATAAAGATGAAAACGTTCGTTTGTTCGAAATCTTAAATCTCCGGAAGTTCTTCACCGATTGCTTTCAAATGTTGACACAACGTTGCATTCGAATACGCGCGTGTTTTTATTTAAGTACTATCACAGGGTAAACACATGCTTTTCTACTCCAAAACAGGTAAAATCAGGGTAAGCGCCATCTGTTGGGCGGCCACAGCAGCGGCCGTGGCCGGGTACAACTAGTAGTGAACAGAATTTTGTTTAAAATAGTTATAAAGACAAGTATTTCGTTTCATATGTTTTCATATGTGTCCCTAATTAGTTATCCCGCACTGAAATACATAGTACGCGAGAATAATCATGTTTCATGTAAAATAAATATTAACTCGGTGGGTTTGTTGGCCAAGATTTCATTTTTATGCATGAATACCATCATAACGTCGGTATCACAGTTGTGGAATGGTTAGCGAGAAGCCCAGATATAAATTCCATAGAGCATTTATGGGATGAGGTCTTTACCTCATCGCATAAATGCTCTATGTTCGGCGTTCTATGGTCCATAGGTGTTCGAGCTCACCACCCAGCTACGCAGACCCTGCAGGAACTGAAAATTGCCGTCGAGGGAGAATGGGAGAATATTCCTCACGTCATAGTGACGTTGATTGATTCCATGCCAAATCGCATAACGGCCGTCGTCAACGCTCTTGGAGGCAATACAAGTTAGTGAATAAACGATTTTTTTAGGTAAAACATTGTTTTCTTCAAAAATCCAATACAAGTCTTCCCACGACTTGTTACACTTAAACTCGATTTTTTCAGTACTCTGAATTCAAATTTGGAACAATGGCATACTGAAATGATGGTCAGGCCATCAAATCTGAAAATGCAGGATGGCTCGATTCAGGCGTCCGGGTGTATATATCAAAAAGCACAATATTTTATAGATGTAAAACAATAATACATAAATATAAAAATATCAGTGTAACAGTATTGCACTTGAATATTTTGAAAATATGTGATAATTTGTTTGGGATGAGTTTACCATAATCTACCATTTTACATGCAGAATTTGCCTCCGTTCCATGGATCCACAATCAGACTCCGCCGGTGGATCCATGCATATTTTTTCTTCCCCTTGGATCCACAGGCGGATTTATAGATAATTCTTTTTCCTCTTCAATCCACAACTGAATTGAAGTTGTTAGTAATGAATTACATTGTTATTGTTTTACATAAAATGCGTAGTTATTGTATCATTGCTTTAGCCGAATCCACAAATGTGTGGATTAAAGTGGCCCAGAAATGCATAATTAAAACATGTTATTATATTTGAATTCCTAATTTGATGGACCGAAGAGGAGGAAAAATTATCCATGGATCCACCAGTGGAACCTGATTGTGAACGGAGGCCAGAATTTTAACGAAAAGTGCGTATTTTGAGTAGTTGTATCATTTGGCACAAACTGTATCTCAGTATCTACAACTCGTACCGCAGTGTGGATCAGACAGAAAAATCCATTTTTTTTCTGAGTATGATGTACTTAAAAAACGAAGTGATATTTTGTGTTAGGTACCTGCGCGGTGGTGTATCACTTGCAGCAGGAGGAGGCGCGCGGCTGGTCGCCGTCCGCGAGCCGGCGGCCCCCCACCGCCGCGCCGCCGCCCGCGCCCTCGCTCTTTGGTAACTTGTTCGCTGACGAGCAACATAGTAATACTTATAAATCCCTGATAACTAACGCGGTTGAAACTCAACCATACCGGCAAAGTCCCACTGCGATGCACAGACCACCCTAACGACTGGCGCACACGAGGCCTACTGCCTACGTCCGATTTGCTTTCAAAGACTAGTAGATGTGTTGGGGAATTTTTGATCTTATTCCGATGTGGACAAAGTTGATTTCTGTTTGTTAACGATAACCCCTTGTTAATGACGAGTAAAGTTATACACGGCATCCAATCTAGTTATAGTTATTTAAACCTCACAAACTTAGCCGCCCATTGGAAGAGATAGAGTGGAGAATAGCACCACTTTATCTCTTCCCGTGGGTCGGGATAACAAAGTCTTGTGGACTTGTGGTAGCCCACAAGTCCCGAGGAACTACACCACCTTTAAGAGTGGACTCGCCAATTCGTTTGGTCAGCATGGCGTTATAATACATGTGTACGAGGAGCACGCGTGTCCATCAGTTGACAGTTCATAAAAGAGCTCGCTACAATGAAACCACAAAACCTCAATAAAATTAGCGTTGAGTTGTTTGTTAATCATTTAGCATCACCCCCAAGGCATTTAAGGTGGTAAAAGGTAACTTCTATGGACACAAACAACAATTGCCTCCCTGATACTTAGACAAAACCATTTGAGCTCCATTACTACTCGGATATTAGACAAAAAGCGCAATAACTATGGAGTAGTTCTATGGAACTCATAGAATACGAGCTTCTTTTTCATAGAAAGCAAACGGCAGACGAGCATACAGCCCGCCCCGATGGTAAGTGGATATAGTCGCCCATCTGATAAAATGGAAAGAGGGAATGGAGGTTAAGTGAATTATCATTATTATTATTGAAGGTTTCTTGAATTCAAAAAAACTCACAAGTAGCGTCACTGCAACCTAGAAAATCTATTGTGACTTCTCTGAATTACAGTCCACCTCAGACCCGAGGGTTCCATGAACGTGTGATGATCTCAAGAATGAGTGCTATATCTAAAGTCAAAAAGTGTGACGAAGTGGAGAGACGTGTGATCATATGACAGCAGCATACAATGTTACAAAGGTATGTGTTATCACTCACCGATAGCTAAGAATATGTCGTTGACGTTCATGGCGGTCTTCGCACTGGTCTCCATGAACAGCAGTCCGTTCTCGTCCGCGTAGGCCTGCGCCTCCTCGAACTCCACCATGCGCTTGGCGGCGAGGTCGCTCTTATTGCCGGCGAGCGCGATCACTATTGACGGCGACGCTTGCCGCTGCAGTTCCTTCACCCAGTTCTTGGCGCGCCCGAATGTGTCCTGGAAAGGTTCCAAGGCATGTTTTGTAAAAAAAATACTTTCTTGTTGTGAAGTAGATGACAGGACAGATGGTCTATAAGATAGTAATTGTCAATGGCATAATGTGGTTTACAATGATGAGTTTAGATTATCAATTGCATCAAAAAGGAGAATGGCAAAATACAGCTAAAACGATTAATAATCCAAAATTATTTACATCATAAAAAGTCTAGTCAATTAATTATAAATAAAAAAAATGCTATACAGTGTCCTACGTACTCTCCATACAAATGTAAGATTTTGTGATAATCAATTACACTATCGATTTACCACAAAACGTGGTGAATTTATCAAGGAAAATCCTCTCGCGTAATGGGTGAATTGAGTAACGCCACCTCGCGTAATATATTAATAATATCATGAATTGCACCCTCGCGTAATTGGTCAATCAAGTGAAATACCCTTACATAGATAAATCAATAAATAGAAGAATGCATACGTAACCAACAGTGACTCGTAATTTTTTTTTTAACTTAAACAAAGACGAGCAGTGAATAAAAACAACTCATAATTGCACACATTTTTACTCCAGTTAATAGGATTTTGCAAGGTCGGCGGCGCACCCGCATCACGCATCACGTGGGACCTCGCTTGCTCGTCCGCAGTCATATTCTGTCCGTAGTCAAAAAATAAGTCATATTCTGTTTGTAAAATGAAATGATGGCGCATTTTAGTTACTGAGACTGCGTCATCTATCGTGCAATTGTTGAACTAAGATTTTAATAATAATTTCTTTTAATTCAGAACATAATTAAGTTAGATCCCTAAAAATATTAGTAAGATCAGTTATATCTAAAATACGTTAGTAATAAAAAGTAACTACAAGTATTAACTATTATTATTTGTAGAGATGGACAGCCACTTCCAATGTCCTTTTTTCCTCAAAGTGTATTCAGTATGCTGTTGATACCGCCAAATAAAATTCGTTTAAAATTCACTATTTTAAACGATTTAACAGACAATAAAGAAAGATCTTCAATGAGATTATGAAGGTTGACACACGTTGAAGATACGCAAAGTCGTAACATTTTTAATCAGAGCTAAATAAATTCTGACGGTACCTTTGCTTATTTATGTAAAAAAATCAGTGATAGTCAGTGGTAGAATATTAGTGCAATGATTCCAATACATCATCATCATCATCATCTCAGCCTTTAGACGTCCACTGCTGGACATAGGCCTCCCCCATTGTCCGCCATTTAGACCTATCGGCAGCGACCTGCATCCAGCGGGTGCCCGCCACCTTTATGAGGTCGTCTGTCCATCTAGCAGATGGACGTCCTCGGCTTCGTCCGCCGGTACGTGGTCTCCATTCGAGAACCCTTCTGCCCCATCGGCCATCGGTTCTACGAGCTATGTGCCCTGCCCACTGCCACTTCAGCTTGCTAACCCGAGAGGCTATGTCGGTGACTTTAGTTCGTCTACGGATCTCCTCATTCCTGATTCGATCACGTAGGGAAACCCCGAGCATAGCCCTCTCCATAGCTCGCTGTGCGACAGTGAGCTTATTTATGAGGCCCATAGTCAGAGACCACGTCTCGGTGCCGTAGGTCATCACTGGCAACACACACTGGTCGAAGACCTTCGTCTTCAAGCACTGAGGTATTTTGGACGAGAAGACGCTGCGTAGCTTCCCGAACGCTGCCCAGCCGAGTTGGATTCGTCGATTGACCTCTTTCTCGAAGTTGGACCTACCTAGTTGGACCGTTTGGCCTAGGTAGACGTACTCGTCAACAACTTCGAGAATCGAGCTCCCAACTGAAACTGGGGTGGGCACGACATGGACATTCGACATGATTTTCGTCTTGTCCATGTTCATTTTAAGGCCCACCTGTTGGGAAACTCGATTGAGGTCTCCGAGCATTGTGCTAAGATCCTCCAGCGATTCTGCCATGACCACGATATCGTCGGCAAATCGAAGGTGAGTGATGCATTCGCCATCAACGTTGATGCCGAGTCCTTTCCATTCCAGGAGCTTGAAAGCGTCTTCCATCGCAGTGGTGAAGAGCTTCGGAGAGATAACATCTCCTTGTCTCACACCCCTCTGCAATGGAATCGGCTCCGTGCTCCCTTCCTGTACTCGGACTGACATGGTGGCGTTGTTATACAAACACTTCAACACTTCGATATACCGATAGTCAATATGGCACCGCTGGAGGGACTGTAGCACTGCCCAAGTCTCGATCGAATCAAAGGCTTTCTCATAGTCCACAAACGCTAAGCATAATGGCAAGTTATACTCCTCGGTCTTCTGTATAACTTGCCGCAGCGTATGGATGTGGTCTATGGTACTATAGCCTTTTCGGAAACCGGCTTGTTCGGGAGGCTGGAAGTCATCAAACCTGCGCTCGAGACGATTCGTGATAACCCTCGAAAACAGCTTATAAACATGGCTCAGAAGCGAGATGGGCCTATAGTTCTTCAACAAGGTCTTGTCACCTTTCTTGAAGAAGAGCACCACCACAGTTCCGTTCCATGCCTCCGGCGTAATACCTTCGAGCAAGACGGAATTAAAGAGCTTCTGAAGGACTTTCAGTACCGGTGTTCCACCCGCTTTCAGAAGCTCTGAAGTGATTCCGTCCTCACCCGGCGCCTTGTTATTTCTAAGCTGTTTGAGGGCCATCCTAATCTCGTACAGGCTGATGTCCGGGATGTCTTCGGTATAGTGTCGGGTCAACTTGGCTCTTGGGTCTTTGGCCAAGTTGCCAACAGGTTTAGCGACCGAGGTATACAACTGTCCATAGAACTTCTCGATCTCCCTCAGTACCTCTTGTTTGTCGGAAGTGACACTGCCGTCCTCCCTCTTCAGCTTCGTCAACTGGCTCTGCCCAATAGATAAGTCTCTTGCGAACACTTTGGAGCCTTTATTCCGCTCTATCGTCTCCTTAATACGATTAGTATTAAAGAGACGGATGTCGTGTCGCAAGGACTGGTGAATCCGTCTATTGAGCTGCCGATATGCTTCCGCGTCATCAGGAGTCTGCAGTGTCATCGAACGTCGTTCCGCCAAGAGGTCGAGGGTGTGGTCGGTGAGCTTTTGGGGTCCATCTCTTCGACGATGTCTGAAGAATTTAGACCCCACCGTATGGACAGTTTCTACCAACCTGTTGTTGATATCGTCCACTGCAACGCAATCCTCTAGGCAATCGAAGCGATTTGACAGTTCAAGCTGAAAGCTTTCGGGATTCTGTATGTGGGCAGCAGTAGGTCGGAGCGTAGACTTCATCAGGCGGGACCTTTCTAACTTGACGTTTATATTCAATGTGCCTCTAACCATTCGGTGATCACTACCGGTTTTCACCCTGTGGATCACGGAGACATCATTGAATATTTGTCTCTTTGTGGCCATAATGAAGTCTATCTCATTTTTAACGGAACCGTCGGGGCTCATCCAGGTCCACTTCCTATGAGCCGGCTTCTTGAAGAAAGAGTTCATCATAAAGAGTCCCTCTTTCTCAAGAAAGTCGGCCAGCCTCTGGCCCCTCTGGTTCCGGTGCCCACATCCAAATTGCCCCACTCTCAACTCATCGTCGCCTCTTTTGCCCAGTTTCGCGTTGAAATCCCCCATAACAATATTGTAGTGTGTTTTCGAAGCATGTATGGCTCTACTAATGTCCTCATACATTGCTTCCACTTCGTTATCCGGGTGTGCCGAGGTCGGTGCGTAGACCTGTATGACCTTCAACGAATATCTCTTGGATATTCTGAGTATAAGGTACGCGACCCTGCTCGACACACTCGTGATGGCTACAACATTATTTACGAGGGACTTGTGGACGATAAACCCGACACCACCTTGGGACTGCTGGTCGCCCTCCCGGTAATAGAACAAGTTGCCGGATTTCAGGGTTATCGTGTCCTCCCCCTCTCTTCGGATTTCTGATAACCCCAATATATCCCAGTGCAACTTGCCTATCTCCTCTTCCAGCTCAGCGATCTTCTCGTCTGTCCTCAAAGTGCGCGTGTTGTAAGTCACCAGTGACAACCTACGTCGGTGATCCATGTCAAAAGCCCTGGTCGTTCGACGGTGGAATCCCGCCCGGAGATTCTTAGCACCCCTGGCTCCAGCGCTCGACCAGCGCCCGTCCACGCCGGTGTTGCGACTGGAGCCGCCGGGAACTTGGGGCCGTTTTACTTTTTCTGCCATAGGGGGGGGGGGGGGGGGGGGGTGGACCGTAACCCGCCGCGCTGGTCCAGTGCGTGGTGGCGGGTCGCCAGAGCCTCGTTCGTTGGTCGGCAGGGTGCACCACGAGCCGGTGAGGTTGGCTTGGGTCCCAGAGATGTAGGTTGGGACCCCATACACCCCATACAATACATGATCGAGGTTAAAATAAAGATAGAACTGAAACAAACTTCTACATTCCATTTGTACAGACAGAATAGTTTCTTGTTTCGAACGCTATGAAATTATGTCAGCCGTTGGACACATACATATACGCATGTGTGACGTTGATACTGTTATCTGTGTCGGTTTGTCTGCGTGTGGCAGACGCAAGTGGCGCCCTTGAACTCGGCAGAAGACTTATATGTGCATATAATTCCATTGTCGATACATTACTTTATGGTAAAACCTGACCAGAAAAATAAAAACCTTGCTGTGGGGGCGCCACATTTGCTTTTTTCCTAGCTAGTTAGTGTTGTCAGTATAAGATATTAGTTCTATTAGTTTTACGCATCATGGCGAAGTTTTTTATTTTCTTGGTCAGGCTTAATAAAGAAACAATCAGATTTAGTTGGTTTTATAGTTTAACATTATTTGTTATGGTTCCATAGAAGGTCAATGACAATCGGTTTCTAAAGTTGTTTCAAATTGTACCGGGTATTTAAGTTTTTATTGTGAACGATCTTATCGAACTTTGCTGACAACAATGATTCGTTTTCGCAGGCGACTTTTATATAGTAGCCCACGTCGGTCAAGAATGACGAATGTTGGCACACCGTCGGATGCGCGGCCTACCTTTGAAGGATTAGTAGTGGATTTGGAAACAAGCATTGGGAAGCATGACGGACGGGACGGGAGTTTTCTTATTCCCATTGCACTCCCAATTCATTAACTCAAAACAAATTGTCATTAACAGTTTCGGGATTTCTGTTGTTACTTTTTAAAAAGTAACAGTTCAATGTATGTATATACAAGATACTGATTAAACTCGGTTCGTGTTAAGAATGCAGTGAGTCATCGGTCATCGCTCAAAACACTATAGACGTATCTTTTGTTTACTAATAGTGAAACAGACTTAAAAATTCTATAGAACACTATTGGTCAAAAAAGGTGACGTCAACTGTGTTTTTTAACGTAAACAGATAGTAATAAACTGTCGTCAGAATAAAATATAATTCTCGTTATTAAAAACTACAATTATCTCAGATCGTAGATGTTATCACATAATGTTTGAAAAAAAGAGTTGATATGAATTCCCATTACCTATGCAAATAAAAACGAATCATCAGTCACACACGTGTCGCCAAATGAAAAGTTGTCAGTTTGAACATTAACTAATATTAACTGATAAGTGCGTTGTTCAATGTTTTATCATGGGCCGGCAAACAGGGGCGTAACTGTGATAACAATATATGTTTCTTATGTATATAATTTATTCACATTTCTTCTCCGTGAGGTTCATTGTTCATTGACTTTATAAAATGAAGAGTTCATCTATGTATAAGAAATAATATAAAGATTACTGATCTGTTTACAAAGGTTATTTTACTTTGAAAGGTTTTAATATTTTTGTTTTATTCATTCAAAATAGTATAGCAGCTCCAAAAATACAAATATAACAGGTTATATTCACTTGTAGGTTATCTAAATTGGCTTGCCGAGTAAAAATGAATTCTCAAGCTGACGAAACTACGAACAATATAGTATGTACACACTTAGAAGTAATATTAAAGGAACATCTTTTATTATTATTATTACATCCTTGATTTCTATTACTAAATCCTTTTATTACACATTTCGTTGTCAGCTGAGTATAATATTGCTAACGTAGCTGGCAAATATTAAGCTGCAGGTCAGTTTTTTTTTATAAAAAAAGGTTGTTATATGTTTAATTAATGTTAATGTCATCTCCTCTCGTATTTGCCGATTTATACGTGCTTTTAGAGGAACATTTTTTTTTATTTCACAACCCCAACATCCCTTTGGGCAACATTAGCAAACATTTTAACGGGGAGAGTGCACGCTGCAATCCAAGACGCTGGGCGGGCTCAACTGGCCACGTTACCCCTCTCTCAAAGAAGACTATCTTAAAATGTACTGCATTTCCCACTTTTATCTTATTTCCGTAATGCACGTACGTGTTTCGGTAGTGAGTGAGATGTGCCAGAACCTATTCCCATCCTATCCCTCCCTATTTTCCGAGCCCTCTCTCCAAATCCATATATCTCCAAAGGTAGGCAGCACATGCGGAGGCGTGCCAACGTTTGTCATTTTGGACTATGTTAGCATGTATCGCGGATGTCTATTTCCCATCAAGTGGACTGTATGCTCGTCTGCGGCCTTCGTCCATAAAAACTATCCGACCATTTACGCTTTTTATTACATATTGCACGCCCGGCAATTTTTTTGGACATAATATATAGCCTATGTCCATCTGGAATAATGTACCTTTCAAATGGTGAAAGAATTTTTCAAATAGGTGCAGTGGTTCCGGAGATTACCCTCCACATACACGCAAACTCACAAAATTCGCACTCTCTCTTTATTATATTAGTATATAGATGTTATTCTTATACTGTTTCTTTATTACAGTGGTCACTGTCTCAGACAAGGTCGCTATTCGTCGTAAATAAACCAGTAGTCACGTTTCGATAAGGCTGTTTGTCTTATCGTTATTATGTCTTGTACACTTCAGTAGTTATTTCATAAAAGATTGACATTAAATGCCTAATCAATAGATTTAGAATCATTTTATAAATCGTAAACATCAACACGACGTGTGAGCGAGAATTATAATCATAGCACGTTCACCATAAGCGGGGGGGGGGGGGGGGGGTAAAGGACAGATGCAACTGTTAAATGGTACCGATTTTCAAGTATGTAATCGGGAGAGGGCGGCCGTTCTGTCATACAGACTGAGTCTTTTCGTTAAACACTAACCGGTAAATGTAACGACAAATCATTAATGTCGCAGTCTAATATGATGAGGGAAATTTCCCTCGTCCCGTTATACTTCTTATACTTCCCTATCCTTCTTGGCTTTGAAGAGAAATTATTGGATAAATGGGGAGGAATAGAATGAGATGGGAATAGGGCTGCCACCGCTCCGGATATGATCCGATTCCGGAGCCTTCGGGTTTGAAGGATGCGTATACGGACTACGGGTTAAAATCATAAATGTCAGGACGACGCAGCAGTGAAGTCGAGTATTCAAAAATGTCAGAAAAAATTGTGACCAACTGCAAAGACATGATTTAAAGTGTTACTGTGTGTACCAAAAACAGTATAAGTTTATCTTATGTTATGTTATTATTATTATTAATAATTTAATATTATCTTGTCGAGAACAATTAATATTATAAGTTTAAATTATTAATGATTTCACTAAACTTTCCTGTTTTGTTTTTTACGATATTCCGGAGGTGGCAGCCCTACACGGAATTGGGATCTGGCATATCAAACTCACTGTGGACTTTGGGCATTACGATAATAAGTCTTACGGTGGTCTTCTGTAAACTTCTTGTTCTTGTACACAATAAGTCTTTAGAATACACAATAGTGTCGAATTATACAAATTTTAAAAATCTCTCCCTTTGTCTAATTGCTTATTCTCTACCTTATATAACTTATAATGTGTACAAATGACACCAAATTATATGAAAGATAACATAATATATGACGTTGCCTGAGCAATGGGGATCTTATGGCGCTATAGAGTTATTAAATTTGATTAATTTAAAATTTTGTTGTTTCTATATTTGACCTAACATTTGATATTAGGCAGATTTGGAACAAAGAAGTACCTACCTATAAAAATTGATTGGAAATTTAAAAAAATAAAAAAAGATAATAAAATAAGATCGGCATCTGTATATATAAACTATATTCCGTTCAAATTAAGATAAAAGTGTATATTTGAGATAAAATGATATGTTTGTTGTTGTAGATTTTCTAAAGTCAATGTCTAAGAGACTTCATTCGACAATTACGATTTTTTTTTCTAAAACGTTACGTCTAAACGTTTTTCTATCTCATTTAAGTCACAATAAATTTAAAAGTGGGTTAAAATAAAATACCATGTGATTGAAATAATCTAACAGGTCGCGGCCCGTGAGATTAATTAAATCAACCAATGATTTAAAAGCTACATAGATAGTATTCTATTTTAAATACAGATAATGTGTAACAATTAATTGATATATTTCACGTTATCTCTACATTATAAAAGGTCAACGTCTATCTATCCATGCGCGCTAATCTCAGCAATTACAGATCTCAGGAATAAACAGATAAATAATGCTTTTTCAACTATTTGAAAATGCATTTATAACAGAATTTTAATATCAAGATTTATATTTTAATCAATTCGATTTTGATAAAAAAATAAATTAAATAGATATTTTTTTTATAAATTGTAGGATTTAGATAGCAGAAATTATGAAGCTTATCTCTATTTAAATCGGCTTTGAAATCATATTGTTCATGCGTAATAGCCATTGACTATATCTTTTGTCTGAACTTTTATTCAACTTTTACCGCATTACGGATTACACAATTATTATTAGCGTTTGTTCCGCTACTAAGTGGGTACTAACTAGGAAGCCAACATGACCGACCTCTGTCCACTTTTCAGCGCAAACAATGTTTTATACAGACAACAGTACATCGGTACAATCATAATAATCCTTATACCGTCGACATAAAGGCGAAAATAGAACAAAAATGTTACGCTTGACGTCGTCTGTGGGTGAATTTTATGTAATAGTGATTGTGTAGCCTTATTTTTATGGCCTTTCAGGCACCTTGTGATGTTTTTATTGAATGATAAATTATTTGGATAACCTGATTTTAACTATACACTTGTCAAAATTTGACGTTATCACGCTTTGGATATATATGTAGTTTATTTTCTTATTTGCTATTTTGGTATTGTTTCTTTATTGTAATGTTAATATAATATATGTATATTGTTGTAAGCTCGAGATTTAATTGAACAAGACAGGACCCTCTTGTAGATATAGGGACGGGTAACTCGCGTGAGTAACCCGTTTACATAATATTTATTGAATACAGAGTCGAAAGGGACAGATATAAACCCCAAAAATCTGTAGGTCATACATATATAACTTTAGGGCGCACATAAAAAAATACAAAAAGCAGAGCTGTACCTGGTTAGTTATATCATATACGACGATCGCCGCCTGCGCACCCCTGTAGTACATCGGCGCTAAGCTGTGGTACCTGTAAGATAACATTAATAAAATAAAAACATAAATTCAAATATATCCAGTGCAGACTCGCAGTTCTTTTCATTTAAATAAAACTTTAAACAAGGAAACATACATAGATATCCTAATCCCAAACAAATGTTTATTTTTGAGCACCTTATGAAATCATTAATTGGTCAATCAAGGAACGCCCCGTCGTATTATAATTGGTCAACGTGAGAAATACGCAAGAAAATAGCGTGAGTCATACAGCTTCCTTATATTTGCGCTACTTGCTAATGGGCTGTAGTTTCGAAGTTGGAATAAACGCCAGTCATTATCTGCCGTTTTGTTTGATCTAATAGCAAAGTAAGATGGCACAAGATATTTATACAGAAAAGAAAGTGGCAGAACGAGCAGACAGTCCCCTCGGTGGTAAGTTGCTACCGTCGCCTTGTGACATTCGCCATATATACTGACATCGGTCCAGAATGATAAATGTTGCCACGCTACTTATGCACTACCTACATTGTACTTTCGCTGCCTACCCTTCCCATACGATAGTACAGAAAGTATTTTTGACTTATACTTACTTTTGGCATATGCAGTCAAATGGGTATTTTTGACATACAGCTTATTTATACAAGGAGTTTCTCGAACATCGGTCAAAGAAAGTATAAACAACTATTATCATTATCTGATCACTGTTATCATCGAGTTTTTATCATCATGTGAACAGTTAGTTGTAGACGAGAATGTATGTAGTTTGGTCGCATACGAGAATCGTAAGTATACAACATTCTCGCCCGAACCGTTCGGGAACCCCCCCTTGTGTAAATGAGCCTTTATACTTATGAGGTGGTGAATTCAAATTCCAGTTCAATGTGTTTCTTAATACTCTATCAACTCCAATTACATATTTTCTTCGTGAGTATGGATTTTTTCAATTTTTTTTTTTTTTTTTTTATAGACTAGGGGGCGGACGAGCAAGCGGTCCCACGTGATGGTAAGTGTTACCGCCGCCCATGGGCACCTGCAACACCAGGGGGCATGCGGGCGCGCCGCCGACCTTGCAAAAACCTATTCACAGCTCTCTTGAAGAACCCCATATCGTAGTTCAATGGAAAGACCTCTTGAGGCAGTTCGTTCCACAGCCTACGGGTTCGCGGTATAAAATAGTTTTTGGACCGCATAGTGCGCGACACCTCCGTATCGAGGAAATGCGGATGGACCGCACTTCTGTGACGGGAGGTGCGGTTGTAGAAACCCGAGGTGGGAATTATATTAAACAATTCTTCAGAGCATTCCCCATTGTACAGGCGGTAGAACACGCAGAGAGACGCAACGTCTCTCCGAATGCTGAGGGATTCTAAACCGCCCGTGAGAGTGGGATCGTCGACAATACGAACAGCACGTCGTTGGATAGAGTCAAATGGGTCCAATTGGTATTTCGGTGCGCCGGCCCAGAGATGAGAGCAGTACTCCATATGGGGCCTCACCTGAGCTTTGTAAAGCATAAGGAGTTGCCCAGGTTTGAAGTACCGCTTCGCTCTGTTCAGCACACCGAGCTTTTTGGAGGCCATTTTGGCCTTATTGTCCAGATGACCCCCAAATTCGACTTTGCTGGAGATGTCGATACCAAGGATCCCGAAACTCTCCAAGATCTTAAGAGGTATGCTCTGAAAGCGAGGTGCTACAATAAAAGGGTTTTTTTTAGCGGTGAATGCACAGACTTGCGTCTTACTGGGGTTGAAATCCACTAGGTTCATAGAACCCCAAATCGAGACTAGGTCTAAAGAGTCTTCGATTTCAGACACAAGCCTGGCGCGACTCTCTTCCACTTCGACCCGAGGGATGTTGGCGCGGCCCCTGTACAAAGTGTCTCCAGTACTGTCATCCGCATAGCAACGTATGTCACCAATTTGTAACAGGTCGTTGATATGCAGAAGGAACAGAGTTGGGGACAACACGGAGCCTTGCGGGACGCCAGCGTTAATAGACATGGTGTCAGAGCAGCTACCATCGATAACGACTCTGATGCTCCGTCCAGTCAGGAAACTGGCAACCCATTCGCATAATCCCTCGGGTATCCCGAAAGATGGTAGCTTGGAAAGCAGCGATTTGTGCCATACCCGGTCAAAAGCTTTCGCAATGTCTAGGCCTACAGCTAGAGCCTCGCCTCTACTCTCAATGGCGTCAGCCCAGCGGTGTGTTAAATACGCTAAAAGATCACCAGCCGAGCGATTATGGCGAAATCCATATTGACGGTCGCTAATCAGCTGGTGATCCTCTAGGTACCCAAGGAGCTGTGTGTTTATAACACGTTCCATCACTTTGGAGAGGAGGGAGGTGATCGCTATTGGCCTGTAGTTGGCCGGGTCGGTGCGGTCACCCTTTTTAGGCAAAGGGTGAACATAAGCTACCTTCCATGCTGACGGGAAGCTTTTTGTGGAATATGAGAGCCTAAAGAGTCGCGTAAGCACCGGTGAAGAAAAACATAGTGAGAAAACGCACGTGCCTGATAATTAAAAGGCTCTGGGACATATGTAACATGTCCACCAACCCGCAATGGACCCGTATGGGTAGGGAAAAGCCTTGTAACAAAGGAAGGCCACAGTCGAACGTTAAAAGAATTGCTATCGCCTGT
Source organism: Sesia apiformis (assembly GCA_914767545.1). NCBI lineage: Eukaryota > Metazoa > Arthropoda > Insecta > Lepidoptera > Sesiidae > Sesia > Sesia apiformis. The sequence continues at coordinate 21,981,907 of OU611949.1, read as the reverse complement.
TCGCTATTTGTTTCATAAAAATATTTACATAATAACTGTTTACATAGTCAATTCGTTCCACAAGCTTATTCGCAACGGTCTCTAATGCGATCTTGACCTAACCCAAGGTCAACGTAGGAACAGAATCACTACTTTATTGTTACCGTCCAATCTTATTAACATCCGTATGTTTTGTCCTTTTCTATTTATATTCCTACTTTTTTTTTTAAAGGAGAAAGATGTAAATTGCTATTTGAGATATTTAAGACGGCTATAAGAATAAATCACTAACATACTCAAAATGACCACACAGTGCCATCTCGGCTGAATGTTATATTTATTTATATTTAAATGAACATATTGCTTTGTAAACAATTTTATTCTGGAATGTATGCTATTTTAAACATGTATGTATTGTATTGTATATTGTACAAAAACACAAACAAATAGAATAATCGATCATCTCGACAAATATCAAATTCGGTCAACTGTCAGTGTTTCTAGAGTTACAGTATGCCAACTGACTTGCATGTACCATTCGAATATGTTAACTTTAACAGTAAACTTTGCTTGTATTGATGATTTCAAATGTATAATAAAATGAAGGTCAGATATAAACTCTATAGTCGGATTTTTTATTCGAGTCAAGGGCGTGACATGTAAAACTATCAATAAAGTGTCATCTCCGCACAAATTTCACTCTGTTTGACAGTTCTACATGTCATATCCCTGACTGGAATAAAAAATCCGACTTTAATGTATCAAAACCTTCGGACATCCGCGATACATCACGCGCATCCGCAGTCATGGCGACGTTTGTCATTTTGCATTGATGTTGGCATACATGGCATACGTGGACATCCGCGATACATCGCGGATGTCCACGGGCGACAGTACCACCAGGTGTACTGTCCGCTCGTCTGACGACCATTTTCTATGAAAAGAATTAAAAAAAAAACTAACAAAGGAAGAAAATTAACGTTAAACACCAACAAGCTGAAGAAATTCAATAAAATGGAAGTATGTTATTAGAAAAAGTAAAATAAGTAACTAGCTGTGTCCTAGCGACAGCTTATCATTGCCTTTTAAATATATTATATTAAGTCTTATAATAATATATATTTTTAGATTAAAATATTCACTGACACCTCTTCATATAGATGTTATTTGTATAAGGAGTTAAAGTAGATTAATTCTATTTTTTTTTTAATGGAAAGAGGCGGCAGTCGAGCATACAGTCCACAGTTTGGTAAGTAGATACTGTCGCCCATAAACATCCGCGATACATACCAATATCAGTTCAGAATGACAAACGTTAGCATGCCCCCAGATGTGCTGCCTACCTTTGAATATTTAAGAATGGATTTGGAGTAAAGGTTGGGGAAAATGAAAAAGTATAGGATAGCATGCGATGGAAATGGGCTGTGGCATATCTCACTCGCTACGAAAACACGTATGTAAAAATCCCTATGTACATAAGTGTTTCCCACATTCCCCCAGGTATAGGATAACGTGGGAAATGCAGTACATTTCACGGTAGTCTTCTACGTATTGTAATCGAGCATTTGTACATATACAGAGCTCATATTTGTCGCAGGACCGATAACAGATGTGGTAGAAGAGTCCTCGAGTGGAAGCATCGGGAAACGCAACTCCGGCCACGTGGACCGAACACTTCAAGGAATTCGACGGTGGTGGTTGGATGAGAAGAGCCAAGGATGGTGTGTGGTGGGAAACCTTGGGAGAGATCTATATCCAGCAGCAGAGAGAAATAGGCTGATAGCATGGTACAAATGCAGGCTCTTATGCACCACATTTGTAACTAATTTAAGTCCATCCCTGGCTTCGCTCAGATGGCAGACTATAATTTCCCAGGCCCTATGTTCATCTACATTAGTTGTTTCCTAAAACTGAAACAGTTTTCAAAATAGGGAGTTTACTTACATAGACAACAAAAACATCAGTCATTATAATGTTTTAGTACTGTTATCTAACATTACCATGGTTTTAGTTGGCAAAATCATCAAAATGCTACCAACCGTGACGTCATTTAAACTGAGGGCACTTTCACTTTTGTCAAGTAAAAACAATGGTCTTTGGATTGACATTTCGAAAAGTAAATGTCTCGGATCAACGACTCGCGTCGGAGATATATATCAACGCGTTATCAGAGAGTTTTATATACAAGTGTGTATATACTGAATGACTATTGCCTAGATAACTTTGTAACTTGGTATCGTAAACTTTCCAAATGTGTTTTAATTTATAGAAAAATACGGAGGTTAACTGTAGTTGACATTAATGTTTTATGGTGTATTCAACCTATACTAAAAATATTTTTTTAAACTTATTAGAAACTAGCTGCTGCCCGCGACTTCGTTCCCGTGCTCTTCAAGTACTAATTCAGAAACGATCGCGGGTGCGCGCGCGCACAACAACTCACCGAAGTTTCATCGCAATCGGATGAATGATATAGGAACGCATACGGGACAAACAAAGAAACATTCATTTTTATATATATATAGATTTAGATATATGTGCGAATATTTCAGTTGGGGGCTATCGCCGACTCTGTTGCTCACACGTGCATAAAAAAAATCCTTTGTTAGAAAACTATTTTTTATGTAGATCTAGACTTTTAACTCTCATTACAGGGGAGCTAGCAACATTGTGAAACCCTACTTTTAAAAGACAGTCTCTTTATTATAGAACTTGCGAGGAGAAGCCTTGCATTCATTCTATAAGGGTCAGTAGGAAGTCACTCAATCATCGATACCATCATCCAAGGTAATCGAGGTTTCATTAATTTCGTATGTTAACATAACGAGTTATACGTCGATACTAGCAGAATAATGATTATCGTATACGTTCACTGGCGACGCTAGCAGATTCTACTTCACCTTCAAGAAGTACAATGTTTCTAATAGAATGACGTTGGCAGACGAGCTGACAGTTTGTGAATGGGAAGCGGATACTTCTACCCGCGAACATCTGTGATACATGTCAACATTAGTCCAAATAACAAATGTTGGCACGTCTGCAGTTACACTGTCTACTTTGCAGAATCAAGATCAAGAAAAAAATTAAGAAATATGGGCAATAAGGAAAGAGAGACCGATATAAACCATGAGGGCACTTAATTCTTATGCATACTCAGTTAGATGGACATATCCACTTTGTCAGATAAATCAATGGCCTCCTGTGTAATATTACTGTTACAATAGCAATGAGATGTGACATGATGGTAGCAATGAATGGTAGATAACATGGTGATATCAATGGCAATAGCCACCTGAACTACACCAGAGGCTGGACTCACTAGTTTGCTAGTTAATCTACTGGACTCACCTTTCCTGCCCCGCGGTGTCCCATATCTCAAACTTAACGGTGGTGTCATCGAGACAGACTGTTTGCGTGAGGAACGCCGCGCCGATCGTGCTCTCCTGGTACTCGTGGAACTGTCCCTTGACGAAGCGCAGCACCAGCGACGACTTGCCCACTGCCGACTCGCCGAGTAGCACCAGTTTGAACTGGCATACCTTTGTCTGTGGCGCGCCGTTCGGACGCTGCGCCGTCCCGGTCCTGTTTGTCGCCATCGCCTGACAAAAATAAAATGTATGTTTAACTTTGCCCCTAGGGTACTCAAACTGTGAGGTCTATGAAGAAATGACAGTCATTTTGAAAACTTTAAAAAAAACTTTGAAAAAAGTAAGAAAATGCTTCTGAGTACAGACTCAGAAGCATTTTCTTACAATTAAAAATTTTCAAGAATTGTTCTGTGTAGTGTAAATTTGAAGGGTTCTGGGGATAGCCATCCTTTTGAAACCACTTCGAAATACATACTGGCGTATCAGCAATGTGGGTAAAGAACTCAATACTTTATTGCGTTCCACAATGTGTTTAGAAACAAACTAGACTGATGATATGCTTCATGAATAAATTGCATTAATATGGCAAATATGTTTATTTACTTGAGACAAGTTTATAAAGAAGGTATACTGTGGGGGATGTATATTTGGGGTTTGGTGTTGGCCGGCTCTAGAATAGCACCACATCTTGTTTTCCTGTGGGTGTTATAAAAGGCGACTAAAGGACAACAGGGCTGCTGCCACAAGCCCAGAGTGACTACACCACCTTTATAGGAGTGCACTCGCCGACCTGCTTGGGGAGCATGGCGTTTTCAGGTCATACATCCCTTCATGCACAAGACAATGTGCATAAGGAGAGGCTTATGTCCAGCTGTAGACGATAAAAAGGGCTGGTTACGGTTTACGGTTACTGGAGTATACTACATGAAATAGGTTATATACTTGTATAAGTACATATTGGCTCAGTGTTATATTTAGTGGTCCCAAAACTAGGTAGTCTGTGCTTGAACTACCATCATGACTGCAATTTATTGAAGTCATAAAGTCGGTAGAGAACTTGTAATATCAACACTATATGTAATCTACAACATCATGCTGAGTCAGATGTCGATTTCCTGTTAGTGACGTGAATACCTTTTTCCTTTTAATGTTAGTATAACACATTTTCTTTTAATTTTGTATTTTGTCATTGTGAAAAGGAAAGGAAATTGTGAAAATTTTCTTTCCTTTTTCTGTCCTGTAAAGTGTAGACTACTAAGTCATATTGCTGCGAGCATATAATTTTTTTTTAACTATTTTAATTGTTAATGGATATTAAATGGATATGCCGACCGACTATAGAATAGCACCATCTGTTCCCGCGGGTGTCGTGTCGCGGCGACTAATGCTAACAAAGCGCTTAGGAACTACGCAACCTAATAATAGACTCATAAAGTAGAAAATCTTTTGTATATCTGGTATTCTTACTTCATTTACGTATTGAAATTTACTCTGGAGATACTTTTAATGCTTTTTGCGTGAATTATATAAAGCATCTTTTTGTATTTAAACGAAGGTATGTCGATATTTTCGGAATCGGATTCCGAGTCAGCCAAATTTTCCATGCACTCTTCAAAGATTTTGGGTATAGCTTTCCATTCCGATCTACAGCGTTCCCTACAATCACTCAATGCTGTGTCCACTCAGGTCTCTGTTTAAAATGTCAGGTCGACATACGTGTCTGCTTTCGCGAAGAACACAGTCCATTTCCTTATTTAATGTGATAGATCCATTGCAGTTTATAGACGAACTATTTTTGTTTTTTTATATTGAAATGAAACTGATAACCTGCTCTTAACAATTTGTTTTTACCTTTCTCAATTTCCACAAACATGAAATTATTCCCACTTCCGGTACTCGTTGATTCCATCAGGAATAACAATTAATTAAATTATGAATTTTATAGATGTGATTAGTAATAATATAGGTACGCAATGATATAATATATCATTGAATATATGGAACAGAAATAAACATAGGCTATTGCCATTGACAAAAAGGCGATTGTTTCATTTTTTAAAATCAAGTACCTACTTTTCAAAAGAAAGTTATTTACAAAAGCAGGGTACCAAGGAATAATTCATGGTTATGCATATACAAACTGAACTTGAATGTACATGCGTTAGGTAAGTAACGAATTTGGTCAATTCAAAAAATGACTAATCAAGAACTTGACCAATTCAGTACTTGACGAATTACGAATTTAACGAACAACGCGGTGACCCATTATTGGTTGAAGTGTAATGTTTTAAAAAATTTATGGAACAAATTTTTCATTACTGCAAGTGTATTGCAATGCTAACTGAATGAACATTGTTGAAACACATTGATACGCGCAGGCATTCGTATTATTGCGGAAGGGACCTGTGTATGTTATTGATTGTTTATTCTGACGGCTTTTAAAGCCCTACAAGTGTTTACATAATAATTAATGACGGCGACTATACAAAGGTGCCCAGATTATTAAACATAACTTGTACTTAGTGACGTCAAATGTCGTTCCAGTGTCGGGGTCCGAAATGCAAGTAAAATTGACACTCCAAGGAATCATAGTCATTTATTACATACCTGTAAATAAATACCTGTATAATAGACCAGCGATTAAACAAAAATTCTTATAAAATTTCTGTGAGTATGTTAACGATAACCTTTAAAACTACCAACTCAACCGATTTTGATGTAGTTTTCATTGGTGTTTAAGGTTATTTCAGGAGGGTATTTTTTATCAAAATCGTTCTCTTTCCCTGGATCTTCTGGAAGAAATCTCCGCAGGAGATAAGCTTGCCTTTTGTACATCATTTCTTCTTTTATTTATTCCAAGTTATATACATATGTACAATAAATTATTAAATAAATAAATTGCTTTACTAATTTTGGAAATAATATGATTTTATTGGTAAAATGGTGACCCACAATCACTGTTTAGGATAGGACACCACAGAATTACTTTATTTTTGTTGTTTTTTGGGCAAATATTATTCTAACTAGTGAAAGTTGCGGCGAAAAGCTACTCTATCCTCAAATTTATATGTGTGAAAAGAATTTTTCATTCCAAATATGGAAAACTTTAAAGGAGAATGCCCGTTTGTAGGCCCCTAATTTCACAATGGCGTATGAGTATTGTAGGATAATTATTAAATTCGAAACATATTTTAAGGGCGTCTGTAAGAAAGATCTATTTGCTTGTGGTGATAATATTTCATTAATTTTGTTAGTAATTGTATCAAGACATAAATATTTTTAAAAACATGTGTGGATATAATTATATGTATCTAAACTATTTTAGCTTTATGTAATCTAATCAATTTTATCATTTTTTCTAATAACTTTCTTGTCTGCATTGTTCCTTTTTTCCTTATTTTTTTTAATATTGAGAACAAAATATACATCAGACAATATTAATAAACCAATTTTTCAGTGGTCTTTTGGCATCCATGTACATGAAACTTATTGAAAATACTTTCGTCTCATGTATGTATAGTACGTCCACTAGGAATTGGAAACATTCCACTCAAGATAGGTGAGTAAATTGTCTCTTGTTTGTTGGATTGCTGATAATAAACTCACTTTACCGGCGACCAGCAGCATCTGCAATTCCTAGACTATTCCTAGACAATTAGTTTTTTTGACTTAAATTTTAGTGTGAATTGTGTTTTTCTTTGCTCAAGTAGAATGCTATCAATTCCCAGCAGACGTACTATACAGTGCATCCAATTTTCTGTTTCTAAATTCCTTTTACTCATAATTATGTTGTTTTTTATTACTTTAGATTTATTATTAAGGGGTCATCCATAAATTACGTCACACGTTAAGGTGGAGGGAGGGGGTCAACAAACTGTGACATCGTGTGACAAGGGGTGGGGACGAGTCATAAGCTTCGTGACGTCACATGTATAAATCTACACAAATGTGACCACCTGTGACAAGGACGGCCCGGCGTCCTTGTCCCGCGGGCCGTCCTTGTCCCGGACTCCAAAAATCATGAAGTTCATGTGACGTAATTTATGGATGGCCCCTAATTATTATTACAATATTTGCACACCATTTAATAAAACGATGAACCAACTGCATGCTTGCATGTATAAACAAATCTAATTATATAATCGTTATTATTATTATAACCATATTAAAAGAAAGTACCTACAACTACAGTGGTACAAAGATGAAAATGCAAGCACAATCTAAAAAACAGTTTCACCTTTAGTTACATGACCCCACATCCATTCAGTAGTTTATTTTCCTTGTAATAATTATCATCTGTGTACATTGTGTTGTTACTTGTCTTTTCTTTATTATTATTGAGGGAATTAAGTTGCGATTTTTATAAACAAATAATGTTGGCTGTGTAAACTAAAACCTCACTATAGTAAAGAACCATACCATATCATCGGCCTGTGTCTCTGCTCTGTTGCATACAGATCCAGCAGTGCAGACAGAGGAGAGGCCCACTTTAATTAACTTTAAAAAAACAAATAATAACATGTTTATCAGTCCCTCTTAGAAAATTTGGTTGAGTGCATTTACTGCATTTTAATTTAGTTAGCTGCTGTTTTGTTGTTAAATGTAGTTGTACAATGCAGGTTCAATGCTAAATTAGAGCCACAGTACAGCACCATATTCTAGTTATAGTATCAGGACCTGTTTCCTAACAGATGGTATTACCGGGACTATGTGCATGTAATTTCAAATGGTAACGCATCTACTAGAAAGTACTGTCGGTAAGCTTGAACTTCAGTGTATGTTAGTTCGCCACAAGGTAAACAACGTTTTTTTTTTTCTTAGTTTTAAAAATGTCGAGTTTTGTGCCAAGTAAAGAGTATTTGTGGGTAAATTATATTGCACTAGTATATTCAAAAGAAATCTGCAGCTGAAATACACAGAATTCTTGTTGAGAATTACGGTGAGCATGCTCTGTCGGAATCGACATGCAGAGACTGGTTTCGACGCTTCAAAAATAATGATTATTGATCTTGGAGATAAAGAACGCTCTGGTGCACCGAAAAAGTTTGAAGACATAAAATTGGAAGAATTACTTAATGAAGACCCATGTCAGACGCTAGCTGAACTTGCAAAAACATTAAGAGTAGATGACACAACAGTTTTGAAATGTTTGAAAGCATTAAGAATGATCCAGAAGCAAGGACATTGGGTGCTGTATGAGTTGAAGCTAAGAGACGTCGAACGGCGTTTCGTTTTCTCATGCGTGAATTGCTGCTCCACTGGCAGAAAAGGGAAGGTTTTTTTCATCGTATCATGACTGGGATGAAAAGTGGATACAGTATGATTACCCTAAGCGTAAAAGATCGCGGGGTAAGCCCCGCCATGCATCAACATTGTCCACAAAGCCAAATATCCATGGTTTGAAGCTTCTCCTCAGCATTTGGTGGGATCAGCAGGGTGTAATTTATTATGAGCTGCTCAAAACGAACGAAACTATCACAGGAGATCGCTATCGTCTGCAATTGATGCATTTGAGCCGAGCCCTAAAGGAAAAACGGCCGCTATACGAGCAGAGACACGACAAGGTGATTTTGTTACATGACAACACTTGGCCACATGTTGGAAAACCGGTGAAAACCTACTTGGAAACGCTTAAATGTGAAGTCCTGACCCACCCGCCGTATTCACAGGACATAGCCCCTTCCGATTATCACTTATTCCCTTCGATGGCACATGGCTTGGCTGAGCAGCGCTTCCATTCTTATGAAGATACCAAAAAATGAGTTGATTCTTGGATAGCCTCAAAACGTGTCGTTTTTCCGGCGTGAAATTCATATGCTGCCAGAAAGATGGGAGAAAGTACTGGCTAGTGATGGGCAATACTTTGAGTAACATGTTTTTTACCACATACTTTAAAAAAAAGTATTAATTTTCACAAAAAAACAGCAACAACTTATTCAAGGTCCTAATACTTATGTCTCACTTGTTATTTTTATGTGCAAGATCAGTTTGTCCATTAACACACAGCTACATAAACTGCCACCTTAATTTGAGTACTGATTTTTTTAAACTAATATCTATTCAAATTGCAAATGCAACATATTTCAATTTGCAAAAGCTAAATAAATAAAAAATAAATAAAAATTACTAAATAATTTAGCAATTTTTTTGTAAAATCGATTTTTTTCAAAATTTTTTAAGCTAGCCGAAATCGGCCAACAAGCCATTTAGAATAATTTATTTTAAGTTGTTTAAAAAAAATTTCACTCAAATCAGTTGGATAGTTTCGGAGATATGCGTAGACAACTGCCGAATGTCAGTTTTTCGAAAAAAATTAATAACTTCAAAACGGCTGATTTAAAAAAAAAAACAATATTCTGATAAATCATATTTTATTGCAACGAATGTTTCCCGAAAGTTTCATACTAGGTCAACAAAAAATTTTCCCTGGCCTACAGGTCTCTTATATTCCGACACAATTATAAATTAATGAATGTGGTAATTGTACAATTAACAGGCATTGGATTTTTTCTCTTTGTAACAAGCTCAGCCTTAAATTACTTATAAGCTTAATAAGTACATACATTTACTTATTATGTACTAAATTTAATTCATTGAATATTTAATTTAGTTACAAATTCATAATAAAATTGAATTCAACCTAGAAAGAAACTTATTTGTAGCAAAGTAATACATTAAAGTATGCAGGCATGTCCTTGACCTGTAAAATAATTAAGTATATCTAAAAAAATAACAATATTGCACAATTATTAATAAGTTGTCTCAATTTTATAAATAAACTATAGTTGATAAGTGCAAAGAAAATAAAAAAGTAATCATAAGTGCTTATACAGTACATCTAGAAATACCTTTTTGTATAAGTATTCATTCTTTCTTTAATTTTCTTAAAATGTGTAAATCATTATTGTACCAGTCATTGATATAATGATTACAAATAATTATTATTAGAAATGTTTATGTGTGCAGAGATTACTCACCAGCTAATAATCCAACAAAAACACAATTAGACACCATTGACAATAAATTATAGTAAACATCACATCAGTAAATTACACAGATAAAATCCCTTCACAACAAAAACTTCTTACAACCATATAATAAAATGATTAGGAATAAAAATACTTGTCTTATGTACAACAAAGAGTGGAATAAAGGCGAACTAAGAAAAGAACCGTAAACAAGTGCGTGTTATCTTTTCGGCCGTATCAACGCGAACTCACAAAGAAACATCACGGATTATACACTTTCGTCTAACAATAATAGGCGTTGTTTACGAGACCAATAACCCCGACGTTTCTATCAAATTATCTATATATTTGAAAACATATCAATATTGTGTTGATGACTAACCGTTTCTACCCGTATCAATGAATTTCCTTCGTTGTCTTACCACTCGACTGCCTCTAAGACGCCCTCAACCAAATCAGCTGGAGGTCATAAAACAGCTCAATATAACGGTATACGGCTCACAGCAAATACACTGACGGATTCAAGTCAAACAAATTACCTGGTCTTGCATTTTAGACTTTCGGTGGCTAAGTTATTCGATAAAATGACGCATTTACTAGATTATAAGGATATGAAATAGACGTACCCTCCCTGTTATTATATCGCCGATAAGCACTTTTCTTCGGGCGACAAATCCTCAAGAGGTCGCCGTGTTGACGAAAATTTCATTAATCACACAATTACACGAATAATATCATCAATTTTAAATGCGAAACTGGAAAATCTAGCAGAGAAATGCGAAATGACCACGAACAAACATGGAAGCGAGAGAGCGAGACGTTTCAAAAAAAAGTGTCTATGACTAGGCATACGTCATTTTAAGAAAAATCAGCTGCGACCCTATGGTCAGTTTTGTTGCACAGTGTTGCACAAACAAAATTTCTTTTAAAGTTTTGTTATATGTTATTGTGATAATTTAAGTAGCACATGCAGCGGACGGTAAATATCAATATAATATAAATACAGAGCAGCACAACACGATCCCTTGATTTTTCTTTTCTTAGTGTCTTAAAAATAAAAATTGCATGTCTATGGTTTAAATTGACTGCCAAGTGCTGTCAAGTTTGGCTACGTTCAAAACCTACGAAATCAGTCTTGGACATTCCAGAAATAATGCATCTTTTTCTATCATTCTAGCAAAAAAGAACGCAGAATGAGTTACATTAACAAAATGTGATTTTTTCACGCTTTAAAACATAGCCTTGACTGACTAACAGTGGGACTTTTTAGCGGGAACTCAAGAAGTGAAGTTATTTTTTGATTGATTTAGTAAAAAAAATCTGTATTTGTGTGTTTTATGGTATAACAGTGATAGTTTATCAAACTTTAATATTTTTTTGTGCGTAATATTTGTGAGAATTAAATAAAAGCATATATGATTTTCATATGGTTTCAAAGAGTCCTCTCCTGTCCTCAGTAAAACTACTATCTCTTTATTGAGTGACTCCTGACTCTGACCTAACTTTCGCACTGGGTATCGAATAGACTATCGAATAGATGGTATTACGTGATAGAAATAATTCTGTGTTAATTATTATTTGCTGTGTGTATCAATGGCTATGCTAGTGTCCAACAGTGACTAGTAACATTGCAGACTTTTTAGCGGGACCTGGAGAATTTAAATTCAGTTTTTGTTTGATTACTGTAAACATGTGTATTCGGGGTTTTGTGTGTTAGTACCGAGAGTTTATTTTATAATTTATTTGAACGAAATCTGTATTTTTCGTGCATTATTGTTTGTGATAAACAAAAATGTAGCACTTCATTTTTCGTGTGCTTCCAAGGAGTCCTCTTCTGTCCTCGGTAAACCTATTATGCTTGACTGAGCGACTCTTAACTTACTTCGACGGGACTGGACATTAATAGGATACGTTTTACTTTAAATTTGTAAAAAAAAAATTGACACCGGCAGAATGTGCTAACTACACCCTATCACATGAAGAAAAAATAAATTACATTTGTTTATGTTCTAGAGATTCAGATTCAAATGTATTAGTACCACGTGATCGTGACAGAATAATTTTGGCTGTCACTTCACTTGGAATACCTATCTGTAATTTTTATTTATTAATGTAGGTAAATATTTTCTTACTTTTTATTTTATTCGAGTATATCGTACGTCGTAATATTTAATTAAAAGTTATTGTTGTGCCACTGATATTATACAGGTTTGTAACTAAAAATGAAAATAACGAGATACAAAAAGGTGCAAAAATACCTCAAGTTCTACTACAACAACTTTGGTTTTCACCAGCCTTACCAAGTTTTGGTTGATGGTACATTTTGTTTCTCCGCTTTTAAAGTAAGTCTTTCTCCTTTAACATGTGGAGAAAACTTAGTTTTGATTACTGTCTGGCTTCAGCTCATCACAATGATCATATCGTAATTGAGTGTTTAGAGTATTGAGATTCTCTTGTACTTACCTACGTACTAAAAATTTATATACTTAAGTTTGAAATGGATTTCTCGATATTAGAGGGGGAAATGGTCGATACACACCCTTTCCGGGAAGTGGACCGAACGGCATGTTTGCATATTCAGATAACTTTAAGATACAGGGTTAGATTAAGGGGGTCTTGACGCACTATAGCCCAGCCCCGACTAAGAAACTTCATAGCAGAGGAAAACAAAATTCCCCTGTCACATTAGCTGCTGTTGGAATTTTGGTAGTGTCAAAAGAGTTTTTACTCCTAAACCCTAAATCACTAACCTTATTTCAACAACATTTATTACGAACCTTCGTCGAGTCGCCTATGCTTGCAAATTAGGTGGGTTTTTGAAGCTTTAATGAAATAAACTAAAGGATTTTGATTTATACTTATTTTCAATTATTTTTAAATTTTTTAGATTAATATCAATAATATAACTACATATTTATGTATCAGTATTAAAATTTTCCTACAAAATTAAGAAGGCCTCATCTTAAATATAATAAAAACAAATAAATTTATTATAATAAAAGAAGAGCAAAATAGAAAATTAAAACAATTGTGACAGATTTCTATTTTGTGCTTTCCACACTTCTTTCTTTTCAGCCCTTGGACGTCCACTGCTGGACATAAGCCTCCCCCATTGTCCGCCATTTAGACCTATCGGCAGCGACCTGCATCCAGCGGGTGCCCGCAACCTTTATGAGGTCGTCTGTCCATCTAGTAGATGGACGTCCTCGGCTTCGTCCGCCGGTACGTGGTCTCCATTCGAGAACCCTTTTGCCCCATCGGCCATCGGTTCTTCGAGCTATGTGCCCTGCCCACTGCCACTTCAGCTTGCTAACCCGAGAGGCTATGTCGGTGACTTTAGTTCGTCAACGGATCTCCTCATTCCTGATTCGATCACGTAGGGAAACCCCGAGCATAGCCCTCTCCATAGCTGGCTGTGCGACAGTGAGCTTATTTATGAGGCCCATAGTCAGGGACCACGTCTCGGTGCCGTAGGTCATCACTGGCAACACACACTGGTCGAAGACCTTCGTCTTTAAGCACTGAGGTATTTTGGACGAGAAGACGCTGCGTAGCTTCCCGAACGCTGCCCAGCCGAGTTGGATTCGTCGATTGACCTCTTTCTCGAAGTTGGACCTACCTAGTTGGACCGTTTGGCCTAGGTAGACGTACTCGTCAACAATTTCGAGAATCGAGCTCCCAACTGAAACTAGGGTGGGCACGACATGGACATTCGACATGATTTTCGTCTTGTCCATGTTCATTTTAAGGCCCACCTGTTGGGAAACTCGATTGAGGTCTCCGAGCATTGTGCTAAGATCCTCCAGCGATTCTGCCATGACCACGATATCGTCGGCAAATCGAAGGTGAGTGATGCATTCGCCATCAACGTTGATGCCGAGTCCTTTCCATTCCAGGAGCTTGAAAACGTCTTCCATCGCATTGGTGAAGAGCTTCGGAGAGATGACATCTCCTTGTCTCACACCCCTCTGCAATGGAATCGGCTCCGTGCTCCCTTCCTGTACTCGGACTGACATGGTGGCGTTGTTATACAAACACTTCGATATACCGATAGTCAATATGGCATCGCTGGAGGGACTGTAGCACTGCCCAAGTCTCGATCGAATCAAAGGCTTTCTCATAGTCCACAAACGCTAAGCATAATGGCAAGTTATACTCCTCGGTCTTCTGTATAACTTGCCGCAGCGTATGGATGTGGTCTATGGTACTATAGCCTTTTCGGAAACCGGCTTGTTCGGGAGGCTGGAAGTCATCAAACCTGCGCTCGAGACGATTCGTGATAACCCTCGAAAACAGCTTATAAACATGGCTCAGAAGCGAGATGGGCCTATAGTTCTTCAACAAGGTCTTGTCGCCTTTCTTGAAGAAGAGCACCACCACGCTTCCGTTCCATGCCTCCGGCGTGATACCTTCGAGCAGGACGGAATTAAAGAGCTTCTGAAGGACTTTCAGTACTGGTGTTCCACCCGCTTTCAGAAGCTCTGAAGTGATTCCGTCCTCACCCGGCGCCTTGTTGTTTCTAAGCTGTTTGAGGGCCATCCTAATCTCGTACAGGCTGATGTCCGGGATGTCTTCGGTATAGTGTCGGGTCAACTTGGCCCAAGAGCCAATTTGGCCAAGTTGCCAACAGGTTTAGCGACCGAGGTATACAACTGTCCATAGAACTTCTCGATCTCCCTCAGTACCTCTTGTTTGTCGGAAGTGACACTGCCGTCCTCCCTCTTCAGCGTCGTCAACTGGCTCTGCCCAATAGATAAGTCTCTTGCGAACACTTTGGAGCGTTTATTCCGCTCTATTGTCTCCTTAATACGATTAGTATTAAAGAGACGGATGTCGTGTCGCAAGGACTGGTGAATCCGTCTATTGAGCTGCCGATATGCTTCCGCGTCATCAGGAGTTCATCTTTCCACACTACCTTGTAATAAAGGGCCAGGTCATCAGATTCGCTTGAAGACCCATATTTTCATGTGAATCTGATGGCTCATGAGAAGTGTGGTCTACTTGTCTAAATATTCTCACTCAACTGATGATGATTGTTCAGTCGATGAAATAATTTCCTCTTTGGGCTCTCTCTATATTATAACTTGGGTCAGCTCAACATTATCTTCTATTTCACTTCCAATATCTTATTCCACATCACTATTGTCTTCTAATAATAATTGATGGACTATATCTTTGAGTAAAGTACAGAATAAACAAATTCAATGTACTAAAATAAAAAAAGTCATTAGTACATTAACCTTTGTCATTCATCGAGCTGTGTTTGCTGGAACCACACACATAGAACTGTTACACGAAAACACTATTGTAGATTGCAGTAACAGGATGTTGATTAAGATTAGCTGAGAGGTCAAGGCTGTGACATTGCACCTGAAAATTTTGTTGCTAGTTTTCAAAATCCACATAGTCAATACACAAAGTTTTGTAATCTATAGTTAAAAGGGCCTCGACGCCAACCCTAGCCCAGCCCTCATTACCCTCTAATCCACCTCTGCTCAACTCATAATATATCTGCTTAGGATGGATTGCAAATATCGTCGACGAGGTCGTCTGATTGATGTGGTGGACAATGAGTGGAGGGCTGAGCAACTGCCTCACGAAGACATCGAGGTTCCTCTCGAGGAGCTACCAGACCCTGAGGCAGACAGTGCAGACTCTCACCTCACTCTAAAAGAACAAAGCATGCGCTGGCAGGAGAATTTCCCTGAGCCTGCTAGCAGTAATCAAAACTAGGTATTCTGCTTTGATTATAAAATTAAGGTGAAATACTAAAATTCAGTTTCATTATATCCTTGGAAAACAATATGATTTATGATTATTGATTTAAAAATATGTTGAAGGTTATAAGTAAAAGCTAGATGCAAAGTTTGGTGGTGAGCCTTGGGAGCGTATATCCACCACTGGAGAGAAACTGATGGTCCATAAATGAGGAGTGATCCTGCAAAACCAGACAAGTCACATTTTTTGAAAATTTCAGCTTTAAGCCTATATTCTAATGCGTAGCTATCGCTACGTCGTGTAACAGTCGTAGAACGTGGAAATTCATATAAGTCCTTATGCTGCGACTACTAGAAAATTAATGAATCATGCAAAATCAAACTTATAAAAATATTTTGTTATTTTTCAAACTTTTTTATTAACCGGACTTGTCTGGTTTTGCAGGATCACTCCTCAAATGCTACATTCTAAAAAATGTTTTATAAATTGTATTCATGATTCAGAATAATAAATATGAAATTTAACTGAACACAATGATAAATGACAAAAATTTTTAGTAAAGGTAAATAAATTTGTAAATAAATAGTCTTGATTGCCAACAATATTACTTATTTGTCAATGTCCAATATTACACCCATTTTCATTAAATCATCCAGAACAATGATTTTTTATTTATATAATATTCATAAAAAATTTTCTTTGTTTTCATATAAAACGGCAATATTATAGGTAAGGTCCTAATGTAATTACATATTAACACGTTTCATTTTTGCAGGAGCAAATCAACATTAGAGAACAGTTGCCAAAATATCTTAACAGCCAGGCAAAACTTTTAACAACAAGATGTATAATAATAGAGACTGAGAAAATTGCAAAGAAAACTCAAGGAGCACTCACTATACTAAAGCAATTTGGCATTCATGAATGTGGCCATAAAGAACCTGTTGCTGGATCAGAATGCATATTGTCTATGATTGGTAAAAGCAATGATAAACATTACATTCTAGCATCTCAAGATAGGGATTTACAGGAAAAGCTCAGAAAGAAAGCAGGTGTACCTCTCCTTTATCTCCATAATAAATCGCCAACATTAGAAAAACCTTCAAGAGCTAGTTACAGCAAAGCTGGACATACTCTCGAATCAAACTCCACTGTATTTATAAGTGAAACTCAAAATGAAACATTAAAAAAGATGAAAAAGGCTTTAGGTGTAGAAGAAAAGGCAGAGGAACCAAAAGTGCAATTTAGAAAGAAAAAACTGCACAACCCCAACCCACTGTCTTGTAAGAAAAAGAAAAAGAAGACTAAAGGTAAAGAAGGAGTGAGCAAAGGAGAAGTTAGGAAAAGAAAGAAAATGAAGCTGCCCCACCGTGTGAAAGAACAACTAAGCTCTATTGGTAAACAATGAAATATACTTATTTTTTACAAAAATAAACATTTTATTGGGATTTCTTACAAAAACTTATACAATATTTACACTATGTTTGTAATATAATGGGAGAGCACAACATACATTATTATCAATATTCACAGCTGACTGGCAGAGTTACCCCACTCTTAGAGAAGAATGTCATGAAATGTGCTAAGGTGTGTTGGGAGTGATTGAGAATTGAGTGTTTAATTCCTAACCCAATACCACCCCATCCCTCTTTCCTTTTCTATTGGAAGTGGGATGCTATGGGTGGTGTGTAATACACTAATTCCCATTGTAACACTAATACTAAATCTGCAAAGGTAGCAGCTCACCTTTGCATGTGGCTTTCGTCTTTATCGACTGATATTAATCACAGATATCCATGAACATCGATAACAGTTTACCAATTGACAAGTTACCTGTTATTTACTGCCTTCTATATTAAAAAAAAGTAATTTGTCGTTCTTATGACTTTAAATTGTATATTTTATAAATAAATAATGCTACACTCAGTGGCCCCCCTGGTATTACAGGTGTCCATGGACGGCGGTAACACTTACCATCACGTGAGACCGCTTGCTCGTCCGCCCTCTTCTCTATAAAAAAAGAAAAAAAAAACTTGTATCAGCCTATAACATTCTCCCACTACAGGGCACAGGCGTCCCCCAGTAAATCACTAGGGGGTTTCGGGCCGTAATCAACCACGCGGTACCAGTGTATAATGAGAGTTTAATTATAAACTCATTAGTAAAAATAGAGCTTGTGAGCTTAAACAAAACTTCATAATTGATGAGTTTAAATATGAAGAGTTTTTACACCATACAGCAGTGATCCCCAAAGTTATATGAACCGCGACCCATCTAAAACAAAATGACGTTTGGGACCCACCCTACGCTACGCTTTACATGAAAATAGCATTGTGTCGGTGCTGCAGCATACTCTCGTTTACGTAGCGTAGTTATGTGAAGATTTGTACAATTAAAAAAATAAAAAAAAATCCAATATCCAGTGATGATCGGAATTCTTAATAAGTAAAAATAATATGAATCAGAACACTTTATTTAAAATTAGATTAAATTTATTTTTTTCGGGGCTCACCCAATATTCATATTTTATGCGACCCATATTTTAGGAAACACTGTCATACAGTGTTCAGTACTGCGTGTTGATCCGATTCGAAGGACCAAATATTCAATACTACACACCAGTCCGACTTGAACCCTCGCCATATCAATATGTCGAAAGTAATTACTGCACCCGGAATTGCCTGGAATTAGCGGTATTTTCTTTCCTTTCTCCCCTACAACCGCGTTTGACTACTATAGCGTCAACACAGAGGGTGAAGGAACTCATTACTTGGTACAAATATTAGTCATAAGAGTTGCCTCTGTTATTTAGATTTAAAAGGCCATTGAAACTTGAGTCTATAAACTCCAAACGTCAGTATATGCACCAAGGGCAGGTTCGATAGGTAGATGGTGTAGAAATGGGTCAATATGTCGTAGCACTCTTCTGGCTCGAACACTTCCTGACCATCGGGGGAATCCTGAAAAGAATATTTGCATGACTGGACTGAATACGGGACAAAGATGCCATATGTTTCGTGGATATTCATGAACGTTAAATAAGTGTGGCGAGTCATGTTTTATGAGCTATATTTGGTTTACATACTCGTAGATCAGACTGTAAGATAAGTAAAGGAATGTCTATATTTATTCCAGCTACCGAATGATAGTCATCATGGGGTGGCAGTGTTTTTGCCCTGTTTAAAAAGCTGTTAATAGGATTCGGCAGTCGGCAGCGCACTCGCATCTCTGGTGCCTCTGGTGATACACAAGTGTCTATGGGCAGCGGTGACCACTTACCATCTGATAAAAATATAAATATATAATATTCAAATGCAATGCTGGGTATTAGATTCGTATTCACTATCTACGAGGGGCGTATGAAAAGTAAGGTCTCCAAGACCCGCGCGTCGCCGCACGCTACGTTAGGCGAAATCTGGCAACACTGTCGTTGTGTTTCTTTGTCCTTCCCCCACTCCGAGGCACAAACGGAACCTCGCTAGCACGCTCAGTGTCGATGCAGCAGCCATTCGCGATGGACGTTCCGATTGTCGCTCCCGCCAGGTGCGAGTTGCGGTCTGTCATCAAGTTTTTGCACGCGAAGAAGCTTGCTCCGATTGAAATTCATCGCCAATTGGTAGAAGTATACGATCCAAAGTGTATGGACGTGAAAAATGTGCGGAAGTGGTGCAGAGAGTTTTCTGCTGGCCGCCTAAACTCAACGTCACTCATCGAGGAATTTGGATGGGAGGTGATTGATCACCCACCTTACAGTCCCGACGTCGCCCCCAGTGATTTTCACCTCTTTTCTACCCTCAAAAAAGACTTGGGAGGGCGAAAATTCGTGAACGATGAAGAAGTTCAACAAGCGGTTCTCACCTTCCTAAGGGAGGCGGCGGGAAGCTGGTTCGAGGAGGGGATACAGAAGTTCGTCTCCCGGATGCGGAAAGTCATCGAGCGCGAAGGCGACTACATAGAAAAATAGCTCACTATGTAAACTTTCTTTCCATCCATGTATTATACATTGACAATAAATTGCATTTACTATGTGAAAAAAAATTGGAGACCTTACTTTTCATACGCCCCTCGTATTATAAATATCTGCTGACGAAGACTGCTGTATCTAACAACCTTCGAGCGCATTCAACTAGCCGAATTACTCCACTCAGAAAACCTAGTGATTCACTAGGGGAGACCTCTGCCCCGAAAGTTGAAAAACCTACTCACATACGTATTCCTTAAATACGAACATCTATCTATAAAATCTAGCCAGTCATCTATCTATAAAAAAATATACGAACCTCAATGGTATGTCTGATCATGATCTCCTTGAAGTAATTCCAGACCAATACAGGAGAGTTCCAGTAATACGTCCTGAGGTACATATGCGTCTTTAAATAGATTGTTATGAGACACGCTAGTTTGAAGGCGTTGAAGTTCCGTTGAGCAGCGTAATCTATCGTCTCGCATAGCAAACTTATTAGAAACCTTTTCTCTGATAGATTGTAGTTCCGTATTATCTTTTTGTCGACTAGGAAGGTGCCTATGAATAGAGAAATAAGTATAATTGGTCAGTGAATGCAAAACAATAGTGTGGCAGGAGTCGCAGTCCTCAATTAGATGGACGAGGTGTCATAGGGTTGTCCAGAGTCACAGCGAAGTCTTATCAAGCCAACTCTTCATGACAGTAAATCGTGAGAACAATATCTTTATTCTGGTAAGCGTTTTATACCCTTAGGCCAGTGGCGTAACAATAGGGTGGCATAGCGGACAAAATGCCATAGGCCCCCAGCCAGAGGGGGCCCCCGACCCGAGAGGGCCGCGAGCACGGGAGGATCCAGACATTTATTTTATAAAATTTAATATAAAATAGTTTTGTTTTCAATTAATTTTAGTTACCTACTAAAGTACATACACATGTATCAAGGTTTGAATGCACTTGTAAGAAAACGAAATTGCCCAGTTTTAGAATGCGTCCGGAACGTAGTCATAAAATGCTCGCCACTTGTAGACGCAACACTGTAACTTACGGAAGAAATGTTTTGTATAACATACAGTATAAGTATGTTTTTTTGGTAGTTCGCGGGCTCACGGGCTCAATAGAAAGCGGGGATTGAAAAGAAACTACAACTTTGGATGAGCTTCTTTACATTGAGGGAGGACCCCATCCTATGTATTTGTCACGGGCCTCAGCGGTATACCTAGTTACGCCACTGCCTTAGGCTGTCACTAGAATTTTTAAAAGAATGGGGCTTGTGTAACATCCGACACTGCCGTTCGTGTGTAGATTATGACCAGAAATTCTCTCATGATTGTAAAGGAAGGCCTAGCACTAGTGTTGGAACGTTATAAGCCGACAAGTTATAAATAACGAATGCAACATGAGCATTCGTTATCTATAACTAGTTATAATACATTAAAGGCTGTTTTGAATTGTTTCAAAACAGCCCTTAATGTATTATAATTAGTTACTGAAGAGCACATGTTTCTTTTGTAACCCTGAAGTGTTTTCGATTATTCATACATACAAGACATAGGTACAAGATCCTATGTTAGAGCTACGTGCGTAGTCACGTTGAATTTACAAGTCAATTTTGGAAGCCTTACCATAAAAAAATATATAGTTTTAGACTTGACACGTTACAAAATAAATTTATTAAATACCTTGAGTATCGAACTCGAAACAGTTTTAATAATTATTTGACTGCTTCCAAGTGGTAGGTATAATACCATATACCATCTTTGGAGTCTCGTCGAAATCTTGCTGACGTGATCCTTTATAAAATCGATTCCCCCATGTTACTGGAGAAGATACCCTTAAAATTCCCAGTAGAACAAGTTTTAAGGATCTGTTCCTGACATAGCTATCGAAAACTTTGTAGGCTCAGAACTCATATTTAAAACGTAGTTAACTAATAGGTATACGTAGCTAACGTAGTTAAGTTAACGTTGTTATCTCGTCGTTTAACTAAGGGTAAGTAAAACTGAGAGTTTTACTTACCCTATATTTTATATAGTATGTACCCCTACGGTTATTTTAGTTTATAATTGTCATTCATTGCTTTGGATATTTGCTGTGCAATGAAAGGACAAATAGGTAGGTATGTATGTACCCGTATTTACTTTAAATTTGTATCTCCTTAATGTTTATTAATCGAAACTAGATGTCTATTTTGTACAGATTTATCATTCACCTTCTAATGTTTTTTTTCAATCACTGTGTATCGTTAACAAAAAAATAAGTCCTAAGATGCAACCGCAAAGTCATACGCCAGTATTCGTAGCTGTTGTTGGGTAATTCCATAAAATGCTTAAGACAATAGCGCAACATGCTCACATAGATCCATCTCGTTCTCGAGAAAAAGTTGCTATAGTGAGTAATTTTTAAAAACAACTTACTTTATTTTGAAAATGAGAAAAAAATCTTGAAAGTTGAATGTGAATATTAAGAGAGTATTTACACGCCATTCTTTAATATTTTTAACAATTACAAACTTTCAAACAATACAGATTTGAATAAATAAATTATAACTTTGACCTTGTAATTTAAATCCATTAAAAATATAACGAAAGCGCAGAAAACACTTTGACTTCACTTACCTCACATGATTCGCAACGAAACTTATTGCCAATTATAAAATGATATTACGCACTCAGGTGTCCTGTAATATTAGGTATTGATTTTTTGTATATGAGGGCACGGTATCAACCGCGCGCAGTTATCCAATTCGACCAGCAGTTTTGGTTTGATTGGAATCGGACTTCCGCTTTGATGTCGTTTTTCGTCACGTTGCCTTACGCTATACTTTCCATACCAGTAGGTCTCATTATCAAAATATCCCAAAAACTCTCAGACTAATATACTTACAATAATAAAAATAACACCAAAATCTGTCTAGTAGATAGGGTAGGGGTGGCGACAATGAACCAGAGGCACACTATGAATCACCTACCATAGCTCGGTTTTGCAACGTTGCCATTTGGTGCTACTAGCACAAATAAACGTGTCTCAAACCACATCCCGCCATGCCCAGTCGCCGGCTCGCTCGCGTCTGTGTTGGTCGTATGCTGAGTGATTTTGTGTTTTTTGCGGCGAAAAGCAAGAAAAAAGTGTGAGTTATTTTTGTTCCTGATTTTTTTCTTTCACTCTTATAAAACTTTGATTAATACGCACTAATACAGAGATGATTTGATCATATTTTTTAATTATTTCCACAATCGCCATGTGTTCCTGTTGGTAGCTACATAACCTCAAATGTTTTTAGACCCCTGGTGTACACAATGACTCATTCACTTTGGGCACACAATGAACCATGATTCACTGTGTGCCCAACATGATTCACTGTGCGCCCAACATGATTCATTATGTACATAATTGTCTTATTAAGATAGCTTTACGTTGTTTTTTTTTTATTCAGCATGGGACGCAATACACTAGGGAGCGGAGCTAGAAAAAAAGGAAATCATTCAGCAGCGGTTATAAAAAAAGCAATTGATCTCCACCTTAGCGGAATCAGCCTGAGAAAAGCTGCGAAAGATTGTGAAGTTCCATATCCCACTCTGAGGCGTTATGTCTTGAAACACAAGACAGATTCATCAGTTCGGCTGGTGCCAAATTACGAAGTCAATAAAATTTTTACTGAATATCAGGAATTAAGCTTAAAAGACTATCTTGTAGATTGTGCAAATAAATTTTATGGACTTAGTACAAAAGATTGCCGAAGAATAGCGTATCAGATGGCAACTATAAACAGTATTTCAATGCCGTCGTCATGGCAAAATAATGAAATGGCTGGGCGAGACTGGTTGCGAGGGTTCAAACGGAGACATTCTGAATTAAGCATTAGAAAACCAGAGGCATGTAGTTTAGCCAGAACTACTGCGTTTAACAGAGAAAATGTCCAAAATTTTTTTGATAATCTCAAAACTGTTATGAACCGTCAGCCAAGCTTTGGAGATGGCAGCAGAATTTACAATTTGGATGAGACTTCAACTACTACAGTTCAACGACCCCAGAAAGTATTGGCACTCAAAGGCAGTAATGTGTGTAAAGTGACAAGTGGCGAACGTGGTGTACTGGTCACCACCTGTTGTATTGTAAATGCCCTAGGTCAGACTTTACCACCAGCAATGGTGTTCCCGAGAAAAAACTTAAAAACACACATGTTGTACGGAGCACCCCCAGGGACTCTTGGTTTAGTTTCTCCATCCGGTTGGATGAATGCTAATTTATTTGTAGAAGTCATAAAGCATTTCATAAAGCACACCTCGGCCTCAAAAGAAAACCCGGCGTTACTCCTTATGGACAACCATGAGAGTCACTTGTCCTTACAGGCACTTGACTTAGCTAAGGATTCAGGTGTAACAGTATTAACGCTGCATCCTCACACAACTGCGAAATTGCAGCCTTTAGATGTTGATCTCCACGCACCATTCAAGACATTTTACAATTCCGCCGTAGCCTCTTGGATGCTACGAAACCCTGGGAAGAATTTAACGATATATAATGTAGCTGAATGTGTCGGTGTAGCGTATCCAAAGTCTATGACCCCTGTGAACATTGCAAACGCATTTAGAAAATGTGGCATTTTTCCGTATGACGAATCGATTTTTTCTGATATCGATTTCTTACCGAGTTCTGTAACCGATAGACTAGCACCGCCCGCTCAAGATAATGAAGATGAAACAGATGCGGAGGAACATAGCATAGAGCTTAGTAATAACGGAGCAGTACAGAGAGCTGAAGTTGATGAAAGTGAAACTGAGGCAGAAGAAAATATTGTAGAATGTGTTTCTCCGTCTCTTTTAGAAAATGTTGCAGATATCTTTCGACCGTATACTCCAACAACAATATCGAATAAAAATCATATAGAATCGAGTTTAAATAATTCTGGTGAGGTTGAAAAGGGGCTATCTATACCACCATCTTCTATAACAGACGGCCAAAGTCAAGCCGAGCTTAAAAATTCAAAAGGAAATGCAAAGAAAAAGAAGCCTATGTCTTCTCTTAATCAGCATCTGTCTTCTTTCACTACACCAAGCCCATCTGGTGTTAAAGGATGTGCTCCAAAACAATTCATTTCACCAAAAATGTTTCGCCCTCCATTGAAAGCTAAACCTAGAAAAAACACTCAACATAGGAGATTCGGAAGAAGTTTTATCCCTACTGACACACCGGAGAAAAAAGCTTTAGCCGAAAGAAATAAAAGAAAGGAAGTTAATAAAAAAGCAGTAAAACGTACAAAGCAAGTCTTATTTAAAGAATGTAAACGAAATAAGGTAGTGCAGAGAAAATTCACTTCATCTGATGATGAGGACCAAGAATTTAATTGTAGTGGATCATCATCTGGAGGTGAACAGTTTTTGAGTGAATCTGAAGGAGACGAAATACTTTTACCTGATGATTTTCCTCCACTGATACGAAAACCTCGCCCTAAAGATTACGTAATCGTAATTTTTAAAAGTAAGAAGATAAACATATACTATGTTGCTCAAATTTTAAAAGAAATAGATCAAGATGACTGCGACTATCATGTGTTATATTTAAAGCTGAAAAGCAAGATCAACCAGAAATTTACTGAGCCCCTGGAACCTGACACTGCAGGAGTTCCAGCAAAAGATATTAAATATATTTTGCCTCAACCTATAGTCGAAGGCACGTCTAGACGGCATGCAATTCTAAAGTTTGCAGTCGATATGTCACTTTTAAATTTACGATACTAGAAAAAACTATTTTTAGAATTCAGATACATCGAACAATTGATCTCATTTCGTAATACATAATAAAATATTATAATATTGTATTGTTTTTGTTGTTATGGTGAAGTTTATAATTTTGATGATGATGAAAAAAATAATAAATAGGTAACAATAATTAAAAAACCTAGGAATAGACAGATATAATTAATAATAAGGCATTTATATGATGTACTGATCTGCAGTGAAAGCAAAACAATATAAGTTCCTATTAATCTTTAACTAAAATAATGTTACTGTAAAAGTTGAGTTTTTTAAGTGTTTTTTTTTAATAATTAATAAAACATTAGAACGTATATTACTTTTTCTTTTTTTTATACTTAAATACATGAAGCATGATTCACTGTGTACCCCTAAGGTTCATTGTGTGCCACCCCCTGGTTCAATGTGTACCATAGGGTGCACGCAATGAACCATTCTCCTTTTTTTTTTAAAACATTCTGGCAAAAATCTATTCAATATAGCTCATTTCTATATATGCAGTATCAAAGTTAATTAAATGATCTATAGTTTGCTGTAAAAACTTTTAGCCTATGGGTACTAGATTGCTCACGAAGCATCTTCAAACTTTTTGTGGTTCATTGTCGCCACCCCCACCCTACCTATATCTATTTATGGCGAATATACAGCAAACCAATCATTTATTAATTTACTAAAGTCATCAATGGAACCAACCTAAAAACTTCGTTAAGCCCAAATTGATATCGCTATCAGCAGCAGCAATCATTGCAACCGCCTCCTCTTCATTCATAACTGTTCCTATCAAGAGACAGGGCCTTGCTTCTTTATCAGGTTTTTTAAATGGCGGAGCTTCGTTCTCTTTCAAGGAATGAAAGTAAGACGGAGCTGATATTTGAGGTTTTAATTTGTTCTCTTCCGTTGTAAGTGGTACTATAGGAGCAGAGGCCGCGTAAATCTGATCTAGGGATTCTGACGTCTGTGTGCCGTTGTCCTTTGGAGCTAATATCGTGTCCGTTTTTTCGGTCTCAGACATTTTTGAATTATGAAAATAATCAAATCAAATTAGATAAGTAATATACTTTTTAAGCAATTGTTATTTATATTTGTGAATAAAATGTCAAAACTATGAATTCATGACATTATTTTTGCTTTAATACAAGTATTGTCCATAGAGGTTCACACCGCGGTTCCGCGATTTTACTCGTATAGTTTATAAAAACAACTTTAGTGTTGTTTACTGGTACCTATATACCAGTTTAGATTTTGACTCATATTATGATGTGCCGTCGCGTCGTTTGGGGCGGCACATCGAAGGCATTGCCAAAGCGCGTCATCCCGACTGAGATAAACCGGTTAATTGAATGCCAACGTTCACAAATCAGTTTAGTTCCAAACGTAACTTTATCTTTAGAGTGCCTTCTGGTCGCCGTTGACGGCAAAACAAAAGGTTTCGCGTTTAGCGAACTAGGGTAATATACTAGAGCCTTGTACTCGTATTATAATTGTACTATTGTATTATTGTACTCGTATAAATAAATAAATTATACGGAAGGTAATTTTAACAAACGGGTTTTCGCTGGATACTATAACAGGTATTATGCAGAAAGCACCATCGAGCGACACAGATAGAAAAAAAAGATCGCCGCAACATATTTCCATAGAAATACGGACATCGTGGAAAGTATAAATTAATGACGTTTTCCAACGCCAATGCAGTTTTGATTATTCGAGAGAGCTATTATTCTAGAGCTTGTATACTCGATTTCATTTTATTAGAATGTTCATATTAACAATAAATTTTCTGAGATTTCTGTGTTTACCAGTTTGCAGTTTACCAGTTTGCAGTTTACCAGTTGTGCAGTGGGGAACAAAAAGTTCGAACATACAATGCAATGACCCACTGATCAACTAGTTGAGCAGTGGGGAGTGGGAGGGGGAATCGCCCATAGACATCCGCGATACTTGCCAACATTAGTCCAAAATGACAAACGTTGGCACGCCCCCGGATGCGCTGCCTACCTTTGGAGATATAGGAATGGATTTGGAGAAAGGGTTGGGAAAATGGGAAGGGATAGGATGGGAATGGGTTCTGGCACATCTCACTCACTACCAAAACACGTGCATACATTAGGGAAATAACATAAAGTGGGAAATGCAGTACACTTCTGTGTCTTCAAGGTAGTTTCAAGTATTTACTGGTATAATAGGCGTAGAAAAAATAAAAGAAAACAGAAGATTTTGAGAGCATCCAATTGTATCACGCTGTTTAAATCTGGATCATTTTTGGACATGTTAGAATTGCGAAGTGATGAAACAAAATTCTACAATTATGTCAGCGTTTGACGAACTTTTGGGAAGATTTGAAAAAACGATACGTTTACGAGAAACCGCTTTATTACAATACGCCGCTCACGATTTTCAGTGACAAGACACGGCAGGAAAAATAAACGAAACGGTTTTTTTATCTCATTGTTTTACCCTATAATGAGAATACACCCATGTTTGCATACGCCCCTGGTAACCGTTTCGGTAAACCGCAAGGTGTGAACCGTGTGTCAGGGATAACAGTCGCTATCACAAACGCTGAGGAACTACACCACCTCTGAAAGAGTGGACTCGCCAACCCGCTGGGTCGGCATGCTCTGGGAATGGATGGGCGCTTTAAGGGCGCACATCCCTTATGCACAAGACAATGTGCACGGGAGGCCCATTTCTAGCAGTGGATACTTAAAGGGCTGGTTGCACAGTATCAACGAAGCCTTCGTAATTATTAGAACTCGGGGAGTTAAATAAAACGAATGTAATTAATAGTAATTATACATTTTATTATTTACTCCATTCAAAAAATCAGTTTTGACAATGCAATTAGTACACAGAACCGACGTAATTTTTCTTACAAACTAACGATCTCCCCTTCTACTCTTCACTGATTTATTATCTCTTGTTTCATTGTCCCAATAACGTTGTGCAACTTCCCTTCTGATGCTGCTACCACGCCGTATATCCCACCCATCATCTTTTTTTTTCGATTTATTCTCACTTCGGGAACTTTTTCTTTTATCTTTCCTAACATCTTGATCTGAATCTTTTCCTCTCCTTTTCTCCCGCTTATTTCTCTCATTTTCATCACAACTTTCATCTTCGCTAGACTGCTTCTTGTCTCTCTTCTGTTTGTAATTCCTTTCATCTTCTTGTCTCTGTTTTTTTCGTGTTTTATCTTTTTTCCTATCTTTATCGTTCTCTCCCTTTTGTGTATATGAGTCATTATCAATTTCGTTTCTTCGTTTCTTTTCCCGCTTGTCTTTGGATTCGTCACTACTGCTATGATCACTTTCTTTATTTTTTCTAGAAGACTCATCCCTGTCATTTCTGTTATCGCTATCCCTGCTTCTGTCACCTTCATTTCTCTCCCTTCTGTTTCTAGAAGAATATTCTCTGTCATTTCTGTTATCTCTATCCCTACTTCTGCGATCTTCATTTCTCTCCCTTCTGTTTGTAGAAGACTCTTCCCTGTCATTTCTGTTATCTTTATCCCCACTTCTGTCATCTTCAATTCTCTCCTTTCTATTTCTAGAAGACTCATCCCTGTCATTTCTGTTATCGCTATCTCTGCTTCTGTCATCTTCATTTCTCTCCCTTCTGTTTCTAGAAGAATATTCTCTGTCATTTCTGTTATCTCTATCCCTACTTCTGCGATCTTCATTTCTCTCCCTTCTGTTTGTAGAAGACTCTTCCCTGTCATTTCTGTTATCTTTATCCCCACTTCTGTCATCTTCAATTCTCTCCTTTCTATTTCTAGAAGACTCATCCCTGTCATTTCTGTTATCGCTATCCCTGCTTCTGTCATCTTCATTTCTCTCCCTTCTGTTTCTAGAAGAATATTCTCTGTCATTTCTGTTATCTCTATCCCTACTTCTGCGATCTTCATTTCTCTCCCTTCTGTTTGTAGAAGACTCTTCCCTGTCATTTCTGTTATCTTTATCCCCACTTCTGTCATCTTCAATTTTCTCCTTTCTATTTCTAGAAGACTCTTCTCTGTCATTTCTGTTAACTCTATCCCCACTTCTATCATATTCATTTCTCTCTCTTCTGTTTCTAGAAAGTTCTTCTCTGTTATCTGTATCCCTATTTCTGTCATCTTCATTTCTCTCCCTTCTGTTTCTAGAAGACTTTTCTCTGTCATTTCTGTTATCTCTATCCCCACTTCTGTCATCTTCATTTCTTTCCCTTCTGTTTTTAGAAGACTCTTCTCTGTTATCTCTATCCCCACTTCTGTCATCTTCATTTCTCTCCCTTCTGTTTCTAAAAGACTCCTCTCTGTCATTTCTGTTATCTCTATCCCCACTTCTGTCATCTTCATTTCTCTCCCTCCTGTTTCTAGAAGACTCTTTGTTATCTCTATCCCTATTTCTGTCATCTTCATTTCTTACCCTTCTGTTTTTAGAAGACTCTTCACTGTCATCTTTATCCCCACTTCTATCAACTTCATTTCTCTCCCTCCTGTTTCTAGAAGACTCTTCTCTGTCGTTTCTATTATTTCTATCCCCAATTCTGTCATCTTCATGTTTCTCCCTTCTCTGTCTAGAAGACTCCTCTCTGTCATTCCTGTTATCTCTATCCCCACTTCTGTCATCTTCATTTCTCTCCCTTCTGTTTCTAGAAGACTCCTCTCTGTCATTTATGTTATCTCTATCCCCACTTCTGTCATCTACATTTCTCTCCGTTCTGTTTCTAGAAGACTCTTCTCTGTCATTTCTGTTATCTTTATCCTCACTTCTATCATCTTCATTTCTTTCCCTTCTGTCTCTAAAAGACTTTTCCCTGTCATTTCTGTTATCTCTATCCCCACTTCCATCATTTTCATTTCTCTCCCTTCTGTTTCTAGAAGACTCTTCTCTGTCGTTTCTGTTATTTCTATCCCTGCTTCTGTCATCTTCATTTCTCTCCCTCCTGTCTTTAAAGGACTCGTCCCTGTCATTTCTGTTATCTCTATGCCTGCTTTTGTCATCTTCGTTTCTTTCTCTTCTATTTCTTGAATATTCTTCTCTTTCTCTTTGATCTCTATTGCTATCATTTAAATTTTTCTCTTCTCTGTTTCTAAAAATCTCCTCCCTGTCACTTCTCTGATCTGTCTCCCGCCTTCTGCTTTCGTCACGGTTCCTTCTATATTCTTCTCTACCGTCTAATCCATTCATCTCCTCTCGTCTCCTGTTACTTCTATCATCTCCATTTCTGAAATTTCCTTCCCTATATCTCTCTCTGCCATCTCTTCTTCTATCTTGTGGTCTAACGAAGTTATCGTTATCGCGATTTTCAGGTCTTGGATCAGGTCTACGAGCGTCTTTCCCATATGTAGCGTAAAAGCCATCGTGACCCCATCTTTCTGTATCCTGATTTTTGTTACTTTCCTCCGGTTCTGTAGTTTTGGATTGCTCTTCATTTTCTTTCGACTTTTTACTTTTCTTTTTCTTCTTGCCGCCTTCTTCTTCTGACTCTGAAAGGAAAAATTATCTCATGAACAATAGAGCTGAGTTCTTTGGGGTGTACTCCAAAAACACAAAAAACGAAGTTTCGGGCCATATTTCGGTGGATTCCTACCACGAAAACGTTCACCACGATATATCGGCCCGAAAGAAATGCATTTGAAACTACTCCAATCGCACGAAACCACGATCGAAATATAAATTTTGACGAGAGATACTCGGGGATCAAACGTCTAATTTCACCATAACAAGATATCCCCTTTTAAATAATCGGAGATACCTGATATATGGAGCTCCGAATGAAGGAAAGTCAGAGTAGGGTTCGTTCGTTCGAACTTCGGTCGGGCCCAAAACTCCGGGAGCATAAAATCGGAATAGACCTGAGGAGCTGCTTTGCAATACATAACCCTTGTTGATTACCAACTGTATACTGAAATTGTTCCACTAGACTGAATTTTGCTGTTGAAATCCATTAAGGAGAGAGTATGTATAATGGAACAAAAAAACTCCTCATTCCATTATACTCTTTACTCCTCCTTGGAGGGATGGGAAGTGTAATGGGATGAGGTAAACTCTTCAACACATTATACTTCCTATTCCCTATCTTACCAACCTTTGGAGATTTGGAAAAAGGGTAGGAAAATGGGGAGGAATAGAATGGGCGTTTTTCCACTGACCGGCACGGCACCGGTCTGCGCTCAGGTTTTTGGGCAGTACTGACACGGACTTCAGTTCTATATCACGTACAAATGGTCTCGTCAAGTAATCGTATTTATTTGTTATATCTCTTACATTTAAGACGAAAATATAATCAAGCCAGAGAAGTTAAATTTTGGATTGATCCAATCTTAAAAGTCAGATACTTAGAAGGAACATATTATACCCTATTTGAAAAGTTGAAAATGAACCCCAAAAAGTTTTTTGACTATTTTCGCATGAGCGAAGACACATTTTATTATTTGTTGGGGAATTTGTATCAAAAAATTAAGAAGTAGGATACTTCATTTAGAATGGCAATACCACCTGCAGAAATGCTAATACTGACGTTGAGGTAAGTTTTATTAATCCATCTAATTAGTTATCCAGACTGTATTTATTTTATATGTATATTACTAGCTTTTGCCAGAGATTTAGCAAATTAATTGTGCTACGCCAGCGAAGCCGCTGACAAAAGCTAGTATCTTAATGAAACACTTAACTATAATAATTATTTTATTTTAAAAAGAAACCGAATCTAATTATAGTAGTAAGTACTAAAAGTATAGTAGTAAGTACTAAAAAGTGAACATAATTAGAATGCCAAATAAAACAAAAGATTACAAAAAAAAAATAGTATGAGGCGAAAGTGAAGCAAAAAGTGTATTAGTTACATAATTAGGTGTATATAATAGGTACCTATATAGATAGAATTAATACGAAGTAGGTATATAGGGTGGAGGTAAGGAGGATAGGTATATAGGACAAAAGGTGGATTGGAGTATCTATAATATAGAAAATAGATGGAAAATAAGAGCACATAGAAAATTTGAATACATAGGTACTTATAAATATACGTATATAAATGGTAAGACAATATAGACAAGAATATAGTCAAAATGAAGAAATGTCATTCAACACAGACGAGTCATTCATACATTTAGAAGGTGGGAAGGGTCCTGTGCTGAATATTATATGTACAAACATCCACCCAGACATAGGTAAGGGAAATAAAGTAAGACAATATCCGATAAAGGTCTAAATAGTGGAGCACTCGAGGAAGATGAATTAAGAATTTAGAGGACATGACTTTATGAGGTAGTTAAAGAACAATGTTAGCAATAAATAATATCTTACCTAAGTGTAAGAAAAAAATTGATGATTAGTTTTAAGAGAAATAATTGATGTTCCTAGACCCAAAACACTTTTATAACACAATTTATAATAAATAATTACTTAATGAGAGAAAAATTGAGATGAATAGTTTTAAGAGAAGTTGAAGTTCCTGGATCCAAAACATTAATATTAATATGTACCTACTATGCATGTTAATGTCCTGTCATAATAATTAATTTAATAAAACAACTAGGTCATTAAACATAATCATTAAAGTCAATACATAATATGACATTAAAGGCATTATTTAAAGATTATCATTGTGTCCCTAAAACTGAATGAAGAAGTTCTACAACTAAGTTCTAGAAGTTCTTTGGAAAAAATACTCAGCTCCCTCATTTCAGTAGAAAAAAAAATGTTCAGTTTCATGGACAGATTCACCCTCGAACATCTGGCGGGTAATAAAAAATGACCCAGTGTTAATTGCCTAATGAGATTATACATTATGTACATAAAAACAAAACCAAAAAGTGCAGATATAAAAATTAAGCTACATCCATGGATGACTCAGGCAAATGAATCCTATCTCCTACACATATCATCATAAAAAAAGACACCCAATAAATAAAATTATGCAAATTATAAAACAAAAGAAAATATAATTATGTACCACTGATTTCCTCCTGAGTAGTGGTAGATGTATCTATAACGAATAATGGTATCCTTAACCCTTAGCTATTTACTCGTCAGTAGTAAACTGATCTAACAAATTTTGATAGACATTTGTGCTTGGTAGATTGTCTGCATTTTGTCCTGAAAATGTTAACTTTTCTGTTGGCTGGGGGTTGATGGTAGCAGGTAGTGTATTGTCATTAACTTTAGCTAGTGAATACTGTTCCGAATACTGGTTGTTGACTTCATTTCCTACTTGAACTGTTGGCTGGGGGACGGCAGGTGGTACAATCGACAGCTGAGATGGGTATATACAATAGGCATGATGACAGTATTAAAGAATAAATGATTTTAGAGAAAAAAATATGTTCAAAAAATTCTAATAAATTAACCAGTTTTAATGTAAACATTGAGATTAATAATATTTTCAATAAAATAAAAGTATAAAATACTGCATTCGGCCATGTTAACTAAAACGCCAATCAGAGCGAATGACGTCACGCCTCATGAAACATCACCGTGTCGCTTGAACTTCGATTGATTTACCTACCTACGTTTACCTAGGTGTAACGTCACAAGCGACGCCATGACACCTGCGAGTGTTTTCGCGCATAATTCAAAGTAGATAGAAAAAAAATGCATAATTTGCGTTAAAACTTATTTTATTGCTGAAATAATGTTATTTTCGGAAACAGTAGACGTGAATCTACATTATAGAAGCGGATTTCAAAATCCGTCATCATGCCTATTAGGACTAGATGTACTGCTTGAAGGTGATGATGATGATGATGTTGTATAGATGCGAAAATTCAGAGCTCGTTTTTGTTTTATCTTCCGAATCGACGTTAATATTTCCATATGCAGATCCATCATTTCAGTTTCATTCATGTCTTTTATGTACGGTAAAAATAATAACAACATTGTTTCTTTTTCATCCGTCCTCAAAGGAAGTGGAGCAGGAACGTTACGGGCCTGTTTTTTTAATTCTAACAATATTTCCCTTTCTATTACATCAGGTTCCCTTTTTTTTTTCTTCTGCCGTGATTGTAACAGGGGTGGTGGTAATTCACAAGGCTCTGGTGTAAGCGCGGGAGGTTCTGGTGTACCAGCTGATGATGGTGAAAGCGGTATTGCCGCCGAAGAAGATTCTGTTTCATTTAAATTGGAATCTGTGTCTGCTTTCTCTGCAACTTTCAGCAGAAAATTTAAATGATCTGTGTATATATATTTTTTGTGAAAACTTTGGCCAGTTTTGGTTTGCAGAGATTTCATGAAAGAATCCCTTACATTCGTCCATTTTTTCACAATTGTGTCACCTGTAACAAATATTAATTGTTTCATTAATTATTTTTTCAGTTACCTCGCCTCAGGTAACACCGTGACCGATTTGTATTACTGCTATAGAATTGGGATAACAACATTATGCAACATTATAAACTACGTGGGCAACGAAATATGGGTGACTTTTCGAAATGAACATCTTAAAGTGTTAACAGTAAAAGGCTGGGAAAACATTAGCAATGAATTTGAAAGACGAGCACATTTTCCTTTGTGTCTCGGTGCAATCGACGGAAAGCATATACGCATCGAAAATTTTGCCCAGGCCGGATCAATGAATTACAACTATAAACATTTTTACTCAATAGTTCTTCTGGCTGTAGTTGATGCGGATTACAAATTTTTATACGTCGACATTGGAGCATATGGTAAAGACTGTGACTCCTCCATTTTCCAAAAAATTACGGAATTTTGGAAAAGGATGTAAAGCGGGGATCTGAACATTCCACAACCGAGACACTTACCAGGATCAGTCACAAAAGTGCCATATATTTTCATCGGAGACAATGCATTTCCCATCGAGGAGCATATTCTTAAAGATTACTCAAATCATAACTTAAGTGTGAAGCAACGGGTTATTAATTATCGATTGCACAGAGCTCGTCGATATGTGGAATGTGCTTTCGGGATATTAAGTAATAAATGGAGGATATTCCATCGACCACTGAATGTTTCCAAAAAGTTTTCTAGGAATATCGTGAAAGCGACGGTAATCTTACATAATATAGTCCGCAAAAGAGATGGCTGGAAAGTGATTTGGTCATTACTGATGGATCTCAACTACTAAATTTACCAAAACATGTAACGAAATCTACAAATAAAACAGGAAAAGGGGTGCGCGCGTGTTTTGCTAATTATTTCACGTCTGAGGCTGGTCAGCTGCCTTGGTAATTAACTAAAATTTAGTCTTATACATGGTACAGGCGAGTTTATTAATATACATAAATAAGTTATAACTGTCGTACATGAATTGAGTAGATATTTAATGAAAAAAATTGTCAAGCAATAATTAAGCTGTTCATTTTTTGACAAGGTAAGTATACCAACATAAACTTATGTAGGTATATATGTATATTAATCAAATCGACTGTACCTATAATACAAGTTTTAATCTAATAATCACAATGGTAACATAATAAAATATTTAATTTCATTTACCTGTTTGTTTCTTTTCACCGTTCGACATTTCTTCATATCCTGTCTCGAAAAACGCAAAAATTTCTTGCCAACATTTCTCTCGCAAAATTTTATTTTTGCTTGTTTCTTTAGTTTTATCCCAGAGACAAGGCCGGGCCTCCACTAACTCCAAAAGAGTTACCACGTCATATTTAAATGCCATAACGAATACACGTACGCACTTACAGCAAGTCACAAGCAAAGAGAGTGCAATACTAAGAGCCACAAGGAACTGAATTCTCGAGTCTCGTTGCGTCCCTCCCACCCTGCCCCACGCACGCGCATACTGCTACAGTACGTAGGTTAGGGTGTCCCTTATTTTGCAAAGTTTTTATTTTCTAACGCATAGGTCTTAGTTTTGTTCATTTGCTCTTAAAACACTCGGAAATAAATTTTAACCTTATTTGGAGTACGATAACCCGTGCCGACTTGCATCCAATCATGTTCATACAAGTTGCGCGGAAGTAGCAGCGCGTACTCGCAGTATTTGTCATTTGTTCTCAGTTATTCTCGTGATTAACACGCATTGTTTTACATTTAGAAGATGGCAGTGGAATTAAGAAGCAATAAAAAAAGTATTTTCTTAGTTGGTGAGGTAAATTATCAAATAACAGGCGCAAAGTTACCGTCTAAACGTCAAGTTCTTGCAGTACTTTTTTCTAACATTCGCGAAGTTAAATTGACT
Source organism: Sesia apiformis (assembly GCA_914767545.1). NCBI lineage: Eukaryota > Metazoa > Arthropoda > Insecta > Lepidoptera > Sesiidae > Sesia > Sesia apiformis. Next base: position 21,945,012 of record OU611949.1, on the reverse strand, counting down.
GTTACTGAAAGCGCAAATCTCGTCTTTCGAGAGTGTATTATATTTTGGGAAAAGCTAGAATCCCTACCAGAGCTATACTTAACTGTGTAAAAAAACTTGTGGATCTTCACCATGCTTGGAGAGAGTTGCAAAAAAATTCCAAAAAAACACAAGATGTTTACGAGCGCCGTGAGGAGGACTTTCAAAACAATTTATTCGATATAGCAACGCGATGCTGTGGAACGGATGAAAATAGAGGAAGATAAAATCTTTTTACAAAAACAAAGAGAACCAGGGCGTCCAGGATGTTTATCGGGTGTAGACAAAAAGTTAGCGGAGAAAGAATAAAGGGCAAGACAGAGAAAATTAAAAGAAGAGAAAAAAAGACATGAGCAAATGTGTTCCCAGAGTTTATCGTCATCTATTACTACACAAGATTTTATACAAATGCAAGGACATCACGATCAACCTACCAGCTCTGATGAAAGCCTTGAGGAACCCTTGCCATCGACATCTCAAACGGTAAGTTCTGGAACTACTACAAAAAGAGGAAGGAAAGACTTTATCACGCCTAAGTTAGTTGCAGCTTTAGATAGATGTCAATTAAGCATAAGGGATTCTGTCTATATACTTCAGGCTGTAGTAGAAGCACTAGATCTTAGCTGTGATGATTTCCCGATAAACAAATCGTCCATTCAACGCATTCGCACACAGAGTAGAAAAGATAGAGGGGAATCTATAAAATCAGATTTTCAGAATAATATGCCTGAAATGGTGACCGTTCACTGGGATGGGAAATTATTACCTGGACTGGACGTGAGAAGTTCTAAAGAAGAACGCCTGCCAATTCTTATTTCATTTGGAGAAAAGGAACAACTTCTGGCTGTGCCCAAACTGGAGAGCTCTTCTGGTCAAGATCAAGCTAAAGCTGTGTTAAACGCACTTTATGACTGGAACCTCGATGACAAAGTACAAATAATATGCTGTGATAACCCTGCGTCTAATACAGGGCGATTGAAAGGAGCTTGTGTACTTTTGGAACAAAAATTAGACAGGGAATTAGTACTCATTGCTTGCCGCCATCACGTTTACGAACTGGTTTAAAATGTGTGTTCGAAACAAAAATCCACCAAATCACAAGTAGGTCTGATATCCCAATATTCAAAAAGTTTAGAAATAACTGGAAAACTATTAATCCTGCTGCTATTGAAACATACACCGATATCGTCACACAACATTTTTGTAATACAACAATAGAAGAATTGTTGACATTTTATAATCAAGAACTGCAAAAATCCATTGTACGTGACGATTATCGGGAACTGATTGAACTATCTATTATTTTCTTAGGAGATAATGAAAAAAAAATTAAAATCAGACCTCCTGGAGCGATGCATCAAGCAAGGTGGATGGCTAGAGCTATTTACTCTTTAAAAATATGTTTTGTTCCAATCCCAGCACAAAATTAGCGACAAGGATAAACGAGCACTTCAAGACGTTTGTTTATTCATTGCGGTTATATATGTGAAACCAGGTTTGGATGTAGTCTGGCGGTGAAGGCACCAAATCAAGATTTGTGCTTTTTAAAGAGACTTAAGGAATATGAAACTGTTGACAAATTGATTTCCAAAGCAGCCCTGAGCAAGTTTAGGCAACATCTTTGGTACTTGTCAGAAGAAATTGCCGTTTTATCACTCTTTGATGATGAAGTTGATGAACAAACCAAGTGAAACATTGTAATGAACTTACAAAGAGAGAGTTTATATGATTCTGGGAAGAGATACATTCCATCGAAAGAAGATATGTCTGATTATTTATTTGTATGGTAAGTGGGAATACATAGTATTATTTTTTACACTGTTTTCACTAAACTGATAATAATACTGCCTTATTTATTGTTACAGGAAAATTATTAAGTGATTTTGTGTCTGTCAAGAGCACAAATTTATTTTCTCGATTAAAAATTGATGAGAACTTCCTCCAGAAACCCGTTTCTACGTGGGAAGAAGATGTTGCCTATTTAGAGGAAAAAGAAAGGTTATTTCTTTAAGGGCAGGTAATGATACAGCTGAAAGAGCTGTAAAACTTATGCAAGATTTTCATGGTTTGATCACTGCAAAGGAAGAACAAAAGCAATTTTTGCTACGCTGTGTGCAAGAGCATAGAAATCTGTATCCAGACTGTAAAAAAGAAACCCTCAAAAGCATGATCCTGGTTGATCTGTAATTTTATCTTCTTTTAATAAATAAGTACCTATTTACTAACTTTCTTTTTGATTATTATTTTTCTAAAATATAAATATTTCAATTGATTTAGCTACATAACGGAAAGGGTTAAAAACAGCAATTTTCAAAATCTTCAGAGCCCTGTCGGCACGGGTTAATGTTGACGTAGGAAGATAAAATTTTGTATTTGAGTAAGTCTGGGTAGTTTAAAAAGAATTAGGGGGTATGCATTTCGATATCCGAAAAAAATTTTTTTTCACCCATATAAGGGACACCCTAACGTAGGTACACAATACACATGCAGTTAAACCGGCCGGCATCGAGTGGGAAGCTTGCTGTGCCGGCGCCGTCGACGGCACCGGTGGGAGTCAACGCCGTGCCGTCGCCGGTGCCGGCAAGTGGAAAAACATGTCATATAATTTCAAACATTTTTGCTTCCACGGCTGCCGTGCCGTTGCCGGCGCCGTCGCCGTGCCGTTGCCGGCGCCGTCGCCGTGCCGGTGCCATGCCGGCCAGTGGAAAAACGCCCAATGGGACAGAAATGGGCTCTGGCATAATATTTCACTCACGACCAAAACCAAAATGGGGAAATGTACTTTTTATATTATTTTATTAATAATATTTTTTATTAGAATCCTCTGTGATAATTTACTGACCTGAGCTACTGGAGTCGCTTGAAGAATCTGATGATGAACTGGAGTCAGAGCTGTAACTGGAACCCACTTGGATTTCTGTTATTGGAGGGGGCACATTCTGGAAAATATTATAACTAAGATAAATAATATTTAGTTAAATAATACTTCACCTGTCCATATTAAAACCACCTATAATATAGTAAAAGCAACTATAATATACCGTACAGCAGCAAAGTTAACACGTTAACTGCCAAAGAAAAATCACTACTTTTCCATTCGAGCCGTGACGAACACCATGTGAGCGACACCCCATTGTTCCATTCAGGCCGTGTCGGACACCGGTAACCGCGCGAGCAACCCACATTCAAATGTTTGTAGCGGGCCGGCGAACTCAAATTTAAAGATACAGACTATAGCATATTTATATTTGACTATTTATTTACTTATATTTATTCATTTTAACGTGAAAAACACGATGGCGTAAATTGACTATTTTTCAACTTTTCGCGAGGCCTTGGGGGATGATAGTCTGTCACTCATGGTGTGTTCGCCATGGCGGTTAACGTGTTAAGAACTTGGGTGTATGGTACTTTTAGACAGTGCGATGTCCTGGGGCCCTCGAATAATCGAGGTTCGCAGAAAGATGTTCTTAGCAACAGGTATGTTAAGACTGCTTCGTAATTTCTTACCCCAGGCCACCAAGGTTATGTTAGTGCAAAGTTTACTTCTACCTATCCTACTACCTATCTTATACTGCTTGGGTTTGGTAATGGTACACAGATATCAGGTAGATAGTTAAAGTGAAAAAACCTGCAATCTATTTTTTTCCAGTGCATCTTGCTCTTTTCACTGGTAGGTGTTAGCTCAATTTGAAACAGCCAAACAGTAGATTGACGCTTAGTTTCTGAATCATACTGGTAGATGCGAGATTCATCACCAGTGACAATATTGTGAATGCACCGAGATTACCCTGCTTTAAATTTTATTATCATATATATCATGGCACCATTTGACATGAACTTCTTTTTGAGTTACTGTCCTAGACTATCTACTTGTAGATGCCCATGTAATACATACTCTCCTCCTATGTTATTTGCCTGTTTTTACAAATGAAATTGTTCACTGCAACCACATTTTCTGCCATAATAACTGTTAAAGGGTGGTTGCCCTTTCTTTATCAGCCAGCCTTAGTCAACCACGGATAAATTGATTGTACCAACAATACACAGTTGCCTCAGAAGGGCACTTGTCTGCAAACGTCATTTGAAGTCTATTAAAAGAATCTTCAGGTTTTAAAGAACATATGAAGTCATACAAAATCATAGCGTGGAAATGTTCCCCTTGAATATCATTTTTTTTAATGAGACACGATATTTTAATTCAGCTCCTAAAAAATTATGGAGGGAAACTTTAATTTGGAATGTTTTGTTATTATGTTATAGATAGTCAGTTTTAATTGACATCAAAACCAGCCAGAGATTCATAGATAAAAACTCTGTCGCAAAATTTTCTGAGTAGCCTGGTATAATAATCTAAGAATCAAATGTTTACCTTCGGCATTTGCTTCAAATGTTCGCGTAATTCGTCCGTCAGTCCACCCAGACCTATGGATGTGAAGAAGTTTATAGAAAACCTTGTATTCTTTGGGTTGTCCCGTGGAAATATACCATGGAATGCCTCTTGCAGGGTCCTGGAAACAGAAAACTTGAATTAAAACCGCAAGCAATGATGTTAGTAATCATGTATAAAAATAATAAAATTAAAGAAGATAGTTCATTGCAGCCATAGTGCTGTAATCACAATCCACTGCCAAGTCTCCAAAGGAAGCTTATCCAAGGACCATGTAACCTTCAACATTTTTGGCTGATGTTGACATGTATCGTGGATGGCACAGGGCATATTCACTTATCACCACATGCACTGTCATGCTCATCTGTAATCTTCGGTCTTTAAAAGAATGGTTTATTGACCTCTAGCTATTCTCATACTTGAATTATAATTATTTATGATTTTATTGTTGTTTTGGCAATTGAATGAGTTATAGTGAAGCCTGGTCAATACATATTTTGTGAGGTAGTTAAAAGGCCACTAGGCCCACAAGAATTTAGCCATTCCTAAAAAAAAAAAACATATTTTGTGAAAAATCAATATCAATCAGTAACAGCCTACTGAAGGGTGCTGGCCTTGTCACAAATCATACAGGCATATTGATTAACCATCTATTGTGCAGGCCCAATGCGGTTTGGTGGATGTTGCACATACACAATATACATATATTGTTTTAATTCTCAGATATGCTGAAGGTTTCTAAGAGAACATAACATTTTAAAGATTAAGGGTTTCTATGAGATGTTTTACTTCATTGCTAACTAAGCTAGTGATAACTGAATGAATACTCTATTCTTAAAGATTCAATTAAACAGAGTTAGGATTCATTACTGAATAACTGAACTTATTGAGTCAAAAATAGGTACTGTGCTATGTTGCTTGAGGAAAACACGGTTTTGTGTTTTGACAGAACACTAGGCTTTTACACAAATTGTAATTAAATATTGTGCCAACTGGATGCAAATTAGTACATAATCAGAAATGCTTGTAATCTGTAATATGTATCTAGCCAGGTGGATCATACACTTGAAGAAGTTCATCAGTGGTGGTTGGATGAGAACAGCAAAAGATGCTGTGTGATGGTGAGCTGCAGGAGAAGCCTATATCCTCCAGTGGTGAGACATAGGCTGATGGTGTGGTATGGTACTCAGTGTATTAACTTACGAATCTTGGAGCCGATCATTCAGCTTTTTCAGTCCCATGTATTCAGCCAGCTCTTGAAACAGAATCTTGATATAAATTCGACTTGAACTGGTTGTATCTTCTTCATTCAACTTGACACACTCCAATACTTCCCAACTTATTGAATCAGTAAAGAGTAGATGTGCAAAGAACTTGCTGACATTTCTAAGTCTATTTGTGTCCAATCTATGAGCTGTTGCATATGAATCTTTGAAGATTTCCTCAAAAGGGCCTATATATATTCTATTAATATTGCAAAAGCGCTGTGCAAGTAGTCCATAAAACTTCTCATAAGTTCGTTGCTCTGCACAGCAGTCAAGAAACATGTGGCACAGCTCTATTTCTTGACCGGGTTTTAATTGCATTTTTAGGAGCTTGTGGGCACACTCTTCAAAGTCCAAACTGGAATTTATGGTTAAATAAATTGTGCGTCGTAGAGCAACTAGGTTGGTTTCAGTGTTGTCTATGATAGTCATTTCCCCTTTTTTCTCCTCTTCCCCTTCTTCCTGTTCCTCTGACTCGTCACTACCACTTTCATCAGAGCCTCCTTCATCCCCTGATTCAGCATCAGATCCAAGAATGTCTTTGCTCAATGCTTTATACTTCTGTTCATTTTCTTCATATTTCTCATCAAATTTGAAGACATCTGGAATTTTTAAAGTAGTGTTATTAGTCCTTAAAGTAAAGCAATTAGATGTATTTATAAGAAACAGTAATAATTGCAACAATGGTTAAAAAATAAATGCACTTGAGTTTATATAAAAGCAAAGAAACTATAATTCTACTGCCATTTTACATGTAAAAACATTAAAAATGTTATCAAAATAAACTCACTCAGGATATCCTGTGGATCAGTAGCATCATCCAGCATCAGAAGATGTGTGAACTGCTCCTCCTCTGGCACCAGTTCCAACTCCTCAATCAAGGCTGGGTGGTCTTTAAAGCCATCCTTCCAAATTTGGAACATCACTTCTATCATATACTGCACTCTTTTATCCAACTGGCCCTCATGAAGAATGTTCCTGAGCATCTCAAATATTGCATTCACACCCTTTGAAGACACCTCGGTCAATTTTTGACCACATTCCTTGAGAAATGCAATTGCAACTTCAACAGAATCATCTGTAGGAGTTTCTACAAGTAGAGTCAACAGTTCTAAAGCCAAAATTTCATGAGCAACCCTCTGGTTGACCAAATGAGCGACAAAAGAAGCTGACGATATACATGTAGGCTTATCATTTCTTTTAAAACCTCTTTTGAACTGGATAACCAGTCTTTTTAGCAACAACTCGCCGATGTTAGGGAAGCGCGAGTTGACGGCGGCTACCAGGCCAGCATAGACGTTAGTAAACGTGGGAGAGGCAGCTTGAGCTTGTATGACAGATCGGCACAATAAACCACGTCCACGGACTATATTCTCTTTCAATAACTCCTTTATAATAATGCCAATGTTGCCGACGTTGATTTTGTTGATGTGGCCGTGAATGGACTTCTTCAAAGCTTCCCAAGCCAACCGTTGGTAAGCTACAGACGATTTGTCAGTGATTTGTTCTTGCATCTTCCGCAGACGGGCCGGAGGGATGTAAGCGCCACCAGTTCTAGTGTTAAGCATGTCTGTATCCTTTATTTTTCTTTCTGGAGCCTCCTTTTTGACTTCAGATTGTGTTTGCGCTTCATTTGGTTGTTTCTCTTGTCTATTGGAAGCAACTGGCGATCTTGACTTGGAATGACGACGTTTGCGTCTAGAATCCTCATATCTCTCTTTAGGTGAAAGTGATCTTGATCGACGCTTTTTAGATTTATTTTCTCTCTTAGATTCGTCGTCATTACGCTCTCTAAGCTTCTTACGTTTGCGATCCCTCTCGGAATCCATTTTCTTATTGATAAGTTTTAACACAAGATTTGAGTTTTGGTTATATGGTATTAACTACATATATGACACAATAAAAAAGAAATAAAACTGTTCTATTCTATCATACAATTAAAAAGGAAAACAAAAAGTAATTTCAAAATGAAAAATTATAGCATGCAATATGCATTACGATGTACTATTAGGTAGAATAAGTAGCCAACCATCTTTTATGTTTTACTTTTGACATTCGGTTTTTATTTTTTTTTTCCTTCGTATATAGCAATGGTGCAATTAACACATTCTGCCAATGTCAAGTTTTCTTCGTAACAATTTCAGTCTAAAACGTATCCTGTCAATGTCCAGTCTCGACGAACTGAGACTGAGACTGGTTTACTGAGAACAGAAGAGGACTCGTTGGAAGCACACGAAAAACGCTGTTCCACGCTATTATTTGATTCTCACACCGCACTAACACACATGAAAAACACTTTGAAGTTTATGAAACTATCACTGTTAAACCACAAAATGGCTAATACACAATTTCTACAATAATCAAACAAGAACTCAACTTCACTTCTTAAGTTTCCGCTAAAATCCACCGTTTGCTTTAATTTTAACGTCTGGGATCCAAAGTCCTTACTGCAGACACACACGAGCCGATTTGCTCCGGTCCGGTTAAGTCCCTAAGAAAAAAAATTAAAACTGGTGCATCACCACCGTAAACATAGAATCCTATAAACATTCTGAATATTCCCTCACTGTCTAACAGAAAAGAGAAGCGCTTATGTACGAGGTCCTTTTGGAGGTCCAAAAGTTTCCGGCCTGACAAAAAAAAGGACACTCAAGTTCATGAAACTATTTTTATTTCTCAATAAAGTCTCCGTCTATATCAACACAGTTTTCGGGACTTTGAATTAGCATTTCTATTCCAGTATAAAACTTAGTCAATGTTCTGTCTTCAAAATGAGCGGAAACCGCAGCGGTCACTTCATCATCAGTAAAGAATCTCCTACCCCTTAAGTCCGCCTTGAGTTTTGAAAATAAATAGTAATCACTAGGAGCCAAGTCAGGACTATATGGTGGGTGGCGAATTTCCATGAAGCCACACTTTGAACAATAGCTTTCACAACTGCAGCGTGACGGGTGTGTTGTGAAGAATGAAGTGGACATAGAGAAACCGCACACCTTTGCTTAGTTTCACACGAATTTTCTGCTTGATTACTCCTTGTAATTGCTTTCTATAGTTAGCATGATAGCGTCCAGTCACCGTAATATTGCGTTCTCTTATGTCTATAAGAAATATTCCTTTACAATCCCAGAATATCGAAGTCATAATCTTTTTGGTGGACTGAGTCAGCTTTGCCTTTCTTGGCGGTGCTTCACCAAAACGACGCTACTCCATCGACTCCATTTTGGAAAGGGGATCATAACAAAGAACCATAATTTCATCCCCAGTAACAATTGACTCCAAAAAATTGTTTCAGTTTCTCTGAAAGGCCTCCAAAATTTCTTTAGAGCACGCTACTCGTTCACTTCGCTGCACACTTGAAAGAAGTTGAAAGAGGTGGGTACCTCGCACTAACTTTCTAAGGACTGCAGTAGTTTCTGAAAGCCCTGTCCTTGCTCCTATTTCTTTTTTCTTTAGCCGTCGGTCGGTGTTTAGAGTGAATGACTCAACGGGTCGACCGGAGTGAAGTTCGTCGTCGATGGACTCTTGTCCAAAAAGAAACTGCTTACACCAATCTTTGTCGGTGAAAAATGATGGAGAACAATCCGCGAACACATTATCCACAGAACAGTGAATAGATTCACTATTCACTGTTCTGTGACATTATCCAACCTTTGTTTGAGATCGATCGGGCTAATTACCTTCCTTTGTAAGGAACTTAATAACGGAAAAATATTCCAGTTTAAACATTTTGCGATTTCTTGTTGTTCTAATGGTCGAGGAATCAAAACTGTCGAGGGTTGAACTCTAAGAATTATACATGCATTAACAGGATAAATGACAATTACAATGACGTATACCCATAATTTGTTTTTTTAGACATCTAGAAATATGTCAAGTCAGAAACTTTTGGATCTCCCTGGTATCAACGACGTAAAAAAGACACGGTATTGCTACATTCCACTCTGCGTGCCCGTACGTTCAAAGCCGGTACATCTAGGCATGTGCCATGATCGTGACTTTTTTTCACAATGGCTATGTTTTTGTGGCCTGGACTTTCAAAGAGTCACCAGACATGCATAGTTTAGGATTTTATGGTTATGGTTTATGGTTGGTTCAGCCAGGAGCAAAAAGTATGTGCAGTAACCAGCCTAAGGGCTCCCCCGCAGGTAGACCAGCAGAAGGAACGAACCTCGACTTAGGGCGTTGCTTTGGTAGGGTGCCGCGGGATCGCGAGTCGGTAAGAAGCGCCCCGGTACGTGCCGATACTTGGTAAAAGCGTTAGCTGAAGGTCGGTGTGCTCACGGTGTAACGAGGGGTCGTCCTCGTCTCCGCCGGCGAAGACGGTGTATACGTGTAGCCTGTGAGTGTAGTGTAAGAACCTCATTGACAGCAGTAATTCTGTCGTCTAGGACATGTCGAGGAGGACGACGACGTCTTTAACGGGGAGGGGCATTGATATCAGGGACATAGGTTACGATGGCAACTATTAGGGGATTGAGATGGTGAGGGGACTCTGTCGTAGTAACGTCGGGGGGTGTTTCATGTATTTGACGATGGAGGGAAGTTCCAAATCATTGTGGAGGTCGACGTTGCGGACCGATCATCAAAATTCTGCCCGCGATTATTCCATTTCAAACAACAAAGGGATCTCTGTTCCCACGATTTTATGTATCTATGGTACACAGCACAGTCTTTCTCTCACGGGAATTAATAGATTTTGTTATGGATTTCACCGTTATATATTAGTTATTGCAGAAATATTGAACAGCTTTTTAGAGTTAAAGTTGAATATGGTTCCAAGAGAATTATAGGTATAGGTAGGAGAATTATAGGCCCCACAAGGTAGTTTTAGAAATAAATTTTGTAGGTATGTTATGCCAATATTTATTTATTTATTATTAGAGTAGGCAGTGTTGGCCACCACTACACTACTGGCGCGAGGAGCAGTCGGAACGGGGTCTAGTTCCGACACCGAGAGAGGTGGAGGCGGAGCGCGCTGAGCTCCGTCGGTTCGCGGTGGAAGAGTGGCGGCAGAGGCTGGGTAGCCCCAGCGCCGGAGCCAGGACAGTGGAGGCGGTCCGTCCGGCCCTAGACCAGTGGCTGGACAGACGACACGGCGTCCTGACCTTCCGGTCGACGCAGGTGCTCTCGGGACATGGCTGTTTCGGGAAGTACCTGCACAGGATCGGGAGGGAGCCGACCGCGGTGTGTCTACACTGTGACGGCTGCCCGGAGGAGACTGCCCAGCACACGCTGGAAGCGTGCACGGCCTGGGCGGAGCAGCGCGCCTCTCTCGGCGCCGTGATAGGCGGCGACCTCTCCTTGCCGGCCGCCGTGAAAGCTATGGTCGGCGATGAGAGGTCGTGGAAAGCAGTGACGGCCTTCTGCGAGCACGTGATGCTCCAGAAGGAAGCGGCGGAGCGGGCCAGAGAGCGCGAAGCTACTAACCCGCTGCGCCGCAGGCGAACCGGGCGCAGAAGGCGGGATTACGCCCGCCATCTGCCCCCACCCTAAAATGAGCCGGTCGGCGAACGCGGGGAAGTTCGTCGACCAAACCGACAAGGCTCATTAAAAGAAGAAACGGGCGTCCGCACGCGTGTTCCCGAGCGACGCCCACCCTCCAGGACCGGTAAATTGACCAGAGACCGGGGCCCGCATTAGCGGGCCGTCACAGTCGGGGTCGCGGACGAATGCGAAAGCGCACCCGTGACCCTGGCGTCAAGTGACCAGATGGAACACCGTGGGGTTTTAGCCGGTAAGAGTCCGGCATAACCCTCCGCCTATCCCCAGCGGAAGGGTATCTCATGCAGGATTTCCCCACGTAAAAAAAAAAAAAAAGGCAGTGTTGGCCACCAATTGTCCAATAATTATTAACCAATAATTTAATGTCAATCATTAAAGAATAGCTACTGCTGCCCTGCGAAATTGTTGCAAGGTGCACTGGAACAAGTCCAACCTCATAGGGTTAGACCAACCATTAACCTTATAGGGTAATGGCAACCGATGGCATTATAATAATATCCACCGTATCATACCATCAGGCCTGTCACATCAGACGATCTTGTTATGCAGTTACTAATGTGATCGGCTTAGTTCGTTCTCAGCGAGCACTAGTGAATCTTTGCCTACAACAATAAGATACCATCTTTTTGGGCACCTTGGTGCCAACTGAGTACACTCAAGTGATATAAATCAGAAAGTGCTAGTTTTTTTTTTGTTTTTTCTTTTATTATAAACAAGAGGGCGGACGAGCAAGCGGTCCCACGTGATGGCAAGTGTGTTACCGCCGCCCACGGACACCTGCAACACCGGGAGGTATTCGGGCGCGGCACCGACCTTGCAAAATCCTATTCACAGCTTTCTTGAAGAACCTCATATCGTAGCTTAATGGGAAGACCGCTTGAGGCAGTTCGTTCCACAGGCTACGGGTTCGCGATATAAAATATTTTTTGGACCGAACAGTACGCGACACATCCGTATAGAGGAAATGCGGATGGACCGCACTTCTGTGACGCGAGGTGCGGTTGTAGAAACCCCAGGTTTCTGGTGCATGACTCCAATTAAGAACTAGTATACTGAGTCGTCGGCCTTGCGGTGGATATTGCTTACCTACTGCCTTTTTCGTGAGTTCCTCTTTTTCAAATTTAAATGGAACAACGCATGAAAAGTTTGGGCATGATAGGTACAACGCATTGCGAAATAAAACAAACAATATATTATTAGTATTTATGAGTTTATTCAATACGACAATGAAACTACAAAAAGTTGCTTGCACTTGAAACAGCATTTTTTTATATAGGTACCTCACGAACTGAAGCACATTAATCGTATAAAATATAAACTTAATTAACACCATATTAGAGATAGGGGTAGTGACTAACATTACGCAAAAATTACGAAAACAAACAATAATATAATATCTGAAAGCTATAAGTTGCACCGCTATACATGATTGTTTCGATCGTGAATCTAAAGGCTACACAAGTATCAAGGCAAATTGGTCAGAGGTTTGCACGTCTTCACCGAGAAACAAGCTTTTCGTTTTACACCTACATCTTCCCTTATTCGTATTGGCGACAGTTAACAAGTAGAAGCAGGCAAGCAACTCGCCCCGCTGCGCCAAGCAACGATACATCGTCTCTTATATTATATACAATTATTATCATATCTCGACGTTAAAACAGATCGACGATAAATGAATGGCAAAAATATACTATGCAGGAATACTCCCATCTAATGCGCTCCACACCAAACAGACTTACGTACGATTACTATGTCACACATGTCTGTACCGACCGATATTTTGAATTTCTAATGAAATTCCCCGCTGCCACATTCCCAGTGGGATTTTTTTTTTATTAAAATTGTCCAGGTGTACTCGCTGGAAAGGTAAACAGAATGATATCGGAGAATAACAAACTTTTTAAAACTCGATATACCGACTGAACTTACAAAATAAAACCAATATAATTTTCATATTTTAAATATTCATGGGAATTAAATTTCTGTCCTTGGGATAATTAAAACAATATCGGTTTCATTTCAATACACGGAAAATCCTATGAGAATATCGAGTTTTTTACAGTTTGTTATATTTTAAGTCTCTACTGAAATTTGTATGCCGTTCAAGGTACAGCGGGACAATTTTTTGAAAAATCCTCATCTCTGGTGGGAACAAAGCAGTGAAAATTTCGGTAAAAACCCGATATTTTGTGTCTAACCGAACGATACGTATATCACTAGAGCAAATACATCACAGAAGCGGTTTGTGTCCAACACACCGTTACGTCCGCGGTCCAACACCCTCGCCCACTACGTTTAAAAAAATATAAAACGCTATGAAAGGCAGTTTTATATGTTACGTTTACTGATATAAAGAGCCATACATGGTTACTGAGGCACTTGCGATGTAACTACCGTTTCTATTTATTGTTCGTTTTGAGACCATAAAAGGAAATATAATACGACTTATATTTAAACGTGTAGACTGGATTTCACAGACCGTCAAATGGCAACACTGATTAAGAGCGTTCTTTACGAGATAAAAAGGCTGCGTTCCAAAACAAATTCGTTATTTGACGCATATTACGTACCTTTTTATATGTTATTATGAGACATAAAAAAGTACCGTAATATGATTTCTGAATAGCGATTTTAGGACATTTTAGGACCTAGACATTTTTTTTTTAGTTTTACGGGCCTGGTTACGAACGGCCAGTGTTGCCACCATTACAGTCCGTGTGATGGTAGTTTTAGATAGGTATCAAAGTAGATACCACATCGAGCACAAGCGAACTCACTTGACGATACCAACTCAGCCACAAACACAACCCGCGCACGACATTCTCCCTAAATAATCGACGAAACATTACGAAGTACAATGAACAGTCAGCGTACGGCGATTTATCGATGATACGTGATAATGATAAACTTAAAATTGGTATGTTCGCATAAAGACAGATTCTCAAAAATACGAATTCTCATAACAACAGATTCCAAAGAGGACAGTCTGTAAATAATAAAATGTCGGATTAGGTTTATTTAGGTTATAGTTGTATGTGTCTAATTCTGAGAGAATTTATGACAGCACTAAAATTAACTTGATGAACCTTTTTTTAATTTCAAAATTTACTAATAGAGAGTGACAGAAGAATTTGAGTTAATTTTAAGTAAGAATGTTAGTCACTGACAATATTGATCATCCTAAAACCATAGAAACCCATCCCAAGATTATCTTAATACTTCCCCAAAGCCATCCCTTAAATCCTTCTCAAAATAATCGCAAAATTCATCTCAAACAGTCAGGTTGACTAGTATCTGTCGTTACGACAATCTGTCATTATGCGAACAAACCCTTAAAATTACTGAGATTATACTTTCCTAAAAATACTGCTGCGTATGATAAACATTAAAAATAATGATATAATTCTATAACTAACGATTAGGAATATTTCCGCGAGCCGCCTCTCTTGATATTAAAACAGCCTTCGCCAACTTTTAATATTTAATATTAATCTGAGAAATACTCAAAGTTGGCTGTAAGCGAGATCATGTCTAATTTTTTTTTTAATTATAATAGGCCATGGTATTTAAAATATGACAGTTGAACAGCGTTGCCGTATCGGGAACGAAAGTTTCTAAATTGAATACGGATATAAATAGCGTAATCAACTGGAATTTTTTGGTGTAATTGTCAACACATACGGGGCGTGACGTAAATATTGCGAGAGATGCGTTTAGAATTCGGCAAATGAAACGTCGCACAATGGTAGAAACCAATTTTTTTTATATAGCAACATTTTCGGCATAGTAGGGTTGAAACATCTTGTGACATTTCTTTTGTTTCTAATAAATTTATAGGCAATTTACTTATTTATTATTTATTTGGACAGAAGAAAGAAGGATGGATAAACTACAGTTTATAAAAATCAAAGAGTAAGTTCAGTACAAAAATTTCTGTATCTCTAATGATTTTATATCTTTAAAATTGAAGACCAAATGTTGACTATAATGAAATTAACGCTTCAATAATTAATAAACATTAAATTTGTTGTTTTTATGTGCCACGTTTTATTTGCGAGACTATGCATTTTAAGAGGGCAACATTTTTATCACAATATTTTTTTTATGTTACAACACCGTTGTTCTGATGCCATTTTAGAAAGTTACACTACTTCTGGACCAGCCAACCTTAAACCTAACATCACTGGTGATTGGAATAGGTAGTGTTATTTCGTGTCAAAAAATTGGCTTCAGAATTTCGAGATTTTGAATTTATGAAATAGGTTACATTTTCAATGAAATATGTATAATAAATGCACTCCAATTTTATTATAATATATATGGTATGATATAAGAGGATTAAGAAAGTATCGAGAATTTTTAATTAACCTTTAACTATTCCAGGATTTTGGGTATAACATCAAAATTCCCTTAAAATGTCACTATCTATTCCGACCACTGAACATCACAAATGCTACAAATGATAGCAGTCATACGTATCGACGGGTTTTTTTTTTGCATTTTTTCATAATATTTAGGAAATTGGCATTTTTTTTAAAACTACCCGCCTCTAGTCATTTGTGATGTGCCAACTACCCGACTTTGATACACTAGTAATGTCTAATATTGCAGTTAAATTTGATATGATATTATAGAAGTACATTATTAATTTGGGTTTTCCAAAAACAATATAACCTAAAAAGTGGGTCCATTTACTAGTGTATACTGGAACTAGACATTGTTTAAAAAAATGTAATTTTCCATCCAAGAGCAATATTACGAAAGTTGTTACTAATTGTGACAACAGCGCAGTAGAATTTTTAAATTACCCCTCAATCTGCAGTCTTTTTCATGGACAATATGTCAAAACAGAAACTTTTAAAAAACTAGAACCTCAGAAAAAAAAAAATTGCATACCGTATCAGTGTAACAAAAATCATAAATGAATCATAGCCTTATTATTAGATTCTTGTTGAACTGGACACATTTGCAAGTTGTTTCGAGTGTCAATAACAATGTCTAGTCAAGTCCCCCCCCCCCCCCCATTGTGCCCCTCTGATCGCGTGTCACGTGCCTCGTGTGGCGCCTACTCCGAGGTGGCAGTCGCTTCATTGTCGGCACGCGCGTTCTTGTTTTGTCGAACCATCTCCGCGCGCCGCTCCTGCGAAACAATTCATGGAGTTAATGGTATCGAACATACGGAGTCGCCTGTTCAGACGACCAGTATTTCGGAAGCTAGCTTGGTGTGTGTGGAGGCTACAAGTCTTGAAGGAGCACTGAACGCTTCAGCGTTCGTGCGCTGGTGCGCTAAGTTAACCTTAACTGTTTCAGACTCGAGTTTTTTACTACAAGGGTTTAAGACAATCAAACATTAAAATTTTAGAATTAATTTCAATTTAGACTATAAGTTCGTGTCCTTTAGCATGACAATAGCGAGCATTCACACCTCCCAACTAATGTACTCGTGTTTAGGATAGCGACACTTGTTCCTCGTAATGAGCGAAAATAGCTATTACCAGAGTATCGTGATAGGAGCCACGTTCGATGTCAATGCGGTACGGAGTATAGCGTTAAACCGCTAATCTTAGAAGTTCATTAGCGTTGACCACTCGAGCGTCGAGCGCTCTCATCGTTTGTTTCAATAACACTAGGCTGCAGTCTTATAGCCGCTGCTACATCTGCTCTGCACACGACAGGCTACGTTAACCTAACACTTCACAGAAAACTACCATAAAATGGGAAGGGAAAGGGGATGAGATGGTAAATGGGCTCTGGCACTTACTCTTGAAGCTCGTCCGTGGTACATTTAACGGTAGTGTCTTGTGAGTGTGTGGTAACTCGACCAGTCGGCTGCGCGGGCGGTGAATAATACATGACATAAATGACTCACTTTACATCAGATGAGAGCTGCCTCTTCCACACGAGCTTTTTTATATAAAAAAAAGGTGTACGACGGGCATAGTCACGTGGTGGTAACTGTCGCCCTGCGACTTCTGCGATACATGACGACATCAGTCCAGAATGACAAATGTTGCCAAGCCCACAAACGCGCTGCCTATTTTTCGAAATTTAAGAGGAAGGATTAGGCAAATGGGGAATAGAAAATAGTGGTGGGTAATCAAGACTCCTCCGAGTGTTTTAACTCACTTAATCCCGCTCCGCTTGCGGATCCGACTCCTCTTAGTTACTCCTTAACTCTTTTGATTCACCTACTTATTCACATTCCGAGAGAGTTTCATTCCCTTTCCCTAATAGTTGTTGCATAAGCAAAAAAAAAAGGTCACGCCATCGTTGCATCTCGATTTTGAGCCCCCGACAAGTGCCGATGCGCGATTACACTCACGATCATGATTGGCGCCGGAATCGGAATGAATAACAAGTCTATGGAACAATTAAGGGATTCTGCTCCGCTCGCGGATTCAACTCATTTGATTCATTAACTCCGGAGTTAGCCATCATTAAATAGAAAATATAACGAAACGAGAAGTTTTTCTTCATCCCATTATAGTGAAAGTGAGATATGTTAGAGCCCATTCCCGTCCCATCATTACCTATCACATTGAATAGAGAATATAATGAAATAGTAACTCCGTACTTGATTATATTTGACTCTTCATCCCCCCACAAAAGACTGGGAGGTATAATGAGGTAATCCCCTCGTCCCATTATACATTCTACTTTCCCAACCCTTTCCTAAATCTTCGGCGGTAGACAGCGCATCCGCACGCGTGTCAACGTCTGTCACTCTGGACTGATGTTGTCATGTACCTAGCAGTCGCAGTACGACAGTATGCACTTGGACCACGGCACGGCGACTACCACGTGGACTGTATGCTGGTCTGACACCTTCTTACTATAAAACATGACTAAAGAAGTATGGAGTATAGAGAAATATATAAGCAATGTGAATAAAAATATTTTACTCATTTTATTCTCACATTCTGCATGTATTTATTAAAGGTTTTACAAATTTGTATTCTATAGCGACTGGGTATATATTATGTGTGAAATATAGTGAAAGATAAGATTATTATTTATCTTCTTCCAATACTACAAGGGTGGTGAGAAATCGTAAGAAATCACTGCAAATTGAAAATACATTGTGTCACGGAAATAATGTGAAACTTGAAACATGTCAATCAATTTAAAATATATAAAACCATACTAGTGAAAAATAAAATTAGTTCAAATAATAAATATAAAATTACAAACGTGTAAGGTTGTACAAATGTGTATAAACGTTGTCCTGTCTAAAACGTTCATAGCGCCCAGACCGAGCAAAAAAAGCCGTGTGTGTCGCGGCGCGGGTGACACGCGTAGAATGAAAGATAGTCTAGAACTATACTATGAATCATTAAATAAAATCTATTGTAAAAACTGGCAGGATCGATTGTGCCGCGGACACTCAACAATCAATTTTCAACTTGTGCATTATTCCAGTGACAGGTTGTATAGATCGATATCAAAAGTGCTGACCTGAAAAAAAAACTACAATCTAATGGTAATGATACAATTTAAAAAATAAAATGAATCCCTACACCATCCCACACCAACCTCTTTCTTGACGAAATCCAACTTCTTCTGTATCTCCTTCTCTCTATTTTGTTCTGCGGTGGTCAATTTGGTCTCTAGTTCTTTGTTGATCTCTTCCACTTTAGCCGTCATGGTGTTACGCACCTCGGCCAATTTGGTGTTCTGTCCCCGGGTGAGATAAACAAAATAAACATAAAATAAACAAAACGCATGCGTATGTGTGTTAAACTAAATAATGGTATTGAACTAAGGAACTCAAAATAAAGGTTTAATAATGTAATGAAAAGTTTGAAACACTAAATACTCGTATATTGAAATTGAAAAAAAAAAATTAAATGTGAGCGTCCAAGCAAAAAGGCTTCAGATCTCAGCTTCTAGTTTCCAAGATATTCACAATTTAATAATTTGAATTCTACAAGTATACTATTTATTCTACGGTCACATCTCTACGACTTCATGCCACAAATATCTTTATATGACGTTTCAAACTTACAAATTATAGACTGAAATGTTTAGTGAATGTTTTTATCTAGTTTGTATTAAGCACTGAAAAACACGGAATCATTTTTATTGGGTCGATGAAAAAGTTCGTACTGTTTTTTCAACAAGAATGAATAAACTACATTTAATCAATACAGAATGTGTTATTTTCTTAGGTTTTCGCGATTACTATACATAGCAATTAAACAACTTTAACGGTTTAAATCGCGTATATTTGACATTATTTATATCCCGACGTTTCGAACACTTTGCAGTGGACGTGGTCACGGGGTGACTAATTGATTTTATTTGTCACTTGAGTTATTAAGAAATTATTTGGACAACCGTCTGAAATTTTTTGAAATAATGTCAAATATACGCGATTTAAACCGTCAAAGTTGTTTAATTGCTACAGAATGTGTTGTTCTATTTGATGACCGTTCTCCATCTCTCCGGTAGCTACCGTGATCATAGAAATTCCGAGATTTTTGGCTAAAGAATTGATCCAGGTGATTTTTCAAGTCTTCCAAGGAAGTAATGTCAATCAAGAAGTTTTAAAGCGATCTAAATAAATGTTAGGTAGTCGGAGAAAGCAAGGTACGGAGAGTATGGACCAAAACATTTTTGTCAAGTGTGAGAAGTGTGTCTG
Source organism: Sesia apiformis (assembly GCA_914767545.1). NCBI lineage: Eukaryota > Metazoa > Arthropoda > Insecta > Lepidoptera > Sesiidae > Sesia > Sesia apiformis. Next base: position 21,925,196 of record OU611949.1, on the reverse strand, counting down.
TGACAAAATTTCGTTGCCATCAGCCTTGGGCGGTCCTTGAACGTGGTGCATCGCATCGTTAAGAATATTGTTTTATTCACGAAACTTTCTGGACGACTTTCAGCATGTGGAATCGTCAACGGCACCCTCACCGTACACAAAATAATATCCTCGTTTGTGTTTAGACAGCCATTTCGGAAATAAGAACGCATAATATGTCAAAAATTCTCATTTACTGCCATGATTTGTTACATTTTAATAAAATTTAAAAAACAACCAAATAAAACATTTATTCCCAGAAAGTGTTCGCTGAAATGCCTTCTATCAAACAACACCAAAACTTTATACGTATGAAGTAGATAAATAACACTTTATTTTGCAATGCAATGTCATCTAGCGTCAAAATAAGGGCGAACTTTTTCATCAAGCCAATACTAAACTTATTTATTATACTGAATGTCATGGTTAAATATGTGAGAAATATGTTAAATTTTCATAATAAATCACCCCTATCAGCCAAGCGGAACGGTATTATTTTTAAATCAAACTTTAATGTAAGAATTTTTTTTAACTGTACTTTCATTAATCTGTAGTTTCCTTTACGTTAATAACTCCCTCAACTCTAGCAATAGCTCCAGTACTCTTTTCACTTGGACACCTACAAATTATTAAAATTAAATTGTTTGTCATTATCATTATATGGCAAAGCGTTGAGAAAATGTGTGATGAGCATTGGCCAACTGAACTGAGTGGTAACTGAAAGTATGGAACGTTGATTTGCGATTGGTCCCACATAACCGCATATTGAAATAAGTTGAAAACAAACTGCAAAGGTGTTTGTACGAGTATTTGCTTGAACTTTCTATCTGTGAAAACTAAATTAACTTTTATTCCAACATTCATTAGTTAAAACTCTTTATCAGCTGTAAGTTTCCCTAAAACAATAAGGTATCGACTCACATAGCTGCGCAGCTTCTCCTTCTGCTCCTGTTCGAGCTGCAGGCGGCGCTCGGCGGCCTGCTGCAGCTTATCCTGGATGGAATTCTCCAGCTGTTGGAAGCGCTCCTGATTGCCGGCGCGCACTTTGCGCACCTGCTCCTCCTAACATACACAACATTTTACTTTGTACGTTTTTTTTTATGGTGAAGGTGGCAGATATACTACATATATTTTATTGTACACACAAATGATAAAAACAAAGTTACGAAATGAAATAAAATACGTGCTTATCCTAAATATCTGAGGCATGTGTAATATCCACCAAGTAATAAGTACTGGTTCTAGGAGGTGGAAATAGGTACTCAGTTTTGGAATGATAGGCATTGTGTGGTCAATCCCTAGATAGGGAAGAGTCGAAAGAGACAGGATAAGGATTTTGTTAGGAAACAAGAAAAATTGCGACGGAAAGAGCAAATTAGGGTTACCGATTTTAAAACACTGAATTTCAAGAAAATCAAATGCGGGACACGTCTGAAAAAAGCGGAAATGAAAACAATTTGCCGACCGATTGATGCCGTTGGTGGTGACCCTATCTGCTGTGCAAAAGGTCCGGACGTCGAGTCCCGGTCGGACATACACTTATTTAAAGACAAACGTTTGTTCGGCAGTTCATCTTTGTGTGTCTTTGGACCTACGCAACACAGAGAGTCCTAGTGTGGGCCATTGAGTGTGACGTTATTTATAAAAAAACAAAAATGTCTTCTTAGGTTTGCTAGGTTTTTTCTTAGGTTTCTCGCTTTGCCATATCCATGAATAGCGTAGAATCGGCAATAGTGGAAGGTTTATTTGAGTAGATACATATAAAACCGTCACAAGTCCAGTTATCTATCACACACACGATGCCAACATCCAACACGATATCGGTGAGTTTCCAATAGTTATGGAGGGATGAGCGATGACCTTCGTATTTAATTTTTGAATATCAATGCGTACAATTTTATACGACGGGACAATTAACGTCCCGCGTGCATCTCATGAGGGACGACATTCGCAGGCCAAAACCCTAGCTGAAACCTTAGCAAAGGGAGGTTTGTGGCCAGCAGTGGGACGCTATAGGCTGCTATTATAGTGCCACTCACATGTTCACGCAGACGTTCGAGCATCTTCTTGATGTTCTCGTCGCGCTTATCGGCGGCCGTGGTCAACTTCTCCTCGATCGCCTTGTACACCTCCGCCGTTTGCTGCTCCAGGGTCAACCTGTATCCACACATTAACTTTTAAAACAAAGCTCTGTACATGGTTACTTGATCATTGTTTGTTATTATCGCTATGTACGAGTATAGTGTTTGTTGTATATTATTGTTAGCATTATATCAGAAGGTTGATTAAAACAAGAAATATCCTTTAACAAATAACTTAGAGGTAATCTATATCTAAACATATAATAAAATCAAAACAGAGCCGTGTCTTGACATTAAACATATCTTGACAAAAGTGATTGCATTATAAAATACGAATGAAATAGAGCCCAAAAGTTTTTTTTTTAATTATTGTTAGCGTTCCAGCATTAATCAAACGAGATATTAAGGGTACTAAAGCCCGCACCACGAGTAGGAAGAATTTTGGTCATTGTCAGTCATTTTGCAAGGTCGGCGGCGCGCCCGCATACCCTCTGGTGTTGCAGGTGTCAATGAGCGGCGGTAACACTTACCATCACGTGGGACCGCTTGCTCGTCCGTCCACTAGTCTATAAAAAAAAAACATGAGGTCCTCATATTATTGAATCTTAATATGAAAGGTCTAGTAATGGTCGGGTGAACGACGATTTCATACAAATCTCTTTACCGTCCAGTCTTAGCCTATCTCATGTCAATGACCAAAATTCTTCCTACTCGTCTACTCGTGACGTGCGTTTTAGAAACTATTAAATAACCAACTTTTATTTGAAGACACTTATGTTACAGTGTGAAAGAAAAGATGTCATTATGAAAAGAAATAAGACTTAACAGAAAGTTACTAACCTGGTCTTCTCAACACCCTCAAGATGATCCTTCAATCGTGCACGCAACTCGTTGATGTAGGCCTCGCGTTTCTCCTCGTGCGAGTCCATCTTGGCATCCAACGCTTCCTTGGTGGTCGCGATGAAGTTGTTAGTTTGTTCGCTGCGGATGCGTGACGCCTCTTCGATCTTGGCCATCTTCTGGGCGATGGCGGCCATCTTACTCGCTTCCAGGCTCTGGAAAATAAGATGGACTTAATATGGTTTATATTGTTAATAAGACAGACACGGTATAACATTGTCGTCTACACTATTTGCAGCACTATTATACACGCCAGAACATGACTATTTGGTATTGTATCCACAATGCGTTGGACACACGACAACACGCTGTTTAATTTATGTTAGTTTATCCCGGTAAAAGTTTTCCTGCATGAAGTTTTTTATGTGAATTCAGCGTCGAATGCTCAGCAATCGCCAGTCGTCTTCTACGGCCTCCACTAAGCAGTTCAATATCACGTGTAACAAGTTAAGAGGATATCGCATATCGCAACCTTCTGATATAACAACAAACAATATACTACCAACGTACTCTACCCAACATCCTCTAACTAAAGCAACATGGTTGGGCAATTAAGCGTTTTTAAAGACTGCAACTATTGCTGCCGGGGCTTCGGGACCATAACCAAAAATACAATTAAAGAAAGGAACCTAGAGAACAGACTCTTTCACACACACGCCGAAATATGACAAACTAATATAACGTCGAAATATGTCACTGTGTAGTGGCATGATCGCACAATTAATCAGTGTCCAATGACTGCAAATGTTGCTTCTGGACTGTTGGCTGCGGATTAGCTGAAGCTTACATTGCAGACTCCCTCATACTACAGTCATGACATCTTGCTGTGAATTACACGTGTTTTCTACGACCTAGTTTTTCTCTTGTTAGACCTATTTTCTAGCAAGGAGTCTTCTCTGGCGTGTCACCATAAGGATATATTTGTACACTAGCCACATAAATTAGTCATGTTGGGAACATCTTGCTAAGATAGTCAATGATGACACTTACACGTCTCCTCTCCTCAGCTGCCTTGAGTTTCTCCTGAATTTCTTCAACAGTGGGAGTCTTCTCTGGTGAATCGGCGCGGCGAGGCACAGGCACGCCCACTGGTTCGGCGAGGATCACCTCATACGCGAGACCACCCTTCGACATCTCTTGGCAGCGGATTTCAGTAGCTGTGGACAATGGATTATTGAGAAAATTTCGTTAGATTTTATAAGACTATCCTTGGTCCACCGTTTTTCGTTCTTTTCGTTAATGATATAGATAAATGTTTTCTCAATTTCAAATTTCTTCTATACGCTGATGACCTTAAAACTTTTGGAACTATTAAATATATATATGTGTGTGTGTATGTATATGTGTATATATATAATTAGTAATAAAATGTTAATAATAAGTACCAACATGGTCGATAAGTTCAAATTGTTACTAACACTAATGATAGAATGAAATATGGATCTTGTCAGAAATAAATGAATTATTATTATTATATTTATAAAAACATAGTTAATGATAGCGGTACTTTTTGAGCAAGATTTAGATCGGTTTTCGAACTATTGCCAAAATAATAAACTGTTTCTTAGTTTAACTAAATGTAATTATATACGATTTACTAAAAATATAGCCACTGTAAAACATGATTACTCTCTTTGTGGATTACAATTGAAAGTGGTATTTCCTCTGCGGGATCTCGGAATTCACCTTGACTCTAAACTTCATTTTCACACATTGATAAAGTAGGTATTCAACAAAAGGGTTTCAGGTGTATGGTATTGTCATGAGATTTAACATAAGGAATTTAAACAGCCTTTTACATATTTACACCTGTACGCAACTTTGATTAGACCCCAAATAGAATATGCAGTTACTAATCTGAATATTACTGGAAGTATATTGGACACTGTTCAACGGAAATATCTTCGTGCTATTACCGATGATTTGCTATGTATTTGTCTTAAGACTGCACTGATGAATAAATATAATGTTTTAACATTAAAATCCAGACGTATGTTTCTTGAAGCTGTTTCTTCGTGATCCATGCCCGTGCAGGACTCATGCTGGTGAGCGCACCGTGTCGACATACTGACACTTATAATAATACCCTTTTCCAGGATGTACAGATTCGCGTTGTCCGAGCCTGGATATAGGAAGTATATATTATTATCGAGATACTTATTAATGTACAAGTCAGTAGTAATGACCATAAACTATTTAGTTTAAGGTTTAGATAACTAGTGGTTTTCGATTTATACTATATTTGATTGTTTTTTAGTAATTACTTCTCTATTGGATGTTTCATATTCCCGCCAATAGTAAATTGTGGATAACGTAGTTGATTTCACATTTAGTAGAACAATTTAAATGTACTTATGTTATGTTAAAATGTAATGTATTACTGTTTGTTTTACTAAATAAAATCAAATAAATCTCAGCTTCTTGACATGACGACATTGTGCTGTAAGTCACCAGAATCGGAGTTGGAATTACATCATTACTACGACCTGAATGATGATAAGCGTTAGTGTTTATCATCATTTTATCGTTATCTACAGATAGATCCATCCCCTACGTTGTTGAGTAAACTTTAAACCCTAGATAGAGATCCAACAGTGACAAATTTGTTGAGAATTCTAGATTTCTTATTGAGCAGTTTAAAACAGTCTATATAAAATGCTAAACTTTGGTCAAAACTCACTTAATTACGTTTCAGTGTTGGACGTCAAGCGAGGTCGGAATTTTAAAAGCGCACAAGGGGAGCGTTTCGTTGCGTAAATTGCCGTAATTGTCAAGGTCGGATCATTAAGGGTTAGCGGTCTCCCGAAAGATGAGGGAGGAATTTGACATTGTTTAATTATCACTCGGAGAGCGGCGGGGTGAGCGCTCTTCCGAGGATGACTCACGCGGAAATTGCACTTGCGGGGTGGGGGGTCCCTGAGTGTGAGACTTTGAATACTTCTGCGTTCATGTAGAATAATGTAAATGTATGGATGAGTAACGCATTTTAAAATATGTAGTATAACAGGGTGGAGTCCAATTAGTCGATAAATCAACCCATGCATTTTCTGTTTGATAAAAATATGGGCAGTCAAATCTTCTTAACACATGGGAACGTGGCCGTAAAAGTGGAGTGCAGATATATTCCTACAATGGTGGACGCCAAAACGCTTGGCCCTTTGTGTTATACCTACACAAAGTACTGAAGCAGTGCGGCGATACGAATATCCCGCAAAGAATCCGGTCTTCAAGGTTGATACAACACAATATTGCATCTGATTCTGTAAACGTCGGCATAAGTTTTCTTTTCAGTCAATTTTTATATACAATTATTATTCAAACCATTAAAATTGTACCAAAGAAACCAATTATAAAGGTATACTAAGCTGCAAAAGAAAAAGCAACTGAAGATTCGGTTTCAAAGATATCCTCACTTTATGTGGAACACTTACTTATAAATTTGACCTTCTTTGGCTGCTTGGTCCTTGGCTTCCCGACTGGTTTCTTGACGGGAGCTGACCGCCGATGGGCTATGGAAAGAAATACACGTCAGCGGAAATCGAATCCGCGACACCGGCAACCACTTGCGTCATTCGGAGAGCCATACGCCCAAAAACATTTACTATCTTATCTTCCTTAAAGTAAGATCCTTAATGTAGATCGTTGTAATCCTTGTATCTAAAACTGTAGTCATTTCATCTAATTAGGTAACAGAACAGACAATAAAACTAAAATACCCAAAATATAGGCGATTGGGCCAGAAAGATCTACGTTGCAAGTGAAGAGCTTACAAATGCGAAAGGAAATGGCCCACGTATTCGGGTCAAATAAAGACTAAATCAGTCTTTCAGTCGTCGAATTTCATTCACGACCGAGATATCAGAGCGTGCGTCACAAATAACGTCCAAAATCAACCCTCGAGCCAATATTACCACAACCGACACCCGAGGACAAATGAAAAACGATTAGGATCGGTCAATATGGACGGAATAATGTTTATTTGAAAAGCATTCGGTGGCAAGCTAATGAATCAATGGGAATCGATGTTTGCGTGACCACTGAAAATATTGTTTAGTGGTCGCAAATTTCATACACATTAAACTTCTAGATATTCCACTAGTATAACGGACAGGACAGTTAAAACAAGATAAACATCAGTAATTAAACACAGACGACATGCATGCAGTATTCTACTAACAGAATAAATACTGCATGCATTGTTTTAAAGTCTAGTACAGTCGTGGTCAGATCGTGGCAAAACTTTCGCCGTAATAAACCCAAATATAGGAAAATTATGTGATCGTATCTGGGAATCACGAGAGATATATACAAATAAAATTGTGAGAATTCAGGGTGCGAATAAATCGTCACTTAGTTCTGTATTACGGGTAGTGTTCGGTACGTTCGATGTCGAGGCAATAGTTGCGGGGTAATAAGCCGGCGACACGACAGCGCGAGATGAGAGTCTCGTACGTGAGAGAAATGGCGGAGTGCCGGGAACATTCCAGCAAATAGGTACGGATAATCCCTCAGGGCAAGGCTGAGCCCCAGTTTACACGGCAGACGACAACGAGATAGAAGCGAAGCCGATAAATGACGCCAAGATAAGACGCTATTTAAGGTCTTAAACACTGGTATACTTTAAAACAAATGTAGCTAATTAGAATCACAAAAGAGTACAAATTGTGACTTCGCTGCAACTACATCGATACCTAATGGGTAAAGTCAATTGCAAGAAAGAATGTAAATGGCTGCAGTTAAATACGTAATCAAAAAACGGTGAGGGTTTTTTCGCTTTGAAAGTGCCTGTTAATCGATAACAGTGGTTCGTGATATCTCAAAGAACATTTTCAAAGTGCTATTTTCGGTAGCTCTTTTTTCCAGAAAATTTCCTCCAGTAGTTCAGGTACGTTTTAACAATAAATAATACGCCTGACGTAGGTAAGCCACGTAATATATTCGACGTTTATTTAAAGCACTGCGGTTAAATCGGCTTCCCGTTCAAGGTACGGCTAACTCTTGGTTTACATAAATGTAGACGGCGGCAGCTTAGATAAAACATGATTACGAAGTTTTACCACACACGAGAAGATTCTTAAATGTTTTTGTTCAACTGGTCCGTTAAACATTTTCTGTTGTATTTTCTTGTGAGAGAAATGGTACATATTGATGTATATATTGATTGATGTATGATGTACATATTGATGACATATTGTGGCGGTATTAAGTAAATCATCGGGGTAACGATTTATCTACTACAGGAAAAGGCACTGCACAATTTTAGTATTGAAATCCTATACCTATTGAATCCTATCCTATCCTATGTCTCATACTTATATTTATCGAATTTAACCTACAATGTCGCACTGTGCGGAACACCACTGTAGGTAGGGCACCTCGAACAGACCTTGCCTTGTAATAGCAAGGGGTGTGAATTCCTCCTAATTACATTTTTCAAAACTACGCAGACTATGATTTCCGATTTTAACGCTGAACAATATCTTGGGTACCTACTATTTGCGCTTAGACTATTCAAGTAGATACCAAAGTTCTGCGTTTCAAAAATAAACTATAATTGCCGGCATTAAATTTGGCATTAATACATTAAAATTTGGCAAAAAATCTCCCATGAAATGAAATATAAATGTTTCAAACAGTAGTTACAGGTGAAAGGGCGGCCAGCAGACCCCTCGGCGCCGCACGATACCAACATGAAAACTCATAAAATATTTAAAGTTAGCTTTAAAACCCGGGAGGGGAGAGAAGAATTTACTGCTGTTGGAAATACGAATGTTACCGAGTAGAGAGAGTGGATTAAACACAAAGCAAGCGAGGTGACGAGGATGTCGCTGAAACGAGGTTCCAAGAATGTGAAAACGCGTTGATATCCTCTTTACGAGCACACTGCGCACTGCTCATTAGCGAGATGGACGTCTGGTTTAAAATCTTAATTACGGTCTAAATACGAGGTACTGTCATATTTAAGACTTTACATGTCAGAGTTTTAAGTCCATTTCAGAATGTATACCTTGTAAGGGATTTAAAGGCGTTATTAATGATAGTGCCTTTACAACCTGTACTGTTGTTATGTTAGCAATGTCCATGAGAATTCGCTACAAACTTGCTCAGTGTATATTGTAGATAACAAAGCGAGAACACGCTAACTTTGTTCGGACCTGCAATGCATCACTGTGACATATCTTGTAGGGACTAAGGTAAAAATGTACGCTCTCTCATATGGATCATTGATAGGGAGATGAACAGTGTAAGCAGATTTGTTCTCCCACCAAACACTATTAGTTAAAATTACGTCGATAGCGCCTCATTTTTATCTCAATCAAAAGTGGATACCTCAAAATCCACGTCGAATCGACGCGCGCGACTTCGACATTACCTTGGGGGGGGGGGGGCACATACCGCGCACCTAGAACGGACGTCACTGTAGTGACTTTAACCAATAGGTCGTAACACAGGTATTCAACTATTCAACGTAGATTGGATGTAATTATTCCTTATTTACATATAGAGAAATAAATTATCTGTATCGTCATCGAACGTATATGAAACAAAAATACGTACTACGTTACTTACTTTAAACAAATTAGAAAAGGTAATTCTAAAAATCATGGCGACCAACAAACTTCTACTGGGATAAAATTATTGAAGGATCTTGATTGATTTCCAATTTTAATACGATGAGAATGTTATGCCATGAAATTTTTTCCGTACACTAAGATGATAATATTGATTTAAAAAATGTCGATGGGAATTTAAAACTATATTTTTTTAAATGTTTTTTTTTTTTTTTATAGAGAAGAGGGCGGACGAGCAAGCGGTCTCACGTGATGGTAAGTGTTACTGCCGCCCATGGACACCTGCAACACCAGGGGGTATGCGGGCGCGCCGCCGACCTTGCAAAATCCTATTCACAGCTTTTTTGAAGAACCCCATGTTTGGAAGAAGGAATATATGCATCTAATGTATCTAACATTTTTTTTAATTAAAGAAGCCAAATTGCGAGAAAATATGGCAATTTACAATTTAAAGATAACTGAAAACACTATATTAAGGCTTAGTCATAGCATATAATTATCAACTGATCGTTAATTTGTCAAAAAATAACAATATTACTAATGCAATTTATGATGTGGTTCTGCAGTCTCATAGAATAAAATGGGACTTGACTACAATTTTAGAATCACCTAGTAATCGATAAATAGGTATTGGTAAATATATTAGGTAGCTTTAACTTCATTTTCTCGACTTATAATGACAAATTATCTTTTAAAGTTGAAATTACTTCAAAGTTACTGACAATCAAGTAGTTCGAGCGATCAAGCGGTAATAATAAAAATAGGTCTAATGACTGGGCGAAAACAAGTAGCGCGGCCTAATCAGTCAGTGCACACTCTTTGCGTGGAATCACTTTCTGGTAAATTCTCAAAAATCACCAGTGTCATCGATGTTGACGCAATTATAGTTTTAAGTCGTATACGAACGCAAAAAAGTTTGAAATCATACGAACGTTCAGTTGGCTGATATCTACTTTAAAATAACCAAAGTAGCTCAAAGAATTAGTAAGTTGAAGTGGTCGGACTGTCAATGAGGCAAAAGAAATCTCGAATGAAGACTACGTACCGGGAAACAGCGCGTGGACGCTGTCTGGCCAGGTGAACCGATGATTTAAAGAAAGTCAGCGGTAGTCACTAAGAGCAGACGACTGTGTGGTGGCAGACCTTGAGAGAAGCCAATGTCCAGCTATCTCTCCAGTGAAGAGACAGGATAATGGTATGGTTCAATATTATTAGCGTATCTACGACAAACACTTTATTTCACCTTTTTATTTTAAAATAATGTATCCCGTCAGTCATACACCCAGACAACATCAGGAACTGTCACCCAATAATTCCAAGATAACGAATTGGGAGCATGATGAGACATTACAACAATATGAGGATCACCTCGTGACAATAATATTATTTAAATAAAATGTCACAACAACTGTGAACTGGGGTGTTGGTGTTGAAACTGTTGCTCCCCCAGGACTGAAAGGGTTCTAAACTTGTTGAATGTGGAGTCAATTAAACATGGCTGGTAAACGCCCTTCAACAAATGTGCTGTCTCGAAACCCCAATATCTACCCAAATGATACATTTAAATGGGTTGTATTTAAACGAGCAGCATAACATAAAACATTTTTATAACTCAAGCAAATAATTTTAAATTACTAAGAATGTTACCACCAAGTTGACGAAGTCGCGCTATTTCCTTTTTGTCACCAGATAACTTAAACCTAACCCACCGTTAAATTTGCTACCATCGATTTACTGCTTTACTACCGATTTACTACCGTTAATTTGCTACCATATTTGTTCCAGTAGTTCATCCTTTATAACCTCTGTATTGTATACACAATATATATACATCCTATTGTATGAATTCGCTTGCTAACCCTTATATTTCACCATTTAATCATATTTTTATATTTTCTCTGTATTAATCGGCATTTTTTTCAAGATCTCTCAAACTAATTGTACTTATCTTCTTACTACGCATATTTTCTTATCATATACGCATATATGTAAACTTATCTTCTCGGCATAAATAAATAACACTGGTCGAAAACAATAGTTACTGGCTGAAACCACTTTACGCCTTAAAGGAATTACGTTTACGTTTTAAAAGGAATCGACTGTAATCTGACAGGACGTCAGAAAGAAAACCAAGGGGACGCCTTCGAAGTGGACGTCACAGGTCTGTCCCAGGACATATCATCTGGGCCTCCAGCGCTCTAAAACCCTCGACGCCGCCACACCAGTGCAACTCCGTCGTTCTGTTGACGCCACCGCTCTCGCCGGTCGTGGCAGCTTCTGGTCCGTCGCTCTCTGGGCGCTGGTGCTCCTGCAGGGCGCCACCTTTTGCGCCTGGCCGCCACTGCTTCCGGCTAGCGGTAGTGCCACTCTCCGGCGCTTGAACAGTCAGAGCGCCATCGCTAGGCGGGGGAACGAATCGTGAGTCGAATTTGATTTGTGCGAGCCGTGCAGCGTTCTTTGGATCATATTTTCGTGTTAGATTTAAGACATTTTTCTTGTTTAAAAATATATGGATATTGGAACAACTTTACCTCTTACAACATTACAAAATTAGTTAAATTATTCTTCATTTAAATATATTTTGCTTAACAGACATTAAGTATCATAACAAAGAGAAATATGGCGGTATTGAAGGGCTGCATGGGCGTTGACACAAATTACTCTCCCTTAAAGTTTCTTCTAAAGGTTATCTACAAACATTCAAATTTTATTTACTATGGCGTATAATATGTGGTAATAATAGACAATGAGTAGGTATTACAAATAAAACAAAACCTAATCTACAATTACAAAATCTAACTTTTTCTTCAGTTATTAGTGGTCAATGCACCACAGTTGTACACAATTCTTCGCATAAAGCGATTATTATATCACCTCGCTGTTGAAAACAGATCTCTAAGGAATGGGCATTATGTAGATAGTGACTGCCTGATGAGCCATACTTATAAAGAACAGTATTCAGACTTTAAAAATATGACCATATGGCTATAAATAGCAACGGGAAACTAGCATAAGACTGTTAATTTAGTGTCAACATTGGTTCAAGTGAAGTCAAAGATACGCGATTAGGAAACCTAATAATTACAGAACCCATTTCAGAAACGTAACCCGAGAATGATAACGGACGACGAGATAGACAAGACTTGATCTTTTTGAGTGACGTCGTCAAAAAAATATAAAAGTTGAAAGAGATTTAGGTACAATTACTTGTTGAAGTTTAATATTTTCATTGGAGAAAGTGGAAAGGGAAATACATGATTGGTATTCGATAAAAAAGCATTTCAAGCCCACTGATAGATAATAAAAAGCGGCTATAGTATTGGAGTATAAAGTATCAGAACGTTTTACGAGAGCTATCGAACCATTATGTTGCGATAGCGTGCGTCGACATAATAAGGCTAATATTATATAAAAACTTAATCGGTCTTCCAACGTCACAGTGAAATAAAGAACAAAATTATATACTGTATAATTTTGCTCTTCATTATTTATGCTGTAATCATGTTCCCTACAGAAATGATACATCATATAACAAAATTACATTCAGACGAGGCTGAACAAACTTGATCGAAGTGTGGGACTATCTTCGAAACTATAGGTTAACACGCTATCGATCAATGTGAATGTTGAGAAACTGTTCGCATATCGGTTTCGCTCATGACCAGAGATCGGAATTGGTAGAGCTATTTTGGGTCAATGACCTAAAACGTTAAGTTAGTATGGACATGACTCCGGGATTCCGGGATTTGGAATGCATGTTTTTAAATTTGTATATGTATAGTTAGGGCGTCACGCGGATCGTTTACTAAACGAGAGGGACGGATAAATGACGCCATTTTTTTCCTATGGACTTCATCCTAAGACTTGTATAGCAATTAAACAACTTTGAACGGTTTAAATCGCGTATATTTGACATTATTTATATCCCGACGTTTCGAACACTTTGCAGTGGACGTGGTCACGGGGTGACTAATTGATTTTATTTGTCACTTGAGTTATTAAAAAATTATTTGGACTACCGTCTGAAATTTTTTGAACTACCGTCTGGATTTTTTAATCATAACATTCCCTATGCACGCAGTATTCGCTCACGGTGTCCAGAGGTCTTGCAGTATTGCGTTGGCCTTGGGATTTAATTAATTTAATGACTGGATCCCATTGACTGGATTTATTGCAATCAAGAAACACCCAAATTTCAATAGAGAAGATGGTTGGCAAGTACCACCGGCTTAGGATCCAGGAATTTAATTTTAGGAAGGAATTTTATCCTATCACCATAAACAGAACACGATGCGGCCGCTGTTAAATATTAAATAATATTGTTTAATAAAGTTTTTATTTATATTCGGTCTTTGATTTTATTTATACAAATAAAATAATAAAAGTGTGTATCCACACAAATATAACGTTCAGATTCAAATAAATAAATTAAAAATTTCATAAATAATAAAAAAATCACGGAATTCCCGAATTTTTTTATTTATAAAAGTCATATCCATATTATGACCGCATGGCGCAAGTACCAAAAATAGCTCTACCTATTCCGATCTATGCTCATGACACATGACACAAGTCATCATTGCTAGACGATTTGAACTATATGCTGTACTTGGGCGTGTGATTTTGTCCGGCTTTAGAATAGCTCCACCCCCGTCTCTTCCCATGATTGAGGTAAAAGACGTCTAAGGGATAATAAAGGCATACCATAAAGTTTGAGGAATTACAGCACCTCCAAGAGTGGATTCGCCAACCCGCTTGGGCAGCGTGGGATTTTAAAACGATACATCCCTCAAGCATAAGAAAAAGTGCATGAGAAGGGCCATGTCCAGCAGTGGGCGATCGAAAAGGGCTGATTACGGTTTTTTTACACGTTCTTCCGGACGCGGTAAATATCGAATGCGTGACTATCGATGGACAAATAATAGATAAATATCGGTAAATGGTAAATATCGATTGGACAGATCATCTAACTGGGATGATCATCCAACTTAAGCAAGGAGAGCGACATCAGTTCGCAATCGGGGCGGCTAGGTAGTATTCGGGAGAATGGATCAGCTGTTCTCTCGTTACCCGTAGTCGAAAGACTATAGTAAATGCGTTCTGCTGGCCGTAACGTATTGTGCCGAAATAATTATGTTTATGCCGAAGAGAGCCGATTATAAAAATAAGCATGATCCATAAAACACTCAACGGGCTATGGAGACATATGAAACAATTTTTTAAAATATCTTTACGGGATATAATCACACAAAAAGATAAAGCAAAGAACTTAAGTTACCGACATAGCTCACAGAATTTAAGTTGAAGTGACAATAGAAGACGTACAATACAATCGATGCGGTAGACATGTTCTAGAATGAACAACGTGGGATGCCCCTGGAAAGACGGACTGACGATAGTGTCATTTTTTGGAAAAATCATCCGAAAAATCCATACGTTAGAAAAGTATAAAAAGGCAGACAGTGGATTGGGATTTAAAATCTTTAAAATAATATAGCAATTAGGTTCCGCGATATACAGATACGTGGCGCTGTCCGCGTTCTCTATCTGCATTTATCTTATAACATAAAGACGGATGACTCATGCTATGTTACATACCACTAAGTACTTATAGTTCTGCTCCAATCTTCTCATACTTGTACAAAAAGAGAATTCACAGTATATTAGCCATCCATGATGCGAGGAAAAAAAAATGTTCAAGTAAAGGCATTGCGCCAAAATATGTTCGATGTGAACAAAATGGTGGACGTGGTGCATTAAGTAATGTTAGATCAATATATCCTCATGATTTCAGCGCAACAATACATTCCAGGAATGTTACAGAGCAACATTAATGTCGACGAAACAAAAAATACTTTGGGCAAACTCTTCATAAAATGAGATTGACCAAAACTGTCGTCATCAAAGTGTAGAATTCCCAAACAAGAATATAAACTACAGAATTTGATCACACGGTGTGATCAAATTTCGCCATGAACTTTCCTAAATTAAGGGTGTGATTCACATCCTTAATTTAGGAAAGAAGGCGAAATTCATGGCGAAAGAAGTCGTAAAAACTGCAAACGAAAATGTAGGAGACTTGTTAAAGTCCCCCTAAACTTTCTATAACTTCGTCAGTTCCATCAACAAAGTTCTTGCATAACTGCCAACGACTTATGGCAGGGGTGTAACATTTTAGTCCGTGCACCATCGTCAACATTTAAACTTGGAGATGTGGTACATAGATTGTCATTTACGATTACCCCTCCAGAGTGGCAGAGTTCCGTCCGCAATGGACCGCGTGCTTAATGTCAAATCAGACTTCAATAACGAGTACCGGTACCCCCACCACTTGCCGGCCGGCTTTTGGTTGACGTAAGCATAAGGACATTTTTGGATATTACTACAGGATTTATAAACACAAAGGAAGACGAATGGAGATCAACTATTCTTTATACGAATTTTGTAATAATGAAAGCTGCTGAGGTTGCGATTTTAATGACAATATCAAGTTTAACTTTGTAATCGATAGTAAATTTACAACTCGTTAAGATTTTTTCGAATATTTTAAAACATTTATAAAAAAAAGTAAGGGAAATTAACAAACTTTTGCTGTCCCCAAGTGATCCCCAAGCAATTCTAATTTACCTTAGAGTGGATTTGTTGTCGGTAGAAAAACTGCAACAGATATATACCTGGTCAGAAATTAAATGAGAGTACCAATGCTTATTATACCAATTCAGAAACAATCAAGACCCGAGATATAAGGATAAATTCAAAATAAACAAAAAGTTTTTGGGCGTTTATCTCTGCAGCGACAGTGGCGACGGCGTCGCCGGTGTTTCGGAGACAATGGAAACAGAAGTTTGCCGTTGCGAAGCTTCCAACCTGCGGGTAAGACGGGTGCGCGGCAAGAGTGACAAAAGCACTGCAGCACCGAGTCCCGAACTAGCCCTATCAACATGATGGTAGAATTAAATTGACTATCTAAGCGTGTGACAGAGTCGCGTCGCAAGGCGGGCGAACTGCGCGACTCTTGCCCGGAAACTGAGCCGCGCCGGGGGAGGGCGGTCGGTCGATATCAGCTCCCCGCATTCGGTGCCCCCACCCTGCGGACCCACCTTGCAACCACCCCAAGCGCGCTGCCGGCCACCCCTAACTTGATAACCCGCATAAGAAAATAAGCCTACGAAATGGAAAAATAATGTCACACAAGACATGTATTACGTTGGTCCCGTAGAAGCCTCGCAGTAAGTAGACGTATCTTAACATTTTGTAAATTCTCATAAAGTAATACACGAAACGCTAAAAGATAAATAGCGCAAGTATGGCGACGATATCCAACGAAAGAGGACACAACGTGGAATTGCACTTATGGTAGGGGGGGTGGTACAAGCGCACCTAGCAACAGTGGGGGTCTAGATCGGGGAAGACAAACTAATTTAAGAGCGGCTCAGACTCGTACGGGTCTCGATAGGCTTCTCGGTCATAAAAACGTCGAGCTGCCGTGGGAGGGGTGCCTGGAGGGCTGGAGGGGCGCCATGCGGAGGTTCCGCCGCCGTCTCGGCGCCGCCGCCCGCCCGCAGCCAATTAACAGTCGGCAACGCCACGCCGAATTTGTTTCACCACTCAAATTGCTTCCGATTGATTTTATATTTTCGAATAATATCATCAATAAAATTACTCACATCTGTCAGATACTTGGGTGAGCAGAAAACAAACGATAAAAATTTAACTAAACGGCCAGACAACTGCGGCCATTGATAGACGTCGTAAATAAATTTTTAACATTTTAAGTTTCAACTACCCGCAGTTTCATGAAATTACTTTTAAAACGTGGAGTTTGTTAGATAGAAATTATTATTTTAACGTTGGTTTCTGTGGACGACAGTATCGGCTTATCATCAGGTGGTCTGTATGTACGTGTGCCGCCTTTTGTCTATAAAAAAAAATCCTGCAAAAAAGGCAACATTTGAAATTGCAATGCTGATGGTGTTAACAACGTGCACCGCGAATATCGGCAACAATGGTGCGGTGGATCGATCTCGGGCAACAACCTCGAGACCGAGTCCCCCTGCGGTAATAACAGGGAATTCCATGGTAAGCCAACAGACGATGCACACAAACAGTAATATGGGAATACCGTGTCAGGCGACCCCCTCACTGAAGATTGTCTAATGCTAACGTACTACAACAATATCAGTAGAAATCATAAGCAATGAAAAAGCTAAAAATGATATCAACTGCTCCAAATGTCTGTCTCCCTATAGATCTTATCACCACGGTAATAAATTAGTTTCCCTAATAAAACTTTGCCGTTGATTCCCGACGGGTAAGTAAGTAAGTGACTAATAAAACTTTGCCAAGAGACAATACACGTGTCTACAACTTAAAGATAAGTATAAAAGTTGTAAATAGGGACAATTTCCTTACCTTATCGCCGTCTAAAATTACAGTTATATTATAAGTTATAACAGAACCGTATCAAGTAAGGAATACAATTCGCAAGACCAACAAACCCCCTAAATGATTTCATAAAACCAACAATTTAATTCAGTCGACGATATGGCGCCCAACGTGGGGCACCACGTTTAATAATTCTTACTTAGCCGCTTATTATACTTATACAGTATACTTTTGTTCCTTTACAGAAAGCGGCAACAAGTTGAGTCACGTGCCGGCTGGATTTGGCTAAGAATATAATTTGAAGGCAGCGGCGCGCGTCCGCCTGCGACGGCACTCCTATCGATTTTGCCTCGTTTCGCCGTTTCAGGCTTTGTTTAAATATCACCTATGTATACTAGTCGGCGTTTTATCGTGAACGCAGCTTAAAAAATTACGTTGGGTATTTTTAAACTTGATGGATAACGTCGGAATGAAGCCGTCTAGGGTTTATTAACAGCGTACGAAAAGCACGAATGTGAAAATACGTGAGTCAAATAACTTGGAGCGACATATTGTGTTGCGGACTAAGATGTCGAGGGGAATATTAAGTTGGAAGTTGTTGTTTATGAGGAGAGGATTCTTACTGCAAATATACTTTTTTTAGCTAAATTCAAACGCTCATAAATATAAAGAAATACTGCCAGATATCATAATTAAGAGTCGGGGGTGATCAGATTTTAATAATCATTATGAACATCACGATCGGCGACGACGATAATTAATCTAAGTATAAGATTTCTAAACGATAATTAAGAGTTCTAAAGTTGCGTAGTTAATATTCAATCAGGGCCGTCTTAAGTCTATTCTGCGCCGGGGTGCGGGAGTGTATCCTAAGACAGTCAAACATCCTATTGTGTATCCTATGACAGTCAAATATCCTATTGTGTATCCTATGACAGTCAAATATCCTATTGTGTATCCTATGACAGTCAAATATCCTATTGTGTAATTGTTTACTATAGCGTTATATTTTTTCATTACCTTTAAAAGGTGGGCGCCCGGGGTGCACCGCACCCCTTGCACCCCCTGGTAAAGACGGCCCTGTATTCAATACTGACAAAATATTATCAGAGCCTTGTCACTCGCCGATTTTTAGAGGTTTAAAGATCTTTGTTATTGAATTTGAAATATTTGAAAACTAAAATTTGGTGATTTCCAATTTAAAGGGTAAAACTATCATTTCTGTTTTTAATAGCGAACTAAACATTGATCGTCTACTTTCGTTCACCGTTCACCGCTGAAAATACATTTTCACCAACTGTAATTTGAATTCTCAACTGAATTCTCAATACTCATACATATTATGGACGCACAAACTTCATTTCCAAGATCTCTGTCAGCCGAGCCATAAGATGTATGTGCTAGTAATATATGTGATATAAGTTTCAATATTGGCGTTATATCCAATAGCGCTGGACACCATATGGTTTTAACCACCTCTGGAAAAGTCGACGTATCTGGATCTAATAAACTTTGTGGTAGTTTGGACAGAGAATCTTTTCAATGGTATTTCACAGTTCGGCTCTAAATTAGTGGATAGAACTAGATATGTACTCTGTGGTAAAAGTGTTCATTACTTTAGTAGATTATTTAGCATCTATTATCCAATTCGTTATCGGTGTACAACTCTAGTTTTTAAAGTATTTCAAAGTATTTGAAAAAATATGATTATGTCAAAAATAATGCTAAAGTATAAAAAAAATGTAAAGAAACAACATTAGTTCATGACACGTAGTTATGCATAATAAATTTTCAATTAAATCTCGAATTTCCCTCTGAAATTCGTAATACCCTTAGCAGATTGGAAGATCACTTATCTCATCAATATTAAAAAGCAATCCATAAAATAGGGGTATCGGTCTCAGCGGGAATTCGTAGGCGTAACGTCAATTCGATATGACTTTCAATATCAAATGGGGTTAATCCCGAGGGGTGATTTAAAGTATTATAATGACCCTGGGTTTGTATAACATCTTTGTAATATCCTTTTTCTGCCACCTGTATTTTCCGAAAAATTAAGCATATTTTAAAGAGATGTTGCTGTGATTTGAAATTTCTTTAAATCTTTATATTTATAAACTTCTTTATACTCGTATTTAATGTTATACATAGTCCATAATTAAAGACGGCAATGATAGTTAAGACTAATCATTAGCAATTCTTATAATAATAGAAAGCAAGAGTTTATAACTCCTGAATTCTCGAAAACTCAAGATACATCATCTACTATTTCCTTTTAACTATTCCGAAAAAGGGACCTATTCTTTTCCATGCCCTGGTATGACTACTGTAAGCTTTAAAAAGAATGACACGCACACATGGATCGATCAAGGCCAGACGCCTACGTATGCCCGACTGTCTGCTTTTTACCACATGTGTTACCCCTTCATGTACTTGAACCTTTACTGCCGGAATAAAACAAACCCTCAATACGACATATATATATTACTGTTGTAATTGGTATTAGCTTTGCAAATATTAAACCGTATCCGTGTTAAAAACCTTTCAAGGTGAAAATAACACGAAAATAAATTAAATTTCTAGAGGTCGTTTTCAAGAATAGCATAGCAATCAATAATTCGGAACTAAACCCGAATTTGATTTAGATCAAGGGAAGAGGCTAGACAATAAAAGGAAAGTAATTGGGAACAGGGTCATCAATCAGCGGTTAAAACCGCAGTGATGGATAAACCAGTGGATGAAACATGAGAACTGAAGCCTTGTTGGTTCTGCGGTTAATTGCACAGCTAAAATGTATTTTGACTTTGAGTTGTTAGATAAGTTCAATTTGCAATGTTTTTATGACACTGTCCAAAATATATTTTTACTATGACGGTACTTTCTGTTAAGACACGTTTAGAACATAAAAATAAACTCATTTGTTAGGAAGAATTTAAGAAATTCCGTATAGAAAATAAACTTCTATTACAAAACCGGGTGTGTAATTCTATCTAGAGCAAAAATTCCTCTGAAGAATTTTTCCAACAAATATTTAGGATACTTCGAACATATACTGAGGATCTAATACACATACAAAGGATACATTCGATACTCCTAACGTAATGTTGTATACAAAGGACACTATGACGAGATTGCGCTCTGCAGTATTTGCGTATCAAATTAGAGCAGTCTGGATTTTATTTATATTGACACAAAAAAAAACATAAGTAGGTATACCTATAAGTATGGAAATATGCGCATATGTTTACATTACTATAATAAGTATATATTGTAGCCTGTATTCATTTTATCGGACAATGCACTTCTACATTATTTTCCTTGTTCATTATTATCTTTTCTCTATGCTATCATGTTGGATTAAAACGAGCTCACTCATAATATAATTAATAAAATAATAAAGTAAGACTGACTCGGGGAATAGGAGAATAATATCTTAGAAAAGCTATTTAGTTATATGTTGTGCTAAATCAATGAGTCACCTTTTATTAGGAAGCAAATACTGAAGACAGCAAATAGATAAGACTCATCTCTTATGAAACGAAGGGATTTAAAAATATTTGTAGATATGAAATACGCAATAAGTTAAGAGAACTTGTCCTGGCTCTGTCTAGAAAAGGAACAGCAAACAAGCCTGATTTATATAAAAATCTTCAGGCTGAATCACGAGTTTTGTCCACATGCCAAAACAACAGTAATTTGTACCCATGGAAAATCATTCATGTTGAACAATTTGGAAGGTACCCAACTATCCTCCATCTGATTGGGTTCACAGCGCATGACCTAGGTGATGACTCGTGTGAGGTGAATAATCTATATGCATTTGGTTCACATTGGCGCAATTGTATCACCTAACGGTACAAGCGTGCAACGGTATGGTATACATGAGAGAGAGAGAGAGAGAGACAACTTGACGGCAAACTTTTTTGTTATTATGACTCAGAATTTGTAATGAGTACTTACCAAAAGAAGGATTCCGTACAATTAGATTAGACCGAGATAGATGACTATGTAATGTAACAAGCACTTTTAAAAGCTTAAATTCGAGTGTTGTACAACTCTGTTCTCATATGGTATTCAATTCAATATTTTGAGAAGAATATCTTTTTCGATTCAGCACCATAAATAAGGACATCAGTGTTCGTGAATTGGTGTTACCATGTATTTGCACTTAAACCCATTTGTATTTTAATACAAAAAGGAAGTTCAAGATCGACACATGTTCAACATATCTGAAACGGATGTCATTATTCAGAGCTGCCATTAATCGTCAATGATCGTTTACCATTTGTTCATTAAAGCAGATCTGTGCAATAAAGCTACAGGACATCTTTCATCTAGATCAGTGATTCCCAAAGTTATATGAACCGCGACTCACCTAAAAAAATAACAAAGTTCGGGACCCTACACCCTTCCCTACGGACCCTTCCCACCCTACGGGTTACATGAAAACAGCATTGTGTCGCTGCTGCAGATGTTCTCGTTTACGTAGCGTAGTTATGTGAAGGATTGTACAATTAGGAAAATAAGAAAAAATCCAGTTACAATCGAAATGTTTAATAAGTAAAAATAAGATAAAACAGAACAATATACTTAAAATTATATTAAATTTATTTTTTTCGGGGCCCACCCAATGTTCGTTTGCGACCCACCAGTGGGTCGCGCGACCCATACTTTGGGAAACATTGATCTAGATGACAGTGCCATTTGCAACTAATTAGACTTGCAGTTAACTTGTAAATTAACTGTCATTCCCGACGTTATTAGGCGTGCAGATGATATTATTCAAGATGAATAATATCATATTATTATTGTCCTTTAATTGGTAAAAACAAATTATTAACGTAACTATTTTTATCTAATATTGAATTCGAAATACTCAGTTCTATAAAAGTACCATACGCCGAGAAAGTGCCTCAGGAACATAATAAAAGTCCAGTAAAAACGCTACTAGGCTGAATTTATGGGGAGATAAATTAATGAGCGACCCCTAGCGGAGGGGTAACAATCACACAACCACGTGACGTTTTAGTGTGGTTTCTAATGAATTACACAGTTCTATTTTTAGGCAAAGTCATTAAAAAAATAAGCGAAACCTTTCGTAGAAATAAAAATATTTTAATCAAACGACTAAGTTGTGACCGGAGAACGATAGTTTAGTCACCATCTAAGATCAGAGTAACTGAGACGAATTTCTGAAAGTAATTTCATTGGGATTTTATATTGGAATATAAACAATATATAATTATTTTTTCAACATGTCACTTATCTGACCTAACCGGGTCCATATAGTGGATTTTTTCGAAGAAAAAGATCCAATTAAGCGCAACGACCTCTTATAAAGAAATGATTATTAGATAATAACTGAGCTGCCACCGAGTTTCAACGGTAGTTAGTGGTATAGTTTCAATATTTATCGGAGCTCAACGAACTTTGCTGCTCTATCAGATGCTTGAAAACTTGAAAAGATAAAGTATCAACTACTCGAGTTATAGTTAAGTAAATACTTATTTATTTATATAAGTTACACTAACAGTATACATCTTAACAATATTGCAATATAAGACTAATGCTATTACAGCTTATATGAATACCAGCTATTACATGTGTACACAACATTTATAATAAAGTAAAGTAACATCATCGCTTTAAACTTAGTTTAACGTTTTGAGTTATTAATGATTTGACTATAACACAAATATTTCAAGGGGGAAATTAATTAATCTATCTATCTATCTATATATACACACATATATATATATATATACTTATATATATATATATTAAAAATATTTCAAGGGGGATATTAATTAATCTATCTATATATATATACAGGGTGGAAACTATGAACGAGACAAGGAGGAAAAGTACATTAAATATTGACGATATCAAATTTCACTCAAAGGAAACATTTTTTTGTTTAAGAATTTAAAATGTGTCCTTCCGGTTAATTCGATACGTACGAATTGTTAGATTTCGAGGTCTTCTTTAATTGTAAGATACAATGTTTGTTCGAGAGATTTTATCCTTATCATAGACCCTATCGATTGGTTCAATAAAATAGTGACTGTCTATTTTTTGCATTTTTAGTTGGTTCGATTCCCTGCTCAGGTAAGCTTTTTAAAAAATGTTTGAATGCGGTTATTCTTATTTTAAAAAACAAAAGAATGTTTCCTTTGAGTGAAATTTGATATCTTCAACATTTAATGTACTTTTCTTCTATGTCCCGTTCGTATTTTCCAACCTGTATAAATAAGACATGTTAGAATAGGATACTCTTTTCCACAATCAAAATTAGTATCATATTAAGTATATATAAGTATCGTATCTATATAATTTACGTAATCTATATATTATGAGTATAACTTACGTTTATATTAGTGTTATTTAGATAATGTTATTTATTTTAGTAATTTATTTTTTTATATCTATTTATTTATATATGGTTTCCCTTTCTGTGATTTATAAATTAGTATGTACGGTTCATTTGCAACGTAAGGTTTCGTGGGACCCAGTGAATTCGATGCTTATAGGGTAATTTGATATTTTTCTCTTATTCATTCATTATTGACAATTCACACACAACAAGACCTTTTGGAATTAGCCAAAAACACTGAAAGATTTACTTTTTTTATCGATAATTGGAAGATTTACTTGTTGTAAATTCACTTTCGCGATAAGGTCGCCGGTTATACTTCTAATTACTTGTACTTTGTATTTCTCAGTATGTTTTTAGTGTTTTTTATT
The DNA here is from genome assembly GCA_914767545.1 of Sesia apiformis. Taxonomy (NCBI): domain Eukaryota; kingdom Metazoa; phylum Arthropoda; class Insecta; order Lepidoptera; family Sesiidae; genus Sesia; species Sesia apiformis. The sequence continues at coordinate 21,900,496 of OU611949.1, read as the reverse complement.
TTTACTTAATTCTTGATTCATTGCTTTGTACCTATGTATATATTATTTTTTAATTAATAATTAATATTTTAATTATCGATGTGTGTAATAAAATTAAGCTTTTGGTCTACTTAAATTGCAACAGAGTATGACTATCATGAATCATCTTGATACTGTTTTTTGCAAAGATCATTCTGCAGAAAGGCGCACAAAGATTAATCTTATTGCGTGCAAAAGTCGCTTGAATATTCATCACGTTATTAAATCGATAATGATAATAAAATCTGACGTTATTCGCGTGAATAATTACCAGGGGGTAGAAAGTGTGATTATAATAAGAATTTATTCACGCGTGACACTATCCAAATTAGTTAGATACGATCTACGCATAGGTAATTGAAAAAAAATAGGCGTTTACACTATCCAAATTAGTTAGATACGATCTACGCATAGGTAATTGAAAAAAATTAGGCGTTTATAAATATTCTGCGGTCCTAACTAAAAGTACAGTAACTAGCTGAAGGGGTATGAAAAATGAAAATTTTTTTTGTCTGTATCTCCCAAAGTATAGAGATTTTTTTTTATGGACGAAGGCGGCAGACGAGCATACAGTCCACCTGATGGTAAGTGGATACTGTCGCCCATAGAAATACGCGATACATGCCAACATTAGTCCAAAATGACAAACGTTGGCACGCCCCCGGATGCGCTGCCTACCTAAATAAGCTAGCATTATAGCTTAAGTTCTCTGAGGAATAAGTTTCCTGGAAGAACTTGTTGACGAGTCCATTAGTAAATATTAATTTAGAAATGTTCCATAAAATGTGCAACAAAAATTATATGTGTGATATACATGTCATACCATATTTTGACAATAATAAATAGGACTATTCCAAAACTTGTCACGCGTAATATTCTCATTTCCTTTGCCTTCCCGGACGACCTTGTTGGACGGGAAGATTATAAAATGGTCGTACATCTTGTCCCTATCGAACTTTCCGATAGCTCTGACCTGTTCAATTAATCAGCTGCCCCAAAAAAGTTAAAAGGGCATTTATTCACGTTGGCTCGTTCTTAGTTCGAGCAAGGCCATTGTCCGTTATGTGCACTTATAGAACACGTGTTCACTTCGCAAACCGTGAATCACGTAAAATGCAAGTTTGACGACCTCTAGAAACAATTGTTAAATTGGATTTATAACAACAAACACTAAAGTCAATAGAAAATTCGGAACAACAATTGTTTAAATATAACAACTTTGTCAAAATATTAATATACCGGAGATATCTTTATCTACGGTATATTAATATTTTGACAAAATCTTTTATCTTTTAAAATCTTAAATTCTGAAGATTTTCAAAATCTTAAATCTTTTTAAGGCGTATTACGACGGCGTATATTTTAGTGTAATGATGAAGGACGTTTTACATGTGTCTGGTTTTGAGTACTGATAAGAAATGTTTGAAAATTTATAAAGCTAAAACAACTGTAAGCTTTAGGCTTTAGGATGCGTTGTCGTCCTTGCTGACAAGCAACAAAAACTACGAGTACAACTTAGTTAAACAAGTTCCTGGAATTTTATAGTAGTCGGTAATGTGTGGAAGGTGTGGGCGCCGCAAGACCGCCTCGCCCACATCGTATTGCCTTTTGTGGATGCTGTACGCGACAAGAGACAAGCTTTCGTTGCACGTTGTAACGAGACCACGAAAACAACCCGCTCGAGACTGACTCACACGAGATTGGGAACCTATAGAAAGCTGTGTAGGAGGACAGGGACGGTTATTTTTGATTGCACTCAATTTCACGTGAATAGACAACAAAGAAACCATTCTGCGCATGATGATGAGTGTATAATCGATTAACGTGACCCGCAAAAAAACTGCCGAGGCGGTGTTCGATCGATAAACATAGTGCTGACGTTACTAATGAAAAATCTTGCAAAAACATAGAAACAATTCTAAAGTAAAAGTTCCCAGTAAAAGAAATCAACATTAGGTGAAATTGTTTTAACCGCAAGCTGTAACCGCTTTAATCTGATTTAACCTGCAGCTCGTGGCTCGTCTTACTCTTTTAATCAAGCTTGGAAAACAATTCGCAGTAAAGGAAAATTTTCTCTTTTTTAATAAGGAGAAAATAGGGGCTGTGATAACCTAAGGGTGTCTACTTTTAATTCACATTCGTGAAGTAGCGACTTCGAATAATTCGAGTTTCATTCTACACAAGATTTTTTTAATTAGCTCGGCGTTGAAGAAAAATTTGTGAGTAAATCCCGCGTGTCCATAACAATAAAATATATCTTTGGGGCGTGTATAATAACCACCAATCCGCACTAGGCCTGCGTGGTAGAATACGGCCCGAAACCCTCTTGTGATCACAAGAATAGGCCGGTACTGTCCAAACCTGATACCAATGAAAAAATGTGTAATATTCATCAATGTGCGTGGGCCCACGTCGTGGATTATTGTACGAAACTCGCTTATGACTGTAAGTGAGCCTATGCCCTGTAATGGTCAATGGAAATAATACATGACTAAAATACTGACCTTCCTACTATTTTCTGAAATAATGGCTTAGCTGAATAATTGTGCGTAATACTAATAATATGGACAATGGTCAATATTTACTTAGAACGCGACGCACCGAAGCGAGGATTCCTTTCATTGTGATGATAATGCGTCAGATATCTTCCAAATGAGGGTAGTATCGATCCCTTACACCCCCGTTCTTTTACAAGCAAATGAATAAAGTTGTGCCTGAAACGGGCCATTAGGCGGCGTAGTTCCAGAAATTACATTACCCTGTTGGATTGTATTGGAATTTACCTCAGGCGTTTTAACGCGATTGCGCCCTTCCCGTTTCTTATACATTTAATCAAGGCATCCCTTTGAGAATTGGAATTTCTCCTTTCGGTGTCAATTTAAAAAGTTAAAAAAAGAAAGTAAAATTTAAACTTTCTGCAGTCTGGAACACTGGAACTCACTTTTCTTAGCAAGAGTTTCGCACTTTGATATGCCAACATCGTTACGAACATTGTAATATTTAATTTGTTTATTTGAATTTCAACATAGGGTTTACGTGACTCGTGACAGATGACATGTTTCCCGCGCTAGAATTCTCTGTGGTGTGAGTAACCAGACTCTTTTCCTAAATAACTAAAAGTGTAGGATAAATAACAACAGTTGCTTAGCTAACTAATAATGATATTGTGGGATGTAGGATGATACCAATAGTGTACTTTTTCTTACTGTTAATTTTAAATTAAGTATAATGATTGATGACATTATAATGTAATAAGTTAACATATCTTTTATTCCGTATCTTTTATTCCGTATATCTTTTATTCCGTATTTATTCCGTATATATTCCGTATTCCGTATATATATAAAGCTGGATTACCACTGACTGACTGACTGACATAATTGTTCTCCCAGTTCCCCCCCGGTGGGTGAGAAACTTTGAATTAGAAAGTAAACTTTCGGGGTCGGTGAGCACCAGAAAAATCCGACTTCTTCGAGTTGACCATACCTGATGAAAAATTTAAACGGCCAACTCAAACGGTAACACCTGCGCGGGGGGTGCTCGACCAAATGTCATAGGGAACTGCCGGCAGACGCCAGCGGGCGTCGCAAAAATTTGAATTTCGAACGTCCAGCGTCGCCTCCATACAAAATGAAATCGCCCGTAGTTCGGAAACGGTAAGAGGTAAGTCGGGGGTGCTCGACCAAATGTCATTCGGGCCGGGGTGAGCCTTCTCGTGGACAAAATTTTTTTTCAAAATGGCCGATTCAAGATGGCGGCCGATTTTCAAGTTGGTCCGAGGGGGGTGGAATTCGGCATCCGGGGGGTCGCGGGGGCCCTGATTGCGAATTTCGGATCGGTTTCTCGATTCCGCCGTTTCCAAGATGGCGGCCGTCAATTGAAATTTCAAATTTCGATCGGCCATAACTCCCGCGAGGCCGGAGGCCGAGCGGTGCGGGCGAGGCCGCAGGCCGAGCTCGCCCGGGACTTGCACCGGGAGCGGGGCCGTCCTCATCCGGTGGACCTTCAGCTCGACGGTCGACGGCCCGCCTGAACGGTGAGAGGTAGTCACGTGGTGCTCGACCGAATGTCATAGAGAACTGCCGGCACTTTGACGAGAGCACGATGAAAATTCAAAATGGCGGATTCAAGATGGCCGCCATACAAATTTATTTCGACCGTCGCTCCCGAACGGTCGGAGATATCGGATCGGGGCTCGAACTAATGTGGTGGGGCAAGTCGATGTCCTTCCACTGGACCAATTTTTTTTTCCAAGATGGCGAATCCAAGATGGTGGCCATTTTTAAAATTCCTCCGATCGGGATGAAATTTAATACCCGGGGAGTTCAGGGGACCCCGATTCGGGATTTTGGAACATTTTTTTAATTCCGCCATTTTTCAAGATGGCTGCCATACAAAGTGGAAATTTCGATTTGGGGGTCCGAGGGCATTTCCGAGGCGGTAGCTCGAATTGGGCCAGGGGCGCGGGGTGGAATTCCTCCTCGTTGGAAACTCTGGTCTATGGGGAAATTAGGCGGAAAAAAAATCCAAGATGGCGGACACAAAATGGCGGAAATTTAGAAAAATCTTTGGGAAATTTAAAAATTTCTGAAGGAAAGCGTTTCAAGGTAGAAAATCGAGAAGGAAATTTGAGGATTTAGGGTAGGTGCCGAAATTTTCCAAGATGGCCGCCATACGAAATTCTCTCAGCGACAGCTCCGAAACGGTTAGAGATATCGGGTTGGTGCTCAAAGTAATATTGTTTATCATGACGATTTCATTCTACTGAGGGGAAATTTTTTTTTCAAGATGGCGAATTTTTTCGATTTATCCGATTCGGATAAAAATCGATATCTGAGGGGTTTAGGAGATCCTGACTAAGAATTTGGAATTATTATTTATATTCAACACTTTTTAAAGATGTCGGCTATACAGCGAGGCCGCAGGCCGAGCTCCGCCTAGGGCGAAGCCCGGAGCGTCCGAATTCGATCACTGTGTAACTTACGCGAGGCCGGAGGCCGAGCTGCGTCTAACGAGGCCGCAGGCCGATATCCGCGTAGGGCGAAGCCCGGAGCGACCGGACTACGGCACCACCAGCCGCCGCGCACGATGTGTAACTTACGCGAGGCCGTAGGCCGAGCTGCGTCTAACGAGGCCGCAGGCCGAGATCCGCGTAGGGCGAAGCCCGGAGCGACCGGACTACGGCACCACCAGCCGCCGCGCACGATGTATAACTTACGCGAGGCCGTAGGCCGAGCTGCGTCTAACGAGGCCGCAGGCCGAGATCCGCGTAGGGCGAAGCCCGGAGCGACCGGACTACTGCACCACCAAAGTTTCAAGTCGTCCGATCTGGATCTCTCTCAGTGTGTAATTTACGCGAGGCCGCAGGCCGAGCTCCGCGCAGGGCGAAGCCCGGAGCGTCCCCCCCCATTAGGGGGAGGCCGGCGCCCGGGGGGCGCCGCCGAAACCTAGTTTATATATATAAAAATGGATGTTGGTATATCCGATGTTAATAGACTTCGACACCGTTTGACCGATCACCATGAAACTTGGCACATATATGTATTTTTTAATGGAGACAGTTTTTATGCTATCGACTTTGTTGTAACTCGCCACTAGGTGGCGCTGCAGCACATCAACTTCTATGGAAGGACAACGTCTGCGGAGTTTTGCTAGTAATGTATAAATCTATACATATAATAAAAATGTAACTGATCGCTTTCTGTACATGGAAGATATATGAGAAAAAACTATTATTGGGGGCCTTTATCAACGCAATAGAACCCAAAACAATGATTGTTAGAATTTTTGTCCGTTTGTCTGTTTGTCTGTGCGTTTGTGCGCGCTAATCTTAGAAACGGCTTAACCGATTTGGGTGCGGTTTTCACTAATGTATTGTGGTAAGCTTCACCTAAAATTTAGTGATTGTTTTATTTCAATCAGTTCATAAATAAAAAAGTTATATCAATTTAAAGAATCACGTCAGACTTGCAGACGAAGTCGCGGGCAACAGCTATTATAATATAAAAATAAACATAAAGTATAAGGTGTAGACTTGCTGAAACATTTATGTAAAGCTTTGGATGTAATATTGTTTGTTTAGTGTTATAAATTATTGTATGCCCTTAGGGCGGGACATGGCTGTGGTGTATCTATACATTTTCATCGTAACAACTTTGTAATCTGTGGTCCACAATAAAATGATTCAATTTGATTTTTGTAAAAATGTTTATACCTAAACTGATGGCCTTGCAAATAAAATTCAATTCCATTTCCTTAAATAAAAATTATCAGATAACCAATGTAATTTACAAGAAGACAAAAAAATACCTACCTACATATGGAAACCTGTAAATGACTAGATAAATAGGAGATATTGGCACTAATTTACGTTTTCCATTTTCGTAGAGGAGAGACCATGTTATGTGGTCACGCGATCCGCGTGGTGATAAGTGGGCATCTACAACACCAGGGCGGAAACAGATAAACTGCTAACTTTGCAAAATCCTATTTACTAGTACTAGTTGCTAGTGGGTAAATTGCTAGGAACTTATATAACTAAGTATTTTGCTTTGTTTAAACCAATAATGAAGGTAACTGAAAAAAAAAATGTAGACAATTCGTAATTTAAGACAGGAACTTTTTAAATAATATAACATCAATATAAATGTAAACTTTTTCTACCGTGGATACTCAAACTAATCTATCTATATGTAAATTAGGGTGGTTCAAGAATATATGTAAAAAATAAAGTTTCACATACATACCAGGCCACCCCTCAAATTTTTTAGACTCGTGGACAGTAATATTCTGGAAGAATTTCAACTTTATATTTCAACTGCAAGAGGGTGCTCAACCCCAATAAACTTCATAAGTTAGTGTATTCCATTGTAACTTTTATATAAATTGTTTTAAAAAAATAAAAACCAGCAAAATTTATGTATATTTTTTTTATTATATAATACAATCTCTTACAAAAGAATAAAACAATATAGAAGTAAAAAATAAAAATGTAAGTATATTTTGCCCTTTAATATTACAAAATACTGTCTAAAATTGATTTTTTAGTAGTTTTTGATGGAATGCATTTTCTGTTTGCTTCTACCACCTGCAGCAAGAATTGCTTTTCATGCTCATCATTTCTTATAATCTTCAATAAGCTTAACGCCTCGTTCTGCACTATCATTCACTATTTGTAAATTTTGAAGCCTTTCTTTTCCTTTACGATAGTCATCATTGTCATTCCATTTGTAAGGAGAAGGGCTTAAAAATGACTTGCCTATATTCATACGAGATAAAGAGTTCTGCTGTTCTCCTTGTCGCAAAGTCGGACAGTCGCACACCATCTTCTTTGAAAATGTCAGGTTCCCCTCTGACATTACGCTTCTTAAGTGCTTGCATAGCTGTCAGTCGCTCTACATTTTTTTGTTTTTCTTCCATTGAAACTCTATCAGAAAAAAGAGAAAGTCCTACCAAATCATCAGATAAATACCACATATGACGTTCCATCACTTTTCTAGCAGAAAGCGCAATCTCTTTGTCTATTGATAGATAATTTTCAATATATTTCAAAAGCTTGAAATCCGTTTCAGGTGCTTCAATTGCAAGATGTGCTTTTGCCCATACTTTTGTATATAACAGAGAACCAAATTGTACAAATCTTAAAATCTGCCTTTCTTCCCTCTTTGTTGGATTAAAAACATCTCACTGATCTCGAAATAAATATATCTTTAATGCATATTGTAACTTAGCCATCCATCGAGCATGGTGAATTGATCCTGGTGCTCCCCAATGTATTTTTGCTGGCGGACATCCCAAGACAATCAGCGTCAATTCGATAAGTTCTTTGTAATCATCTCTGATATAAGATTTAGCTGTTTTTGTTATAAGATATAAGATTTATCATGTAAAATTAAATGTTTCACTTCTAATTTGTTTTCAGTTGGTGTTGGTAGTAAGATGAGTTAGAATTCTTGTTTTGGTTTAGTGTTGCCATTTATTATGTAAATAATTATCAGAAATAATGCTACATATATTTTAGAAATAATAATAAAAAAAACATCTGTGAAAAATTAAAAATATTTCTGAACTGTAAATTATTTGTTGCATTTCCTATACTCCTGCTAATGTTAAAATGTAGGGGTCATTGAGCACACTCTTAGAATTTGACTAAGAAGCTAAAACTTTTCAAGCGTTATACTACGTTATACGTTATACTATTTTATGAGTCAATAAAAATAGGGGGTGGCCTGGACTCCAGCTCAAAAAACATTTTTTTGAACCACCCTAATGTAAATGTTCAAAAAATCTTCAGCGTATTGTAAATGTCGAATGGGATTAGAGTTGCCAACCGTCTCGTGAGAGCTGGGACGTCCCGTTTCTAGGTCCCTAGATGCGGAGACCCGCTTCAGGACGCTAATTGTTCCGTTATACGAGATTGTGCACTTTGAATTTAAAAAATTAAATGTGTAGGTACTCGTCCTAATCTCTCCGCAATTATCGGAACGCACACTTGAAGTGAAGTGTTTTGAAGTTGACAATCCTAAACGGGAGCCTTTAGGAGACAATCACGCAAGATCAGATATTATTGCTTTTGTCATTTATTGACCATTCTTCATAGATTGAACCCTGCATAATGTAGCATAATGAAATGGGTACGGGAAATATTCTGTTTTCACGGTCCATTAGCCGAAAACTGTGGCCAATGTGAGAATAGCTCCCGATTCCATAGACGTGCCATGTTACAGGCCATTGCTCTTTACGGGTATTTATCTTTAGTCTTATATCGCATTGATAAATAAATATAGCAATTTATTTACCAATTTAAGTAAAGACAATAAAATATAGCAGATACTGGAACTTAAGTAGGGATCTACTCAAGTAAGGATTTAAAAAAATTGTCTAACTCGGCGGTGAGGGAAAACATCGTGAGAAAACTCGCATGCTCGTGGAATAAAAAAATATCTATGTGTGTTCCAGAAATCCGCAATGGGCCCGCGTGGTGGCCGGAACCTAGTAGCGATTTACTAGGGGAGGTATGTGTCCTGCAGTGGGACGTTATAGGCTGATAGAACGAATGAGTTATTGGAAACAAAGATTACGATTTACGATACAAATTTACGTGTGTCTAAGTAATCGAAATGTACTAACGTACCTAAAAAGTGCAAGACGCATAAAAGAAGGTGCAAATGTTTGTGCTGGACTGATGTTGGTATGTATCGTGATGTCCATGGGTGACAGTATCCATTTATTATAGGTGGACTGTTCACTAGTCCGCCTTGACATAAAAGTAACTACGAAGTAACCATGGAAACAAAACAGCTGCTACGGTTATCTTCATTTAAAGAGGAAGGAAGTGAATCAATAAAGCTGAATACAAGAACAAGCATTTGTTTAGCAAATTGCGTGTGAGATTCCAGCGGTCTTCAAATAGCACGCCATTAAAGGCAGAACATTTTATTTAGAGCGTACGGAAGAGATGTGTATGAGTCACCCAACGGTCGCACGCTCCTTGCGGCCAACGGCCGCCGGTTTAAACTAACTCCTAAAGATGACACACTCCTTCGCAAAAAAATAAACTTTCGACTTGTCCCAGCGGTTGTTTTATTGATAAATAACCGGTTTAACGGTCGTCCCACAAATGATAAATAGCCTTCGGTGACTGGCTGGCACCAAGATATATATGAATGACCTATGACATTAAAACTTCAGAAACTAATTTTTTATACATGAATCCCTGCGATTCATATTCTATTCAATAGACGGAATATATATATTTTTACTAGCTTGTGCCCACGACTTTGTTCGCGTGGGTTTTAGAGTATATATTCTTATAAATACATATATTAAGCAGTCGCATAAGTCGCGGCCTTTTTATATTGAAAATAATAAAAACTTTTATTGTATTACATAAACGTTTATTGAACAGTATATTTTCCATTTAATTTGACTATCTTTCGCCATTTTTCTGGCAGAGCCATTATACCACCGTTAAACAATTGTTGGGCTTTCTGAGCGAAAAACCGATTTAAATGGTTGATACAGACTTCACTTGTATATAATTTTACTCCATTTAGAGAATTTTATAAAGAGCGGAATAAATGATAACCCGAAGGTGCTATGTCTGGACTGTACGGAAGATGCATTAAAACTTCCTAGCCAAGGTTCATCAATTTTTGTTTAGTCATCAAAGATGTATGCGGTCGAACATTGTTGTGATAGAAAACTACACCTTTTCTATTCATGAATTCTGGGCGTTTTTCTTCAAATGCTTGTTTCAATTTTACTAATTGCTGACAGTATACATCAGAATTAATCGTTTGGCCATATGGCAAAAGCTCATAATACACAATGCCTTTCCAGTCCTACCATAAACATGCATTGCAATAAATAAATAAAATTTAAAAAAAACTTGGATATAATCAGGTAGAAAGCTGCACACAACTTTGATGGGTATTTTTGGACAACCAAATGGGCTTGATAATCGATTTGTACATTAGGAACTTATTTTCAATTGAAAGTCGGTCATATGCATCAAATCAATCAGTTAAGTTTATGCAACTGCATACTATTGCTTGCATTTGGCTATAATATGTTTTCTCCATGTGAGGCACCTGTGGAGATGCATACCTGGAAATTTCTCATCTAGTTTGTGGGGTCTAGTCAACGGAGGACAGACATCTTTGAAAATTGAACTTTTTTACAAAAAAGTTATGTGTAAAATCGCAAGAATCTTAAAGTTATAACAAGAGAAGAAAAAGTCTTAATTTTTTCCAAGTGCATTAAAAAAGCTAGATACGAATTTGAGAATAATGTAGAGATGTGATTGAGAGCTAATGCAACCTCTAGTCTCTATAAAAGGGTACAAAACAGAAGAAAACTTTAAATATTTATTTAATATAAGCACTCCTCAAGTGCCCCATTGCATTCCTACTTATAGAAATTATCCTCAAAATTAAAAAAAAAATGAAAAATTCTTTTAGCAATATCATATTTAATAAAAATTTTAAATTATTACAATACTTAAAAACTGCAGGTAGTTACACAATAATTTACATTACCAATTGTTTTTTTTTTATTTCGCTCCTCTAATCAGAAATGTCTAATTAACACAGACATTATTTCTGTTAAAAAGATCAAGGAAATTAAGAATAGAGATAAAAAAAACCATGAAAATTAAATGTGGTACACCTAAATTCATTATAATAAAGCATAAGTATTATAGTATTATTAATAGATGATTTTATGGAGAATCAGCATTCTAAACAACTTTCGTAGTTTTTAGAATGTTATGATTGTTACATACCTACCTACCTTTTAAGTTTTTTTTATTCTAATTGTGCAATAAATAAAAAAGAACTAGCTAAATAATGTAAGACTATACAATATACAACATACTATACAAAGAATAAAAATTATCTGAAATAAATCAGTTTGTTTTTTAATGTTTGCACTCCCATGATCACTAGGTCGGCGGTGAGAAGAAAAACATCGAATGTAAACCATATGCTCCAGAAATAAAAATCTGGCAGTAAAAAACAAAAAATATGGCAGAATTCATTAAAAAATTGAATAATCACGAGCCTTTGAATTCGATACTTACATTTATTTTCAACCTCCATAGTTTCTGAAGAGCAGCTGCAACAGATAACAAAGGAACTCTCCTAAATCTGAATACACGTCCGGAAAACAAAAACGTTTAGTGTAATATTAAAAAAGTTTATATGTTGCAGAGACTTTTAAATGAATGCCAATTGCCGTTGAAACAGTTTCAAATAATTTGAACTAAATTATAACAGGACGCACTGTAATCCGGTAAGCTATGAAAACATTTCACGAATAGCAATTCTTGTCTGGCAAAACGGTCAAATGCAGATTCGTGATTGGTCAAAATCAAACCTGCCGCGATAATTCGATCCAATGAGGATTTAATCGACCGTGATCTATGATGCAGCGTTCAGAAATATTTTTCTCTGATCCATAAATAAAATGCAAAATATTAACATATTTATTACACATACTTTAAATTATTACAATAATTATATTAACACTCAATGAATCAAACTTAAATTATTCTACTACATAACTAAATTATTTTTTATTGTAATATTTACTTATAGATGACAGCGCCATCTGTTGTGTATATAGAAAAACAGCATGGAAATAAAGAACCCACTAATTAATTGCGTTGGTTTTGGAGTTTTTTTCGTAGGTATATTCAGTTGGTTTTCAGATTTGTGAAGTAAATTATAAATACTCCTGGATTCAACGTGGGACCGCTTGCTCGACCGCCTACTAGTCTATAAAAAAAATGAACTTACAATTTATAATCCTAAATAACTTACCAAACTTATCTACACGATTCCATTTAATCGCGTCCCTATTCCTGGCAGAGATTTATTTATAGATTTGAATTCTGACTAAACATGTAAAAAGTAGCTAATTAGTAGAAATTAGTCGCAAAAATGCAAGAATCAGTCGGTTCATCGTTTAAAAGTTATAAGGGTCTCCTGGCGTCCTTGCCAGAATAAGCTGAATCTCCAGGACTACTTGAGAAGATCAGAGTGATCAGACTGATTGATTATATACAAAATAGTTAGAAAGGAGGAAATAAGTAATACTGTTAATTTCACTCCATTTTATAATTGGTTTCCCAAAAAGGGAGATGTGATAGAATAGGTTTACTTAATTCTTGTTTTTCTTATTTCTCTTTTGCGAAAGTCGACAGAAGTTTGACAGTTTTTTACAGCTAACAATTTAAATGGGGATCGGTTATATGCATTAATTTAATGTTTGTTTATATGTAATACGGGTAAATACGTCGAAATAAAATTACTGACTTTTCTAAAGCAAATTTTCGCAATCAATAACGGGAAGATTGGAATTAATCCGAGTCATCGTCTTCGTTAGATTCTAGTCTATATAGAGGATAAGACGTTATCGGTGATGCTGATGATGGAAGTAATTCAATAATTACCTAATCGTTCACTCATACATGCCATGAAGTCACACGGATTGTTTTTTTATTAAATGGTCTATGGTTTTTTTACATGGTTTTTCAACTTTTTTTATTTATACACATACCTACAAAAATGACCGAATATATGTAATTAATATTGCTTCGTGCCATAGAAACCATACACGTTTGTCCTGACACTGCACATTCGCATACAACTAAATATAAATAATTTAAGTGGGTATTCCACACCATTTATATCAGATATTCTTAATTTAGGTAACTAGGTACTCGTTTTTTAACCTATAGCTATCTATTGAAATATTTGGATTCCTTAATATCTTTTGAATTACGAACAGACTAATTCTGATTTCTTGTGACTAATTTCTTCTAATTAATGACTAATTCTGGGTACAATCAGATCTCTATTATATATAGTAGGTAGTTCTCAAAGATACAGCGATGCCGTTGTCAGAATAAACTTATTCTGGCGAGTCCACCAAGACACCCTTATAAGTTCTAAACGGCGAATGGACTATTCTGATTTTTTGGCGATTAATTTAGAGTAATTTTGGGTGTGACCAGATCTTGGCTACGTACAGTAGTACACGAGATACAGATGGCCCTGCCAGTTTTTACCTGTCTAGCCAGAATTGTCCTTACCAGGAATAGGGACGCGATTTAATCTGGGTTTATCCCTGTATATATTACTCCACTCTTTGGTTTATCCCTGTGATTCAGTCAAGGGAGTATAAGGGAGTCAAGGGAGTATGAGTTCAGTCAAGAATGAACATTTGTCTAGTAATTAAGTAAATATTTCTAATCAAGTGTACTTACTACAGACAAAGTTTAAGGGATTATCAAAATGCAAGTAGAAGAAATTGTACATATTTGCATTTGCATAGAGATATTTAGTATGTAACTATGTACTCTAAAAATAAAAAAACGGCATCACTGAACTACTTAGTCAATAATTTAATAAATTAACAACATTTTTATATTACATATACAAAAGTGTTAATTTAGCACTTTGGGTTATTAAAACTTAAAATGTGGTACAATTGTTATGATAACTAAATAACATCCTCGGTTATAAAAATGCAATGCATGACAATATCACATATACATCTATCTATATTACTTAATCATATACACGTATATTGTATGTATATATATATACCAGTAGAATAGGTATACATAATATAATTTGTCTATCAGAACTGATTAGTTGGCCACATTACACTGATAAAATTATTTGATGAACTCGAGACTATCAACTAAATTTTACTATTTACTCTCTAGTAACTAAACTGGATGCAGGTCGCTGCCGATAGGTCTAAATGGCGGACAATGGGGGAGGCCTATGTCCAGCAGTGGACGTCTAAAGGCTGAGATGATGATGATGATGATGAACTAAACTTTTTAAATATTGTTTCTTACAATTCATTATAAACTTAATCACAAAGTGTGTACCATTTAATCAAAAACGTCTAATTGAAAAAAAGCAGATAATAAAACTATAGTATTAGCACATTGTAAGTCCATTCTAAAATACGAGTATAATATATGGCATTTAATAAAAATTTTAATGACGAATTATTACAAACTCCTTTGCAGCTGTATACCTATATTTTTTTTCAACAGAGGCGTGGGTGACGTCAACTGCAACAGCAACATTGTAGTACAAATCTGTTCTCACAAATAGAATCAAGGCTTGAAAATCAGTTACGTTTTCGTAGATGTACATCTACTGTGTAAAGAGAAGGAATGTTTTATTTTGGTTTGATAAATTTAATCGGCTCTGTGAACAAATCTGATTCTCGTATTCTCAACATTCAATTATCAGAAAGTATAGCCCGAAAACCCTTTGATTACTAAGGAAGACCCATGCTATACGGTGGGTTAGAGCGGCACATCGAAGCCAACAACAGTGCAATGTGAATGATGTCATCCTGTACGGGTTTACAATAAATCGTTTAATGGGGTTTGTAAAACTTTCGCAAATCTGTTTAGTTCTGAATGAAACCATTCTAATTTTTAAACTGTTCCAAGCCTTGATTAGAGCAACGAAATACAAAGGTTAACAAGTCGCCTTAGGGGTGATTAGGACCAAAAAGCTTGCAATCATAATATTGAGTTGGATGATGATTTACAAATTTCTTTTTAGAATAACAATATAAATATGATATAGTCCAGATATATATACGAGAGTCAAAAATTATCTATACTTTCATCATAATACACCTTTAAGGTTGTCTAACTGCCTTCTACGTTTGCACGCTTTAGAGTTGGTAGGACTGTAGTCATGTGTGCGCCACCCGACTCCGATTGCGTCAGTTGCCTTCCGGTGGTTACAGTGTAAACATATCCGCTCTGCTAGCAGTTTGCACCAAGGAGGAACAACGAGCAGTGATCCGAATTCTCTGGTCGGAAGGTGTGAAAGGGGCTAATATTCATTATAGACTTTTATCACAATACGTAGAAATTCACCGTAGACAGTGCCTTATTAAAAGTGTTTTTCGTGGATCGAGAAGTTTAAATGTGGCCCGAGAAGTGTGACGCACGAAGAGGGAGCAGTGTCCTCTACCATGGATGACAAGATTCAACAAGCTCTAGAAATTGTTCTGGTGGATAGGTGAGTTACCATTAATGAGGTAGCTTCTTCTTTGAACATCAGTCATGGTTCTGCCCACAAAATCTTCCACAACGAGCTTGGCTTCGATATAGGCTGCCAAGACAGCTTACTGCAGAACACAAGCTCAAATGTGTTGATATTCATTCAAACCGTCAACAAGTTGAGTTTTGAGGTACTGGAACACTCTCACTACAGCCCAGATCTTGCTCCTTCCGACTTTCATCTGTTTGGGCCCTCAAGGATGCTTTGCGAGATCGTCGATTTTCCACAGACGAAGGCGTGCAGGCAGCGGTGCGAAAGTGTTTTCGCGACCAACCAAAAACCTTCTTCTTGTAAGGAATACGCAAGCTTGTTGACCGCTGGACCAAGTGTATTGACACGGATGGTATTGATAAATGATGTACATACTGAACCCCTATTTTTGTGTAAAACAAAAAGTAATAATTTTTGACTCACCCTCCTATGTATTAAAAGCAACACTTACCTACCCATATTCCTTACTTATTTAGGAATATACTAAGGTAGGTACAATATAATATGTACCCACAGTCTCCACATAAACACAATAAGAATAATTTTAAGATTAATAGTAGTAATTCTTCGATGTTAGGAGTGAGTATTGACATAACTAGATTATAGTGTGATGATTAGTGATGAATGATGACATATGAGTCTAAAAAAATAATAAATTTTGCTAAGGTACTAATGGAAAATGACTACACTATGAATAACTAAGGAAATTACAAAATATAGAATTATCTAGAAAATATTAAGTCACTATGGTCATTTACTAAAAAATGGTAAACAAACTGGGCCTTCTTCTTATCTATGATTTGCTTGTTCATCCGTGTCTGTGGTTCCTGTATTTGATTTGGATTATCCCTAAGAAAAATAGCACCAAACAATGTTGACAAAGTCTTTGTATCCAAACCATTTTCAGCACTGTGTTGTAAAGCCTCTTGCAGAAATTGGCACAGATATAGAAATACATTTTTTCTGAATTCTGGCAATACTGATAAAATTTGCTTACATTGAATATAATTAGCAGATGCCCTCAAACAGGCAGCTTGAAGATTGTAAGGGATGATTGGGTCTGCAGTGCTTTCAAGTAGGAGCAATAGAGACTCTGCTACCGAGTGTATGCTGCCAGGTATTGGGTCCACAGATCCACTGTCTAACCAATCCCTTATCTGCAACACTTCAGAGTGCAGACCTGGTTGCTCAAATAAATTTGGTTCCTTCAAACCATTTACATATAGGTGATCTACTAAGAACCACACCTCCTTTGGAATAGAGTAAGTTGACTGATTTGATAC
Source organism: Sesia apiformis (assembly GCA_914767545.1). NCBI lineage: Eukaryota > Metazoa > Arthropoda > Insecta > Lepidoptera > Sesiidae > Sesia > Sesia apiformis. The sequence continues at coordinate 21,883,593 of OU611949.1, read as the reverse complement.
ACATTGGTCTCTATTACTTTCCAGTTCAATCAATTTTCCCACAGGCACATCTTTTATTGGCATGTTCAAATTAACTAGAACTTCTATAGAACTTCCAAAACAGCTTCTTTGGTATGTGCCATTGATTGTTATGAAAATGTCTTTGCCTCCATACAAATGTAGTACTAGAATGTCATATAATTTATCAGTTCCTGCATTCATTTTGCAAGCTGAAGTCTTATTTATAAGTACTTTGAGTTGTATTTCACAAGACTCATCAGCACAAATACATTTCTTGTATGGTTCAACAATGAGCCACTCCTTACAGAAGTTTGTTTCATCCAATTTCTTTATAAATTCAAACTCAACTGGTGATTTACCAGTATTCTTTATTGTAATGCTCCTTACTTGTAACTCTAGGTACCTCACAGTACCAAAATCAATTTCTGTCTGATCTACTTTCACCTGGGGAATCAATTCATTCTCCAATTTATCAAGTTGTTTTATGACTTCTTCATATACTTTTCTATATTTCTCCTCATCAATAATCTTAATGGCAGTATTAAATATGGCTGAAACTGGCTTATGGTCACTAATATTTAAAGCTGGATGGCTTCTGTAAGCTAATTGTGTGATATACTCCCCTTTCCAAAATATTCTGTCACACCATGCTGGTGCCCTATTTTTCTCACTGGAATCCCAGTTATCTGTTCCTGGATCATATTTGTATGTGGGCTTGAATGTGATGACACCCTCAGTGTATCCAGAGAACACACTACCATTCTTATGCTGTTGTTTTAATTGGTCCCATTCTAAGATTGGGGCGAAATTGTTTTCATTAACCATTTTCTTGACATTTTGCGGATCTAATTCTGTTATTCGGTAGTTAAGGTCTCCTAGCCAATAAATTTGGTCATGATCCTTTATGGCCTTGGCTTGTTGGTTTGGTTGCACAAACCTCATCCTATTGCAGATATCTCTGAAGTCCTGATTTCTCCTTTCAAATTCTTCCACATGTGCAGCCAAATGTGAATTCACAAAGCATAAAGAAGTGCTGTGGAGATCGAATCTTATTGAAACACCTCCTTTGTTCCCCATTTTCCCCATTATACCCGTTCCCACCGTATCACAGACAACATTATGCACACGAGATATGTGTTTCTCTTTAATCAGTATGATGAGCATCATGCCAACAAGCCTCACTTTTTCTACTTTGACATATTTGGCTCTCGGGTCTAAATAACTACATACAGCATTATACCATTCATCTTCTCTAAGTGTTTGGTCAAACAGAAATGTTTCTTTGGACAAGTCAAGCTCTTGAAAGCCCACTGCATAGATATCAGGAGGTTCTTTATCCACATTTAACCAGCCTTTCAGTGGAATAGGAGATTTGTCATTAACATTCCATGTGCCACAGAAAATTGTAAACCTTTTTGTGAAGGTGTATTCTGATTCTTTATCCCACATCTTTCTTTTTATTAGGCTTTCTCTAATCGCAACAGGAGCCGAGTTTAGTGTGTGAGGTACCCCACTACGTGGTAATATCATGCTTTGAGTTATTATATCCTCTTCACTTTTTCCATTGTACTTTTTAAGCCAAACAAATTCTGGCTGCGTTGCAATTTTGTTGACGGCTTCTATACCTCGGAACAGGTCATCGACGAAATTATCGACGCGCGGAGTCATTTGAATTTCAAACTTATACTTATTATTACGAGATTGTAGGTTCAGGTACAAAACGGCTTCTGGATCCGACGGTTTGTTATCGATCTCACATTTGAAGGTATTATCGATGGGAAGCACTATTTCTATAGACAAATCTGTAAATGATTTTGGTGGGTAACAAGATGTGAACAAGCAAAAGACAGCTTTTTCATCTCCATACTCTACAATTGCCAGTAATCTGTCCTTCTTCACCCGTTCGGGATGTAACACTTTAGCATCACACAAGAACGCCGTAACTCTTTCACTTGATAGGAATTTCTCCTGCACCACGTATTTTATCTCCTCGTGATTCATTTTGTTTCATAAATTTAATTAAACTTGAATTAAATTGCTTTGACTCAATCCCGACATCGTTCACAAATGTTTTTGACATTTTAGTGCAATTCAGTTCAGAATCAATTTCATAAACTATTTCATTTTAACAAAAACTTAAACGTATACTGTACATGTTTATAACTAGCACTCTTCTCTAAAATATAAGTTCTCTAATATAATAACATGACCAATGTCTGTTACGAAAACTAATTGCATGGTTTACTCATTTCGTAATTAGGTATATAAAATTACCTTCATGCAAATTACAAAATTACTAAACGAAGCAATCGTCCGTGTCGAATATTTACAAAGTTTGCACATAGACTTTACAATCATTCAGAAAAAAAAAATATATACTGATTTTAATTACAAATTCCATAGTGAATCAAACAACAAACGACATTAAATCAAATAACAATAAATTCAAATAGTATTTAGTATTCCGTTAAAATAAATCTTTGTTTTATTGCGAGACCTGAAAATTCTTTTTAGTGGGAACTCGAGAAGTGAAGTTGAGTTTTTGTTTGATTGAAAAAATGTGTATTGTCCATTGTGCTAATTAATAGTGATAATAGTTTATTAAATTTCAAAGTGTTTTTGGGCACAATGTTTGTGAGACTCAAATAAAAACATAGGACTACGTTCTTTGTGTGCTTTCAAGGAGTCTTCTGTCCTCAATAAACCTACTATCACTGAGCGAATAGGGTACTTCGACAGGACTGGACATTGACAGAAAACGTTTTGGACTTTAAATTATTTTTTCAAGAAAAACTAGACACTGGCAGAATGTTTTACTTGCATCATTGCCATACATGAAAAAAAGACTTGAAAATTGACGTTGTTGGTAGTTGACAGTTCTTCATCGAATCAATCTATTTTAAAGATTACATTTATTTCACTTTTGTAGGTTTATTTGTTTGCTTTTACAAATTAATGTGACTTAGATATATGTTACGTCACCACCTGTATACTAGAAAACTTTTTTTATTGTATACTTTTATTTTACTGTATACTAAAATGGCGAGGGCCCCGAGCGACTGGCAGTCAGGATGTACGGAGTTGAAGCAAAGAGGAGCGTATCTCCTCCAATCTGGACAGTGGGCTGATTGCAGCTTCCTTGTAGGCACAGATCCTAACCATGTCCTTATTCCTGGTCACAAGCTGATGTTGGCCATGGCGTCTCCAGTTTTCGAAGCTATGTTCTTTGGTAATATGCCAGAGAGAAATCACCCCATCCAGATCCTTGACGTACAGCCTGAGGCTTTCAAAGCTCTCTTAGAGTGAGTACTGAGTGATGTAATAAATAAATATTTCAAGGTGGCTATTTTAAGAAAGTGTGGGTTGACTAGTGGGTTGAGATTCTGTGTGTATAAATAACCTAATGATGTGTTGTTTATATTTTAAAATGTAGATAAACAAAGTTGTAGCGTAAATGTGTGTTTTTTCATAATTTTCATGTATAACATATAGTATTATTTCATAAAATGGACAATAAATAGGTACATAGCAGAATAAATTACAGTGTCCATGCCCTTGCATATAATTTTTATTTTAAATGATACTAAAGTAATTTGTTTATATTTGAAGCTGATCGCTGGAGGTGGTTACTTTTATGATATTATACTCTACCTGTGGTGTAATTTTAGGAAGAAGTCCTAATGTAAAAGTTAGTAGATTGATGAAAAACAGCAACATTTCTGCAGAATTCCTTCTACATAACTATGTACACTGTTATTTTATTTTATGGGAAAACTATCTATCTCTATATATAATTAATAGTGAGGGCATGACAAGTTTTTACATATAATATAGTGACCAGTAACAGATAGTTAATTATATTAATATTTAGGGTATTACAAGTTTTTTATATATGGGTGTTTCTCAACAATTGTGCATAACTTCAAATGCCTGAACAGCTTGAAAATGTTCTTTTATAAATAACAACAGAAATGGTAATGATAACTATTTATGAATTTGTCCAATAAGTTTCATTACTGCAACTTTCTCTTGTCAATATCTTGTCAGTACATTAAGGGAACTTCACATTGTTCAGTTATACAGACCAATGCTACTGATTAATTTTTACTTTACACAATTATGTATTATGTTCTTTACTGAGCTTGTGGCAATAAAAATCAGAGATTTATGAACCACTATGAAGAATCACCTATATATTATAGAAACTTACTACAAACAAAGTAGTCTATTAAGATCACCCACTTTTCTTATTGATTAGAAATTAACACATAAATTAAATTGTTTGGTATATGATCCACCATTAATACAAAAGTTTCTTCATTTCAGATACATCTACACTGATAATATTAACATCAGTTCCTTTGATAAGGCATGTGAATTATGCTACGGAGCCAAGAAGTACATGCTGCCACATCTGGTGAAGGAATGCACTCGCTACCTCTGGTCAGATTTGTATCCCAAAAATGCATGTCGAGCTTATGAGTTTGCACGATTGTTTGAGGAGAATGTTCTCATGGATAAATGTTTGCAGGTAATATTGTCTTTTTAAGAGAGCTGTCTATCAGAAATAGTACCCTTATATTTATACAAGTATTTAATATTATTATTATGATATAATAGGTGAGCAGCCATTAGCTGATGTGCCTATATTTTGTGCTGATACATGCATAGATTTAATGAGATTTTTATGAGTGGTGTGATTGTGTGGGTATCTATTATCAACTCTTATTCAGGAGTGATCTATAATAGATCATCATCATCATCATTTTCAACTTGGTACCACCCACTGCTGAGTATGAGGCTCCTTTTAAGAATAAAAAAATACTCTTATTTGGGCTGCAGTTTGAATATATGAGTTCAAATTTGTTGTACAATAACTGAATGCTATAGATATTGTAATAAAAAGCAGATCTTAATTCAACATATTTTTTTTAACTAATAAATTTAATAATAAAGGGTCTTTCAATAAGTGGGCCCTAGTTTTAAATATAAATAACACAAGTTGTATAACTTGCGCCAATAAAGAAACAATATGAAAATGGTGGCCACATGGCGAAGAGTAGTGATGGTAGGTTGGCAAAAAAAGTTGTTGAAAATAATTTAGCTCTATAAATTTTTTACCGGTTTATATAAGAAATAATTTAAATTGTGTTTAATGCAATAAATAAAATATTAAGTTTTGAATGCTACTAAAAATTAATCATATACAAGGCAAGATAGGGTAAAGAAAACAGTAAACTACTACCTTTATAGCAATTAAACAACTTTAACGGTTTAAATCGCATATATTTGACATTATTTATATCCCGACGTTTCGAACACTTTGCAGTGGACGTGGTCACGGGGTGACTAATTGATTTTATTTGTCACTTGAGTTATTAAGAAATTATTTGGACTACCCTCTGAAATTTTTTTGAACTACCGTCTGGATTTTTTAATCATAACATTCCCTATGCACGCAGTATTCACTCACGGTGTCCAGAGGTCTTGCAGTATTGCGTTGGCCCTGGGATTTAATTAATTTAATGACTGGATCCCAAGCCGGTGGTACTTGCCAACCATCTTCTCTATTGAAATTTAAGTGTTTCTTGATTTCAATAGACTCGCGTAACATTCTTGGCATGAATCGGGTATCTCTAGCGAGGATTTGTGGATTATCAAATCGAATGTAATGGTTGGGTTTGTCCAGAGCATGTTCACAAACTGCAGACTTGGTCGAGCGTCTGTTCTTCATGTCAGCTATGTGTTCTTTTATCCGGATACCGATGCTCCTCTTTGTTTTCCCAATGTATGATAACCCGCATTCACAATCAAGCTTGTAAACACCTGCATCTTGTAGCACCTGCACCTGCTTGGGGATATTGTTCTTGACAGGTCTTAAAAATTGGCTAATCTTCTTGTGCGGCTTGAAGTAAGTTTTAATTGAAGCTCGTCTTAAGATATTGCCAATTTTGTCAGTGATGCCCTTGATGTATGGTAAGATGGCAGGTTGTCGCTCAACTGTAGGAGGCTTGGGGCGGCTTCTGTAACGCATTCGTGGGAGTTTGTGATTGTTGCTTCGCAGTACTTGTTTCACATGCAGAAGCTCTTCCTCGAGGTGGTCAGTGTCACAGATGCCGTGTGCTCTCTGTAACAAAGATTTGCCTACGGTAGCCAACTGACATGGATGGTGATGGGAGTTACCATTGAGATATTTATCTGTATGGGTGGGTTTCCTATACACAGTATGACCAAGACAGTTGTCAGGATTTCTGATGACTAAAATGTCAAGGAAAGCTAAGGATTTATTGACCTCAGACTCCATAGTAAATTGGATTTTATCATGCAAAGAGTTTAAATGATTTAGGAATGCAGAAACATTATTTTTGGGGAGGACCGCAAAAGTATCGTCTACGTACCGTTTGTAGATCTTCGGCATAGCCACAGCTCAGGTGAAAGCCTTCTCCTCGAAGTCTTCACAATCACAAACTCCCACGAATGCGTCACAGAAGCCGTCCCAAGCCTCCTACAGTTGAGCGACAACCTGCCATCTTACCATACATCAAGGGCATCACTGACAAAATTGGCAATATCTTAAGACGAGCTTCAATTAAAACTTACTTCAAGCCACACAAGAAGATTAGCCAATTTTTAAAACCGGTCAAGAGCAATATCCCCCTACAAGATGCAGGTGTTTACAAGCTTGATTGTGAATGCGGGTTATCATACATTGGGCAAACAAAGAGGAGCATCGGTATCCGGATAAAAGAACACATAGCTGACATGAAGAACAGACGCTCGACCAAGTCTGCAGTTTGTGAACATGCTCTGGACAAACCCAACCATTACATTCGATTTGATAATCCACAAATCCTCGCTAGAGAGACCCGATTCATGCCAAGAATGTTACGCGAGGCTATTGAAATCAAGAAACACCCAAATTTCAATAGAGAAGATGGTTGGCAAGTACCACCGGCTTGGGATCCAGTCATTAAATTAATTAAATCCCAAGGCCAACGCAATACTGCAAGACCTCTGGACACTGTGAGTGAATACTGCGTGCATAGGGAATGTTATGATTAAAAAATCCAGACAGTAGTTCAAAAAAATTTCAGAGGGTAGTCCAAATAATTTCTTAATAACTCAAGTGACAAATAAAATCAATTAGTCACCCCGTGACCACGTCCACTGCAAAGTGTTCGAAACGTCGGGATATAAATAATGTCAAATATATGCGATTTAAACCGTTAAAGTTGTTTAATTGCTATGTATAGTAATCGCGAAAACCTAAGAAAATACTACCTTTATATTGTAAATTCTATCTTTATTTTTATATTATATTGTTTTGGAAATTTTGACAATAACAAAGTACAACAGGTGATCTTAGCGCTAAAAACAACCGCTTCCAGAGAACCTTAGGGTAGAGGAAAGTTGTTGTATAATGAAGAGGCAGATGGTGCGGAATATAACTTAATATAGTAGAAACATTTAAAATAAAAACATCATCGAGTTGTAAACATTTAGAGTTGTAAACATCATCGAGTTGTAAACATTTAGAGTTGTAAACATCATCGTATTCATATGTCAAAATGGAGGTTAAGCTATGTATGTACATAGCTTATCACTTGGTCCTTCACCAGGATCATCAGAATCGATTAGGGATTCAACCTCCAAGGATTCATTCTCGTTTGAGTTAAATGACATTTGATTTTCGTCATTCTGACGCTTATTATGAACTCCTCTAATTCATCTTCTTATGTAACATCGTGTGTCCAATACTCCTGTTCAACCCTTTTTAAATGGGTAATTTGTTTTTTCTAATCTTCTTGTGTTATTGATGCTATTGCGTGTTTGGTCAGTTCCTCTATGTATTTTATTTTAACGTTGCTCAACATGCCTATTCGCCACTCATTGTTTTATTATGTTCCATATATGCTCTATGGGATTGAGGTTGCAATCATTAATTCATCTCCCACGTCTGTTTCTCAGGAAGATTTTTTCTCATATCCATCAGCAGTTCTGATTTTGTCCACTGCACTTCATATGGGATGTTATGCTCTTTTTTCCACTTTTGTATGTCTCCTTTACGGGTTGCAGTAGTGGTAGTTTATCTAAGTGCATACTATGATAGTATGCGTTGTCAATGACTAGTATACAATTGTTCGGCAGATTCAGAATCTGTTTCTATATAATATATTTTCAATAATTACAGCCATCCATCTTGTCATGGTAATCTCCTTTCTTCGACTTTGCTTTGAAAAGCAAGCCTGTGCCTTCTACAAACCCATTTTCAGAGCCACCGTGAACCATTACCCACCTTTGACCGGGACTATGATTCTTCCCTACTCCTTTATCCTTAGATGACTGCCAGCACTTACTCACAGTATAATGTGCATGAGTCCATGATTCGTCCATGTAGATCACTGGTTTTTTCTTCAGTTCCTAAAGAATCATTGCATCGCATTGCGTAAATATTTTACCTGCCATGCTTTAATATTATCGCGCTCTATTAACACTTCTGTTCTCTCGATATCTTCAAATTCTAAAACGGAGTATATTTGTCAAAATTGTGCACAATGTTGTTTTAGAGCCTGTGTAATTCAAGTCTTTTTTTTGCGATTGCCATTGTCCAATTGTTATATAGTTTAGTGCCATAAAGGTCGATTAGATGGCGCTGTACCTCGACTGGCACACGCTATCGAGATGTTTTTGTACGAACATAACATCATGAGCTAGCAGATTAATAAAAAAGCTGGGACCTACAGGATTTAGTTTTGTTTAATTAAAATCCTTGGTAGACCCATCAGCTGTACGCTGGACAGACATTATTTTATTTAGCGTCGGAACTTCCTTCGGTACGTCATAAATCGAAGCAGCGATTTGTCTAATCTAATATATCAAAATCGTCTATTGGGACACGCATTGTGCTGACCTCTTTTTCCTTTACTAGGAGTCCATATTTTTTCCAAAACTTAGCTAGTTTAGCTAGAATGAAAAAAAAAACACGAATCAGGAATAATCATAATTCACATATGGAATATGTTTTAAAATAATTTTATATTCTCGGGATATCAGCTGAAAGGATTTTATAATTTAGTGCTTATGGAATATACATAATAATTCAGTGAAAATAAAAAAGTTTTTTAAAATATTTCAATCATATCTATTTTACAAACTTTAGTAGTGGACGGCTGTGACGTCACCAATGACAGGTATGACAGCTACACCACCGAATACTGTTTGTAGTACCTACATCATATTTTTATAAGCATATCAAAGCAAAAGTACTTACCTTCTGTTTTTATTGTCGATATTGTGCTGTGTGATAAACCGGTTGCCACAGCTGCACGCGCGTAGCTATGTTGAAATGGATGTGATAATGTTCCAAATTCTTTTCTTCTTCGAAGTATTTTATAACATTATATACAGTTTTACGAGTGTCACTGCGAAGAATCTTCCCGCGTTTACTCATAGTTCAACAGAAGAAGTAAGAACAATAAATACAATACAATAAAAACAAAACTCAACAGTACCTAACAAAATAACAACAAAATAATAACAGCTAAAGAAGAGGATGTATTCAAAAATTCGAGGCGCGTCGACAGCATGGGCGACTAATCCATACTGAATATTTTGCATGCGATCCCGTGGTGTGTGACTATAGACGGAGATATAGCGATAGAGATATAGGTGTGAGCGAGATAGCGCGTGAGTCGGCGCCATTTTCATATCGTTTCTTTATTCGCGCAAGTTATATCAATAATAAATATCTAATATGTGCAATTAAATTTAACTACCTGTATCTTGTTTATTATACATATAACCAAGTCCATTATATGCCACGTGTCATAGTATGTCACAAATTAATAATTATGGTTAATTTAGTTATATCATTCGTATACAATATGAAAAGAGTAGGACCAAGCACACTACCCTGTGGCACTCCAAACTTTATCGTGAGAACGTCACTACTGTCAGCACCAACCTTGATAAACTGTCTTCTATCGATAAGGTAGCTTTCGAACCATTTCCATGGAATACCTCTCACCCTAAATTACTAAAAATTTCGCAACAGAATAGGAATGGATACTGTATCAAAAGCTTTTTCGAGGTCCAGGAAGTCTTCCTGGATGTATGTAATGTAATATGTAAAAGGATGTATGTAAAAGGATGTATGTAATAAGTATGTATGTACATACATAAGTATGTATGTACATACAACATACGTCTTTACATACATACTTATTGTATATTAAAGAATAGATAGTAAGTGTTTATGTCTACTGTCTATTGAAGAATAGATGGTAAACATTTTTACTTCGGACGTATAAAATCAAAATCTTGATATTAAAATTTATTTAAAAAAAGACAAATGGAAAAAATAGACAAAATTGACAAAAAATTCCAGATCATCAGCACTAACACAAAAGAAGTTCTCAACGATAGTAGTTTCGAAGATGTTGAACTGAATACAGTGATTACAGTATTCTCCCAGGACCATCTGAATATTGACAGTGAATTGGACTTATATGAGGCGGCCGAGAGGTATGCCAAGGCTCAGGACAAGAGGATGTCGGAGAGGAGCCTCAGTCCACCTTCAGAGACCTTGAGCAAGAGTCCTGAACCATCCACTTCTAAGGAAAAGGTTTGTTAAGTTTCCTTCTATGACATAGTAATAATAAGCGCGGTATAGTAACTATTAATAATATTATAGCGCCATATGGTACATATGGGATTAACTTTCCATCCTATCCTACTCCCCTCAAAAACGAATAGGGAGGATGAAGGAAACTCGTCACGCCGTTATTCACCCTATTCCTCATCCATTCCAATCTGTTTTCCAAATACACTCCAGATTGTTCTTCTTGTTCACCCCAGGTTAGTGTCCCTAAGGTGGGCAACAGGAAAGCGAAAATAAAATGTTCCTCTTGGCCACCCCAAGAAAAGCAGGGTGGTCCAGAGAAATTATAAATAAATGTTATTCCTCTTGTCTACCCTAAGCTTGCTCCTCTAGGGTGCAAAATCACATCGAATTGAGTAGATATTTATGAAAGTTTATAGATAACAGAAAAAAAATATTTTCACATTCATGTTGGCCAAGGGGATTAACTTGGGGTGGACAAGGGGAATAATCCTCCATTCCTAAATCTACAAGATAGACGGGGTGGGTGCATCTTTGGGTGTGATAATGTTTTTCATTATTGACCAATATTGACACTTATAATGGATGTCTATGATCAATAATTTCGATTTACCACTGTCAGCTTGCTCACCTAAATTCTATAAAAAAAAGATTTGTTTAAAATAGTGGATAGTTAAAAAAAATTCCAATGTGGACTATTGTAAAACTTGTAACAACTGATTATTCCACTTGATTCTACACTTCTGCCTGCTGCACTCAAGGTTCCGGATTTGATTTCTGGTTAAACACTCATTTATTTAACAGATAATTATGCCTGTTGAGGTCTGAGTGGTTGTTCTTGTCTGTGTCTCTGGACTCACTACACAGGGAGTTCCAATGTGAGCCATTAAGTGTGGTGTTATAATCTTTGCGTGTCATAATTTGGTATTACTCTTGACTAGAGATTAGAGTGTAAGAGGCTCACCTAACATCTTTGGAGCCTAAGCCAACCTCACCTGCTAGTGGTGCACCCTGCTGTCAACTGACGAGGCAATGGCGTTCCCTTTTTGCGGTGGGAGGGTTACTCCGTCGGCAATGCTACCACCCTTCCGTCGGAGTCCGCCGCCATAATGGTGCCTTATAAGCCGCGAGGCCCGCATCGTGTTCCGGCGGTGAGCGGAAGAAGCCGTCCCGAGAGAGAGATTGCTGCGTGTGGAAATGAGGACCGGCGGTTGCGGGGAATTACAGACGCGCATGGGCGTGACATGGTGGCGCGGGGATCAGGGAGACCCGGTGAAACGGTTGTCCGCTGACCGCCCGCGTGTTGTTGGGGGCCCGAGCCCGGGGATCTTACTTTAATCTCCACCCCAGGAGGCTGCCCCGCCGCACGTGAAAAATCCCTTGGGGTAGCAGTTGTGCCGGAGGAGACCGGAGTGGAACCCGACTGCTGCCCCCGGGGGGGGGGGACCGGGGGCCCTTCCGTACCCCGCGCCGGCAAGTCACACAACCTTTGTGACCTGATTTTTTCTCCGCCCCGTGCTTTGTCCTTTGATCCACATGCAGCCATCTCTCTCTCCGTCCCCCCCTTTTTTTTTTCTATTTTAGTTTTTTCCTATTCACACAATGGCCAAGAAAAAGAGAAGGTATAATGTACACTCAGCGGCCCACCCCTCAAGTTCCACGTTTCAAGTGGACTTTTGCAACATCAGAGGGATGCATAGTAACATCGACGCCGTCCACTACCACCTTGAGACGGCAAAGCCGGCCTTACTTTTCTTGACGGAGACACAGATTTCCTGCCCGGCCGATACATCATATCTTCATTACCCCGGTTACAAACTGGAGCACTGTTTTGTGCGACGTGCCGGGGTATGCATGTACGTCCGGGAGGATGTCTGTTGCCGCCGCCTCAGCCATTTTGAAGACGGGGACCTGTCGATCCTCTGGGCGCGTATTGACTATGGATGTTCCACTAAAGTCTACGCTTGCCTTTACAGGTCCCACAGCGGTGATACGGAGACGACTCGTTTTTTTGAGCGGCTACAAGAGACGACTGACAGCGTGCTCGAGCAGTTCCCTTGCGCGGAAGTGGTGGTCCTCGGTGATTTCAACGCTCACCACGAAGAGTGGTTGGGATCCCGAATAACCGACCGCGCAGGGAGAGCAGCCCACATCTTTGCCCTGACCTATGGTTTCTCGCAGTTGGTATCCTCACCCACGAGGATACCTGATATCGAGAGCCATACTCCCTCCTTATTGGACCTCCTGCTGACTACGCGGCCGAATGACTACAATGTTGTTGTTGATGCTCCGTTAGGATCATCAGACCATTGTATCATTCGAACTGCTGTGCCAGCTAAACAATCCGCGCCGACCTATTCTCAGGGAACGCGCAACGTCTGGCACTACAAGTCTGCAGATTGGGATGGGTTGCGCGAATTTTACGCTTCTTATCCCTGGGGGCAGCTCTGTTTCTCGTCGGGTGATCCGGATACCTGTGCAGACTCCGTTGCCGACGTGGTGTTGCAGGGCATGGAATGTTATATTCCTTGTTCCGTGATACCCGTAGGCGGACGGAGCCAACCTTGGTTTAATCAGTCCTGTAGAGAGGCCCACCGTAATAAGCGGGCTGCATACAGGGCCTGGGCCAAAGCGCAGGTGTCTGAAGATCCGAATACCACCGACTTGAGGAAGAAATTTAACGCTGCCTCGAGGTGCAGTAAGAGGATCACTGTCCGAGCAAGGAATGAGCACATCCGCAGAATTGGCGATCGACTAGCAAGCTATCCTTCTGGAAGTCGGGCTTTCTGGTCGCTCGCTAAGGCTGCCGAGGGTAACTTCTGTCAGTCGTCACTTCCACCACTGCGGAAACTCGATGGCTCACTGGCCCATGGGGCGAAAGAGAAAGCCGATCTCCTGGGCAGTCTCTTCGCCTCAAACTCGACCCTGGACGATAGAGGTGCCTCACCACCGTCCACCTCGAGGTGCACAAGCTCCATGCCGGAAATCTGCTTCACCCAGCGTGAAGTCCGGCGAGCTCTAGCATCTCTTGATATCCGAAAGTCGAGTGGGCCAGATGGTATTCCTGCGGTGGTGCTCAAATTTTGCGCTCCCGAGTTGTCTCCGGTGCTTACGCGACTCTTTAGGCTCTCATATTCCACAAAAAGCTTCCCGTCAGCATGGAAGGTAGCTCATGTTCACCCTTTGCCTAAAAAGGGTGACCGCACCGACCCGGCCAACTACAGGCCAATAGCGATCACCTCCCTCCTCTCCAAAGTGATGGAGCGTGTTATAAACACACAGCTCCTTGGGTACCTAGAGGATCACCAGCTGATTAGCGACCGTCAATATGGATTTCGCCATAATCGCTCGGCTGGTGATCTTTTAGCGTATTTAACACACCGCTGGGCTGACGCCATTGAGAGTAGAGGCGAGGCTCTGGCTGTAGGCCTAGACATTGCGAAAGCTTTTGACCGGGTATGGCACAAATCGCTGCTTTCCAAGCTACCATCTTTCGGGATACCCGAGGGATTATGCGAATGGGTTGCCAGTTTCCTGACTGGACGGAGCATCAGAGTCGTTATCGATGGTAGCTGCTCCGACACCATGTCTATTGACGCTGGCGTCCCGCAAGGCTCCGTGTTGTCCCCAACTCTGTTCCTTCTGCATATCAACGACCTGTTACAAATTGGTGACATACGTTGCTATGCGGATGACAGTACTGGAGACACCTTGTACAGGGGCCGCGCCAACATCCCTCGGGTCGAAGTGGAAGAGAGTCGCGCCAGGCTTGTGTCTGAAATCGAAGACTCTTTAGATCTAGTTTCGATTTGGGGTTCTATGAACCTAGTGGATTTCAACCCCAGTAAGACGCAAGTCTGTGCATTCACCGCTAAGAAAACCCCTTTTATTGTAGCACCTCGCTTTCAGAGCATACCTCTTAAGATCTTGGAGAGTATCGGGATCCTTGGTATCGACATCTCCAGCAAAGTCGAATTTAGGGGTCATCTGGACAATAAGGCCAAAATGGCCTCCAAAAAGCTCGGTGTGCTGAACAGAGCGAAGCGGTACTTCAAACCTGGGCAACTCCTTATGCTTTACAAAGCTCAGGTGAGGCCCCATATGGAGTACTGCTCTCATCTCTGGGCCGGCGCACCGAAATACCAATTGGACCCATTTGACTCTATCCAACGACGTGCTGTTCGTATTGTCGACGATCCCACTCTCACGGGCGGTTTAGAATCCCTCAGCGTTCGGAGAGACGTTGCGTCTCTCTGTGTGTTCTACCGCCTGTACAATGGGGAATGCTCTGAAGAATTGTTTAATATAATTCCCACCTCGGGTTTCTACAACCGCACCTCCCGTCACAGAAGTGCGGTCCATCCGCATTTCCTCGATACGGAGGTGTCGCGCACTATGCGGTCCAAAAACTATTTTATACCGCGAACCCGTAGGCTGTGGAACGAACTGCCTCAAGAGGTCTTTCCATTGAACTACGATATGGGGTTCTTCAAGAGAGCTGTGAATAGGATTTTGCAAGGTCGGCGGCGCGCCCGCATACCCCCTGGTGTTGCAGGTGCCCATGGGCGGCGGTAACACTTACCATCACGTGGGACCGCTTGCTCGTCCGCCCCCTAGTCTATAAAAAAAAAAAAAAAAAAAAAAAAATAGTTGCCAGTTTGAAAATTTTTCTCACATTGGCTTATTAATAATAATGTTACTACATGACAGATTACCGTCAGCCTATGTCTCTCGACTGTCTCCACTGCTCTCCCAAGACTCGCCACCAAACGATCGTCAGCTCTTCTCATCCAACCACCACCGACAAATTTCTTTAAGTCGGATTTAAACTCCTACCTAAGTTATTATACACTTTAGCAAAAGTTATGCAAAAGCAAAAGCAATTATTGTTTAGCAAAAGTGTTATATACAAAAATTGTATGAATACAGTCCCTTTCGTCAATGTTTCATACATCAAAATTTTAAACATCCAGGTCGTGAACGTTGAAAGCAGCTCTGAAAGCAGTCCAGAGGCAGTGATGGAGTCTGATCAGACCATGACAGACTGTGACAAAACTGATTTGTGTACTGACCATGACAAAACTCAGACTTCTTCAGACTGTGAGAAAACTGAACCTTGTGACAAGACTGAGTCCCACTCAAATTGTGACAAGACTGAGGATAGGAATGAAAGGGAGCTTCGTACGCTTCAGTCTGAGCCTGAAACAAAAGTCAAAGGTAAGGTTTTTTAATATGACTAATATCTATGGTAGGGGGGAGTGCATGTTGCATTCCCACCCGATTGGCCACGTTACCCCTCTTTCACAGAAGACTACCTTGAAATGTAAGTACATTTCAAATACGATAAAGTAGGAAATGCAGTACTGCATTTCCTACTTTATCGTATTTGCTTGTGCCAACGTTTGTCATTCTGGACTGATGTTGGCATGCATCGCGAATGTCTATGGACGAGAATATCCACTTACCATCAGGTGGATTGTATGCTAGTCTGCTGCCGTTTTTGTTTATAAAAAAAGATAGGAAAAGATGCGAATATGTTAAGATTGTCAAAGAGCGAAATCGCCCGATTTGGTAATTAACCTTGGTGATTAAGCCACTTACTTAGAAGCAATTTAACAGTGATAAACTCAAGATATCTTCCATGAATTTCCTTAGACAAATCAGAGAAAGAGAGGACAGAAGGTAAAGAGAAACCATCCATCCGCAGCGCGATACAAAAGATTCGCTTTCTCACTTTAACACCGCAGCAGTTCGCTAAGGGCCCGGCCACATCCTCACTACTCACCGAGTCCGAATCCTTCGCCATCCTGATGAATATACTGTCCAGCACTTCGGATGTGCCGATGCCTAAAGGGTTTTCGACTCGCAGAGTGCCTAGGAAGCAGTTGATTGGTGGAAATAACAATAACGCTTCAGCTCATAATGTGAGTATAAGTTCTTTTATATTTTTAGTGTAAAGAAACCTAGTTTAATTCGAATTTTGAAATAGACAATACTTCATCGTAAAAAATCTATAATATCTTGATATAAACAAGTTAAAAAAAATCTTTAAAGTGTAAAATAAGCAACTTCACCATTTATAAGAATTCACAATCAGTTAGGTATGTGAATGTTTTTTTAGTTAAAAAAATATATATTTATATACTACTAGCTGCACCCGGCAAACGTTGTCCTGCCTGTATATATTTATTTACCTGTGTATATAAAATTACAAATTATTCTGTATTGCCGTCGATATTATTTTTGCGATCGGTTGAATGGTATAGAAGTTAATGTGCTGCAGCGCCATCTAGGGGCGAGTTACAACAAAGTTGATAGCTCGAAAATATTCTTCATGCTCAAATACCTATGTATACCAATTTTCATGGTGATCGGTTGAACGTTATAGAAGTTGATGTGCTGCAGCGCTATCTAGCGGCGAGTTACAACAAAGTGGATAGCATGAAATCCTTCTCCATGAAAAAATACATATATGTGCCAACTTTCATGGTGATCGGTCAAATGGTGTCGAAGTCTATTAATTTCAGATACACAAACATCCATTTTTTATATTTATAAGATATTTATTTAAACAGAACAGAAGGTACATTACAATTTATAAAAACCAATGCCCACATACTTTATAACAATGTCTCTAAGAATTCTACAGCATCCATGGTCAGTTGAGATAAAAACATCAATGTCGCTACGCCTCGCTAACATTTTATTAATATAACGTATAGCACGTGACACCGGTGCATCACGTTGCATGATGCATGTCGTAATGCACGATACATATTAATATTAAGGGCGTGAAATCAGAATTAAATAAATCGTGAAAAATTACAGAGATAAATAAATTATATATAGATTTCACAAATTAGGAAAAAACTGTTGAAGACTAGAAAAGTCTGTGAAAAGACGTTTCTCCTTAATAGTACCATTACGACCATCTTTAACAAACTTAACCGGTACATATCTATCCACGTTTGTCTCATGAATATGGATAATTCCTTTATTTAAATTAAAAAATAGTTATAAATGATTTCTCTTTCAGTCTAGACCAGCTTTCTCGGTGGACACTCCTAGCCCGGAGTTGGTGGAGCTGGTGTGCAACGGCATGGTGGACTGGTGGCGGTCTCCACCACCTAATCCCAGCTCGAGTGGCGTACAAAACCACCCCATGAACCTCGTCAACGCCGTATCTATTAACCCCGTGGCGCCACAGTCGTTGGGACTTGGTGTACCTTCGCAACCGAAACAGCCAAGGCATGAGGGTAAGAATTAATTACTCTTTTTTCATGGCAAGGGCACGGGTTTGCGCGTTAAGGTTAATATCACGTAAAAACGAGAGAAGTAATACAAAAGAAAAAAAGAAACTTAAAATTTGTATGGAGATCAAGGAAGGTTCTATATTTCTAGAAATAACTAAGTTATACATCAAATATGTAGTACGTAATAATAATTACTCTTTATTGGATACCAAAATATACACGACAGATTAAAAATAATAATGAATTACTCTTTGGATTCCAAAATATAGATGGCAGACACGGTCCAGTAAAGACTAATTCACCGGTCCAATTACGGGCCGACTATGGCCAGCAAAGGAATTGTTTCTATTGACAGACTAATCTGAGACCACGATTCAAGTAACTGGACCGAAATATCAGCTACCATATACAAAACTAAAATCATAAGTAATCTGTTTTCACAATAAATTCATTTGTTTTGGAACTTAAAACAATTCTACAAGAAATATATAAATGTTTTACTTGTACAATTTACACCAATGCACACATATTGATCAAAACAGTTATATGAAAACCAACAAGTTATATGTAACAGCTTTACGGTTGATGTGTGTGAAAAATAAATTGGAACATTACGATCACAACCGATTGAGAATGTTTACGTTATATATCTACCTACATGTATATTAATTGATATAAATATTTGTGGTCACACGTCAATAAATAATGATAACAAATATAAACCATAGTGAAATATTAAGGCCTTACCTATGAAATTGCCCTTTGTTCATAGTGGCCACTTTGAACTTAGTTGCCTTGGCTTGGAATTCCAAATTCAAATTAATTTCAATTTAAAACTATGCCATCCCTTTTCAAAGTCAGTTATTTGTTTTTCCGTCACACGACTTTTTGCTTAGATATCGTTGTGTTTGCGACCATGCAATATGAGTTCCGTCGTGGCAACAACGCAGCGCAGACGGCACGCAATATCAACGATGTGTACGGACCAAACACCGCAAACGAACACGCACGATGTGTTTTTGTTTTGATCGTTTCCGCTCTGGAAATTTTGACGAATTGAATTGTACGACCAATAAGACCGGTTGATATTTCCTCTGCCTGCTGTTAAATAGATCCCGGGTTCGATTCCTGGTCGGATTTGATTAATTATTTATTTAAAGACAGGTGTTTGTTCGGGGCTGGGTGTAGCATGTGTTGTGTTCGTCTTTGTGTGTTTTTCTGGACTCACTACATGGAATCCTAGTGTGGCGTTATTTATTAATTTATTTTTATGGAACAAAAATACTTACAGAAAGGCGCCTGGCCACCAAACTGTACTATGGGTGGACAGGTCTTTCCTCCGAATTTTTTTTTTTTAAATTAGTACGAAGGCGGCAGACGAGCATACAGTCCACCTGATGGTAAGTGGATAATGTCGCCCATAGACATCCGCGATAAATGCCAACATTAGTCCAGAATAACAAACGTTGGTACGCCCCCGGATGCGCTGCCTACCTTTGGAGACATAGGAATGGATTTGGAGAAACGCTTGGGAAAATGGGGAGGGATAGGATGGGAATGGGTTCTGGCACATCTCACTCACTACCGAAACACGTACGTACATTAGGGAAATATAGTAAAGTGGGAAATGCAGTACATTTCAAGGTAGTCTTCTGTTAAATGCACTAATTACTATTTAAACTAATTAATACTTATGTCAGTGCCATTCGTGATTAGTATAAACATATTATCTTATTTTTGTGCTTTTACTATGCGTTTACTGTTGAATAGTAAGAATACGAGCTTGCTTATCAGTAAGCTCATAACTATAACCAAAGTACGTATCCGTAAACAGCTCGCTATCTCGTTTACACCATACTAGTAGTAGCGCTGAGTACACGAGACAACTATGTCAACCACGGCTTGTTCAATGGAGCCGTGGCTGTAAGTTGACGTGAGTGAATTGCAAATTGCCGTTTGTGTTTGACAATAATTAGTTTTTTTTGTCAGAAAACTTTGCGGGCGTTTAGGAAAGCATAGAAGACGAACGAGCAAACAAACATTAATTTCTATATAATAAGATTGTGGATAGTTTTATATAAGTAGTAAAGAGTAAATTTGTATAGATTAGTTAGTATTAGGAGTAGTAAATAGTTAAGTTATAGCCTACCTAATTCATTTACAGGCAAGTTAAGTGGAAGTATAATTCGTGTGTAAGTTACCATACCATCAGCCTGTGACTCTCTACTGCTGGATGTAGGCCTCTTCTAAGGACGGCCACCATACATGGTCTAAATCTTTGTTACAGGCATGTGCATGTCAATGGTGCACGGAGCAGCTCTCTCCGGTGTGGGTGTTGCCGAACACATGGAGAGGCACTGTGATATCAACAAGATCTACTGCCAGCGGCCCATCATACAGCACACCGACTGCCTCAATACCAGCGTGTTGGACTGCTCCGTTACATTCATGGTCGATAAGAATATTTGCTTGTTGGGAGTACAGGTGAGCAGTGAACATGTTTTATTTTATCTATTCTTTATTGCACAAAGTGACAAAAGGTGAAAAGGTGGACTTAATGATTAGAAGCATTACCTCGCAGTCAGCCCAAAGGTTTACGCGATGCCACGGAAGGTGTAATGACAGGTAAGATTCAGTAAAACTATAATTAATAGTGACGCATATAAATTAAATACCATAATATAAACAAACGTAGTACATATATGCATACATATACATACCATACCATACATACATACCATACATACATACCATACAAACATGTCAGAAAGATTTAGTCATCTTACAGCACACTGTTTTGTTTTCAATATGCTATTTGTCTTCATATCCAGGTCGATTTCTCATAACATTTTTTTTTATAAATTAGACCCGCTACATCTCTCATTTAATTACATCGTCAGTGGAAAGGCAAGGCTACTAAAGCGCGTACAAAGTACAAGTACAATCTATACGTACAAAGATTAAATGTCTGACTCATTAATGTCGAGCTGAAACCGCTGAAATTAGGACACTAGTTTCCTTTTTATATACACTAGTTCAGCTGGCATGCTGGCAGGCTGGTGAGTCCACTTCTAAGAGGTATACTAGACTTGTAGTTCCTCGGGGCTCGTGGCCACCGGCTTTGTTATTCCTTAGGCGTCTTTTGACCCACGGAAAAAGATTGAGTGGTGCTGTCCTAAAGCCGGCCGACACCACAAGGAATTAACATTGGAGGTCGAAGAGGGACGGGAGTAAGAAAAGATGATGTTCGTAATGAACGGTAGAAATGGAATAAAACGACAATATCGTTCCCAATATACATTTTGTGTTCCTCGTAGTAATTCAAAATACGCAGAAAACACCTTCTTCAGAGGCACGATGACAGATTACGACAAATGTTTATCTAATATTGTTATCTTCTGAAGCTCTTTACCTAAATTTAGGAAGAAACTAAGCGAAACCTTGTTTTCTCAGAAATAGTATGCTTTTTTTTATTGTTCTGTATGTAATTAAACATTAACGTAGACAGTACATGAGGCTTAATTATTATATACAATGGGTACATTAATTGTATACATAACTGTTGAACACTTAGCTGTGTTTAGCGCATTTTTTTGTATTAACTGTTCCTTATTAGAATTAAGATATGTTGCAATAAATATTTTGAATTTGAACAATTATCATTACAAGTCAATTATCTTTTAAACATCAGAATTAAAGTTATTTTGATTATTTGGTATACTTTTATTTTTGACTTGTGGTTTCGGCACACAGTTTTTGCTCCTGGCTGAGCGCCTTCTGTGCTCGCCCTAAACCATACATGTCCGGTGACTCTTGAAAGGCCACTAGGGCCACAATAATTTAGCCATTCTGAAAAAATAAACTACATCTAACCCACACTGGCGAGCCTTGTGCTAAATGTAGTGTGTATGTTTGTAGGTGCCAACGCAGGCGCCGAGCGAGGAGAGCGGCATGTCGTGCGCGCCGCTGAACCCGGCATACTCGGAGCTGCTATACGCGCACCTACTGGACGCGGACGGCGCGCGGCTCACGTACACGCACTACACGAGCCGCGTGCCCTACCGACACCTGCTCGACATCATGTTCAACAGGCCCGTATACATACAGAGGAACAAGGTATACGCGCGCGCATTCATTACTCTAATGACATCTTTAATAGGTTTAATGAGTTCTTTACTAAGTTTAATTAGTTCTTTGACGAGTTTATTGGTCCTTTAATGGGTTTAATGAGTTCTTTGATAAGTATAATGGGCCATTTAATGAAATTGTCGAGTTATTTCATGTTTGATGAATTTTTAATGTGTTTAATAAAGTCTTTAATAGGTTTAATAACTTCTTAAAAGAGTCTAATAGTTCTTTAATGTTCTAATAGTTGTAATTGTAGTTCTAATAGTCTAATAAGATCTCTATTGAGTCTAATGAGTTATTGGATAGGTTTAGTGACTTCTCTGATGGGCTTAATGAGTTTTAATACCATCTTTAATTGTAATAGAATGAAAAACTCCTCATCTCGATATACACTGCCCACATCCTATCCAATCCCATGGAAAATATAATGGAATAAAACACATTTTATGGGGCTGTATGTTTTTGTAGTAGGAATGAGAAAAACTCTTCGTCCTGTCAGGACTTCCTGTTTCCTTTTTTCCAAAGTTATTCCTCATCACATCCACATCCGGGGTCGTGCCAGCGTTTGTCACTCTGAACTGATTTTGGCATGTATCGTGGATATTGCAAGGCGATAGTATCTATCTACTTATCGCTAGGTGGACTATATGCCCGTCTGCCACCTACTTAAATCTTAAATAAAAAAAGAATAAAAGAATCTTAAGTTAAAAAAAAATCAATAACTTCATACTGACAATAAGATAACTTTGTTTAGATAACATCACATTGATCTCGAGCCTAGTGTTGTGGGTTATTACACCAAAAACCTTCTTTTTTTCAGGTATACAAAGTTGGTATAGTATTCAACAAGGTCGGTTGGTATCCGATGGGCACATGCGCCCAGCAAGTCGTGGCTGAGTCCGTGTTCTTCAACTTTGGCATCGGACAGAGCAGTGATTCAGTCCGGGATGGACTGATCCGGTCAATCATATTCACGTATTAACACCAGTTTATCATAGACCTTAAGATCACATTTCGCGATGTTTTATGTCCAGATTTTTCGTTGTGACATAGTAAAAAAAGACGAGTAAGTTATCTTTAACGCTAAACTTAAGTTTTCGTGCAAATTCATAAACTCGACGAATTATTTGTCAATTTTGATAAATTATATAATTAAAAGAAACTAATTCGTGTAATCAAAATACATATCTACGACCGATAATTATCGAAACCACTGAAATGACATTTTTAATTTGGTGCATAAATTATTTTAAATACGATTAAATATTTATTATTATTTTTTATAAAAAAAATCAGTTTTGCCCTCGAATGCTATCGTAAACGAAGTGCAACGTTAATATACAATAATATCACTTAATTGTGATATAAAATATTTTTTTGTGACGTATGTTTTTATTTCTTGATTTTTTTTTTAGTGAAGTGACGGACGAGATCATGTCGTTCCACGTTATGGTAGGTAACACTAAGGGGTATGTGGGTGCGCCGCCGACCTTGCAAAATCCTATTCGCAGCTTTCTTGAAGAACCCCATATCGTAGTTTAATGGAAAGATGTCTTGAGGCAGTTCGTTCCAATCCTACGGGTTCGCGGTATAAAATGATTTTTGGACCGAACAGTACGCGACACCTCCGTATCGAGGAAATGCGGATGGACCGCACTTCTGTGACGGGAGGTGCGGTTGTAGAAACCCGAGGTGGGAATAGGCATGATGACGGATTTTGAAATCCGCTTCTATAATGTAGATTCACGTCTACTGTTTCCGAAAATAACATTATTTCAGCAATAAAATAAGTTTTAACCCAAATTATGCATTTTTTTTCTATCTACTTTGAATTGTGCGCGAAAACACTCGCAGGTGTCATGGCGTCGCTTGTGACGTTACACCTAGGTAAACGTAGGTAGGTAAATCAATCGAAGTTCAAGCGACACGGTGATGTTCACTGAGGCGTGACGTCATTCGGTCTGATTGGCGTTTTAGTTAACATGGCCGAATGCAGTATTTTATACTTTTATTTTATTGAAAATATTATTAATCTCAGTGTTTACATTAAAACTGGTTAATTTATTAGAATTCTTTCAACATATTTTTTTCTCTAAAATCATTTATTCTTTAATTCTTTAATACTGTCATCATGCCTATTATATTGAACAGTTCTTCAGAGCGTTCCCCATTGTACAGGCGGTAGAGAACACACAGAGAGACGCATTGTCTCTCCGAACGCTGATGGGTTGTAAACCGCCTGTGGGAGGGGGATCGTCGACAATTCGAACAGCTCGTCGTTGGATGGAGTTAAATGGGTCCAATTGATATTTCGGTGCGCCGACCCAGATATGTGAGCAGCACTCCATATGGGGCCTCATCTGAGCTTTGTAGAGCGTTAGGAGATGCCCAGGGGTGAAGTACCGCTTCGCTCTGTTCAGCACACCAACCTTTTTAGAGGCTATTTTGGCTTTATTTTCCACATGACCCCTAAATTCGACTGCTGGAAATGTCGACACCAAGAATCCCGATACTCTTCGAAATCTTAAGAGGTATGCTCTGAAAGTGAAGTGCTACGACAAAAGGGGCGGTGAGTGCACAGACTTGCGTCTTACTGGGGTTGAACTCCACTAGGTTTAGAGAACTCCAAATTGAGACCAGATCTAAAGCGTCTTCGATGTCAGACACAGGCCTGACGTGACTCTCTTCCACTTCGACCCGAGGGAATTGATGTCGGATTAGTTATGAATTTTAAGAACAATGAATTGCCGTCTTGAAATGATGCGACACATGATTGAACATAATCAGATTCTGTGTATGAATACGACATTGCGTACAAAGTTGTGATTCGTGAACCTATAAAGATCTTCGTCTCTTTTTATTATGTATTTATATTTTATTTATTATATTTTAACCAAAGTACTTAGAGTTCACGAGTATGCCAGGGACAATGATTTTAAAGTGGCGTGCAAAGTGTATGGTATTTAAATTCAATAATTTTTCGCGGTTATATTGATAACGTATAATGGGTTCGTTATGTACTGCCATTTCTGACGTAGTAAGATATAAATAACGCATCTTTATTTATCAAAAGTTTTTGCATCTCAAAATTGCAAACATGTTACATAAAACACGCGATAGAAATAAAATTCTTTGACAGTTAATTTTTGAAATTAAATAAACGAATTTGACGTTAATTACTTAAAATTATGTAAAAATTCTTTGAATTTTAGAAAAAGTATTATTTTTTAACAATAAAAAATAGCACATTTTACAGACCAGTCTCATTTACACAAGCAGAGTTTCTCGAACGCGTGCGGGTGAAAGAATCGGTTAAGAATATGCTTGCCTAGTATAAACAACTTTTATCAGCATGTTATCACTGTTATTACAGATGTTTATCATCATGTGAACAGTTACAACCGAGAATCTAATGAAGATTGATCGCATACGAGAATCGTATACTGTTCTCGCCCTAACCGTTCGAGAAACTCTCCTGTGTAAATGAACATTTAGATCTTTATATTTAGGAAGAAGGTGCTAGATGAGCTTACAGTCCACTTGCTGGTAACTTACTACTGGTAAGTGGATACTGTCTCTCGTTGTCAGCCGCAGTACATGCCAACTTCAGTCCACAATGACAAACGCTGGCATGCCCCCAGATGGCCCACCTTTGGGGATGTAGGAATGGATTTAGAGAAAGGGTTGGAGAAAATGGGGAGGGATAGGATGGCCTGGGAGTAGGCTCTGGCATATACACGTACCTACCTACATTGGGGAATAGGATAAAGTTGGAAATGCAGTACATTTCAATTAGACTTTTCAAACAGCGATGTTTGCACGTTTCTTGAACATAGCCTTAATTATTGAGCATTTCTTTTCAACCTTTAAAAAGCGATGCCACATATATTAACAGTTTTTGGACATTTCTTATCTATATAACAAAGCTTTGTATTTGAAAATTGCTTCCCAAATCAGGTTAGGCTATTTTTTTTTTTATTTATTCATATACTTTACTGTATACTGTGTCACAGAAGACTACCTTGAAATGTACTGCATTTACCACTTTTATTTTATTTCCCTAATGTTTCAGTAGTGAGTGAGATGTGCCAGAGCCCGTTGCCATCCTATCCCTCCCGATTTTCCCAACCCTTTCTCCAAATCCATTCCTGTATCTCCAAAGGTAGGCAGGCAGCGCATCTGGGGCGTTTATTTTGGACTAATGTTGGCATGTATCGCGGATGTCTATGGGCGACAGTATCCACTTACCACCAGGTGGACTGTATGCTCGTCTGCCGCTTTCGTCCATAAAAAAATGATAAAAATAGTACAAAAGAAAATACATACAAAAGGAGTGCTTATCCCTTGGGAGATTTCTACCAGCAAACCAGTTAGAGTGATAGAAGTTAACTGTTAATTAAACTAATGCCAATTAATTGCCGAGATACATTATTATATTTACATATTATCAGGTTATCTGTAAACAGGATCTATATTTGTTAAATAAAGGGTTTAGAAGACGAATGCCTACTTCGCAAAATGGCTACCGAGATTACGAATTAAATCGAATCGGTCATTTAGCGAAGTGGACCATTAGGGACACGGTAACTATTTTGCGAATTACGTATTTGACTAAACGAAATAAAGCCACATCTTGGTTTCCTACATTTGTATCATTTCATAGTGGTATAAGTAGGTAAATGTAAAGCATGACACCAACTATATTAATGTAATGTTTAATAAACTAAAGTAATTTTTAAGCAAATAAAAAAGCAGATGTTAAACGCTGTCCATTGCACTTTTATCGACGAAAAAATCAGTACCTACCTATTTAATATAGCAACATAATATTAATGCATTTTATAATATACAATAGAAAATATATACTTACCTATTAGTGATATGAATCGATGTTTGTATTAAAAGCATTTAAAAATTAATGGGTGCTGTTTTATTCCCTCTAAGATTTATTGCACGAAAACAAAGTATATCTTATTAAATTAACTTAAATAATGACAATAAACATATTTATATAATACAAAATGTTCGAAATAACTAGTTATAATTAGAACAAAACACCGTGAGTGTCAGACAACAACTGGTTTATTTTTATAGAAAAGTAATTCTTGTTACTTTTATACTCCTTGCAACTTGTTTGCAACAACGTACTAAATAAGTACATATAATTGTGTATGATTCTAGAAGTTAAGGTACTTATCTATTATTGTTACAAATATCTTCTTCTGCACCTATCTTTACCTATCTTCTGCATCTCGAGAACTACTTCATGTAGCCAAGAAAAATCTGATTGCTCTCAGAATTAATAGCTAAAAATGAGAAATGGTTGATTCCCTGTTTATAGTTGTAAAGTAAATAGGCACTAATGTACACATGGCAAAATAGATAAGTTTGCAGGCAACTGGTGAATAAATGAATGGATCCAGTGTTGACGATATCTTTTTTACGTCTTTTACGCATTATCAATCAGATTAACCTCTTCAGTCTCGAGATGCAGAAATGCCAAAATCTGATGCGTTGATTAATATAATAGTTAGTTAGGTCTTAAGTAAATAGATTTCGGGACGTTTTTTGTGGAAATAGGGTAGGTATCATATTGGATACTCTGGGACTCAACGGTGTAAAATAAACATAGGTGCAATGAAAATCAAAATTTATTCATAGAACTCTTTAAAACAATTTCTCTTAGTAGTGAAGCAGAGATATACCTTACAGGTAGTGCATATAACAAAAGTATAATTTTTGCACTCAAAATGTAGGTTACATCTTGAGTGACTATTCTCTGTAGAATTTGACATTTCCAGTAAATGAATGGCAATCTCGCAGCAACAGGTGGTAGAGGCTGTATTTTACGACGACGTATAGTTGCAACAAAGAGGTTAAGATTTTGTTTCTGTTATCCATTTTAGACCGTGCGTCTCGGGTGAGTACTGCATAAAAACTAGCAAAACCGCGAGGAATTTAATCGCTGTGCGTATATGGTTTGTATCAGGACGCGGATTAAATATCGCCAGAAAAAAAATCGCGCGGTGATTTTTCGCTGTGCGGACTTACCCTTACTCACCGCGCGTGGTCCTACAGAACCGAGTTCAATGGACCTGCTTCGTTTAGTCAACGATAGAACAGCGACTTCCTTGCACGTGGTAAATTCACACAGTTTTGTAGTGGATAATACATTTTAAAATGCCTTCCTGTGCATTTATTCAGTGCACAAATCAATCAAGGAGCAAAAACAACACACATGGAATTACTTTTCACGCGTAAGTACACCAAAAAGTAATAATTTGTATAAGTTTTTTTTAAATTATTAGTATTCTCGCATTATTGAGTGAGCGAGATAAAACTATACGAAACATGTGTCAGCAGCACGTTTAGCTTGTCTCGCTCTTGCTGCTGTTCAAACGTATCGCTCTATCTCTGTCTTTCATTGTCGTACAACGTGACTTCTCAAATCGTATACACAATTGTACGTGTACAATAGCTGTACAAGTGTGTGCATTTGAGCCTATTTTCAGTTGACGCAACGTAAGAAGTACCCTATGTTCCCAATTTTCTTTGATCTAAGATTGCACGCAAATATTTGGCCGTTTACTATTAAGCCAATGAAAATGGAAAAGGACGAAGATATACAATACAAAAATGAAAAACGTTTATACATAGTAATGAAATGAATAAAGAAAAATCTTCTACCATAACTGAACTCGAGGGTTTATTGATGACAGAAGAGGACTCCTTGGATTACACGAAAGTCTCGGTCCTATCCTTTTATTTCAGTATCACAAATATTATGAACAATAAACACTTTTAAGTTTAATATACTAAATACACAAATTTTATATAATCAAATAACTTAAATTTACTTCTCGAATTCCCGCCAAAAAGTCAGCTGAACTGTGTTGCCATATTAAAAGTTTATAAGCGCTAAAGTTTCCCCTACCCGCTAAAATTTTCAGATCCACCCCAGACATACCAAAAAAGCGCTAGATTTACCGCCGAAAACGCTAAAATAGTAGCACTGATTAAGAATTCTTTGTTTAACCTAAACTAGCTGTGCCCGCGACTTCCTACGCGTAGAATTTTAGTTTTAAAAACTAAATTGGGATATCGTTTCTTCCCGTACGCCGATTTCGATGAAACAAAGCTTATTCCGAGTGCCAAGCTAAGCTTATTTAACCTGTGGAAAGTCCGTGAAAATCCGTTGAGTAGTTTTGGAGAATAGATCGTGTTCGACAAACAAACAGACAAAAATTTGTAATATTGTCTTTTTGTATTTTGGCTTCCTTCATCGCCCCCAATTAGTTTAAGGTAAATATATTTAATGTACAGACACGCTGGTTCTACGGTTCTATTATTTGTATACATTACAATAATTTGACTCCAATGATTTTAATAAATAATAACAATTAGTCTAAATCAGTCTCACAATAATCAGTCTACATTTATTTGTTTAATATTTTATTTTTCAACTTTACACATTATTTCTTCCTTTTTTAAATGTCATTATTTTTTTATTTTCAAAACAAATTAGGATCTATTAAAAATTAACCTGTTGACAATTTCAACAGACTTTAATGACTATAAACACGGAATAAAGACCGTGACTTATTCACTTTAAAATAGACGTTTTGCAGTAGATCTCTTCGTAAACAAGCTGCCGTCAAAATTTGACTTTTGTCATGTTGGAACTCTGGGAAATTAAACAAACTTTATTTCATTTAATTGTGTTAATTTAACCATATTACGAAGAATTTTCCGTGTTTTGTTAATGAATTGAGATTCATATGGCTTTGCGTCACGCATAATTAGTGTTATTCAATACGTGCGTGCTGTAGAATAAGTAGAATAAATGTTATAGGTCAAGATGTCCCGTAATAGATGCGATGGGTTATTGGCCAGAGTTGATTTTCCTCTTTATACGCTACAAACCCTTACAAATCGGCATGTTCTCGTCGCTGGCGGTGGCGGGGCATCTAACACAGGCGTGGCCAATGGATTTGTAAGTAATAACCTCACTATCTCCATAAAAACATTATTTGCAAAAAGTCGATAGTGATACGTGTCAGTAATTATATTCTTGACTGTGACCTAAGGGCTTATGACATTTTCAAGTTATTTTTCATAAATGGTGCTGCATTGGTGGTTTTCTCAGGAAATATTCGAATTATCCCACAATGGGACGAGATTTGTGGCGGAGGAGGTGATGCGGCATGAGACTGGTCCAAATGTGGTAATGACTTGCGCCGTACGGAGTGTCGACAACAAGATCTATCTAACGGCGGGTCAGGAGAGCCATTGCCAGCTGTACAGAGTGAACATCCGCATGGTGGATCCGGCAGAAATGCGACGCGGGAGTTTCCGCGCAGAGAATGGCCTCGTGCGGCGACGTCGGCGCACCGTCTCTGAGAATGACAACATTTCTAAGAAAGACAGTAACAGCAATACCACAGAGAAACGGATATCATTTGAAATACGACCCAGCGACAGTGTACAGACTGATTTTGGGTAAATAAGTGCTTATTTTGTGAGGTCATTTTTGTTATCTCTAGCTTAATGTCATGAAGTGTAGCAGTAAACAGTCAACTCTCTTAATGTTTAGAAACAATCTAAGACAAGACCACCTTGCACAATATTAAATAAAGTTGTATATAAGAATGTTGTATATACTTATGAAGCTATATACAACATTTTCCATTTAAAAAAATCCCATTTATATATTACAGTAGTCAAAAAACTAGTGAAATTAGGGTGGCGGTTTGGAATTATGTAGGCACATTAGGCATTACACATTTTTACTGAATTCTATTGAATAATAAAGTCACTTTTTCCAAAATCAAATTTTCAATTTGCAGTAATGACCCATTGCAACGAGTGGTCAGGATCAGTAACAACGGCAAGTTGATGGCGACAGGAGGTTTTGATTGCAAAGTGAGGGTGTGGAGCTTTCCAAAAATGCAACTACTATTTGTGCTTGAAGGTCACACAAAGGAGGTAACAACACCTTACATGTTTTTTTAAAAGTATTCTGCATTCTGAATAATGTTTTGATTTTTCATGATTGAATTGAAATTTAGACCCAGTCCCTCTTCTCTTGGCAAGTAGTATAATGTAATCAAATAATTACTGTGAATTCTATTCATGATTCTGAGTTCATTAACATGAAAGTTTTGCAAATAAAACATTTATTTTAATTTTTACCAAATATTTCAAACAATTTTCTAAATGTAGAGCTCAGAAAATGGATATTTTTTACAAAATATGTATATATAAAATTATATATCAATGCCAAGGATCATAAGCAAAATCCATGGTTTTGACAAAGGTTTAGTTGCAGTGAAAGACCCTAGTGTCAATTTTTCTCATATTTTGTAAATACTGCATTTTGCTCAGTGTACTGTAATGCATTTGTTTCAAATATTTTTTGTAACAATTCTATTGTATCAGAGATTTTTTATTGTTTATTCCTTTTTGAAATAAATCTTGTAATTCTATGCTGATTCTTAATAGACTGAAATCCTTCCTCATTCTTTATAACTGGTAGTAGTTGACATGTCAAAAGATTCATAGCCCCACTATTACAAAACACCAATAAAAGGTTAAAGGTCATCTATAATAATAAAATATATAGACATAAAGGTCATATTTTAATGAGCATATTTCCTAGTCTGAATAGTGATTTAGAGGAGTGCAAGTGACCCTAGGCTATCACCAAGAATAGTAATAGCTTGGGGGTATCTACACTTGACTCACATTTGTGTGATGGTAAGTTCAAATCCTCAACTCATTCCACTGACTTTCTATTTAAGTAGGTGAGGACAGTGAGGGAAAACATGGTGAGGAAACCTGCATGCTCAGAAATAAAAATAAAATCTTGAGTATGTGTATTAGGGTGTCCCTTATATGGGTGAAAAAAATTTTTTTTCGGATATCGAAATGCATACCCCCCAATTCTTTTTAAACTACCCCGACTTACTCAAATACAAAATTTTATCTTCCTACGTCAACATTAACCCGTGCCGACAGAGCTCTGAAGATTTTGAAAATTTCTGTTTTTAACGCTTTCCGTTATGTAGCTAAATCAATTGAAATATTTATATTTTAGAAAAATAATAATCAAAAAGAAAGTTAGTAAATAGGTACTTATTTATTAAAAGAAGATAAAATTACAGATCAACCAGGATATTTTCTTTTGAGGGTCTCTTTTTTACAGTCTGGATACAGATTTCTATGCTCTTGCACACAGCATAGCAAAAATTGCTTTTGTTCTTCCTTTGCAGTGATCAAACCATGAAAATCTTGCATAAGTTTTATACCTCTTTCAGCTGTATCATTAACTGCCCTTAAAGAAATAACCTTTCTTTTTGCCTCTAAATAGGCAACATCTTCTTCCCACGTAGAAACGGGTTTCTGGAGGAAGTTCTCATCAATTTTTAATCGAGAAAATAAATTTGTGCTCTTGACAGACACAAAATCACTTAATAATTTTCCTGCAACAATAAATAAGGCAGTATTATTATCAGTTTAGTGAAAACAGTGTAAAAAATAATACTATGTATTCCCACTTACGATACAAATAATCAGACATATCTTCTTTCGATGGAATATATCTCTTCCCAGAATCATATAAACTCTCTCTTTGTAAGTTCATTACAATGTTTCTCTTGGTTTGTTCATCAACTTCATCATCAAAGAGTGATAAAACGGCAATTTCTTCTGACAAGTACCAAAGATGTTGACTAAACTTGCTCAGGGCTGCTTTGGAAATCAATTTGTCAACAGTTTCATATTCCTTAAGCCTCTTTAAAAAGCACAAATCTTGATTTGGTGCCTTCACCGGCAGACTACATCCAAACCATGGTTTCACATATATAACCGCACTGAATAAACAAACGTCTTGAAGTGCTCGTTTATCCTTGTCGCTAATTTTGAGCTGGGATTGCAACAAAACATATTTTTAAAGAGTAAATAGCTCTAGCCATCCACCTTGCTTGGTGCATCGCTCCGGGAGGTCGGATTTTAATTTTTTTCTCATTATCTCCTTCTAAGAAAATAATAGATAGTTCAATCAGTTCCCGATAATCGTCACGTACAATGGATTTTTGCAGTTCTTGATTATAAAATGTCAACAATTCTTCTATTGTTGTATTACAAAAATGTTGTGTGACGATATCGGTGTATGTTTCAATAGCAGCAGGATTAATAGTTTTCCAGTTATCTCTAAACTTTTTGAATATTGGGATATCAGGCCTACTTGTGATTTGGTGGATTTTTGTTTCAAACACACATTTTAAACCAGTTCGTAAACGTGATGGCGGCAAGCAAAGAGTACTAATTCCCTGTCTAATTTTTGTTCCAAAAGTACACAAGCTCCTTTCAATCGCCCTGATTAGACGCAGTTGTATCACAGCATATTATTTGTACTTTGTCATCGAGGTTCCAGTCATAAAGTGCGTTTAACACAGCTTTAGCTTGATCTTGACCAGAAGAGCTCTCCAGTTTGGGCACAGCCAGAAGTTGTTCCTTTTCTCCAAATGAAATAAGTATTGGCAGGCGTTCTTCTTTAGAACTTCTCACGTCCAGTCCAGGTAATAATTTCCCATCCCAGTGAACTATCACCATTTCAGGCATATTATTCTGATAATCTGATTTTATAGATTCCGCTCTATCTTTTCTACTCTGTGTGCGAATGCGTTGAATGGACGATTTGTTTATCGGGAAATCATCACAGCTAAGATCTAGTGCTTCTACTACAGCCTGAAGTATATAGACAGAATCCCTTATGCTTAATTGAAATCTATCTAAAGTTGCATCTAACTTAGGCATGATAAATTCTTTCCTTCCTCTTTTTGTAGTAGTTCCAGAACTTACCGTTTGAGATGTCGATGGCAAGGGTTCCTCAAGGCTTTCATCAGAGCTGGTAGGTTGATCGTGATGTCCTTGCGTTTGTATAAAATCTTGTGTAGTAAGAGATGACGATAAACTCTGGGAACACATTTGCTCACGTCTTTTTTATTTCTTCTTTTAATTTTCTCTGTCTTGCCATTTCTTCTTTCTCAGCTAACTTTTTGTCTACACCCGCTAAACATCCTGGACGCCCTGGTTCTCTTTGTTTTTGTAAAAAGATTTTATCTTCCTCTGTTTTCATCCGTTCCACAGCATCGGCGTGTGCTATATCGAATAAATTATCTAAATTGTTTTGAAAGTCCTCCTCACGGCGCTCGTAAACATTATGTGTTTTTTTGGAATTTTTTTGCAACTCTCTCCAAGCATGGTGAAGATCCACAAGTTTTAAGTATAGCTCTGGTAGAGATTCTAGCTTTTTCCCAAAATATAATACACTCTCGAATGATGAGATTTGCGCTTTCAGTAACAGTCAATTTAACTTCGCGAATGTTAGAAAAAAGTACTGCAAGAACTTGACGTTTAGACGGTAACTTTGCGCCTGTTATTTGATAATTTACCTCACCAACTAAGAAAATACTTTTTTTATTGCTTCTTAATTCCATTGCCATCTTCTAAATGTAAAACAATGCGTGTTAATCACGAGACTAACTGAGAACAAATGACAAATACCGCCAGTACGCGCTGCTACTTCCGCGCAACTTGTATGAACATGATTCGATGCAAGTCGGCACGGGTTATCGTACTCCAAATAAGGTTAAAATTTATTTCCCAGTGTTTTAAGAGCAAATGAACAAAACTAAGACCTATGCGTTAGAAAATAAAAACTTTGAAAAATAAGGGACACCCTAATGTGTATCTACCAATACACACTGGGCTTGTGGGGTGGAATATGGGCCAAAATCCCCAGTGGTTTACTAGGAGAGGTCTGTGCGCTACAGTTTAATGATTGACTGCAATTTAATAGGCTGATACGAGTGACCAAACATGTTAATGAATCAAACATTTCCTGTTAAGTGCCCATGTAGCTATTGTTATCTCTTGCAACTATTTCCTTTTCATAACATTATTTAGTAAGAGCGGGTTTCCACTGTCACTATCGGGCTATCGGAAAGTCCTGTTCACACTAGCAAGCTGCCTGATAAAAGTTAATCCGATGAGGTATCTGATACTTTTATCACTGCAAAAATATATCAGTCCAACATAGTGGGAGCGTGCTCTAACATCTACTAAATTATTGCAACATTTTTTCTTGATAAACTCATATCTGCTACCATAGGAGAGAGATAAACAGTTCCATTATTTATACATAACTATCAATTGTCAGTTTCTCAAGGAGTATAATAGTAAATTTGAAATTCCTAGATATACAGATCCCAGAAAAAATATTAACAACTGGTTGTTTTTATAGTGTAATTAATTTATAATTTAATTGGTGGTTTTTATAAGAAGGCAAAACTTCTAGACTTACATTTTCGATTCTATTATGAAAAACATTGCATACATACCCATTTATTCAAATGACCTTTGACCTTAAATTGTTGCCATTTTGGGTCAAACTGAGCCAAACCATTTTTTCAACAAATCGATAAAATTTATATAAAATAAAAAGTTTTAACAGTATCTTAGGGTTTCTTCACAATTTTCTTAGTCTCTTAAATTCTTTTCACACAGTTCGCAGTTTCTTAAATGAAACTGCTTGCGTACATCACATTGATTATGAACTTCACGAATATTGCATATATTTTACTTTTGAACTAATCAGAAACATGAGTTTGAAGTTTACTTTGAAGTTCACGAAACATTCCAGACTCTTAAAGTCGCCGTGAATGCAATTTAACTAGATTTATTAAAAGAACGAAATGAATTACATCAGTGACATTAAAAAGTCTCACTGCATAGCGTAGATCAGTTTATAGATATCCCTAGGGTGTTTCTAATTACTACAATAATTTAGAAAAAAAATTTTCCTTATTTACAGTTGGATGACTTAGACTTCAGCCCATGTGACCGCACCTTGGTTAGCATCGGCAAAGATGGTCTGGCCAACTTGTGGTCCACATCCAGTGAGAGAGAACCACTCCTCAAGATCACTTGCCAGCCTCCCAACGGCAGCAAGTATTTGTTTAGGCGGTGCAGGTAGGTCAAAATATTAACAGATTTCACCATAGATTTAAATGACAGTATATGGTGTTTCATACACTTTTACCAAAATCTCTTAGAACTACGATGTAAAATACTAGAGCTGACGTATTTTACGTAAAAATATAACCTTTTAACGACCCGATGTAATTTTTAAAAGGTATTTTTATAAAGACTAATACTGATTTTTTATTATTAGTTTTTTTTAGATAAAATTAAAAAAGGTCGAATAATTCTACTTATTCCTCAAGATATTTCATATTCCTTTTTCATTTTTAGTACATTTAATTACAGCAAAAATTGTTACTATATGTTACATTGCACTGTTTGCGGAGACAATAGAATCAACTAAATCTCTAATGGCGTCACGTTCGTTTTTCCACTCCATTTTGATCAAATTGAAGTATCAATAACCATGTCATATACGTATATGTCATGGACATTACACACCCTTTTAACGTTTCACTGCAGGGTCTCCTATTAATCAGCAGGGGTTTCGAACCGTTATCCACCACACGCCCCAGTGCGGATCGGTCACGGTGGATACACATGCTCTAGAGTTTTTTATCTCGGGAAATATGCGGGAAATATATCACAATGTTTTCCTTCACTGCTGATTATACTGTGATAATTTTTATAAATTAAAAAGTTGTTTATTGTTTAAATCCGAGGCGAGCCTTTGTGAATTGTTAGTTGTATCATTGTTGTGTTATCGGTATGTTACATCAAATGCTATATTTTATCTATTTTATATCAACATTATGTAACATTTTATCTATCATTAATTTAGGATTAATAACAAAATATTTAGATGTCATGATTTAATGATGAAATACTTCAACAAACATTGTAACAGCATTTGTTCTTGCGATCTATCTCATGATCATTCTCCTGTCTCTGCTTAATGTGGAATTTCTACCAAATGAATCAAAAAAATTAAAGAAAGAAAATAAATTGATTTATTGTCACAACATCACAATTTTACATATCCAGCCCTTTTGGTGTCCACTCCTGGACATGATGCATGTCCTCCTCATGCACATGATTACGTACATGTATGATGGGTGTATGCCCTTAAAACGCCACGCTGGCTAAGCGATGGTGAAATTCCTCAGGGCCCTAATTTTATTACATGTATGGAAGTAAAACTTAAATATAGTTACAAAAAATATCTGAGTATGTATATTGTGTGGTGCAACAACATGGAGGTAAATGTTTCTGGCATATCTCACTCACTACCAAAACACATACATCCATTGGAAGAAATAGGATAGGGATAGAAAATGGGGGATGTATTTGCTAATCTAGAAAACTTGCTAATCTTGGGTTATCCTACTTTATCGTATTTCCCCAACGTACGTTTCTGTAGTGAGTGAGATATGCCTGATCGCATTCCCATCCCAACCTATCCTTCCCCATTTTCCCAACCATTTTCTCCTTAAATCCATTCCTACATCTCCAAAGGTAGACAGCGCATCCGGGGGCGTGCCAACGTTTGTCATTTTGGACCGAAGTTGGCATGTGTCGCAGATGCCCATGGGCTACAGTATCCACTTACCATCAGGTAGCTCGTCTGCCGATTATGAAACAAGCTATTGTATTTAATCGACAAACGAATGCAAATTTATTTACTTTTATTAATTTGTATTATTATTATTATAACAGCTATGCGTCATATTATAACTGAGGCGTCTATGTCTATTTTTGTATTGGTTAATGTTCTCAGATGATATGACATTCTTAGATACTATATTCTTTAGGTAATCCATTCCATTGATTGACCACTCTTTGTAATGAAGTGGTGGTAAGGCTTGATATCGCACAAATTCCTTGTAACCTTACCCAAGTATTTGTAAATTTCCAGATTCGCCTTAATAGAGGATAAGAAAGATTCATACAGAATGTTCACAATTGCCAACCCTCTCTCACGCTCCGGCAAACAGAAAGGACTGATTCAGTTGTGGGACCCTCAGAATGGGGAGCTGAAGAACACTGTGGTAGTGAACGAGTCCCTGTCAGCGTTGGCCGTGAGGGACGATGGGAGATTCGTGGGGGCTGGCACCATGTTCAGTGGTTCAGTGGATATTTACGTGGCATTTAGTTTGCAGGTTAGTTGCTATATTCATCATACAGGGTGTCTCTTGAGAAATAAATTTGAGACATCCTATTTTTTTTTCTTTGTAAATTCTTTATTTCATAAATAAATAATTACATGTAGTAGTGTAAGGGTCCAAGTTAAACAAGGTGTACGTGATGACTGGTCTTTATTGAACTGTGATCACCTTCACATTATCCATTTACATACCCTCAACCCACACTATATATTTTATGTTAAACCTACCCTCAACAACAATCTAGTTACAATAGCCCAGATTAAAACAACCACGAAAGTATTTAATACTAGCTGTGCCCGCGAGTTCGTACGCGTGAAATTTTAGTTTTTAAACTCTAAATTGGGATATCTCTTCTTCCTGTCAGCCGATTTCGTTGAAACAAAGCCTATTCGAAGCGCCAAACTAAGCTTAATTAAGCTGTGGGCAGCGGACGAGCATACAGTCCACCTGATGGTAAGTAGATACTCTCGTCCATAAACATACGCGTTACACGCCAACATCAGTCCAGAATGACAAACGTTGGCACGCCCCCGGATGCGCTGCTTACCGTTGTAGGTTAAGGAATGGATTGGGAAAAAGGGGAGGGATAGGATGGGATGACAATGAGCTCTGGCATATTTCACTCACTACCGAAACACGTACGTACATTGGGGAAATACGATAAAGTAGGAAATGCAGTACATTTCAAGGTAGTCTTCTGTGAGAGAGGGGTAACGTGACCAGTCGAGTGCGCCCAGCGGCTGTGGGAATGCAGTATGCACTCTCCCCTACTCTACCTGCATTCCTACTTCTATTCTCCTACTCTACTCTAAGGATAAGGTGCTTTATCTGAAACTACTGCAAAAAAAATGGTTCAGTCGATTCAGGTCTGGTAATTTTGATGTGAATGATGTTCGTCCTATTAAGGTAAATGTTGGTTTATCACTGAAAAAATTAAGCAGGTCGACACATATGCAGTCATTAAATTTCGAAAGGGCTTAGCATTATCACTCAACAATTTTGCATCACCTGCATAAACTGAATTTTGTAAAAAGCTAGATGTTTGAGTGCCGCATGATTTAAATGATGGAAACTTGGTGAATAGAATTTCCATATGCAAGATATTGCTAAAACCAAATGAAATCGATCCATTTCTGAAAAGATTTGTAACAGGCGATTAGAAATGGATCACCTATGATAACAATGTTTGAAAACGATCTTGGTCTAAGCGAGGTGAGCGATCACAAATAGTCCCAAAGGCAGGCCTCACTCCGAACCTTTATCATTTACCCCGCTCTTTACAAAATTCTCTAAATGGAGTAAAATTCATACAAGAGAAGCCTGTATAATCCTGTATCAGTTTTTCGCTCATAAATCCCCAATTTTTTATTGCGATGGGATAATGACTCTGCCAGAAAAATGGCGAAAGAATTACATGAACAATAGTCCGTTCAATAAATATTTATGTAATACAAAAAGTCTTTATTTTAATTATAAAAAGGCCGCGAACCTATCCGACTACCGTTAATTTAAATTTAAACGGTTCTTAACGTTAATGTTTATCTTATATATTTTACCCAACGTTTCGGTTGGGTTGCACCAACCATGATCATGAGCTGACTGAAGAGGCGGCTGGTCCACATCGAGAGTTGCGAGCAGTTTCATTAACTACCCGCATTTGGTCCTCGTAGTCCGGACAATTGCGGCACACAACACTTACAATATCAGAAGTAGCGTCAGACAAAAAATCAGATGTATCCATTTTAGCTGAATTTGAACTGAAGTTAGAGGGCGGGCAGTAGCTTATCGTGTTTTCAAGATAGGCCTGACGGAAAACGATTCTCGTCAGAGTTGATTCTTCTTGATGATTCTTGACGCAATAACCTTGATCTCACCTGCCAATCTATAGACTCCAGTTCATGTTTGTCGCCGAAAATTATGTTTACTTATCG
The DNA here is from genome assembly GCA_914767545.1 of Sesia apiformis. Lineage (NCBI taxonomy): Eukaryota > Metazoa > Arthropoda > Insecta > Lepidoptera > Sesiidae > Sesia > Sesia apiformis. The sequence goes on along the minus strand of OU611949.1, from coordinate 21,843,509 downwards.
CTGAGTGCCCTTTCATATCCATGTTACTAAGCTGCATTAGGCGCATAAAGACTTGGTTCGGCAGTACAGTTAAGGACATTGTTAGTGCTATTCTTAATTAATAGTTATTTACTATACTATACTATAATAACTGTATAGTATGGTACATACATTTATTAGCCTTTGTGAAGCCCGTCAATTATATTTATTGGTTGCACGATATCAGTTACTGTCATGTAATTTTACCCCAAGAACCCAACCTGAATACAATTACTTAAACCCACTTTCATCACAACAAGTACAAATTAAAAGGAATATTGTAAATAAAACCTTCAGGCTTTTACAATCCTTAGTAACTGAAGTCGATTGATGTATGGTAACTGCAGAAATAATGTCCTTTTATATATGTGGAGTCATCAACTTGGTACTGCCGTGCAAGAAACTATTAGTAATAGCATCGTATTGTTGTCAGCGCGTGTTGCACGTAAAGAACGCGCACATGATGTTCGTGACGGGGCTGCAGTTCCTGCCGGTGCGCGGGTACGGGCCGCCCATCGCCAGCCGCAGCGAGGCCGCGCTGCTCTCCATCTCCGTAGACAACTGCCTCTGCGTGCACAGCCTGCCGCACCGGAGTAAGTAGACAGTTTTTTTCATATAGAAGTGGCACATGCGGCGGTAGGATACTTTTCCCCGAGCGCGGGGAAGATGCGAATACGCCGCCGACCCCGCAGGACCCTGTTCACAGCTCTTGAAGAGCCCCATGTCACAGAATGTCGCCCCTCTCTCATAGAAGACCACCGTATATTGTACCGCATTCCCCATTTTATTCTGTGCCCCAGTGTGTATGTACGTACTTCGGTACTGAATGAGATATGCCAGAGCCCATTCTATATCCTATCCCTCACCATTTACCAAACTCTTTCTATGAATCCATTCCTGTTATCTGCAGATATATAATAGAGTAACCGTTGCAACAGCTTGCAAGTGTGTACTACTGAATTTAGAAATGGTGCATTATTTTCAAACTCTATGGTACGGAAAATGCTACTCTATGGTACAGATTGTCATTTGGCGCCCCCGCATACCCTCCGGTGTTGCAGGTGTCCATGGGTGGCGGTAACACTTACCATCACGTGGGACCGCTTGCTCGTCCTAAAAAACTCGTCTATAAAAAAGAATGAAATTTTGTCACGTTTTGGAACACAGCCTAAATAAATATTTTTATTCACTATACCGTTTTTGTTTCAGGTACCGTACCTGCCTGGGTTGCCATCCTTCTCATAATTTTCGTACTGTTTTGTACCTTCACACTTTGTTCATATCTGGGCATTTAGTAGCCCTCGAATTGATAATTTATAATTGTTAATAAATAAATTCACTTTAAGTACCTTGGGGTTAGATATATTACGGTGAACATTATTCTCAATACATATTATGTATGTATGTATAAATAATTAGGATCTATTTAATTAAATGAAGTTTAATGTTACAACATGAGTTTAATTTCATTACAACTTTAGAGCGGCCATAGCCATATATTATCCACTTTCATTCGCCAGGTCGTGAGTTTAACTCGGTCCGTACCACTGAGTTTATACTTAAGTAGGAATTTTAAAACATACTTGGGATGGAGTGGGCGCACGTTGTAATTCACAGTCACTGGCGCACTCTAGTGGCCACATGCCACCACACCCTCATTACCCTCGCACATACTGTATTTTCCACAACATACTATTCCCCCGATGAACGTACAAGTTTCGTTAGTGAGTGAGATTTGCCAGGGCACATTCCAAACCATTTATCATTACTCATTTACCATTCCAAACCATTTACCATTACTCATTTACCCAACCCTTTCTCCAAATCCATTCCAAAATCTCCATAGGTAGGCACGCATTCATGGGTTTGATCGTTTCCGTTCTGAAAATTTCGACCTCAAAAACAAGACCGCGTGCACGACCAGACTAAAGTCGACAATGACGAATTAAAAGCAATGCTGGAAGCGGATGGGATCAAAAATATGGATTTCATTTTAGGTTATTAAATATTGTATTTATTTAACTTTTTTTATTAATGTTTAGTATATTAAATTTTATTATATTAATATTTTTTTAATAAAGAATATATTTTTATTTTTGGAGAACACTTTATTTTTGGGCTTAATGAAAGCGGCTACAAACACGCGTTAAAACTCGCCTTTCTTAGCTAAACAGGTACAAAAATTAAGGGATTCTGAATCCATATTGTCGCTAGTGATGAAAAGTGTCTATGATAATTGTAAACGGTCGTCACAATAGTTGAACCCAGGCGACACAGCCAAACAATGTCCCAATCGTAAATTAAGTCAAAAAAAGCCCATGGTGGTCATGTGCCTGTGTTATCCACTACAGCTTCTAGAGATCTAGCACAACAATTAATGCACACGTGTACTGTGAAAAACTGCAATGATGGACAGTCTCACTATCAAACAACCGAGTCTGGTCAATCGCTCTTGTCTACTGCTTCTCAGTGATAACGCTCGCCCACACATTGTACGACATATAGTCTCAAAGTTACAGGACCTTCGACTGGAAACTCCATCACTCACTGTACTCGGAATTTGGATAACTTTTTACCGAGGAAAAAGTTCAATGAGACAGTGAAAAACGCCTTCAGAGAATTCATCGATTCCCGTCCACAGGAGTTTTATAGCAGAGAGGCATCAATCAACTTCCATTAAAACGGTAAAAGTGCATTTATAATAATGGACAATACTTCGATTAATTAAACACTTACCATCACGTGGGACCGCTTGCTCCTCCGTCCACTTCAATAAAAAAAAAAAACATACAAAAAAACATTTTAACTTTTCCATATAAAACGGCATTTTCATAGGTAAGGCATTTCATAGGTAATATTATGTCGGTTTTGTATCGGAAGGTGATTAATTAAACGATGAAATATCTTCTTATTATGGTTAAATACGTAATACATAAAAATGCTTAGTAATCTAGGAGTAACTAGCGATCGCCGAACATGACACAGGACGCAAAATAAACTCTAGAATAAGTTCTACTGTGGAAAACTAACCTAAATTAAGTAGGGTGTCGTCATGTGTCGCTACATAGGTATTAGAATAAGCAACTAGTAACTCTACAATGCATTTTGTTTATTAATTAAGTAAATTGTAAAACCGCGCTATACGTTTTTGCCGCTGGTAACCGGCAGGCGTTAAGAATTTATTTACCTATATTTGTATTCGCAGCCTTTCATCAGTTTTATAGAAAGATGGCAGTCGAGCAGAACCAGTGAGCAGTTATTGCAACAAAATATCTATAGAGAAAGAAATGAAATCACACTGTTCGACAAGGATCGTGAAGTTTTTGTTTAATTATAAAAAATACGTAATCTGCGTTTTGTGATAGTTTACTTCAAAGTGATTTTTGTGCGTTATGATTGTAATAATCAAATAAAAGTATAAAACTGAGCTTTTCGTGTGCTTCCAAGGAGTCTTCAACTCTTCTGTCTCAAGTAAACCTACTGTCGCTTCACTGAGCAACTCCCTAACTTCGACGGGACTGGATATTAACGTGTGATGAGTTTTGATTTTTATTCCAAAGTTTACACAGCCTAATTCCGTTATTACTGTACAAGTAAAAAAAAAAAGATCATTAACATTTAAAGGCGTCGGCGTGATAGACAATAATTACTAGACAAAACATCGTTAATTTTATTTAGGTCTAATTGGAAATAGGAAAATAAAATATTTGTATTTAAAAACTAGTCCTAGAATAGAAACATTTAAAATTTATTTATTACACGAAAACGGGGCGTATTGACCTGTCAAAGTGATATTTCAAGATGAAGTTCCATGTTTAGTTTCCCGCCGCGTCTACTTCTTGTCCGAGCTGTAGTTTTAAAAAATAAAAGACCTGAACAGTAAAATTAAAAAAACCGTTTCGCTTTTTCATAACATTTAATTAATTACATCAAAACAAATAACATACACTTCCTCATAACATTTCGGCAAGTTGCATTGATTTAGAGTAGACCGACTAGAAAACTATACTATACATACTACGTCACTTTAAACATTCAATAAGTATAATAAATAATTTTGTACGCTGTTGAAAACTAGGTATTGATATACTTTACAGTGGTATCAGATCCAACGAGGGGAAGTTTGCAATTGTGTTGGAAGACAATCGGTTGAATATGATGATTATGTAAGTATATAAATAACATATATATACCTATTTTATATAGTGTTGGTCAATCAGGCGTTCCAACTAGTCTCTTCCCAACTAAAGTACAGTCAATGTAATAGGCCACTTTTGACAAGTGTCAAACTGGTTGTCATAGTCAGGTAATCTAACAGCAATTATCGATTAAAGACAAAAAGAGATATATAAGTCATATATTAGTGTTTTCTGTGTTCAGTAATGAATTTATAAACTTAAATGGATTTATGGGATCGATGCAAAGTTATATAGTCACAAAGGGCTTGAAATGTCAAAAGTGGCCTATTACATTGACTCTACTATAGTAAACTTATTGAGCAATTCAACCGCAAAACAATGTAACATAATCTTATTTTTTCAGTTTACAACACCGAATAGTAACTTTGGTAAATTGTTTACGAATCGCAAAAAGACTTTGCTAATGTTGAAGCGCCCGTTTGGCTCCACACTTGAATTATACGAGCAGGGAAAAATACGTTTACAATTCGTTGTTTTTTTTTTCTAATTTAGTAACTATCGTCTCCAGATCGATTTAGTGATCGATAGATTTCTATTAAATAAATTAATAAACAGTATGTAAAGTTCGAAAGATCAAAGTGATTACTGGTTTTTATTTCATATCAAATATATCCTGTCGATTTTTTGGCAAATATTCTACAAAATACAGAGAAGGAACACTCGACAGAAGAGATTCCAAGTACATTTTGACAGTAAAATAATTTTATAAATTACATGTAAAATGTTGACACGGGCATTATAATATTGTTATCCTTAACAATGCTGTAAACGCCTTTTATTTTTACAATTAATTAGTTAAGAATATCCATTTTTGGTAGTAATTTCGATCAATTGTTCAGTATGGTCCCAGATTAAAATATTGTTTACAAAAATATTTATACTAATATAGTCAATACCAAAATTTGTAATTTCTTTAAAGTTTATTTTATTGGTTAAAGCTTTTGCAAGAGCTTCAGAGATATCTATTTTAATGCAGCCGTTAGATTTTATGACTTTTCACATTCAAATTTTATTTTCAATAATAGACTTTGTAAATCTACACTTAATTATTTTATAATATATGTAATTCCAAGCTGCAATATTTTGTCATATAGATTGTTATAGTATTTTTAAGAAATGATTTAACAAACGTAATTTACCCCATTGCGGTCAATACATTAGAACGGCAATAAAACCAGAATTAAATCATAATTGCCAAAATTCTTCTAAACTGGTAATTATTATTACTGTTTTTGTCATATTGATAATAGTGATGGGCGATTGTGAGAGGTACTTATTGTTTTAATTTTTTTTAAATCTTTGGAATGTAAAACTTATCCGATCAATAAATTCTTGATACCTATACATACCCACTCATATACATAGAGGTATTTATATTCACAGACACGCACCTTGTGCAACTTAAGTTAGTAATTAAACTCTTAACGAATGTAATTACTTGTCCCTTTGAACTTGTTCGATCTCGATATTCAAAACAATAGATAAGCGAACCTTTCGCTAAATAATATAATTGCAAATACCATTACAAATCGCCCATCGCTAAAACGGGTGAAATAATATAATGAATTGTCAATAAGTTTATTATTATTGACAAGAATAATAATTAACAGTTTGTAGTGGGGATGTAACGAATGTTCGCTATCGAAACGACACATCACATCACTGACTGCAAGGAGCTCATATCTATTTCACGGCTCCACAAGGCACTATATCGAACGATAATTAGTTGTATATATCGTATTATATATATATATATATATATATATTGTATATTTCGTGTAAAATGTGTATAAATGTCGGTCAAAACAACCAATCCGTTCCTTCCTAATTTCTGGTACGATATGCATTTAACCTATGCTACAATTACATACATTAAATGGCACAGTTATATATGTAGCATTCCATGTTATTAAACTATATAAAAATGTAACTTTTTAAACTTTCGCGTTTCGTACACATTTTATATTTAAACGTAAACGTTTTGTAAACGCCGAGTGGCAATGAAACGTAAACAAAAACCTTCCATTTTACGCGTTCAGACCCGATTTACAATAATATAAAATATATAAAAATGTTACATCAACAATCTTTGCTCTAAACATCACATCAGTACAGTTTTCCTTATACATGTAACATGGCTACAATAATGTCCGATAACAATTAATATATTTTTCGGTATATATCACGATCATACCAAAATGGACATGAACATGTGGCGATCTCGTGGTACAATTCCTTTCAAACTCATATATTTTATTACATGCATATAATTTATTAAAAACATGGCCCATAGACAGTAAATCAGCACATCGACTATATGGCCCATAGACTATATGTCCTATAGACTTTACATATGGCCCATAGACTATAAATATGACCCATGGACTATATATATATGGCTCATGACTCATCTATATATATGGCCCATGGTCAATAAATATGGTTGAGGGCCTATAAATATACACCATAGTGTTATTTCATTCAACACATGATCTGAGGTACTCATTATCACGTGGAAACACATGGTACACACGTACACACGTGAAAACACATGGTACAGACGTGGATACACATGGTACACACGTACACACGTGGAAACACATGGTACACACGTACACACGTGGAAACACATGGTACACACGTACACACGTGGAAACACATGGTACACACGTACACACGTGGAAACACATGGTACAGACGTACACACGTGGAAACACATGGTACACACGTACACACGTGGAAACACATGGTACAGACGTGGATACACATGGTACACACGTACACACGTGGAAACACATGGTACACACGTACACACGTGGATACACATGGTACAGACGTACACACGTGGAAACACATGGTACAGACGTGGATACACATGGTACACACGTACACACGTGGATACACATGGTACACACGTACACACGTGGAAACACATGGTACAGACGTACACACGTGGAAACACATGGTACAGACGTACACACGTGGAAACACATGGTACACACGTACACACGTGGAAACACATGGTACAGACGTGGATACACATGGTACACACGTACACACGTGGAAACACATGGTACACACGTACACACGTGGAAACACATGGTACACACGTACACACGTGGAAACACATGGTACACACGTACACACGTGGAAACACATGGTACACACGTGGAAACACATGGTACACACGTGGATACACATGGTACACACGTGGAAACACATGGTACACACGTGGATACACATGGTACACACGTGGAAACACATGGTACAGACGTACACACGTGGAAACACATGGTACACACGTGGACCATAATAATTGTTTTGTCAATGACATATGAAGCGTTATTACACAGAACTTTATATTAAACTATTTCTTTTGTAGTCTATAAGTACAACAAATATACAAAATTATATATGTCCAATACATATAAAAATATAATGTTATGTTTAATACTATCGATCATTAACGCATTTATAATAGATATATATATCAATGCGCAAAAGTGAATGATTTTAGAAAATATGGGACAATATCATAGTTTTAATCAGAATTAGTGATCCTTATAACATAATTTGTATATTTTTCGAGACCGCCCCAACATAAATTAGTCTATATATAATTAACAACAATAACATCAATGCAAAGCTATAATTTATACAATAAAAGTCTGATTCAAACATTCCCACTTTCTTGCTTTCATTATAAATGTATTTCAAAAATACATAAATATAATTCATCTGTTTATATCAAATTTTATTAGCCCTGTAATACTGATTCATGATCATGAAATAATTGACGCGCACTGCACTTTACAAAGTTCAGTAAAAAATAACTTGAGAATCGCAACGTAAACAACTTAGAAGGTATATTGTGCACTCCTCAACGCGGAGAATTAAGTCTGCAACTCAACTATATATAATATGACCTAAGTAACATTCAAAAATTCACATAAAAACTGCTTTTTGAGCCGACACATCACTAAAATACGAAATGCATTCAATAATAGGCACGTGAATCCATAGAAATAGTTTGTCGAAGACGAAAATTGTAGGGACAAGCGCGACGCGACGCACGCCCTTACACTGCAAGAATAAATAAAACTTTAATCAAAATTTCACCACACTCGTGAAGTGACTAAAATCGTGTTCATTTTTTAAATTCCTCGCAGTTAATATAAGAATTTACCGAATTAAAAACTTATTATAAGCGAATTGTTACTTTTTAATTCAAGTCAATTTATTAAAATCACTATTGTCAGAGCACAAACACGTGTTTCACGGACGACTAGAAACAGAAATGGGTCCGCAGCAAGATCACAAGTATTCTTCCATGTACCCACCTTGATCAAAAGTGCTGGGGTTGATGTAGGAAAGCAGATCGTTGTCGCTCATGTCTGTTAGACCCTGTACAGGCGCCGTCATTTCTTGGGAGACTGCCTGGGAGACCGCCTGGGAGACTGCCTGGGAGACAGCTTGTGTGACAGCCTGAGAAACAGCCTGTGACATGGCAGCTAAGGGCGCTTCCGTGACAGGTTCAACAGGAGGCTGTGCATCAGTCACTTGCAACCCCGCATTCCCTCCGACACTCTCAGTCGTAAGGATATTGGCGGTATTAATCGCTGACGTCACTAGCGCATTCATAGTCGTATCCGATGTTAAAATCTCCGCCGCTGCATTCAGAATCATCGATTTGACAGCCGCGGGCGGCGTTTTCACTGATGTCGGCATTTGGACTTGATCGGTCATCATCATCAGCTCATCCTGAGCAGCTGTTGGGGGTTGCATAACGATTCGTTGGTTGTTATCGCATAGCATGCTCGGGGAGACTTGCGGATTGAGGATCACGTCGGGGGAGATCGTGGAAGCCGGCATGGGGGGTAGAAGTTCCGTCGGTCCCCGGGAGACTACAGCAGCTGCAGTTGGACTCAACAACACGTCTGACGCATGTGAGGCGCTTGACGATGAAGACGATCGCCCTGACAAATGGTCGTCTACCCGCGAATTCACCAGTTCGTCTAATTTCGCCGCGTCTGATGGCAGAATTGCCGCTGTTGCCTTCATGGCGTCTTCGACTAATGCTTCCATGCGAGCGTTTTGCTGAGCTATCTGCTGTTCCATATGATTCGTCTGCATTTCCATCTTTGTGATAGCACCATATGGGTTGAAAGTCTCCTCGGGTCTAGTAGGTGGCGCATTAGGCATCATTGGACTGTACACCATCAATCTCTCTTCGTTAGTAGTCGATTGCAGTACTGAGGATTGAATCGTGGATTCGGTCATCATGAGATCTTGATTTATAGCTTTCATCTCATTCTCCATCGTGTTTATGGCGCTTTTTTGAGAGATCAGCCGCTGCATAGGGTCCATATGTATAGGCTGGTCGACGTACATCTGTCCGCTCGTGTCGTCTGAATTAAAAATGGCAGCGGTGACAGTCTCCACCATCTTGTCTGTTTGGACTTGGTTTTGTATCGCTTGGAGTTGTTGCGTGAAGGACGCTAGGGGTGAGGGCGGTTCGCTCTGGACCGGGGTGGTGGGAGAGAGTTTCATGGCGTCATATCCGCCGACGAAGCCGACTGATTGATTCTCGCGGGTGATCGTTTCGGACTTGAGCCGGAGATCAACCACATTCAATTCATCCGTGATGTGCTGTGAAACTACAGGTTTCTCCGATCCGTCTGGACTGCTGGAGCTCTCTGTGTGGTCACTGAGAGAGTGTTGGCTGGAGTCGTCGGAGAGTTCACTTTTCAACCCGAGGGGTGAGTGTGGGTCGGGTACTATGAGGGATGGCCGGCGGACGGGCAAAGCCGGCGGAGGCATCATAGCACTCCCACCCCACATGAGGACTGGCCTCGCTTCGTCACCTGCGAAGTACCAAAATTGGGGATCATTATAACACCTACGCGTAAATCGCCATCCTAACTACGTGCCGATGTTACTCTAAGGCACGGGCACAACTAGCTACGTGATGTGGGGAGGGATTTGTAAAGTCTGTATACCTGGAAGAGTAGTTTGTTCGTGTTTTTGATAAGTGAGTTGGGTAATGTCAGTGGCAGTACAGAATACTCGTATAGTATTGACTTGTTGACAACAAAATTTTATCAAAGTATTGTCCATTCAGCTACATAGGAAATGAAAATTTAGATTTTAAAAGTGTATAAGTGTACATTTGTATTGTATTAAAAGATTTAGTGTATATTTTATGTATGTAGTGTAATCGTGGGGTATAAGACACCATGATGATTATGTTTTATTAACGATGCTCGTGAGTTGTGAATGTTTTATGTTTATTATAAATATATATAGGCTAAAACTGATAGATAACGGATTCTCGAATCCATATATTTAAAAGTTCGATAAAATAAATAGATAAAGTTCGAAGTTTTTTGTCACGCGATAACAAATAGTAACCAAGAACGAAACACAAAGCACAGTCAAAAAACTTTGCAATTGACTATTAGTCGAGTCAATGAAGGTTTTTACCTCTTAATGCTCAAGAACAGAACCGATATTGATGCGGTTTTCTTTAAATGTTTGTTATTATCAATTGTTCAAAATCAGAAACATTGTAGCGGCGGCGTATAGTTATTTATATTGTTTAAACAATGATAATGAAATCTATGCAAGATGGCCAGTAAATAGTGGCCAAGCTTATCGATGGGCGATTAACTGTCGATAGGGCAGCTCATTGACCTATCAAATGACCACAATTTGATCTTAGTGAAAGTTGCACGGTCTTCGTGATATATATATATATATATTTTTATATACTAGTGGGCGGACTACTCGTCCCACGTGATGGTAAGTGTTACCGCCGCCCGTGGACACTTGCAACACCATATATTGTCCCTTTTTAGATTTTTCTAAAAATTGGTACCAATTTGCGTCCTGTATCTACAAATAAAGGAAAAAGTACATTCTGTTACAAGTCCATTATTCTCGACCTGTTATGGCATCTTTCAAGAGTTAACGTTTGTCTCACTTTAAAGTTAAGATACAACCTTCGTCTAATAATTTCAATTTGACCTTCAGTTACCCAAAAAATGTAGCAAACCTAGAGTAACCAAGTATTTAAAAAAAATGTCCAATTAATGTAGATTCTAAAATAGTATAATAGGCGATTTCCTCTTCCAACAATGATATTGCTATTAAAAATTCAAGACGCTATTTTTAACAAATTAGAATCAACCAAAATTAAGTTTTTTTTTTATTAATAACTAGCTGTGCCCGGCTGCCCAACAGATGGCGCTGACCCTGTTTTTACCTGTTTCGGGGTAAAAAGCATGTTTTTACCCCGTGATAGGTACATAAACACACGCGCGTATTCGAATGCAACGTTGTGTCAAAATTTCAAAGCGATCGGTGAAGAACTTTCGGAGAATTAAGATTTTGAACAAACGAACGTTTACATTTTTATTTATATAGATTTTACGACTGGATTTAATCCTTGATTAATTTTATTATGAATACAACTACATGAAAGCTATATATGACTGACTAGTCAAAGCATGTCACCTATCACAACAATATCAAATACAGGTAAAAATAATTTATGTGACCATTGGAAATATACATTGTAAAGATTAAATTTGTCAATATCGAAATTGTTAATTAGAATAATTTGAAGGAAACTATTAATAACAGTTAGTACGTAATGTAGATACAAGCAAATAAATGAGTATTTCGTTTAAACTATCACCATGACGTCATTACCCTTGTATGTATGCGTATATCTTGTATAACTTTGTATCACAGTGTAAGGTGTGTAATTATTTAATTATGTGTGTGTGTCAATACCGTGGTGTGGAGCGCAGGCGGCGCCGGCGGCGCAGCGTGGGTCGCTACCTAGACAGACCTAGCTTGAACAGAAGGGAGAAAAAGAAAGATTGCGCGATTTTCGCATCAGTCATTTCTTCCAAAATTCTCATATTCAATATATTCACCGCATAAATACAAAATGCATGCAGTGTGTCACCATCGAAAGCAAATACGTTTGGAAGCAACATGTCAACCGTTACGGTTTGACGGAGTCCAGCTTAGACTAGAGAGCTTTTACTTTTGAAATATTTTGTCCAAAATTACACAATATCGTTGCGTCATGTTAAATGATATTAATTCAAATTTGTAATTGAAAAATATGCATTTAAAATACATATATCTAAAAAAATCAATAATTTATATAAATATCTTTGCCGCCTTGTCTGAACTGGTCTTCATCACAAAATATGAATTATCATATGAAAGGATAAAGTAATATACAAATGGAAGTTGAAGCGCGTTTTAGTATGTAAATCACTCAAAGCAACTAAATGAAGCTAAATAATATATCCATAAATATTTTGTTTATGTTATTGTCTATGGTTGTACTGTTGGGTGTTAGTTTTAATGATAATTAAGAAAATGGAGACGACACTGACAGCAATTGTGTGTTGGGTTAATTCTGAGGAAGCCTTAAAAAAACTACAAAAATATGTTTCAATTTATGTATATCGCAAGTAACATTTCAAGATTTATTCAAATGGCCAATAATATGAAAAAATACATTAAAATAATTGCAAATAAATAAAAAACATTAGTAAATAAAAATGCGCGCAAACGGAAGCAATATATACACTTAAATAAAAAGAAAAAATATACAATGTATTTTTTTTAAATATCAATATTTGAGCTTGATATTAAATATTTGAAAAAAAAAAAGAATAAAATTGTCATATCAATGAATCTAGAATCATCCACGGAATCCATGATTCGCGCTTCGGGAAACGTTCGTATACAACCTGTATGTACAAATAAACAAAAATAAATTTTGAAATGTTACCACCCTGAAAAACCACATATATACAGGGACTCTTTTTGAAACGAGTCAGTATAGAAAAATCTGTAAAGCTGCATTCAAACATTTTCAAAAAACTCATACACATACGGGAATTCACACATCAACACATATTTTATCGACCCTTTCATTTTCCTTGAAAAAATCTTACGTTATTTGATTGCGTTAATTGATAGTGTAGGTTGTAAGGAATGAATCTCGTGGTAAGGAAGCTTGCATCTCGGATAAACAAAAATAATAATTAGTAATATATTTATTTTAACAAATGTTCAACGTGGCAGCACAATTGCGCAATTGCAATTGCACCGCAAAATATTTTTAATTCAATTCCATTTTTAAATTAAATTTTTATTCCATTTTAATTTAAATAAAGTAACACGCACAACGGTATCGTTCGTTTTTCAAATGAATAAAATTGTTGGCAACGGCCTCTTCATATGGATTATTATGATAGATGACAGAGTAGGTTGAGGCACTAAACTTCCGGAATTGTAGAAAATCGTAAAATCCATACTTTTCTTTTTATTAACACAAGGTTCCTTATAAAGACTTATTCCTTACAACTCACACTATCAATTAACGCAATCAAATAATTTACGTTTTTTCAAGTTCAAAATGAACAGGTTTGATTCCAGTGTGTGTGAGTATTTTTAAATTTTTAAATGCAATTTTTCATAACTCTAAAATCGACGCCATGGTTCTTTAGAACAAAATTCGCTATTTCTAATAGATTCAGACTTTGCCATACTGACCAGTTTCAAAAAGGACCCTGTATATAAACAAAGCTGAAAAACCTAACAGCCAATACAAAGCACACATCCACCATTCAGCTAACGCTCGTTATGGAGTGCGCATGCACTAAACATCACTTTACCTTGAGCGTGATGCCGTGTACAGTGTTGCGGGCCCGTGTCTAGAGAGGGAGGCGTGTAGTAGAACGTGTGAGGCTCGGAGGCCTTGCCGCCGGACCGTACGAACAGTTGTACGGTTACGGTTTCCGTTAAGTCCGTACGGAGGTATGGGGGCACGCAGCAGACTAGGTGAGTCTGGGGATAGACAAATGAGATAAATGCAGTAGAGATACGAAAAAATAGGTTACTATTTGGCCGTGTGGCGTCGGCCGACTTAAGAATAGCACCACTCCATCTCTTCACATGGGTGTTGTAAAAGGCGACTAAGGGCCGCAAGCAAAGCCGCTACTACAAGTCCCGAGGAACAACACCACTCAAAAAATAACTACTGGCTATGAGGAACTACTGGTTGCAAATTCTGCTCGGCAGCATGATGCCGAGTCAGTTAACCTTTTTGTCACCTTGACAAACAGTCAAGGGATTCGGAGTTTCATGAAAATCCGTTCAATAGTGTCTGCGTGATGTGCTTTCAGACAAACGGACAAACAGATAGATAAACAATCTAAAAAAGGCCGTTTTGGGTTTAGTATCGTTGTTCGTAGAATTCGTTCGTTGTTCAGTTTTTCAAAAAATATTTCATAAAAAGACACGGGACCGTTACTACTTAATTGTATGTATAGATAAAATCGCGACGAAGCCGTGTGAATATTTTTGGACATTGCAATGTACATTATGAATGATGCAGAGTGCAACTTACTTTTTTTTGGAATTTTTGTCTGTCTATCACGCTAAAATCACTGGTCGAATTTTAATGAAACTTGGAATAGTTATAGCCAGTGGCGGATTAACATATAAGCATTATAAGCAAGTGCTTAGGGCCCCTGTTCTCCAATATAAATTTCGAATATATATTTTGATGAACTTTGTTTTATTTTCTAATTTATACCTTCCAAATCCAAGCAACGGGGGGCCTCCTCGGCCTCTATGCTCAGGGCCTCCGAAACTTTTAATCCGCCACTGGTTATAGCTTGTGTCAGATTAACATTTAGGATACTTTTTATCCCGATTTATTATAGAGCTCAACAATTTTTTCTTGTTACCTGCTGCAAGAACTCCTTGTCAGGAGTGACTTCCTCTTCCCAGTTGGCGCGGCCTTCTTGCCGCTGACAGAACACCACGCGGCTCTCCTTCAGGAAATTCTTCCCTAAAAGGTACAGCTCGAGGCCGCCGGTCGCCGGACACGACACCAGCGACTTGCGACACACTTCTGGCACTCCGGGTGGTTGGGCTGAGAACAAATTGTGCGTTTTAGACTAACAAATATCTCAATTGCGGAGATGACGACCTCCGAATATCGATTTTTTTTATATAGAATGAAGGTGACAGGCGAGCCCATTAATCCTTTTATTTAATCTAGAGCTCGAGTAAGTTTGTGCATAACCATGCGAGTACATAACCAACCAAATTCTTTTATATTACTAAAGTCGGAATTTTAATTCGATTCCAGATTTGACAATTTCAGTGTTGCAACGTTATGACAAGTACTAAATAGTAACGTTGCGAAATTATTCGATACGGAAATGGAATATTTCCGGATCGATTCTTCTCGTTTATAATTTTATTCTCGTAAACTAAGTATATCAGGAAATTAAATATTTGTGAACGGATAATTTAGTTATGACGATTAATTTTATTACGGATCTGAGAGTTTTCTTTAATAATTGTGTGTGAAATAAATAAATAAATGTGATCATGAAGGAACATGAGAAATAAAACAAATAGATGTATTATGGTAATATTTTATTTTATAAATCGTCGCCGTCATCGCTATCGCTATCGCTGTCACTTTCTGTAACATTTATTATAAATGTGTCTGTGATATTGTCAATTAACATATCTAGCCTACTCATTTTTTCCTCTTCTTTGACAACATGGGATACGCATTTAGACCATTCGGTGGCCGTAATTTTTTGAATGCCTTCCTCAAATAAATTTCTCACGTCTGTCAATTTGAAGGTTTTATTATTTTGAGCTACATGCCCCTTTACCTGAGCCCATATCAATTCGATAGGGTTCAGCTCGCAATGGTAAGGGGGCAGTCTTAAAACCGTGATCCCATGTTGTGCTGCCATTTCGTCTACAGCGTACTTATTAAAAGACTCGTTATGTGGAATCAGTTCTAAAAGCGTAGCTTTAACCATATCTGGTTCGTAATGAATATTTTTATTTAAAAGCCAGTCTTGAATGGCAGCTTTTTTCCAGCTCATTTTTGGTGCCGTTTCCAATTTTCGGGAGTGGTAAGGTGCATTATCCATCACCACAATTGAGTTTGGTCTTAATTTTGGTAAGACTCCAGCGAACCACTCCTCAAAACAAACTGCATTCATCTCATCATGGTAATCTTCACAATTTTTCTTTGCTTCAAAAATCATGAGCCCCTCTTCCAGGAAGCCTTCTTCACTACCTATATGGCTAATTATGAGACGTTTGCCTTTTCCAGATGGGTTTTTTAATCCAGTGGTCAGTCCCTCCAAAAACGCTTGCCGAGATGATGTGACTTGCTTGTCCACCCAAGTTTTTTTTACAGTATGACCTTAAATCACATATAGTACATGAACATTCAATATTACTATTAAATTTAATGTAAATGTATATTAATATTTTCTTAGGTTTTCGCGATTACTATACATTGCAATTAAACAACTTTTAACGGTTTAAATCGCGTATATTTGACATGATTTATATCCCGACGTTTCGAACACTTTGCAGTGGACGTGGTCACGGGGTGACTAATTGATTTTATTTGTCACTTGAGTTATTAAGAAATTATTACTACCGTCTGAAATTTTTTGAACTACCGTCTGAAATTTTTTAATCATAACATTCCCTATGCACGCAGTATTCGCTCACGGTGTCCAGAGGTCTTGCAGTATGGCGTTGGCCTTGTGATTTAATTAATTTAATGACTGGATCCCAAGCTGGTGGTACTTGCCAACCATCTTCTCTATTGAAATTTGGGTGTTTCTTAATTTCAATAGCCTCGCGTAACATTCTTGGCATGTACCGGGTCTCTCTAGCGAGGATTTGTGGATTATCAAATCGAATGTAATGGTTGGGTTTGTCCAGAGCATGTTCACAAACTGCAGACTTGGTCGAGCGTCTGTTCTTCATGTCAGCTATGTGTTCTTTTATCCGGATACCGATGCTCCTCTTTGTTTGCCCAATGTATGATAACATACATGTATCATGACCAATGTATCATGTCAAATATACGCGATTTAAACCGTTAAAAGTTGTTTAATTGCAATAAATGTATATTAATTCAAAATGTTAGCCTTACCTGCGTTAACCCAAGTTTCATCTTGATAATATATATGTCTCCCTTCTCGTCGAAACTGACATATAGATCGCAAGTAACGCTGGCGCCATGTTATTATATCATTTCGATCAATAAGTGTGCTCTTGCGTGACCGTGCAACAAATTTAAAATTAAGATGCTTCAAAATTTTTCTGAGGGTGTCTTTGGAAACCTTGGGCATTTCTGGATCATCCTTCATCACTTGTAAAATCTGAAATAGTAAATTTTATAATAGTTTGGAATCATTACTTATATATAAAAGATGTAGGTATAAAATAATACTGTCTGACTGATTGACTAACCTTTGCAATGGTTGGAGGTTCATTTCGGTAAAAGAACTGATGAACTATTCGTCGTATTGCGGAGAATGTAAATTCATCAATTTTATCTTTGAAACTTCGCTTTGGTCCAGTTTTTTTAGGGGGAGTTGGCGGCGCACCTTTATTTACTTCCTTCAAAACGTTACAAACAGAGCGTGAGGTTATTCCCAATAGGTGAGCAACTTTGTTCATACATTCATTTTCTTCCACAACTTCAAAGGCCTCCAATTGCGCAGAAGTTTCATTTTTCACGTACTTATATGCGTTGCGGATCATTACTTTTTCAGTAACAGTGAAAGCTTTTCGTGGACGTTTTTTTCTTGGAGACAAGAAAACATCCACGTCTTTTTGTGATGTACTTGGCGGAGGATCCATTTTGATGGAAAACCAAAACAAATAGATTCACTCAAAGTTCACAAAAAACTATAAACGTAACAACAAACACAACGTAACAAAACTTTAACAAAAACCCAACAAAATAACAAAATATCGATTCGCAATGAAACGAGATATTCGTGCAGTCAGACTAGGAGAATGAAGCCGAATGACAAGATAAACAAAATGGCGATAGCTGCACGAGCGCGCACGGGTTGCCAATACAGAAAACTATCTAGGCTCTTTTATTATAAGTTTTGTTTTTAATATAAAAAAAAACAAAAATATTAACTTTTTATAAAATAAAGCAGCGGTTACTAATTAATAAATAATTGTTATGAATAATTATGTATTTATTTAAATAAAAATCAATAATTTAGTCTTTAATTGGCACACCAATATTATGATTACATAAACATAAATCGCGATTGTTTATCGATTTTTGTGTTCATCACTACACTATTATATGTGGTATCATTATTTTACAAAATGACAGTAGCTAATGTCAAATGTGGAATCGAATTATAATTCCGACTATAGCTACTTTTTATTGCCACAATAACTGCCAAAAAAGTTTAATACTGCCAGTATGAATGATTAATTATCTATACATATAATAAAACTATAGAACCAGCGTGTCTGTACATTGAATATACATATTTACTAATAACCGATTGGGGGCGATGAAGGAAGAGT
Organism: Sesia apiformis; assembly: GCA_914767545.1. Classification (NCBI taxonomy): domain Eukaryota; kingdom Metazoa; phylum Arthropoda; class Insecta; order Lepidoptera; family Sesiidae; genus Sesia; species Sesia apiformis. The sequence goes on along the minus strand of OU611949.1, from coordinate 21,824,859 downwards.
ATCAGAATACAAAAAGACGATTTTGAAAATTGTTGTCTGTCTACTTGTCTGTTGGAACAAAACTACTGAACGGGTTTTTCACGGGGTTTCCACAGGTTAATTAAGCTCAGCTTGGCGCTTCGAATAGGCTTTGTTTCATCGAAAAATTCTTTGTTTCAACAGAACTTTTCAACTTTTCTTTGTTTTGTTTCAAGAAAAGTTGTTCGGGAAGAAAAGATATCCCAATTTAGAGTTTAACAAATAAAATTCTACGCGTACGAAGTCGCGGGCACAGCTAGTTAATAATATGTAGGTATATACATATGTCGATTTATGATCGATATATGAAAGGAGTACAAACTTATTGTAATAATATTGTACTTATTGTAATAATAAGTACCTGGTCGCATGTTTCTTTGTTCATGTATGTGTGGTTTTTCATCATTCCTCGAGATATTTGTTTTATTTTTTACCAACAGGTCTATATCTAAATAAGTAAAAATATTAATTAAGTAAGCAATAATAGTCATTTGATAACAATTTAATTAGTGGAACCACGTGATTTGTAAATTTTGTTTATACACTGAGGTGAGATTTGCTGAGGTCATACGAGTGTATCTTTCAATTGTAATATCTCGGTAACGTGACTGTTTTGGACATCATATTGTATAACATTTTTTGTTTTTCTTTGACGCAGTTCTTCTTTGACATGTTCGACGCAGCTTTGAAATAATAAAATCAAAGGACTATGCCAATCTCACTATAAAATGTTCGAACCCCTTTGTGGACGAACTGCAGGGCGCAAACAAAAAATACTTCAATTAAGTTCGAAAATGAGTTAAATCGCTTCAGCGGGCGCACTCGACTGGCCACGTTACCCCTCCCTCACAGAAGACTACCTTGAAATTTCCTGCAACTATTGCATTTCCTACCTTATCGTATTTCCCCAATGTACGTACCTGTTTCGGTAGTGAGTGAGATATGCCAGAACCCATTCCCATCCCATCCTATCCCTCCCAATTTTCTCAATCCATTCCTTAATCTGTAAAGATGTCCATGGACGACAGTATCTACTGACCATCAAGTGAACTGTATGCTCGTCTGCCGGCGTCTTTCTATAAAAAAGCAGTTCCAAAATATTGGTACAATCTCAAAAATAAATATCAGTCTGTACTGATCTGAATAGGTTTTTACCGTTCTGTCCGACACAGACCAGCTATTCACAAACTTGGAATACGGTTTACATCTTTTGAAGTCCTCGTGCCGTTGCATAGCTGTAAGATTTCATCGAGCAGTTGTGACCGATACTCACTGCATATAATCTGCGTAGAGCACACTTGCAGAGTCTCCGGCTGTCCGGCCGCGTTGAGTATCTCCGTGCGGAAGACCATGCGACACCTGGTCGACTTCTTCTTGCCCCGCGACACGTGGGTCACGGCGGTCGCGCCTCCTGCACTGCTCGAGGTCAGGGTCTCGCCGAACCGGTGCTCTACGTCGACGTTGCGCTCCTGCAATAAAGAAACAATGTGTGTTAAGATCGATCGGTAATCCATCTACCCTGACTGTGCGACCAACCCGCCTAGCGTGAGGGTGGGCGCAAACACGTCCCTAAATCACGTAATCACTTTTAAATTCATAATCCCCCACTTTCGCGGGCTTTTATTATTATATTAATGATATTATTAAGGCTGTTTCAGAATGTGCGAAAATTAGTCTCCCTTTTTTATGGCAGACGAGGTTACAAGTGGTAAGCGGATAGTGTCGTTCATAGACATCCGGGATACGGCAACATCAGTCAAAAATGTCAAACGTTGGTACATCTCTGGTGGTCAGTGGATAGTGTCGTCCATACACATGCACGATATAGGTCAATATCAGACTTGTATGACAAACGGCACGACCCAGGATGCGCTTGCGTCTACCTTTGAACATTTAGGGAAGGATAAAAAATGGGAAATATAACGAAACATGCGAGTTTTCTCATTCTATTACACCATTCATTCCTTCTTGATGAAGATAGCGAGTTTTTTTTAATATTAATGGAGTAAAGAGTATTTACTCTTTGACAATCCAATCATACCGAATTTCTTTGAGATAACAACATCACGCATGTTTTGAAACTCCTAATTTTTTCACGTTAACAATTCGTCTTTATCTATACTGATATATAAAGAGGTAAAATTGTGTGTTTGTGGGTATATTGGGGGTAATCTCTGGAACTACTGAATCGATTTGAAAAACTCTTTCACATTTAGGAAGCTACATTATCCGTGTCTAATATAGGTTATATTTTATTTTGAAATTTTGAAAAAAAAAACTTATAAACCGAAGCGAAGCGAGGGCGGATCGCTAGTAAATAATAAAGAGAACCCATTGTAGGATTTACTGGTTGGAATTCAATTGAAAATAATTCAAATTCTGCATTGCTATTGTAGAACACATCTTGACAATAGCATCATATCGGCGCATGCGAGTCAATATGCTTGTACAAAGCGCATCGACCCGAGATACGACGGGCACGCGATACGTACACATGAAATGCGTTGCACGGGATCGAAGGGTCACAGATACCAATGCTATAAATGTGATAATTATTTTAAAACAGTTTAATTTTAGTGATATGCGTTTATATAGGATATGGTTATTAATTGTTAGAGCAATTCATAGGTTTTAAGGCATTTTCGACAAGTTGTTTTAGATAAGTTTAATTGTTACATCTTTCTACTTATTTAAACTTTAACAGATTTTTGTCTATTATTTTTTACTAGCTGTGCCTTTTAGTTTTTAAACTCTAAATTGGAATATATTTTCTTCCGGTCGGCCGATTTCGATGAAACAAAGCCTATTCGAAGCGCCAAGCCAAGCTTAATTAACCTGAGGAAACGCCATGAAAATCCGTTCAGTATTTTTGGAGATTAGCGTGTTTGAGCAGACAGACAAAAATCGTCCTTTTGTATTCTGATACTCTTCCTTCATCGCTCCAATCAGTTTTTGGTAAATATATTCAATGTACAGACACGCTGGTTCTACAGTTTTATTATATGTATAGATAGATGAAGGTATAATTTGTACTCTCTGTATTGTGTATATTTGCATATGCATATAATCCTCATAATACCGACTTCTCGGTTTGCCCAAAGATTGACTTGTAGACAATGCCTTAGTAGGGCATTAAGTTCGCCTTTTGTACATGTTGTCTGTGCAATAAAAAGACTTAATAAGTTCTTTATAAAATTGGGTAGACATGAGTTTGAGAATATTTAAGGTATGCAAAGTACAATTAAAAACATCACGACCAATATTATTTATTAAAGTTGTAGTATGAAAAATCCTAAATAAAAGTACAAATGTATAATAAGGTAAACAAACTTATAAACCCTTTATCAGTTATATTTCAAGATATAAATATTTTAATTTTCAAAACTTAAGTTTATAATGTAGTTAACTTTTTTTTAATAATAAAATACCCTTTTGTACAGTTCGATGTACGATCCAGCAAGCCTCATTAGACCCGCGTAACCTCTTCGTGATAAAAAGGAAACCTTTGTAGTGGAGCGTTACAGACTAATATTGAATGATATAATATTATCTGTCTAGTGAAGCGTGTTACGTAAATTAAGTTTTATATGTGAATTTCGAAACATCTTTTATATATCTGTTATTGTAACCAATTATGAGAATGGGGTTCACGGAATAATAAGGAAAAAACGGTTGTTTTCAGTTCAAGGAGTATTTAACGAATTTTGTTTAAATACAAAAACATATGGAAAATATTTCTAGCAAAATGCTAATGCTAATGTTGAGCCTTTTCATATTTACTATATTTAGAACTCGATCGAGTTTTATAAGTTTACTGATAGTAAAATCATTCCAAACAAATTGAAAAAAAAAAACAATAAAATCAAACGCCACGAGAAATCATTGAATCGGCAACTATAACGTTTTAAAAACAGACTCCACAAATGTCTGCGAGAAGAGAGATATGACGAAACATGTAACACCAACTAACACAAGATACAATGGGGAATGCTCTGAAGAATTGTTTAATATAATTCCCACCTCGGCTTTCTACAACCGCACCTCCCGTCACAGAAGTGCGGTCCATCCGCATTTCCTCGATACGGAGGTGTCGCGCACTGTTCGGTCCAAAAATTATTTTATACCGCGAACCCGTAGGCTGTGGAACGAACTGCCCCAAGAGGTCTTTCCATTGAGCTACGATATGGGGTTCTTCAAGAGAGCTGTGAATAAGATTTTGCAAGGTCGGCGGCGCGCCCGCATACCCCCTGGTGTTGCAGGTGCTCATGGGCGGCGGTAACACTTACCATCACGTGGGACCGCTTGCTCGTCCGCCCACTAATTCTATAAAAAAAAAAAGATACAAGAAGGCCCGGCCCAGCAGTAACGCTGCTCGCCTGTTACACAATAATAATAAAATCAAGACCCGCGGGTTCCTAGATAAGTCCATTAATCTGCCAAGGTAGACAGCGCATCCGGGGGCGTGCCAACGTTTCTCATTCTGAACTGATGTTGGCATGTATCGCGGATATCTATGGACGACAGTATCCACTTACCATCACGTGGACTGTATGCTCGTCTGTCGGCTTTTATCTATAAAAAAATTATGACCTATAAAACCGTTGGTCAGCATTAAAATCATTATAATTAGCGATTTTAGTCGTCTGATCTTTGGCATCAGAAATCTAAGTAGGTTCAATAAAATAGGGCTCGCGCGTCAAACGAAACTTAAGACATAACAGCATTTGTATGTGAGTCAAGGCTGGTGACTGATTATAATTATAAAATGGAGTTTGAGAGTTATCTCGCGCGACCTTCACCTCGTTCGTCTACGTTCGTCTGTTGCTAACCGCGATAGCCTAATTTGTCGACACTGGTTTAAATATTTATGTAATTTTAGTTACATAATTGTCTATACGACTTGATAGCTCCTAGCAGTGATTGTACTTTCGTAGAGGCCCAAGAGTCAGGTTTGCATTAGTGGTGGGTAATCAAGACTTCTCCGAGTGTTTTAACCCACTTAATCCTGCTCCGCTTGCGGATCCAACTCCTCCTAGTTACTCCTTAACTCTTTTGATTCACCTACTTAATCACCTTCCGAGAGCGTTTCATTCCCCCTTCCTCTAACGGTTGTTGCATAAGCAAAAAAAAATTGCATCTCGATTTTGAGCCCCCGACAAGTGCCGATGCGCGATTACACCCACGATCATGATTGGCGCCGGAATCGGAATGAATAACAATTGGATGGAACAATTAAGGGATTCCACTCCGCTCGCGGATTCAACTCTTTTGATTCATTAACTCCGGAATTGTCCATCACTAGTTTGCATTTTAGAACAGTAAAATGTCAGATTCGCAGAATGCGGAAGTCGGGTAAAAGGTGGTGCCACCTCGATGTGTCAGATGTTTGTGAGCGACGGTGACTACTTAACCCCAGCATAACTTAAAGACTTCTCACCACCTCCTGATAAAGTAGCTTAAAGTAACTGTAGGTAACTGTCCGTAGCGAAAATAAGTGAGACGATTGGTTTCCATACAAGTTGACGAGCTTGCGTTGTCTATATAGTTGAACAACCATAGAGACATAGGTCTATGGTGCACAAACCGTCATGCTTACCCAATGAATGGTCTTTAATAAAATGCTGTCAAGGTCAGTTCTTAGAATCAGTGGCACGTACGTTTGCAAGCTAAAACTAGACCTCACCTTAAGTATCCCGACACAGTCGCAGGTGACCTGCCAATTCTTTGGCGGTTCCAGATCAATCTCTATGACAACGGTGCCGTCTTCCTTCCGTTCCTTGCAAGGCGTCGAGTTCTTGCCAGAGACCCGACACGCCTGGTAGAACATGTGCGGGGCGACACGACCAGTGTCCGTACCTATAAATACCTGGGAAATAAATAGGCTGAGAATTAGACTGGTTGTCCAGCCGGAAGGTGAGTCGATGATATGAGAGTTGCGGGAGAAATATGATTGAAAACAGCATGGGATCATGGAGGGTAGCATAAACGAAAGGAGACTTATAATTTCAGCTTGATTCCAAGCTCTGCTGGATGATGACTAAAGAACAATAGTAAAACACTAAAAATTAGATGTGTTTGCTGAAAGCGCAGTGTGACGACGACTTGAAGAAGTTCGTCGATGGTGGCTGGATCACAAGAATCGAAAATCTTGTGTGGTGGCGAGCCGCGGGAGAGGCCTATATTCAGCAGTGGAGAGACACAGGCTGATGGCATGGTATGTAATGCAGTATTCCAGCTATTGGGCGAATTGAGTTACTTCTCTTCCACATAAAACTGCCGTGAAACGTATAAGCGTGTTTCGTAAGTGAGATATACCAGAGTAAATTTCCTATCGCAATCTATCGAGTGGGAAGTATAACGGAATAAAGAAAGTCCTTCCCAAAGAAGAATGGGAATTTAAGAGGGCTTTCCCATCCTTTCGAATCCTTTTTTCAAGTTCTAATCTAAATACCCAAAGGTAGGCGGCGCATCCGGAGCTGTGCCAACGGTTGTCACTCTACCGTCCTTGGACGGCAGTAACCAGGTGGACAGTTTGTTAAATTGCAATGTTTTATAAAAAAAGACTTTCGAGGAGTGAGAAATGCCAGAGTCCTATCACAGTCTTGCCAATTCATTTTCAGTTTCTCTCATCTTATTTATACACTTACAACCGAAGTTCGCTATCGTCACAAAATGAAATATTACCTGTAATACAGCAGGTTTGTCGTAACCAACTAATTTGACCATTGGGAAACCATTCCCGGAGTTATCTTTGACAGCACCTCGGCTGCCTTCAGTCTGATATCTGGAATCAAATGACGTTATTATTAACATTTACTTCAATACGGAGAGCTTCTAAGTCAAAATACTTTTTTACCGAAAGATGTTACTTTTTAAGAAATAAGAAAGAGAGCTCATGTTTAGCTGACGCGCAACACTTCTGTTAATACTTTGATACCGCAATAAAGTGAATCAAAGACAAATTCTTGGGACTTTGTTTGAAACTCTTGAAGATGTAGTTCCTTGTTAGTTGAATCTACAGCGGTCATTGACGTCTGTTATCTGGTGGCATGTAACGATCAGTTTATTTGTTACTTCTCCGTGAAAAGTTAACATTAATGCAAAGAAAAGTGTCAAGAATCGACAAGTAAAGGTTATTTTCTTAAAGAGTCAGTATTTATAGAAACATAAAACGTATGTTATGCTCACCTCGCTCTATGCTGGGACTCTGGCTGGCACAGAATTTGTAGCTCCACCGTCCCATCTCTTGATCGGTTCGTCAGCGGCGCCGACAATCCCGGAGGACCAGTGTGCATTGAAGCGAACGCTCTCCGCCTCGCTAGTGCTTGTGCTAATTTACCCCCGTACTTTCCCGCAAATTTCCCGCCCAGCTTTCCGGATAACTTGCCCCCTCCGCTAAGCTTCCCACCTCCTGGGTATTTGCCGCCCAGTTTTCCGCCACCAAACTTCCCACACGACCGGTATGATTCATCCTGAAATCGCTTGCCTGGCGCTTCCGCGGCGTTTGGACTAGATATGCTGCAGCCAGCCTTTATTCTGTAAAAGGAAAAGAGATTTTTAAGTACATCTTGAAAACTTCAGATTAAAAGTTCAAATGGAAATATTTGGCGTAAAAATCAGTATTTACTGCTAAGAATCTTATTCATCTCTTTAGAGTATAAGTAGAAGAAATAGCATTCTGTAATTTTTGGATATACATATATACGTACTTAGTTGACCCTGTCGATTAGAAATTGCATAAGCATTTAATTGCAACATTGAAAGTGACAAATGATAATGGTCATGTTAATTGATGACAATGATGATGAATGAATGACATTTCCAATTAATTTCACCAAGGACTTAAATAAGGTAAAGAAACTTAATGGTAAAAGTATTTTTAAAGTTTTAAAATATGGAAGTTTCTTTTAATTGGAAGGCTAATTGTCATCTACAGTGCCCACGTCGAAGGCTACTCACGTCACTTCTTTAGTTAGCTTCAAAGAAGCTTAGATATTTGAGGGGTTCCCTACGAAAGGTGGTAGTAAAATTAGTAAACGTACGAGTGATCGTGCGTGGCCGCGGGCACCGGTGCGGGCGAATACGTCGCGACGTCAAGCGGCGTGATTGCAAGGGGCGCGGGGGCCGTGGGCGGCGGGAAGGCGTATGCGTCGTTCGCATCATCGCACTCTATCTTTACGGCCGTCTCGCTCTCACACCGCCGCCGTTTCGCCTCACTCCGTTCCCAGTCCTCCGCCGCGTCCGATCTGCGTACACCCCGCAAACTTTACATTAATATGATGTGCCGATGCTATTTAAAATTAAATTGATGACAGACATATGACAATGATTCCTTGAAAATCCGTAGTGAAAACGAAGAAAAGCATTCAAGATGAGAGAAGGAAAACTTTTTTTTATATAAAATTCATCTGTATCAAGGATGCTGATGTCGCGGTCAAGAGCCATGAGTTATTGTCAACCATAAATCAGTTGAGGGGCAAATAGTATTTATCAAACAACAGCGGAATAAAATCAACAAAAACACTTTCGGCATGTGACAGCAATACATCTGGGAGAGAAGTACACCTGCTGGCATGCGAATATCGCGTTGTTAGATTAAGTTAGCTAATGTAGATGCGATCCATGTACATCTCCCACACAACGTTTAGGATTTAGGACGTTAGGACGTTTAGGACGTAAAAGAAATTTTGTGTGAACTCTGTTTACGCCTTTCTAAACAAATTGTTAAGGAACAACATGTGAGCTCAAGACGCCAGTTTCGCTCCAATTGAGGCGATTTTTCGCATGGTTTAAGGTAGCTATCAGCTAGATGTTTGGATTTTGCTTTTCAATTGCTTGCTAACTCGTCACCAAAAACTTCGTCACGTTATCAGCTCGCGATTAAGCGTTATGACCAAAATACTGCCCACGTCACGTTAATGGCCTTGTAAATTTCCTACGCGCGCGAACAGTTTTGCTTTGCAGCATGAGGTGTGGAAGCGGCGAAGATGCCCGTCCGCTCACTGCTGGCTACCTGATTAAATATACACATTCTATAATGTCAATCGATATCGACATAATTTGCTTACACGCTCAGCCCTAGTGCTCGCTAATCGCATTCCTTCCGGACCTCTACACTGGTCGCGCGCCGAGTGTACTTATTGGCTTTTTTGAGTCAATATTTTCAATCACAATTAGTCAATCACAAGTGATACCATCTCATCTTTAAGGCCTATCTGCACAACTCATAGTTGTTAATCTATGTCACGATAGTAGCGGAGCTTGTAAGTGCCAAAAATACATATTAGCAGGTTCCGAGCTACAACGAGCGGAGTAGTGGCAAGGTGAAGACTGCACGGCGCTGATTAATTTGGGTTGATTGAGACTGACACAGAAGTTAGGCAGATAAGAACTTTTATCATGAGAATGACGTTCGAAATGAGATGCAAATTATAGTAGGTAAAGGAAGTATGTTAGAGGAAGATGAAGCATCAGAGTGACTAAGTCGTTGGAAATGAGTTAGGCCCGTTATGTTCGAGTAGGTATACACGTGGCGGTGGGTGACGGCGGGTGAGCACACGTGGACTCTTATTTCTTCTAAGTACGTGGACGTTATTTTCTTTATTAGAAGATTAACAGAATATGCAGGACATGTAAAATTTGATACAACAGAACATGTCCTGCCACTATTAGGTTTTCGTAATATTCTAAACTTATTTCATGCATTAAAAGTCATTATTAATTAATTGCATATGACATTGTTAATTAAAATGTTATGTATATTTAAAATTGTTGTTTGCATATTATCATAACGTCTACTATACACTGATATTAAGTATATGCGGAAGGGAATAACTAGATAAGAATGTAATTCCTAAAGGAGCTTCTGGGATATTTTCTAGAATGTGATACCTCAACAATTCCATTAGAATGGAATTGTTGGGACGGAATCGCTTAATCTTCGTTATGATAATAAATACAAAACAGATAATAGCAATCAGTGCATATTTATATCAGCATAAGATAATATGTTTAGGGATAATGTACGTGCATTTATGCGTTATCGTGTACAAAGCTGTAGGTGTAAACATTTCGCTGAGTGCGCGCGCGCGCGCCCATGTAGCGCGTTTCTCGCGCAACTGCACCGTATTAGTAGGAAAATGTTAACACTTTTTTTTATGTAATTACGAGTACTACACCGTGACGGTAATGATTTGTCTAGCTGGTTTCAAAACAGTTTTTGTAGGTAGACTAGGTCAAGAAAGTGGTTTCCCAGTTTTTAAAGAATGTTTTTACTACTGAAAATATCTCTAAGGTTCATGAAATTCGATTCTAATACTGAAAGAGATGCACAATATGACGTAGTAGTTGACTGTAAGCTAATAAAAATCATATACCTAGTCTGGCCGTAAATACCGTTACAATAAAGACAAATAAATAATATCAAAATTAAACCTACATAGAAAGTTACGTATCTCTGCTACTAATCGTTGAGGAGTGCCCTCATGAGCAGACAATCCTGGCTGCAGCATCAGTTCATGGTGAAGATCATGTTTAGTTATCAAAATTAAACGTATATGCAAAGTTTCGTGTGCGTGCTACTAACCGTTGAGGAGTGCCCTCGTGAGGAGACAATCCTGGCTGCAGCATCAGGTTATTTCTATAATTTTAGTGTATTGTCATCAGAACTGAACAAGCATGCAAAATTTCAAAGTCATAAATTTAGAGGAAGTGGTTCAAATTTGGCTTGCAAGATTTGTCCCAAACTAACAGGTGAAGTTAAATAAAAGCTTGTAATAAAAAGGTTTTCTCATTTTGGCGCCAATCGTTATTAAATATTGTATTGATATTAAAATGGAGTGGGGTGATATGTAATGAAAACCGTATTGCTGTCATTCTCCATAGCCAAATGCAATTTTTAAAACTCTCCATCCGCTTGGTATTAGCCGAACGTTTGTGTGCCGGACTATTGATAGGTACATTGGAACATCCTCTGTTTGTGACAGAAACAGGTGTGGCCGTCCACATACTAAACAGTTAGATCGTCTATGTGTAGCTGTGAAGGTGAGAATCGGAAGAAATCCCGTTTGGAAGCAAAAGATTTTATCCAGAGAGATGAATATACCACCCAGAACCATGTCACGTATTTTAAAGATAATTAAGGTTTTGCTCCTTACAAAAGACGTAGGTACTGATCATTTCTTAACTGATAATAATTTAAAGAAAAATAGGGTTGACAAATCAAAACAACTTCTTCGGCGGAACACAAAGGGAACGCACAGATAAATTTTATTTACGGACGAGAAAATGTTCACCATTGAGGAACATTTTAACAAGCAAAATGATCGAGTTTATGCTCATAATTCTAGAGAAGCTGCTCAATTGGTCAATAGGGTGCAACGTGGCCATTATCCGGCTACAGTAATGGTTTGGTGGGGTGTTAGCTATCAAGGAGTGACTGGACCATTTTTTTTTTGTGAAAATGGTATTAAAACGTCGGCTAAAGTGTCTCTAGATAAGAATGTAGTAAAGCCTCTTAAGAATACCCTGTTCCATAACCAAGAATGGTCCTTTCAGTAAGACCAGGTCATGAGGCTCGCTCAACACAGGTGTGGCTAGAAAAAAATATTCCAGACTTCATTAGAGCTGAAGACTGGTCGTCATCTAGTCTCGATCTTAATCCGCTCGATTATGATTTATGGCCTGTTTTAGAGAGCATGGCATGCTCTAAACGCCACGATAATATTGAATTCCTAAAACATGCCGATTTTCCCACTAATTCTAATAAATACTGTATCCTGTGATGAAAAAACCTTCAAATCTAGTCAGCATGGACGCCTACATCTTTGGCGTTACAATTCGACTCGTTATAGAGAAGCTCATGTAGTTACCCAATAGAGTCTGGCCAATTTCAACAAATATTTGGGGTTGGATGACAGCTGATGGTGTTGGAGAGCTGTGATCCCCGTGTGTTACCAACAGTCCGAAGTGTTTACCCGGAAAATTAAACAAACGGCGGCTACACACAATATTAATGTCGTTATGTTTAAAGTCTTTTAAATGTAGCTTGATTAGAATGACAGCTGTCAAAGTGTCTCGAATAGTACTGGGACAATAATGATCAAATCGATCAATAAACACATCGACAATGTGTTTATTTATTTACTGAGTGTCAGTCATGTTACAAATAAAAAATACCTGTGCGTGTACCTACCTATGACAAAAACCGTCTGTGATTTTTAGATTTCTATAGAGCACTATTTGAGGCACTTTGACAGCTGTTATTCTAATCAAGCTAGATTTAAAACACTGTACATGTAATATTTATGTCATTACATAGTCATTCAAGGGAGTTTCCTGTTCTTTTATTATGCTGGTCCAGTTTGGAACCATAGTAGTTTTAGGTTTAAATCGAGTCACATAGGGTAATGTAATCCCGTGGTTTTTGTTTTTATAAAGAGAAAAGGTATTTTGTTGTTCATTATAAAATGAAAATGAATCGAGTGACTTGTTTCAATAGTAGAAGATAGATGTAAAGATAAAATACCTAGATTTTATCTTAGCATATTAGTGGAAAATCAAATTTCTCGAAATAAATTACCATTAGTTCCATCAATTCAAAATAAGAACACGCAGCAAAGCATAGACGTCATTACAATAAATGATAAAAGACAGAAGTAGTTATTGTCAGATTGTTCTTGCAAGCGAAAATAGTCCTTATCGTTCTATGATTATCAACGTTAGGGTGGTAAACCGGTTTCTTTGCCGAGCGTACATGCTATAAAATGCAGCTCTCTGCCTGTGGGCCTGTGGGTCATCAGCGAACGTTGGCGCCTTTGGAGTTGATAGGCATCGTTGGTGATTTTGGAAAAAGAATTAGGAAGATTGAGGAATATGGAGGATTTATTATATTATTACACGCCTCCTTCCGTGGGATGGGATGAAATAGGAAGTGGAAAATACATCGGGATGACGTGTTTACCTGCATTGTAATTTATCCCGTTATATTGTTAGACATGTCTCGTATATTGAATACAAGTGAAGCGTGTAACGTATTGCCAGTAATCAAAGTGCTATGAACTGTGAATGCATGATAGACTATGTCAAAAAGTAATTAGGATGAAATTGCGCAAAATAAAGCCTTATAAAATTCATGCAAATATAAGTAAATGAAAGAGTGAGTGATATAATCGGATTTTTACCAAAATCAGATTAAAGTACTTTTAATATCCAATTTATAAAAACATACATGTCTTTGTATGAAACTATTGTACATCTTGCCTTTTGCCTTTTTTCTTTAAAATTCTTCTTTTCTTTTGTTTCATGTTATGTGAGTACAATAAATTGTTAAATAAATAAATAAAATTAAATATTGACATTCGCTTCACAGATTTTACACTGATATTAGAGATATTTATGGTATTCGCTTTATGAGTTTTTAATTATCACTAACTCTGCGATGAAGGAAAAAATCACAAGGAAAACGCGTGTGCTCGAATTGAAGAAGAAATTTGAAGTGAAGCGTCCAAATTTCTTTTTAAAAATTCCATTAGCGAATTGCTTTTCATGAGAAGTACAAATCATGGCGAGTTTGTACGTTCAAATATGAAAATTAATCCAGAATCGCACGGTACTTTACTGCATCTATTGCGAATTTGTGACTTAAGTTTTTGTAATGTGGACCGGCTGTAAGGCAATAGCGGTTGGTTTAGAGATACATATTAAGTTAATAAATGTTCAACTAAATTTTAAGTTAAACATCTATGTGTAAACCAAACGTTAGGTAATGCTACCTATTCACTTGTTAATTTACATTCCGGCTTACAGAGTAGGTAGAGGGTCGTGTGATGTGGGCTGGCTATAGAATATCAGCATCTCGTCCCGTGAGTGTCGTTAAGGGCAACTAAAGGATAACAAAGCGGCTGCCACAAGTCCTGGGTAACTACACCCCACTAAAAGAATGGGCTCGCTAATCCGCTTGGCCAGTGTGGCGTTTTAGGGTCTTACACCTCTCATGAACATTGTCTTGTGCATGAGGAGGCATGGGCCTCCTATGGATATGGATCCAACAGTGGATGCTGAAATGGCTGGCTGCATTGCATTGCACTGCAGATAGATAGATAAACTCTTTATTTAACACCAACACATGTTGCCAAAAAGACAATTTAAGTAAGTAAGACTTTAAGTACAACCAGGCGGCCTTATCATCAAATCGATCTCTTGCAGACAATTCATAACAATATCAAATAATGGTAGATGGAATTTTAGACAGATTTTTAATTTATAATTTAGTTAACCGCTTATCAACTTAATATGTCTAAACCGGTTTTTAAGGCCTTAAGAGGGGAGGATGACTAAAGCGAATTTAAAAAATAGGTATTTTTACTTTGTATTGCTGTCTCGGGGGTAGATATTTAGAGAAAGAGACAGTTGCACTTCGAGGTGATAATACCTATAAAAAATTTAGAAAATCCGACATTTCGTATTCCCCCGTTTTCTCCTACAAACAGGGGTCGATTTTTTTTCTGATTTGCGTCAAGGAATAGTTTCTCTGTGTCTGTACGTTTTGATTTTTTAAATAAGAGTTGTTAAATTTGCACACCGGGCTGCTTTTATGCAGCGTTTTAACGGGGCATTTTTTTATTTTTGGAGGGTTCTAGCTCCTATAAAAAAAAACACTAATGAAAGAAATCAAAACGTAGGGACATGCTCATGGTAGATATCTGGAATATATTAAAAATACTTGCCCTATTGCTAGAATTCAGAGAGAAAACAGAGGAATAGGTTTATATGGACAAGACGGTGTTGTCGTCCCCTCTTGAAGGCCGGTTAGACGGCCGACAAGACGGTGCTGCCGTCCCCTCTTGAAGGCCGGTTAGACGGCCGGTTTAGACGGTTTAAGTTTTAATTTACATATGTATGTATAAACCAAATGTTAAGTGGCAATACTTACCTTCTCACTTGTTGTTTAAAACCTGATTTATACATACATTTTTAAAATTCAGTTAAACACTTATCAACTTAATACGTGTAAATCGGCCTTTAGTTCCTTAGTGAATACATAGCATACAGCATTACGGATTTAAACGATGTGCGGGATGCTCGTATGTGACCAAAACGAGTTTAACGCTTCTCACCTGTTGACAACATGCCTCTGATCGTGATCCGGACCTAGACCGCTGTCGTTACTGTTCTCGCAAGGGTCAGGCGGCCTCAAAGAGCGTGCGTTCTGTGCGTAATGGGCCAATTTGGCAAATTTGCCTAAATGCGCGAGTTTGCCCGGGTGGTGCGCCATCTTGCCCGGATGCGGCATTTTGCCCGCGTGCGATATTTTGCCCGGATGCGCGAGTTTGCCCGGATGTGTGCGTTTATGCGGCACCCGCATCACCTTTCTGTGAACGCGGGCACTCATCGTCGCTGTCGTTGACATGGTCATTTTCATGCCTGAGGACAAGGAGAAAAATAATATTAATTTGATACATAACAACGATTATATTATGAAACTTGAAACCAGTTTCTTTACAAGTACTTTTTTGCGATAAACTGTTTAGTTTATTCGGTTTTGATACAAAATGATCAGGAACAAAATTTTAAAAACCAATCTAATCTATAAATTCCGTGTCGTATCCACGTGGACGGTGGGATGATTGAACTTTAATGAATTTGGCTGTATTATGTTCTTATGATCTTACAAGTCTTACATTTACAACCTTACGTTTCTTGTAATCGTCAGGTAAATGACTGAAACAAGTTACTTGGACAGTACTTAAAAAATGTCTAACCAAGTACAGTGAACACATATGGTATGTGTGTTCACGCGTCAACGAAAGAACCCAAAGTTTTATAATTATATTATAATTTTATAATTCTCTACACTAATATTATTATAAAGAGGTAAAGTTTGTAAGTTTGGATGTAGGAGGTAATCTCTGAAACTACTAATCCGCTTTCAAAAATTCTTTCAGCATTTGAAAGGTACATTATTCCAGATGGACATTATTATGTATATATATTATGTGGAAAAAAATTGACGGGCATGCAACGCGTGCCGGGCACAGCTAGTAATTTATAATTTTACTGACAGTTTTATAATATGTTGTTGAGTAATCAATATAATATTAACATCGGTTTAGTTTCCAGGTGAACCGTCGATTTAAATAAGGTGACAACTTTATTATATCTACATCATTCCAATAAGTATCTTTAGTAAGATTCTAAACTCTCGTTATCTAAATTGTTATGTAAACGGGTTACTCACGATTTATTATAGCCAATATTTCGGTCGAGTTACACGTACCGCGGTCGCGGTGTGACTGTGGAGGTGCGTGAAGCTACTGACTACTCGCTACTGACGGACAAATCTATCTACCCTCCGTCGTGTTCGTTTTTCATTCACATGCCCGCACTGAACTTGTTTTTGTTGATTAAGTTCCTTGCACACTTTACTAACAATACCAGAAATGGACCGAAATATCGGCTATAATAAATAAATAATAAATCGTGAGTAACCCCGTTTAGATAAAAATTATTATCTTTAGTACGAGTACCTTTAGATTTACACGAGATCTAGCAGGAAGTTAAACTGTAGCAGTAACTAGCCTTTATTTTTTCACTTTTTAATTTGCACTGCTGCACATGGGCCTCGGCGTGCACATTAAAGATAATGCATCCCTCCTGGAGGGATGTAGGATTTTTAACACGCAAGAGGGTTGGCGAGTTCACTCTTTTAGAGGTGGTGTAGTTCCTCAGGAGTTGTGACACCAACGGGAAGTGGTGGGGTGGTGCTAATGTAAAGGCGGCCCACACCAAACGGTAATAGTGAAAGTTAAAATTAAATTAAAAGTGGTGAATATTTATGTATATATTAAATTGGGTCCCTAATTATTCCTATAGAAAAGTACAGACATAAAAAAGACTCACAGATTCATTTCCAGGCAAATTATATTACATAATCATATACGAGTAAAAATAAAAGTACATATCGATATGTTACGACATATCATTTACGAAAGCAATTATATATATATGCCTTTTGAGTGTAATAAAATATTATCCATGACATAGTCGTTATGCAATGAATACTACCTTAACCAACGTCATATAATATACAATCCATCATCATCACATCAGCGGAAGTGATTCGCTGTCATGAAGCCGTTTCTGGCGATGCACGATGGCGTCTGGAGCCAATGACTAATGTAAGAGATCGCAATCTTTATTTTGCAGTCCAAGTGTCATAATTCGAGTACTCTAATACAATGAGGCGCGACTCCGAATACGTAAGTACCCCTACTAGGTATAAGAGACGTTTCACACATGCGGCGGCAGAGACGTGCGGCAGAACGTATTGTATCCAAAGGACGTACTACAGAAATATACTTTAAATCGTCTAGCTAAACCGCGTAATGACCAAGAGGTGTAAGTTTTTGTAACACAGTACAGCAGTATAGCCGTTTATTGTAGAGAGCCTTGCGTTAGGCGGATGGATTGGATGCATCCCTAGATATGTGCAGTTTTGTTTTGCAGATTTTCTTGTTAATAATACGACATGAGTCTAGGTTTTAACGCTAAGTTGACAAGTAATGATATGTAGCCACTTACTTTTAATTTTGCACTTCATGACAATCATTGCTTGCTGATACTTAAGTTTAAGTTCTTTTTTATAGTAAGTCTATAAAGTGCGAGGAGTATACATATAAAGGATAAAGGAGTTTATAATCCTCTATAAAGGAGAGGAGGCTTTAGTCGGGCCAGCCTGACGCACGGTCACGCATAGCTTTTGCCATACCATATAATATTATAACTTAATTATAAGAAATGTGTGAAATCACATATATGAAAAATAAAAAAATGAACCCGTATGAACAGTCCCTTAGGACGTCCATACACTAACAATGTTACAACATGTTGGAGATAACACGAATCGAATAAAATATTAGCTTTCAAAGTACGTGCCCTTAATCTATGCACTTCAGTTTCGTACGTTGAGGATAGACAACATGACATGAATTTATAATGCCATAGATTTCGGAATTAGTACGCGTTGTAAATATGAAAAGAATCTCGCCTGAGGTTTTACTGTCTTCCTCTCTTATCTGCCATCTACTTATTACCACAGAATAACAAATAGTACACGAGTATAAACTATGAATAAAGGGAGTATCAGCATTGTTAGTTATACGAGTCAGAAACAATGTCAGCCTGTGACATTCCAGTGCAGAGCACAGGCCTCCCCTAGTAAATTACTAGGGGGTTTCAAACCATAATCCGCCACGCGGAACCAGTGCGGTGATTGGTAGATAAATATGAGCCGGATTTTTTTTTTAACGATAAAGTACTGTCAGACAACTGAGAACTTCAAGTTCTCTTAAAAAAACAGACTTGAAGGTCCCAAGTCCACTCACGCAGTGCATAAGGGCATTGGTACTGGTTTAACACACGAAACACCTGTTGAATTTTTTGTTGTTTACCTTCTTTTTAAGCTTCCTTATCCCATGTTTCCGCAAGCATAAAATTTAAATAACTATATATTTCGTTATCTAAGCAAAGGGACCTTATTGTCGGTATTGACCTTTGACTTTGGTTAAGATTTTCTTATTTAATATTTCGTTGTTTCAAAATCCTGTTTAAATAGAAACATGGTCTTAACATCTAATTTAAAAGATAAAACAGAAAATTATGTTATTTTATGAAGGTGTTTTTTATTTTAAACGTGTATTTTCTGAGACTTGGACTATAAAAGCGGCCGACCAGAACCGCATTGATGCTTTCGAGATGTGGTGCTGGAGAAGAATTCTTCGGACTCGATGGACAGCATTTCAGACAAACGCACCAATTCTAAAGAAACTTAAGATAGTTATCTTAACTAGGCTATCCACCACCTGCCTCCGTAGAATTCTTGAGTACTTCAGTGATATTGACAGAAAGAGACACAACAATTTCGAGGGACTCACAGTAAATGCTAGGTGGAAGGGTGGAAGATACCGCTAGGACATAGTCGGATGCGTTGGTCTGACCGGATCCACGCCACTCTCAACACCAACATCCACGAGGCATTGAGTACCGCTAAGAGCTGTCAAAATTTATTCCATGGTTGCGGTTACGACCCTCAGTGATGAGGACAACGATGCAAGGAAGAGGAGGAGGATGAACGAGTGGTGTCGGCTGGCTTCAGAATAGCACCATGCTAACTCTTCCCGTGGGTAAAGGCCCCGAGGAACTGTTCCAGCTCTAAAAGAGTGAACTCGCCAGCCGTTTATGGCGTTCGTTCTATGGCGTTACGTCCCTCGTGCACAAGGCAATGTGCCTGAGCACGCTGGTGTCCTGCAGTTGATGTTAAAAGAGCTGGTTACTGTTAGGTCTTGCAATAGGATATTTCAGGCCATTAATGAAATGTTAGCGAGGCGTAGTGACATAGATGAAAGCATCTATGTCATTACGTCTCGCTAATGACAGACATCTCAAATGAGTGGGTTCTGAGCAGGTATTATCGATAGAGCAGCAGACTGTGTAAATGTAAATTCATAGAGATTCGTTATCAAGAATGTACGAATGTACTGTAATGTTAGTACCTTTTGTTATCTATATAAATAAAAATTAAATGCTGTTCGTTGGTAAGCGGATCGCTCGAGAACAGCTGGATCGATTTGGCTATTTTTTTTTTAAATGTTTGCAATAGTCCGAATAAGGTTTTTAGGGAAAGAAAAATTGGAAAAGTTGCCCGGAAAATTTGAAAATTCGGGAAAAACTGAAAGTGCTTTTTTCTATGGGGTTTTTGTATGAATTTATTGAAATTATTGTATTATTGATATTTGGATAGGACAACGTCTGTCGGATCAGCTAGTTATTAAATAAATAAATGTGTCTGCTCAGTTATTTTATATCTACGAGTATATATAAAAGTATTTGTTCATATATATGTTTGTATATATTATATGTTCGTTATTATTTCAATTTAAATAACATACATAGTATAGTAATTTATATACTAAAAGTAAAATTGCACCGGCGTTTCTGTTTGATCTGCTGGTTGA
The DNA here is from genome assembly GCA_914767545.1 of Sesia apiformis. Taxonomy (NCBI): domain Eukaryota; kingdom Metazoa; phylum Arthropoda; class Insecta; order Lepidoptera; family Sesiidae; genus Sesia; species Sesia apiformis. The sequence goes on along the minus strand of OU611949.1, from coordinate 21,804,829 downwards.
CTGGTTGAAAATGCTGTAAAGCATATAAGTGTGCGATTTGTACACGTCAAATTTATAGAACGAAGGCGGCAGACGAGCAGTGATGGTGGTAAGTGATAATGCATACCAACATCAGTTTAAAATTTAAAAGTGAAACGTTGGTCGGACCGGGTCGGACTGACTGCGCTAACCTTAAAATGTCTGTCAAATACTTATCCAGTAAAATATGTGGGAAAAAAAATCTCATCATTTTCACCAACAAAATTAGCACGTTAGTTATGAAATTGGTCGTACACCAAAATAATTGACCATCGTGTAGGTCGTTGCTATTTGCTAATGGTAACGATTCTATGACGTCATCTCGCAAAAAGCTCGTTCGGTCATTAACAGTCTACGGATATTGCTGCACATAAAATTTATTCATCATCGTAAATACGATTCCGATTGATGACAGTCGATACATTTACTACTATCGGTAATGGTCTACTTTGATCTTTGATGCGGAGGTATGAATAATTCTAAATCAAGTAAGTATAAACACGGCAGCCTGTTTGTTTGTGTAGATACGCTCCCAAATCTCAGTACTCAATCGATCATAATTTTTGGCAGATATGTTTAACTAAAATAAGCAGACGGTCGTTGAAATAATAAATCATGATTATAATGAATATCCATCAAAAATATTGATTTTTTTAATGTCAATATTAATTGACAATCGCATATAAAGATACTCAAATGTACTGCATTATTTCCTATATTTTCCTATTCCGTTTAACATACGTATGTGTTTCGGTAGTGAGTGAAAGCCAGAGCCCATTCCGATGGCATCCTATCTATCTATACATAGAATAAAACCTATATACAATAAAACTGTAGTACCAGCGTGTCTGTACATTGAATATATTTACTAAAAACTGATTGGAGCGATGAAGGAAGAGCATCAGAATACAAAAAAGACGATATTGAAATTTTTTGTCTGTATGTCTGTTCGAACACGCTAATCTCCAAAACTACTGCACGCATGTTCATGGGGTTTCCACAGGTTAATTAATCTTAGCTTGGCGCTTCGAATAGGCTTTGTTTCATCGAAATCGGCTGACGGGAAGAAAAGATATCCCAATTTAGAGTTTAAAAACTAAAATTCCACGTTTTCAATAAAAACAATAAAACGTTTGCAAATGTTATTGTATATACATAATATGACACGAAATGATTTAATTAGCACCATAGAAATGAACCATGAAAATTGAACAATGCAAAAACACAAGCAACTAATACAGATCTCCTAAACTCTAGACATACCTACATTATTGTACGTACCTTATTAAATACCTTATACAATTATAAAATAAAAAATATTTTCTAGTTTACAGGAAGTGATAAAGTTACGCCATCATAGTGCGGCCTCGCCCCAGCTCGCAATGACACTGAGCGTTTTTCCTTAGGGATTTATAATGGACTGGTCTTCCGCGTTACAATTCCTCGATGTCGGCCCTTGGCCCTCGATGTTAATGGTCTGATAATATAACTACAGTCACCTAAGGCCCTTACAACTTATTACGCTGATCGTTGTAGTGAGATAAGCGCGACTAGTTTTTAATTTCTATTTGTAATTTTCAAAAGATACTGGCGCTATTTAGTCTACATAGCTGCTAATACTGCTCTGGTTCGATATTATTTGAGGACCCCAGAGGTAAAGGGGTCTAAGTGACAAAATTTATGTTTTGAGATAATTGAACCAAAAGTCAACAAAATTTTGTAATATGGAAAGTTATTTTTTTTTTGTTTTGACCATTTTAGGCCAACACTTTGGCCATTTGCTTCTAATTAGTACTAACAATAGATTATTAAAATCACCTGTGTTACATTTTACGTAACACGTTACGTATTTTACGTTACATTTTCACCTGTGTTACGTGTTACCTGTGGAGCAGTGTTAGCGTGCATTACTAGTGGTGAAGGGGCAACACACTAGGTAGCAGCACCTGTCAGGGAAATCACTTGGATCTCCTCACCACTAAAAAGAATAGTATTTTAACAGTCTGTTACTGCATCTAACTCAACCCCGGTGACTCTTGAAAGGCCACTAGGGCCACAAGAACTATACATACACGATGTTGAGGCAATCAGGTTTTTTAGTCGGTAGGAGTCCGACACTACCTGGTACCACCTAGGCTGGCCCAGCCAGACTAGATGGTACCAGGTGTCCCATGCAGGATTTTTCCTGATTGTCTCTCCTAACAAAAAAAAAAAAAAAAAATCTAACTCAATTCTTTCGAAAATGTCACTTAGACCCCTTGACCTCTGGGGTCCTCATTTGTAATTTTCAAAAGACACTGGCGCAATTTAATCTACATAGCTGATAATACTGCTCTGGTTCGACATTATTTATTATACGTATAAATTAATATAAGCGTCTAAGATTTCGAGAATATCTTCATTGTGATTTACTTCGTGTTACGTTAAAAGTATATAGACATTTGTGATAAATTCCTTCGTCGTGTAAAATGAACTGTAAACGTGACACGTCCTTGCATTACACGCTGCCGCCGCTTTAGTCCGGTTCTCGGCTCGAGTCGAGGCGTTTATTGATCGACGCCACGACAACATGGGACGCGACTTCACTTATTTTTAGTTTTAATCAAGTTACAAGTTCAATTGTAACGTTTTTCTTACTTTTACCGATTCCGAGCTGACTCTTGTGGAATGTATCGCCATGACGGACAGACAGACGGACAGACAAGCGGCAGAGCTTTGTTCACTTTAACGAATTATTTTCATACCACTTTTTCTTTCTGCTTTATTCCCTTGTTGTGTATGTATATTATCATATAGGTATATATTTAATTATTATTATATTGTTTTATTAGTATTATTTTTATTAATTTATTGCATAGCCTACCTCTTAAGGCTAAGGCCGCCTATTGTTTCCGTATATGGTATGACGATAATAAGTTAAAACAGGAATGCAAGAATTTTCATTCACTCATTTCATAAAGAGGAGCACAGAATATTAATTAATTTATATTAATTAATACTGCATATAATAAAAATGTAACTAATCGCTGTCTGTACATGGAAGATAAATGAGAAAAACTATTATTGGGGGCCTTTATCAACGCAATAGAACCCAAAACAATGATCGTTAGAATTTTGGTCTGTTTGTCTGTGTGTTTGTGCGCGCTAATCTTAGAAACGGCTCAACCGATTTGGGTGCGGTTTTCACTAATGTATTGTGGTAAGCTTCACTTAAAATTTCGCGTTTGTTTTATTTCAATCAGTTCATAAATAAAAAAGTTATATCAATTTAAAGAATCACGTCGAATAAAGACGGTGTTTATAAACTAAAGTCCACGCGGACGATGTCGCGGGCAACAGCTATATTAAATATATCTTTATAATAGTCATTAGATATCTGAAAATCTTACAAATTCCCATAAACAATATAAGCAAGACAGTAATCTTTAATAATGAAACATACGACATGCGTTACCAATACTAAAGTCATCAATAGTCATCATCATAAATAAATATTGTGTTGTGATTGTGACGTATTCGACGACGACGACGCGACGGTGACTGATGAAATCACAGAATGAAACATTAATACGAAATGGTAATGGAAATAGATTTGTTTCAAACGTAAACAAATGTTATATAATTTATAAGCATATGACAATCGAGTGACTTTAAAATTGTTCTGATAGAAAAATTGTTTGCTGGCTAACAGTGAATATACTAACAATACTATAATTAGCTTTTAGAAACTTAAGGAAATTTTGGCGAATATTTAAAAAATAATCATTACGTGTCATTTATTTACCACTCGATAGGATAGTCCAGTGAGTTATTCGACCAATCGAAGTTTGCACAAATCCAAAATCCATTGCAGCTCATTATCAATTTATTCAATAAGCGGTTAAGTGGGGGCCAACCGCAAATATAACGTTGTAGAATAAACGTATTGAAGCTACAGTCACAAAAATAAACTTTAAAATCATCGTGATAACTTGTTTATGAACGCAAAATAAGTTTGTAACCGTGGAAACGCTCGGTTGCTCAACACATTACGTTAACATTATTGACCACAATTGATTACACATCCACCGGTTTGTCAGGCTTCTTATTTATACATATTCATTAGGAACACAATTTCATATTATTAGATAAAATGATCGAGAGCTAATGATGCGCTGCAAAAATCGATACAAATGTCACAGTCATCGGGTGATATTAAGTGTATTCGTTTAGTACATATTGAAGTACTACGGGAGGTCGTTACCCTGCGCGTGGCCGAGACTAGACCCGACTTATCGACTGTTATCGGTCGACTTCGTGAAACCGGCGAAAGTCCACCGTACGGACGGTACCACCTGACCGCCCGTCGAACTACAATGATAACATTTCCCGGTTGTATGAAACAATTTTGCGTTCACTGGGAACTATCGAAAGCGAAGTAAGTTTCTGTTATTGGAAGGACACAGCATAATATAGACACAGTCGCTGTGGATCTAGCGGCTCATATTCTTATTTAACTCGGAAGCGTTTTTAGTTAACTTCAAAGGAACTGTACTATCATTTATTCTGAGGGGGAGAGTGCACGCTGCAATCCAACAGCCACTGGGCGCACTCGACTACGTTACCCCTCTCTCACTGAAGACTACCTTGAAATGTACTGCATTTCCCACTTTATCTTATTTCCCCAATGTACGTACGTGTTTCGGTAGTGAGTGAGAGGTGTTAGAGACCATTCCCATCCTATCCCTCCCCATTTTCCCAATCCTTTCTCCAAATCCATTCCTATATCTCCAAAGGTAGGCAAGACTACCTTGAAATGTACTGCATTTCCCACTTTATCTTATTTCCCCAATGTACGTACGTGTTTCGGTAGTGAGTGAGAGGTGCTAGAGACCATTCCCATCCTATCCCTCCCCATTTTCCCAATCCTTTCTCCAAATCCATTCCTATATCTCCAAAGGTAGGCAGGTGCATCCGGGGGCATGCCAATGCTTGTCATTGTTGGCACGTCTCGCGGATGTCTATGGACGACAGTATCCACTTACCATCATGTGGACTGTATGCTCGTCTGCCGCCTTCGTTCATAAAAAAAAGACATTGTCGCATACATGAGAACTTAAAAGCTAACATAATGAAAAATAAATAGTGTTACAAGTCCGGCGAACAAAGGCTACAGACTATACTATAATTTACTCCATAGTTTGTTCCTTTTATTAATCCCAAGTATGGTTGGTGTCTTTATTAATCCCAAGTATGGTTGGTGTCTTTATTAATCCCAAGTATGGTTGGTGTCTTTATTAATCCCAAGTATGGTTGGTGTCTTTATTAATCCCAAGTATGGTTGGTGTCTTTATTAATCCCAAGTATGGTTGGTGTCTTTATTAATCCCAAGTATGGTTGGTGTCTTTATTAATCCCAAGTATGGTTGGTGTCTTTATTAATCCCAAGTATGGTTGGAGTAAGTTTACTAGCCGTCACATGAGCTTTTATGATGTTATAGAATGAAGAACAGTTGCTGATGGGAATATTGGTTTCTTGGTTAGTGATAACTTCGAAAACGTGGTGATGAACAAATGCGTAATATCAATACAAGAACAATATTCCAGTTTTGGTAATAATTCGTAGGCACTTCTGATGTGGATATCGTAATATGTATTATTGGGTCGTAACATATCGTAAACATGGAAAATGCTCATTATTGGGTCAGCAATGTCATGTGACGCGCGAATGTTAACAATTATATTAGAAACGCGGGCATTCTGATTAATTGTGTGCAATATATGTCAATAGATACTAGTCTTTAGTTTTGATCAAATTATATAATTTGTTTTATGTCTTCGCCTTAACTATTACGTCTGGCTATGATACCAAGATGCACTTTGGACTACTGAGCCACTGGAGTAAGAAAGTAAATTAATACGGTTTTGCTGAAAATGATTTTAAATTTCATTTCAGATCCTACTCCCCGTTTGAGGAGTTTATGGTAACTATAGATTATAGTCGATAAGTATATAAAACTAAATCTATATTAATAAAAATATAATAAAGAGAGAGTGCGAATTTTATGAGTTTGTGTGTATGTGGAGGGTAATCTCCGGAACCAAAACACCTATTTGAAAAATTCTTTCACCATTTGAAAGGTACATTATTCCAGATGGACATAGGGTATATTTGAAATTTTGAAAAAAAAAATTGAGAAAAAATCCGAAGCGAAGCGAGGGCAGGTCGCTGGTCGCTAGTTATTAATAGCTTCGTTCGCGGTAAGGATTCTGTTGCGGACAGCCCACAATAAGTGAAATCAAGTGCGAAAACAATATGTGATATGTGTAGCCATTTAGTAATTGTCTAATTGTGAAGAGTAGAAATATTGTATAACGTGTATAGCGATAAGAGTATGTACGGTGTATAGAATAAGAATGTTATATAATATGTGTAGGATAAGATAATTGTGTATATAGTAACGTAAGATGTAGTAAATAAAGAGAATTTGATACAAGTTGCTCAATAAAGAGAGATGCGAGGGAGGTGTTATAACTGAGGGCCTACGTACATGAGAGATTAGAGATAGCACGCTACACTAACATGAGAGGCCTACACGACCTAAAACCCTATACAAATAGTTACTGAGTAAATAAATGCAGAAAGTTAAATATTGATAGAAAACAAATCCCATGCGGGCGCTTCTCACGTGGGAGAAGCGACGCCGAGTACAACATCTGGCGCATGGCGTTTTCTCGGAATTAGGTCGTGTAGAAACCAACGCGCTAGAGCGAGAGGTACGCATGGGCGCTTCCCACGTGGGGGAGCAAGACAAGACGAGAGTACCGTTACGGCGACTCCGGAAACGGCTCGCCGTAACAATGGGGACTGCGCGAGGTAGCGTGCTATTGGACAAAAGGGCGGAAACCCTCGGTTGCAAACATCCCTTGTTGAGCAGCTTGTATTGAGAATATAAATGGGGCCAATCTGGCCAAAATACACAGTCGTCAAACAGCAGTCCTACGAGTATCACTTCGACCACCCGGCACCTCAAGAAAACCCTCCGACTAGCCGACCTCAAGAGAACCCCGCATACATGAAGAGCGAGCGGCATACAATCATTCAAGTTGGGCACTCAGATGCCTCGTCTGTCGTCACCCGCCGCCGCGAACACTAGCGCGTCTTTCGCTCGTATACGACCGGTCGGCCCGCCGAGCCATTATTAGTGCGCCGGTCGTCAACAAGCTGGTCCTTCGAGCCGGATCTGTGCAGCTACATTGCACCATCAGCACCACAACGTTCCGGCCATGAAGACGCGCAGTAATTCGCGAAGCCAGTCGGGCTACGATACCGCGTTACCGCCCGCACAGCCGTCGCCCGCTGCGACGGCCCGCGTTACCGCCGTCGCCTCCGACGCCGCGAGGGGCACCGTCACCGATGACGTGTTGCCACGACACGCGATCGCCACTTCCACGAGGGAAGCCGCGAGAGAGCCGGCTCTCCGCCATGCCGCCGCTACCGCCCCGCCGCAGGGGGCGGCGCTGGATGAGCGTTCCCAGCGAGTGCCCGGCATGCGCGCGTTCACCGAGCCGCCGCATTCGTCGTCGAGGACGTCGGGCAGCACCGTGCAGCCCGCGTTGCCCGCCCGCGAGCGAGAGCCATACGCGTCGTCGCGAGTACCATCCCCGGAGGGGTACAGACACATCAGGGGGGGGGGACATGCCGCTACAGCTAGCGTACCGGGGGGAGGACGCGTCAACGAGTCGTCGCGCCTCATCGCCTACATACAGTGCATCAAGGCGCACTGTACGATCACGGCGCTCCACAGCTAGCCTAGCGGCGCAGAGGAAAGCCGCCGAAGTAGCCGCAGAAGCCCGCCTAGCCGCAATACAGAAGAAGGAATTAGAAATAGAGGCTAGGCTGGTGCGGAATCAATTGGAATTGGACTTGGCTAATATAGAAGCGGAGGAATCGGACCGAGGCAGCGCTGTTGATGCACACTCACGCGTCAGCAGCTGGATCCAGAATGCGACGGACCCGGTCAATCCACGGGGGGAGCGCGGGGACCTCGACAACGTGTGTCTGAGGGAGAACTGGCCTGCAACTCCAGCACCATGGGAAGATCGGGAGAAGCGGATCGACAGGGAGCCACACCGACGCCGCGGAGACGACTGTCGACGAGAACCCAGCGGGGACAGAGGCGCGGCCACGGAGGGGCCACGATGGGCGAATGAGCGAGACAACATTCGTCGCGCCAGATCGCCTACGCCGGAACGAGAGCGGGGCACGAGGCAGCTCGTAGAGGCGCTGGACAGAGTCACGAGGATGCGTCCACCGCCACGCCAAGCCATGGAGCTGCCACCATTCTCCGGAGCAGCAACAGAGTGGCTGCCATTTAAAGCGGCGCTGAGAGATTCGACGCAGATATGTCGACTCACGCCAGCGGAAAACTTAGCGCGCCTGCGCGCAAGCCTGAGGGGAGAAGCGCGCGAAGCAGTGGCAGCGCTGCTATACACGGCCGCAGATCCAGAGCTCATCGTCCAAGCCCTGGAACGATGCTTCGGGCGGCCGGAAACCATAGTCTACAAAGCGCTGGAAGACTTGAAGAAGCTGCCGCGGCTGAACTCAGCAGCGGACCTGAACAAATTCGCGGTTCGGGTCCAAAACATCGTCAGCGTGTTGGCCACAGTGGACAAAAGGGGCTATCTACAAAACCCCATGCTCGCCCAAGAAGTGGTAGAAAAGCTCAGCCCGCACCTAATGAGCAGGTGGTGCGACTACGCCTACGAACACGGGGAAGGCGGCGAAGCAGAGATCGTCACCTTATCGCGGTTCCTGTCACGTGAAGCGGATCGGGCGGCCCTATACACCCGCCCGGCCCAGCTACCCATCGCAACGAGCGCGCCCAGAAGGAACGAGGCGCGCGCAGCTCCCGCAAGTGCACCACGCCGTGTGACTTATAAAGCGGCGTACCACACAGCCGACGCAGCCGTCACATGTCTTTGCTGCGGAGAGGAGCACCGCACCACCAGCTGCAAGAAGCTGAAGGAGATGGCGATGCACTCGCGATGGGAGTGGGCGAAGAAGAACAACGCCTGCTTCAAGTGCATCGGCGAGCGGCATCGACGATCATCGTGCCGCGCTAGAGCATGCGGCGTCAACGGGTGTCGCCGCCCCCACCACCCACTACTTCACAGCGAGCGAGCAGGCCCAGCCCCACCGGCCCCAGAGCGGGGAGAGGAAACAGAGCCGGCGGAAGCAGTACTGTCAACGCACAGCGACACAGCAAGCGACGTCCTACTAAAGGTATGTCCGGTGACAGTAAGCGGACCGCGGGGCAAGGCACACACGTACGCGCTACTAGACGAGGGCTCCACGGTGACCCTGATGGATGAAGCCCTGGCCCAGGAAGTCGGATTGGACGGACCGACACAAGCCCTAAAGATAAGAGGAGTGGGCACAAGCCTAGAACAGGCTACAAGTAAGCGCGTCACATGCACCATACGCGGTCCCGGCGAGAGGAGTCTACAAATAACCGCCCGGACGCTTAGCGGCCTCAAACTGAGAGGCCAACGGATACCCAGCGTGCGCCGATACGACCATCTGAGAGATCTGCCGTTGTCTTCACGTCGAGAAGCTACGCCGCGCATATTGATGGGCGCGGACAACTGGGCAGCGATCGTAACACGTGAGTTACGGGTCGGCGGACACAGCGAGCCCGCAGCATCGAGGACGCGCCTGGGATGGGTATTACACGGCACGATGCCACGCCGTGTAATACGAGAGAACGAAGACACAGTGCTGCACGTGACAGCCACACAAAGTAGGGACCGTGTGGAGGATCTTGTGCGTGAGCACTTCCGCATAGACGCGCTGGGCGTGTCGCGAGCGGAGAAGGTGAGCGCCGAGGACAAGCGCGCGGAACGCATCTTGGAAGATACCGCTGCAGCAACTGTGGCGCCTGAAACTCGGCTGGGACGAGGCCATACCCGCGGAAGATGCCAGGAGCTTCAGCACGTGGCTGGAGGCGCTAACAGAGACGGCGAGCCCGCGCATCCCACGCGCCTACATCACCTCGACGCCGGACCGACTCGAGCTACATGTTATTTGCGACGCCAGCAGAGAGGCGTACGCAGCGGCGGCGTACTGGCGCGTCACAACAAGGGACGGCGTGTGAGTCGCGTTAGCCGCCGCCAAGGCAAAGGTGGCGCCGCTGCAGTCGCTGACGGTGCCACGACTGGAACTACAGGCGGCGACGATCGCAGTCCGGCTCGCCAAAACCGTGTGCGGCGAGCACAGGTTCCGTTCCATCGACTCGGTCACATATTGGACCGACGCGACTACGGTGCTGCAAGGGATACGGACAAACGCGAAGAAGTATACGCCGTACGTCGCACACCGTCTCGGCGAAATCGAAGAAGAGTCAAACCCACAACAATGGCGGTGGGTTCCGACGGCAGAGAATGTGGCGGACGACGCAACCAGGGCGTCGTATAACCACGTTCCCGTCGCAACGGAACGTTGGTTCACCGGGCCGGCCTTCCTGCAATTGGAGGAAAGCGAGTGGCCGCGAGAAGACGAAGAGGCCTACCCACCACCACCCGAAGCAGTGTTCCACGTGGAAGACGTCGAGAGAAGCCACGACCACTTACCCGACGTGACCAGGTTCTCCAACTTCCGGCGATTAATGCGAAGCACCGCATATGTGCTATTTTTTACAGATAAGCTGAGGAAGAGGGGAACGCAGCTAGAGGCCAGGCACATAGAGCGAGCCACGGCGCTGTGGGTCAACAGGGCACAGGCAGACAGCTTCGGGGCAGAGGTGGAAGCCCTGCGGCGAGGCGACTCCATCAAGAGGGCGAGTCGCCTATTCACCATAGACCCCTATCTGGTAGGGGACGTACTGCGCGTCAGAGGGCGGATCGAGGCGGCCGACGTCCCGACGGACACGAAGTCGCCAATCATCTTGGACGGGCGACACCCATTCACCCGTCTACTAGTCGCCGACGCGCATCGTCAGGCGGGCCACGCGAACAACGAGCGCGTGGTCAACGAGCTACGGCAACGGTACTGCATATTGGGGCTGCGGCCTACAGTGAGGGCCGCCGCACGCAGCTGCCAGTGGTGTCGCGTTAGAAGAGCGACGCCGCGCACCCCAGCACCGGGCGACTTGCCGCCCGCGCGGGTCACCGTGCATCAACGTCCGTTCACGCACTGTGGCGTGGACTACTTCGGCCCGATGACCGTGACGATCGGGAGGCGCCGCGAGAAGAGATGGGGCGCGCTATTCACCTGCATGGCGACGCGCGCCGTGCACCTGGAGTTGGTCGCTAGTCTGACATTAGACTCGGCGATCATGGCAATACGACGGATGGCAGCGCGCCGCGGCTGGCCGGGTACCATGTACTCGGACAATGGCACTAACTTCCGCGGCGCCGACAGCGAGCTACGTGCGGCTTACAACGAGTGGGAGCCGCAACTACGAGACTACGCAACAGAGCGGGGAGTGAGGTGGATCTTCATCCCACCAGGCGCGCCACACATGGGTGGCGCTTGGGAGCGCCTGGTACGCAGCGTGAAGGTCGCACTCCACGCTACACTGAACGAGAAGGCGCCTAAAGAGGAGGCGCTACAGACACTGCTGACGGAGGCCGAGCACTCAGTAAACGCCCGGCCTCTGACCCACGTTGCTGTTGGGCCCAACGACGCGGAGGCGCTGACCCCAAACCACTTCCTGTTGGGGTCATCATCGGGCCTACCTCTCACCGGCCCGTGCACAGAAGCGGACAGATCCACATGGCGAAGGACCCAGGCGCTCGCCGACCACTTCTGGCGGCGCTGGGTCGCGGAGTATCTGCCCACATTAGTACCACGAGGACGAGCAACGGACGACGTGCGACCGCTGCAGCAAGGGGACCTCGTGGTGATCGTCGACGCACAATTGCCGCGCAACGTGTGGCCGCGCGGCATCGTGGAGAGAGTCTTCCCTGGGCGAGACGGGAAGGTGCGGACGGCGGTGGTGCGGACCAGTGGCGGATCATTCCTGAGGCCGGTGACGAGGCTGGCTGTCCTCCCTGTGGAGCGAGAGGCTACGACGAGTCTTCGCCGGGGGGAGAATGTTGCGGACAGCCCACAATAAGTGAAATCAAGTGCGAAAACAATATGTGATATGTGTAGCCATTTAGTAATTGTCTAATTGTGAAGAGTAGAAATATTGTATAACGTGTATAGCGATAAGAGTATGTACGGTGTATAGAATAAGAATGTTATATAATATGTGTAGGATAAGATAATTGTGTATATAGTAACGTAAGATGTAGTAAATAAAGAGAATTTGATACAAGTTGCTCAATAAAGAGAGATGCGAGGGAGGTGTTATAACTGAGGGCCTACGTACATGAGAGATTAGAGATAGCACGCTACACTAACATGAGAGGCCTACACGACCTAAAACCCTATACAAATAGTTACTGAGTAAATAAATGCAGAAAGTTAAATATTGATAGAAAACAAATCCCATGCGGGCGCTTCTCACGTGGGAGAAGCGACGCCGAGTACAACATCTGGCGCATGGCGTTTTCTCGGAATTAGGTCGTGTAGAAACCAACGCGCTAGAGCGAGAGGTACGCATGGGCGCTTCCCACGTGGGGGAGCAAGACAAGACGAGAGTACCGTTACGGCGACTCCGGAAACGGCTCGCCGTAACAATGGGGACTGCGCGAGGTAGCGTGCTATTGGACAAAAGGGCGGAAACCCTCGGTTGCAAACATCCCTTGTTGAGCAGCTTGTATTGAGAATATAAATGGGGCCAATCTGGCCAAAATACACAGTCGTCAAACAGCAGTCCTACGAGTATCACTTCGACCACCCGGCACCTCAAGAAAACCCTCCGACTAGCCGACCTCAAGAGAACCCCGCATACATGAAGAGCGAGCGGCATACAATCATTCAAGTTAGGCACTCAGTTGCCCCGTCCGTCGTCACCCGCCGCCGCGAACACTAGCGCGTCTTTCGCTCGTATACGACCGGTCGGCCCGCCGAGCCATTATTAGTGCGCCGGTCGTCAACAGATTCAGAACTGATTCGGAACTATACGCATGCGCAGTTCAAATAATGCCGTTCGCGGAACACACAGTTCAGAATTTCTAGTTACAGTTCTGCGTTCGCGGAACCGTCGAACTCGGTTCAGGATCGGTTCAGAATTAGTTCTATCAGTTCTATAACTTTGGCAAGAATCCGTAGTTCCAGACATGCGCAGTTTTTACCTAACGACATTTGACATACATGCTGCGGCTATATTCAGTTGGTTAGAAACTAATAAACTGGTTAAATAGTTAAATAAAATATAAATTGTATTAATTTATTAAGGGTTAAATAAAATATGGTTAGTTTTGTTTGTTTAAATAAGTTTATATAGTACTCTAATAAGAGTAATGTGTTTTGGTGGGTCCACTTAAATACTTGCCAACTTAGGGGTTTTCCCCCCAAATTTAGGGGGTAAATAAGTGGGATGGGTTTTTTTTTAGGGGTTTTATATTTTTAGGAATTTTTTGACTCTTCATATATTTTTTTGAATATATATTTTTCATATATTATGTGAAAGTATAGGCCCTGGGACAATCCAAACTATAATAGCTAATCATATTTATTTGTTGACCTAGCGACTTAACGACATCTAGTACAAATATATTACAACTACTCTGTGGTGACTGGTGGATATTGTGCCTATGTATAGGCCTATGTGCCTATACATATGTACGTTGATTATTGTTTACTTGTTTAATTCGATTTTGTTGTTGTACTGCTGTGCCGACAAGCAATTTGTTAATGATGCCTAAAGAAACTAAAAATAAAAAAATGTACAGTCAGAAGTACACGTAGATTTGGGAAACAGATCCAGATTTAAAAGGTAAAGAAATTTCATTGCATTTTTGTAATTTATATTTTTTCTTTTATTATATATTTTTTTAGAGGCATTTCTATGTAATTGGGGCGATTTTGGGGGTTTTTGACTTAAGCTTTAGGGATAAATATTTTTGAGAGTTGGTAACACTGCCGATGACAGTAGATCGTACGCAGTTTGGTTCCGAAATCGTTCGCGGAAATAAAAATCACGAATCGGTCTATAACCGAGCATGCGCTCTACTACGATTCCAAATTAGTTCAGTACTAGTTCCGAATTAGTTCTGAATCCTTACCGCGAACAAAGCTATTAACTAACCTATTAAAGACTAACTTAGAATATAAAATATCTAAACAGCAAATAAAAATAATCAAAATAAGAATTTCACTACATTATTGTACAAGGTGCTGAATATAATATTCCAATTTTTGAACAGGGAGGGTGCACGCTGAAAACCAACAGCCGGTGGGCGCACGCGACTGACCTCGTTACTCCTCTCTCAAAGAAGACTACCTTGAAATATACTACATTTACCACTTCGTAATATTCCCCAATGTACGTACGTGTTTCGGTAGTGAGTGAGATATGCCAGAGCCCATTCCTATCCTATCCCTCCACATTTCCCCAATCCATTCTTACATCAACAAAGGCAAACAGCGCATCCGGGGGCGTGGAAAAATTTGTCGTTCTGGACTAATGTTGGCATGTACCGCGAGTGTCAGTGAACGACAGTATCCACTACTGTCAGGTGAACTGTATGCTAGATTGCCACCTTATTTCTATAAAAAAAATATATTGAGATGTATAAATTTGATCCCTGTGGCAAGGTACCCGTTGGGTGAGTATTTCTCTAGTTGTCCAAACATCGTCAAACTAATTTACTAACCCTCTAGGTTACTGACCGTCGCCACGCACGCGGGCAAACAAACAGATCGGGCGGATGTTTGTCCGAAGCAAAATATTATTTAAACCGAATATAAAGACTTTATTTATAACAATAAATACTCAAGTTGACGCTCGACTCGACCCAAATAACAGTGACAAACAAAAATGATAACGATTATATTGGTGTCGTAATTGGTAGTTGAATGAATGAGGAAAATATTTGAAAATTTTTCTTTATAAGAAACTATTGGAGGTCACTCATAGTCTACTGTAAAGCGTAACGCGAAGTGCGGTTACACTTTTAATTATTTTGTTTCTATTACACAATTTTAAGAAATTTGCTCAAGACTCGTTTCGCAATTATCGGGCCTTCTCACTTACATATCGCACAGAAAAAACAGCTTGTTTGTAGATTTTACATACCACAGAGGTCGATTGGACTTACTAATGAGATCTTCATTGATGTTTATCTGATGTTTATAAATTGTTATAAAGCTGAAAGAAACAAGGTACGATATAAGTCGGAGACTTGATATAATGCAATTGTAATAGTGGAAAAGCATCTGATAAAGTTTTATCCCAACTGATAATCTTATTTAAGAATACCAATTCATTTTTTGAAGTGCATGGCAAATGGAAAATAGAGTACAAAAATGTATATACGACAAATAGTGATAAACCGTATCCTCTAACCGTAAACATAATCCTCTGCCCGTATCGTTTATACACCGCTATGATAAACAGGACCTTGCTCTCTCCGTGACACAGTTACAGACGTGTACTAGTAGTGTTTACACATTAAATATTTATACTCTCTGTCGATAGCCCACGATTCGGTTGTTTACCTTTGACCTTTCATTATCTATAATCGTTATTTGGGAGTGTTCGACTTTTCTTACAGCTAGGACGCTTATATATGTAATTCAGTGCTAGAAGTGATAGATCTTATATCTCGTATTTCCAAATGGTGATTTACATAAAGTATAAGTTGAGATAAATTATCTTAAATCCGCTTTTTGTTTTGAATACGTTGACTTCAAAATGAAAGAAACTTTTTGAATCAATTGTTAAGTTTAGAAGCCCTGTGTGTGGACGAAAATATTTGGAAATGCAAAAGCGCTTCTTGCGGGCATGTAATATGTTATATTTAAATGAAATAATTCTAATAACATACTAAGTTAATCTATCAACCGTTTTAACGAAGCGATAATAACAATCAAATAAATTGGTGGCACAAGCGATATAGGACTACAAAGGAAACAAAGAAGAAAGGTATATTAATGTAATAAACATTCCGGATCCAAGAACAAGTTTATTGTTCACTATTTAATTTAGATAATAGTGCTAACAACGTTGTGTCTTTGTAATCAAATCAATACTGACAACACGCGCCCACCTCGTGTTCAGGGCCGGAAAGATGTTGCATAAAACTATTGACCTTAAAGTTACTTATTGTTTTAATTACTATCGTACTTGTATCAGTAAATTCACTGGGGGGGGGGGGGGGGGTTCGGGCCGTAATGCAGATCGCGGGCCCGGTGCCGATATGCCAGATTATATTTTTTAATTTCTGAAGCATGCGGATCACTATGTTTTTCTCTCAGCGCCGAGACAGTGACATTTTTTTTAAAATCCGCACTCAAGTAGAAACTCAGTGGTACGGGCCAAGGATTTCAACTCACGATTACACGAATGTGAATCGAGTAATAGATACCCCTAGGTTATCAAACGCTTCTTTGCTTACTATTGCTTTTATTCAATTACTTCTAATAACAATTTGAAATAAGCAAGTTTATTGATATAATGACGAGTAAGATCAACGCTTTTTCGTCGGCAATAGTTAGTGACACATTTTCGTCACTCACACGGCCACGTTTTTCTTTGAGCTGTTTCTAATTTTTACAGCATCTTTCTGTTTGGGTGTTATGTCATAGATGTATAGTTTGTTTAATTAATGTTTGCCTTTCCTGTGCTAAAAATATAGTGATAACTAACCGACTAATCTTGTAGACATTTCAGTAAATAAACTTGCCAAAATTAGATCTTGGCAACGTCACTTTACCACGATACTACATAATGTTCGTGGAATGTTTAAAGTGCGTTGCTTTTAGTAGATAAAGGGATACAATTTAAAAGATTTGAATAGGTTTCCATGTTTGACTTCAAGTCTTACAATCGAATGAATTCAAATCTATTGAAGTTCCAATACTCTATGATGATTTTCCGTCTTTATCGTCCAGCCATTGCCAGTAAACTTCTTCAGTTATTGGTCCACCTGGCCGAAGGACTTTTCTCACTGCGCTTCCGGGTACGTAGTCGCTGTTCAAGGTCTCATCTACACCATCAGTAGTGGGTTCTGGAGTGTAGGATACTTATGGCAATTTCAGCTTGGCTATTGGGAGCCATGATGGTGAATAGATTTTTATCGAATCTCTTTGTTTTGATTTATCATACCATTACCAGCCCGTGTTTCTCTACTGATGGCTATAGGCCTCTCCCAAGAACCACCACCACACACGATGTTCAGCTCTTCGCATCCAGCTACTACCGGCGGCTACTTTTTTCAAGTCGTCAGTCTTCTTGGCCGGAGGGCGTTACGTTTCCCGGTAATTCCGGAACGTGGTCTACATTCACCCCATTTGATTTACCTTCCGCAAAGAAACGAAAACAGCTCTCTGCACAATTCACTGAACAACTTAACTTATAGATCAAGCAGTAAGTAAACGAATGTCATCAGATCAACTCCAACAAATGTTCGCTATTTCTTCAGTATCGTAATTCCGGTATTAACTTGATCACTAATAGATAACTAGCAACATTTTAGGGCTCAATTGTGTTGTAGAATCAGGTGTACGTTGTCATTAACCTGGGCGATTATTAAGCATTTGGAAACTCGTTACTTGGGCATTAGTGGCCGCGATATCGCCGCAACAATTAAAAATATATTAATTCCGCCGCGGACAACCGGTACCGGATACCTTTGTATCAATAACCGTGTAAAAACAATTAAATATTGTCATATTTTTAGGAAAATTGAATTGTAATGGATCCGTCCTAGCGGCCTCATATAAAATGAAAAGGGATTATATAATATTTAGAAAATTTAGAAGACACAAGTGAATCGGTTTATTAGAGGACTTTGATCTAGAGATTAATGCGTTGACTATTAAACTAGATAAATATTATGCTGCAGAAAGTCAATAAATTCCAAACGTCAAATAGAGTTTATTATAATAACTGATGCTTTCTATCTAAACTTATAATAAAGATACGAATAGTTCACATAACGTCTAACTCCTACCCACAAAACTCTAAAATTCTGCTAAAACTTTGGCTCAGGCCTCCCTTATTCAAGCCATAATTCACTACACGGGCGATGTGCATTGGTACCACAAATGATTTTTTATATTCTCACGATTCCTCACTA
This sequence comes from Sesia apiformis, assembly GCA_914767545.1. NCBI lineage: Eukaryota > Metazoa > Arthropoda > Insecta > Lepidoptera > Sesiidae > Sesia > Sesia apiformis. Next base: position 21,786,638 of record OU611949.1, on the reverse strand, counting down.
TGTTGTCCTTTACCGGCGAACTAAGGATAATCTAAAAATCGGTACATAAGTAGATTTTAAGTATTTATTATAATTGTATATTTTATTTATGCCATTTATTTTTTAAATGTTTTTGCACTTACACCTACCATACCGTCAGTTCGTCACTAAATAGTCCCAAAGTTGTCTGGAAAAAAATACTTCATAGCATACTTCGCCTTTTGTTAAAACAATAAAAAGTAAATAAATAGATCACCACTCCAAACATCTGAAAGAATTAATTAATTTAATAGGCGGGGGAGTCTTATATCAGTATTGAAAATGTTTTTAAGGGCGAGTTAAGTTGGATCATGCTATCCCTTCTTATTTCATTACAATTAATTGAATTAGCAAACAAAGAAATGTTTATTTCAAATTCTTCGACCTTTCAGAGAACTAATTACTTATGTGCTAATATTTACACGTTCTTATCTCGCTTTAGAGTGACCACGGTCAAGATTTTTTATGGACAAACATGAACATATTGGACATATGTATTACGTACAACATTGGTCGACCGAGCGTTTGCTGATTACAAACTATTTTGTACAATATTACAAGCTGATTATAAAGTTCGTAAACGCGATTTTAAAGATCATTTTTGTTGTCCTAACTGAATGAATAGGTTCTACAACGTTATATGTATTTGCGGTTGGCGCTACCCAACCGCTTATGGAATAAGTTGATAATGATGATAACGAGCTACAAAGGAGTTTGTATTTGTACGAACACTCAATTAGCCAATATTGTACCCGTTTATAAACTACTGACAACAATAGTTTAATGAAACTCGTGTCATTTTAAACGTCAGTTCTATTAACACTTTAATGAAGATTTGGAAGAAATCTATCCACAGTAAAGATCACAACTTCCGAATTTCGAATAAAAATCACATCTCGAATGAGGGTGGTCAGAGGGTCCCAAAACTTTGAAGTAACAAAGCCATTACATAAACGATTTGTTGTATAGATAGAACGAATGAAAAATCTACAAATTTTGTTTAAACATGTTATAAAACCTATGGAAAATAGCGATATATACCATTTTGACTGTCGCATGCCACTGACGTTTAACAAAACAATTCTTAACAAAAAATAATAAATTAAATTAAAACAAAACATTAAAAATTCTAAAAAAAAAACACTGTGGTAAAAAAAATCATAAAAAAGAGCTTTTAATTATTTTCAGTGAATTATGTCGACAGCATGAGACGCTAGCAAAAACAAAAGTCATTATTTCGTACGCACAGTATAAAATATCCGGCAGTTAACCAAACGAGACGCCCTTAGTTAACGGCTCAATGATTTTACGTTCGTAGTCGGAGCAATAAAAGTGCTAGTAAATCGGACGATACGACGTAAATCGCCTATTATTGACTTATCATTATATTGTTCGCAATAACATAAATATGTATTTCAGCTTATGTCAACATTCTAGTATCTTTTATGGTATTCATTCATTCATAATAACACTTTAAAAATTGTGTTCGTATATTTATCATGATACAATCACTTAGGACCGCCTTTTGTGCATTCAGTATCTACAATGTCTGTTATTCTTGGTGTGCAATAAATAATAGTAATCTATCAATAACAACTACCTATCTATAATCTAATCATACTTAAAACTAAAAAAATACTAACAAAAATATTTTAATTAACATTCATTTATTATTTAGCAAGTTTATTTATATACATATATTTAGGAACTACTGTGATTACATATATATTCTATATGAGTGCTAAGTTAACAGCCAAAACAATTTAATCAATTAAGGTCATTTAAAGTGCCTCAAAGTTTTTGTTTAAGTACCGGTTTTTAAATTATCATATCACTGATTCCGCGGCGAAGGTAAACATCGTAAAAAAATAAACCCCCATGGTCGAGAATTAAAAAAAACTATCTAGAGCATGTGTATCCACCAATGGCCTGTATGGTGGATTATGGCTTGAATGTTGATATAAAAATGCGTAAAAACAACAATTTATTAAAAATTTCATGTGAATAATATAATGATGTTGAGTTTGGAAACTATTTTACATGTAAAACCCTTTCTGCGTGGTCATGTGATCCCCTCCCTCTTCTGTTTTTCTTCGCTTGTTTCATATTCAAGAAACATATTTAAGAGAACCGTCACATAGATACTTAGAATACTCAGTCTTTGAAGACGTTTGTGTACATAATAAGCTATTTATCTTTTTAACGGGACCTTGGTCCAAAATCCTCTCCTCTGATCACCACTATTTCTTCATGTTTGTTGGTGAAGCAATTGAAATCAAGAAACATAAAAGATTCAATTCAAATTTCAAGCAAAAATATGAAAGAATTGCTAGCAGTTTATGAAACTGCTAGCAATTCTCGACGTGGATTAGCCGCCTCTTCAGTCAGCTCGTGACCATGGTTGGTGTAACCCAAGTAAAATAAATAAATAAAGTAAACTAAGTAAAAACGTCGAGTAAAATAAAAACGTAAATATACGTCCTGAGACCCGTTCAAATAGATAAATATGTGTGAAAAACGGGAGAATCTCAAATGTAGATAACAAGTTATATTGTAACTTATTATCTGCAACTTGTTAGAAACACAAAAAATAACTGACAATAATATATACGCTCTTTGGTTCCTCTAAAGACTTGTGCATATTATTTATGTCTTTTTCAATACCTATACTCTTTTATTTTAACATCCGATATTACAAATCTAATCTACTGCTAAATATCTATAGGCAGGCGGCATATCCGGAGACGTGCAAATTGACACAAATAGTTGACTGATGTTGATTGATTTTGATATTTATCGCGGATGTCTATGGGCGACAGTATATAATTACCACCAGGAGGACTGTGCGCTCGTCTGACACATTCTTTCTTTAAAAAGCTTCCACCAAAATTAAGCAATACGATAAGTGGTAAACGGTACACTTATTTAATCAACAGTCCAATTAAAAGATTAATTATTGCATATTATTATACCTACAATTTATTATAATATTTATTGTATATTATTATTATTAAGTTTTTGCGTTGTATTCTAACTGATTATACGATAGATAAGTGGACAGTTGATGGAAGAACTACGTAATTTCTGTATCTTCTATATCCATCTGTAGAATTCGTAAACCGCCTTCTTTTTAAAAATATTTTTGATTTTAGTTATTTAGATTATTAATATTTCAACGTTAAGAAAATGCTGTCTCTAGATAAAGAGCTTCTAAAAACAGTGGGTGGAAGTGACACAGAAGTGGTTACGAAATAAAATCAAACTCAAATCAAATTTAATTAAAAAGAAGATCCAAAACTTCACAAAAACCATGGCCACTATAAGAGAAACAGGTATCGGAATCTCGTTCACAGTTTGAAACGGCCTTGTGGACGAAAATCTGGCGCGAACCGCTTCACGAAACTGGAATGAACCGGTACACGTGTGCGGGGCGGGGTTCACCGCCTTACCGCCTTGGACTTTTTAACTTTACACGTACAATACTTATTAAACTTAAAATTATTTAGTTATTGAATTGTATTTTAACTGCCGCAAATATATAGAATTAGAAAATGTTGAAGAAAATTTACATTCAGCTAACACTTACGCAGATACATTTATTCAAATGTAAACATCTTCCTACACACATCCACCACTTTTTCCGACAACAAACTGGGACACCACACGATACACGATAATGTGAAAATTAGAAATAATGGAAATAAATAGGAAATGTTTGCTGTTGGTGACACTCAAACTTATAGCGACGAATTTTTTTATGTTTGAAGTAGTTAATCAAATTTTTCGTTAAAAATCTCCATTTTCTTTTTTTGAAAGTTTGAGATTTTCTTCAGTTTTAGACATATAAACGATAAGAAAGACGAAGAAAAAAATAGAAACATAAGAGAAATCATACATTTAATATCCCGAGGCATTACATTGTCGGAAATAGACCACAAAAATAGGTGACCTGATACAAGATGCAATTAATAAAATATTCACAAAGTGAGTCAGAAACTGTTACATGGTCGTGACTCATGCCAAAATTGGTTGATTTACTTTGGAATTCGTTTCAACCGACGGAAACAATGTCGGAAACATTGTTTCCGATCAACATCAACCCACAGAAATATTTCGTACCCACTCCTTATAGATTTGGTATCGGCACTGATCTGCGAACTAAAGAAACCGTGAGATTAGCATCGTTATAACTTGACCAATAGATTAGATAGTTAATATCAATTTCTACATACATATATGTAGAAGTGCGCAATAATTCGTTATTAGGTACATTTTGAATTAGCATTATGAAAGAAAGAAAGTTATTTTATTGACAACAAAATATCAAATGAAATGGGAATAAAAAATACAAAAATAATATTGATTATTGTGCCAATCGCCGCCTACTCGTATTCAGCATAATATGTCGCAGCGTGAACAGGGCTAATAGGGCGTTAGACGAGCATACAGCCCACCTGATGGTAAGTGGAAACTGTAGCCGATGGACATCCGCGATACATGGCAACTTTAGTCCAGAATGACAAACGTTCGCACGCCCCCGCCCCTTGCCTACATTTGCGGATTAAGGAATGGATTGGGAGAAAGGGTTGGAAAAATGTGGAGGGATAGGATGGGAATGGGCTCTGGCATATCTCACTCACTACCGAAACCCGTAGGTAAATACGATAAAGTAAGAAATGCAGTACATTTCATGGTAGTCTTCTGTGAGAGGGGTAGCGTGGCCAGTCAAGTGCGCCCAGCGGCTGTGGGAATGCAGCGTGTACTCCCCCCTACAAGCCTTACATAGAAGAAGATTATATGTAAGCCCCCTTGTTACTGACACGGAAACCGCCGATACCGTAAGAAAGCCGTATAATAACATGCTTGTTCCCGACACAGTGAACTGGAATCTTAGCCGAAGAGATAACATCTCTCCGAAAGTGAATGCAGTCGCCACTGAAGATGTCAACCGCAGTTGTTGACGAAACGTTTGGAAGAAAGAGAAGAGATTCCAGAAGACCACGGCCAAGTAGCCCGGAAGATTCAATTAATATGGACACCGGCCGAGAAAGCCTACACTCTACTATAATAGAGTTGTTACCTGGATAAGATATCTTATTCTTTGAAAATGTTTCTCGAACACCGTCGCAAAACGCTGTGAGTAATTTATTGTCTGTTAAACTAGACAATGTTTAATATGGTAATAAGTACACGCGCCCTTTGACCTTATCATATATAATTAGATCAAACACACACAAAGGATGTAGTTTAATGTTCACATTGACTCAATATATAAAACAAAAAAGGGGTTAAAGGCGAAGGAATGATCTGTGTTCCTAAACACGCAGACTTTTCTTCATCTTCATGATATAGGCAGAGACTTAGCATGCGTCAACCGAGACACTGACAGATGTCAGAGGGCCGCCAGTTCCCACACTAGTGGCGTCCACATTATAGTACTGTGAGATGTTGTAGAACAGAGAAAGTAATATAAACGATATGTGATTTTCATAGTTATTATAAAAGATATCTTGCAAACCCTTGAGGAAAATGCGAACTAGACCCAAATGCGGTGGACTAGTCACACAAAATTAATAGACACGGAATAAAAACATTAAATAAAGATACTATAAATAGTACAATAAACATAAAGGATAAGTTTAAAGTAGCTCAACAAGCTGTAGCGTAAGCTACTGCTTGGAGTTTCATTGAAGAATTTATTCCTCAATGAAACCCCATAAGATTTGACGAAAAAATTAAAGGAGCTGACGTAACTAATAAAAGTACCAAGATTAAAGAGATGAAAGGGCAAGATGAAAATGGTGACAAAGGGTAGGGCATATGCAGAATCAAAAAAGACTACGGAGTAGACAGATCTTGAAAGGAAGACCACATTCTGAGTAGCACAGGGTCGTTCTACGATCACAGGTGGTGTTGTGACAAAGACTAACTTATTTTTTTTTTTTTTTTACAAATTATTTTGCTCGAAGGACTCTGTGGGTTACTACGATCAGTTTTACAATAGGAGGGCGTGTCCAAACGTAAGCAGCTCCATTGAAGTCTGACGCAAAATAACATGGTCTGATTCAAACATCATTCAATCATATCCAATGACTAAATTAAGGTTCGTCACTAGACGCGTCACAAGGATTTTCTCATCTTATCGTTCATTGATCTGCGGCTTTTCTTTAACAGGACTGACCTATTTCAAGATATTATTAGCATAATTCAAACGTTTAGTGGGAAAAGTTGAAATTATATAAGTTACATACTAGGGAGGTTACATCGAAGTTATATGTGGAGTAGGATCGACTGTTGGCATAGTCTCTATTTCCACGACTTTTAACTACAAAAATGTAAATTATATTTATTGCCAACCTTTAGTCTGAAAATAGTGTCATTGATAGATATTATAATCATGATATAGAAAATTGTTAAATTACTTCATTCAAAAATATTATTTATAAGTCGCATCGATGTAAATGGTTATGTATTTAAAAAACCCGATAGTCATAAAAATAAATATAGCAATTTTTTAAGTTTAAAAAAAGTTTATACATATGTTATAGAGTTTCATAAGCTCTGTCAGACAACAATCGTTTTTATATATGAAAATAGAATTTCTTTGAGATAAGAAAAATAATCAATTGTAATTTTCCTAAACGGATTTAGCCCACCTACATACTTAATCCAAAGTATTTGGGCAATAAAAAATAATTTCTATTGGTGATCTTGCAAATAGCTATTGCACATCCGGAACTGGAACATGGTGAAAGTATAAGACACAAGACTGTTTCAAAAACGCGACAATATACGACACATACGAGTACATACACACGTAAAATGATTGTATTGTGATGTGATGTAGTATAAACAGTGAGAAGTTCAACAATCGCATACAAGTCGCAAATTGCAGCGGCCTAGATCGAGTGCGTCGCGTGACGCACATGCCTCTCCCCCCCGGGTGGTGACCCTCCGCCCTCCACCCGCAACATGTGGCCAGCTAGTGATGTACTCGGACATAATCAATTTTACAACCACAAATCGATTTTATAAGCGGTGCCGACGCGCTAGCTGCTTAGTTGGCATCACCACAGTAGTTTCCTTATAATAATTAGTTTCTCCGTCTCTTATGCTGACATCTTTTATTACTGGAAATATTTTTGATTTTACAGTGAAAAAGTAGGAGAGTTTTCGCCCGTTTTAATTATCTCCATTTTAGTCAAGATAAAGCAGAAGAATATTTACATTGCACAGAACACATTAAGTATATCTATGAAGCTAGAACAGGTAGACAAGATTTTCGAGAAACAAAATACATGAAAAAAGCAGAGGCCAAGATCTTGAGGCAATAGCCTAATGATCCATATCAACGCTTCATTAGTTACGCAGCAAAAAACAAACCCAAATTACATACTGAAGCCCCACGTGAGGTGTGCATGGTGTAACAATTTCTTAATAGAAAAAATTAACTGCCACGATTTCATCGCATACAACTTGAGCCGTTATTCAAAAACAAGATACAAATGCAAAAATCGCTAAAGATGCTATGATACCTGCAAGCTTAACTTGTACGCGATTCACGCCCTTATCAAAAGGGTTTAAAGACGGTAATTGCTTGAGATACTGGAAATATTTTTGATTTTACAGTGAAAAAGTAGGAGAGTTTTCGCCCGTTTTAATTATCTCCATTTTAGTCAAGATAAAGCAGAAGAATATTTACATTGCACAGAACACATTAAGTATATCTATGAAGCTAGAACAGGTAGACAAGATTTTCGAGAAACAAAATACATGAAAAAAGCAGAGGCCAAGATCTTGAGGCAATAGCCTAATGATCCATATCAACGCTTCATTAGTTACGCAGCAAAAAACAAACCCAAATTACATACTGAAGCCCCACGTGAGGTGTGCATGGTGTAACAATTTCTTAATAGAAAAAATTAACTGCCACGATTTCATCGCATACAACTTGAGCCGTTATTCAAAAACAAGATACAAATGCAAAAATCGCTAAAGATGCTATGATACCTGCAAGCTTAACTTGTACGCGATTCACGCCCTTATCAAAAGGGTTTAAAGACGGTAATTGCTTGAGATGCCATGACCGAGTTGAAACCTGCAACCAGCTTGACGGGATTGAGTGAAAGGAGAACTTCCTCCATGAGAAACGAGATAGCCGATTATGCATGAGCAGGCTGACGTGCTGTCCAATGAATAAGGTTATTCAATTAACTACCTACATTTATACAACGTTAAAAAAAGAACATTAAATTCCTCAAACTGATGGTCAAATCAAAGGAATCCAAATCTTTTTTAGTTTGTAGTGTTAAAATATTTGCGAAATCATCAGTCATCATTGGTGCTTCGAATAAGCATTAGCTGAGCAGTAGTTCTTAAACGTCTCAAACTCTTGAACAAAGTAAATTAATCAATCGATGTCAAGAACTCTAATGATCGTTTTGTAAGTTTATCTTCTCCAATATAAGCGTTTATTAAGAATGCTTTGATAATATTTAATTATTTTAGTGTTGGGTAAGGACGACAAATAGGCTAACAAAACAAAAGACAAACGGAAATAGAGAGATAATTATTACTCGGCATCCATTTTTTGGTTATACAAATTGAAACTACAGCATGTACTCCTACGCACAGGCCAACAAAATATAAAAAATGACGTCCTAAAAATATCGTTTGGTTGAAATATTCATGACCATGTCAAACGATATTAGTGTCAAGATTTTTATCTTCGTCACTGTCCGTCCGCTATTTATTAAGAGAAGCCAGTAGTTGTCGCTATCTAGAAGTACAATTTGCTGCATAAGGTGAGGACCACTTTAAATGTGTTAAAATGTGGTAGGCAACATGATGGTAAGTGAGGGAGGTTGGGAGTGCACCAATGACTTTGCACGATCTCTCTTGAAGAACTCTCCATCACGTGGCAGTGGCAATAATTCAGTTGGCAGTTGTTTCAACAACAGTAGGGTTCGCGAAGTTTTGAAAATCTCACTACTATTGCAGCAGCTCCTGGTCAAGGAAATGCGAATTTAGTTTTGGTGCCATGGGCAAATGGAACTATGAAATGTAGTGCATTTCCCACTATTCTATTTTCCCAATCTGCGTATATGTTTCGGTAGTGAGTGAGACATATGTATCTCACTATTGCCTAATGGTCAATAGTGAGACAATAGCATAGCTATTGCTCATTCCCATCGCATCCTATCCTATGCCTCCCAATTTTCTCAACTCATTCTATAATCCATTCCTATATCTAGGTCAAAGGTAGGCAGCGCATTCGGGGGCATGTCAACATTTGTCATTCTGGACTGATGTTGGCGTGTATTGCGGATATCCATGGGCGACAGGATCCATTTACCATCAGGTAGGCTATATGTTCCGTCTGCCACCCCTTTTCCATTAAACAAAAAAAAACCCTTACAAATACGATTGCGCATGGTAAAAAGCAATTTTTAAGCTTCGCCCTACTTTTATATTAATTTGACTTATAAACTTTTCACTAAGCATAATTTGGTACGGAAACATGAATTTTGTTCGTGGGTGTGCTGAAGAAATTAAGTGGTATATTAAAAGTTTCTGAATTCATAAATATTTAATAACTAATCCTCTCTCGTTTTCCAACCTCAACTGGGGCCTATTGGTTAAAAGTCCTATCCTCGAAAAGATGTCTATTCTGCATTTTTTTTTTATTAGGGCGTGATTATTCTATGAAATTCCTGTTTGTTCATAGTGGCCAATTTGAACTTAATTATCTTGCGTTTAGCTTTGAATTCCACATTCAAATTAATTTCAATTTAAAGCAATGACATTATTTTTCAAAATCAGTTAGGTATTCACTTGTTTTTTTTTCTGTCAATGGACTTTTTGCTTAGATATCGTTGTGTTTGCGACCATGGTAAGTTAAAAATTCGCGCCATTTTCGAATAAGAGTTCCATCGTGGCAGCAACACGGCCCGGACGGCACGCAGCATGAACGATGTGTATGGACCAAAAACTGCAAACGAACACACGGTGCGTTTTAAGTTTGATAGTTTCCGTTCTGGAAATAGACCTTAAGAACAAGACCTGTGGACGACCGGCGACTAAAGTTGATAATGACGAATTGAAAAAAATAGTAAAAGCGGATTTATCTCAAACCACGTCTGAGTTAGCACCACCCTTCGGCGTAAGTAACAAAACGATATTGATTCATTTGCGTCAGATCGGGATAGTGAAGAAGCTCGGAAAGTGGGTACTGTATAAGCTTAATAAAAGTCAGCTGCAAACAAGCGTCAAAGCTTGCCTTACGTTGCTGAACCGGCACAAAAATGAAGGGATTCTGAATCGTATTGTCACTTGTGATGAGAAGTGGATCCACTATGGTCGTAAACGTTGGTCACAATGGTTGAACCCAGGAGACACAGCGAAACAATAACCTAAACGTAAACTGGGTCAAAGGAAGCTCATGGTGACTGTATGGTGGTCCTGTGCCGGTATTATCCACTACAGCTTCTTGAGATCTGGCACAACAATTAAGGGGTCATCCATAAATTACGTCACACGTTAAGGGGCAGGGAGGGGGACAACAAAGTGTGACATTGTGACAAGGGGGGACGGGGGACGAGTCGTAAGCTTCGTGACGTCACATGTATAAATGTAAAGTATTAAAACTAAACTTCAACTCTAACGAAAACCTTTAAAATATTACCAACTCTATCAATATATTATTATAAGGTGGTTTTAATTTAATAATTTTTAAATTTAAAATATGTGACGTCACACCAGGGGAGGGGTGTCACACAAATGTGACCACCTGTGAAAAGGATGGGGGGGGGGGACTCCAAAAATCATGAAAGTCGTGTGACGTACCTAATTTATGGATGGCCCCTAATGCATTAGTGTACTGTGAAAAACTGCAAATGATGATGGACAAGCTCGCTATCAAACAATCGAGTCTGGTCAATCGCTCTACACCACTGCTTCTCCATGATAACGCTCGCCCACACACTGGACGACAGATAGTCTCAAAGTTACAGGAGCTTCGACTGGCAACTCTCCTTCATCCACCGTACTCGTCAGACCTTGCCCCTACTGATTTATGGATAACTTTTTATAGGGGAAAAAATTCAACGTACTCAGAGAATTCAAGGATTCCCGTTCTATAGCAGGAGTTCTATAGCAAAGGCATCAATCAACTTTCATTAAATGGCCAACGTGCAATGATAGTAATGGACAATACTTCGGTTAATTAAATCTACAGGAAATTTCTGTCCGTTAATAATGAACAATCATTATTACATTCTAGAAATGGGTCTTAATAAAAGTTACCTAAATCACAATGATTGCGTAATAATTTATGATACTCATTTGTATAAGCAATACTAATGTCTCCTCTTCATTACTTGCCAAGGAAAAGATATCAGTAGTTAATATATTCATTTATAACACTGTACATTTCATGAACATCATCAGCAAGGAAGCAGCGCTGCAGAAGGATTTAGAAATTTGTCACGTTTGTGACGAGAATGTTCTTTGTAATGAATGTGATTTCTGAAGGAACGTGTAAAAGACTGTTTGCAAAATTACATATTCTTGTAATATTTGAATATAATAAAAACACAAAAAAAATCGGATAGAAAGATGACATGGCAGATCAAGTTTATAACTAGTATGCGGCTATTGTCGTACATAGCAATGTTGACATATGCGGGTGCCGCTATTTATCTTTGGACGGGAGAAGCGACGGCGAAGATTTGGGAAGGATAGAGAATAGTACAATGGAAAGAGAGAAGGAAAACAGGCAACTCTTACTCTTTACCGAAACTAGTTGACATGTTCCACAAGAGAAAAGAAAAAAGTTTCGAAAGAATATGAGCAATCGATTGTCTTTTATCTATCGTGAAAATGAGTTTCCCGACACTAGTAATGACCACGGAGGACGAAATCGTAAAACGGTTCATATAGTTTGATAGGCACGTGTAATCGAATCGAGCACAATCGGGAGTCGGACATATTTGCTACACCAGTGTGCTCCTTTGCATGTGTGGATGGACAATATTATTGAGTAAAAATCAGTATTGAACGAGGAAGAAAGAGGCGAGGCAGAAACTTCAATTATGTTTTGAAAAATCTCTTTGTAGACGCTTGTCTCTACTTTTGTCGATTGGAAATAAAGACTTTATGTTTAAGATATTCTAACTCAAAATTTCAATGTTTCAATATTCTCGAAACCTAAGAAATATTTCTTTTGTATATTTCCCAGAAGTCTCAAATTCGTGGAAACCAGGAAAAGAGAGTAAGATCTATTTTCTTAGATTTTGTTATAAATACAATAATTTGAATGTCAAAATGTCAGGAAACGTGAATGGTTTTAATATAGACCGTAATCTTACACATTACGACAACTATATTCAATTAAAGTGGAAATGTCAGCGGATATTTGCATGAACATTTGCTAACATAATCGTATACAAATGATCGTATTAAAGGTAATAGTCAAATAAGTTTTAATCGACCTACATACACCAGATAAAGACGTGAATTTATCTGTGTTGAATGATATTTGGCGCTTTTGAGAAACCCGAAACTCACAGATGTATGGATAATACAATACATATTTGGCATAGAAATAGTTTAGATCTTATAACTCGATTAAATTGACAAATAGGCCCGATATATTTAGCAGGTGGTTCCAAACTTGCAATGGTTAGAAACTTTTAGAAAAATCTCAATAAAATTTCGGAAATCTATACAGGGTATAGACATAACTTTTCCGAAGCTGGAATTGACCACATTAATTATCACGTAATTTTTTTTTTTGTAAAAATATCATTTTTTGTACTTTGTATTTGGCAAATGTGTATGAAACACCAAATAAGTACATCTAAAATTGTATTTTACGTACCTAATAAAGAATATTTATTTTTAAAGTGAAGGGAATTCACACACGAGTATGTAGATAAACTGTACAGATGACCTGATATGCAGCGTAAGACATTTAGCGTCTCCAATGAGAAATGACAACGATATAATGACGGTGGTTTTGGTGACCATTAGTGAACATGAAATTTTTCGAAATCTATTAAAGGGTCTAGCAAATTATAATTAATCGTACCTTTTTCATTGTTATATACTATAGCATCAGCTCTCTCCATTGCTAGATATAGGCTTCTCTGAAGGCTCGCCACTACACACGGTCTTGCGTTCCTCCTTATCCAGTCTAATGTGAAGAAACACAAGACCGTGCGTAGTTGGATAAGAGCGGTCCGACGACTCATAGTTACAACCTCAAACTTATGACGTCACAAGTTATCTGCGACCAAAATCCATATAAATAGTAACTACTGTACAGAAATTCTAAAACATCTCGATACAGGTCTAAATTCTAGAAGTCAAGTATCAAGTGGTCTCGAGACGGGCAAATAGGGCGAGTCCCTTACAAGCGTGTCGGAGGGTTGAGTGTTTGCTCGGTAAACTAAGCACCCCAACCTACCCTCACACCCCCAATCCACCTGTTGCCGGGGGAAAGTGATATAAATTATCGTGACGTCACGAGAATTGATGGTCAGATGTTAGGTGTAACGATGGACCCATGTAAACTTTAGACGTGGTAAGTTACTGTTAATTACCGGGGAAAATTCGATAGTAGTAAACAATGTAATTAAACAATTCTAAACATTGAAATATTTGCATTGAGTTTCTGGCGAATACATATTAGGCTTTCTTCTTCTTCTTCTTCTCAGCCCTTGGACGTCCACTGCTGGACATAGGCCTCCCCCATTGTCCGCCATTTAGACCTATCGGCAGCGACCTGCATCCAGCGGGTGCCCGCAACTTTTATGAGGTCGTCTGTCCATCTAGCAGATGGACGTCCTCGGCTTCGTCCGCCGGTACGTGGTCTCCATTCGAGAACCCTTCTGCCCCATCGGCCATTAGGCTTTAAAAAGCTTTAATATATATTAGGATTTTTTTAATATTTATTGCATCTAATATAGAAATGATCCGTCTCCTTGATTATCGCGAAAGAGAATCGTATGGGAAACAGAAGAATATATTTTTAGGTAATATTTTCTTAGATTTTCGCGATTACCATACATAGCAATTAAACAACTTTGAACGGTTTAAATCGCGTATATTTAACATTATTTATATCCCGACGTTTCGAACACTTTGCAGTGGACGTGGTCACGGGGTGACTACCCCGTGACATTTTCAGGTATGTTAAATACATATATTTATATTATTTACCGAAGTAATAATAGTTTTGTGACAAAACATAATTTCAATCCCGACGATGTTAAATATTGAAACATTTCAAATTTTATATCCGCATTCATGAATTATTAAAAATACGAAAATGTCCTGAAAAAATATTTGTCTAACATGTGACTTTATGCAATATCAACGACGATAATATGAACCTACAGTTAATTAAACGTGCAACTCAATAGATACATATTATAAAAACTATATAATATTTCCACAAAACACCATTGAATGAATTCTATAAATTACAAGAAAGAAGACCTTCGGAGCTGAAACAAACATTCTTGACCTGGTTTGTTTTGGGCCGTTACCCAGCAAATAAATAACTTAATTCGTGATTATATGAATAATAAAGCAACATCATTAGTTGCTACACAATTATTATACTTATCTTAATTAACATTTATTTTATACACCTGAAGTGAAAACCGGTAAAATTCTAAAAAATTCCATACGTTCCGGTTTATACTCTGGCATCATTTCGTAACTTTGCATCTTCAGTTTCTATTCGAAATTTAAATGAATTCAAATTGAGAACAAACAACATTCTGTACATTAAATATCGATAAATGGCTAGTGAGGCACGTGTGGGTACACGAGTCGATCAAGGAGCTATGTTTGATTCGATGCAGCCTTGTTTATTTACTCGATTTAATCGTTGACAACTGTAGGTGCATTGAACCTAATGACGTCTGAGACGGTCCACGACCTCCCTCCGCGTCATAAGAATTCTACACAAAGTTACTTGTTTTCTCTTCATCGAAAGCTCCCAACGGCGCAATTTGTCTTGATTCGAGCTATCCGCAATTTAATCGAATCGGTGAAATCTCAGGCACGAGTAAGACGTTAACTTTAATTGTTCGAGTCAAATCGAGACGTTTGAAGTAATTGTCAACAACTGGAGAGAAATCTTACGAAAAAATCTTAAATTCAATGCGTCTCAAGGTGACGTAGGATATGGACTTATATGAAAATGAATATATATGAAAATAGTCATTTTGCGAAAATGGACATGATGCATGTGGACCTATAAGGTTTTATATCGTATAGATCCGAGTGAATTTGATATAATATTAATTAAAAACACGTTCATTCCACTTAATAACCATTAGAAAAAAGTATCGAATCAACAAAAAAGACTGCGAGGTTCATTCTTCAAGCAACCTTTGCCTATGTTCTGCCTTTGCTTATGTTCTGCTAATTTTCAGACTGATTCAACCTTCCAAGACTTAAAGCTGGATCTCATGAAACAAGTTACTTGGTATGGCGCCAAATTATTTCATTAGGACAATAAAAGAAAGAGACTGATTAGGTAAGGTCTTGGCGATGATTGTGGATAAAAGCTTTTATACGATATTCATTTAGTTAAGAAAATTCAAACTTAACAATTTAAGCTTTGGCGTCCGCAATTTTGCAATTCACATCCGCTGACTGACACCCACCCATCAGTGGATAGAACTTGCTACTAATATTGACGACAACAGGGGAAGATGATGCTACATCTCACTTAACAAGTCATTTTTGATTGATCGAGTTATATCAACTCACAGAAGAAATCTATCAACATAATCCGAAAGTTAAGGGGTTGGCAAAACTAGTTTCACACCCCGTTCTGCGAATTGGGAGTGGGAGGGATGAGAAATGGGGTCCCATTGTAATTTCTTTTCCTAGCTCTTCCGAATTATTTTCTGGTTCAAATTTTTAAAACTCCAAAAGTGCGTCAAAATTTCTCATTTTTGACTGATGATGGATGTAACGCAAATGTTATGAGTGACAGTATGCGCTCACCGTTAGATAGATTGTCTGCTCGTTTGCAACATTTTTTCTAATATATTTAAACAATACATAACCTATGTGACATTCAACTTCAACTACGTACGTTAAAATACTATAAACTCTATGTTTACTGCTTCAATAACAAATGACTCTACTTTCAAGCTCGGACAAAGTCCAATTTTCCGCAAATCATCTCGCGCAATACTCGAAATTACATCTTACAGAATTCAGCATAGAGCCCACATTCGCGTGCATTCCGACTTCGCGACTGGCTCATACTGGTTTTTGTAAGTATAATTAGATTTTTTAGTTCTAAAAATAACAACTCTCACACGTAAGCGAGTAACGAATTAAAGTTGTGCGGTTCTATGATAACGCTCCGCCAAACAAATATAACCTTCACCACTATGGTTATACAGATATGAGGACGTAGGTTTACGATTTTAATTGAACTTTCAATTCTGCAGCGTAATTCCCAAATGGTTTGTCCGATGTGCGTCGGTCATTTCAAAGCTGTGGACCAAAATAACTTTACAACGTGAATGTAAGTTTAAAAATAAAACTGGTTCTTAGACCTCGATTAAACGTGTTTTCCTGCATTTAAATTGTTTTTGGACCCGTCTCGTGCGTAAATCCTTTTTTGTCAGGTCGTCATAATAAGGAAAAGGTCGTTACAGTTTTTTATAATTATTTTTGTTTACACAAATTTGACAATGGGCAAGCTCAACTTGCGTTTACGATATTTACGATATTTGTTAACTCGTGCATTTGACCTTTATTTTTGATTTGTGATTGTGATTAGACTGCCAAACACGGATAGGATACTCAAGATATCGTTGGTAAGAAGGGTTCCGCTAACTATCTCTGGGCGTCTGTGTATTTATTTTGTCCAAATCATATTTGTCTTTGTATGCACCAAGCATCACTAGGATATGATGCCCATATACGGCGGTGTCTTGATAAGATATATAAAGACGGAGACGAAAATCCATTGACGAAAGGACATTGCGAAATTGGAGTAATTTTGAGCTGATTCGTTTGGAGTAAATCCAGAAATTTTATAATTACATTTTCATTCACATCAAGCTTACTGAGTGTCGATACCAGTTACTTACTGCGTATGCTGTAAGAAAATAGAATAAAAATATGCATTCCCAATTAATTGGGAATATACATTCTCATTTAGTTGGGAATACACATTCGCAACTAAATTTTGAACCGTAATAAGTTGCGGAGAGTTTAACCAATCTTGCAACTTATAAGGTGCACCCTACGGCTTGTGGAGTTGTGGGTGTCCAGTTACTTACCGTTGCTAGAGGTTAGGCATTATGTTATTATGAGATCATTACCCATTTAGCAGCACCTGGGACATGCGTAGGATACTGAGAGGTAATACAGGTCCCATATACACACACACACAAGGCGAACTTAGGTGCGTTTTGCTTTCATTTTAATGAGCACTTCGTCCATACTACTCTTAGCGGACCCTGTGTGCTCGCGACCGCTCTTACGGTATATTTGGGGCCTCACGGACGCAGGCAATGGCTGCCCCCATGCTTTCTGCATCAAGGTAAATTTTGTACATGTGTTGTTGGACTTTTAGTAGACATGCCCTATTTAAATCTCCTTAAATATGAATTTAAGTATATATAAAAGGCCTAAACGTTATTTTATAATAAGAAAAAAAACAACAACATGGAAGTTAAAGAAAAATACACCTGAAGAAACAGAAGCGAAGAAGAGAGCGCAAAAGGTTATAATTTAGCAACATAATCAGTTGCCATGGATTTTTTATTATTTTTAACAAAATTTATTCGTACCTTTACTGGCATATCAGGGATTCCAGACCACATAACATAACTACGGTAATGATTAATGCTGCAAATAATCATAATTTTAGAATGGCCTTAAATTTATCGCCTTTTAGTCATGCGAGGTTTTCAAAGAATAGAAGGGTTGGTTGACGCACGAACACCCCTCGCTCACCTTGGAAATGAGAATGAGAAAAACCCACTGTTATGTCTACATGGCTGTAGAACCTTATAGATACAGATATAAAGGCTTATTTGCAACAGCTACGGGTTAATTACTTTATAATTAAATGCAAGTAGCGGTTGTCGTCAACTTATAGTGATGCGTCAATATCGATAATTTATCTGTTATTGTACTGATTGTTCAGATATGGCAAGACACCTTTCAATAGTCATCGGAGTTTCGAAGAAGACAGGTCATGTCAAAATTGATACAACTATTGATTGATAGTCATCGGAGCTTCGAAGAAGACATGTCATGTCAAAATTGATACAACTATTGATTATTATATTCGCAATTTGTAAAAACTACTAGACACTATGCTTAATAGTTATTCTGGTGCCAATAATGCACTACCCACAGGATCAGGCCTGATGACCAATATGTTCAAAGTCGCTCAGCCAAGTATGATATGATTCGAAAGGAAGAGATCCACTACCGAACGAAAGTCACCGATATAGCGCATAGAATCAGTATGCTGAAGCGGTAATAGGGTGCCACAGGGGACAGCCGTTGGGGTAGAAGAGTTGTCCTTCAATCTTAAGAAAATTTGATGTGAGGAGTTGTCGTTTTCTCCATTCAGAGCGATTTTAGAACTACTCACTCGGTTACTCATGCGTGGATATACTGACACTACTATATATATATTTTTATATAGGAGGAAGGCGACAGACAAGCATACAGTTCACCCGGTGGTAAGTGGATACTGTCGCCCACGGACACCCGCAGTACATGCCAACTTCGGTCCAGAATGACAAACGTTGGCACGCCTCCGGATGCGCTGCCTACCTTTGGAGATGTAGGAATGGATTTGGAGAGAGGGATGCGAAAATGGGGAGGGATAGGGGATAGAGGTCACTACCGAAACACGTACGTACATTGGGGTATAGAATAAAATGGGAAATGCAGTACATTTCAAGGTAGTCTACTGTACCATAAGTGAAGTTATTAACAAAGTAGCGCGGCCCCTTTCCCAACTGTTTTTAACTAGTTTTCTAAGCTCTATAACTCAATGATTTTCTAGTACCTATCTTAAATACATTTCTAGCATCTCGCGTTATTTAACTTTCTAAATTTAAAACGAGTCAAACATCCTGTTGGAGTTGATTTAGAACTGTTCCGAACGGATTGAACCAACATGTCATTTTTTAACCGAAGCACAAAATGACAGGCGGGTGGTCCCGACAAAAAAAAACTGTTTTGCAATTAGGTATATGGACATTTTAGAGCAGCACACGTCAAAGCAGTGACGTGTCCATGAATATTAATGTATTTTAATAACACAAACTTCATTAGTCGATATTGGAGCGCTCACTAAAGTACCGTTGGCAACGAAGTCGTTTTACTTCGTGAAATTTCAAAAATCAGAAAACGTCGGGTCATTGGTTGAAATTGCAAAATCAGCGCTGTATCTCTCCTAGTGTTGCAAGTATTCATGGACGACGCGTACTAATTCCCACGTGGACCACAAGACCGTCTGTCCACTCCTCTACAAACAAACCAGTAATGGCAGAATGGAGACGGCAGTACGTTTGGCAGTATGTCCCGACAGGGAAATGTCAAGAGAAATAACAACACTAGAGATTGATCGCGGTTCTTGTGTAGGTTTAGCGTACAAACGTAATAGTTAAATGGTAAGCTGTGCTTGTCTCTCTATAAGAGATACAGGTTAAAGATTCAGACGAAGCTTTGGCATGAAGGACAATTTTTAAGGCTGTTTAAGTTAAATAGACTTTAGAAGGCTTATGAAATTTGATCTCATTTTAAAAGTAAAAGTTTAACTCAAGTTTAAATAGCTTCTAAGAAACGTCCATTCAAGGTTTATCGTAAGCTCGAGAAGGTATTTCTCAGAAATATTTTTAACACGTGAAGGTTAACTAGGAGATGGTCACTGATTAACTCGATGCAAGCTGAGAAGATGATTTTTTATGTACTGGTACTCTCCTTCGTAATACTCGGTACAATTTCGTAATCAGTTTATCAGTATGGTGACGAACGGTTTTAGAATAGTACTTCACCTAAATAATATAATACTAATAATAAATAATATAATGTTAATATTAAATAACGTCACACTCCACACTAGGGGATGTGTGGCCCATACGTCATGTGTGGTGGGTCCAGAGACACACACAAACTAGTAATAATAACATCTAGGTAAGTGCTGTCGGTCGGCTTGAGAATACCACTTCTCCGTCTATTCCTGCGGGTGACGTAAAACATAACTGAGGGATACCAAAGCAGCTGCCACAAGCTCAATGGAACGAACATCAACGCTAAAAGAGTAGACTCGCCAACCTGTTCGGTGAGGGTGGCGTTTCGCAGTTATACAACACATCCCTAATGCAGAAGACAATGTGTATGAGAAGGCCCGTGTCCAGCAGTGGACGGTAAGAGGGCTGTTTGCGGATATATATAGTTGAATCCTATATCTCTTTTTTGTGTAAATGACAGCGACTGACTCTTTGTTTGCGAAATCATTGGATTTTCTTACGATTTTCATGGTTAATTAGGGCCTTTATGCCGGACGGTTTTAGGGCCGTTTTATCAAAAAACGATTACGTAAGAAGTTCAATTTGTGTTCAAGCCGGGTATTGACACTTTATATCAACGAAGACTTGTATCGACCTTCAAGGTTAATAAAACATGTCATTTGACCTCTGCTGCGGGCAGTGGTCACCGATGCGGTTCCAACTGAAAATCTGCGTCGAAGTTGTTGTTGCGACATTTATGCTGAGTTGGCACCAACTCAGCATAAATGTCGCAACAACAACTGTTATTGGTGTGATTGGTTCAAGTATTATTTACATATTTATTTAATGTAATGTTTTTTTTTATAGAAAAAATGGGGAAGATGAGCATACAGTCCACCTGATGGTAAGTGGATATTGTAGCCCATGGACATCCGCAATGTTAAACAATTTTGGTTCATCAAGTTTCTTGCGAGCCGGTCAAACGTTTGATGCAGATGTGTACTCTGTAAAGAGCTGCAGTCGCTGATGGAAAAGCTGGCAACAAAGCAACCTAGTTTGGTCAATCGCTCATCTCCACTTCATGACAACTTCATCACACTTCTCATACGATAGTTTTAAAACTTCAACAGCTGGACCTGGATATTCTCCCTTATCCACCACACTCACCGGAACTCGCCCAAACAGATTTCAATTTCTTTCGAAATTTGGACATGTTTATGCAAGGAAAAAAATTTATTCTGAAGTAAAGGCTAAGGCTAAGGCTTTTGAAGAATTCATTGATACGGGAGTCATTGTCCACGAGAATTTTACGGGAGTGGCATCAATCAACTGCCCGTGAGGTGGCGAAAGTGTGTAGATAATATGGCTCAATATTTCGACTAACTATAATAAATGATTTTATAACAAAAAAAAAAAACAGTTTCTTATAAAAATCGGTCATTTCATAAGTAAGCATCTAATATTTATATGGGTTTAAAACGCACGCTTGCCAAGCGGACTGGTGAGTCCACTCTTAGAGTTGATGTTAGTTCCTTAGGGCTTGTGGTAGCTGCTTTGGTATCCCTTAGTCGCCTTTTAAGTCACCCAAGGAAAGAGATGGTAGTGGTGGTATTCTAAAGCCGGCCGAAAGTACTTGGCCAAACACTATTATTAGTAGATTGTGTGTGTCTCTTGACCCACGACACATGACATAAGGGCCACGCATCCCCTAGTGTGGACCATTGAGTATGGCGTTATTTATTATTAGTATTATATTATTTATTTATTAGTATTATTTTTCTAGTGCAACGAGAACTTTAAACGATATATCAAACAAGTCAACCAACACATGCATGTCGCCCAGTATGTTTTATGTATGACATTTTCTGAGACTTGAAAACCATTATCGTCCCTGTCAGTTCCGAGTACAAAGTATCTAGGAATAGAGGAAAATCCACTGACTAATGTCCGTAAGTAATAAGGGCTTAAAGTATATAAACAAGTAGGTTATTACCGCAATGTTGCTTGCTATCATTTATTTATAAGCAATGTGAAATGACATATATAATACCAACTGCTTCCGGTAAAGGTTGCGTGTCAGTGATAGCGACAGACCTTGCGGTGCATCGCCTTGAATAATTAAATCACAGAAGTGCGGTTTCCCTATTAAAATAGACAAATGAATTGTTCGTAAACAAGAGTGGAGAAAAATTTAATATTCAAACCGATTTTAGTATAGAAATGTTTTTTTTATTAAATTTGTTCGGTCATCAAACAGTTCCCGGATTTTTATCGTTCATCAGATGCACAGGTTTAGAAAAATCGTCGTCCCGATGAGTTAACAGGGTAATTGAGATTTATAAAATGTAGATGGATAGAAAGCTTATCTTATCAGAAAGGGACCGTCTATTAAATATGTACGCAATAAGGGGAAGGGGATTCATATAGAAAAAAATACTATACGATTTAGTTGAACGTTGAAACTAAGAAGAACAACAGGAGGTCAAAAGTCATATAGCCTGATAGGTTAAGTTCTGAAGACGAAATTAAACTCGTGGCATTGTATCATGGCGCTTTTGACTACACTTAAATATTACTAAACTTCATTGTTAATAGGGACGTTGACGCGGTTGTTTCAGCTTTATCGATAGAGTATTGATAGTGTTGAAACTAGAGCGATATTATATTGAAATATATACATTTTAATATATTATATCATTCATGGAATATGATATAACTTTGACGGGACTGATTTTTTTACTGATTCACATTTCTTAATATTAATAATTATTATTGAGTTACTTATGACAACTTTGCTTTCTTACATCAACGTATGTACTCGTATATTATTATTTAATATAATGTATGGGATCTATGAATGATTCTGTAACTGATTAGTGTTAAATTTTACAACAACTGTGTGCAATTGAGAATTTACTATAGATATATAGGTACAATGACACTTATTATGTAGGGACAGTATTATAATAAAATTATTATCTGCTTTTGTTGTCGGTACAAAGGGATTATACAGACTGTCACATTACTAGCAGTCCTCTACCGGAATAGACACATTAATTAATAAAGTGCCACTTGTCTGTACACATACTCGTATTTTTATTTCTTTTACACTCTCTCAAAGGACACAGCACATACAATTCTTTGATTATTAATTAACTACTATAAAACTTAAATTTGTTATTGACATTTTAAAAAGAACATTCAAGGGTACACTTCACCGTTTTTGTTTCTTCGATGAAAATTGAAATGTGTCTCAAAGACTGTTCAACTGTCACAAGTCTTTTTTTTTTGTTTTCAGGACACCGAGTTATTGTAATGTAATATTAGCTAGGGGTTTAACAAAAAATGTGTAACTGGGGAGAAACGAGGGTTAGAAAATGCCTGTATTTTAAGTTGCCTATTTTTTCGAACGGTCCCAAAGGAAAAGAAAAACCTTATATTTATCATTGCCCGCTATCACTGAGGCCAGAACCCAATTATCCAATGAGATGTTGCAATGATTCACGACACGCGATATGTTTACATGATATCATTTAATTTGTGGTCAATTAATACCTACCATGTTCCAATTATGACCTGCTGAAGGTAAAATACATAACCGTAATGTAATAAAGACTATAATAGAAATGATTTTGTTTCAAAAATGGTTGCAGTAACTGGCACTGCAGTCATTGTTTCTCGTGAAATCCTAATCGACCACTGCGTAGGAATCAAGGGCTTACCCTTATGTAGTACGATGACTCATACTTGTCCCAATAGGGCCACTAATACGAAAGAAGACAATAAAGGTCAAAGGTTATATTTTTTGTTGGATAATACTTAAGTGCAACTTTTTGTAGGAATACTAACCAGCTTAATTAAGTAATTTAATAATCCTTATAATTAAGCATTAAATAATTTAATAATCCTTAAGAATTATAATTGTATTTATGCGAAAAATGAAAAATGCAGCATTTTTCTTATTAACTAACAATATTTTCTGTTATTGTTTCATTTAGATATGATTTGTTATTTATGTTTAGGGACAAAACATATCTATGCTTGTTTGCATAAATAGTATGCATAAATAGGACAAAACATATCTCCAAATTAGTTGAGCATAAATCGTTGCATTTTAAATTTATAGATTTACTATCAAAAACAGTCCAGAAGTTTTAGAAATAACAGCCAATGATCGGTTCACGAATCCTTATGAATTTAATTTATAATGTCGTACAATGAAGTCATACTTTAGACTTTAGTCTGTAGATCTGTAATCAATTAATCATGTACATAAGCCGACAGACACCAATAGGTACATTGACGAACTGATTTGTAAATGGGTTCCAAACGGACAAAGCCATGGTGAAAACCTAGTTTACATTATGGGAATCATGTTTTAGTGTTTAAAATGGTTAACATGTCCACAACCTGTTGTAATTTGGGATCAATCTCTAACCTATGGGATAATCTATACACATAATTAAACAATAAAAGGGTTGAGTCTGTACATTGACTTAATTTAAAAAAAGGGGTCTATAGAAGCTACAGAATACAAAACAGTAGGTTTTATAATTTTTGTTTGTTTATTTGCCTGTTTCTCTGTACGTCTGTTTGTTTGAGAATCACGTAAAAACTACTGGACGGATTTTGATCGGGTTTTTACTAATGTATGGTATAATTAAGTATCCAGAAGGAAATCTGGTATAGGTGTCATCTTCATATGACACATGGAAGTTGAGTTATAGAAGAAAATAAAAAAAGGATTTTTAATAGAATTACTCGAGAACTACTGGTTCATTTTATATCCGTGAAATCAATCATGTTGGTGCTTTTATAGGTGTTAAAAATGTTTTACAACTAAAATCCACCACGTTTTAAAGTTAAGATAAAGTTAAAAGTTAAGTGTTAAAAATCCACGCGAGCGAAGTCGCAGGCAGAAGCTAGTTACTAATAGTATAGAAAGCTCACTCGCATTCTAGCAAAAACTGCAAACACCAACAAAAAATTACCTATTAAAATATAGAATAATATGATTCGTCGTTCAACGCCAGCTAAATTGAGCCTAAAAGCTAGGCGAGAGTTCCAGGTTTCAGCAGAGTGGCCAGCGCGTGCGTCACTTCGAACCAGCGACAACTCGCTGACAGGGTCAACTTTCGCAAAGACAAACAAAGTCATGGCATAAATAGAGCTGCAAATAAGACCTGGGTGCGACTAGCACAAGACAGAGGCAAACGGCGTGAAACTCCTCTCTTTCAACGAGAGAAGACTTATACCCTCCAGTGTGCGGAATAGAAAGAAGCTGAGAATGATGATGATGATGAAAACGCAACGAGAAAGAGACCTCCCCTAACCTAAGATGGATTTTTACTACTTAATCTACCTACTTTGTTTCATAACAAACAAACATAGCAGAGTCAATGAACTAAGAACTACGTAAATAAGCGAAAGCTTAATTACGTATTTATTTGGTTATAGAGGCCGTTCAGGATAGAACAATGTTTACAAAACATTATTTTGTAAACATTGTTGATTTTGAGTACCTACCTACTGCTTCTGCGATCTACATAATTTAGATTTTAAACTTCTGTAACATACTTTTATTAATGTATGTACCGAATAATAACGCTTAGAAATCGAATATGCGTACGAAATGCAAGCCATTTATTTGGACCAATAAATGGCTCCAATTGCCGGGTGGCCCTTTAGTAATCAAAGTCGCACGTTGTCGATCGTATCTCCCGTAAATAAAAAAAAAAATGACGGTTTGTGCAGTGACATAGTGTCATAAACTCACAACAATCCGATAAACAGAAAAATCATATTAATATTACATTCCACAAGTAAGTGCTATACTTATTTTAATCAATATAGGAGTATATACGTAAAACATACAATGAAACAAAAAATTAAATGGTAATTATCAGCATATTATGCCATGTCATCACAGGGTTGCTAGTGACGGTGAATATTTTTTTTTTTGTTTTTCAATATATCGCACTGGAATTTTGTCGAAACGTTTTAAAATTAGACGAATTCAAGAACAGTGAAGCCACAGAATCGTTTATAAAGACGTGACTATAGAAGGTTGAGACGCAGCATGATTTTTGCCATCCTCTTTCCAGTGATAATAAAGACAAGATATTTGAGGTTTCAGATAAAGCAAAACAATATATGTATAACTAAATATTAAAACCACCAGAAAACGCAAGTACAGGGAAATTGATGCCTGTATTAAACTTAAACTAAAGAGTCTCCAACCTGTCCTTAAAAGCAGTTGCTCTACTGGGTTCAAGAGTTCAAGAAAATTGCTTTGTCGTATGGAATTGCAAGCTGGTGAAACAGGTAACTACTGTGTGCCACTGGAAAATGTGGCTATTTTAACATGTTTGTCGGCTTTGGATTGCATAAACATTTTCAGAAAGTTTCGATGAGGCCGAAGAATTTATAAATGAACCACATAGCGGACTGATTGAAGAGGATGTCGGATTTCTAGGGTACATTCAGTGACGATCCCGATTTCAAGAATTACATTGCTGGCAACGTCGTAAGATACCTTACAAAAACAGTTAAATGCACTTATTTTGTAGAAAATATGCTGCTTTCAAAAATAAACTGTGGTTAGATGCATTGGTAAGCTTAAGGGTTTACTCAATCTGTGGTGTTGCTGAGATTTGTTTGCGCCATTATATATTAAATTAAATTCAGATGTCGACTCAGAAAATACTAGCACTTGAGGTTATGGCGAAACTTATTGGCAGTCCTCTTTTCTCGTTGTGGAAGAACACATAAATTCACTGCATCATGTCACGGATTTGACACGGCTCATACAAGAGAGGTAACTAAGAATTCGATTCTTCTGACAGTGAGTCAAAACAGGATACTATTAAAAGCAAGGCTTTGTTAAAACGACAATTATTTAGGAAACAATTACAGTTACATGGCTACTAATTTTTTATCTGCTGGCGTTAGTACATCATTAATATAAAATATTTTTTTAAGTTATATTGTTCGTATACATATTATTATTTTTTAGAAAAAAACGGGTTATTTACGCGTACCTATGTTTATTTAATACCTACCGCGTATATTTAATGTTCCCGACGTTTGGGCGTAGTTACACAGGCCACCATCCCGTGACCTAGCATCATCCTTTGTAACTACTAGTAGCTAGCCGAGACGTCGGGAACATTAAATATGAAGATACACTTAAAACGATAGTTTTTTTTTAAAAAAATAATATGTCATTATCATATAATAATAACAAATGATTAAAATAAGTTTTTTTTTTCATGACCTTTAAATATCATTGTCTAAACTTCTTCAAAATTCTTCTTACATGTTTTAGTAATTCACTAAACATTAATAAAATAAAATACATATGTGAGTACAGGCCTCCTATTTAAATAGGAGGCAATTGTACGTTCTAAATAGTTGTGTTTTTGTTTTATATTGTCAGGCATCTTTTCACATGGCCTATCATATTGCCCCGCTTCATTCACAATAAAAATAATGAAATAAAAAATATGAGGCAAAAATAATACAATGTACATATTGTATTGAACATACACAAATTACCCTAGTTCAGGGGAAATGACTTTTAACTGCGAACATTATTTTAGCGCTTGAGTGTTGTTTCACAGAGTAAATGCACGCTGCTTACGCATGGCATGTGTAGCGTTTTTGCTTCAATGTTTCGGCGTCGCTTGTTAGTAAACATTCCTTATAGGCGTTATTATTCTAAGGTATGTTCTTAGTACGTGTGTATTAATTTTGTATACATACTTATTTATATATGTACTATTTTTCAGTTAAGATTTGATAAACTGTAGAAAAGAGGATAAATTCCTTTAATACATACCAATTAAAAGAGTACTTTAAAGCAATTTTCAGTCTTCGCACACTTAGTCCACATGTAATAAATAATAACACTATTATACATCAAAATTAAAACGTAAAATCCCGATGATTCAAAGTCAATCCGCATGGATCGGCGGCTCAGCATTCACTGTTGACTTCTGGTACAATGTAAACACAGATTAAATTAATTTAATTGGAAGCGATTACGCGAAAACCACAACTAGTGACGTCTCAGACACCATTATGAAGTGTTTTCCTTGAAACAAGTGCTGTGGGCACGACTTTTCTGAGCCATTCATCTCAATTACGGACGCAATCCTGTCGATTGAAGTACAACACTGGTTTTTCAATTTGACTTCACTGTGGCACAGTGTGTACTTGTGTTCCATTTTCCAATCATTTTAAATGAGGAAAATGGTGCGGTGTCAGTTTTGGAAAACGATACACTGATAACTAAGCGTAGATTTTGTTATAGTCGTGTAATATAAAACGCTCGACGACTTATAATGCGGATAAATTGCAAATTGATCTAACGTTAAACAAAACTGTTGGCTTAAGACTTTCAATTCAGTCGTTAATGCACACTTAGGTATGCCGTGTGCAATGTCAGCCCTTCACAGCCGATGGGTGTGATTAAATGTGGTCCTTGCGTGCGTTTCTGTTTATCCGCGTGTGGATCTTACGATTTAATTGTTTTTATTTACATCAATTACCACGTATGTAAGAAAATCTAGAATTTATTTTGTAGTCTACAATTATATGTAAAAAAAAATCATACGAAACTTATAGAAGCTACAAAATACCACTGGTGCTTTACTAATCAACTAATATTTGCTAGACTGTTAGTTAGAGTTATTCTTATTTTTAACTAACTCTGATTTTTAATTCAAGAGAATTATGATATTTGGTGGTGTTTTTAGACAAATGAAATTTCCCTAAAAGTCAGCAACATAAAACCTACGTTTTCAACACGTGTTTTGTCCCATTATTGACGACATCATGATTTTGAGAAAACTCGATTTGAAAGTATAAGGTAGGTACTTAAAGTAACAAGTACTAAAGATTTTTTTTTAAATAACAGATTTTACTCCATAGATGTTAATTATAAAGTAAACTGTAAGTCTATAATTAAAACATAGTTAATTTAACTATTACATGATTGTAATGTGTATGATTTGAATAATTTTAATCCTGACTAAAAATATGTTATTATTATAAAAAGAGACCTCGCAGAAAAGGTTTATTTCACCTGAAACGTCGAATGAAAAATCAGAGTTTAGTTGAGCATTTTTTTAAGGTTTTTGTTTAGTATAAATATATATTATATTAGTAATTCAATGAAAACGATCTTCTTTTTTATAGATAAGATGGTAGACGGGGAGGTGGATCCCCAAATGTCAAATGTTTACTGCTGCCCGTGGACACCTGCAACATCAAGAGGAATTGCAGGTGCGCTGCCGACCTTGAAGAATCCTGTTTACAGCTCTCTTTGTGTTAATTTCAATGCATTCATTAGGTACATACAAAATTAATTTAGTTTCTGGATTAATTTACTTCATCAGAATTTAAGGGTAATATTTTCTACTTACAGGAAATACTTGAAATCTGAAACTACTTGACTTACCTGCCAAAAAAAGAAAAATCCATTAATTTTATATTTTTAAAAGCTCTTGTGAATCTAAAAGGAATGGTTTACTGTACGTAGCTTTTCACGAGGAGACAAATAAATGTTCTACACAAAATATCATCGATACCGCACAATATTGAGTGACATGTTGCGAAACTTGGTTTGTTAAACACAGATCATGCATCACCTGGGGTCGAGTTAGTTTCTTATGGCCCTAAGCACACTCGATAGTTTTAGCATGGGTGATCGGCAACTTAGTCAATTATGAGTGGCTAATTGCAGCGATCGAATGCTAAACCCCGCACATTTAAAAGTGCGATCGCACGATTTCTAGTTGCGAAACACTGCTACCAGTAAATTAGTCGACATTGGTCCCAAAAAAAACCAGAACTACTCAAGGTGCCGTTTGAAAGTTATAAGGGTGTGGTATAATTTTTAAACGGTACATACCGTACAGGCATTTACGAAAATTTACCACGTAGCCGTGGCAAAATGAGATGAATTGAGGAGAATCGCAAGCGCACATGCGTCCGACACGGCTACCGTGTGCATTACGTGTGGTTGATTTCAATCGCTAAAATGCGATTGGTACTTAGATGTAAATAGATGTTACTTACACCATTCTTGGTTTAGATAGAGTGGTTAGAGACTAGCTTCTATGCATACTGTATAAAGTATAAATACTACCGGACTGAGTCTAAGACCGAGAATCCTCTATTTATTCAGACCAAGAACCTCTAGCATTGGACTCCGGCAGGGTAATGATATTTTTTTTTTTTTATGGACGAAGGCGCCATACGAGCATACAGTCCACCTAATGGTAAGTGGATATTGTCGCCCATAGACATCCGTGATACACGCTAACATTAGTCCAAAATGACAAACGTTGGCACGACCCCGGATGCGCTGCCTACCTTTGGAGATATAGGTATGGATTTGGAGATAGGGTTAGGTAAATGGGGAGGGATAGGATGGGAATGCGCTCTGGCACATTTCACTCACTACCGAAACACGTACGTACATTAGGGAAATAAGATATCAAGTGGGAAATGCAGTACATTTCAAGGTAGTCTTCTGTGAGAGCGGGGTAACGTGGCCAGTCGAGCGCGCCCAGCGGCTGTTGTATTGCAGCGTGCACTCTCCTCGTCCCAAAATGTGTGCGCATAAGGACGCAAGAGTTGATAAAATTGGATTGCAAAATTTGACTCAGGTTCTCCAGACTCGCTGTCACACGTGTATCGTGGCGAAGCTTGGGAGAGGACTATATCAAGCAGTGGAAAGACATAGAGACCGTAATACGTACGTAACAAGAAAGAAAATACCTAGTAAGTTGATGCCATAGTCAAGTAATTTCAATTAATTACCTTGAGCAAATTCTATAATGTATGTCAGAACATTGGCTCGTGCAGTGACGCAGTTATGCAACTGACGCAGTGCAGATGCGCCTGCGCCCGTAAAGTAAACATTACGTCTCGTGCACTGGTTATTAACTTTGCTTATTGTCTTGTCTCTGTTGTACCGTCGTGAGCAAAAGTCAATATTTTTTTAATTGTAAATTATATATCCATCGTCATCTACAGCTTGCTTACTTCAGTGGGTAGCTTACTACCCACTAATGACTATAAGGCTCCTTTCGTTTGTATCACCTTCCTGGATTCTATGCTGTTCTTGACAATATCCCTCCCGCAATTCTCTTAACATCATCGACTCACCTTGCAGTAATGTATATAGCTGTATTTAAAACAGTTGGAAAAAAATTGAACACTCGACAAGGTTGGCCGGTTAGTGGCTAGACGAAAAGAGACGATAATTGTGCGTGATGTGATGACTGACGATGCTTGTGAGAGACCTATAATAATAATAACTTTATTTTTAGGCAAAATGTTCATATGTGTTACATACATACACACCATCAGCCTGTGTCTCCCCACTGCTGGATACAAGCCTCTCCCAAGGACCGCCACCACACATGGTCTTCAGCTTTTCTAATCTATTCACTACAGGCGACTTTCTTCAAGTCGTCAGTTCACCTGGACGAAGGGCGTGATCACGCTACGTTTCCCGATAATATGTGTTAATAACTATAAATTAAAAAAAAGTGTTAATAAAGGGAAATAAATTGAACATAAAATTAAGATGCAACAACCCAAGCCTGCATCTATGTACCGGCTACCGGCTAGCGTGTAGTCGTGTCCATCGGTGCAGCAATGGGGTTCAGGATGCTGTTGGAGCTAGCTCGGATTCACACCAGCAGGGAAGCTCAACGCTTGCGCATTATGGTAAAGAAGTCGTCAACAGTCGCTTCAGCAAACATCGCTGAAGGGCTGCAGTGACGTGGCAGCATCACCAGCACCCTGAACCCATTATTATATTGGACCCGAAGCATCTAGCAATGGAGGAACATGCTGATGGTATAGTATTTCAAATGTTTGCTATGTTATTATAATTTCGATATGAACTAACCCTGGGCGTACTTAGCGTATTCTAGACTCAAATTTCTGTGAAGTCATAAATTCGAAGCCAGACTTGTAGTAGTTTGAACAAGATTATCACAATAACACTTATCATGAGGGGAAAACATCGCGAGGCAACCAGCTCAGCGTGCAGCGTGCCCAAACGGCGGTACAGGCGGTGATATGTACGAATTTGAATTCATTCGAAATTTTTTTAAGAAGGTCAGTATGCGTCAGTCAAGTACGGTCATTTTTGGACACTAGCCATTAATTAGGCAGTCCACCCATTTGACATCTATTCTATATATACAATTGGGGTCCTTTATGTGACACATAAATGGATATAAATTATGAAATGTCATGGGACATAATAATATATGCATTTGTATCTACCCACGTGTATCGTGGTGACTATGCCAAAATCTCATCAATATTCGAAATCTTTTGAAAACTGTACAAATAGTCACTTTAGGTTATGTTAACGGCCGGGTAGATGGAGTTAATGGAGCGCTAAAGAGGGTATGCAGAAAGAACTTTTTGAAAATAATCTTATTACAACATAAGAGTGAAATTGCATTGATGGACTACAGGTGACGCTGCATTGCGACAGTGCTAGATAATATTATCGATCAATCTTAGAGCGCATCCGTGTGGCATACTGCCAAGCACGTGAGTAAGTAACCTTGGAGTTAACTTAGTTGCCGCCACTTTGTTTAATTAATTCTAAATTACGATTATAAGGAAATACGTAAAACGAATCGGCCGTTGTTCCAATTAAATTATACGAGTACTTAACCTGTCAACGAAGCAGCAACAACCGCTATAAGCCAAGTCGTGTCGCATGTATCGGCCTAAACTGCAGGGCGCAGCAGGCCTAGCCTAGTAATTCACTAGTGTGGTTTCAGGCCGTTAACCACCACGTGGGCCCAGTGCGGGTTGGTAGATCACATACTGCAGATTTTTTTATATATTTGGAGCATGTCGACTGAGGGACTACAGCACCTATAAAAGTGTGAACTCTCCAAGCCGCTTGGCCACCGTCGCATTTTAAGGCTATACATCCTTCGTATACAAGACAATGTGCATAGGGAGGCGCGCGTCTAGTGAATACTAAAATGGCTGATGACGGTGACCAATTTGAAATTACCGGAACATCAATTTACGTGAATATAGCTTATTTTATACGGAAATATCAAGAATTATCATTAATATTTGGTACAAAAGTATCAATGGACGTGTGATTCACACGTTGACATTATAAATTACGTAAATATCTTTGCCGTTACATTGAAACATTTATATGACATTATACACGTACGAAAAGATGTACAATGGTAAGTATTTTATACACCACGTTATATTTTATCAAATTACATTGCATACAAATAGATTGCATGAATCAAATGATAAATGAATAGGCAGTCTTCCTGGAGACAATTTTGTGTTTAATTTAACTACATTAAAACCCACAGTTTTAGAGTGGTATTACACAAGCGGTTTTATACACGACGTCTTCTCCTAGAACAAACTGCCGCGACGATATAGCGGTGATAATGCGTCGATGTCGCTCGCTCATTTCCTACGGTCGAAAACCGCTCATGTGATTCGGCTCTAATAGTATATCTAGTTCAGAATTTGGATAGTAAGTTTCCGTGTGTATTTCAGGAACAAAAGTTAACCACAACAGAAGGTATCTTATAAATAAATAACACCAAATTTATTGGTGGACACTCGTGGTTTTACAATTCATTTTGGAAAGATGTTGAAGAAACCTACCTATTCTGCCGTCCGCAACTAAAAGGCGGCTAAAAATGCCCATTTTGGATTTTCTACACAGTGTCATAAAACTGAAAATTCTCCTATCGGCCTGTCTTGGAATTATGTCTCTGATCAGTTAAAAACTTTTTCGTATCTGTTCACATTTCCCAGAGACATCGAATGCCACGTTTTTTGCCAATATTTCACTACTTCTTTAAGATATTGGCAAAACTCAGTTGGGCCGTCTGCTTGTATGCCACCTAAAACTCAAAGTTATCACTTAGCTGCCTTTTAGTTAGCGGACGGCAGTATGGCAGATGATATCACGACTTTTTAAATACACGAAAATCGAATTACATGATCTCGACTAAAAGTTTACTTTCAAAGTTCATAATTGGCTATTTAACAGATATAATCAATAATTATAAAAAAATATTGCATTAGGCAACCAACTCAATGTTGGTTTGTCTTAGCAACATTGCGTAGGACGCGTGTCACGGGACGTTTGTCCTTTAATGAACTCTACATAAATTAGTGAGCTGCACTGATAATGATAAATTAGAGTGCTATTAGTTAGTGTAATGAGATTGCCTAATCACGCGTTAATTACACATAACAAACGACGTACAATTATCTGCTATCGGTCGCCTCGGAGAGGTCGTTACTCCTACATTTAGCTGTACAAACAAATATATACATAACATACCTTTTATGTACACATGCTATTTCCTCTTACCTTACTGATCTATTACTAGCTTTTGCTCGCGATTTCGCTCGCTTGGTTTTAGCAATAAAAATCACATGTATACACATACAATGCAATGCAATCAACCCTTTCAGTATCCACTGTTGTACATCCATGTACATGGACCTCCTCAACCACATTGTCTTGTGCGTGACGGATGCATGGCCTAAAAACGCTACGCTGACCAAGCGTGTTGGCAAGTCCACTCTTTTAGAGGTGGTGTAGTTCCTCACCGGTTCTGGTAGGGGCTTTGTTATCCCGGTTATTGTTATTCAAAACTAAAACATTGTGTGCAAAAAAAGGCGGTTATGTCGCTGTAATAGATCTCTGTCGCACAAACTTTGGCTAGGAAGGAGATAAGCGTAAAGCAGAAGGTAGAAGTTGTACGTAATGAAGACGTATATGTATTGTAGATAACATTAAAAAAATTGGCATTCGTTGGGCCTTTTTGGTACACACAAAGATGTGGTTACAGCGCAACAATGATATGGAAAAAGTTTATAAACAATGATGATAAGTACGAGTATATATAGGACATAGGAAATACAGTAGCTAATTTATAGAGAGGGAGAGAGAATATAATAATACTATTCTAATCGTATCCTACGCATCCTACGCGTGCGAAGACACCGCGAACGCCAAGGTCTGCCGATAGCGAGCGATTAGATAAAATTATGAACTGCGAGCGGCTGATAAAACATTGCATTACAATTTGCTGCTCGCGCGACGACAGCATACAATAGAATGCGGAATCAGTATACAATATGTATAATTTATAAACTCTCGACCGGTCTATGGAATTTTGACGTCTATTGCCTGTGAAGAACGATTGAACCTTTTGTGCGTTGCGTTATAAAATTCAATGGAAAGCAAGTATATGCAAATTGGTTGAATTGTAATAAGACTTCAGGGGATTGTAAATGGCTTCAGTTGGGCGCAGCCAGCGAATACATTATATCAAAAAACAGAAGACCAAGCAGTTGTTGTGCTGTATAAGCTCTCGACGCGGCGCTTTATTTGATTGCGTGAAACGGGATGGATTCAGGGTGGATGTGAGACGCCGATCGTATTCTCGGCGGTTGTACACTAATTAGCAAAAAAATAAAGCAAGCGCTATCATTTTTTTTTATATAGAAAGCTGTAGTCGAGCATACAGTGCACCTGGTGGTAAGTGGATACTTTCGACTACGGACTGGACATCCACAATACATGCCAACATCAGTCACAGTATACAGCGTTTTAAAAGAGTACAAAGAGATGTTCTGGGGCCCTCAAAAAGCCGAGGTTAGCAAAACGATGTTCTCAGCAGCAGGTATGTGTAGGTATTTTGAGGAATAGCTTAGGGGGGTTTTGCCGAAACTGAAACTCAATTCCATAGTGGTGATGGATAATGCCACTCCAGAAAGATATAATCGCTGCCTAACGATGTCTTGGACTAAACCATGAACACAAGAGTGGTTGACGAGCAAGAATATCGAATTTGTAGCAGGAATGGTAAAGACCGCTCTTATACACATCGTACAGCAGCACAAACATGAACACTAGGACAAGTATGGTGTGGACGAGATGGCAACGGAGCACGGAGTCACTATTTTACGCCTATCCCCTTACCATTGTGAGCTCAGTCCCATTGAACTGGTTTGAGCGCAGACGAAGAGGTATGTTGCGATAAACAACAAAACGTTTAAAATGACAGAAGTAAATAATCTTTTCGAAGAAGGACTTATCAAGTGACCGCCGAAAGATGGAGTAGCTGCGTGGCTCCTATAATAAGAGAAGAAAATAAAATGTGCCATCTCGACGACATGATCGATAATGTTTCTGACAGATTTATAATAAATGTTACTGACAGCGACATGTCCGATGATGAATAAAAAAATATTTAAATAGCACGGTTGTATCATTTTATGAAATCCCCATGACAACATAAACAATATACGTAGGAATAAAGAGCCCCTTTTCAGAGTCCCTAAAAACCTCTATCATTTTTCTATGTCAATCTATTTTATATGAGATAAAAATACGAAAGTTAAAATTTTATTACTAGAAAGATTTATTTTATAGTATAAAATCTAGTTTAATCTCTAGAAATAGGATAGGAGAGTATTGACGAGATCATAACTAATACTGCCCTCATCGTCATCACTATCAAAATTTTTTTATGTCGATTACTATACATATAGCTGAGAGATTTTTATTAAAACCTACAAATTAATAAGAAAATAGTACTTTGATTGGGGACCTATTGAGTGGGTGACTGAAGTCAATCCTTTTGTCACAACACTATTTTTATTTTATCAAAAACTGGCAACCCAGTAAATCCCAGTTTACTCCAGCTAATAAAAAATACTACTTTTGTAAAGTGGTCGGTTATCGACGATTTCATACAAATCTCTTTTCCGTACAATCTTGGGCCGATCTCATGTCAATGACCGAAATTGTTCCTGCTCGTGGTGCGCGCTTTAGGTGTATTTTAGCATACATTAACACTCAATTTCTATTTAAACAAAAATTCAATTTTCAACAGTTGTACTTGATTGTATAAACACGCTATTGATGTTTTATCTATTGGTATAACAGAAATTTATCTATTATGCTATGAAATGTATTTCAAATGGGCTGGCTACCGGCAGGTAGCCGACACTGAAATGAGCCATTAGAAAGAAAATGTTTAGACAAGAAAGAATAGAGTGGGGGAGGGAAGAAATACAAAATCAATATGTTGTTATTAACAGGGACATTTCGAAGAAATTTACCTCTAAAAGTGGTTAAGATTTAAAAGAAATTTTGAAGGAGATTCGAATAATGACACAGCACAGGGAGTTTCTCTAACATCGGTCAAAAGCTAGTAAACAACTGTTATCACTGTTATCATCGAGTTTTTATCATCATGTGAACAGTACGGGAATCGTATACAATATTCTCGCTGAATCGTTCGATAAACTCTACTAGTGTAATCGAGTCTCATCGACTTCGAAGACCCTACTTGTTGTTGGAGGGACCCCAACCTCACCTCATACACATTGTGTTGTGTGAGACATATGACTTTGAAACGTCACGCTGGTCAAAGAGATTGGCGAATCCACTTTTTCAGGGGCGGTGTAGTTCCTCAGCGTTTGTGGTGGCGGCTTTATTATCCCTTAGCCGCCTCTTACGACACCCGCGGGAAGAGATGGGATGGTTCTAGTCCTATAGTCCGCCGACACTACATGCCACAGTTTAGATACTGGAAATTAATTCATACAATATCTCCCCACCTCAAATATTGTCCAGCTCAAAACACTTTCCTAATGGATTTGTACAGTTCTAATTATTGTAATATGGGTTTGTTTTCTTCTCTAACTGTCCAATAAGTCATAGAACTTTATGTACAGTAAACTGTATTTCACAGGGGGTCATTGCAATATGTGTACTGACCTTAGGAAAAATTAAATATTCTCGACATGCAGGGAAGTCATATAGAGAAGTTAAATTTCGATATTTTCTATATGCATTATAGAAAAAAATATAGAGATAGAATAGATATAGAAAATAATATAGAGTTTTCTACCTAATTCAGTAGCATTAATAATATGTTTTTGATGTTTTTTAGATTAGGAAGTCGGATTTCTTACTTTATGTAACTCGTCATTAAAGGATTTTCTTTTGTTATGAAAGAATTTCTTAGAAATGTAAGATGTTACATAGTTTAAGGAAAACCAACCAGATATTTACTTGGTGAGATAAAAACATCAACGGTATCATCGTTAACCACGATAAATTGACGTCACTGGTCTGATGCGAAAGGCTTAGTCGCAAAGAATGGCAATGGTACATACCTAAATAATTTAAAATTGTTGTCGTCGGGTTTAAGTAAACGTGACAATAATGCATAGTCTGAGAGTTCTATGCGAAGGTATGCAGACGCAATCATGAATACCTCCAAATGTATGTCCATTATATGGACGGCATTAACCGCTTACTTTTGGGACTATTATTATTGGTAAGACAGTCTCAAGCAGTCTGACGCAGTACTCTATGAAAAAAAAAAAAAAGAAACAAATTGTAAAAAAATGTTTGATCCACAATCCATGTTATAATCATAATATATTATGTACCTCGCGTATCTAAATGCAACGACATTGCAAAATTAAAGATTACAAATAGGATGCAAGTGATAAATGCAGATTGTGGCAACTTGCATGTCTGTTAAGTCTGATAACAGACTCAATATTGTATATAATATTCTAAAATACCCGTATATTTATTGAATTTACATACAATTACATTAGATGGGAAAAAATAAGAAAAGTGTTCATCTGAGCGAGCACACATAAAACACCATATGCGGAAAATTTAACATTTAAACACGAATACAAGACGATGTGGTGTGTGTGTGTGTGTGTGTGTGTCGACAAAATGGTCTGTAGCTCAATGCTGCAATACAAAGTAGTGTCACAGCGCTGTTACAAAAAAGGTAAGATAATATCCAATGCAATACAGTGAACATTAAGACTGTATTTCAAAACGTGCGATTACTGCTCTTATGACAATATATATCATGTTAAGTCTCTTTTTATTATTATTATTATAAATATAAAACAGGATGCACCCAATGTACCTTACATAGATTGTCAAACAGCGTATTTCAGGTTTTAGAACTGTCTAGAAAGAATAGATACGTGAACGACTAAACTAGTATGTACTGTCATTCAAAGCTTCTTCATTGGGATATGGATGGTTTGTATTTGTGTATTCTCTGGACCCACGACACGGAATCCTAGGGAATCTATTGACCGCGATGCCTTCTGCTATGAGTACATTTTCGCGTCCAGCACTAACTTTGAAATCAGTACCATTTAGCATTGTATCAACATTGCAAATTATTAGAACACTCCGTGTGATAACTTGATTCACTACAAGGTCAAGGCTGATTAAAACACTTGCGCCAGCGCCGGCCCACAGACGTGCCGCGGCAACTCTAACTATCTCTTTCACTCTTACGCAAGGGGGGCTATTAGAGCAAGTGGGAAGACCAGTGGGTGTGTGCTAAGATACATAACAGACTTCAGCCGCAATTCCGCGTTCCTCTAACTGAGTCTAACTGAAAATAAATGAGCGTAATACATCATGAGTTTGTCAGTAAGTGACAGTGCTGTTGGTAACATAAATTAC
This sequence comes from Sesia apiformis, assembly GCA_914767545.1. Lineage (NCBI taxonomy): Eukaryota > Metazoa > Arthropoda > Insecta > Lepidoptera > Sesiidae > Sesia > Sesia apiformis. The sequence continues at coordinate 21,747,023 of OU611949.1, read as the reverse complement.
TTTTGAAATATTTATCTGCCTTATTATAAGGCTAATTTACTTTTAGTTTCGTTGTACCACTAGTTTTAGTTTATTTTTATGTACGAAGGCGGTAGACGAGCATACAGTCCACCTGATGGTAAGTGAATACTGTCACCCATAGACATCCGCAATACATGCCAATATTAGTTCAAAATGACAAACGTTGGCACGCCTCAGGTTGCGCTGCCTACCTTTGGAGATATTAGAATGGATTTGGAGAAAGGGTTGGGAAAATGGTGGAGGGATAGGATGGGAATGGGCTCTGGCACATCGCATTCACTATCAAAACACGTACCTACTTACATTAGGGAAATAAAGTGGAAAATGCAGTACATTTCAAGGTAGTTTTCTCTGGAGGGGTAAGGTGGCCAGTCTGTTGGATTGCACCGTGCACTCTCCTCTTCAATAAATTGGATTACTTGTTTACATGCAACTGGATACCTAATTTAGTAGAAAGAAAGTTTAGCGCGCACCTCGCTGTTATGATGAGTGCAAACAAAACATACGAACACTCTTCCATATTGGAGAACTTCAGTGACCCTAGTAGTTTAAGGGACATGCTCATATTAGGACGAACTTTGCAGGCGCTATGCAAGAAAATAACATAGGTGTATCTACCGTCTTTTAATCCCATACACATAGTATTAAACCTGTAAGGCGATTCTCCATAATTAATACACAAGAATATGTGTACCGAATCTAGCGTCAACATCGCGAATAGACCATGGGCTCGCTAGCAATAATCGCTTCTGTGGGTGCAATAGTTGCTCAAGTGAACGCAACAGTTGTCGTTTGAATATTGACACTGGCGATGGATTCTTGTCAACCAACTATTGATCTTAATAAACTTCGTGTAGTAACGCAATTGTCACAACTTCATGCTTCGTCTGCGCTGGGCTTAAGCACTTGCCCCTTTTAGGAAAGGACTGATCCGACTTGCACATGACCAGTGGAAGGGATGGACTTTAGTTTTAGAACATTAGAAGAGCAACGAGAAATCCCGATTCAAACGGAAGCCCGGACACGTGCAGAGACCTGGAGAAAGTGACGGGTGAAGGTCAGTGTGTTATCAGTACGTGTGTGATAACTATGTAATCTGCCGTAGGACGCTTTGAGTACACAGCGCAAACCGCCATAATGCACTGCTGTAGAGTACGTACCATTTCTATTAAATGTGTTTACATTAGTACACGATAAGTTAGCACTCGTTCAAACTGTTACTAACTTAAATTAGGTTTGGTAAATCCAAAGTACCCCTTGGCATTATTTTTAATTGATTGGACTAAAAATTTTAATCAGAAAAAATAATAGAGGAAGAGAGATCATAAACACGATTAATTTTGAGTAATTTTTGAGACGTAACTGTACTTTTAACACGTGTTAATCATACCTGTGATAATCAAAATGAATGAAATAAAAACAATATTTTTTTTATTGACTACTAACTGCAGCCGGCAGACGTTGTCCTGCCTGTATATATTTATTTACCTCTCTATATAAAATCACAAATTATTCTGTTTACCCGTCGATATGATTTTTGCGATCGGTTGAACGGAATATAAGTTGATGTGCTGTGAGATGTAATGAATAGATTATATTAACTATATATATTTATTTAACCATATACACTGTGTAACCTACTTTTGTACTTATTTAAGGTATGATCCATTGGAAATATAGTCAGTATTTACTCAACAGTCTCGGCTTTCATTCCTCTCTCTGGGCACCACATTACATGGCGACCCTGCCTAAAGTAGATTCACGGGCACCGGTATTCTGACACCGTTCGCCGCCGCGTCGCCGACCGATTACGTATATGGACAGTGAATGATAAACATCGTGTTCTCGGGACAATGCAATCATCGGTTGATAAAATGAATTATATCAAAACTTCTGGCAGCGACGCTAGTGAACTAAGAGTGAGCTTCGAAAATGGGGAAACAGCAGTCTAAAGAAGAGAACATCGTGATAGCGCAAAATGCAGCTGGGGGCACAAATGATGCACCGATTGAGGAGTTCCGATTCCATATGAAAACAACCAGCATCCTGTTATGCGTCATAGTACTCTGCCTGGTTTTTGGAGTCCTGTATGGAGCATTCCGGATATATCGGAAATGTCATTTAAGGTGGATACGACAGGAGTTTGAGCTGAATGCGAGTGGCAGCAGGGTGCGACGGCTTTCCTTTCAACGGCGCCAAGGTTACCCCGATTTGAAGATCAATGATAACGCAGTGTAAAAGTGTTAAAAATGCCTATAAGCGTATAAAATAGGTGTCGTGTGAAGTGAAGTGCGGTTACATAAATATGCGTATTTCTTTTTCGCGTACATCGTAATTTCGGCAAGTTGATGGACATTATTTAGTGGACTGTAACCTTATTTACTAACGTATAATTAATATTATTATTACTTAAATAATAGTAAACAAAAAAAAAAAAGTTAAGAATATTATCCTAACTTATGTATACTCGTGTATTATTAACATGTTACAGTTCTTGTTAATATGCGGAGGATCCAGGGTTCCAAACTTATACAGGTATGTTAATACTCTATAATGCATATTAAGTATTTTTAAACTCTATGGCAACATTTTTAAAGAAATTATAAGAGGATTTATTAGTAGTAAGACAGTATTTAATTAAAATAGGACCTGCTAGATGACAAGGTAAAATATTGCAGACAAAGTTAGACGAAGCTAAATTTATTGTTGCACAATATAATAATTATATAGGAAGTATTGACAGGAAAAGCTTAGGAGAGGACAAGCTACTTCTTTTTGAAAAATATTGTGGGGATATTAAGAAATTGTTTGATGAAATAACTGAGTTGTGTCGAATTTCAGAGGGTTCTAGTAGTTTTTCAACAATGGATAAATTCGACCTGAAAGTAGCTTTGAGCTTATTGCCAGTGATGAATGATGAGCTTTCCAATTTACGACAACTTATCGATGGTATTGAGTACTATAGTTCGGTTCTTAATGCTGAGTCACAGACGTATTTAATATCTTTTGTTTTGAAAAGCAGACTGTCGCAGTCTGCTAAGCTAAAATTAGCAACAAGATACGACACTGTACCTAATCTTTTAAATGATATGAAAATGTTACTTTTGCCAAAGAAATCTACAAGTGCTTTGCAAAAACAATTTTTAAATTGCAGACAAAATGATGCGTCTATTGATGCTTTCGGAAAAACCTTATCCGAATTATTCGCTGACCTTACAATTTCTCAATCTGAGGGAAATGTTGAAAAATTTAATATTTTAAAATCTATAAACGAGAAACAGGCAATTCGGCAATTTAGCGACGGATTAAGAAATCGTAGGATTGGCACGATTATTACGGCTCAGAGATTTGAAAATTTAAAAGATGCGATTCAGGCCGCAATTGACGAGGACGTTTCAGGTTCAAGTTCAACAGCTGAAGTGTTAACACTAAGGCATAATAATAATCGTTTCTATAAAAACACTTCCAGGCCCTCTTCTCATCAGAACACTCCAAGAGGTACATACAACACTGATCGTTGGCGAGGCAACCCTAGCTACAACGGGCGACAGTCGCATACCAGGACCAGACAAGGGTCCCAGCAGCCTCAATTTCAGCCACGGGGAGTGCCCCAGGGCAGAGCGCCATATCAAGGTAGAACTTATAATAATCATTCTAGGGGTCGTAGACCATTCAGAGGACAGATTCGGACAGTAGTGACTGATGAGTCACAGCCTCAATCGAGTTCATCCACTCGGAAGTCGGAACCTGAAAATGATTTTTTTCGTGCCTATAACATATAGTATTTTAGCCAGCGATAGTAGTTACTACATAAAGTTATGTTATAAAAACAGACACGCGTTTAATTGGCTCATAGATACGGGAGCTTCAATTTCGGCTATAAAACATAAGCATGTTTTAAATTTTGACATCCCAATCAACAAAGAAAACATAACTATAAATGGTATAGGTGGAAAAGTACAAGCTATCGGATATGTATGTTTACAGTTGACAATACACGGGCAGTGTATTAGTCATAAGTTTTATGTATTTGACACGCTACCTTGTAAGTCGCACGGTATTTTAGGACAGGACTTTTTAGGAAAGTATGGAGCGGTGATTGATATGAAACATAATAGTCTGTCATTATGGATCAGTGAATCTAAACAAATATCTTTGCAACTGATAGACTCGTGTAGTAATTTATTGTCGTTACCTGCCAGATCAGAATCAATTCACTTTATTAATACCAGTTTAACAGAAGAATGTGTGGTATGTACGAAAGAAGTGTGCGAGGGCGTATTTATTGCGAGTACGTTAGTACATCCAATCAATGGCAAAATACCAGTTCGAGTATTGAATTCGACCTCAAAAGATATAACTTTATCTGAAATTAAACTTAATATAGAAAATTTAAAGGAATATAATGTTTGTAACTTTGATAAAACCGAGAAAAATGCATCGCGAGTTAAAACACTATTGTCAAAATTGGATTTAAGTAATTTAAATAAAGAAGAAAGAATTAATATAGAAAGTTTATGTGCAAAATATCCCGATATTTTTTATTTGGAAGGGGACAAATTATCAACCACTGATATTTATCAACACTCAATTAAAATAAAACCGAATATTCATCCTATTTTTTCAAAACCCTATCGTTTGCCTCATGCTTTAAAAAATGAAATTAATAACCAAATTGATCAAATGATGAAAGAAAATATTATTGAACCATGTCAAAGTGAATGGTCCAGTCCAATCTTGTTGGTGCCAAAGAAAAGTGACCAAAATGGAAACAAAAGATGGCGTTTGGTCATAGATTACAGGAAACTTAATAACAGTATACATGATGATAAATTTCCACTTCCAAATATAACGGAAATTTTAGATTCGTTATCGGGTTGCATGTACTTTTCTCATTTAGATTTACATCAAGGTTACTATAATGTAAGCTTAGACCCAGATAGTCGCAAGTATACTGCTTTTTGCTCCGGACAGTTTCAGATGACTAGAATGCCTATGGGATTAAAGACCAGTCCTAGTTCATTTTCGCGTATGATGACTATGGCGATGACAGGGTTAACATACGAAAAATGCTTGGTATACCAAGACGATTTAGTCTGTTATAGTAGGGACTTACCTAGTCATATTAAAAATTTACAATCCATTTTTGAAAGATTACGTAAAGTCAATCTAAAGTTAAATCCTCAAAAATGTATTTTCTTACAAAAGGAACTACTTTATTTGGGTCATATTGTGTCAGCAGAGGGCGTTATACCAGATTCTGATAAAATAGGGGTTGTTAAAGACTACCCAGTTCCTACTAAGGTCGATGAAGTCAAAAGATTCGTGGCCTTTGTGAACTATTACAGGAAATTTATTCCTAATTTTGCTACAAAAGCACATGCATTAAATAATTTGTGTCGGAAAAATGTAACTTTTAAATGGGATGAGGAGTGCCAAAAATCATTTGAATTATTGAAACGAAATTTAATATCCCATCCTGTATTGCAATACCCTGAGTTTTCGGAGTCTAATCAATTTATTCTACAAACAGATGCATCAGGATATGGCGTAGGTGCAGTTTTGTGCAACAGCGACGGCAGGCCTGTAGCCTATGCTAGTCGTAGTCTTAATAAAGCAGAAAAAAGGTACCCGACGATTGAAAAGGAACTGCTTGCGATTGTATGGGCCGTAAAGCATTTTCGTCCATATTTGTATGGAAGGACATTCAAAATTCAGACTGATCATAAGCCACTTATCTACTTATTTGGAATGCGAGATCCATCTAGCCGTTTGATTAAATTTAGATTAACATTAGAAGAATATGATTTTATACTTGAATATTTGAAAGGGAAGAATAACTCTGCCGCTGATGCACTTTCACGTTTGCATTTAACTTCGGAGGAGTTGAAAGAGATGAATCAAACGGTGATGAATGTAATGACGCGTGGCCAGATGGCTAGGCAACAACGGGATGCTATTGTTTCTAAGAACAATTGGCCTGATCAACCAAAAGTTGTAGAAATACATAGCAAACCGAAATATTTCACGGAATTATGTTTCATAAGCGCTTATGAATTAAATCGATATCGTAAATTGAATGAGATAACGCACGAGAAGGGATGTTTGAGTTATGTACCCTCAATGAATATTATTTTTATTAATTTAGCGTCTCGATCGCAACTGTCGCCAGGCGAATTTGTGAGAGAGCTAAATATATTTTGTGGGAAAATAAATATAAAAGAAGTATACTTCATTAAAACTGAGAAAAATAATAAATTTGTGGAAAAATTAATAAATGAAGTAAATAACATAAGTAATTGGTCCGGACCACGTATATGTATTTTACGGGGAACAAAGAGAATAACTAATAAAGACGATAAGCTTGTAATTTTAAACGATTTTCATATATTACCCACAAGTGGCCATGCCGGCATAAGACGAATGGTAAATAACATAAAGAAATATTATTTTTGGCCAAAATTAGAAGCTGATGTTACAGAATTTATAAAAAGGTGTGACAAATGTCAAAAACAAAAACATTCCTCACATTATACTAAAGAGCCTATGACAATAAGTTCAACGGCAAATTCGGCGGTTGAGAAGATATATTTAGATATAGTAGGGCCGTTAGATAAAGATTACGATAATTATGTGTACATTTTAACTATACAATGTGAGTTGAGTAAGTATATTGAGGCTTACCCATTAATGTCAAAGGGGTCAAGTGAAGTAGCCAGGAACTTTGTAAATAATTGGATTCTTAGGTATGGTATCCCGAAGGAGATAGCTACAGACAGGGGAACGGAGTTTTTATCGGACACAATGAAAGAGGTTTGTAAACTTTTGCATATTAACAAGCTGCAGTCTACCGCATATCATCATCAAAGTGTCGGTGCCTTGGAGAATTCGCACAAACATTTGGGTAACTATTTGCGAATACAGACAGGAAAGCACCCAGAAGCTTGGAGCACATGGCTTCCATTTTGGTGTTTTTCTTATAACACTGCGGTACATACAGAGACTAAGTTTACTCCCTATGAGTTGGTGTTCGGTAAGAAATGTATTTTACCATCTAATTTGCAATCAGCACAAGTAGACCCATTGTACAATTTTGATAATTATCCTTTAGAACTCAAATTCAGAATACAAACGTCACAAAAAGAGGCGCGAGAAAATTTAATAGCTAGTAAATTGAAAAGAAAAGATAAATATGATCGTAATATTAACCCTGTAACTTATAAACAGAATGATTTGATTTTAATAAAAAATGAAACTGGAAATAAGTTCCAAAACATATATTCAGGTCCATACAAAGTAGTAAGGGAATGTTCACCCAATGTAGAAATAATTAAAGATAATAAAAACTATGTTATTCACAAAAACAGAACAAAAATGTATTTTGAACCAATTACCTAACAATTGTATTAAAAAAGTATGTGGGTATTAATTACTTACTTCTAAAGTTTGTTAAGACAATAATTATTATGATATGACATTATACTGTATTAACATTCGTAATATAAGCTAAAATAAAATAAACTGTTAGTATTATTTTATTTATTTTATTGCGGTGGAGATGAGATGTAATGAATAGATTATATTAACTATATATACTTATTTAACCATATACACTGTGTAACCTACTTTTGTACTTATTTAAGGTATGATCCATTGGAAATATAGTCAGTATTTACTCAACAGTCTCGGCTTTCATTCCTCTCTCTGGGCACCACATTACAGCTGCATCGCCATCTAGTGGCGAGTTACAACAAAGCCGATAGCTCGAAAATGTTTTCCGTGACAAATACCTATGTATACCAATTTTCATAGCGATCGGTTGAACGGTATAGAAGTTGATGTGCTGCAGCGCCATCTAGTGGCGAGTTACAAAAAAGTCGATAGCTCGAAAATCTTCTCCATGCTCAAATACCTATACCAATTTTCATGGCGATCGGTTGGACGGTATAGAAGTTGATGTGCTGCAGCACCATCTAGTGGCGAGTTACAACAAAGTCGATAGCATAAAAACCTTCTCCATAAAAAAATACATATGTGCCAACTTTCATCGTGATCGGTCAAACGGTGTCGAAGTCTATTAACATCAGATATACCAACATCCATTTATATATATATATATATATATATATAGATAGATTTAACTATATAGGCATCACAAAACCTTTAAGCTTCATCTGTGATATCGAATCGATTTCAGTTAGTAATCGACAATGGAGCAAATTCATCAGGCTGACAAAAAATGACATTAATCGAAAAGTGATTGAAGTTGATTATTTTTTCACTAACTTTTGCTTATAGATTAGATTATTTTTTCAATCCGATTGGAGTAGTCGACTAATGGTTACTTATTGACCAATTTATTAATTTATTCAATTCGATTAACTAATCGACCAATGATTAACGATTAACAATCACCCTAAATTAATCGCGATTACGACATTTTTAAATGCAAATGATATAGTCCTCGTATTATTATTCCGAACTAAATATTTGTAGACTAATAATCGATTAGAAATTTAATTCGTAAATTATTGATGCCAACATTAATCTCACATCGTTCACCACTGTTTATATCTTTCCCTCGCGAAAATAACTTTAAGTAACTTAATTCATGTTGAATCGCTAATAAGCTTAGAAATATTAGTAAACAATATGAGCTAGGTGCTTGTTCCCAAGAGGACTTGTATATAATTATACACAATCTCCAAAGTTGGCGTAAACAACTATTTATTGCTCAAATAAGTCTCACTATTTGATATGATCATTATATAAAATTGTGGCCTAGCCACCATATGATATCCGACCCCCTGAAGGCGAAGACATGATTCAAAGGGATATTGAAAACTTCTCTGCACCTTTTTCTATATTCATTTCGTGTAGTGTTGGATGCTGAGAATGTTTTTTTTAAGGTGGCGATAGGCCAAATAATGTTGAGAATATACATGCATGACGTTATGTTTACCTACCACTAGTCCTGACTGGGGTGGCAACTGGCTCGCTTAAAAATTGAGCCCTAGAAGAATCTAAGACTGTTTGAAATTTAAATCAAATAAAAATATTACCAAATAATAGTAATGAGGTAATGACTTCTGTGTTTATTTTCTTCATTTTAGCGCATTTTAATAATAGCTTGGTTATACAAAGTTTTTTTAAGTTTAATTTTTAATTTCCCAATATACGAGTAATGTTACTTAAGTATGCTGTCGTTAAAAATATTACTAATGATATTCTTCATAGTATGGCAGAATTCATATAATACAACACCAGAGTATCCATGGTGTGCAGAGTGACGGGCGTAAACTACCCACATACTCCACCCTGGTGTAGTGATGGGTAACTCCGGAGTTAATGAATCAAAAAGAGTTGAATCCGCGAGCAGAGCAGAATCCCTTAATTGTTCCATCGACTTGTTATTCATTCCGATTCCGATGTCAATCATGACCGTGAGTGTAATCGCGCATCGGCACTTGTCGGGGGCTCAAAATCGAAATGCAACGATGGCATGACCTTTTTTTTTTTGCTTATGCAACAACCATTAGGGAGAGGGAATGAAACGCTCTCGGAAGGTGAATAAATAGGTGAATCAAAAGAGTTAAGGAGTAACTAAGAGGAGTCGGATCCGCAAGCGGAGCAGGATTAAGTGAGTTAAAACACTCCGAGAAGTCTTGATTACCCACCACTACTGGTTAGGGTGTCCCTTATATGGGTGAAAAAAATATTTTTTCGGATATCGAAATGCATACCCCCCAATTCTTTTTAAACTACCCAGATTTACTCAAATACAAAATTTTATCTTCCTACGTCAACATTAACCCGTGCCGACAGGGCTCTGAAGATTTTGAAAATTGCTGTTTTTAACCCTTTCCGTTATGTAGCTAAATCAATTGAAATATTTATATTTTAGAAAAATAATAATCATAAAGAAAGTTAGTAAATAGGTACTTATTTATTAAAAGAAGATGAAATTACAGATCAACCCGGATATTTTCTTTTGAGGGTCTCTTTTTTACAGTCTGGATACAGATTTCTATGCTCTTGCATACAGCGTAGTAAAAATTGCTTTTGTTCTTCCTTTACAGTGATCAAACCATGAAAATCTTGCATAAGTTTTACAGCTCTTTCAGCTGTATCATTAACTGCCCTTAAAGAAATAACCTTTCTTTTTGCCTCTAAATAGGCAACATCTTCTTCCCACGTAGAAACGGGTTTCTAGAGGAAGTTCTCATCAATTTTTAATCGAGAAAATAAATTTGTGCTCTTGACAGACACAAAATCACTTAATAATTTTCCTGCAACAATAAATAAGGCAGTATTATTATCAGTTTAGTGAAAACAGTGTAAAAAATAATACTATGTATTCCCAATTACCATACAAATAATCAGACATATCTTCTTTCGATGGAATGTATCTCTTCCCAGAATCATATAAACTCTCTCTTTGTAAGTTCATTACAATGTTTCTCTTGGTTTGTTCATCAACTTAATCATCAAAGAGTGATAAAACGGCAATTTCTTCTGACAAGTACCAAAGATGTTGACTAAACTTGCTCAGGGCTGCTTTGGAAATCAATTTGTCAACAGTTTCATATTCCTTAAGCCTCTTTCAAAAGCACAAATCTTGATTTGGTGCCTTCACCGCCAGACTACATCCAAACCATGGTTTCACATATATAACCGCAATGAATAAACAAACGTCTTGAAGTGCTCGTTTATCCTCGTCGCTAATTTTGAGCTGAGATTGGAACAAAACGATATTTTTAAAGAGTAAATACCTCTAGCCATCCACCTTGCTTGATGCATCGCTCCAGGAGGTCTGATTTTAATTTTGTTCTCATTATCTCCTTCTAAGAAAATAATAGATAGTTCAATCAGTTCCCGATAATCGTCACGTACAATGGATTTTTGCAGTTCTTCTTGATTATAAAATGTCAACAATTCTTCTATTGTTGTATTACAAAAATGTTGTGTGACGATATCGGTGTATGTTTCAATAGCAGCAGGATTAATAGTTTTCCAGTTATCTCTAATCTTTTTGAATATTGGGATATCAGGCGGCAAGAAAAGAGTACTAATTCCCTGTCTAATTTTTGTTCCAAAAGTACACAAGCTCCTTTCAATCGCCCTGATTAGACGCAGTTGTATCACAGCATATTATTTGTACTTTGTCATCGAGATTGCAGTCATAAAGTGCGTTTAACACAGCTTTAGCTTGATCTTGACCAGAAGAGCTCTCCAGTTTGGGCACAGCCAGAAGTTGTTCCTTTTCTCCAAATGAAATAAGAATTGGCAGGCGTTCTTCTTTAGAACTTCTCACGTCCAGTCCAGGTAATAATTTCCCATCCCAGTGAACGGTCACCATTTCAGGCATATTATTCTGAAAATCTGATTTTATAGATTCCGCTCTATCTCTTCTACTCTGTGTGCGAATGCGTTTAATGGACGATTTGTTTATCGGGAAATCATCACAGCTAAGGTCTAGTGCTTCTACTACAGCCTGAAGTATATAGACAGAATCCCTTATGTTTGATTGACATCTATCTAAAGTTGCAACTAACTTAGGCGTGATAAAGTCTTTCCTTCCTCTTTTTGTAGTACTTCCAAAACTTACCGTTTGAGATGTCGATGGCAAGGGTTCCTCAAGGCTTTCATCAGAGCTGGTAGGTTGATCGTGATGTCCTTGCGTTTGTATAAAATCTTGTGTAGTAAGAGATGACGATAAACTCTGGCAACACATTTGCTCATGTCTTTTTTTCTCTTCCTTTAATTTTCTCTGTCTTGCCCTTTCTTCTTTCTCGGCTAACTTTTTGTCTACACCCGCTAAACATCCTGGACGCCCTGGTTCTCTTTGTTTTTGTAAAAAGATTTTATCTTCCTCTATTTTCATCCGTTCCAAAGCATCGGCGTGTGCTATATCGAATAAATTATCTAAATTCTTTTGAAAGTCCTCCTCACGGCGTTCGTAAACATCTTGTGTTTTTTTGGAATTTTTTTGCAACTCTCTCCAAGCATGGTGAAGATCCACAAGAATTTTTTACACAGTTTGGTATAGCTCTGGTAGGGATTCTAGCCTTTTCCCAAAATATAATACACTCCCGAATGACGAGATTTGCGCTTTCACTAACAGTCAATTTAACTTCGCGAATGTTAAAAAAAGTACTGCAAGAACTTGACGTTTAGACGGTAACTTTGCACCTGTTATTTGATAATTTACCTCACCAACTAAGAAAATACTTTTTTTATTGCTTCTTAATTCCACTGTCATCTTCTAAATGTAAAACAATGCGTGTTAATCACGAGAATAACTGAGAACAAATGACAAATACTGCGAGTACGCGCTGCTACTTCCGCGCAACTTGTATGAACATGATTCGATGCAAGTCGGCATGGGTTATCGTACTCCAAATAAGGTTAAAATTTATTTCCGAGTGTTTTAAGAGCAAATGAACAAAACTAAGACCTATGCGTTAGAAAATAAAAACTTTGAAAAATAAGGGACACCCTACTACTGGTGTGCATATTTTTTGTACATTTAGTCTATGAACCCGTGTCACTATAATGTAAAATCAAACTAGAACAAAGATATTCAAAAACACGAAGTTATTTAGGCTTTTTATCATAGACTCGATAAGAAATGAGTTTTTGAGTGCAAAGTTCATTTGATCGCATTTAAAATGCATTGTAAAATAATTTTCTATTCAGATTAATTTGAATTTTATCTGATACGTGCTTTTGTACACGTACAATATATCACGTCTTATAATGGACGTAATTTGTTTTATTTTCATGACCATTAGTTTGATAATAATGCGATGAGGTATTTCCTTTACTGAGATGACGGAGCTAACAATACTTAGAACAGTGTTGAGACACATGCACATGATGACGGGCAGATCCGCCAATTATAAAATCATCAAACCCAGATAAAAACTTCGAATAATCCGGTCTTTTAATGTAATGTAATGGTTTTGTTGCGGTTCATATTAATAGTAGCACACGATTTTAAGTAAAAGTCGAACGTCTACTAAAACTTGAAACATAAGCTGTACGTGTAATGGCTGCCACATACGATCTGTCAAAACTGACAATCAAAATATTTCTGCTACCGCTAGATATACAGAGCATGTGAGAGAGAATATAAACCGAAGCACGTTTAACATAAGCTAGAAAGAGTCGGCAGGGCTTGTCAAACGACACACGATTTCAGTGACTTTAAGAAATCAACGGTCTGTCAAACTGAGTGGTCCAATTACTTTTAATATTTTGTGATAATTTCTCAGTGTACAAGGAAATAACACAGTTTACAATCATGTCGTCATGTCGTGTGCTGTTTACGATTGCAAAGTTATAATATGTAACAACCCAAATAAATACAGTTGTCACAGGTAAATATAAAAATAGGGCACAAAATTTTTCAATCACATTTCTCGTTGATTTAGTTACATTTTGCCAATTACAGCAATTGCTAGTAAATAATATCCATAGTACTTTCTATATTTATTATAATTTTAAATATTGAGTTATAAATAAGTGTTTTATAAATATGTGAAAATTTAACTTTGTGTATCGTAAAAAAATTATATCGATAAAATTTATCGATAAATAATGTCTCCGTGTACAATTGGAGTAAATGCACCTTGAATGTGTTCTAGAATATCAATTCAATTTTGATATTTAATCAGGTTACATTTTCATTATGAATATCCGTCTTCATCCTTTCATAGACTAACAAATTTTTGAACGGGATTTACTTACATCTTTATTTTTCATTCCAGTACAGTTCCAGTACATTTTGTGGACGCGTTCTCCTTTATTAGTAATTAACACAAAAACAATTTCTTAAATTCTACTAATTCGGAATGTGCATGCGTGAGCAGTTAAACTCAGTTAAACTAGGACACGTTTGTCATTCTGGATTGTTGTTGGCATGTATCGCGAATGTCTATAGACGACAGTATCCACTTACCATCAGGTGGACTGTATGACCAGGTGATGCTCGCCTGCCGCCATTTTCTATAAAAAAAATAAAAATTAGGTAATCAATAATAACTCTCATTTTAACTGTAAACTATTATATTATTTGTTTTAAGATGTCCAACTAATTCAGTATTGCGTGTAAAATGGAAGCATGCTGTTTTTTTTAAAGTGTTAAGACAATAGTAACAGTTGTTATAAAGCTTGTCGAGACCTATCCAACATTAGTATGTTGGATATTTTTTCCGAAATTTTCTGAAAAGTTTACGCCGCCCTAATTTTCGAACTACTGAACACAATTGGCTCATTCCCATTTAATCAAAATATGAGTAGTCAACTTGCAAACAGCGCTATTTGACTTTTTTTCGGATTAAGCTTACGCGGGAATTTCAATCATTGACAAGAAGACGCTAGAAAACTTAACCAAATAATTTTAGTGCTAAAAAGTAATTCAAATTTTTAGCAAATTCAAATTCAACACTTAGTTTTCTCCATTTTACTTGGTCTAGTTTAGACAAACTAGCGACTTGTGTAAGCGAAGTACTCAATGTAGACCAAAACTATTTCTCGGACAAATATCATTTTAATCTGTTGAGTAATGCGCCGTATTACTTAAACACGATAAACCAGCTCAACGCCCTCGTTTCATCTCCCTACCTGGTGGCTGGTTAAGATAGTAACAAACATACATCCAATATGCGCAATTCGTCCAAATTATCGAGACAATGAGTAATGCGATCTATTAACACGGACATGTTAATGGGAGTTTGACTTATCGTTCGTCTATATCGTCGAGATACTTATTAGATATTCTAAGACTAACATTGTCACGATCCTAAAATAATGGGTACCTACGAAGTGAGGTCCAAAAGCATCCGACCTCACATAGAAAAAGGACACAAGTTCACGAAACTATTTATATTGTTCAATATAGTCCCTCCGTCTATTTGAACACACTTTTCCGATCCTTTAATTAGCATTTCTATCCCAGTATAAAAATTGTCCGAAGATTTGTTTTCAAAGTGGGCGAAAACCGCAACGGTTACTTCATCATCAGTGGAAAATTTTCTAACCCTTATGTCCTACTGGGAGTCAAGTCAGGACTATAGGGTGGGTGGCGAATTTTCACGAAGCCATACTTTGAAACAGCAACATTCACAACTGTGGCGATGTGGACGGGTGAATTGTCGTGGAGAAGCCGCAGACCTTTGCTTAGTTTTCAACGACGTTTCTGCTTCATTGCTTCTCGTAATTGCTCTATAAGGTTAGTATAATAGCTTCCATTCACCGGAGTATTGTGTTCTTTTATGTCCATAAGCAATATTCTTTGACAATCCCAGAATATCGAAGCCATAAACTTTTTGGTGGATTGAGTCACCTTCGCCTTTCTAGGCGGTGCTTCACCAGAACGACGTCACTCCATCGACTCCCTTTTGGAAAGAGGATCATAGTAAAGAACCATAGCTTCATCCCCAGTCATAATCGAGTCCCAAAAATCTTTTCTGTTTCTCTGAAAGGTCTCCTAAAGTTCCTTAGAGCATGCTACTCGTTACAATGATAATTACAATGACGTTTAATACGTTTTTTTAGACATCCATAAATATGTCAGGCTAGAAACTTTTGGACCTCACTGGTATATCTGACTTATGTAAAATTAATGTCTTATTCGAATCCGACTGTGTATTTATTTGATTAAATTTTCATAAGGATCATGTAAACTTATCGATTTACGCATGAAACTTAGCTAAATTTTAATTTCCGTGGGTATGTGAAGAAAAATGTGGCAATGAGCAGGTCATATCTGTGGCGGGACCGACAACCGATGTTTTATATAAATTGGTATTTAAATCATCGAAATGATAGCAAGTATAAAGAATTTTTTTAGTGGAAACGTCACAATCGTCATAAGTGTCCTCTGTGTAATGTTATTTTACTTTATTTTCATAATATAATAATCTTATTTTGACATCATAAAGTTCATTTCAGTTTGTTAAAAATATGCACTTATTTGTGTAGGTTTTATTTCTGAAGCGTAACAAACAAAAACGTAATACGAGAGTAATGTACAGTGTACATAGATCCAATGACATCATGGTACACTTTGAGAATGCGAATTCGTGCACATTTTTCAATATTTGCATCACCATTGTAATTCTTCCCAGTGATGAGCGATTGCGAGAAATATTATTAATTGTTGGAATCTTTCTGATAATGTTTCAGTTTTTTTATGTGGCTAAATCCAAAGCCCTAGCGGCTTGCGAGAGACATCGAACATGTTTAGGCAAGGGCGAACGCTGACGGCGCTCAGTCAAGAAGCCTAAAGCCGGGCTTCCACTGCGAGCGGAGCAGGCTCCGTACGGACTCCGTTTAACTTGCAACGGTAAACTTCATAGAAGTGCTTCCACCAACGAAGAGTCTAGCGGAAAGGACTGAGCGAATAAAAATAGTTTAAAACGAGCTCGTTCCGCTTAAGCAAACGGAGCGGTGTCCGTACGGACTCAGTTCGACTAGCAACCTAAAATTACATAGCAGCGCTTCCACCGGCGAAGGGGTAAGCGGAACGGACCAAACGAGTTAAAATAGCTAGGAAAGAGTTCGCTGCGACACGGTGCCGCTGACGAGTTTGTAACGGACTCCGCACGCCCCGGCCGCCCGCGCTCCCTCGCCACCCCCCGTGCTGCCGCCTGCCGCTTTCTTGAGGTGAAATAGCTTTCCTAAAGTTGGTATTTTCTTTTAAAATATCGGCCTCTATAAATGACAAAAGTTCTTGAAATTTTTCTCTGCTAACTCTGAAATAATTCTTGAATTGTTCATCGTGTAAATCATAGAATAGTCTATATTCACCTATCAGCGGTCTCTCTTTGATATGATTGCTTAACCAAAACCTTGGTTTAGCGCGCTTTTTTTTGTACGCATATAATATTAAACTTTTCTTCTTTGTATGCACATAGTCAGAATCGTCTTCACTTGAATTGGTACTAGACATCACAAAATACACAAGATATCTTCACCAAATACAAACTCCAACTAGACTCGCTCGCAATGGAATTTAACTACATTTCTCATTTTCCGTTTAGCTGACTCCTCTCATTCCTCGCTTTCATTTCTCTTTTGCAGTGGAAGGGAAAAATAATAAATTGTCAAAACTCTTTGTTAGTGGAAGTTAAAACCTATTTAAGCTAGTTGGACTCCGTTCCGCTCAGCTATTACTTGCTCATTACCCTTTCGCAGTGGAAGCCCGGCTTAAGGCGTTGCTTTGGGAGGACAGTGTAGCATCGCATATCGATGAGAAGCGTCCAGGTACGTGCCGATACTTGGTAAGTGTTGGCTGAAGGCCGGTGTGTTATCACTAAAAGTGTAGTGACGGGGCCGTCTTATTTTCTGCTGACGAGGACGGTGTATTTGTGAAATGTTAGAGTGACTTAGCCAGAGTATTGTGCAGTTTTGATCGACGAAAGAAGGATGGGAAGGAAAACGAATTCGGCAATTAAAACGCACTATTTATGTATGACTTAAACGACTATCGATAAAGAAAACTTTTGAGCAACATTTCGATTATAATTATCGTTCGCAATCGCCCATCACTACATTATTTACATTAGGACATGCTTTAGTCGGAAAATGCACGCGGACTCGTAGAATCCTATCTCACCAGCGTCTGACCGATTTAGTCGGTCGTTCACATCAAACCTAATTGGTTATCATGCGTTATTGGGCTTCGCGTTTCAACATCCAATTGTGTACGATGTGACCACAACTCGTCCAGCGATTACATTACCGTACGATCAACGACGGAGACGTAACGACGACTAAGACGCGGGATTATACAGTCAGTGTTATCGCGCGATATTTCAGTCGCCATCTTGCATCGCGATATATTGCGAAACCAAGTGCGCTCAGGATGATGTACTAGAATTAAAATATTTATTACACTATTCATAACTAAATACATGTTAAAACATGTTGAGGTTTTAAATCGTGTTCGCTGTGACAAAATTATGGAAATGGTAAAATGGTTCTGATGGAGTAGCCAGCGCCTAAGGAAGACGCAGAGTAAATGAATCAACAAGCAACAGACAGTAGTGAGTCTATAGTTAGGTTATGAAAGGCGGCCTCGGTTCGAGCGAATATCTCGATTTGAATAAAGTTGATTTCAGCCGGCCCATTCTTTCAGAAGTTGAAAGCTATTGAAGTCATACCTTATGAGGGTACTAATGTACTTCACTGTTTCTCATCATATTTGTTTATATAAGACCAAACATTAGAAAAATATTGCGGTAGCGGGTAGCGTCCTGGGTAAATCCAGGGTAGCGTGGGATGTCCTCGGGTCAGGTGGATTGAGTTTAAGGAGGTAGCCGGTAGTGGTTGGGTAAGAAAAACAGAAGGCCCTGGATATGAAAAACAGAAAGCCCTGATAAGAAAAACAGAAGGCCCTGGATAAGAAAAACAGAAGGCCCCGGATAAGATAAACAGAAGGCCCTGGATAAGAAAAACAGAAGGTCCTGGATAAGAAAAACAGAAGGCCCTGGATAAGAAAAATAGAAGGTCCTGAATAAGAAAAACAGAAGGCCCTGGATAAGAAAAACAGAAGGTCCTGAATAGGAAAAACAGAAGGCCCTGGATAAGAAAAACAGAAGGTCCTGAATAAGAAAAACAGAAGGCCCTGGATAAGAAAAACAGAAGGTCCTGAATAGGAAAAACAGAAGGCCATGTCACACGACCCGTGTGTTGGTGGTCTTTGCGATAGGCATATATCTAGCAGTGAAGAGACACGGGCTGATGGTATATCAACAAAATATTTGTAGCCCTTCGAGGAGATGCGTAAATGAAATCAGTGTTGTAACTATTTCTATAGGTTTATAGCTATTTTTATACCATACCATATAATTGGCCTGAGTCTCGCCATTGCTGTATATAGTCGGCCTTTCCTGAGCCCCCAAACACACGATTTTTCGCTCTCCTCATCCAGCCAGTACCGGCGCTTTCCTTTAGTTGCCATCTGGGTGGGCCGGAGGGCGACTCACTATTCATGTTTCCATTCGAGGACTCATCTAGTCTAATATAGTATGTCCTGCGAGCGTGCGACAGATATGCCCCGCCCACTGACTCTTCAGTTTCAAATATATCAGCCTCTTACTCCCATAACAGACCCAACAAAACAGATCACAAGGACACCACTAAAAAAACGAAGATGCATTTAAAAAATGTGCGAAATACGTAGACGTCAAGGTAAACAGAGGAGTAACAGCTAAGTACACATAATTTAATTCACATTGTAAAACAAAACTATATACAAGCAAACAAACTTACCCAATAAGGAAAAGATTGAGACGTTAATCAATTTGGTTGACATCATCATCATCAGCCTGTTCCCACCCACTGCTGAGTATAAGCCTCCCATCCTTTGTGCCACCCCCCCGGGCCCTGCGCTGTTCTAAACCATATCACTCTCGCAACTCTCTTCTGTGTCATCGACCCACCTTGCCGCCGCGTTTGACAACACACCTGTAAAATTATTTTGGGGTGGTGTCGGATATCACAATCTATACAAATGTTATACAGAAAGATTGGATTTTAAACTAACTGTTACATAATGTGGGCGTGTGGTGTCGGGCGGCCTTACAGTAGCAATACCGTATTTCTTCCCGTGAGTGTTGTAAAAGGCGACTAAGGAATAACAAAGCGGTTACGACAAGCCCTGAGGAATTACATCACCTCTAAAATAATGGACTTGCCTAGTCCGCTTGGCCAGACTGGCGTTTTGAAGGCTATGTATCCCTAATACCTCATGCACAAGACGATGTGCATGAGAAGATTCATGTCGCAGGCAAAGCTAGTTTTATAAGTGTATTTTTTTTTAAATAGCGATTTCACACAGCGGCCTAACCCTTTCCAGTTCTACTTCCTAATCCATGTAGCAAAATCCTTCTTAAAACCCTTTATAGGTATGTTATAACTATTATAAAAGGCCCTTCAGACAGGCTTTAGATTTAGATTGTTAGGGCTTTAGGTTATCATTCTACAAATTGTTATACCAGGCTTTATAATAACAAATTATAGGGTCGCTTTAAAACAGGGTGAAGTAATTTATGAAGCTCAATTCCCATATTATTGTATCTTGAGTTGAGCGGAGGAGAATGGACTTGAGAAGAAATTGAAAGAGATTAAAGAGAAAATTGGTTTTGAGAAGCCTTATTTCCCAAGGGGAAAAAGGCTTCTCAAAACCCCAGTGCGAAGTCCCGGTAAATGTATTTTCTTAAATCGGCAATTAGTCAATATTTTAGAAAACTTTCAGTACACGACTTTAGGTCGTGTTAAAACGTTTCATTTGATATAAATTTCACGCATTTAAGTGAAAAAAATACATCATAAGATAATATAAAACTAGTGACAATTTTAAAAATGCGTATTTAAGTAGAAACTTAGTGACGTACCACTAACCTAGGCCCGTAGGCCGACAATCTGAATTCACGAAATGTGAGTCGAGTATGAGTAGGTATCATACTCATAGGTATCATAGGTACATAGTAGGTATCAGTATTTTTTTTTTAAATTGTCACTTGCTCGGTTGTGAGGGAAACCCGCATGCAAGAGAAATTTAAAAAAAATAGTATAATGGGATGAATACACAGTTACTGATGCTTCAACTCGGGCGACACGAGTTACGGGTACGCGACGTGCGTTCTTACCCAACAGCAAAATTACATTAAGAGCGGTGATAGCCTAGTGATGTCTATACTCTACTCACATTCGCGTGATGGTGAGTTCAATACCTCGGCCCGTACCAATGAACTTCTACATAAGTACGGATTTTTTAAAATTGTCACAAGCTCTGCGGTGAGAGGAAAACATCGTGAGGAAACCCGAATGATCCACGCATAAAAAAAGTCTGAAGTATGTGTTACACCAATCAGTGCTGCGCCCACGTGATAGATTACGACCCGAAACCGCCTAGTGATTTACTAGGGGAGGCATGTGCCATGCAGTGGGTCGTTATACAAGTACAAGTTGACCTACAGCCGACCCATACTTTTGTTATTTTCTCATTCATCCAAAAAAAATGAACATCGCATCGTTGTGTCTTTAAACTGAATTCTAATAACATGCGACAACCATTCTTTGATAATAAATATTGTGAATCGTTTTTATCGTCATAACATAATACAAAAAGAGAGACGTCACGATGTGGATTTTCTTTATAAAAAGAAGGCGGCAGACGAGCTGACAGTCCACCCGGTGGTATGTGGTTACTGTCACCCTGCGAGTCAGCGACATCGCGATGCATGCCAACATCAGTTTACAATGACAAAACGTTGGTACGCCCCCTGATGCACTACCTACCTCTGGAGATTTATAAATGGATTATGAGAAAAGGTTGGAAACATGGGAAATAGGAAGCACAACGTGACGAGAATTTTCCTCGTTAGACTCTCTAATCCTCTTTGGGAGGATGAGTGAAAAGTATAATGGAATAAAGAGTTACTTTTATGCCATTATATTCTTCGTTCGATGGGATAGGATGGGAATGAGCTCTGATATATCTCACTACCAAAACACGTACGTACGTACATTGGGAGTATAGGATACAGAAGAAATGTAATATATTTTACAGAATCGTGAGGGAGACTACATAAAATGTACTAACTTGGCCAGTCGAGTGAGTCCAGCGACTGTAGAATTGCAGCCTTCGCCACACCTTTCTAAACTACATCCTACAATCTAGGACGTAGATGGTCAAATAGCGATAATAGCTCAGATTAGATTTTTTCTAAACTGAGGATAATAACATGTTTTGAAACGCTCTTGTAACTCCGTATTAGGAATCGTCTCATAACATGAACTTGACTTTTGAGTGAATAAACCCGAATCGCCTTGAGATTCGTGTTTATAACGAGCTTATTGTGACGGTAGCAAAATTACCATATTTAAAAAATTCAACTTTTTAGACAATATCCAGGTAAGTACCGCAAACGAGTTAAGCAGTCATATGATCGACGCGTGCTCATATATACTCGTACTCGAGTCTTATGTAAACAGGGTCTGACCCCCGATAGTGCTAGCGTACTGATAGCGATAACTCCCGGGTCGAACAACCGGCAAATTTTGATTGACACCCCATTCCAACATAAACAAGGGGGTGTATTTAATGTTTAAATTAGCAAGGCGGTATTGTTATTAGCGCAAATAGTTTGAGGTAATGCTGTTTCAGATTGATAGCTTTTGAAACAATAGTCTGCAATTCTTATGTAATTTACTTGCTATAAGGCTTCTCGAGATATTGTACAAAGCTTTCTGCATGTTTATGTGTAAAACTTCAAATTAAAGTTGCCACCCAAACATTTTGATATTATCGCTAACCGCAAAGATCATTATAGAACATTCGCTATAACAGAGAAAGACTTGAAAGCGACTAACAAAAGGTACAAAATTTTCAACTAGTGAGAGATGAATAGTCCCGACAAAGTGAGGATTTTTGGTACAGCGTCAAATTTGACATTTAACAATGTTGACAAGAAGGCCATCATATACAATTATGATTTTATTTCTACAAACTGCGGTCAGGAACCGGGGTAACGAAGTGTTAAAGCTTAATATGATTTGACATGTATATTGCTGCTGTTGCTCGGTACCATCAGCCTGTCCACTGCTGGAAATAGGTTTCTCCCCAAGACCTGCCACGAGACAGTCAGGAGCCACAAACCTTAAATTTAAGTCGTTAGATTACCTGACCGAAGGGCGTTCCATGTTACATTCCCCTGCACCGTAATTATTGCTGATTACTCATAATCATAGTAATCTGTGTTAAATAAAAACCATTATAACTAGTGAAAATAGGTAGCTATTTAAACTTTTATTTTATTAAGCGTAGCATTTTTTATCATTGAAACTAGATTTTTTTTATCTGGCAACGTGACTGATCTCAATCGTAGATGTATTTGAAAAAATGACCAGGTTTCACGTCCAAACGGTCCGGGATATTCGAGCCGTTTGACCGGGTTTGATGATTTTACAGAAGGCGGTTTAATTCTATAATTTGTAATTTAATTTACATTTAATTAGCTCTCTAATGATAAGATGTTACTGATTATTACAGAAATAAGTACCTACACTTCCCGGAAATTAAAGGTCGTCTTCATTACTGGGAAAAAACATTGTGATTTCTGTTTCATTCTGGATATTTCTCCCGCAGATCACGGTTTATTATCGTCATCGGGTTCATTTGGAAATCGACCCTTTGATCATAATAATCGATAAATTCGTCAGCAATGAATAATTTATGACCCGACGACGTCTTATGACGTGAATTAACCAAAAATAAATATCTAATTTATTTAAAGAAGTGCGTCGATTTTATTAATAGATTGTTTGCCTACGTCTCGATTAAAACACAGAATATATTAAGTCCCTAATGAAACAATGTTTGTCTTATTTACATGTGAGTAAATATTAATCGCAATTACTATCCCAAGGGACTTCTTATGTCTACCCCATTAGCGGAATTGTGTTGACACGACCTGGAGTGTCCTGTCACACTTATATGTAATTAACTCAGATTCACTGGTAATTTGTTTACTTCATACCAAACAAATTTAATGAGGACACATTATCTGATGATTACTTGACAGATAGTTTCTTCCGTAGTAAGACCGTAAGACGGTTCCAGACTGTCCGTAAAACTGGGATCGTCACAATTCGAATTTCGTGATGTTTCGGTGCGTCGGCCCAGAGATGAGAACAATACTCCACATGGGGCTTAACCTGAGCTTTACAGAGCGGCAGTAGTTGCCCAGGGGTGAAGTACCATTTCACTCTGTTCAGCAAACTATTTTTTTGGAGATTATTTTGGGTTTATTTCACAGATGACAGCTAAATTCGATTTTGCTGGAAATGTCGACACCAAGGATCCTGCTACTCTCGGAAATATTAAGAGGTATCATGCTCTGAAACTAAGGACATAGCACCTTCTATGTCTTAATAAAGGGGGCCTTTTAGAGGTGAATGCACAGACTTATGTCTTACTGGGGTTGAAATCCACTAGGTTTAGAGAACCCCAAATCGAGACTTGATCTAAAGTTTCTTCGATTTCAGACACAAGCCTGTTTGTTTCCCAAATAAAATAAAATTATTTTAACTATGAGTTCTTGGTGAGCTCTTTTTAGAACCTCAGCCTACCATACCATACCATCAAACTGTGTTTCCATCAACTGTTATATATAACGCTCACCAGAGGTTTGCTACCACACATGATCTTTGGCTCTTCTTATCCAGCTACTACTGGCAAACTTTATATCTATTTATCCAGCCTTAACTTTTCCTTAGAATATAGATTGGAACAGAATGTACAAAGATTAGATATCTTTAACTTAGTGATGAATTTCTATTAAAGTTAAAACTTTGCTCTATAAGTACAGGAGAGCTGGATAATTGCAGCGGGGTTGATAATATCCTGCCCACTCATATCCAAAAAAAACAATAACAAGACATCTGAGTGGGTAATATCATAGTCTAATAGACAATAATCTTCCTGCACCAGGCGATCAGTGTTGCAAACAACCATGTGAGGTGGGTGTAAGGCAAAATGTTTGCTGTGCTTTGGTTATAATTTCTGATGAAATTCCATTACAAGTTATGGATTTATTTTTGCAAATATTTATTTATTGTTTGAATGTTTGTCATTGCTAAACATATTAAAGAGTGGTGTGCAAATACTTTTTTAATATGTATTCACATTCAAATTTCAACTTTTCTTCGATTTCAAAACTAAGTAAGGGAGTTTGACAATTACGTGTGGTAATCTTTTATACTGAAGAAAAACAAGAGAACAAGAGAATGATCTTTAAGAGCATGTTATTAGCTAAAGCATTTTATGCAATTACCCAACAACACCTACTAAAACAGGTATGACTTTGCAGTTGCAAAGGTTGCATCTCAGGACTTGTCATTTTTTAAATAAATAAACTTATTCTTTTCTCTTAAAATTTCATTTCTAATTTAATTTTAAATTATTGGTATTAACCCATGTTCATACAAATAATTTTAAGTTAAAGTAGAAGCATTTCATCAACCTCAGGGTGCCCCCACACATCAGACACAGTATGGTATTATCATACAGGTCTGATAAAAAGTATTAAGTATTATTTGTAAGTATTGTGAGTATTATTTGAGTAGTAAGTATTTGTGAGATTTTAGATTATTGTTCTTAATATTTTTTTCTTTTAGATTTTCGTATTTTCTCCAATTATTAGTTATTGTTTTTCTCTTTTTAACAATACTGATTTTGTTTTCTTTAGCAAACCAGTATTAAATTATAGGCATATTTCTTTAAGAGCTTCTCAACTTTGTCACCTATCAGTTTTTTATGTAACCTGAAGACATAATTTTACAATAGACAGGTGACTATTTGCAAACCTGTGCTCTAATATCAGAAATTTGATGATGTAGTTGAATATCAGCATGCTGTACTATTTTTGATATACAGCTGGTGTTACAAATGTTTGTTCATTTACACACATGGGGCCGCACAGACCTAATGTTATAATTTTATTATTTAACATTATCTTGCATTGTTATTTAACGTCTTGTTAATTAAAAAAAATATTTATGTCCTTATGTGAATGAAATAAAATTTCAATTTAACATTCATTTTTTATTTGAGTGAACACTATTTTATATGTAGGTAGGTGCGTAAATAATATTTCTCTATTTTATATGTAGGTAGGTGCGTAAATAATATTTCTATCAGATTGTGGCACGAAACATATACTTAGGTCGACGCTAGTGTTCTAGTTAAATTATCATGCTACTGTTCAACGCCCTATCGGACACCTTGCAGTTGATTGGATGTATTTATTTATCAGAGAAATTAACAAATCTTACCTCTTGCAACATTCCCTTGGCTCACCGGCACACCATTCACTTTGATACGTTGCCCGTCTGCGGTACATTTCAATAACATATTTCTACGTTAAATGATCCATTAAATGTTTGATTTTATAAGCAACGAATGTTCAAAAACATTAAATACACTTTATCAGCCTGTTGCACTATTCACAGCGCCGACCGATTGGTCGCCTCGTGTGACGTCAAAAGTCAATTTAATACCACTCGACGACACAAAAAACTAAGCCAATTTAGACCAGTTTTTGAAAAAAGTGCTTGAATACGAAACACAAAACCGTTTACACAACACCATCAACACATTACAATAATTCGTAAAGTAACAAAAATAATCATAATGTTCAAATACAAAAACAGGCAAGAACAGTGACTGAGTTGATCACTGCGATGTTTTGATTGATATGAAAAAGAAATGAATGAAATATACGTGAAGTTAGCTGCATTCGCTGTCTTCCTCTCTCTTACGTAAGAATAGTAAGTAAACAATGAAGTAAATTTAGGTATACAATAAACTTTGTTTCTTTTTTAAATAATCCCTTGCATAAAAATCTTTTTCCTATCCTATCTAAAACAATTTCTGAAGTAAATCAAATGAATAAATAGTGAGACAATTAAAATTCGTCTCACTATAAAAAGGGAACTTCTATAATTTTTTATAAGAATACTTGTCCTGGAAATTAAGTCTTTTCAGTCACCATTGATTTTCTTTTTCTGTTTTTCTTTTCAGTACTTTACTATGGAGAATGGTATTCAAAATAAACTACTACACTTTTATAAAATCCCTGATGATTCAGCTGATGGAATGCTAGAAGCAATTACAAATTCTTTAACTGAACATAACATTTCTTTAACAACAGACCTTTTAAACTTTGACATTGGCAGAATGTGCTCATTACACCATTGCCATATATGAAGAAAAAAGTATAATTAATGGAAACTGGAAAGACTGATATTTTTTCTGTTTGAAGCGTCACTTTGTTTAAACTAGAAAACATCTTGTTTACGTAAATCATCTAAAACCATCTGCAGGGCTTGTGGCCCCAAGACTTCTGTTACAAGAGTTTGCCTTTTAACGCATGGCAAACGAATAACGATAGCAATTTTGGTTTGACAATAAAAAAATGCACTTTTTGTTACTTTCATTATAACAGCATTAGTGGTACAGTTGAATTAGCGATAAAAATATAATATTTTACTTACTATATTTTTCTCAACAGTATAAGTATAGTACAATTTACAAAAATATAGTACCATACTATATGATACGATATAGTACGGTCATACGCTGTAAAGTTGGCAACCCTAGTTGCTTACGCCATTTTACTAACGCTACTTTTCGACGCTTCCCGGTTTTTACTATTTTATTAGAAGTTAATTCTTTAGAAAGCTCTATAAATTACTGAATTTCCAATATGGGCAAAAAAGACAAAAAGGGGACTAGTGAGGACTCCACCGAAGAAGAATACGTCGTGGAAAAGGTTCTTGACAAGCGCACCGTCAAAGGAAAGGTTTTAAAATTTTAAAATTAGCAATGAATTATAGTGTGATTTGTGACGATCTTGTTGTTTTTTATGATCAACATCAAAGTCAATATGTTCCCGCCAAAACAATTCAACTTTTTCTTAAGTATTCTATTATATTCTTTCACATGAAACAACACCATAAACACAGTGTTATTAACGTATTAAGTATAAAACAAATGCTAAGGAATACTACATTTTTATTAAACTTACCTACATTGGTTCTAAGCTTATGAATACAGGTTTAATAATAATAATTACAATATGTAAAGATAATAGTGCCTTTAAATGTGAGCCTTTGTGAGTGCCTTTTTGAGTGAGGAGGTGTGTGTATAAATTCAATGGTATGAATGATTATCGATTAACACAATAAATGAATTTACTTAGATACAGATTGTCTAATTCATCCAATAATCCTCTAATTTTTCTCTCAAGAGCCAAACCAGAATTACAAAATAAATTGATATCCCTATATGATTCATTGTAAGTTTACATCATTCTTATAGTGGAGTGTAGGCTTTCTCGGCTGGTGTCCATATTAATTCCAGTCTACTTGGCCGAGGTCTTCTGGAATCTCCTCTCTCTCTTTCTTCCAAACGTTTAAAGTGAACGCAGTCACCACCGAAGATGTCAACTGCAGTTGTTGACGAAACATTTGGAAGAAAGAGAGGAGATTCCAGAAGACCTCGGCCAAGTAGCCCGGAAGATTCAATTAATATTTCATCATTCTTGTTAATGGTGTGTTCCAGTAGTAATTGGTGGATTTAATTTGTTGTAAATGTGGTGTATGGTGGCAGTCCTCAGGAGAGGCCTATATCTAGCAGTGGAGAGACAGGCTGATGGTATGGGTTATGGAATAAAATCAATATTGCTTAGATAACTACAGGAATTACCTATACATAATTCTGATTTTGCAAAACATTTTTATTTCATTACAAATATTTCAGTATTTTAGTGAAAGAAATACTTGCTGTTGCATAGTGAACAATATTCACAATCAAATCATTGAATAATTTTCTCATTCCCACTTTCACAAATTGGTAGAATGGGTGATTTCTTCAAATGAGAAAAAAATATTTTACTTACCTGTTAGCATTTATTTTCGGCAATATTAGGGAAAAGTTAGTGTCAAAAATACTCATAAAAAAAAATCGTAAGATTTAAATCAAAAATTTTGTCTCAATTATTAGATGTAGATAATCAATCTAGTTTTAGTTGGCGGTAGAGTTGTGAGGCATCTGATTATCCAGAAGGAAAAATATCCCATTCTCCTTCATTTCCTCACTTAACAAAACTGATGTTTTGAAAGGAACACCTGCATAGTTTAAATACTGATTCCCAATTGCTATTAGCTATGGCCACAGAATTTGTGATTCATTAATGGCAGGCATCAAATAAGACATATAGTTTAATAATTGTGTGATATGCAGACCTGTTCGGCATAAAACATTGGTGAACTCCCATCACAGGAGAACAAGTCTCTAATTTTACCTGTTTTATCTCTTGGCTTCACTTGTCCAAACCACATCTTAAACTTCGCAGGTCCATTTCACATCTTTCCATATTTACGTTGTAAGTGCATACATTTAGAACAGTTTAATAACCTGTCAAAAGATGCATTCGCTATTGCACTTGGCAAATTTATTACATGTTCAGGAAAGCCGCTCGAGTTATTTTGCAACTGGAGGAATTTATTAGTATTTCCGCTAATACTGTTATGGGAGACAGCTTTTTGTTTGTTTATATGCAAAAATTTAAAAACCACAGGACTGATTTCGAAGATTCTTTCACTTTTAGGAAGCTAAATTAATACTATGTGATAATTATTGCCAAATTAATAAATTAATGCTAATTATTGCTAATTAATACAAAATCAAGGACTATACATTGGATAACTGCAGTGTTGCTACAATTTAAGTCACTGTATGCAAAATCACTACTTTTTAGGTTCAATATTTGCTCAAATGGAAGGGTTACAAAGAGGAAGAGAGCACTTGGGAACCAGAGGAGAATCTCGACTGTGAGGAACTCATAAAGACATTCGAAGATAGTAGGAAAGATAAAGATAAAGAGGTAAGCTATCAATCTAGCAAATGGTATTCCTCACCTAGGAGAAAAATGTTTCCATTAAAAATTCAGAGTTGCTGCCAACTGACCAATTCTATTATATAGATGTCATTATAGAATAGATGGTAGACAAGCACCCAGACCACATGATGGTAAGTGGTCACTGCTGCCCATGGACTGCCACTAGTCCATGCAGACTGCCTATGCAATATTCGCCCAATTTCATTATTAGAGTTTTTCCAATACTTTGGCTCATACTATTCAAATAGTTCGAATAGGAATCCCAGGAAAGTAAATAATATTAGAGCATTTCTAACTGTAATATTTTACTATTACACGTAAACATTACTGATACATCCATTGACTCATCTAATAACAAACTATAGGAGTTGCTATCAATGAAAGCTTTGAGTTCATCAATGAAATAATTTTAAGTTTTTGACGCATGGCCATTCATTGTATTTTTGTCTTATTCATTCCGGGAACCTTTCAGTGTGGCCTTCGTAATAGTATCTGTTCAGACAGTTCTTGAACTATATCGGTGAAAACATTTTCCGGCAACTGGTTCGGTACATCATTTTGGTTGAGAAGGATTAGTTGGTGATATAGAAACTAGGTACATTTAAAAAACCGGCAAAATCCCGACCATTAAAAGGGATAGATACTTACATGATGCTGAACTTGAATCTCCAGCCCTGGGGCACTTCCTTTGCAGGTTTATGAATTTTAAGTCTCTGCCAAACAGATTCGATATACTGGTCGTTATTATCACAACGCGATATTGCAGTAATATAGGTAATTGATCTTGTGGCTCTCCACTTTTACCACAGTGCAAAAATCGTCACTGTGTGTAAGATTCCATGGGGTACCATACAAAATGTAATAAGACTAATTATCGCATTACCGCGTTCCAATATTGCCAGACGGTATTACAGCTGGGTGGAAGAGCCTTTAATGTGGTCAATACGTTACGACAGCGCTCGTCGGATGCTTATCGAGAGTGGCCAGGCAAATAATTTTGGTGTTGCCAAGTTCGGTGGTAAATGACAGGAAATGATGGGGAAAAGGTATATAGTTAGTTATTATGTCAGTCAGTTGGTAAGGTTACTAATAATCAAAATTGTATGTTTTGCAGAAACCAAAAAAGTCTGAAGACCGAGGGAAGAAGCGACAGAGGGATTCTGGGGATGATACGAGCAGAAAGGGCCGAGGTACCAGCGTGTCGTCCGTCGAGGAGATTAAGGAGAAGCGCGAACGCAAGGAGGAGAAGACTAAGTCTGGCTTCGAGAGGGGATTAAAGGCTGAGAAGATTATAGGCAAGTATTAGACTATTAGATCTCATATGTGACATTATTTGTAAAAATGAACCTAATTTTTGTCTCTATATTCGCAGATATTGAGATCTAAAAAAATAACAAAATTTGGCGTGGTCCTAAAAATAGAGCAGTGGCTCTCAAATTTTTTTGGCAAAGTGAAAATAGAAGAGACAGTGGGGGATAGCACCTCAGACCGCATACACCGTTATCCTTGCTGATATATAAAAATGTTTGTTTGTTTGAAATGCATTCACGCATTTTTTTTTATTATAGAAAAAAGTCGGCAGTCCACCTGATAGTTAGTAAGTGGATACTGTCGTCCATAGACATCCGCGATACATGCCAACATTAGTCCAGAATGACAAACGTTGGTACGCCCCCGGATGTGTTGCCTGCCTTTTCAGATTAAGGAATGGATTGGGAAAATGGGGAGGGAGAGGTAGATGGGAATGGGCTCTGGCATATCTCACTGACTACCGAAATACGTACGTAACGTGGCCAGTAGAGTGCGCCCAGCGGCTGTGGGAATGCAGCATGCACTCTCCCCCTGTAACACATTAACAGGTAGGCTAATTGTGCTGAAATTTTGTACCTACCTTTCTGGGAATATCAGGATGTTAGGTCCGGTATTTTTCGCAGAGTACACTGCAATGATTTTTTTCAAAAATATTTCATGTACAACGGGTCTGTTACGATTTTATTATATGTATAGATATAGGTGTGTGTGTATATGAAAAAGCTGATAAATCATATAAAATGTAATGAAAAATTATATATTCCGCTTGCGACGCGGTGTCCATCGATTCTTGCCCAGTCCCTTATCCAGGCCCTGGCGATCCAATGCTTTTGCATAAACAAATCGAAATTTTTATTATAGGTGCTTCAGATGCGACAGGAGAGCTCATGTTCCTGATCAAATGGGTTGATTCGGACGAAGCCGAGCTTGTACCAGCGAAGGTCGCTAATATTAAATGTCCACAACAGGTTAGATCTTTTTTATATTTAATATATTTTGAGGTGTATTTTTAATTTGTTATGCCTTTACAAAGCTTTGTGTGATTGTTCCGTATTGGCATGAATCGTTTGTTTGGCATGAATGAATGTTTCCGTAAAAACATTTATTTGTGGAGGAAAATGAGAAAATATCACTTACTTTGCACTCTTACAAAACGTTAAGAAATTTGTTAATTGATCATTTTTACCATACAACGATAAAATAAAAACGATTTAAAATATTTCAACTACAAGTACGCGCGCGAGTTCCGTGCAATCGGGGCATGAGATGAGGCGCGGGAAGGCTTCCCCTGTCAACCGTCGCACGCCCTGCGATCGTCTTAGTTCTAGTGGTGTGTTTGGCGTGACTGCACGTGTTTTGTTTGGATAGGTTGAACATTTTGTTTCTATTTAAAATGGATAACAACAATAAACTCATCAATGTCAGACATTTCAGTCTGATATTGATTAGTCGTAGTAGTCTGATAGTAGTCGTTAATTACAAATTAGGTTACAACACTGGCCGCATTCCTTAAGTTGGCACGGAGCTCGCGCGCCTACTATACTTTTTTACTTATAATATAATTGCTATGTATGCTCCTTGAGTAGTTTTCAATTTTTAGAACTCTGAAAATATAAGCATATTAAAAATGAAAGTAAGACCGGAAAATAGAAAAGAAATCTGATTAACGTCAGCGCAAACAAGTCGTTCAGTATCGATAGTAGAATTGATTCCACTAGTGTCCTACAATGAGCGCTACGAACGTTTTAGACAAGGACGATGATTTATTCCTTAAAATTTCGTGTGAACGAATTGTTATATCGGTATCAAGAATGGATCTCTTATAGGGCCAATCTTTGGTAGTGTGTATATTATTGAATTTTTTTTTTATAGCATAGTTGGCAGACGAGAACGGGCGAGCCACATGATGGTAAGTGGTCACTGCCAACCATGGACACCTGCAACACCAGGGGGCTTGCGGGTGCGCTCTGCCCACCTTGCAATATCTATTATCTATCTACACATAATAAAATCGCAACAAAGCCAGTGTCTGTACATTGAGTATTTTTTGAAAAAAGTCGTTGCATTGTATGTATGCGTGATTAAGAATCCGAAATAACAACTTTTGTAATTTTTGTCTGTCTGTACTTCTGAATACGCATACGCAATAAACACTTTATACGAATTTATACGAAACTTGGCATAGCGGTCCCTTGCGTGTCGGGTTAACATTTAGGGTACATATCAATTATAAAGTTCCCATGGGAATCAAGCTAACGAGTAGAGGCACGAAGTCGCGTGCGATGCTAGTTGTTTAAGAATTTTCATCAATTGTAATAAAATTATAAATTATATATTAACTATTATTAATTATATTAAGTTTTGTGTTGCAGGTAATATCGTTTTACGAGGAGAGGCTCACGTGGCACACGCCCAATGAGTCTGATTAGCATACGGTGGATATATTTTACAAGGTAGTATTTAAAAAGGACTAAAATTAGAAATACGGTGTAATTTATCTAAATACGGTTCGATTACAACGGTTATACGGTTCAATGTGTAATTCAACTGTGTGTACTTGATGTGAATGAACGAATTCGTAATTCACAAAAATATGTCCCAATCGAACGCATTGGGAGTTTCCCTTCTCGTTTATTTGTTCAAAATCTAGCTTCAAATCTAGATTTTTTTTTTAATATCTTTATAAGTGATTTAACAAACAAGTGAATTAGGCTAAGGTTACGTAGAAAAATAAAAAACAAATGAACAAAACAGCTTTTCATATTCTATAAATATTTCATTGCACCTTCGTATGAAAACTCGAAATGTCTTTAGTGTCAGTAATTATCATATTGTTCATTGGAATTAATTCTTTAATCATTTTTTAATATTTGTTGTTTACCCAACCAAAGTAGAAAGTGTTATCTACGTAGGTACACACATACAGCCTGTGTCCGGAGCTTTCACGAAACTTGATACTTTGAATTCCGTTCAACACAGGAATTTTTTTACCAAATGAATTCCTACATCTCCAAAGGTAGGCAACGCATCCGCGGCTGTGCCATCAGTGTCATTCTGGACTGACGTTGACCTGTATCACCCAAGTCGCACGGTGACAGTGTCCGCTTACTGACTGTATAGACTGCCTTACTGCCTACTAAAAAAAAACAGGGCTTATCATCTAGTCATGTAATACCCTATTCTTAAAACATAATTTTGGACGGCACTAATACATAATTGGAAAGAAATCTTTCAAGATTTTCGAATGCTGGCGTTTTAATCTAGTTTGAGAGTCAGGGACTCACTCAAAATCGGGTATGTAAATATTGAGAGAAAGACAATTTCAATTAAAAAAAAAACAACAAAATAAACGAATTTATTATACTCGATGTTTCGTTTCCGTTGCACCGACCGTGGTCACGAGCTGAGACCATTAAATCGTAAGACCCGTTTAAATATATTTTTGAATAACTGAAACATATGATTTTAATTACAAACACATCGACCTATCACAGAGTCACCATATCACATCACAAAGTAGACGTTCGCGGGACTTCTGTTTATTTGAACCTGAGCCTAACACCTTTAAATTTGCCGCCATCGAGTGCCCATTCAGTGTTTTTTGCTACTTATTTCTCTTTTCATATTAATTTATCGTTTGGCATATCGCCGCGCCGGTTAGCTGGCTAATGTAAACACGCCCTAAATGTAAGTCATCAACACCGACATGATTCGTAGGCTACTAAAATTTCAATCAACACATTTGAAGCCAATTTAGATTTCTGATAATTATTTGCTAATTAAATGCTCATTTTGTTATAATGTGCATATATTTTGTTCCAATTCGGGTGCGTAATATTACATTATTTGCATTAACGAATTTTTAGAAATTCATATGTTTCTCTTTGTAAGTTAGCTAATTTGTGGGGAAAATTTCAGTTAAGGACATTTAACTGTTAAGTCCATTTGTTAAATATACCGGATAAATAGAGGATTCTAAGACCGCGCTTTGCTCTTAACTTTAGACCGTGTCGTCGGAAACTAACCTCTATGCAGACTGCATAAGCTGCTATAAAACGACTGTGACTAATTCTAAGACCAGGAATAGTCTATTTATTCCAGTGATTCGCAAACTAATTTCGGTCATGGACCCCTCACCATAACAAAAACTTAACTATGAACCCCCAAGTGAATTAACTTTTATTTATGATATAATAAAACCTACTAAAATACTTTATTCTATCCTCTCTGATGAGACAATTGCACATACTGTCCCGGAATGAGCTAAATGCGCGCGCGGTGTGAGGTGTGGGGACACGAGCACACCCCCTTCCCAGCCGTCTCGCTGCACTTGTGTCGGCTAGTTAAGTGATGCGCTTGCTCGCTGTCTATTGTTTCTCTTGCGTCATCGATATAACACGCGTTCGGTGTTCCTTTTAGTACTTTTAAGTTATTTTTTATTATTATTAACAATGTAATGCTTAGTAGATTTTTGTTGTTATAATATTGTTCTTTTTTATATTTTTCTCAATTGTATTTGTATTTTTATCTTTGATTTTTTTGTTTTTTAGTCTGTTTAAAACTAAAAAATTATGTATACCTACTTACTATATTATCTAATGTGTGATAAATAATGAAAGTAAATAAGTCATGTTTTTTATAATTATTTGTGTTTTACTTTTGACCGTGACATTTAAATTAAAAATATCGACTGAAACCGATATCGATCTTTCAGTAAGGTCATTGTAGTACAACACTAAAAACAAGTGATATAAAACGGTCACATTCCTTCCGCGCGCATTCAACTCGTTCCGGGACTATTGGGGACCACTTTGGGAATGACTGATTTATTCGTACCTAAATGTAAACAAACTTTTTAGACGTCAAATTTGACATGGTCAGATGTACGAATATTTTTTTGCTTTACCAATAATGAATACACGAAAACAAAAACTCGAACAACTTACTCTAAAACCGGTAAAATTGAAAATCACCAATTACATGTTGTTACAGACTCATACTTGTTTCGTTTTGCTTTTTGAATCCCCCTGATATGGATTGGGTGTTTAAGTGTAATGGCACTGAAAATAATTAACAGTGTTTTTTTTTACTGTGATTAAATTCATATTAGTAAATATCATGTCATTCGCTTAAGATTTTTGAGAAATTAATTGTTTTTTTTTAATCCTCTGCTGTAGCCGCTGGTCTGGTGGTATCACACACTGAATACAATTGTGGGTTTATGGGTGGCCTAAAACGGTCAATTTTATTGGTGTTTTAAAGTCAGATTACATAACAATTATATTAGAAAAGTTAGCTTACCATATAAAATAAAAGAGCGTGTTAATAAGGTACAGATTGCCAACAGTAATAGGTTAATAAGACAACAATCGATTCCTTTTTTCTCGAAGCCCAAAACTGATTTTATTTCGTATATTCGGGAGATAGTTTTTAAATAGTCATTTTTCGTAGTACTACTTTTAACTTTCACTTACAAAAAGGAAATACAATTTCTGACCAACGTAAAGTAATTGTATCTTTGTTCATTTTTGCTCACCGATTAACTGCCCATTTCTTACCAATTTTTATATTTTAATGCCTGGACTATAGACAGTATCTACCATGATTTTATGTAAAATACAATGTTGTAACTTACACATTCATACCTTATCATTGCGTTTGTTAAATATGAAGCCTCATACACATTTTATTGCGACATAGTAATTAGTCATAGTAAAAATATAACAGTAGGTTATCTTCGTACATATGAGTCACAGTTTATTTGTGTGCGGGATATGTTTGTACGAACTACTACATAAAATCTCAGTGTTGTCGCGCGCCAAACATAACTGCAGTCTCTTCGAATCAATAATAATTAATAGGCAACTATATCTACAAGGTCAAAGTTAAACTACTATTACATTTTTACTATGATGTCATGTATGTGTTCGAGTACAATTCGCACATAAAACGATTTGTTCTTTGTGTTTGACTAATTAATAGTGGCCTTGTTCGGCCAAGTAATAATACAAAACACTAAATTAAATAATACTACTAAAAAAAAAAAAGACGGCCCATAGTTCGATGGGCGCCAAGTTACTGTGTATGAGGCTAACTTATTGAAGGTTAGGTTGATTGAAAAAGATCAATTTATCGATTGATTAAGAAAACTCTTTAAAAATTCATGTTTTTGATTACTATGATAAGTTTTGGTTTAAAAAAAATATAATACTTGAGTTCTACTGAATAATATTTTAATTATCATATTAAGACATTTAACAAAAATATTGTGTGGAATACACAGAAAACTTATGTTCTTGAAGTTATAGATTTATTAATAAATATCTCTTCTTGTACACAACGTGTTTTATTTCACCTTGTAAATATAGATAACACAATATATGTCGGATGGTCAGTCTAACCAACTCAAAAGTTTGTAAAGTACTTCTAACTCCTGCCTCGCTTGTAGGAATGATTGTCTGTACGCGTAAAAAGAAACCTTAATAATTTGTAGAAGACTTGTTTAATTTCACTATTCTCTCAGTCACCTCGTCCATGGTAATGGACTCTTGACTATTCCGCTAAGTTGAGGGGCCCCTTTTCTTGACCACACGCGTTCTTGTAGACGGAGTTCTCCAAGAAGACCCGCACATTCACAAGAATAGTTTAAAGTTCTTGTAGTTGAGCCCGATGTTATGGATCACAATCTTATAAATTCTTAGTTATTAATTTTTTTTGCTTAGTTGTCCAGCCTTCACAATTTAACGGTTTTGTTGTCTGAATATACAAATAAGTCAGCACGTTTTTTTAAAAAAAACAAGTGTTTTAATATAAAATGAACACACAGAAGATTAATGAAAAACATTTAATTATGTGAAAATATAGAATATACATGGTTTCCAATTTTCACACGGTTCATTTTCATTGAGTTTGAAAGAAGAAAGGACATGGAAATCAGATAACATTTCATCCTTTTGAACCTTCTGAAATTAATGACAAATAGTGCTAAGAAAATGATTATTATTATTTTATATATAACAAAGCGTTTTTAAAAAATACCTTAAAATGGTCTTATCTAAAACAAAAATAGAGAGCATTTATTCGAGTTGCAAACAGATTCAATAAAAAATAATACAAGTAATGCATATATATATAGTTTTTTTACAGAAAAAAGTGGCAGACGAACATACAGTCCACCTCATGGTGGACTGTATGGTGTGGTGGAAGTGGATACTGTCGTCCATAGACATCTGCGATACATGCCAACATCAGTCCAGAATGACAAACGTTGGTACGCCTCCAGACGCGCTGCCTACTTTTGCAGGTTAGGAATGGAGTGGGGAAAATAGGGAGGGATAGGATGGGAATTGGTTCTGGCATATCTCACTCACTACCGAAACACGTACGTACATTGGGGAAATACGATAAAGTAGGAAATGCAGTACATTTCAAGGTAGTCTTCTGTGAGAGAGGGGTATCGAGGCCAATCGTGTGCGACCAGCAGCTGTGAGAAAAAAAGAATTGGATTTATAAGTGTTACTCATTGCACACTAGAAAATCTTTAATTTGTCTGTTACAGTGTTTTGTATTACTTAAATCCTATTTGAAGTGATTGATATACGATAAACAAAGAACTCAATACTGAATTTCCATCATTAAAACAAACAACTTTTGTTCCACTACTTTTTCTGAACTGGATATTTACTCAAAAGTATATATATTTTTTGGTTCCGCTATTTTGTATTCTGCTAACAGACCGCCGCTTCTAATTCCTCTTACTCAACAGTTTCGTATTTTATCGCTTCACAGAGTAGATTACATTTTTAGGTGGTAACGTGAAAATGTTTTTATTTCTGTGTCAAAAAGCGTTTTTTAGCGACACAGTGACAGATTGAACTGCGTTATGGGTGACTTAGGTTACGTGGTCGCGCGAGTAGCCTCCGGACCGCGGGACTGTAAACACTTGTCATTAGTTTTAACAATATAATTATTTGGAACCGCTACCATCTTTATTTTACATAGTGGAGAGAATACGCACAACTATCATAGAGGCTACGCAATCATCCTTCTACTACAACCCCATAGCGTTGATTTTAAAAGTGTTAGTTTTTACAAAAGAAATTCACTGTTCAGAGAGTGCGGGAGTTTCTTTTATTTAACCGTGCATAAGTAATTATTATTATTATTAAATATCTTAATCTATTACTTAATAAAAGTCATAATTCTAAACAAATGCAAGAAAATACGAGTGTTCTATAGACACAAAGGGTTAATATAAGCATTTATAACATTTTATTTTTATTTAACAAAATACATTTTCTGATTTCAATGATTCATTGTGTATCTGTGACACGAGACAGTTCACCTGGCAGTTTAAGCACGTGTGCTTGCGGTGAGCACAAACCGCAACTCGTGTTTTTATATGAAGATAAGCTATTATTATATTGTACACGGTGTTATGAATTCTTCGTGAGAATCATTCGGCTTTTATTCTTATAATTTCAATAATGTATTCTTATATGTTCTAAGTAAAAGTCGATGGTACATCTTGAATGTCGAATGTTCTCCTGCGATCATTTATGCCTGATACTTGTAGTCTGGCTTGCTTAGGCCGTTGCTAAAACAATTAAATAATAGAAAAGGGTTATATTAAGTAGACTGATAAAAAAAAATCTGAGGAGATGTGAATATTTTATTGTACTGCTGGTGTGGCTATAGCTCGTGTTACAGGTGCAGCCGTATCTCTTCTCCTGGAAGCCATTTGTCAAGTCTTCTTGAAACTGTTTATAGGTGGTGATTCAATAATTTCTTGCGATAAATTATTCCACACATCCACAACTCTGTGACCGAGTGTATATTGGCCTGCTTTTGTATTGGCCAGTGATTAGGAGTAAAATTTGGTCAATGAAACGTGGTTAAAAAGAGCGACTTCAAAATCTTGGGAGGATCTTGGGAGTCGAACGACTAAAACGGTTTGACGAAACGCTCCTTTGACAAATGCAGTATTTTGTCAAAATATTGGCTATCCATCCCAAAATCGTTAGCATAATGTTTTAATTATAAATTTAAATTATATTTTTAATGAACACAGTTATTGCGCATGCTCAGCATGCCTTCCAATAGTGTACTGAACAAATATGTTTTGTCACATTTGTTTGTACAATATGGTGTGTTACATATAAATAAATGTATGTATGTGTGTTCACTCACGTGAGTTGCGCGACGTGGCCGGGCGTGTGTTGCACGAGTGGCGCGAGGCGCTCCGTGAACCGCGCGAAGTTGCGTTCCAGTTCACGCTGGTATTCGCGCTGGTCGCTGCCGATCAGGTTCTTGTTCTTGCGCAAAGCGTCGTGACATCTAAACGTGATCAAATCAAATCGTTTATTTGCTGAATGTGGGTACTATCAGCGTATAACGTCCCACCGCCGGGAACAGGCCTCCCCTAGTAAATCACTGGGGAGGTTTCGGGCCGTAATCCGTAGCCGGGTCCAACTCCAGTACGGATTGGTGGATCACATACTCCAGATTATTTTTATTTCTGGAGCATGCGGGTTTCCTCACAATGTTTTCTTCCACCGTCGAGGTAGAGACAATTTAAAAAAACGTACTTCAGTAGATACTTTGTGGCACGGGCCGAGGATTTGAACTCATGATCACGCGAATGTGAGTCTAATACAGCTACCCCTAGGCTATCACCGCTCTTATGTGGGTACATAGGATGTTAATTACAAAATAGTAGACCTTTAGGTAATTACAAATAATAATTAGGTAGTAATTACTTTAGGTAATTAATTACAAAATAGTAGGATGTTAATTATAGTATTCGGCCTCTAAATTAGGGCATATAATTTATCATTAATCAAAATAGTAACCTTTTACCGTATTCGGCCTCTAAATTAGGGCATGTAATCAATCATTAATCACAACTGTGAGAGGCACAAACTATACATATATGTTAAATATAAATTAAAAGATTAAATTTAAGAAATAATCAAGAAAAAGAAACAAATATCAAAGGAAATTAAATAGGAACTCATTACCTTAGTCCAATGGTAAAGTTAATCAATAAGATTAGGGTAAAGATTATGCGGAAAACAAAATTTTGCGATTTGTGACTGTGCAAATCGCAAGTTTTGTTTTTCGCTTGTAAGATGTTTTTTTTGGGAATTTAACATTTTTTTTTTATTTTATTCTTTTGGGACGAGCGAGTCTATCCACGCAGCCGTTACTGTGACGTCACGCTACTTTTAATAAATGAAGATTTTATAATACTATAAACTCTGCTAATATTTCTAACACTGCCACTTTGTGGCTCAATCTGTATTGGTCTAATAAAAAAAATACACTAAAATCAGGGTGTTAGAAAAATTACACCATTCGCATTGATATAAAATAACTAACTTCTTGGAGAAGTCCTTGAAAGCGAGTCGCAATTTATTGGTGAGTCGGGTGGGCGGTTGGGTACCGTCAGCTACCGGCGCCAGGAACACCTGCACAATGCACACGCGTTATATAAGATTCCGAAACAGTGTGAAATATTTTAATATGTCAATCGGTACACTGAAACTATTATATGAGTCGTGAAACAGTTTCACTTGACCGCCGAGCTCCCAACCTTACATAATCTATCGTGCGAACGCAGTCAGTGTGCTTTGATGCGGACTGATGTCAGCTCAGTAATTATGCTTAAATATCATTTATATGATCGACATTTTATTTAATTACCAGCTGAGCCCGGCCACGCGTTGCTGTGGCTGTCCAACAGATGGCGCTTACCCTGTTTTTGGGTAAAAAGCATGTTTTTACCCTGTGATAGTAGTAGATATATAAAAACACGCGCGTATTCGAATGCAACGCTGTGTCAAAATTTCAAAGCAATCAAAGGTAAAGAACTT
Source organism: Sesia apiformis (assembly GCA_914767545.1). Lineage (NCBI taxonomy): Eukaryota > Metazoa > Arthropoda > Insecta > Lepidoptera > Sesiidae > Sesia > Sesia apiformis. Next base: position 21,705,340 of record OU611949.1, on the reverse strand, counting down.
TCGGAGATTTAAGATTTTGAACAAACGAACGTTTACATTTTTATTTATATAGATTTAATTTATTTTTTATCATGACTAGTGATAAAAAAAGTCTATGTGCCCAAACTTCCATTTTTTCCCAAGATATGTAGTAAATAGCATGGACATGCCCATCTGAATAAAATAATACATTTATTTTTATCGAAAAATATCGCGGGTTTCAGAAAACATTGTAATGAATGAATAGTTTCAAATTGCTGACTATTTTCTCCGAAACTTAAAATAATACGTGTGCGTGTGCACGCGTTGTTGCCACAGAAAGAAATCGATTAAGTTTTGAGAACATAGAAAAAATTATGACAATTTATTTCAATTCATCGGGTATTGACTGTTGCTTCATGCTGCTGATGTTGCGTCCCATTCTTTTGAGTCGGATGATCGGAGCCGCGTTTCTTCAGGACAAAATTTGAGATTGACAACGGAAAGTGACTCCGATTAATCCAAGTCACTTGTCAATTTTAAATTAACCATGTAAATTATTTAAACTACATTTTAAATTATTCGGATAATATTATTTATTATCATTATCGAGTAAAAAAATGACATTAAATAATTGAACCAACGTAATAAATTATATTTTTTCTTAAAAATAACATTTACTACAAGTTTTCACACGAAACCCTAAATCTATTCATTTTCCTCAAATGGCGAAAATAAAATACCGGGATGGGTATATCCTCACTAACATTTCGTGGAACGTTTAGGTATATATAGACCTAAACCTCTAATCTCTTTAATGGTGACACTTGTTCTGTTTCATCAGTGGTTTCTTTATTTAAGCTTTACTACAGAAAAGTTGTACATAGATTGAGCTGAGGTGAGTTATTTCCCAAAAGATTCATTCTGTGTAATTCATCTCATTCGTACGTGATTTCATCATAGACTCCTGTTAATTACAATTTTGAGAGATGTTGGCATCTGCTAAATACATATTATAGAAAAGATTACAATAAAGAGACCGTACCGAGGTAAAACTGCAGAATCTGCAGGCTTAAATTTAATTAACCAAGTTCAATTTTAATCCAAGTCCAATCCAATCCCAATCTCATTATCAATACACGTGGTCGGAAGATCAAATTCTGTTGTTATCTTTTCCTAAAGATAAGTACTTTATGCAAGCGAGAGTTTATTCATCTTTTTCAGATTTCCTACGTCATGTTGTCCACTGTTACTGAGTTTTTGCTAGACCTGCTGTTTAAATATCTTGTATTATTTATTCTTGCTGCGAAACCTACAAAGGATTTCCGGACCAACAAAATTTGTTCACTGATGCAATTTTATCCGCGTTTTAGTAAATAGAGAGAAATTCGCCACAGAAACAAACCTGTGCTAATTCGAGTGGCCCCTGATTAACGGTAGTACCGATACATCCCTGTACCACCATTTGAAGCATCTTTGTATCAGCCGGCTCTTGACTCGTGGCCGCTGCTAATTCATTGATCTGAAACATATGTCATGATATTGAAGGGACCTCAATGACGATATACACTCATTGATTTTTATTAACAAATTTTGCAAGATAAATATGTATTCATAAAATTTTCATGTCAAATAATTCAGAATCGACAATGGAGTCCATGGTTTCAGGCATTGGGAATTGATCGATTACACCTTTTATATCGACGGTGAAAAGGCAAAATTACTTAACCCACATACAATTTATTTTAAAATGTAGACCATAATACAGTGACAATAAAGTTTAAATTTTAAAGTAAAGTGTATGACGGTCTATTTTTACATGTGAACCGGCGACATGTATCTGTTTATTTCCTATAACTAATTGAATAGAACAAAATATTTCAATAAAAACACGTTAACACTTACTTTTTTCTGTATGTCTTCAATGGCTACTTCAATGGGTGCAAGGATAATCTGCGTTCTCTGAACAACCTGTAATCATATTATGATAAATATTATTAGTTTCTATTTTATCGATTCGCGGTAAGAATGCAGCGAGTCAACACTCATGATAGTAAGCGTCAGTTTTTTTAACCAACAGTAAAACAGTTTTTTTATATAGAAAAAAGGTGGCAAACGAGCTTGCAGTCCACATGGTGGTAAGTGGATACTGTCGCCCATACACATCCGCGATACATGCCAACATTAGTCCAAAATGACAAACTTTGGCACGCCCCCGGACGCACTGCCTACCTTTGTTGATGAAAGAATGGATTTGGAGAAGGGGTCGGGGACGTGGGAATGGGCTCTGGCATATCTGACTCATTACCGAAACACGTACATACATTGGGGAATATGACAAAGTGGGAAATGCAGTAGGTGCATTACAAGGTAGTATTCTGTGTGAGAGGTAACGAGGCGAGTCGAGTGCGGTATATAAAAGCGGTATACAGCGGCTGTTGGATTGCAGCGCGCACTCTCCCCACTCCAAAGATTTAAGATACGACAATTTATTGCTACGACAATTACGACAATGCTAGTGTTATGTGGGTACCTATTTATTTTTGTAGTACCATCACATTTGCATTATTCATGTCACTTTTCGTAAATACAAACATTCTGCAATAGTTCGTGTTTTATTAAATACACTTCAGATAGTATTACTTTGGACCATGATAGTATTAGTTTAGGCAAAGATAGTATTAGATTGGGCAATCATAGTATTAGTTTAGGCAATGGTAGTATTAGATTGGGCAATGATAGTATTAGATTGGGCAATGATAGTATTAGATTGGGCAATCATAGTATTAGTTAAGGCAATGATAGTATTAGATTGGGCAATGATAGTATTAGATTGGGCAATCATAGTATTAGTTAAGGCAATGATAGTATTAGATTGGGCAATGATAGTATTAGTTTAGGCAAAGATAGTATTAGATTGGGCAATCATAGTATTAGTTTAGGCAAAGATAGTAATTAGATTGGGCAATGGTAGTATTAGTTAAGGCAATGATAGTATTAGACAATGTCATACCTGTATGCGCGTCTTGACATATGGGAAGTGGTGCGCGGTAGTGAGTATGGTTTTCCTCTTGCATTGCTCTGCAATGTCTCCGTGAGCGCGTCCACCCACAGTAAAGGGTGTTGCGTACATGAACCGCTCTGAAATAATACATTCTTATTTTAAAACATAAGTCCAAATGTAAGGGTGTTGATGTAAGTTTGTATCACAAGATTGTAGGTAAATTACAATTGTCTTTCATTTACATTTTGTTTTAAAATAAACCCACGGTTGAACACGTCAATTAACTAAAGTATACGTCTTGGTTGTGCGCGCGGATGCCGTATCGCGTAAGTACGCCATTTGTACAATTAATGAATATTTTATACCACACTGTAATTGTATCTATCTATAGAATGTTTGCTTATTTAGTACTTGCAACCATGTCTATACTATCGAAAATAGATACATTTTATATACCCACACCAGGCTTATAGTTCGTAGTGAGGATATCGAGAAAATTTAAATAGGTTAAAAAAAATATTTGTTACAGTTAAATCAGGTACATAGGAAAATGTCCATATTTTTTTTTTCTTACTGTAAATCCCAAAATCACACTACGTAACCCCGACCTCTGTTTATTATGTGTTAAAAGAATCTATGTTTATTAGCAAAATAAACGATTTATTTATTTCATTAAATAGATAAACAAAAAAGGGTGAAACTCACTGATGTTATAGTTCCTCTCGTAGTGCGTGACCCTCTTACGCAGCTCGTGCGGCTCGAAGTACGGCTCCACGTACGTGATCTGTATATATGCTTTGTCGGTGTCCAGCGTGCTCACGTCCACTATGTTCGAATCCTTTATTATCACCACGTTTTCAGTGCCGAAACGTTGCCCGTAGAAGTTCTGTCAACGATTTTTTTTGGGGTTTGATCACGTCCAGTACGTAATTACGTCCAAAACGTCAATTTATTTAATTGATTTTTGTTCAAACTGACTATTGACTTCCAGAAATAAGTCGAATTGGGTAAATATCAATTTAATGAGGTAAGTTAATTTATTTATAATTAAACGCAGACAAAATGTATTGTTAACGTATAGAATTAAATGGAATACAAGTTGAATGATCAATAATTTACATGAAACTCGTATTAATCGCTTTAAATTATTCGAACTTCAGACCGTAATAAAAGATGATCCAAATTTTTAAAACATAATATGACCACATTGGACGAATTTCCTTTTGGACAATTTTCGTAGTTGGTAGTCATTTTTAATTTTGGACAATTTTCATATTTTGGACAAAATTAGTATTGGACGTTTGTCGTTGCTTGGTCCCAATTACGTATTGAACAAAGCCGTCAAACCCACTACTGAACTACTGAAATAACGCAAATGAAAATATGTTGTTCAGTATCGAGAGTAGAATCACTTCTACCCGTTTTTACAACAATTTTATTTTTTCATACATAATTGACTGATCATTTCTAGTGTATCTTTTACTATACGCGTAGTTACACAAAACATTTTGAAGTATCGGTCGTGATGCGCCGCGCCGTCTAGGTTCCCGGTCGCTACCCTGTACTGAGTGATGAGCGCTACAAAAGTTTAAAAAAGAAAAAAATTACATACTTGTAACTTTTAATTATACCCTAAAATAATTTTATTTTTCGCTAGAACGGATTTATATATTTATGTATTTCAAGACTATTTCAAGCATTATTTCGGTGAAACGTTGTAGAAAGGTGGCCGACGAGCAGATGGTTCACTTGATGGTAAATGTACATACATGTTATACACGGAATATCGTAACATATTCCAACATCAGTCAAAATGTTGACACGTATGCCAACATGTTGATTAGCATTGTATGCCCGATGAGAGTAAACTACCTTAGCGCTAAAATCTGCTTCATATAATTAATGCTTAATATAATCTGATGAATATAATTCTGATTCTGACGTCCGCAACTATGCCGCCTTAACTTTGAACGCACTAACTTTGAAAAATTAGGTTTGAATGAAAAAATTAAAGAAATATAAACATGATTAAAAAAACTGTAATACATAATTTTGTCGAGTGTTCTCAGTACATCTCAAATAACGAAAAGAGAAAATTGCAATGTTCTCATTGAGCAAATCATTATATAGCTGAGAATTTTCAAAAATTCTCTTTAAATTCTTCAGATCCCACTCAATTTAACTTATAATCAGAGGTCGGGATTAGGTAGTGTGATTGTAGTACTTGTATAATATATATATGAATATTCATATATATATTGTCACAAGTACTACAATCACACTCCATATGGTATCCATATGTACGTACGTCCATATACATCCGTAGTATCCATATGGATATACCCCGGGATTATGAATCTGGTTGTTAATGATATTGTACCTACTTACAATTATGCCTATTTGTGTGTATCGGATTATCGAAAATATATACATTTTATATACCCACATTATTACCAGGCTTATAGTTCCTGGTGAGGATATCAAGGAAACTGAAATAAGTTTAAAAAAAATATTTCTTACAGTAAACTCAATTATATAGCGAAATAGATTTTCAATGTGTGTAAAGCAACATTTTCTGTATAGTTTTGAGCATTCTATTTTCAATTATATTCTGTTTCTATATCTGAAATATTTATGTCCTCTGCGGTGTCAGATGCTGAAAGGTTTGGTATATTAAATTCAACGATACGATTCTAAGAGTTGAAGTAAATAATCATGATTTATGCAATGATTTCTGGCTTCAATGAATTTCCTTTAACGTCTAATATCCATTTATATAAAGAAAAAGAGACCTTTCGACGTCTGCTGAGACGAGGGGAGCAAACTTGTGACATTCCTGTACAGCATTTGCTGTAACCCTTGGTCGATTGGCTGATTCGTTCTGCTAATGTTTTACCATTGCAATTCGGTGAGTAATGAAAACAATTAATAATGCAATTATGTTTTTGAATACTGTGACACTTGCATCCAAAACGCTATTAATTCCATTCAGAAAATTACAATAAATGCAAATGCTTTAGTCGATGTGGTATTAATTAGTCACAATGTTGCCAACTTGTCCGAGCATCCTTCCATATTAGTGGAAAGGGAATGTCCATATTAGTTTTTCTTAACACAAGTACCAAAATTACCCCACCTAACCCCGACCTCTGCTTATAAGTTTAGTTATTACCTCAAGCCTGCTGAATATCTCCGGCAACTTAGTGAGTGCGTGCTCCTTATAAATGAACTCTTCCCCATTGAGGTCGCCGAACCTTGCCCCATAGAAGGACACCCGGAAGTAGGTGCCGAATACTCGCTTACCATGAAGCTGCTCTATACGAGAGAATGCTTCATTCAGTTTGCTGGAAAATAACCCATGTTTTAGTTTTTGGTAGGGCCATCAAGGCGGTGATAGCCTAGGGGCATCTATACTCGATACTCGAGTTCAAATCCTCAGCCCGTCGTACCACAGAGTTTCTAATTGTGCGGATTTTTAAAAATTGTCATTAGTTCGGCGGTGAGGGAAAACACCGTGAAGAAAACCCGCATGCTCCAGAAAAAAGAAAAATCTAGAGTATGTGTATCCACCAATCCGCACTGGGCCTGCATGGTGGATTAAGGCCCGAAAGCCCGCAGTGATGGAAGTACTGATCGAACACTTCCAAATTCAAGCATTGTCATATAAGCGGCGAGAAGAGCTGATGCATTTTCCTAAATGCTGTCTAGTGGAGCTGAATGCGATCTTCGGCTTCCTTATACCTGCCCATTGCCACCTCCAGCATGTAGATTCTATGAGATATCTTCGTTTCCATAAAACAGTTTAAAGTTTTTTGCGAGCTATGGAGTGAGCTATTATTTTCTTTACAGAATACAAACTGCTTTTTAACAAATGCTGAAAAACGATCAATGATTGTAACTAACCCGTGTATGTTGGCTAGCTTCTTATAGTCCCTGTGCTCCTCGGCAATGGGTATAAGCACTTTGTACACTTCGTTCACGGTCTCGTACATGCCGGCCGTCATCAGCTCACTCGCCGCATGCTCTAAAAGTGCCTGTCAATTAAAATAAGTGCATAGTAGGTTGTAATTGTATGTTTTATGTGATGTAATTGAGTTCTTTCTAAGTTAATTTAGGAGTTAGAGTTAAAACTATAGTATGAGTGAATGAGCATTCGAAGAAATACAAACCCCTTTGCAACTCATTATCAATTGAATCAATATGAAATCACATATTGACTCAATTATGGTGTGACTATCGCCGCCAATAACTAAAATATCACGTTTCCAATTTCATCTGTTCGTTTTTATAGCCACTTTAATAGGGTTCAAATGCGGGTGCGCCGTCAACCTTGAAAAAATACCATTCGCAGTACTCCATGTCGTAGTACAACGGAAAGGCTTCTTGAGGTAGTTCGTAGAATGAAATGCAATGTACAGAGTAGTATGTGTATACATAGACAACTGATATACAGACAAAGTACAGACATAGACAACGCAGGTTCGTAAAATCGCATAGAAACCAAGCGTGTCACGTTACGAGTAAATTTCATTGGTGGAAAACCACTCGATGATTAAACGCAACATATCCTTTGACCATTCACCATTTTTGAGGAATTTTTACAATTGATTAAGAATTTTTGTGTTTTGTAACAACAACTTGCTAGCGACGGGGATCGGAACAGACTGATCGAGTGGCGCTAGAAGTAAGAGCGACTTTAGGTACGCAGCGACGGGCACCTTACGTTATCTATCCCTTTATATCTGTGGTGTTGCCCCTATTTGCTTTGCAAAAGGTTCCGACATTTATTTGTTTAAAATAAATTGTTCAGATGAGGGTGTAGTACTCATCTTTGTATGTGGATCCACGACAAAGGGATTCCTAATCATGGGTAATAAGATGAGTCATGGGTGCGCTTGTGTATGTGAGCGAGAGGGGGTCTTCGAATGTGTGAGTGTGTCCGTGTGCACGGTACCTGCAGCTCGTGGTGCGTGAGGTGGTGGTGCAGCGCGTCGGCGCAGCTCTCGTCTAGCGCGTTGTGCGTAACGCGCTCGAGTAGCGCGGCGCCGCGCCCGCCCGCGCACGTCTGCTCGCCCACCAGCGCGGCGCCATGTACCAGGCACATGCCAGCCTCCGTGTGGTTGGAACGCTGATAAATTTATTTATCCCTTTAAACGGCTCTGAACGCATATGTTTAGCTTATTTATTTTAGAATATATTATTTTACTTGTAGGTAAACATGCGCGTTGAGACCCGTTTAAATAGATAAATATATGTGAAAAAACGCGAAAATCTCAAATGTTATATTTGTGACATTGTCTACGATAAGGAACCTTAATGTTCTTAGTAGCTCCCCAGATATAACGAAATAGACGAAAGGATCAAACAATAAAGTGAATAGAACTTACCTCCATATGTTTCTGTGCCATGTTATTGAGCCAGGTTAGCCTCAAGTCGGGGCTGTGCTGGTAGCCCCTGGCGATGCGGTGCATCAGGTCCAGTAGCATTTCTGGGTCCTCCTGGAACTCCTTCATCTTCACCGTGTCCGATAGGATCATGTGCAGGTTGAACACTAAGTCTTTCACCTGGAAACAATACAATGGTGATGGTATAGTCAATCTTAACAATGCCAGAAAATCGGAATATTTCTAATAAATTGATAGCAGCTATTTAAAATATGGAAACTGCAAAAATGACATCAATCATATAATAAAATAGGAACAGAGCCGTGTCTGTGCATAACATATTTTTTGAAGACAGTTATTGCAATGTACTCTACGAACGATATAGAAAACCAAAAGAGCCTCTTTTAAATTTTTATCTGTCTGTCTGAATGCGCTCACGCAAAAACTACTGGACGGATTTTAATAAAACTTGGTATAGTTATACTTTATGTGTTAACGTTTAGGGTATTTTTTATCCCGATCGATTGTAGAGTTCCCGTGGGAATCACAAGTTCACGCGAACGCAAACAAAGAATCGCTAGCACCGCTAGTCATTATGATATTGATTTTATTATTACTTATCTGCAAATATTTTTACAGAAATGATTTAGTTTTTTTTATATCTAAATTGTCTGGCGAATGTTTATAATAAATGAAATATAAGTCAAAAGTATGTAGGTATATAAAGTCAGTGAATAATGCTCCCATAAAATAACTAATTACCAGTTTGGACATTTTTTATAGTCAGTAATCTGAAACCAACAGTATCCCTATTAGTATAAACCAACTCAAAGTATGTATAGTTATCGATGGTATTATATGTGATATATTATAACTACGATGATATTTAAATGATTTTTAAGTGTTCAGAAAAAAAATTATACATATTTGTTAAATAAACCCAAAATATTTATATTTTTACAGAATAATTATGTAGCTCGGTGTATGTCGGTCAATCAAAGTTCTAAGCTTCGGCAATTCATAGACTACATCCGTATATTTGTATGAACCTGAATTGATATTTAAGTAAGCCGGACTTCTAACAATTTCAATTAACACGTACCTGTTCCGGGAAGGACGTGTCTTGAAGGTCATGGTCATGTTCCGCGTAACATAAGATCGTCTTGAGGGCCCTTCGAAGGGACTCCTCGCTGAATGTAGTCGAGGTGCCTACTAGAGATGACAGCGACATAGTCACTTGCATTTTAACGCGACTGAAGTTCTGCAAGTCAAGAAGGATGTTATTGGGGACCGGTTAGACCAGTCTGTAGTCTTCCAGCCTATTGTACAAAAGGTTCAAGATTTTTTTTCACTCTGACAAATAACGTTTACAGTCTCCATACAGAAACGAGTACCAAAAATGTTGTTTAAATGTGTATGTCAAAACACACAATATTGAGAGGAGAGGGCACGCGGCAATTGCACGGACGCTGGACTGTATCCGAACGGTGTCCGATCTCGCACACACAGAAGACTAACGTAAAATGTACTACGAACGTATTTTGGTATTGAGTAAGATCTATCTCCTCCGGTCCCATAAAATGGAGAATATAATTGAATACAAGAAACTCCTTATTCCATTATACTTTCCATTCCAAGAATAATCGGAAGTGTAATGGGATGAGGAAATACTTTTTAATCTCTATTTCATCAACCCGGTCGTGCACTGTTCGGTCCAAAAAATATTTTATACCGCGAACCCGTAGGCTGTGGAACGAACTGCCTGAAGAGGTCTTTCCATTAAGCTACGATATGGGGTTCTTCAAGAGAGCTGTGAATAGGATTTTGCAAGGTAGACGGCGCGCCCGCATACCCCCTGGTGTTGCAGGTGTCCATGGGGGGTGGTAACACTTACCATCACATGGGACAGCTTGCTCGTCCGCCCACTAATCTATAAAAAAAAAACCCTTTTCAAATCCTCTTTTAATCTCCAAAGGTAGCCAGCGCATCCGGGGGAGTGCCAACGCTTGTCATTCTGGAGTGATGTCGGCATGTGTGGCGCATGTCTATGGGCGACAGAATTCGCTTACCGCTAGGTGGACAATATGCTCCTCTGCCGCCTTCTTCCTATAAAAAATCCTTACACTTTATTGTACACACATATAGAGTACATAAAATGGATTAACAACATGATGTACAATAGGTGAGGTAAGCTCAGCCTTAGGAGATTTCGTCCAGCAACTCTGGCGTCAGTGACCAGGTGTGTATGAGACAGGTGTCAGATGGTATAGCTACATTTTATATTTACTTATTCTTCTCATTTCTTAGTACATAACTTACTTATTTTAGTCTGTGCGCAGGTACAGATATCACTATGCGTGTGTATTATAATTATTTATTGCACAAAGTGACAAAAGGCGGACTTAATGCTTAGAAGCAATATCTCCTAGTCAACCTTTTGGGCTATACAGAGATGGCGCGGTATATGTATGAATAAATGCGGGTGTTAAAAGTTATGTATGTGTGTACAAATACTCACATTGCCAAGTTGATAATGTTGTCGCATCAAAGCGTACAAAGTCGCAGATGCGTGCGCACGAGTTTGCGACGAGAGCGCTGCGCAGTGACGTAGCAACACACGACATATGCCAGATTCTTCACCGCAGCACGACCATCCCAGCTGTTCAAATGATATTTATTTATACTTTATTTTTTTATATAAAAGGCAGAGTGAATGCTATTAAAGCATTATTACTACCCATTTATTGAGTGGTGGTATGATTCGGTGCATAATATTTTAGAGGACAAAAAATTAAATAAATATACATACACAATACAATATACAGTGTTTTTTTTAACTGGGACAGTATGGGGAAATCTGAAACCATAGAGATACAGGGAAACTGTCTTTGGAACCATTAGGTCTTTTTTTGTGAAAACAATTTTGGCATAGTCAATTTTTTGGTCAAGCGTGAGTTGTCCATAAAAACGAATGAAATTGACTATTTTTTTTTTAATGCTAATCGACTCTGTTTCTTATAAGGATCATTAATTCATTGTATTGGTAGAAAAAAATCGGGACAGCAGAAGTTGGTCAAATTTAATAAAATGTTTTGGAACGACAATGATGGAAGAATATCACGGCTGTCTCATAACAACTTTGGGGGAGGGTGCACGCTGCATTCCCACAGCCGCTGGGCGCACTCGACGTTACCCCTCTCACACAGAAGGCTACCTTGAAATGTACTGCATTTTTTACTTTATTGTATTTCCCCAATGTACGTACGTGTTTCGGTAGTGAGTGAGATATTCCAGAGCCCATTCCCATCCCATTCCTACTTTTGCCAACCCTTACTCCCAATCCATTTCTTAATGTGCAAAGGTGGGCAACGCATCCGGGGGTGTGCCAACATTTGTCATTCTGGACTGATGTTGGCATGTATCGCGGATGTCTATGGACGACAATATCCACTTACCATCAAGCGGACTGTATGCTCGTCCGCCGCCTTTTTTTTCTATAAAAAAAACTTAGTATCTTTTAATAAATTTAATAGAAAAGTTTAAAATCATTCAAAACACGCGAATTAAAACGGGAATAATACTTAAAATGTTAGATATAGTCATATGATCACATCATATACGTTTCATAGGTTTTGTTTAAATATTATATGAGCATCACGCAATGTACAAAGTTTCGAGGCATTCATATCTCCATAAATACGAAAGATTTTTATATGAGTGCTTTTGCATAGACTCATCAAGGCTAGCTTAGTAAATCAAGTTTTGTCAATAACCAAATTTTTCCCAACTATGTAGTCCCTTACTGAGTTTTATTATGGGGCAACCGATTACCTTACCTTGACGATGAGCGCCCGTACAGTCGCGAACATGTGTTGCAACACAACTGTACTCTGGTTGCGTTGCATTGCGCGTAAGACCACTTGCAGGGCTGCACTGCACACGCTCTGACCAGACTCCAGGTTGCTGCATGACTGTAGGTATGATACACGATTGTTTTTATTAGTGCATTTTAAATGAAGACCTTCACATTAAGAGTTAGAGAAGGATGGTACCAGCATAAGGTGAACACATCTGGTAGAGGTGTGTAGACTATGGGGTGTAGATAGATGACAATTGGTAAAGAGCACTGTTTATCGTCGCGGGGTGCAGGACTGTACCAGTTAGACACGCCCCTCCCCTGGACTCTACACTTGTTCAATGATCTTATGATAGAGCAGAACCCGGACTTAGACCTGTTCCAATATTCTGTAGAAGCATTACGCAGAGCGGCAATAAATATTCCATTGTTTACATGGCTATTATTATAGAGGCGGTATTCCATTGGGCCCTGAGTAGGAGAATTTTTGGATGCACTGTAAAGCCGACTCACGTTATGAATAAACAAATAAATATCGGATTACTTTTTTGTTACCAGTCAAAATATAATCTCAACACCAATAGCTCTTAAAATTGAATGTTGGTATTAATTACTTGTACTTACGCCAGTGCATCGGACAGCCGATGCCATTCATTAAACATTTTTATTATTTGTGTGCGCTGTTAGAATGGCTATGTGTTCCGTGTACAAACATTTTTTTGCTGTTGTAAGTACAATATGTTCTACAAGTGATTGAGTCAAATCACGTAATTTGACTGATGACACAATGAAAGTAACCCAGTATACATGGTCGAAAATAAGATTGCTCTTCGAATTCACATTTCGTCCTACTAGTGTGTACTTGTATGTATTAAAGGTAACCTGTTCTATTTAGTGTAAGTCTGAATGGTTGTTGGCGGTAAAAACACTGGAAGGCAAGGTTTATTTCATATGTGTAGGAGTTACTGTTCGCTTGTGTGCGTTGATGTCGATGTGAAAGTATAGTATGAGATCGTACTTGCACAATGGTCTAGAGAGCGTACAGTAAGTGTGGGCGAGATCTCCGCGGTGATTAAACTCATTTAAAGGATCGTTGAGGGTGACAGCAATAAAAGGCAAGTTTACTTCACAATTTGTGTGCAAGACACTGTTTGCCGGTGTGCCTTGATGTCGATATGTTTGTGTAATGTGAGCGTACCTGCACAATGGTCTCAAGAGCGTGCAGCAGTGTGAGCGAGATCTCCGCGGCCAGCGCGGCGTTGAGGTCCGGATGCGGGTGCGCAGGGGACACGGGTTGTTCCCTCGCGCCACCTCGCACCCAATCTTTGCGCCAGCGCTCGCGTTTGCAACCACCCACATTACCCGTGCCGGCTACCGTAACATAATACGGTATAAACTTTAAGATTTTCGAGCTTTTCACACATTTCACATTTGAAAGTGTATTTGTCTAGCGGTTGGTTACGAATGAAAGGAGAATGCCCATTTATAGGTGCCCCTAATTTTACGATGAAAAGGGAAACTAATATAAATTCAAAACATATTTTAGGGGAGTCGGTAAGAAAGATTTACGAAATTCGGTTTAGGGGACAATATTCCATTAATTTAGTTAGTAATTGTATTGACGTGTCCGACAACAGTCAAAAATATCCCACTGTCTCTGACCACAGATTATAAAGAGTTTTACGAAGGAGTATAATAGGATAACTATAATATAAATTCGAATCATATTTCACGAGAATTAGTAGCAACGATCAACGCAATTTGTTCATAGGCATGATATATCATTAATTCTGTTAGTAATTGTATTGACAAACATTAGACTAATAGTAGTTACGAATGTTGTATCAGATTCAATATTTTTTGTTTATAGCAGGTTTTAACAATAATACTTGTTACCTTGAACTCCGAACTAGGTTAAACCTGTGCTATGGGGTTCATGCTTCCATTGCACGTGATTTTATTGTATCTCCTCGTATTTTGACAAAAAATATTCTACTAATATACTAATATTATAAATGCGAAAAAGTGACTGTCTGTTACCTTTTCACGACTAAACCACTGAACCGATTTTGATGAAATTTGGTACGGAGATAGATCGAAACATAGGACGGACATAGGGTACTTTCCAGGGACGGACTTAGGGTTTTTACTGCGATAACCGAATTCCACGCGGGCGAAGACGCGGGCACAGCTAGTGTTGAATAAAAACGTTAATCTCTTGGTAGATATTGAATTATATAGTATGTGATAATATTTAAACACGATTTTTCTTATTGCACAAAAAGTAAACAGCATTTTTCGTAAATATTTTGTCGTCAAAACAATAAAAATCTAAAAATCGTTAATTCCTATATTAATTTCTGCATAATCCCACATTGGATTCAAAAATATTTATATTGAAATTACGCATATAGTGCTAAATATGAAAACTTGAACATTATAGGAAATTTTCAAAAAGTCACCTGAGCTTCATAGTCGTGGGCATTCTCTTTTATGCTAATCAACCGATTACAGTAAAAATTACCCCCCCTGGTAGAGCGCCTTCTGGGCTGCTCCTAAACTATACATGACCGGTGACTCTTGAAAGGCCACTAGGGCCGCAAGAATTTAGTTATTCCGACGAAAAAAGTAAAAATTAGCAGAGGTAGAGTCTGAAATCTGGAGAAGGATATTGCAGAAAATTGGTTACTTTTAAAACAAAATCCATGCGAGTGGATATGCGGTCAAAAGCTACTCTTATAACATTTGAGATTTTCGCGTTTTTCACATATATTTATGTATTGGGCTCACCCGTTTAAATAGATAAATAAAAGCTACTCTTAAACGAGTGTTTACTTTTTTATTTTAATCGACGTTTTCGCTGGGTTACACTAACAAATTCAGGGGCGTTGCCAGCCATCGCCAGCCAAAGGGCCACCAGCCAATTAGGGGGGGGGGGGGGGGGGGGGGGGGCAAAATGAGAGAGGTTGGGAGAAATATGAATTGTAGGTACAAATACATTTTATTTCAATCTCTAGAGGGGGCAACTGCCCTCCCCTGCCCCCCCTTGGCGACGCCCTTGCTACAATGGTTGGTGATTGGTCTTCCATAACTTACTATTAGCTTCAGCTCCATAACTTACTTAACTTACTATTAGTACTAGAAAAGCTACAAATACGCGTTTAATGATGATAATTTAGTAGTTGACTGTATTCCTATCAAGTTATTCATACCTTTGATCTTCAATTGTACTCTTAAGTATGAGTAGCCCTGTTGGGCCAATTTCCTATAACTATTTTGCAGGATTAATTTATAATGATTACATTATGCTAGGGCTATGATAGATAGAAATAAAAAAGAAAATTCTTAACCAGATGATTTAATTAGTTCTTTTCTTAATATTTCTAATTTTAACATATATTCCTGTTCTTTCCATTTCCTCTCTTGTGCTGCAAATTGCCATTCTATTCTTTTTTGTTCAGTTTCTTCTTTTCTTAATACGAGCTCTTCTTTTTTAATGTTCAATTCTGCTTCAAGAAGTACTTTCTTAAGTTTCACAACTTCCAGTTTTTGTTCCATTAGTTCGTTGAAACTATTCTTTTGTGAATTGCCTAAAACAAATTTCTTGGTTAAAACATATTCACACCAATCAATGCTAAGATAATAAAGTTTAAAAATACAAATTAGGGTGCTACATACAAATTCGTTATGTGGTGCCATGAGAATAGCACCACTGCATCTCTTCCTGCAGATGTCGTAAAAAGGCGACTAAAGGACAATAAAGTTGCAACCCAGGAACTACACCACCTCTAAAATAGTGGATTGGCCAAATGGCTTGGACAGTGTGGTGTTTTAAGGCTGTGGACGAGACAATGTATACAAGGAGGCTAATGTCCAGCAGTGTACTATAAAAGGGGTAGTTAAATACATACAGGACAAATCTAAACATTTCCTGGACTTCAAATTTTCACAGTTTGTCTCATCCCAGTCCTTAACAGGGACTGTTGGGCTTTGTTGAGAGGTTGATGATGTTGAAATACTGTTATTCTCCTCAATAATGTCCATAGTTTTGGTGAGTGAAGGTGTTAAAACACAAGGAGACAACACTTGAGCATCCATTTCAGCTTTGTTTTCCTTAACTCTAGTGATGATTTCAATATCTGTAAGAATAAGATTGTATTAAGCAGAGAAATAAAATATATTGAGCATTAGGTAACATTGTTTTTTTCTTTAAATAACATGATTGACCACACTAGGATTCCCCGTAACATGGGTCCAGAGACACAAAGGTGAAGACATCACCAGATCAAAGAAACATTTGTCTTTAAATAAAAAATGAGCAACCGGGAGTCAAACCCGGGACTTTTCATACAACAGGCAGACCCAACTAACTGAGCTAATTAGTTAACTGCTTTGTGAAATGCACTTTCCTCTATATTTTGATTACTCACTTTCATTTTCTGTTTCCGTAGACAGTATATAAATTTCAGCCATTTGCTCTGAAAAAAAAAAAAGATAATTGATTATCTGAATAATTGATTATGTACATCTCACCTAAAAATTCAATTAATTAAAGGACTTTTGAAAAACAAGAGGTGTTAGTCCAAAGTACACGTATGTACAATATCTTATTAAATCATTATGTCTCCTACTTAGGTTAAATTTTAAGGTGTTCGTGGGAGAGGCCTATATCTAACAGTGGAGAGATAGACTATAAAGATGGTATGGTATAATATTTACCTTGTGTAACTTTGGTATCTTTATTAATTGGCAAAGCATCAGAGTCGTTTACATTGGAATGGCTGTCACTTCTCAATGAGATCATGGCTTTCAGTTCCTCTTCTGCTGGATCCAGTGGCAGTACATTATTAAATCTTCCACCGTTGCAGTGCAGCTCTGAGCGAATTGCTGCAGACTTTTTCCTCAATATTCTTTTTAGACCCTCGTATTTTATCTTCAAATTTTTACTTGTTCGGAAAATTCCTCCAGAACGAGCATTAAAATCCCACGTTAGGTTTTCCCAAGCCCTTTTTTTATTCTTCCATGTATTTCCATCTGTTTGCTTACTTTCTATTATATTTTGGTATTTCTTAACAAGAAATATCAATAAATCTCTTTCTTTTAGGGTGAAATTTGCACTTCTTTCACGCTTATCTTTTTCCATTTTTTAAATATAAATACACAAACACAAGCAACAACATCGAAATTGAACACTTCAAAATGACAGACAACAGATATACGTCAGTTTGAGGGTTGAGCCGTGTTCCAAAACGCGCGATATTCGCACTTTGAGAACCTAAAGCCGCGTGGCTTTAGGCGTCCAAAAGTGTGTTCTGGAAATTCGAGTAGGTAACGAATAATTTTGTTTTTGAAAAATTAAAGTTTAAAATCATATTTTTTTTATTTACTCGTGCCGTTTTCACGAAACAAAGATACCCGAAAAGCTTAAACTGTTTATCGTCTTGTATTTAGTTTTTAGTAGTAGGTTTAAGAGATAATTTGGGTATTATAGTGAAAATTAAGTTTTATTCTGCCCGTCCTAACTAAAAGTGCAGTTTTAATCGCGGGAATGATTTGTAGAGTTTGTTTTGCTGATTACTTTTATGTACATAATTCGATTTTGACAAAACACTAGTTACTGCACTCTTAGTTAGGACGGCAGTAATACGTACTTTACAGCGCCAAGCATGTTATTGTATCGATAAAACGAAGAACATAGATTACTTACAGTAAATTTTAAAATGATGAAAAATCAATTACTTTAGCTGTGAGTAATAAAAATAGGTCCTGATTTAGGGCAATCCATAAATTACGTGACACGAATTTCATGATTTTTGGAGTCCCCCCCCTCCCCGTCCTTGTCATAGGTGGTCACATTTGTGTGACCCCCTCCCCTAGTGTGACGTCACACATTTTGCAATTTTAAATTTAGAAATTATTAAATTGAAACAACCTTATATTGATAGAGTTGGTAATATTTTAAAGTTTTTCGTTAGAGTTGAGTTAGAGTTTTTAGTTTAGGTTTTAGATTTATACTTGTGACGTCACGAAGCTTATGACTCGTCCCAACTCCCTTGTCACACGATGTAACACTTTGTTGACCCCCTCCCTCCCCCTTAATGTGTAACGTAATTTATGGATGACCCCTTTTTGGAACGCTAAAACAATAAAAAAGTTGCCTCTGATTGCCTAATAAAAAATCTGATTGTCACGAAACCTTCGATGCGGAAATAACTACAAATCAATTCGACAAAACTCAATTTCGTAAAAGTGGCGTTTTAGTATTTTTACCGTTCCGCTGACAATAATGTAATAGAACTAACCATTAATAACTAATAATAAATAATCAGTTACTTGTTAATGCTAATTAATTCTTTATTTGTAAATACTTTCAATTTTTGAGGGTGCCGTGTAAACAGTGTCTATATACGTGGGGTTAATTTTTAAGTTTGATCTATATTATTATTAATTGCATAATACGCTATGTTATATTGTGTCTAGGTACATATAACAAACACTTGACATTGGAGTCGCTGCAAATATAATTCTATTTCTTGTCAACAGATGTCGCTCTACCGACAGACTAGAACGCGCTATGGTTTGGTTGCCGGATTTTGTACTGGTATACCGTTGTAGACCTGGTCAAAGTTGCAAGAGAGCAATAACTCTCTGGTGTTGCAGATGTTCAATTTTTGATATCAAATCCACGTGAATAGCGACGGATTTGTAAAATATGTTATTTATTATATAGTTTAATCTAGTGTCACATACAACAAACACTTGACATTGGAGTCGCTACAAATATAATTCTATTTCTTGTCAACAGATGTCGCTCTACCGGCAGACTAGAACGCGCTATGGTTTGGTTGCCGGGTTTTGTACTGGTACACCGTTGTAGAGTTGGTCAAAGTTGCAAGAGAGCAATAACTCTCTGGTGTTGCAGATGTTCAATTTTTGATATCAAATCCTCGTGAATAGCGACGGATTTGTAAAATATGTTATTGTATTAGAGTGTCGTAAGGTGTTTAATTAAATTTAAAAAAACTTAGAAAAGCTATATTATCGACCTTCTATAAATAGATTTTAGATAAATCCAAACTGGGCAGATGGCTGATGGAAAATTGTTTATAATAATCTACATACCTTGTAATATAAAATTTATCCTAGTTTATTTATTAATTCATAAATTATTATTTAATAAAATTAAATTTAACTTTTATTGAACCGTATCTTTGAATTAATAGATATTCAAGATTGTCATACCTGTATAACGGATACATTTTCATAATTTCATTTTATAATGATTTTGTACCATCTAATATAAATTTTCTAATATAATGCATGCGTTATAATATCAAAAATAGTCTGGATCCATTATGCGTAATTTATTAGTAAAATGTTTCTCTTTGCTCCTGAAAATACTTACGAATTATGATTTAATTCGTAACAGCAGCCATGTTCAAAATTAATCATATCTATTTTTTTATAGATAGTGTCGTCTATTGGTTGGTAAGGATTTAATCGGAAGCTTAATATTCGTATGAAATGACACAATTTTCGTATGTATGTCATTGTTAAACCATTGCCAGCACAAATTCAATCATTTCACAAGCTTTTAACTTCACATATTTGTTTAAGTCACATCTTGGAAGTCTATTCAAACACATAAACACAAAGCTACGTAGGCTCATGCCAGTTCATTTCGATTGTTTTACTGTACAATCAAATTGCTAAGAGGAAACTGTTCGTTAATAAAAATTGATTAGTATTCATTGTTTCTATTCAAGCCATCTTCTACATATTATAAGTGTTATTGTTATCATTTAGTACAATGACATGTAATGCAATGTACTACGATTATCCTATATAATGACTAATTTTTTTTTATATGAAAGGAGATCAAGCCTTCCATGTGACGGTAGGATTGGTAAGTGACTGTTATGTTAATTATAACAGTTAAAGGCGTTCTTTCGGAACATGTTATGATGTTATATTTTATTATACTTGTACATCATATCTTATAACAAAGGGGTGCCCTTTGAACTTGGACTTCATAGTAAACGTCTAGGAGTATACATATACAGAGAAATGTTCTGACTAACCCACTGACTGAATCATCAACGCCGAGCCGAAACCGGTGAAGCTAGAAACATAATAGTTCCTTTTATGACGCAAGGACGTACTAGGGAGCGATTTCTCGAGATTCAAGTCCTAAAGATGTCAACGAGATGTCAAAGTATGTAGGGAAAAAATATTTGATGGTCCTATTAACTTGAAACTTGCTATATATATTCTACAATGAAATATTTAAACACGTGTTTTATCCTTTTTCAAAATTGTGTCAAAGGGGATAAAATACAGTGTCAAATTGGATCTTTTAAATATTTATAAGGCGGCGCGGTGTTATATATTTTCTAATTTAATTCACTTTAGCTGTATACAAATAAAAGCTGCGGGCAACATATAGTAATTCATATAAGTAGTAGTAAAGATTTACAACAGAAAATAATTTGCATATGTTTTGTTAATGTTTTACATGTTTGTTACATATTAAATTACCTATAATAAAATGATACTTTATATTCACTTATATATAGGGTGACTGGAAGATCTATCTATCATTTTATGACAAAAAATGAATTAATGAGTATTTTTTATGCAATATCGATCGATATCTACTTATGATGTCCCACTGCGTGGTATAGTTTTGCGAGGGTTTTATGAAGGTAAGACAATGATACATTATTCGGAATAGTCCATTTTAAGACTACATGCTAAATTACCCCTAAAAGGACTACGTGGAACTACTAGTCGCCCGGTATTATAGTGATAAGCAAAAACTCACCTTTTCTCCGCATAATAAAGTCAGATCTCGCGGAGCCCTGCCCCAGTATCACGTCCTCCAACTTTGCCTTGATGTCCGTTGTTTTGCGAACGTTTTGTTGCGCACACTTCATCGCTTCCTTGCGGCCCTGTTAACAATTTCGTATCGTTTAGGTGGTAATTTCATTACTTTCTCTAGCGAACCAAAACGTAACATCTGTCCATTTGCATCAGTTTAGATTCCTAAAAGTAAAAGTAAATTTACTAGAAGTGTAACTGCGTGCTGGACAACACATTTGTCACGATCCCTCTCTAACAGATGGTTTAGAATCGCTCGAATTGCGTCTCACTGCCTTTTCTACCATCTGTATAATGGGGCATGTTCTAAAGTTCCACTGTACTGTGGAGTACTGTCTGAGTACTGGGTTGAGGCCACATTTTTCAACCCACTTTATTAGTGTCTTTAAACATGGTATCTTTTTGAAGCGATACAATTGAATTGAATCACGAACGGGCGACTGCATCGCGTCACAAATCATTTAAACAAATAGTTTGCGATTGCATTTGATGCTAATTGCGCTAATGTAGCGCGTTTATATTTTTGAATTGATCAAACGAATACGTTTTGTTTTTAACAAAAGTAATAAAGCTAACGCAAGGAATGTTGCCTCAACTTTCATCGTGCTAAAGACTATTGACGACTGACTAATTACAACACCAATCGAAAGTATATCCTTAAAGACGCACTACTGTATCATTGCTGCATCGCAACTGTATCAGGATTGTAGCAATACACTACTACAGCGCACGTGTGTAAGCCTATACGGGGAGCGACTGTATCGCGTTAGAATCGCGCACTTGAGCACCCACACGAGGCACATGAACAGGTTGCGGCTTGTTCACTGTTGGACGTTACCTTGTACTCCTGGCACTTGAAGCACAGGTCGAGCAAACTGAGCAGGGTGTGGAGGCGCGCCGGGGGCAGGTCGCCCGCGCACGCGCTCAGCACCGAGCGCGAGCTCCACTTGAGCACCCACACGAGGCACATGAGCAGGTTGCGGCTGGTTTCGCTGTTGAACGGTGGGCGAGCGCTCTGGACAATGTGAAATCAGTTTGATTTAATAATGAAATGCCGTTTTTTTTATTATTTTTTGGGACTTGTTTTTTTTGGGATTTTATTGTCCATATTGGAACATGTCAGCCCATGCTAACATCACTGTGTACAGTAATTTATTGGGCAAAGTCGCAAAAACGGCAAAGGCAATTAACATCTTGGTCGCATCTGAAATCTCTGTGCTAAAATACTGCACAGCATGCCTACATCGCAGATATTAATTTTAAATATAAATAGTGATCAGTTATCTCTGTTCTGTTCACATTCCATCGGCCGATGATAAATCTCACCTAATTTTCCACAAGTTTCAGAAATGTAATAGGTCGCGACAAGGGACGTGCATCTCATATAAACAAATAAGTAACTTGCTGTCATTACTAACTTGTTTGAAATCCCCCTCCGGTGAAGATGGCGTGTAAAAGTTTCCGAACTGGCTCATTTCACCGTCCAGCTGCAGTGTTTCTGTAAAAAAAAAACAAAATTTTATTTTTTGTGCTGGAGGAAGACTTTAGGACTTAGGTGATGTGAGCTACGGGTCATCGTCATTTTCAGTTAGTAGCGATAGGACTGCGTTTACTATAGCACATTTCAAGATTGGACTGCTAGGATACATGTCCTATTTGAGTAAAAGGGCCATGATACATATGCGTGTTAGTCGCACAAAGGCATATCGGTGTACCTTGCAAATGTGTGTTACTGGCACGTGTATTCAGATTTTGCAAGTCAGAAGTATGCGTTTTAATAGTACAGTACACCAGTAAATAACAAGCCCTTTGATGTGTGCGTGTTTCTGGCGGGAAAGCGTGGAGGGGTAACTACGCAATTTACGAAACGTTTGCAGTAATTGTCATGCTACCGGCATGTGTATGGAGTTGTCATCACTTGCCAGTGATTAGTATGCTTTTGTACTTCACTTTTACTCCTGGTATGATTTTTTACTGGCACGTGTATCGCAGCCTTTATTGAACGCTCAATATATCTGCAGAGCGGCGTCCACGACGATGCCATATAGAAGTAAGACGAACTTTCAGCTCTGGCGACGCCATATGCGGATCTGCGACGTAAGCCGTTAGTAGCGATAGCACCGTGTTAACGTCGACACATTGCAATACTGGATTACTGGGATATTCCAAAATTCCATGGTAAATGGGATATAATGAGTTATAATGGGATAAATAAACAGTTACCTTCATTATTTAAGCTCTATATAACCGTGGTGCGACGTTCATGACCAAGCCCAGTTAGAGGCAAATACGATGACGCTAAACGAGCATTTAGCTGATATGATGCCAATTTTGAATCCGCGTCGTGAGCGATTAGTAGTAAAGGAGTGCGTTTGCAGCGGCACATTGTAGGACTGGACTGCTACGATACATGTTCTACTGAGTGAAGAGTATAACGGTATAAATAAACAACTACCTTCATTATTGAAGTCTCTGTAGAGCTGTCCTGTGCTGTAGAATATGTAGTATAATGGGATGAATACACAGTTACCCTTGTTACTGATGCTTCAACTCGGGCGACACGAGTTACGGGTAACGTGCGTTCTTACCCAACAGCAAAATTACATTAAGAGCGGTGATAGCCTAGTGATGTCTATACTCTACACTCACATTCGCGTGATGGTGAGTTCAATACCTCGGCCCGTACCAATGAACTTCTACATAAGTACGGATTTTTTAATATTGTCACAAGCTCTGCGGTGAGGAGGAAAACATCGTGAGGAAACCCGAATGATCCACGCATAAAAAAAAATCTGGAGTATGTGTATCCACCAATCCGCACTGGGCCCGCGTGGTGAATTATGGCTCGAAACCCCCTAGTGATTTACTAGGGGAGGCATGTGCCCTGCAGTTGGACATTGAAGGCTGATACAAATACAACAACATTGTATTGTTAAATTTGTAACTGTGTCGTTTCAACAAACAACGGGTTAGCAAAATGGATAGTTTAATATATTTTCAATATTACTTATTTATCATATCATATAAATCATATAAATAATTTATTTATCATAAAAATTAAAGATATATAACAAATAAGTAATATTAAAGATATATTAAACTATACATTTTGCTAAATCGTTGTTTGTTGAAACGACACAGTTCCAACACAATTACAGCACTGAATTGTCATGTGGAGTTACAATAACACGATTATGTCGCTAAATTGCAATATACTGCCCCAAATCCTGCCTGTACTCGCGTAGACGTGTATAATATAATTTCTATAGGACCATCTTTTTCTAGTTGAGTAATAGTGAGAGCATTTTTACCTTTATTACTGAATCCTCTATACAACTGCGGTGCGGCGTCCATGACGATGCCCAGTAGAGGCAAATAGAGTGAAGCCAAACGAGCCTTTAGCTCAGGTGATGCCAGCCGTGGATCCGCGTCGTGAGCCGTTAGTAGTGATAGAACTGCGTTGACGGCAGCACATTGCAAAACTGGACTCCTACAAAAGGTATTCCATTGAAGTCTAACGGGATATAAGTTTAGTCTAGTGTTGTTAAAACGAGCGCTGAACGGGTCAGCGCTCGAGCGATGGGGCGCTATGCTAGTGCCATTGAACATTAACTTAATCCTATTTATCTATTTAAACGAGTCTTAACGCGAATGTTTGCCTTATTTATTTTACTCGAGGTTTCGGTTGGGTTGCACCAGTCGTGGTCACGAGTTGACTGAAGAGGCGGGCAGAACAGGATGGGAGTAGGTACGTATTTCGCTAGCTAGTGAGTGAGATGTGTCAGAGCCCATTCCCATCCTTATCCCATTTTCCCAACCCTTTCTCCAAATCCATTCCTATATCTCCAAAGGTAGGCAGGGCATCCGGGGGGGTGCCCACGTTTATCATTTTGGACTGATCCATTATCACTGGGCGACATTATCCACTTACCACCAGGTGGACTGTATGCTCGTCTGCCTACTTACTAAAAAAAAGATATAATAAGTTAAAAGCAAAGTTAATAAAAGTTCAACTTACTGCAACTCCAAAGCATTAGTAAGCTCAGTCAACATAAGTCCAGCCAGATAATGCCTGGAGCGGAATTCGTGACCCAGTTGATGGGGGGACGGAGCGCTGGAGTGGGACGCGACCGAGTGGGCCGAGGGGGCGGGGGACGACGCGCCATCCGACGTCCCACTGCCGGCGGGCAGGTTGAGGGCGACGTAGTGCTCGTGCGAGCAGATTATGCGTAGGAACGCCAGCTAGGCGATCAAAATGTACATTCTGAGAAGTTATTGTGATCAAAATAGTCACCAATCAATGTAATATATTATGTAGTATTAAGCTTATGAACGTTGCACGCCCAGTATAAGTACAACTGCTGAAAGTAATTTTAATTACCTATGTTATTTCATGAGGGATGAATGACTTTAAAAAGCCACGCTGGCCTAGCGCGTTGGCGAGTCCACCATTTTAGGTGGTGTAGTTCCTCAGGGCCTTTTTAAAAAACACACACGTTTTAAGGTCATTCATCCACCACGCACAAGACAATGTGCAGGAGGAGGCCCATGTCCAGCAGTGGATACTGAATGGGCTGGTTGCATTGCATGTTATCTCATGTTGTACACAGTTAAATGTAATATAAAAAATGAAGGCGGCAGACGAGAAGACAGTCCAAAATGGATAATGTCGCCCTGTGATATCGCGATACATTTAAGGCTTTTCTCACCGCCCGATACGCTATCAGAAGGATTCTATTTCTTTTTTCATCGCGATACTTTATCTCCTGATAAAGTATCTGTTAATAATGTGATAGATAAATTATCTGCCAATTAAATCTAGCTGATACCGACTTTCTGATGAAGTATAACTGACTTTCAGATACCTTCTGATAAAGTATCAGGAAGCGGTGAGAAAGGCCCTTAGTGTTATAATTCTCTCTTGATTTCAACTGTTATTGCAACTACCGCACCATCTCTGCATAGCCCAAAGGGTGACTAGGAGATAATATTTCTAAGCCTTAAGTCCACTATGTGCAATAAAAAATAAATAAATAAAAACACGAGGACAGTGGCGATCAGTGGAGAGGACTATAAAATTGTATCCAATGTAAGATCCGTTGCCCGATATTCACAGAAGACTGCCATAAAATGTATTACGTACGTGATTAGGTAGTGAGTGATGTTAAAACCCATTTCACATCCTATTCCATTCTAACTCATCCCATCCTAGCCCATTAAGTGGAGCGTGTAATAAAATAAAAGAAACTCTTCATTTTATTATGATTTTAATTCTTATCCCAAACCGTCCCCCTTAAAGAAAAAGTAGGAAATGTAATGAGAAGAGGAAAATTTCTTGTCCCGGTATACTTCCTACTCCCCATATTTCGAACCCTTTTTCCAAATTCACTTCTAAATTTCCAAAGGTAAGCCTTAGCCAAGTCAATGTTAGTTAAAGTTGATGTTAGCATGTATCGTACACGAGCATGTACGTGTGGATGGGTCCATCCACCACCCACGTGGATTGTTTGCTCATTATCTTCTTTCTATATATAAAAAAATAGATAAATTAACGTACATTCCACTTTTTCTTTGCGGTGACAGCCTGCAAGTAAGGCAACATTTAGTTAATAGCATTGAAATTAGAATATTATTTAAATACTCTTGTTTCAATGTATGTCTTGTTGGCTGTTCTACAAAATATATGTGCACAAGGCGAAAATCTGAAAAGTTACGTCTCCAACAGCTAATCAAGCGTATGATGCACTTACCTTATAGTGTACAAGCGGTACCGCATCAGGCAGCGATGCAATCTTGGCGCACATCTGCTTGTAGTAGGTGCGGATCAGGTTGAACACGTAGCCACGGTCCATGATGCTCGTCAAGTCGAACAGGAAGAAAGCTAGACTGTTGTTCAGGCTCTGCGTGAGACGGCTGTTCTTGCCGTATCTGATGGGCAAAGCATAAAATAATAGATAATGCAAGCAACTCTTTCAGTACCCACTGCTAGACTCGTGATTGCATATTGTCTTGGGCATGAGGGATGTATGGCCATAAAACGCCACGCTGGTCAAGAGGGGTGGCGAATTCCCTCATTTAGAGGTGGTGTAGATTCTCAGTGGACATGGTTGCCGCTTTGTTATCCGGCGATAACAGTCTAACGATCTTAAATGAGACGTAATATGAATCGGATTTCAAAGAGTGCTTTTAGTTAGTATTAAAACAATAGATATTTTATGGTAAGAGTATATTTCATAAGGTTTTATTGTGTTCCTGAATATAAACATTTTAGAATATATAAGTAACGTTATACATACTTGGATATGATCTCCGAGGTGACATTATTGACCAAAGTGGTGATGTCATCAATGAACTGTTCCGGGAAACGCGATTTGCGCGGTGCCTCGTTTGCACCGCTCCAGTACAAATACTCGACCATCGACTTGACCATCAGTTCGAAGAGGGCCCTGAAAATATAAAAAATGTTTATATATCCGATCATTTTAAATGAAAAACAACGTTACTTCTAGATAGAATTTCAATTCAGTTGAGTTATATTGTTATATTTTTTGTAGTGCACTGTATGTTTTGTATGTTAATACAGAGTATAATCAATTCTATTCCCAAAGTTTGAAAAAATAGTATTGATATGAACATTTTATGAACCTTTTCTTTTGCAAAAAACTGTTTTTTTTTAGTTTTTACCAAATTTTTCATGTAAATTTGCTAAATATAAAACTCAGAAAATTGACATTGTCAATTAACTCAGAATCATGAGCAGAATCTATGGTTTCAGGGTTCAGGAAATTTGCCTTAATCTCCTATACCTTGTAGAAGGGGGTAGGACATTTATTTATTCTTTTGTGACGCGGAGTTAAAGAGCAACAAATTTCTTTTTCAACAGTTCCAGATGTGATTAGGCGTCACTGCATCGCATAATTGCTTAATCGTAAGTCCAGTAGTCGTGTTTTTTTGGACTCTTGAGAATAAGAACAGTGCAAATAATTTAATTGAAGTGGAATGCATACAGTTCAATGTAAGAAGTGGCAAGACAAATGATCTAGCTAGTAATAAGACTTGTATTTATTTAGTTTTAGATTCTTCTATATCTGAATAATCTGTTAACAATAGTTTATTGTACACGTTAATTATAAAAATACCCAACATGCCGGAATGTTTTTTTTGTATTTGTGTTGTTTTCTTTTGCATTAGTGACCCTGTAGGATCAAGTCGCGCTTGATTGGTCAACAAAAAATAATGAAATTTTTAACAAAAAAATAAGTTACAGAGAGTCTATGAGGACTTACCAGGAGTTATGCATGGCGAGGTCCCTGGTAGCACCACTGGCCACCACCCACTGTAGTGCTAACTCTTCATGGAGAATCTTGCACGAGCCGTCACTCATCACTACAAACACGAAATATATCGATAAGAGCCTGAAACTCGCTACTCAACACTAGATGGCAATTGTAGAAATATTAACAGAAAATTATAGAAAAAGTTACCAGATGGTGTTATTACCGTGTGGTGTCCACTACTCCATCTCCTCCTGTGGATGTCGTAAAAGGAGACTAAGTATTAACAAAGCCGCTACCACACACCCTGAGTAACTACACCATCTCTAAAAGAGTGGACTTGCCAACCCATCTTGGCTAGCGTGGCGTTTTAAGGCCATATATCTCTCATATCCGAGACAATGTGCGTGAGGAGGTCCACGTTCAGCAGTGGATACTAAAAGAGCTGGTTACTTTTATTAGATTATATACAGTTTTAGAAAATGTTGATGTTTTCGACTATAGATGGGGAAAAATTACAATATCACAAATAGTTTTGAGGGCTGCAATAGCCCCTTTTCTAAATAATGATATTTAAATTTGTATAATTCTACAAATTTGGAATTAGTCAATGTCTCATTATTTGTATGATTAATTAGACATAATTCATACGGGCGCATAAAAGCGTTGCTATGTCAGTAGAAGCTCCCGAAGTCGCTAATGTTCCAACCTTTACATAAAAATGCTATGGGCTAAAAATATTGACGGTTATCTAACCTTCCTTTCAACAAAAAAAAATTAATGCATGCATTTTTTTTTCTTTTGTGTGAACGATGCTTATTTTTTTTTCCTGGAAAACTTGTAGCGTTAAAACTTCGTTAGAAAATAAATTATTTTTCCTTAAAGTTAAAAGGAAGTTCCCGCGTATGTGTAGCTGAGCAGAGTGAAAACACTCGAGACACAATCTAGATAGTTATAGTAATGATGGAACATGAAAGAAAAAAAAGAAGTTACCAAGTGTCAATGTTTAATCAAATCTAATTAAGAAATTTTGTCACGAAGTACTTATGTACGACGTTGGGGCTACTGCAAAAAAAATGAAGTGAGTACATTATCGCAGCAAATACGGTTAAATAGTGAACAAGGTCGTAATAGACATGTATTCTGTCTATACTTGGTGTTAGCCAATGGAACAAATAGGATTGACTTATGGCACAGTTGAGTAATTGCGGGCAATTGATGGAACCTTGTGCTAGTTCGTTAAAAATGAGATATCAGCTATATTTCTGAATACATACAATATTTTCTTCTTTACCTGTAGGCGGTAGTGGTAGTCCAATATCTCGATCGGTGAGCGAAGGTCGAGGTATTGTGCACTGATACTGGATATATGACGTTATAAGGCTACTACGGCCGTGGGCATCGCAGGTGGCGCCCTCGTTCATGTTCTGTAAACATTACGTGTACGGTGGTATAATGCACAAACCCAAGCACTTGACATAAAAAAAAATACATTACACATCCTGAACATTACATGACCATTACACCTCATTGACAGAAAAACCTTGCTAGGAGCGATTTAGGTATGCACTTGATATGACTGAGAGGATAAAGGAGAGAGGGATATTATAATAACATTTGTATCCTCTTGAAGGTGCATCTAAACTGCAGTCGATCAATATCGACGAGTCAATATTAATAATAGTTTACATAACTATTATTAATATCGATTTTAAACTTTACTATTAGCGGTGAGACCACTCGGTCTTGCCGCGACCACGGTTCATGTAGCCTGGACCTAAATATCGGCTATACAAAATAAATAACTCGTAAGTAACCTTACATAACTATTATTAGAAAGAAAACAAGAAACACTTCTTTGACAAGCATACAAAAGAAGAGAAAAAGGTAACAGATAGAAAGAAAGACAGAAAATAAATAACCATAAAGACAACATATTATGTTCAAGCACGATAACAAAAGTTTAGAGTTAATATTAATCGCCCCCAATACACAATCGATATCACTGGATGGTGGACTGGTCCATAGATTGATCGATTAACATTAAATCTAGAGCCACCTTGCAGTTTCGGTGAATAAAATTATGGATATGTAAACAATTGTTCACATCACTATTTAATTTAAGGCTGTGTAAACTTTTTTTTTTATAGACCTGTGGGCGGACGAGCAAGAGGTCCGACGTGATGGTAAGTGTTACCACCGCCCATGGACACCTGCAACACCAGGGTATGCGGGTGCGACGCTGTCCTTGTAAAATCCTATTCACAGTTTTCTTGAAGAACCCCATATCGTACCTCTTGAGGCAATTCGTTCCACAGCCGAACAGTTCGCGATACCTCCGAGTCGAGGAAATGCGAATGGACCGCACTTCTGTGACGGTAGAACACAGAGAGAGAGACGCAACGTCTCTCCGAATGCTAAGGGATTCTAAACTGCCCGTGAGAGTAGGATCGTCGACAATACGAACAGCACGTCGTTGGATGGAGTCAAATGGGTCCAATTGGCCGCCTCAGGCAACTATCTCAGGCCGCCATGTTCGTTTACATTTTGGAAAATTGGATTGGATCGTGGTATATGTGTGTATAAAATAGCATAAGATCCCTTAATAAATAAAAATAAAAGAACTCAGTATTCACTCACAGTAATGTCGGCAAAAACTTGTGCTAGACACGTGAACACGTCTTGAGATATGTTGAGCGTTTGTCCCGCGAGCGCAGGTGGCGCCACCAGCAGATATAACAACTTGTCCAGAACTACCGGCAGGTAACGAGACAGCACTTCCACATTAGCCGTAGGCAACTCTGATATACTGGAAACAAAATAATATAGAGAAAATTAATTTCTGTTGTCCCAATCATGGTAATCGAAATAAAAATCTCTTTACAATTCACGTTTACAAAACAAATTATTCAAACAAATTGCCAGTGCTGGGTGAGTGTCCAGTAAAACTGCAGAACAAGAGTTGTCTGAAGGAATGTCTAAGTGAATCGCGCACAAAAGTATCGGTCTCAAACAAAAAAGTACACAATACTGAAAAGTATCGATACTTTTTCCGTGTCCGCTCTTTGGGACAATTGGAAATTTTTCTATATTCATTATCAATAGGGATGGAACGGGTGGGAATAGTCGTGTATAGTACTGTGTGTAGCGTTCAATTAGGAGGGGGAGGATGCATGCTGCACTCCAACAGCCGCTAGGCGCACTCGACTGGTCTCGTTACTTCTCTCTCAAAGAACACTACCTAAAAATGTACTGCATTTCCCAGAATATCCTAATTCTCAATGTACTTACGTGTTTCGGTAGTGAGTGAGATATGCTAGACTCTATTTCCATACCATACTATCCTATCCCTGCTCATTTTCCCAACCCTTTCTCCAAATCCATACTTACATCTTCCAAGGCAGGGCATCTGGGGACATGCGAACTTTTGTCATTCTGGACTGAAGTATCTATTTACCATTAAGTGGACTGTATGCTCGTCTCCCGCCTTCTTCCTATATAAAATATATATATATGAAAAATGACCTGGCGCGCAGCTCAGCCTCCATGTTGGCGAGTCCAATCCTCGGCGGGATGTTCCCCTCCTGCACCGCCTCGCACGCCATCGCGTACCTCTCTATATACCCGTCCTGTAACACGTAATATGTGACAACATACCACATACCATCAGCCTATGACTCTCCACTACCGGATACAGACCTCTCCCAAGGCTCACCACCACAAACGGGCCCTTCTCATCCAAACACAACCGGCGAACTTGTGCTTGTAGATGTTTATTAAATACCATTTATAGAATTAGGAATCTTTATAGGATTTTAGGATAGAATCTTTATCCATTTATAGGAATCAACAGGAACGCGAGGATTTAGTGAGGGCTCTCGATCTGAACAAGAATGATGTTTGTATGTTCC
This sequence comes from Sesia apiformis, assembly GCA_914767545.1. NCBI lineage: Eukaryota > Metazoa > Arthropoda > Insecta > Lepidoptera > Sesiidae > Sesia > Sesia apiformis. Next base: position 21,673,073 of record OU611949.1, on the reverse strand, counting down.
ATTAGATACTAGGAGAACCTAATTCACGAGCAGCGTTTAGTTCGTACAGATTCGTGAGCCCTCACTAGGTCTGATATATTGGTACCTATATTATTGTTGTAGAATGTAAGTTCAGGGTACAATAGACCTCACATGTGCCAAGGCATAATTTTTTTTTAATAAAAACTAAAAGCTGCTGGTTTTGCATGTATCACAATTATAATTAATTAAAAAGAAAGTCGTCTGTCCACGTGGACGTCCCATACTGCGCTTCCCAGTATGTGACCTCAACTCGAAGACTCGCCCACTCAAGATTGTCGATTCCAAGCTGTCCACTACCACTTCTGCATGCCGATTCTATGATCTATGTCGGTGATTTTAGTTCTTTGGTGAATTTCTTCATTTTGGATCTTACTCGCATAGAAACAAGCATAGCTCTCTCCATGGCTCAATGAGTGACCTCAAACTTATGGATCAGGCCTACCGTCAGAGGCCACGTTTCAGCACATTATAATTGGCACGACGCACTGATTGAAGACTTTTGCTAAAAGTCTTTCATGGGTATCGTATATAGGGTTAATTCTGCATGACAGATATAATACTTACCAGCGGGTGAACAGTAGTGTGTGCATCGAGCGTTATGCTGAATATCGGCTTATGGTTGTCTATCCACCTAGTCCCGGGTAAGAGGACATCCGGGAATATGTAGGAATAGTTTGGCGGTGGTTCTTCCTGCATCACCGGCAAGTTGAACTCGCCACAAGTTAATTTGCCGTTACGACATAGAGGGAGCCACTGGGAAATATAAACAAATTTACTTATATTTTAAACTAGCTGTTGAGCGTCTAGCAAACCTATTAAATCAGTATACTCTTTAACCCATTGCCACCCGAATACCGTAAAGAACATTTTAACGACATCTCATGCTTTTAATCTTCGATTTTCAGATAATTTTCTCCTCAAAATTCCTCACAATTCTTCTACTTTCTATTCATGTTCATTTACTGTCAAGGCGGTTCTAAAACGTGCTCAATCTCTAGTTGGTGCTTAAATTTGGACTAGTTGTAATTTTATTTACTATTTTTTTTTAATTCTGGTTTTACTAAGGGTATTTCTTATCTAAAGTGGGAACAACGAAATTTCAAACACAAAACTATCGCAATTTCCTCTGTCTCCATTGATGTCAGTGGGGACAATGGCAATCATTTGTTTACAATGTCCGTTGTCCCCACCAGTGGGGATTTCCAGTGAGAACAATAGTACCAAACCATTATTCTCTTCTGCCACGTTCTATTGGCCAGCCTAAATAAAAAAGAACTATGAAACAAGATTTTACAGTATTAATTAAAACGAGCGCCGAACACTTTAACGCTAGCGCGCTATGTTAGTGCTATTGAATATGAACCCTAATTTTTTTAGACTCGAGATTTTAACTACAACGGTTTAAGACCATCAAACATTAAAAAATTAGCCTATAACATTCACTAGCTCGGAACGCTAGTCTTAAAAGTAGATTAATGTTCACTCAGCGTTCGAACGTCGAGCGCTCAACGCTCGTTTTTACAACTTTTATCTTACAGAGTATCCAACGGGAGTTTCAACGTTCTTTTCCTGTTCAGGCGCGACAGGTTTCCTCTGGCAGGAAATGTGGAGAAATGTGAACAGTAAGTGGTGCTGGTCTCCGAGGTCTGCTGGAAGCTTGATCTTTACTTCGTCGTACAGCGATGGGTTTCTGAACGGAAATATTTGCTTTAGTAGCAAAATGTGCAATTCTCAAATGGCAAATGAGTCTTAGAGCCTATCTCACCACCTCCTGATACTTTATCAGAAAGTCAGTATCAGCTAAATTTAATTAACAATCTATCAGATGTGAGAAAGGCCCTCAAAATGGCAAATTGTTTTTTTTTTTCATAATTTGTAGTACATTTTTAGTATATCTTTTATTTTAAGCGCAGTTGCATTCTATGCGAGCCGCCTGCGTCACGCCCGGTCATTACCCTGTATTGAGTAATGAGCACTACGAAAGTTTTAGATAGAATAAAAAACTGTACATGTTTGTAACTTGATTTATTCCCTAAAATAATTTTATATTTCTATAGAACGGTTTTATATATTTTAATACTAGTTAAGTATGTAGCGTCTATGCTTATGTTTTCTTGGAATTTACACAACAGCCTTAAAGAGGCAAGTACATAGAAAAGTAATACAGTTTTTTAAAACCAGCAAACATATTTTTCGTATAGGGCACCTTTTAAACAAATATTGCGTTATTAATACCACTAAAACATTTGACCTCTGACTTTTTATTGTTCTCTTTTGGTTAACTTTTCACCAGTGGTTACAAAATGACAGATGATCAAACTTACTTGTTGTGATAAAGCACAGTGGTATAAGCCTCAGTGGTGAATTCAGGACACGAGCTTCGACCAAATATTGCTGGCAATGCTGATACTTGGTCTTCGCCTGACATCAGTTGGATTCGCACCTGGAAAAGACATTTTTCACGTCATAAATATATGAATAACTACGACAGTCCACGTGTAGACAGTCGGAAGTGTATGCCAACATCAATCATAAATGGATACAATTATGCATACAATGGCTCCTTATTTCATAACACTTTTGACCGTTTCCCTCCATCCCAAGTCATACCCACTAAGGAGAATTTGGAGGTATAATGGGATGAAGAAAACCCCTCATACCGTTATACTTCCTACTCTCGTTTTGTTCAACCCTTCCTCCAAATCCATTCCTAAATCTCTAAAGGAAGACAGCCCATCCGCGGGCGTGCTGACGTTTGGCATTCTTGACTGATGTTGGCATGCATCGCGGATGGGCGACCTATGGGCGACAGTGTCTACTTAACATCGATCGTATGGATTGTCTGTCACCTTCTTTCTATATAAAAAAAAAACAATTTAACTAATTGACTTGGTCGTACAATTAGTAAATGATAAAGTTGAGTTACAATTAGACATTTGTAAAACATAAGGGCAATTTCCGTTTGCAAACCTAACTTGTAAATTTATATGTATTTGGAACTTTAAAACTGTCTGTTCTTTCGCGTTTGATTTAGTTACGAATCAAATGTGAAATTGTTCAACATTTACATTAACCTTACATATTTAGATGATTTGCTTAATAATTTGTTACGTATTTATTGTTTCAATGGGTTTTTTGATGGGTCGAACACAACACATGCAACATCCAGACCCATTAAATTTTACAGAGAAATCTAGCCAATATTCTTTACCGACATATTAAATTTTACAGACAAAACTATACAGTATTCTTTACGGAGACCGTGTAACATTTATGCCATACTTACAGTAATATTCCTAGCGGAGCCAGTGCGTGACGTGAACGCAGTGAGGTTGATTTCCCGTACGTTTACGTACAGTAGACTGCGGTACTGCTGATGTGGCACTAAGGGCGGGGCCAATGGGAACGGCAGAACCTCTTTGCAGGGTCGTACGTTGTCATCTAAAATAAAAGAATTTTAATTAATTCTTGACGTCGGTCTAAAGGCGACTCAGGGATAAGATTGCCGCGCGAGCAACAAATCACAATCTGTAATTATCACAATGAATAAATCGTGCGAGTACACGTGGACGGAATGTACTGACCTCTAGTATCGCGTGATTTGAAATTCAATCGCAATTTTTATATTTCTTAATTTCAATGGGAAAGACATGGAATCCAGTGATTAACAAATTTAAAGCGAATACATTTGCGAACATTGTTCACCAACAATATTTCCGAGTGTGAACATCAAATGCGGGTAGTTGATAAAACTGCTCGTAACTCCCATCGTGGACTATCCGCCTCTTCAGTTAACTCGTGGCCACGGCTGGTGTAACAAGCGCCGAAACGTCGAGTAGAAATAAAACGTAAACAAAGGCGTTTAATTTTAGGAATTAAGGCCCGATTTAGAATATAAACAGCGTTAAATATAATGTTCTAAATCGGTCTGATAAAAAAGGTGGCTTATAATACTATAAGGCTTCCTAAGACTATATACTATTTTTATAGACTATAGGCATACTATATACTATTTTTTATATTGGCTTCCTAAGAGATGATTTTAAACATAGTTTTCTACATCGGCCTGATAAAAGTTGAATTTAAACATAATTTTATACTGCAAGGCAACTTAAAATACATTTTTTTTAGAACAGGCTAATTAAAAATGTGCATTAAATATATTTTTTAAGATCTACCTGATGTTAACTCACCTCCATAAGGATGCAACTTGGCCAGCTCTGGTGTCAGTCCATTCTTGAACTCGTCAGGGCACGAACACACCTCAATCTTCAGTGTACCGGGAATGCATTTCAGTTTTTTCGGCGCGGAACTGGGACGTTTGATTTCTGCCAGGAATTTGTATAGGTCTTCATCTCGAAGTTTGTCAGTTTCCTGCGAAAAAATATTTTTTTAAGGAGTAGGTATAAGAAGGTAGTATATTTGTGGATAGGCCAACGTTTGTCATTTTTGACAGATATTTATTTGGTACAACAACAAATTATTAAGGCTTGTACAGCAAATGTCTAAGGGCAGTATATAAATAATGGTAAGGTTTACTGTCGTGTATGGCTATTAGTCTTTCTGTACTATAAGTCAGTTGAAGAATGAAAATATAATTATACTAACTATAATAACTATTTTTCAGTAAATTATCCTTGTTTTCTGATTAAAAACACAAAGTTTATAACAAACAATATTAAGCCGGTAGTTACGTCCACAGAATTAAAAACAGGTTATTTTGGCAAAAACTTTTCTTTGCAAAATTTACGGTGAAGTTAAGAAAGTAATGGAAGCTATAGTGAGAAGAATCACGAATTGGAGGCACTAATTCATAAGGAAACGATAGTCTGGTATTGTCTCAACGGTTTCGATGGGCCTTAGAGAGAATGCTACACAATAGAGCGAAAAAACTAATGACTATATGGATGGACTATAAGGACCAAGGAACAGAGCTAGGAAAAGACGAATAGATTGTGTTGACGAAGATCTAAGACAGTTTGGATAGTCCAGCATGGAGAAAGGATGCAGTCGGATTAGAACAGTGGAGGAGGCTAAGACCCACAAGGGTTGTAGCGTCAAAAAAAGTAAATAATTCTGAATGCTCAGTTGGTCTTGTATCAGCCTATAACGTCCCACTGCAGGGCAGGGCCTTTCCTAGTAGGTCCTAGTACTGGGGGGTTTCGGGTCCATAATCCACCACGCGGGCCCTGTTCGGATTGGTGGATACACATATACTCGGGTATATTTTTTTTATTTGTCAAGCATGTGGTTTTCCTATGTTTTGTATCACCGCCAAGCTAGTTATATTTTTAAGAAAAGACTGTACTTATGTAGAAACTTAGTGGTATGGGTAGAGGATTTAAACGATCAAGTATAAATACTCCTACACGACCGCCGCCATATTGGTCAAAACTTCAAAATTCCAATGTTAGTTCTATTCTAATCACCGCTGAAAGCACTAAAACTTGTTATACTTATGCACAAAATTTCAATTACGATTCATTGATTCACTGACCTGTTTAAAAAAGCTGGTAACGGTGATGACGATGGGTTTGAACGCGTCCAGTTGAGCGGCGAGCTCGTCGGCTTGTTGCGCGGGAGCATGCCGCCGCTCTATGGAGCCTTTGCGCGTGAGTGACCCGCCCACCTCGCCAGCGCGCCTCCGCAGCTGCTCCAGGCTACTGGACGATGCTTTGCGGTCTGTCAGATGAATACAGGTTTTTTCAGATTCAAACATTATTTTTTTTAGTCCGTTTCAATCTAATTTGTCCAAAATGTAAACAAACACGGGGGCCTATATAAATGTCAATATTCGTCTTTAATGTCAATGGACATCTCTAAAGATTTAAGTAGAATCTATGGTTGGTGAAGCGTGAGGCATGGCGAAACGTTGTAAAAGTAAATTTGGAAAAAAAAGTGATTATTTAAATCATCTGAACGCTATATGCAACACTAACACATCACAGTAACGGACACGGCCTTAAATTAAAGAAATATCTCAACCTTTAGCTTTAAATATAAGACAAACTTGCTTGATGAATCAAATTATGGATATGTAGACTATTTATAGTGTCAGTTATCACAGACAACCATGTTTGTTTACATTTTGGACATATTGTATTAGAATATGATGGTGTATACAATGATGTTACAATTTGTCAATTAATTTTTTACATAGTCGGCTTTTATAGGCATTGCAAATTTGAGGACATTTGTTTTATATTTACTTATTATTTACTATAATTAGAAAAGAAAACAAGTAACTAGTTGAAGGCGGCAATCCTATAGCCAGTACTGGACCAGACTGGCCGCGTGACCATGCACTCACAGGATACTAATCTTATTATGTATTACATATATCACGCCATTTTATGCTCTTAAATGTACGTACGAGTACGTGTTTCGGTAGCTACTGAAATATTATAGTCTATTCCCATCCCATGATATCCTATTCCTCTCCGTCTTCCCAACCCTTTCTCTAAATTCATTCAAAAATCCCGAAAGGTAAGCACCGCATTTGGGGCATATTAGTTATGTATTTCAAAAATCGTAAAATAAGTTCGCAAGAACTATCAAAAAATATTTCCAGTTATACATCTAAATCATAACTAACTGTTAACACATCTCACCGAGACTGTTGGTGTTGTCGCGGTCGCGGTCGCTCTGGTCGCGGTCGAGGCTGTTGGACCCGCTGAGTACGTTGAGCAGCGACACGGCGCTCCAGCACAGCGGCATGCGGTACTTGCCCAGACGGTTGCACGCCGCTTGAGCCAGCGAACGGACTTTTTCGCGGTTCTAGAGAAAAATTGAGTAAAATTGAAAGTGAGATTCAGTATTTTTTACTCAAAGGTGGGAATACAGTTACTCAAAATTTTATTCAAAATACAGTTTCTTTGTTTTGTATACTGGAGTATTATTTGCAGTATAGCTTAAGCTAAAGTAAACTATTTAATTTTATTTGAGAAATAGACTTTATAAAACCGAATGACGAACGTTGTTACTGTCACAGATCGAGTCTGGCATGGCACAAGAAAGATTAGCAAACTTAAAATATCTTAAGCTGTTACATTTTAATTAGAAAAAACGAACTATGAAACTTTATATTTTCTGTTTTAAAACTAGTATGAAACTGAAAGATATTATTTGCAACAAATTCCAAATTTATTTGAAATCAATATAAACATTTTTCCCGAGAGACGTTGATACTGTTCATTGCAGTCTTTTGTGAAAATAAGATTACCTCTCTAACTGATGGACCTCTCTAACTGTGGAATGAAAAAATATTGTCCTTTCCATACTGTAACTCCAGAACAATAACACAAATTATCGTAATTATGCTGTGATATTACGGTAATTTTCTAATCCTCAAAACGGGACGACAAACAAACAAGGAAACCTCTTCAAGAAAGATTACAAGCTCAATATCACTTACCGCCACGTGGGAAGCACGTCCTTTTGCCCAATTTTCTATAAAAAGCACTAAAATAAACGAAAACTCAAGTAATGTAAACAAAAGGTTGACGTTATAATCAAAGAACACGGCGGATAAACGTTATAGAAAAGTTATACGCATTTAAGACCTAGCAATTAAACAACTTTGAACGGTTTGAATAATGTTAAATATACGTGATTTAAACCGTTCAAAGTTGTTTAATTGCTATGTATAGTAATCGCGAAAACCTAAGAAAATATTAGCATTTAAGACCTGTTTAATAGATAAATATGTGTGAAAAACGCGATAATCTAAAAGGGTATAACACTAAAATGAATTTTAAATTTAGCAGACATACCTTATCATCTTTAATGTAAGGTTCAACACATTCATTAACATCTCCCTGAAGCACTTTCTCCACTCGAACCACTAGAAAGACATCCGGAGACGGGTTCAGTATGTCGAACACTGCACTTCGACTCAATGTTGATAAATCCGCATGTTGTATGTGGGTGGAGAGCATTTGACGAGTGCATTCAGAGTTCAGGTTGAAGTAAAAGTTTTCAGAGAGTTTCTTCTTTTCTTTGGCATCATAGAGAGCCATTGAGGCGAAGAGTGGTTCTACGTCGAGTTCTAACCTGTGAGAAATGAATTGGCGGTTTCGGGTTTATACTATAATTTAGTTTAGGTTTCCTATGCCGGCTCTACAGTCACGCCGTGAAGTCACGGCCAGGGTTCACGCCGTGAACCTGCGTACCTCGAGAACACTTCTCTAAACTTACAATTATTCAATCGTTCGCGATACGGGTCCGCGAGTTCTTTGACGCGGACACAGCTTACAGACTCCAACCGGGAAAACCATCCACAATCGCGTTCGCGGTTATTCGTGCGGCTTCACGGCGTGAGTCTAGAGCCAGCTCTAGGATGGATGTATCGTAATTGAAGGCGGCGATAGTCTAGTGGTATCCATTCTCAACTTTCATTTCTGTGATGGTAAGTTCAAGTCCTCGGCCGGTACCATGTAAATTTCACACATATAAAATAAAGAACCGATACTCGTTAATTATTTGTGATTATTTTAAACTAGCAAGCATTTAGATAATTACGGATGTAGATTCGTTGAAGAGTCGGGTATTTCAGGTTCTCGGCTATTCTGTTGAAATATAGTGAAACATGTACAATGCTAATGTCAATGATAACGTCAAGTGGGTCAATGATAATATTGAAACACATCAAGGTTTCAATTTGACATTTCTAAAACATAAGGGCAATTTTCGCTTGCAAATCTAACTTGTCAATTTACATTTGGAACTTTATCACTGTCCGTTCTTTCAAATGAATTAAAACATGAAATTATATGCTTGCATGAAATAAATTATAGATAGATAGATGAAACATTTATTCAAAAAACAGATACAAGACACACTACAGTTACAAAAGAAAATACAAACTTATATATTTAAGCACATAACAACATAGATATTTTTGGAAAATGTAAAAGAAATAGCATAGTTTGGTGTCCGTGTGTCTGTGTATGACACGTTTCCATATATATATGTTTCCACTTACTTCAACTGATGGCAATGCACCATAATCCTGTGGCCCATGAGCTCACAAGGCATCTCGGCTGCTAGCCGCCTCTCCACGGCCTCCTCCTCGTCGAGGTACGGCGTGTATAGGCCGAGGAGATCGGCTTGACGGTTCTCTAGCCTATAAACACATATAATAGGTTGGTTAATTGACATAATTAGTAAATAGACTTTATTAATTATTTTTGTGTTTGTATGTAGAATTTATTGAAGAGTGCACCTGTCAATGTAGAAGTTGTCTGACCTTATGTTATTTCATGTTATTTATTTTTTGTATATGTGTACTTTGATGGTGTACCTAATTAATAAATAAGACACCAGAAACTAATCCGTGTAATCAAAATCAAATTTCTATCATTAACTTGTGACCTCTAAGCACTTTATCCGTTTTTTTATAACTACCTAATTTTATGTATATTTTTCATACACATAATATTAGGCATATATAAAACGTGGAAAAGAAATCTGGCAAAAAGACGAAAATGTACTTACTTCCTTATTAATATTACACTATTTTTATCATATTTTCGTCTATATAGACATGTCTATATACACATCGTCTATATAGACATATCATGAATATATATTCATGAACAGAGACTTGGAATCCTCTGAACAGACCCTTTCTGAAGCATCTATACATTTATGAACTTGAGGATCTTTCTTGTGACCACCCGAGATGAGATCTCATTTGATCTGAATTTGAGATGAGATTAATGTTTCTAGGATAATTCCTACTTACCTCATTCTTATTTAAGGGCATTCTCTACTTACCTTCTCGCCTCATTAACAGCATCAAGTTGTTCCACCGGCTTCCTCTCAAATAGATCTGGTAGCAACGGGTCTGAAGACGAACTCCTCAAGTCCAGACTAGCCCACGAACCTCGCGGAGTGAGAGTCTCGTTGCAGGAAGAAGATGAAGATATGGAAGCGACCGATTGACGACCGCTCGACGGTTGAGATTCGACCTGATGATAAAATTTATATCAATATCAGATTGAATCTACAGTAGAGACTAGATTATCCGGACTAATTGCTGTTGTAGGTCACACCAATAATTGAAAATCCGAATAATTGAATTTGTAGGGAAAAAAACAACTTTTAAGGTACATAATGTTAGGTATTCATTTCAATAGAACGAAAGAACTATATGAAACTTCCTAAAATCAACCAAAAAGGCTATGTATTGTACTTATTCTAAAAGTTCATTTGGTTTCTTTATTACTTTTTGATTGCTTCCCTTATCTTCATTATCGAATTTGCATGTACACATGTTACAAAATAGAATCCGTGTTCTTCTTGATATCTGATATTGTAGAAATACCATACAAGTACAAGTGCAGAAGACTCACTCCCTAAGAACGTTCCATAAAACCTACAAAATAAAATTTTGTTCAGCACGAGTCAAATTGAATCCTACGCGCATCGGAGAAAGGCGATATTACACTGAACCGTTGAAGGTCACGCACCCAATGACACTCCGTGCACGAATCGCAAAGGTTGCCATCACTATAATTATATTAATATTAATAATTATAGAAGTTTTAAATTTAAAAGTTTAAAAAACAATTTTAAATTTGTTCTAAAATAAAATACAAAGTATTACACCCTACTTACACAATATGGTAGTAGTTTTTAAACGCTTTTATTTGCGCGTGCGTTCCATACAGCTCGCGGCGACCGACTGAAATAAGTGCAGGGACCCGCCGCTGTACGCATATTTTCGTACCTAAAGTGCGGAGTGGGCCAGGCCTGCTTACGGTCAGTTTCACCTTTTTTTAAGGACTTAATTAGGTATATATATTTTTTGCCGCCACCCGCAATACGTAAGACCAGGCGCGGTTGACAGTCCTGATAATAGCGAATCCGTATAATTGTATATTAAATTCACAACTTTAATGTTACTTTTAGTATATCCACATGGAGGCCTTCATAAAGTGCCAATATCCTTAAAAGAAGTATGAAGCCATCCCAACACAGCAACACATTGGTTTGGTACCGTTGCCCCAATTGATAATCTCCACTGGTGGAACATCGGGAATTGTAGACAAAATTAATCTCCGTTGTCCTCACTGTTGTCGGTGGGGACAATGGCGATTAGTTTGTGTTGGAATTTCCATTGTCTGTACTATTAAGTTGTCACGAAACACTCTAAGGCCAGAATGAAAAAAACAAGAATGTCCAGGAGGCGGCGTGGTGTGATTTTAAAGTAGGAAGTTAGTTGTATCAGGGTGGCCTGTCTCAATTGTACCCTGTTGTAAGTTAAGTTGGTGTCACACCTTATAGGTGAGCTCTAGTGTTTACTCTGTTGGACTGCTTGTGTGTAAGAGTCCCAACATTTACCTATACCCCAAAGCAGTGAGGGATATGTATAGGAATTGTTAGGTATGTCGACCGCCATGCCCAGTCTCAGACGTGGACCCTACGATGTTGGGCTAGATAAAGGAGACTTGTCCCGGTCAACGGAGTAGTGAGGTAGGTATGGGAAGAATAGGCATCTGGTATGGAGAACCTGTGCGTAAAATTGGGCAGTGTCTATAATTCTGTCTACAATTCCCATTGTCCCCACCAGTGGAGATTCTCAGTGGGGACAATGGTACCAAATCAGCACATTTGTCGGCAATCGCTTGTTTCTGTAAATTTCGACTACAGTTTTTTATTCTTTTCATAAATGGCAATAGTGCAACTAGCACTACCAGTGTACTTACTTGCTGTGAGGTTAACTCTTCAGTAGAAGGCGCTCGCGGTTCTGCATCTACTTCATACTGCTGACGCGGCGCGGTGTGCAGTTTGTCGAGCCGCTCGCCGAGCCGCTCGCGTCCACACATAGAACCTGAATGCTGTCGATGCTTGTACTCGACCACAGTGTAATCAGATGTGTACGAGCGAATGCAGTCGCGAACGAACATAGGTGCTTTGCTCCTAAGGAGAAGAGAAGACGTTAATTTTATGGTGAAAACTTTTATAGGTACCTACACATATATTTTATATTACAAGTTCTATGTAATAGTCAGCACTACACAACTGCTCAAATTGACGACATTCATCCTACCCAGTCTCTTTTTACAAAACCCGATTTCCAAAAATAGGGTGTGCACTTGAATAGGTGTCTTTTTATTTTTTACTGATGTTGGCACTTATTGCACACGTTCATAGGTGACAGGTGACCACCAGGACTAAATCTGTGCTCATTTGCCAGATTATTATAAAAAAATTAAGGTCAATACTATTGACTTAATAGTTATAGGTAGAAATGTGGAGTCAAGAACAGAAAGTTTCATCCAGGATAGGTAGTCCTATACAGAGTTAGGACTAACTACCCATTTTGAAATCCTCAAAACAGGGTTGAGAAGGATGATGATGAGGGATCGAGAGGGATTCCTGTATTCCTTTATACTCATTATTCAATAAGATGGGATGGGAAGGGAAACTGGCTTTAGCAAATCTCACAGAGTCCACTAAGAAAGAAAGAGAGGTTAACTCTGCCAGTTAGATGCACCCAGGCTGTGGATTGCAGTATCACTCTCTCATCAATCTATTAGATCATGATACTGCAAATTTACTTACAAGTCTTCATCAGGCAGTATATGGGTCAAGGCCCTGATTCGCCTTGGTACTGTTATAAGCTCAATGTCATTTGGTGGGTATGCAAGTGGATCCCTTTCGCCCACCAACCGCTCGCACACCTCCTCAAAGTCAGGTGGTTCAATCATGTCGCACAGTGAGATCTGTAAAAATAAAGTTTACAGATTATTTAATGCCCAGGAGAAAGAACTGCACTGAAGTGGCAAACTAAAGGCCGACACTATGGTTCCATCCAGCCGATTATCCCATCAAGGGGCAGCTTTCTTAAGTTTCAGCAGATCAATAAATTCGCTACATCAATTACAATTCATTTAAGGTTTGGTCGAATATATTCTACAGTTATCCTGGCTAAGCTAAGGATTCAGAATCATTGTTTATGCGAGTGTGGACTTGAAGAAGGAACTCTAGAGCACATTTTTTTTAGTTGTCGCAACTGCGTAATGCCCCTTTACAATATAATAATATACAATTGGTACTTCTCCCTTCTTTTCCTCGCCTTGTAAATGTGAATTACTTACTAACCCTTATCTTTTGTTCTAGTATTAATATTCTTCACCAATTCATTAGTAAGAGTTAATAACATTGTTCTTTAAAATGTTATTTTAATATTTTGAACTTTTTCATCATATTTATCATCAGTATACTATTTTACATATATATTATTAACCATAAATACTTCCTGGTCAGTAAATAATTTTTTGGACTGTCATGCTTTGTGTTAATATTTATAAAAATAAATAATTTATATCTAATTTAATCATATATTATTATATATAAGTAAAATGTATTCTTTGTTTTAGTGCGCTCAACTGGGACCAGCATAATCGCTGCTATTTTTTTTTTCTTTCTTTCCATTTATTTTTTACTGTTTCATTCAACCTTGACAGAATCATTGAAGTCTTGATGAAGCTATAATAAGAAATTGGAATTGGAGAAAAAAACGAAGTATCTCGATCTGCCGTACAAGGTTGTCTTGTTCGTAAACGGGATTGTCCCAAGACCAACCTGAGGCGGTTGAGCTTTCGTGGCAGCTGGGTCTCAGTGAAGATGGAAAGACACAAGACACATACAAAGATGAACACAGCACATGCAACACCCAGGACCCCATACATATTATTTCCATAAATTGAATATAATATCATAATTCAAAATACACATATCGCCATATTATTCACAATTAGGAATTGGCCTCCAAAGAGATAATATGGTGTAACACCAGCTAGCACATGGTATAGGCATATCAGCTTGCTTATTACATAATAATCAGTCAGATTACATGTGATTCAATAGATAATAGAAGAACACATTTTATGGTGGTCTACTTAATAAATTAAGAATTGATAAATATTTTTCCATTAATGCTATGACATTGCAAATTGTGAATATAATTCCGCAAAGTGAATTTTCAACCTCCTCCGATGTTGCAGAAATATCTCATAGCTTGCCCACTATTTTAACATTTAAAAAATAATATTGTGGAGAAAAGACGTTGCTACAATTTGAATTGTAGCAATTTAGAATTGTACAAGTACCACTACTTGTCATTGGGAAACCATTGGGAAAACCTCATATTCAAAATAACATTATATAATTTAAATAACTCTAATATATAATATATTATTACAATAATTATGTAGAACTATCTAATACAATAATTATTTATTAATTTAAAGGTACCTAATATCCTCTTTTAAGATTGCCTTTTATGATTGGAATAATTGCATTGCTCCTAAATTTTGCAACATCTTTCAATTAAAAAAGCACCCATTTAAATAGACATTGGTTAAAAAACTCAGTGGTCAATTTAACCCTTTCAGATATCCATTACACTTATTACATTTATTATTTTTATAGATTTTTTACTTATAAGCAAAGACAAGATGTTCTACAGAAAATCTACAATGTGTAACAAAAGTGTACGTATTCACCCAAAATACATCTATATAACAAGCACACAAGAGTTTAGTGGTTGAAGGAAAATTATTGATTACATCTCATAATATTCAATCAGTGGGTACTCATACCATATGCAAATATTAAACTAAATCTAAAGACAAGTAACTCACAATAACACAATTAGTAATTCAGGGCATGCACTACGATAAGCGGTGATTCACTAATATTTACTAAGAAGAAAATATTTAAAACTCACAGAAGAGGAGCACCCCGACAGAGTCCCGACCTTTGACTGGCTAGCATAGACCTTACGAGCCTCCCCAGCATTCCTATAAATAGGTAAAAACCAATTTCTAAATTATTTATAAACAATTCAAACCCTCTTCAACCCCTTTTCATGCATCGTTTAGCTCTACCAGCCATACAAGGATAAAAGAATCAGTTACCCGGATGATTGGTGGTATTTACGTCCCAGTGTCATTTATAATTAGATCGAAATACTTATCCCTAGTTAGAAAAGTACAAAACTATTGTTGTTGTTATTTTCACATAAGAAATCCAATAAGAAAATACAAATTAAAACGATTGTTTGGAGAAACTTCAATTCAATTTGACCTTTGTCAAAGTTTGACAGTTTCTTTTTAAGGCTGAGCCTCAAAATGTGCGAAATTCGATCTATGACAATTTAGTCTGGCGAAAATTGAGTCTAAACAAGCGCGATAATTTTGATTCTTGGTATTCAATACTAAAGTTAGCCTAGCATTCAATTAAGTATCAACAAAATTTTTCCAAATATTTTTAGTGATAACATATTTTTTTTTAATTTACCGCGCTTTTGCAATATTATCTTTTATATTTTGCCAGAGTCTATGGCCGGCCGCACATTATCAACAATTTACTGTCAGACACATTTCCAAAGCGCGTCTGACGACTTTTCACATAACATGCACATAGAAATTTCGCTCCGGCGATTTTGATTCCAGCCATCGTAATACGAGGTTGAGGGTAATTAATTACAACGCGACAAAACAAAACGGACGATAAAGTGTTACCTAATTTTATTAATTAGCGCTATTGTTCTGGGTGAAAAAGAAGAAAAAAGTAAAACGTCGATATCGAGTTCACTCTCTTAATACCAAAACATGACAAGATAGCCAATTTTACATGAAGCACGCAAGACTGAGATTTGCGTGCTTCATATAAAATTGCGTGCTTCATGTCTTCATGTCATATTTCACTGATTCAAACGTCATCAAATATAACCTTGAAGCAAACACTCGATATGAAGCAAATATCTGATGGTTCTGATGGTCTAGTATAAAATGTATGGAAGACGCGTCCTCCGACATTCTGATTCGGCAAATTTCTGATGTCTGGCAAACGTGCATCAGACACAAAAGATCGGTTCTCCTAAATTCTGATAGTGTGCTAGGTCAAGCACAAAATGAATGCGCGGAGGAATTTTCGGTGCGAATCAGAATTATTTTTCTGACAGCAAATTGCTGATAATGTGTGGCCGGCCTGGATGTTTTTTCTTCCAATAAAAAAAGAGAGGCAGCATAAAATTATGCAATATGCATAATCAAAAATTATTTACAAAGAGCGATTATGAGACTTTTTGGCGGTAACTCGAGATTTGAATTTGAGTTTTATGTCTGATTATTGTAAGAATTATGTAACGTTTAATGATTTAATAGTGATAGTTTATTTAACTTCAGTGTTTTCGTGCGTGATAATCAAATAAAAGTGAGGGACTGTGTTTTTCGTGTGCTTCCAAGAAGTGCTTATCTGTTCTCAGTAAATGTACTATCTCTTTACTACTAGGCGACTTCTGACTTACTTGACACTGGCAGAATGTGCTAATCGTACAATTGACATATGGAAAAAAAGAGCGAATTTATGGAGCAAATTGGGAATGTGAAGAAGCTGGGAAAGTAGGTACCGAGCTTAACGAAAGTCAGCTGCAAACCCGCCCCGAAGCTTGTATTACTGTGCTGAGCCGGCTCAAAAATGAAGTGATTCTGAATCGTATTGTCACTTATGATGAGAAGTAGATCCCGTATGATAATCGTAAACGTTCGTCACAATGGTTGAACCCGGGAGACATAGCCAAATAATGTCCCAAACGCAAACTGAGTCAAAAGAAGCTTATAGTGACTTTACGAGTATGATGATCCTGTGCTGGTATCCATTACAGCTTATTAAGATCTGGCACACCAATTAATGCACATGTGTACTGTGAAGAACTACAAATGATGATGGACAATCTCACTATCAAACAACCGAGTCTGGTCAATCGCTCTAGTCTACTGCTTCTCCTTGATAATGCTCGCCCACACACTGCACGACAGACAGTTTCAAAGTTACTGAAGCTTCGACTGGAAACTCACCGTCACGCACCGTACTAGTCAGACCTTGGTTCTACTGATTTTAATTTTTTTTTGGAATTCGTATAACTGTTTACAGGGGAAAAATTCAACTCCGATGAGGCAGTGAAAAACGCCTTCAGAGAATTTATCGATTCCCGTCCCCAAGAGTTCTATTGCAGAGGCATCAATCAACTTTCATTCAAATGTCCACTATTATCAGTGCACTTCAATTTAATTAAATAATCCTTTTTTTTATAGACTAGTGGGCGGACGAGCAAGCGGTCCCATGTGATGGTAAGTGTTACCGCCGCCCATGGACACCTGCAACACCAGAGGGTATGCGGGCGCGCCGCCGACCTTGCAAAATCCTATTCACAGCTCTCTTGAAGAACCCCATATCGTAGCTTAATGGAAAGACCTCTTGAGGCAGTTCGTTCCACAGCCTACGGGTTCGCGGTATAATATACAATACTTCGATTAATTAAATATATAATTTTCACACAAAAATATTATTTGAATTTTTCTATTAAAATGACAATTTCATAGGTAAAGACCTAATAATGCAGATCTTTCTATATTTTCTATATTCTCTTTGTGACAGATCGTCAGTTAATTCAAAATTATTTCCGAAGTCATTCATATTAAAGAAATTAAGTTACAAAATAATTTAGAATTTAAATACAAATTACGTATGTAAATAAATAAAGGGGAGAAAAACACAGCGTATTCGCTTCACTTGTCAATCACGTGACCAATAAAAGATTGCTTTGTAGTGATGTAAATATATAAAACATAGGTAAATATGAGAATAACTTATGTATCTATAATCTATACAGTAGGTATATCTATATAATCTACATAGTAAGGTAACTCAAATTGCGTAGGTGGTAAAAGATTATTATACCAGTAATAAATACTCTCTTTTAGCAAAGGTTATCTTGCCTTACGAATTAGGTGAAAAGTTGTGGGCGAAGTCGTTTTATACCTATAAATTCAATTTTTGTATTAAAAAATTTGAAGAGAAATATTATTCTGCTTAGGTAGGTATCGAGAAAATTAGGTTTTAGTATAGGTTTTAAGTTTTACAAAGTTTTAATTGATGTGTAACATTTTGTAGATAAATTGGAGTGAAAAAGGTGATCTATGCACAAACTGAAATCAAATCCACAATCATGTCGATGTGTCGCAAACAGGAAATATACGCAATAATAGGTATTTAAATGAACCAAAGCCCACGTCTAATTACGGAAATATACGCAATAATAGGTATTTAAATGAACCGAAGCCCACGTCTAATTACAATCGGGGGAAATATTACTGTGCATGTTTACAATAAAATAATCTCTTTGTAGTTTCACGCACGTTGTGTTAAATTGTTGGTAATTGGATTTGTGAGGTCGCGTGGCTTCTGTACCACGAGTTGTGGCTTATAAACGCATAAGCCATGAAATCCTGGCAGTATGACGCCCCCGCCTGCGAACTAATCATAGCAATGGTTAGGACGTGAGTTGTTGTATGACGTAACTTCTCAGCGCAGGCGAGAGGTGCAGATATTTCAACAGCTTCACCGTGTGCTAGATCGACAAAATTTCATCTTTCTCCATATGCCAAACCCGGGATATATCGTGAATTGCTTTCTTCCAGTGCCAATCACGAGTTATCTCGTTTTAATATTATGTTTCGGCTCAGTGTGACCTATTGACTTACGCACTAAATAATATTTTGAAAATAATATTGTTTATAACTTTAACATTGTTTGTCATCTTATGTCATATTGTCATGTTTTGACATATTTTGTTATTTATTGTCATCTTTTATCATTTTCTTGACTTTTTTGTCCTTTATCTATTTAAACGGGTCTTAAAACGAATATTTACCTTATTTAGGTACTCGTATTTTACTCTACGTATCGGTTGGGTTGCACCAACCATGGTCGCGAGCTGTCTTTAGTAAACATTCGCGTTAAGACCCGTTTAAGTAGCTAAATATGTATGTGTGAGAAACGCGAAAATCTCAAATGTTATATTTTTTGTCACCTACTGCCATCTTCTGTCATCTGTTGTCATTTTTACCATCTTTTGTATTTTTTTTTCTTATTTTTTTTCTGTCATATTCTGTCATTTTATTTTTTAACCTTTTATTCAGTGTTTCTATTTATTTGTGAAATTCTCTGAGAAAAGGTACATTTCTAACATGTGATTGTTCAGGTAACATGTGATTGTTAATATTATTTTAAACACTAAGTCTATACCTATGCTAAATTTTATGTCTGACTTAAATAGAATTTGCGTCGAAAGCCTTTTATACTAATACACATGAAAATTATTTTGAATGAGAAGAACATGCTCATGTCTGTATGCTCATCCCTGTTGAGATACAGGCAGGCATAAAAAAAACTTTCCAAATTCTAAAAATCCTTCCTTAGTGGATACTTATGTCATAAAACCTATCCATTGTGTGAATATCCTGTTTCGGCTCGGCGCTGATGAATCAGTCAGTCGGGAGTTCAAGACATCTCTTTTTATATGTATTCGTATAGATGAACGGAAATGAGTTTGTATTTGTTTATACGCTTTCTCTCTTTATTGCGTGTGCTTGACTGAGTATAAAATGTCGACAAATAAATGTTTCTTAAGCGTTTATCACAGACTTAGTTTCGTGTATTTGGAAGTTTAACTTCTAGGCGGATGGCAGGATCTTAAAATGCGGCTTAATTTCGTTTACTCATTCCGGTCCTGTGGGCCTGCAGCGCCAAGCGCACCTTGAAATCTCCAGGACAGACGATAAATATTTTGTAAAAATAAAACAAGCAGGTGCTTTATTTTTCTCTTTATTGAACGGCTTAGTCACTAATGTGACTTATTGTTGCATTTCACAAATACTTATTACAATGTGTAATCTAACAATAGCTAACTTAACTAATTTAATTAGCTCCTTGTCTATAGATATCTGATAGCGGATACAATCCATTAATATATGATGTAGATACATCCAACCACTATGCTGCACTCTAAACAGTTTGGCGATGTCATCTTACACGACACGATAGCAAATTTATTTAAGTATTATAAAATTGTAATCTGTACTGTATATGACGTTATTTAAAACATCCATATTTACTTAAGGTACAAACACAGGCCGGTGATTTGAACTCACAATCCTACGAATGCAAATCGAGAATAAATACCCTTACAATATCATCGTCCCTTTAAATAATACATGCACATTAAAATATAATTCCGCAGCATGTCGAGAATGGAAGATTAAGACTATCCCCTGGGATGCTAACCAAGGTCAGCGGAGCCGCAAAATTATGCTGTTTAATCTCTCCTGACAATACCCATTTACATATTTCAATACTAACATGGCAACAATTGAGGCTCTGATACTTTTATGTGTGAGAATAATAAAAAATAATATAAAAAGCGCCAGTTGGAAGTGAGATTCCATTATCTTCGTGTATATAAACGTTCTATTGTAGATAAACAATTTATCGACAACCAGAGCGCACCGTAGCAGAAAGGGTCAAAGAAGATATCACAGGTGTGAACAACCGCCAGACTAATAAATCTGCGATAGCAGACCATGTACTCAACGCCGGGATTAATCACTGGATAGAACTCCACAGTCTAAAAATCATCTCCACTGATCGCCACTATTTTCTTCAGAATTGTACGTGAAACAATTCAAATCAGAAACATAAATTTCAATCGAGAAGATGGATATAAATTATCCACGACATGGAATCCAGTGATTAATAAATTTAATATAATTAAACCTCGCGATTTTTCGTCTGACGCTACTTCTGATATTGTGAGTGTTGTGTGCCGCAACTTTTCGGAATATGAAGACCAAATGTGGGTAGTTGATGAAATTGCTCGCAACTCTCGACGTGGACTACCCGCCGCTTCAGTAAGCTCGTGACCATGGTTGGTGTAACCCAACCGAAACGTCGGGTAAAATAAATAAGGTAAACATTCGCGTTAAGACCCGTTTAAATAAATAAATAAATATGTGTGAAAAACGCGAAAATCTCAAATGTAAAAAGTTCTAGAGTTTTACGGGCCCTATTAAACGATATATATGTATTATGTTTGTATGTAGGTATAGACGTCGATTTATTTTTTGCGATTTTAAAAGTGTACAAATTATTTTATTTGTGATTTTATTTTTTAATAATCTTTTTATAAATCAGCTTAATAAATATTTAATTGACGTAATAATATTTTACCAGTATTAAATGTATTCTATTAACAAAATTGCACGCTGCAATCCAACAGCCACTTGGGGGCGCTCGTATGGCCGTTGCCCCTCTCTCTCACAGAAGATTACCTTCGTCCATAAAAAATAAATAAAAATAAGAACCGATCGATTTGGCTTTATCCGCTGATCAATTAATCATTTTAGATTATAAAATACTGATCAGTTGAATCATACACATTTAGAAATAATTTTGGAATTATTTTAAAATATAATAATATTGGAACCATTTGAACCGATTTTGTTCATACTCGAACTTAACTGAGATATGTACCCAAATTATTTTTCTGCCAAACATTTCAATTCGTTAAGGAACGTGCCCTGTGTTTGTCTATAAATTTCGTTATATTGAATTAAAAAAGTTAATCTCCGTGTGATTCACGTGGGATTTGGTAGATTTTTCCAAATCTCTCCAATATAACGTCGATGGCACGCGTTCCTAATTTACATATAGAAAAAAATGGAAAGTTAAAATTTGGAAGAAAAATTACTTCAGAATCTAACATACGTAAGAGCGGCGATGATGATAGGTATATATGGTAGAGCAGTATATAATTTCGATTCACTTTCGTGAGGATATGAGTTCAAATTACGGCCCGTGCCACTGACTTTTTACTTGTCATACCATCAGTCTATATCTCTGCACTGCTGGAGAAGTTTACAGGTGGTGGCCGGATGAAGAGCCGAAGATCGTGCGTGGTGGCAAACCTTGAGAGGCCTCTATATTCAGCAGTGGACTTTCTATTTAAGTACAAAATTTTCATGTATTGGTCATGTGTGTTTATATCTGAGGTGTACGTACATACAATAAAGAATACTTAGTTATCTATCTTGGTGGTGAAGGAAAACATCATGAGGAACATACCTCGTGAGGAACATCGTGATACCTGTGCCCAACTACACAGTTGTGTATATTGTAAGTAACGATGTTAGCTTATGTCCACACTTATTCTTATCTAATGGGATGTGAGTGAAGGTAAAAGTTTAAAAATGACTAAGGTTTATTTATAAAATCTATAATAAACTATTTTGAACTATAAAGATCTAAGTAACAATCTAAAGCCATCTTCATAATTGTTTAACTTATAATTTTACTTCTGTAGCTATTTTTTATTATTCTAAAATATAAGTAAATAATCTAATATCGAATACAAGTAATAGTTATACAAGTAATAGTAATAGTATACAAATACAAGTAAGTAATAGTTTAACAATTCAATAATGTTTAGGGAAACAATTTCAAGACAATTTACAATAGATTACGAAAGATAATCGAATTTTGAGAACGGGACGGAAACTATACGAAAATTAAGAACAATGCGCAGATGTGTACTGTAAGTACTAATTGAATTAAAATCTGTGTGCGTTTCTGCCCCGCCCTAGCCCAACTCAGGGTCAGTCGCCCGCCTAGCTCAGTATCATTTGCGCTCTGTAGAGGGATACGCGTTCGTATCGTATTTGCCTCCGGAGTGAAGGTCTCATTCACAAAACATTAAAAAATTTGTAACGTCAGCTGACATTAAAAAATTATGGAGCACAGATAAACGCATTCGAAATACAAATCTAATTAAGGAGCCAGTGGTGTATTTATTTTCAAATTATACGAATTGGGGACAGGGACGTAATCGAAGTGATTTATGAATCTAGAATTCGATGAATGGAAACTTACAACTTTTGCATTAACATAATAGTAACTTTAATGTGCAGATACTGCAGATAATGTGTTTTTATTCTAATTGAATTATTTTCCAGTGCGTAAATCGAACTTCTTAGAGCGGGAGAAAATTTGTTGCTCGCGTGTGTAAGAAAGAGAAAACGAAGTTCTTAACAGTGCAACAGGTGACCGAAACAACGACCCTTGACATGATTCTGTATGATGTAAGTATTATTAAAAATAACGTACATAGATATTATATTTAATTTAAATATAATTAGACTTAACAAGTTGCGTTTGATCAATCTTTCAGTTATTTATTTTTTGTTAGAAAAGTAAACACAATGTAGAGAAGAAAGTCGTGTTCAAAAATCATTAAAAGGTGATACATTTAAATGGCTTGTATTTAAACGAGCCGCAAAAATATCTGCTTAAAAAATGCGATTTGCTGCCACTTTCAGTATTTCTGCTGCTCATATAATTATTTCTCAATTTAAATTTTATGGTCAATAGTTGGCAATATGTGATTTTCTAGGTCGATCGATTAGAGGCTCTGCAGCGGTATTGAGAAATTTAATAGCACGATCTTCATACAGAAAAATACCGGATAGTAATGAACACGATCGTAGAATAAGGAACGTGGTAATAAGGTTGTTCTGTATTGTTCGGGGGGATGAGAGGTGAGGGGTGATTTCACGTGCTGCGCGGGCGCGCATCGCCCGGGGAGTCGGCTATCGATCCTTGTGCGGTTACGGTAGAAATTTGTATGTTGTGCAAGTAGGCTGCACATTTTTGAGGCCTTGAGGTTCGCGTGTGTCGTAATTATTGGTGAATTTAATAGTGTAGTGTACGGAAGACCCTGCAAAGGCGCTATTAAGCGCCTCCCTGTTCAGCAGTTCCGGGGCCCCCCAGGAAGATCGAGACTGGGTGAGCAGGCGGTTACAAGGTCGGAGCTTTTGTTTTATTTTTCAATTTTGACGCCGAGTATCCCGGATAAAACAAAGCTAATAATTAATTTGTAATACATGGTAAAAATAAGATGGAAAAATTTAACACTACTTGTAGTTTTATCATAAAAATGACATGCAAAATTTAAATGAGTTTTTTTCTTATGGGCGAAGGCGGGAGATGAGCATACAGTCCACTCGATGGTAAGGATGGGACATCCCGCGATACATGCCAACATTAGTCCAAAATAACAAACGTCGGTACGCCCCCGGATGCGCTACCTACCTTTGGAGATATGGGAATGGATTTGGGTTGGTAAAATATGGAGGGATAGGATAGGATGGGGTGGGAAGGGAATGGGCACTGGTATATCTCATTCACTAACGAAACATGTACGTACATTGGGGAAATAGGATAATGTGGGAAATGCAGTACATTTCAAGGTAGTCTTCTGTGAGAGAGGGGTAAAGTGGCCAGTATGCATAAGTGAATTTAACATAAAAACGTTTGCAAGTTACCATATACTAAACTTTCACTAGAGTAGAGGTACGGTTCGTTGTTATCTCGTACTTGTTGCCGTCGTAGCACTGTAGCATTTAGTAGCTCGTAACCACGAGCTACGAAACTACGTCCGTCTGCTAGCTTCGTAGACTACGAATTTAAAAATTCTCTTATGATGTATTCTTCTACTCATGGTTCTTAAAATCATTTGATTTGAATAAATTAGTGAATTTTGTTTATAATTTTTGTAAATACGTATTACCAACAGCTAGTAAATAAATAAATTACAAGGTTGGAGAAAATGTGTAGAGTCATCTGTACTTAGGTTGGCATAACTGTTTGATTCATTTATTGAAAGTGCGACAAGTGCGGTTTGGCCAAACAGGGCCTCTATTAATACAAAAAACAATTGAAGGTGCAAACATAGTTTGATTCGTTTTCTATAGAGAGAGAGAGAGAGACTAGCATACAGTCCACCTGATGGTAATTGTCGCCCTAGGACATCCGCGATACATGCCAATATCAGTCCAGAATGACGAACGTTGGCACGACGTCGGATGCGCTGTTTATCTTTACAGATTAAGGAAAGGATTGGGAGAAAGGGTTGGAAAAATGGGGAGGGACAGAATAGATATAGGAGTATTGGCTCTAACGTAATTCACTCACTACCGAAACACGTACGTACATTGGGGAAATACGATAAAGTAGGAAATGTAGTACATTTCAAGGTAGTGTACTGTGAGAGAGGGGTAACGTGGCCAGTCGAGCGTGGCCAGTCGAGCGTGCCCAGCGGCTGTGGGAGTGCGCCGTGCACTCTTTCCCCACACAAAGACTCCTCCGCTCTTTTGCATACCGTTAGAGATTTAAAATAATTTAATTATTATTATTTTTTAATGTATTTATACAACAAAAAACAATACATTTGATGTTATCTAATTTGTGCCCGTAAACCTAGAATGTTTGTGCAGGCAACTGCACATTCGTAAACAATCTAATTATATCTATGAGATATTAATCGTTGGATTAATATTAGAACTTATTTAAATTACTTATAATATTGTTTGGTTGAATGTAAATCGAGTTCGTCCATGGCGATTTTTTCACAAGATTTTTATTTTAAATAAACCTTATTACAAGGGATAATGGTTCCTTGTTCACACATCCGCAGCCCGCTGCTAATTGTAGTTTATTACTTTTATCATGAATAACTTGAAATGAATACCTACTTCAATATTAATAAGTATGATTAAGGCAATAAGTATAAGACATTATACTTATTGTTGGCATATTTGCGACGTAAATCCAAGAAAATCTTAGTCCTCTTTGGAGGTTGTCGTTTTTGTGTAGGCGCATAATGTTCCTTTTATGTGACCGTTGACAAAGATGAATGGCGCGCACAGGTGCGCTGCTGGTAAGATCGTTACACTTTTCTGATATCTGTTTCTGAAAATAGAGATGGTCTGTGTTTTTTTTTCTTATATATTTTTTTAAGCGTTTATATTTGGACCTGTATTGCTAAGCAAGGCGTTGAAAGTTTCTTTACAAAGCAAATCATCCCAACTCCTGTGGTGTTCTGGATAAATGGCAAATTTTGTGTCGGAAGAGCCACTTTCCAAGCGTTCCTAGCCTCCTTCAAGCACGCGACCTCACAGTTTGAAGTAGATTTTCTTAAGATTCTCCCTGCGAGGTTGGACGTACTGTGAATGGACCAAGCCCAATGATAAAGAAATTCTTGTCTTTTTATCTCTTTTTTTGATAGATGTATTTGTAAAGCTTTCTTGTAATTACAATTCTCTGCACCCATTATGCTTCTAATCGCTTTTGCTTTAAAAAATATTGGATACGATTTATCCAACGCCATGTGTGAACCCTCACAATTAATACATCAGAAGCATTTCGCCTCACAGTTTTCATGATCCCCACCGCATTTCGGGCAAATTTTCTTTTTAGAGGAACAAGCTCGTGATAGACTTCCAGCACACAGAACACTGTGCGACTGGGAACATGTAAGGTTCCACTTTAAATCTACAGTCATGCATGTATACATGCGAAGGCAAGGAACTGCTTTTAAGCATAACCGAATAGTTTCGCTATCTACCCACTTACCCTCCACTAACCTTTTTAGTCTTCTTACTGAAATGATTTCAAATTCACTATTTAAGCAACCCATTATATCTTTTCCTCCGTCTCGACATCTATCAGTCTAATGATTCTATAATACATGGACAATTCCGTCATATTTTGACATCTGTATCCCATTTCATTAATTATTATGGAATTAACTAGCTTTTCCGCATTTACTTTATCTCCAAATTCTTTATAAGGAATTTTTATATTGAATTTTCAGTATATTGCCTATACCTTCAGAGCTTAATAATTTTGCCATCCCAAATTCCCAATTGATATCAAGGTTGTTTACATAATTACTTTAATTTCTCATATAGATTTTGTTACTATATATTACACTAGAATTTTTGAAATCGGTTCAGTAGTTCCAGAGATTACCCCCAACATACCCACAAACACACAATTTTACCCCTTTATTATATTAGTATAGATTGCGAGTGTGCAGTGTCAGGACAAACCCTATCAGTTTTTATGGCACCAAGATATATATATAATAAAAATATGACTATATTCACAGAAGACTACCTTGAGATGTACTGCATTTCCTAATTTATCGTATTTCCACAATATACGTACGTGTTTCGGTAGTGAGTGAGACATGCCAGAGCCCATTCCCATCCCATCCTCTCCCTCCCAATTTTTTCAATCCATTCCTTAATCTCAAAAAATACTTAAAATGAAATAAGAAACATCGACTTTATTAAGTCGATGAAAGTAGCTCAAAATTGATGTAGAAAACGCTTTCAATTCGATTATCATCAATTCTAATCAACAAACCAGGCATTTACAATTACTTGCACCAATGTTATTAAAACCATTCATAATTATAAATAGGAACCCTTCACTCTCCTCGGCTACCGGCTGCCAACACGGCGATCCAACTATATTAAGTCTATATTAACTATATAAACTATATTAAACTATATTAAGGTGTATAATTAAGTCTGAACTTTACATTCCAGACTTTTGACTTATTTGTAATCTAAAGGGAGGCTCCTTTAGATTACAAAATTGAAATAAGTCAAAAGTTCAAAATAGACAAAAGCTCGCTTAGTCTCCTTGGGTCAACGATATTTGAAGAATCTATCACAACTTTTAATCGGAAAAAAAATACAAAATTTAATAAACATTCTTCTCGCTTATTAAATATCAACCCACATTCCGCCATTTGTCTGCATAAATTTGACCTTTTCATCTCAAAATTTACTTAATTACTCCGTTTTTGCCCGATTTGGAAATATCAAAGTCTATTAGGTCATATAGATAATTTAGTAAAAACCCATTTGGAACAGATTATGAACATAAATTCAACGAAAAATCTTGGACCCAGGCGTGGTGGGTCGCTATCCCAATCGATTCCTACTATCCCAATCGCTATGTTGGGCTTGGTCCGTTAATGATAAGTTAAGTTCATCATTTTAGGGTACGGTGGGGCTGACATACACAATAGTGTAAAAGCCCATAAATAAAATAAAGAGAAAAAAAGACCTTGATATCAGAATTTACTTTGAAGTGGCTATTCTGGTAATTATAACTTATTTATTCGTCTCAACTTGTTGGTATACGATCACGCATACGGGTTGCTTATTTTTATCTTTTTTTAGGAAATTTGTTGAGTACTAGAAAATGTGGTGAGTTTATTGATAAAATAATTTAATAGTTTGCGTTTAATATTTGTCTCGTTAATTGTATCTAAAAATTGGTTGATAATTTTGTCTATCATTGTGGGCTGTCGTATCTTGTCATCTTAATAAGTAGGCAGTATGTGCCCGTGCATAATTTCAAGCACCTCAAGCAACTCATGCGGTTGTGGTTGCTGAAGGCGGTTTGGGTGTCAAGCAAGGGCGTCCTTAGCAACTGTCTTCTATTTATGATAAATATACCATATTTTATGATATTTCATATCCACAAGTTATTCGCACTCTAACAATTGAGTGGGCCCTCCGCCCTTTAGCGAGTAAGATTAAGATTAATATTTAACATGTTTTATGTACGTACTTCAACCAAAACTAATTTACTGGTAAAATGTAAAGGGAATGACATTGACAACCGTGTTCTTTTTCGATTCCAATTAGTTATATACGAACCACAAGTCAACTCTTTAACTTCGTTGCGCAGCAAATAACTATCGGATATCGTACACTAATTGCGCCCGATCATGGCACGGCGTATAAATACTGCTGGCAAGCGATCCGTCAGTGCACTGCGCTGCAGCGCGATGCGGTCCCCGCCTAAAGTTAGCAATGGTTTATACAAAATATATGAAAATTATTTAGGAGGATTTTTACAATGCGATACGCTGCGATGCGGCTCGCAAGCCGCAATATGCGCGAGCCTTTAGTCAACATTATGCAAACATCTTTTGAAGATAATGCTAATACATGTTGAATTGCTACGGCGTAGCAGAAGGTGCTACACCAGCGTAGGTTGAACTGCTACGCCGTTCTACACCCGCTACTCTATATAGAATTCGTAGCAATCCAGTAATGAGAGACTGGTGATAAATATGTTTGTGATATTATTATCATAACAGCCTCAATAAGGGTTACAATCTAAGGATTTTATATACAATAGCGTGTTATCAATTGTACGTCTAGTTCAAGTCTTGTGACCTTGTAAAACGTGTATTTAAGGGCTTGTATACCATTTATTGTATTGTCTACATTTCGCGTTGAAGACAGCGCCAAGCATTTATATAGCACACAAATATATTGCGACAATACTTTTATTGTTTGATGTAAGAGTATTTGGAGCTATACCTTTGTCCTCAGAGCGAGGTCACGCGGAATATGAGAGTACGCATAATATGAGATCTTTTGTACATATAGCCACTACGAATGTTATTTGTTTCTAAAACAAATGTACACAATATATATGAGTAGTAATATTATCATACACTATTATACACATAAAGAAAAAATTAAATGTGCGGTCAGGAACGAAATAAAATCTGTATAGTTCATGTATTATTTTTTTATTTTGTATCATATTTTCAATGCAAATAATTTGAAATAAGGAAGGAAATTTATCTTATACAACCGGCCACGCACTAGTCTGCACGTCTGTTATTCTGCTTGAGTCTCGCTCTCGATACTCGCACGCACACACAGAGAGAGTAAGAGAAAGGCGTATGGAGGGGGTAAAAATCTTACGTGACGTTACATTTTCTCTCGAATCACACCTACCGCAAACCGCGTATAGGAACTTGGTTCCAATAAATATTTTAGTATAATTGTACTAAAATATTTCATAGCTATAATCTGTAATTGTACTATCTACCAGGCAGTTATTAATCAACAACATTCTAACTCAACGGTTGTGTGGAAAAGATTATAAACGATAAGACGGCCCTTTGTATACTTTGTCTTATGTTGTATTACGTTGTGTCATGTGGATGGTGGGTTATGGCAACTTTATGGTTGTAACATTGTTTGTATAACAGATTTTGTAGGCAAATTGAAGAACACGTTTATTAACGGATTGAAATGAAATTTTTCAGAATATAGTTTGGGTCTATCTGTCGAATAGGTTTAGTATTTCCAAAATTATTCACCATAGTCAGCCCGCTGTATTTCACTACTTAACTAGGATCCCTTCTTGTGCTCAACAATATTTTCTCTTGCATCCACTTCACCATTCACCAATGTTGATATCGTTGTGCAACGACATTAGCATTTACATTAAACTATCACTTCCTGCATCTCTATGGATTCATAGAATATAAACATAATTGTGTATGTGTATAATCCAATTTACAGTCTGTTTGTTCGATTACAGTGACTAGGTACAGATTACAGAAAACAACGGTGGCTTCCACTAAATCAATTTTCTACGACAGACCGGGATTAAATAGGGTTTGTTTGTATATATGCTTATTATTGGAATTTCTGTGTTAAGGCCGTTGCAGATGGCATGCGTAGTGGTATGCGCAAGTATTACTACTACTACTGTGAACACTTTTTGCTTAGTAAAAGTGAGAGTGCATGTTGATTAGTTGTACTCGCCTCGGTCCTTGCGCGAGAGCGACTCGTTTGCCCTCGCTACGCCTCCACCCCCGCGATACTCGCACTCTGGCCCACTGCGCATCGTCCGAATGCGACTGATCGGTACTGGCGCCAATTCATTCCTGTTCAGCGATTTGGCCATGGCTGACTATTATGAACTGGCACTCCACAAGGCAGGTGCAAGTGTTCAACTACGTATGAACGCTGGCGCAGGTACTAATGATTAGTTAGCAATTAAACAACTTTTAACGGTTTAAATCGCGTATATTTGACATTATTTATATCCCGACGTTATAATCGCGAAAACCTAAGAAAATACTAATGATTAGTACTTGCGCAATCCACTGCGCAGCGTCTGAAACGGCCATTACTGTGAATGATCGAATTTGGTGATTGTCGACTATAGTGAGATTTGACAATCATCAATGAAAAAAAAATCAATTGTTTTCATTAAAATTATTGTTAGCCATGCCCTACTCTAATGTGGGAATATTCATACTTATACTGTCAGTGAACTGTAGCAAAAATTTGAGCGGTAGGCGATCCACCACTAGTCAGGAAAAAATACAACTTTTATTAAAAGGCAATACTCGTATTGCACACGTGGGTGACTAGTTAAATTTTGAGATACAAAAAAAATTGGGTTACAACACAAATTTTTATTACTTCTCAAAATACTTTTCATAAGTCTCTATACAGCGATTCATTCGTCTAAACCAATATTTGAAGCACTGGCGATACTCTTCTTTAGCGAGGTCCTCAACAGCTGCCATAAAAGCATTCCGAGCGTCCTCAGGGCTGTCGAAGAGCACTGAGTCCAAGCTTCACTTTTGGAAAGAGAAAGAAGTATAAGGAGGGTGGCTCAATTCTTGAATCTCTGTGGCCTTCAAAAACTCTTGGGTAAATTTTGTTTTGGGAGATGAGGCATTCTCATAATGCAAGAAAAGCCTTCTGAAACCTGTTTTAGGACTTTTTGATTTAACACATCGGATACATTTGGGATACATCGGATGCGGATCGGTAAACACACTTCACTGTACCATTGGGCATTAACAGTTTTTTGAGCGTCTAAAGAAATTGTCGATAAATGGCCACCCTCGTTTGACCCACACTGCCACCACTGCGCCCTCTTTTGACCTTCCTGGGAGGTTCTTCGGCTCGAAACACCCAAACCATTGATTGTCGCTTAGTAACTTGTAAAAATAAATAAATAATAATATACCCTTTTCAACAGCATGTTTATATATTATTAAAGTTCAAAATTTAAATTCTTCTTCTTCTCAGCCCTTGGACGTCCACTGCTGGACATAGGCCTCCCCCATTGTCCGCCATTTAGACCTATCGGCAGCGACCTGCATCCAGCGGGTGCCCGCAACCTAAATTACTATTGTTATAAAATATATCGTTTCATCGCCGCACAGTAAGTCCTAATTATCATTAAGTCTTAATTATCAGTAAGTCTTAATTATCCCTTGGATAATTGTTTACAATTTATAGTATCAATTGAAATCAACATATTGTACAATTCTCTAAACTAAACAATACGATACGATAATAATACAAACAAAACAATTCTATGAACAAGGCGAAAACATGGACATATAAGTATTAGGTGTCGGGCACATTGCGGTGTGTCGCCAGCGCGTGAGCTTTCGAAAAAAAAATAGAAAACTCTTCTATAAAAAAGACTAAAGTATGCAGACGGGCTGGCGATCCACCTACATCACCAGGGGAGCTGCGGGTGCACAGAGCACAGGTGATCACAAAAGAAGAGTGTATAACTAAAATATCACATGTCCAATTATTTCATTCGCTAGTATAGCCATTTTAATAAGGTCAAGATCATTAGACTCGAATACAGCAGATGGTGCCATTTGCAAACGATGGAACCCTTTCACAAGCAATAAATGGATATTCTTCGTTTCAAGTAACTGCCACTTTGGAACCTTTGGCAGCTTTGTTTATTGGGTCTGTGTGATGTGATTTTATTTCAATAGTTTTTTTTTATTGCTTGTATACATATAGAAATAATAAAAATATAGTGCTTCTATATATATCCGTATTCTAATCTCAGATGGGGACTTTTGGGATTAGAAGGATAGTATGCAAACACAGAAAAAATTAGCTCTATTCTATGTGAAAACAATCACTGTTTATATCAACAATCAGGCTATCAAGCCTAGAAGTCGATTATAGCCTCGTTTATTATCTAATCTCGACTCACATTGGTGAGGTCACGAGTTCAAACCCATTTGAATGTGTATTTAATTACGTTGATGCACTAGGATATGGCTCACCGATAACACGGCTACGGCTATGGACTACGGACTCTACGGACAGATGGCTACGGACCGGGAAGCGCAGTGGTGCCTCCTCCGGCCAGGTGGACCAACCACTTGAAGTCCACTTGGTCGTTGAATGAGGAGAGCCGAAGATTGTGTGTGGTGGCGAGCCACGGGAGAGGTCTATATCCAGCAGTGTAGAGACATAGGCTGATGGTAGGTACTATGATGTATTTTGTAGGGGGAGGGTGCACGCTGTAATCCAACAGCCGCTGGGCGCACTCAACTGGTCTCGTTACCGCTCTCTCATAGAAGATTACCTTGAAATGTACTGCATTTCCCACTTTATCAAATTCCCCAATGTATGTACGTGTTTCGGTAGTGAGTGAGATATGCCAGAGTCGATTCCCATCTCATCCCACCCTATGCCTTCCCATTTCCCCAACCTTTTCTCCAAATCCATTCTTACATCAAGAAAGGTAGGTCCGAGGGCGTGCCAAAGTTTGTCGTTCTGGACTAAAGTTGGTATGTAACGCGGATGTCTATGGACGACAGTATCCACATCCCACCAGGTGGATTATATGCTCGTTTGTCACCTTCTTTCTATAAAAAAAAAATGTGGCTTGCGAAATCAAACTAATTCACCTGATTTCTAAATCTCTAAAAGTGGCAATGTCAACGTATCTTTGAATGTGCCAATGTTCGATATTTCTAATTAGATATGGCATGCATGAGTAGTAGTATCCACTTACCACAACTCACATTGCAAATATATGATTTGGTCAGTATCGCGGACTGTCGGTCATGTAAAATCTCTTTATAAATATATTTAATACTAATATCACTATTAATGTTGACATCGTTCCCGTTGGAACTTTACAAATGATCTGGATAAAAATCACCCGTCAACCCGGAACATACTCGTAGGTTATAACTTTGTCAAGTATTATTGACATCCGTCCCTTTGGTATTTGCGTAATGTGGTGTAATGTGCGTTCAGACATACAGACTATGTCTTACAGAAAAATACAGAAAAGAATTCAAAAATATATTTTTTTCCAATAATCCAATCATCGACGATTTTTTTCAAAACATATTCTATGTACAGACATGACTCTGTTACGATTTTATTATACCTATGTATATATTTATCAACTAACGAGACTTCTTAACGGATCTCACGTAAGTCGCGAGTCATGACATGACATGCGCTGTATATCTTTGATTTATCTTTTTTACCACATTGACATAAATATGACAACACTTTCCACATGACTGTATTTCCATTCAGGGTTCACGTATCGCTAAAATAACAACGTTTAGTCGCGGTTGGTAATGAACTTGACACTCGCTTGCCCACTGGACCACAAAAACGTTATTACACGACGAAAATAACCATCACCCATGTCTCTAATCTGTTACGTAATGAACACGTAATATTTTAACACTGACATAACTATAAATAGAATCGAATTACATATCTGATTCCATATGACGAGTCTTAGTTAAAACAAAATCTAGACACGAAGTAAAGGGTTTTTAGGTTACAATATTAATTGTGAAAGGTCATAGAATGATCATGCTGAAGTAGCAATGGGCAGGTCCATATTAGCCGCAGAAACTGGACTGCTGCAGAAGGCTGCAGACGACGCCGGAGTTCGCAGGAGGTGGTTGGATGAGAAGAGCCGCAGATTGTGTGCGGTGGCGAGCTTGAGAGAGGCCTATACTATCCAGTAGTGGAGATACATAGGCTGATGGTATGGGTATGGTATGGTAGATTATGAAAGACCATTGGAAGCACTGTTATGTCGGAGCGGAAGTAAAGCAACTAAGAAAAGCAAGAGAGAGAGAGAGAGAAAATTATAGGTCTGAGGAAAATACCCGTGCGATATGTTTTTATTGTAGTATTTCAACTTTAAAACGTTCGGGAAAATGCGTCACTTCTCGTCCTGCAGTCAAGTGCTTGAAGTCAAGTTAGAATTCTGTGTACTACACTTTACAAGTGTGTCCACCTTACGAAGCCGTATACTCATTTTGCAGCGAACCCATCATGTGTCGACATTGACATATCGACTGTGTGTTATATTTAGACTGTAACTATTAGCGCTATAGTACAAGTAAATGCTCTCACCCCACTTTTTACTACTCCTGTTGGACGTATGTGAGGAGAGGCCGGCGTTTTAGACAGGTTTCTAGGTATTCTACCTATAACATTCGAATTTCGAAAAAAAAAAACATTCACATTTCGACCAGCTGACTCCAAAACACCACATCTAGGATGGAATGGGAGTGGGGAATAGAATGAGATTGGAGACATTATACTACTCACTCGATGGGATGGATTTCCCATCCTCTCGGCTCTCGGATATCTCCCGAAACACGTAATTATAACATCGA
The DNA here is from genome assembly GCA_914767545.1 of Sesia apiformis. Lineage (NCBI taxonomy): Eukaryota > Metazoa > Arthropoda > Insecta > Lepidoptera > Sesiidae > Sesia > Sesia apiformis. The sequence continues at coordinate 21,638,026 of OU611949.1, read as the reverse complement.
TCAACTAAAATACAGAGATGTAGCATTGCGGCCCGAAAAAGGTGGCATTGAAATGGCACGTAAGGCGATCAAATCGAGCCAATTGACCGCCTTATAGTTCAGTCTGTCACTTGACGTTGAAGAGGATGTACAATTTTGGTATTTTTTTCTAATGCTAAAATGCCTTCTTGCGTACTACAAACGTGTAAGAAATGGATAAAAAGTCTGAAAAGCTGATAGTATAACAAACCATGAGTTAGTATAGTAATAATAATAATATTTTTCCTGTTAAACTTATATTCAGTGTTACCATAACATTGAACTTGATTATCCATTTTTTTAATATGAAAAAGGATATGTAGCATTTAAATGATGAAGAAATTGAAAGAGAGAGGTAATTTAGTGATGGAAAACAAAATCTTAATACAAACAGTAACTTTATATCACGATTCTATTATTTTTCTACCTAATTTCATCTAATATACCTAGGTTTTTTTATAAATGGACAGTGACAAACGAGCAGGCATTCCACTTGACGGTAAGTGAATACTGTCGCTCATGGACAAGCCACGAAACGTTCAACATTAGTCCAGAATAAATTGTCAATAAATGTTCGCTAGATCCTGAGTGTGCTGCCTACTTTGGAGATTAAATATGGGTTTAGAAAAGGACATGGAAACATAGGAAATACGAAGTATAACAAAACGAGGAGTTTCCCCTTTCACACGACACTTGTATTCTTCCTGGGGCTAGATGGGGTGAAATGGAGATGGAGAGCAAAGAGTTTAATGATTTTTTATTCCACTCCTATTATTTACAAACGGAGAAAAGGGGATATTTTCGGAAGGGATGGGATGCAAATGATATATCTCACTTACTACCGAAACGCGTACATAATACATATTAAGGGACACTTTTTGTGAGTACATACATATATAAATTTACACATGTAGGTACATAACTTCATTGAAAAAGTTTCTTATAATCACAAACTTTAAAGTTAAATTCATCAAAATGCACACGTGTCATAATAATGTATCGTTGTTTTATGAAAATAATTACATTACCTACATTTAAAAAAACTATTTCGTGTTAGTTTTTTAGTCACCTCGATTTTAGGGATAGTTTTTTGTACCCACTGCAATATTCTTTATCCAACGGTGTTATTAAAAGTTAAAATAAAAAAATCTCTCTGGTATGGCAATAAGCAAAACTATACTTTTTTTTTATCAAATAAACTGATACAATATTTTGTAATACATTTATTTACGCAATTGACTTAAATCAAATAATTAAAGCTTAGGGTCTTTAAATTCAGTTTTTATTACTCGCTGTTCGTAATAATTTTATTGTATTTATTTCATCGCTCATATGTCAATCACTTTTGAATAAGTTTTTGAGCTAGCCTTGTATGTATACCACATTTACGTAAAGAATTACATTTTCTCGTGTTACAATTTCTCAACCCTCCGCCCTATTTACAGCTTGTCTTCTATCACTTACGTCCAGCCTTCTACACGAACATCGAGAACGAAACATACTGTATTCGACTTTATTTCAAAAACACTAGGTAGGCTTTTAAATGGAAGTACGAGATAAAGGTGTGAGGCGATCGTAGAGGGCGGCGCGCGCAGCATCTATAGCGCTAGGGATGTCGATACATCGATAGACGAATTCTTCAACAACCATTTTAGTTGGAATAGTTTCGGTTTTGTTAGATCCGTGTCTAAATTGGGATATTGCGGACTAATATCAGAACATGTTGCGATAAAACTTTTCTTTTTATCTTTATTAGTTTATATTTGTTTGTGCTAATGAATAAAAGTTCTTCTGTTCCACTTAATAAAGTAATAAATAATTTACTAATATAGGTAGTTCAACAATGTTGTATATTGTATACACTCTCAAATTAATTCCGATTTAAAAAAAATATCGCTTATTTCGAATTTACTTTTGGACACTGCGCATAAGTTCATAATTTATGTTCATCAACGGCATGTATCGTAGATGTTCATGGGCGACAGTATCCACTTACCATCGGGTGAACTGTCGCTTTCTGACGCCTTCTTTCCATAAATATAATTAAAAAAAAAAAACAAAATAATTTGCGTTATAAATAATTTTGTTAAATAAACAGGAAAAAACTTAAAACCTTTAACTGCGCAATTAATTTTGATTAAGACACATAAATAATTGTATGATTTAATTTTTGGATTTATTAAGAGACCTGTTCATTTGTAAATATGGAGAGCAGTCATATGAGACTTTGTATTGATAACGACTCTTTCGAAGCATACCGTCCTAAAAGCAAATAAATAGTCTAGCTAGTCAAATCGGTGTATTTTAATTCCTTAAAGTTCCGAATATTCCGAAGTGTTCCCGAAATAACAAGTTCTTTTTTTATATAAAAAAAGGCGGCAGACGTACATACAGTCCACCTGGTGGTAAGTGAACACTGTCATACATAGACATTTTATGGTGTAACTGTACAATTGTAAAATAAAATAATCGTAATAATCAATTGTAATATAAAATGATGAAGATCTTGATTTCTTTGAGAACAATTGGACACTGTTTGTACTTACTCATTATCTTAAACATAAATATAATTTTCATCAGCATATATTTCTATTAACAAACGACCTATCTTTGACGTAACGACATATCATCAGGATTTAGGTAGTCCAATAAGTTCGCGGCCTTTTTATAGTGAAAATATTAAAGAAATTTTATATTACATAAATATTTATTTAAAGGAATATTGTCGATTTAATTCGACTATCTTTCGACATTTATCCAATCGCTATAATTTTTTTGTGGTTTCGGGAAAAAATAATTTAAATGGTTTATAGACTTCGCTTGAATGTAATTTTACTCCATTTAGAGAATTTTTTAAAGAGCGGAATAAATGGTAATCCGAAGGTGCTGTCTGGACTGTATTAAAACTTCCCAGCCAAAGCCTGTCAATTTTTGTTTAGCCATCAAAGTTGTATGTGGTCGAGCATTGTCATGATGGAAAACTACACCTTTTCCATTAATTTATTTTGGGCGTTTTTCTTTAAGCGCTTGTTACAATTTTACTAATTTCTAACTGTAGACTTCCGAATTAATCATTTGGCCATGTGGCAAAAGCTAGTAATATACAATGCCTTTCCAGTCCCACCATACACATATCATGACTTTGTTCAGAGTGAGACCTGTTTTTGGAACTATTTGCGATGGTTCACCTCGCTTACACCAAGATCGTTTTCGAACACTGTTATCGTAGATGATCCACTTCTCATCGCCTGTTACTAATCTCTTCAGAAATGGATCGATTTCATTTCGTTTAGCAACATCTAGCATATGGAAATTCACCAATTTTCTGTCATTTAAATCATGCGGGACCTAAACATCTAGCGTTTTTACAAAATTCAGTTTATGCAGGTGATCCAAAATAGTTGAGTGGTGAATGCTAAGCTCTTCCGCAATTTGATGACTGCTTATGTGTCGATATGCTTCAATTTTTTCAATGATAACATCAATGTTTACCTTAATAGAACGACCGCAGCGAGAAACATCATTCACATCAAAATTACCAGACCTGAATCGACTGAATCATTTTTTGCAGTAGTTTTAGATAAAGCATCTTCTCCATAAACACCACAAATCTCTTTTCGAGTACTAGAAGCGTTCATACCTTTGACAAAAAAGAAAAATATTCTCCTTATGTTAAAATTTTCTTCCATGTTAAAATTGTTAAAAATAGGAAAAGATAGTACTTTTAACTTGCAATTTCAATTTGCCGCTATTACACAAAAGTCAGCTGTCAAACGGTATATCACTTTTCTGCCAGTGATCAGTGTTGCCAGAAATATAGCACGTTAAAGTCATACGTTCAAAAAGGTCGCGACCTTTTCCGACTATCTATTATTATGAAACGCTGTCAAATGACAATTAGGTATCCACATATAAAGGCATATTTTTGTCTATAAAATGTTCTAGAATTTTCAATGCTGAAAATAGAACTCGAGAAACTCGTGCAACATTCGCACTTCGCCGCACTAAAGCCTTCAGTACCCTCCCTCCCCAGGATGGGTGAGCACGCGACGCCGTTATGCGGCTAAATATAAATATTCAAGTTCCAGTAACAGTGATACCATGTAATAGATACCAGTGATTAGTATAATGGGTGTCGACAGCGCTCCAGCACCGCGGCCATGTGTAAGTATCAGAAACATAACGTACTTGTGATGCAGGAAATCGTTTTAGGATACTTTACAGATGCATTTTTTTGCAATTTACGGCAGTGTGACGTCTGTTAGATGTTATGTTCTGAACAAGTTCTTCAGATTGAGAGCTGAACGACGGCAGACCCTTTTTTACTTTGACATTTATTATCAGGTACCTCTAAAAGCCCCCAAAATATTTAATTCCTTTTACATTTAGTATCACAACTGAGGTATATATTCAAATAAAATATTCTGTTGGCGAATTTTGCATGAGGGATGTATGGTCTTGAAACGCCACGCTGGCCAAGTGAGTTAGCGAGTCCATTCATTTAGAGGTAACGTAGTTCCTCTGTATCCTTTAGTCACCACGAGAAGAGATGGGGTGGTGCTATCCCATAGCTGGCCGACACCACACGACCAATCTTGGATGATTGTCAGCTAATTCTTTAAAAAAAAATACTAAAAATAAAATAATAATTCTTTAAAGTCAAAATAAGTCAAATCCTATAAATAAGTCAAAACAATTATTTTCTATCACACTTCAGCTATCGATAACGGGCATTAATTACAAACGTTAACATTGATAAAATCGAAAACAACATTTGAAACATGTTTCAAACATTAGATTGTTTCAAGGATAAATTTTAACAAGAGACTTCTATGAATCTGATGTCTATAAATTTATATCATAATATATTGGCGATTATAAAGGGTATTGGAAAAGGAGATCGTTGGAGATGCCGGGACGACCCAAATACATACTCTTATCTCACGCAGTGTCCTCAAAGTGTACTAGTTCCAGGAACATACTATATAGGGATATACTTACCATCAGCCTGTCTTTTAACAGGAGAGTCTTATATCAAAAACATAAAAGACATATTAGTTTGTGTGATATTGTGTTGTCTAGTGGAAGTTGTGTGCCTAGTTGTGTGGAAGTGGGGATATCTTTTTTTTTCTTTTAATATATGGCAATAGCGCAATTAGCACATTGTGCCAGTACGAAAGTTTCGTTTCTTAAATTTATAGCAATTATGCCAGTGCCGAGTATTCTTCCTAATCAAAATTCAAAACACATCTTTCCTATCTCCAGTCCCGTTGAGTAAAGTGATACTCAACGTATTATGTGTAAGTATGAGTAAAGTGATAGGTCTACTGAAGTCGAAAAGGAAAATTCTTTTGCTTTTATTTGATTAAGAGAAATATTACGAACAAAAGACACTTTAAAGTTTAATAAGCTATCACTGTTAAACCACAAAACCCACAAAAGACAAATTTTATAATAATTAATATATCGATTTGAGAATAATTAAGCACACAAAAACCCGACTTCACTTCTTGAGTTCCCGCCAAAAAGAAAACATTTGCGTGTTTGTTTGGTATTTGCGAGAAAAGCATATCGGTTAATTTCATAAAACATAAAGGAGAATAGAGAAAAATCACGAAATAGCTGCTTCATAACTTTTTTGAAAGAAAAAAGTTAAACACCCAACTGGCATAAATTTGTGATTTATCATTCTGTTCCGAATTACGTTTCCAAGTAAGTCTATAATGAATGACTTGTCCATACAATTAAACCCTAACTTTAGTACTATAAATGCAAAATTGATTAATTTGTTTGTCACAATTGAAAGAATCTTTGCCATCGGCAAACGAGAGGAGAGAGATATATTCAAGAGATTTTAACATAGGATATCCCGGTTAATCAAGTGATTTCCTTTGGAGAAAACAAAACTTAAGCAAAATATACTAATAAACTGACGGCAACAGCTAGGTAGTACTTAGTACCTACTGAACAAAAACAATGTATAAAAGCAAAAGGATGTAAGTAAGTGACGACGCTACATAGCGCTACAAAACAATAAATCTTTATATTCCGAGCTAAAAGTATTGCGTTTGATCGTAGATGATATACCAACATAGTTCAAGTCAGCTCACGCGCCAATGGACAGCCGTGTTTATCGCAGAACCGACTATGACTTTTCCTTACCACGTAAAAGTAGTCTGGAAGAAATCGCTTTAGCGATAAGGCTGCCGGTTGTACTTCTAATTACTTGTACTTTGTATTACTCTGTATGTTTTTGGTGTACAATGGAGTGTAGGGTAATATGCTACAAGTGTATGCGGTCCGCAATATATGAATGAATGAAATTAACAAACTTCGGTTGTCTTTTGAACGCCCTTATATGCGAACTTAAGATAAAATTTCAGAAAACCATTCATCAGAACTACTAAGAAAGGTTTTTGATTTTAGCAGCTTTTGTAAAAAAAAACAATGATTTTAGTGTGCATAACATGTTTATTAGAAGTACAATACGTTCCACTCAAGTTTGCCGGTGCGCGGAATGTAGTTCCTCTCCCCGAACCACTTACCACACCGCTGTGTCGCCCTCTTAGTACCATCTTCAACGTCATCGTGACCGCGTGTATTTTTAATGTTTGCCTGTTTTTTAATTTGTTATATTTTTCAGTTAGTTTTGTTGAGTTTTAATTGAGTGACGTCACAGCGTCAGTGGCAAACCCGAGTAAAACAGTTTGTATCTACATTGTTCGTTCTTAATAATAAAATGAGTAAACTCGTCGATCTTCTAATTTCGTTACATGGTGCTCGAGTCTATTTTTGTTTCGAAATAGGGTGTGTCTAAGATGAGTCATCATGAGATAGCAGGAGTGCGCACGCGCATTCTTATGGACACTACTTACTTTTCTGAACTCTTATAATATTATAATAGGTATGTTTTAGAAGACGTGCCAAGAGGGACATAAACTCAAGTCTATTTATTTGCATCACCCGAATAATTCACAAGTATATATGAAAAAGAATTAAACATTACATTAGGTTGATTTTTTGTAGATATTTCGCCATTTCTTAAATTTTTATCTTTACGTAAAAAATCCAACCGAAGTAAGATATCGTAAACCTTCTCATACAAATTCTCATTCATACAAAAAGACAATTAGAGAAAGAAACAGTGAAGAGAATGAATTGGAAACCAAAGAAATCACTCAAGAATAAGGAGAAAATGTGTTAAGGAATTGGCTGGGTGCAAAGAAATTTATGGGGACCAATAATAGAAGATGGGATCCAATGCGAGTTTTGTATAGAATGGTGGTATTATAAGTATAATTCCTGTATAGAAATTGGGTCATAGAAATCTGATTTATACCGGTAAATGTAGGTACTTGCGCACCGTGCACACTGCTGGGGACCGTTGTGCGTACTCTTGTGGAATAGCAAATGTAAGAGTGCTCAAATATATCGATTAATTAATTAATCATAAATAAAACACGTGATTGATTTTAGATATACTGTACGGAAGTTTAATAACGCGTCTTTAAAACAAACGTGTTACAATGCATTCAAGTCTTCGGTCCCCGGGCCAGAGGGCATCCCATAGGGATAAAGTACTAAATATTAATAAAATTAGTAACACTAAATTACTAATAGTCTTTGTTGTAGGATAAAAGTTATAATGCCATACTACGTGACCTATCGGCCGCTAATCCCGCCAAACGAGGCGATTAGGGGATTATTGGCACAAATAACCAACAAATATACAATAAATTATCTCTAGGAGTTTATTTTATTGCTTAGATTTTCCCTGTGTATTATTCTTGTATAGAATTGGTACAAGCTACTGCATACAAGCAGTATATGGTAAAGTCTAGTTATATGTAGGCAAATTACATTAATTATGGCCTTAAAACGCCAGGCTGACCAACGCGGGTTGGCGAGTCCACTGTTTTAGAGGTGGTGAAGTTCTTCAGCGCTTGTGGTATGTGGTAGCTGCTAGTGGCTTTGTCATCCTTTTACGGCACACACGGGAACGGGTGGAGTGGTGCTATTCTATATTTATGCTATTCTGGTAGTGAGCTTAATGATAAAATAAAGTAAATGAACAATTAATAAGTGCAACAATCAAGGGCGTCGCAGTTGTCCCACTCTAGAGATTCGAAAAAAAATGTATTTGTACCTACAATTCATATTTCTCTCATCCTCTCTCATCTTGCCCCCTCCCCCCCTGGCCCATTGGCTGGCGACGCCCTTGGCAACAATGCAATAAAATTAATTTTGTGACTATAATGTTTTCAATAAGTTGCCCAATAACATAGACTTATTTTGCACCAGCACAGCATTAGTAAGACGATCACTTGTTACGTATAACATCACTTGTTACGTATGACATCACTTGTTACGTATGACATCACTTGTTACATATGACAGCACTTGTTACGTATAACATCACTTGTTACGTATAACAGCATTTGTTACGTATAACAGCACTTGTTACGTATAACATCACTTGTTACGTATAACAGCACTTGTTACGTATAACAGCACTTGTTACGTATAACATCACTTGTTACGTATAACATTTATATTTGTTGTTGTATCTAGATTAATATTTCAAACTTAGAGCTTCAGTTTCGGAAGCTTTGTTGACCACTTTGACCTTTTTTATGGAAGAAGGTTGCAGACTACCATACAGTCGACCTGGTGGTGAGTGGATACTGTCGCACCCGTGAACACCCGCGGTGCATGCCAATATCAGTCAAGAATGACAAACATTGGTACGCCCCTGGATGCGCTGCCTACCTTTGGAAATTTAGGAACGTAATTTCAAATAAGTTTGAGAAGCTTCCTGATTATCATGTAATGAGGTACTTCTGAATAATATTAGGACGAGCGCTTCCGTAGTGTTGAGAAATAGTTACTTTAGTAGATTAATAAAATAAAATTAAGTGTAAATTGTGTTTTTTTCTGATTCTTATAAAATGGAGTTTCGTTAGAAAATGCCATCGTCTTCATTTCCTTGGTAATAATCACTGAAAATTTAATTATTCGAAACTTACTCGTAGTTATTTCAAATTTGTTTGTATACTCTACCGTGTACGCACACAAAGTCGCGGGCACTGTTAATAATGTGCGTTTTGCTGATATCTCATTTTCTCTTCTAAGTGTTCCTTCTCTTATCCAAAATATCCAATTAATAACGCCTCTATGACATTTATATATTCCGGTTGTGATAAACAGATATGACATTTATCTCAATACTGAACGACCTTTACCTATCGATTTTGTGGCGACACGATACGAATGGCAACATGATTTCCCTCTCGCTTATCACGAGAGAAAACCATTTTATCTCTATAAAAATAATTGTATTGTTTATTTATTTATTTTTAATTCACATTAAACATGATTATACATGTTGATGGATAAAATAATATAAAAAGTACTCATATTTCGCCTGTGAAAGGCAAGTGATATTATAGTTACAAAAGTCTAATACTAAAATTTATCTTTTACTATATAAATACTCCTTAACACTATAGATATTATGGGCAGATAGTAATTTAACTATTAGTTTATATGTGACTCTTTGATGTTATTTGGTAATTAATTAAATATTTTAAAAGACATCACTAAACATGGGGTGTTGGACAATACAAATCTATTTGGATATCGCCTGCCGCGCGGTAAACGTCTTTTGCGCGTGAATAATTTTCATTATTCACTTTGAATAATTTTCTGTGAATATGTTTTCACAAATATATAAACATTTCACTTATTTCCTTTACTTTTTACCTAAAATAAGTTTATTGCGCCGCCAACTACGTATGTATGTTCTGTATATATCCATATCAGCCTATAGCAGTGAGAACTGCTGGGCGCAGGCCCCCCTAGTAAATCAGAAAGGAGTGTCGGTCCATTATCTATCACGCGGGCCCAGTGTGGATTAGAGTTTTCTCAGAATGTTGTCCCTCTCCACTGTGCTGGTAATAATGTTTAAAAATCTTTACCAGTAGTACGGACCGAGGGTTTTAATAAACGACTTCACGATTGTGAGTCGACTATGAATACTAGATTATCACCACTGTATCTTCTGATTTTGTTGTCTTCTGATCAGCCTATAACGTTCCACTGCGGGACACGGGCCTCCCCTGATAAATCACGAGGGGTTTCGGGACGTAATCCACCACGCGAGCTCAGTACGGATTGGTGAAAACACATACTCCAAATTTGTTTTATACATAATATACTTTATTGTACACACGAAAAAAATTAAAATAGTTATAAAATACTCATGGGATTTCTACCGGCACCTCTATTTTATCTCTCCAGCATGAGAGTTTTCTCACGATGTTTTCCCTCACCGCTTTTGATCTACGCATCCCATTTTAGAAACTATAACACCATGGATGTCGTAAAAGGCGACTATAGGATGAAGCGGGCGCCACAGGCCCTGAGGAACTACATCACCTCTACTCGTAAACGAATGGACTCGCCAACCCGCCTGGCTAGCTTGGCGTTCTAAGGCTAGCTTCATATATCCCTAATGCGCACGTCACTTGGCCAGCAGTGGATACTGATACTTGTCGCATCGCATTTTCGAGGCACTATTATTATTCGAATGGGAGTGCTGAAATTTCCTGAAACATGTAACTTGAACAAAGTCGGAGCAAACACCTAGCTTTCCGATATCTTAAAATAAAAACCACATTTAACGCAGGAAATTCACACGCTGAATATGTTCATGGGATAATGGATCGTGTTCCATGTTTTGGATATACAAGTATATATTGACACGCAGATGTTAAGTAAACCAACAATGCTCCGTTTATTTTCATCGACTATCGGGATTTATTTGCATAGACCGCGCTCAAGTTAGATTAAATTGCTGATGGGCTGAATAAACTCCTTCTCTGTGGATGTTTATTTGTGTATCTGTGATTGGAGCAGAATCTGATGGTGCACAGTGTGCTAATAACTCCAGAATCGGACGCTATTTTTTTTTTCTTATATTGGGACGCTCTTTCTTATTATTTATCTTATATTTCTTTCTTATATACATATATACGCGATGGGGGTGATGGTTTCAAATGCAAAGGTAAAACTCTCGTGTGCCAATTTCGCAGAGTTTTCTAGTAAAACCATTGTTGTTATTGATAGATGAATCTGTCTAACCATCGTCTTGTCCGTTCGTTATTCTTCTACACACACCTAACTTGTTTTTATTGTATATATTCCAAGAATATAACCACACATGCGCGAATCTGAAAAAAAAAAGCACTTGTTTGTCTGACTGCAAAATCCAATCACAGGAGATCCCATGTAATACCGATTTGAAACCATTTTCGCAAATTTAATATTTTTTTAAATTAGACTCTCAGATGAAATGCGGTATGTAGTGGCGTTCAGTGGAAATTATTTCGCATTGTGTAATGCACTCCAATATTTCGTTCTTGCTTCATAGGCATTATTCTTGCCTCAGTCCTGACTCTTATTGCTCTCTTTAATGGGACCTTACAAGCTGACATCATGTACTGACAGGCTAATACAGTGCTGTTTTCCTATTAATCCGTTGAGCTCGCGTAGTGTATTCGAAACCCTCTCGTGATTATAAAGAGCTTATTGCGACGTTAAACAACACTGTGTACTGAGAGTGTACATATGTTATCAGCCTTTGTAGACTGTTGCTATAATATCCATTGTTCAACCTTGAATGCGTTTTCAAATATGGCTTCTAATGTCGCGACAATGTCATTGCGCCGTCACCGAGACAAATGTCACTTTGAGATTGTAAATTCGCATAAATTATATAGCTTGTAAGCATAGATGAACTAGCGGTTCACTCTAAGCTAATATTAAATAGATTCTATTCGCAGACGTGCTTTAGTACTGTTTACCTTATTTTGTAAGGGATAGGGGTTGTTTTTATTGATCTGAATTGCCTAGGCTGTTACAGGCGGCCCCTCAATTCACAGATTGTTTGTTTCGATTACTCTAAAACCGTTGAGTTACTGTGTACTTGTGAAACTCAATCATCGTAGCACGTGCTACGATGTTTTCGTAGCCGCTACGAGATTCGTAGCGACGGCTACTGAACTTCGTAGACAGTAGTGAATAAATACGATTCTAGGGGTTGAACTAGGTGAATCACAGAACTAGGTTCGTTAACTTAGCTCTGTGGATTTTTTCTCTTCAAAGTGAGAAAATGTAATATAAAAAATATTATAATTAAAAGTGTCATATTTTGATCCACTTTTTTTATAATGTTTTATATTATTTTCTTATTGAAAAAAAAAAACTGTGTTTCTTCCCAAATATAATAAAATAAAATAATAAAGAAAAAAAATATTATATTGTTATTATATTGAATGGATTACTATTACTCAAACCCATGATTCCTTCTCACAATGAAGACATACTGGTATATATATCGTATAAAGCGTTAGTTAGCGTTCATGTAGTTTTCAATCTTCTTCGCCCCCCTACTTTTGTGCAAGCTGATGAGTAACGCCAAAGGTTGACCGACTATGATGGTTGGTATTCCACTTTTAATATTTCTTACACTTTGCAAGGTCGGCATGCCCCCTGGTGTTGCAGGTGTTCATGGGCGGCGGTAACACTTACCATAACGTGCGAACACTTGCTCGTCCGCCTGCCTTCACTATAAAAAAAACTCGTATGCAGAAAAGCTTGCAACTTGTAAGGAAATGGGGAAGATTTTTGCCCAACAGGGTTATATAGTCCGTACCCTCTGTATTGTTGTGGTGATAACAACGTATATTTTATTATTTTTAAGATGACGGACGGCCAAAAGAGCTTTCTACGCCTCAGGCGAATGTTAAAATATTAACATTGAAAACTTTCAGGTCAGTACGCGACCGCAAAAACGCGACCCGGATTCGCGAGCTAAATGGGATTTGCAAAAAATTAGGGCGGGTTCGTTGTAAGCTTACTGAAAACTTGTTTGTAGGACCTTTCAACATAAGTGCGTAAGTAAAGCTATTAAATAATAAGTAAGTAAGTACACTTGCCCACCAAACAAAGTTAAGTGAAAGTGACCCAAAGTTTAAATAAATAGGTATAGCAAAGGTAAGCCTTATCGCTAAAGTGATCTCTTCTAGGCAACCTTTGAGCGATGGAGATGGGAGGAGATGTATGCGAACACAATAAATACAAGAATAATAGGTAGATAGCGCACATATTATAATTACTAAAGAATGTCGGCCAAAGACTGGACGTAAAGAGATTTGTATGAAATCGTCGCACACCGACCACTTTACTAGACCCCCCCATATTATTGCACCTTAATATGAGGGGTCTAGTAAAGTGGTCGTTGTGTGACGATTTCATACAACTCTCTTTGGGTTAGGTCTTGGCTAACATCATGTCAATAAATATATTTATATATACATAAATATTATATACAGTAGGCTCTCCGTGTTGAGCACTTCTATGTTAAGTATCTTTTTCTTTATAGTATAAAACGAAGTAAATTGGTTGGTTTACTTCAGCATCCCATACATTTATTCTTTCTCTTTTAAGCATGAAATTTTCCGTTTGTGACGTCCAAGAACACAGTTTATCGGACCAGATGTACAAATATCCCGAAATTTTATTGAGGGTTGCCGACAAATTCTATTATCTATTGTTTTGTTATTGTGTTTACGGGCACATGTGCTGGCTTTTGAGGATTACAGTTTTTATGCTTTTGTGCGGTACAAAATGTTAGGATAATAATGACTACTGCTAACTTCCTGGGATTTCTATTTTACCTAATGGTTTATTGCTTTCTTTTATAACGCTAATTAGTGCAAGTGTGCAAGTGGCAAATTAATTGGGCAAGTGGGCAAGGGGCAGCTGCGATTGTGGCCACAAACACTCTACTTTCTCTGTTAGGTACCCTCTCTATATAGTATAAAACGTCACGGTCCCTCGAAATACTATATATAGAGAGGGTACTGTATATCCTTTTTTAAAAAAAATCACCACTATAGTTAGCAACAATCATTAAATGTGTCGATTCGGTGATACATCCCCCAGTAGAGCCTCAAAATTTGCCAGTCAGTTAGTGAGGAAACCAGCACAGCTCCCCCGCGCAATCTATACTTCTATATTTATACTAATATATAAAGAGGTAAAATTGTGTATTTGTGGGTATGTTGGGGGTAATATCTGAAACTACTGACTGAACCGATTTCAAAAATTCTTTCACAAATAGGAAGCTACATTGTCCGTGTCTAATATAGGCTATATTTTATTGAATTATTTTATTTGAAAAATAAAAACTCTTATAAACCGAAGCGAAGCGAGGGCGGGTCGCTAGTCAAGTAATAATGCTACCAGATCACCACTGTTAAATATCGACCTTTGATCGAAGCATAATTCACCCGTTAAGTTATGCTTCGATGGAGCTATGCTTTGGCTATTGATCTGTGTTCACACAAAATTGAAATTTTAAAATAAAAATGAGTGTTAAATGAAAAAAATAATTAATTATCATTTAATTTTTAGATTAAGTTTTGATTTAGATTTGATTTTAATTTAATGTTAATTTGGTTTAAATTGTATTATTGTTTTGACATTTTTTTGTATGACAATACATTGTTTATGGAACATTTTCTGAAATAAATGATTTAATATTATGCTCTTGAAAAGATCCAACAAATAGGAGATATACTTAGTACGGAGGCGGGGGGCGACGGGGGGGGGGGGGGGGGGCAGGGCACGGATAAAATGGGATGAAATATAAAATTTTCATCTTCACACTTCTCGTGTTGATCCGCCTTGCTTTCCGTGCGGTCTACAAAACATTGCCAGGAAGAAATCATTTTAGCGATAAGGTCGCATTTCGTACTTCTTAATCACTCACTTACGTAGAGAAAGTAAGTAGTAGATTTTCAAGTAGATCAACTTATTTAGTACACAATATTTTGGGATATAAATTAAACTGTCGAAGGAAAAAGCTACATCAAAAGAGCGTGTCGTATGCGCGCGCCGAATGTCAAACTTGTTTCAAGGTCGTCGGAAAGTGTCGTTCAAGTGAATTTGATAACGCAGCCGTGTGTAACGGCGCGTGGCTCCAGCTCCAGATAGCTTCGATGTCCATGTTGTAATATTAGCTTATTAGGCCAAACAGCGATGCGACAAAAGTAAAATTTTGAAAATATTTAACGCCTTAAATGATTTTAGAAAAAAGGTTACATAAAAAGACATCTTAGGGGGCAGACGAGCATACAGTCCACCTGATGGTAAGTGGATACTGTAGCCCATAGGCATCCGTGATACATGCCAACATTAGTCCAAAATGACAAACGTTGGGACGCCCCCGGGTGCGCTGCCTACATAGGATGCATACTCGTAGGATGCATAGGATGGGAATGGGCTCTGGCACATCTCACTCACTACCGAAACGCGTACAGTACGTACATTAGGGAAATAAGATAAAGTGCGAAATGCAGTACATTTCAAGGTAGTCTTCTGTGAGGGAGGGGTAACGTGGCCAGTCGAGTGCGCCCAGCGGCTGTAGGATTGCAGCGTGCACCCTCCCCCTCATATAAAGCATGTATACATTATAATGCCATTATAGTTCCAGTTTTTAATGTTTGCGAATCATAAACCTTTGAGCGTTAGACTACGACAGCGCAGCGCAGCGCTGACGCAGCGTTCGACGCTCATTATTTTTACAACACCACTTCACTTGTTTCAATAAAAGGAAAAGTTCATCGCGTCTGACAAGGACAGGTATACTTTAATGATTGATGGATTATTATGAGACAGAAGTATTTCAATTAGGTTATTGTTTGAAGGATCAATATAGTATTGATGCTGCGCAGCCATTCGCTGTATATTGTATGACTAGCGACCCGCCCTCGCTTCGCTTCGGTTTATAAGAGTATTATTTTTTAAAAATTTCAAAATAAGATCTAGCCTATATTAGACACGGATAATGTAGCTTCCTATTTGTGAAAGAATTTTTGAAATCGGTTCAGTAGTTCCAGATATTACCCCCAACATACCCTACATACACACAATTTTACCTCTTTCGTATGTGTTGTATTGTATGAAAAGTAAAACACAAAGTAAATACGAACTAAAAGTAAATAAAGTAAAACTAAATACGAAAAACAAAGTTACATTGTTAAAGATAAAGTGAACCTAATGCTTGGGTTTTTTCTCAGCCGTTTTAACTGTGGGACGACACCTTCCCGTAGCAAATCAGTAAAGGGCTTCCAGTCACAATCCATACGGGCTTAGTGCGGATTGGTGGGGACCTAGCTTGGGGTGTTCCAATTTTTTTTTAATTCTAGACGATTCGAGATAGCGATATTTTTTTTAAATAACCTATATTTTTTAAATATTCATTTCTAAATTCTTTTTTACATATTAAAAAAGAAACATTCCAAATGTCCGCAAAATCAAAACCTTTATTTGCTTTTACTATAGTTGGGTAAATCATAACTTTGGTAAATTATTTACTTAGTATATCTCGACTAAGAGTGATTGATAGTCGATATGTAATTTTATTACATATCGACTGGATCTATGTATCGGTTATGTTCAAAGATGAGTCAAATCTATTCGGTAGTTCACAAAACTATTTTTGGTCTATACCAATCAATCTTGCATCTTTTCAAAAGCATCTTATCTTTTGCAATCTTTTTCAAAAATGCAAAAAAATTCATCGCCTATATGTATAAGTAATATGTAGGTAGGGCTCGTAAACTTCCTTCTAAACATTTGTGACGGTACATTTGACAACAAATTGTGACGTAATTTGAGCAAAGAGACATTGGTATGGACTTATTTTATTTATTTATTGCGTACATTATGTTCTAGATTTACACCAAATACGTTTAAAACCAAGTATAGGTACGTCGAATGAAAGGTAAACGGTGCAAGTCATTTAACTATATGACAAGGGTCTAGGTATTGACTATTTGGTCTAGGGTAATTACCCTAGACCAAAGATCTGTGCTAAAGTTAAATATTTAAATAAAATTGTCTGTTTCTTTTGTATATACGGTCTCAAAATAAAACGTATAGAAAGTGGTGTACGAGTAATGTGTGAAGTTAAACTAACAAGTGAAGGGTTTATTTTAGTAATTATAGATATATGTATAATTATATAAATGCAAAAATATATTCATGTTTTTATGTAAAGTATAAATGAAGTATATCTATTCATTATATAAGTTTTATATATTTTATTATATCAAATATTAATAAATATTTTTATGGACTGTGATTAAGATTTTTCAACTTATATTTTGTTGTTTCAAAATTCTGTTTAAGCAGGAACAGGGTCTAACATGTGATTATTAAGATAAAATAATATTTTTTAAAAGATTTCATTAAAGAGAAGTACGTTTAGGAGCTAGATTAGGTTTAGGTTTACGTTAGGACTTTTAGTCATTGGAAGATTTGATTTTGGACTCATACCAACCCCTACTTTCATCGTGTGCACGTGGCGTTGATTATGACGTCAGAGCCGAGGGTCAAGAGCGTTCAGTGACAAAAGGCCATAAGGTTTATGCTTTTAAACGCAACTTAAACTCCTTTGTTCGACGTTCAAATACGGTCGTCGTTGCTTTTCTATTCTTAAGCACTTCAGGTATTTGCTAAATAAAAGAATTGTTCAGTGGGTGAATGTTTTAAGAATTTTCTAATGTCTGCAGAATGCTTTTGAATTTTTTTAGAAAACAGTCTGAGTACCTAATCTTATTTGTACAGTTGGCAATGTTAAAGGGATGGGATTTTTTTTTTGTTTTTTTATATGGATGCGGACCGACGAGCGAACGATCCCACGTGATAATAAGTGTTACCGCCGCCCATGGACACCTGCAACACGAGGGGGTATGCTGGTGCGCCGCCGACCTTGCAAAATCTTATTCACAGCTTTCTTGAAGAACATATCGTATCGTAGCTTAATGGAAAGACTTCTTGAGGCATTTAATGGGATATAATCCCATGGGATTTATAATATTTATATTAATGGGATGATATTTGTTTATATTTGTAATGGGATAATAAATGGGATTTATATTTGTTTCGGATCCGTAACCAGCTCTTGTACGCTAAACACGGGCCTCCTCTCATACGCGAGGAATGTCTGGCCTTAAAGCGGGTGGTCAAGCGGGTTCGTGAGTTCACTCTCTTAGATGTCGTGTAGTTCCTCAGGGCTTTGATATCCTTCAGTCGCCTTTTAGGACACCCACGGGAATCGATGAGGTGGAGATATTCTAAAATCGGCCGACATCACACGGCCACGATTGCGTAACCAGCCCAGCGTAAGATTAGCATCTTACGCTGGGCTGGTTACGTTTACTCTTCATAGTTGCCGTTAATATGGCTAGGAAAAAATCCTACCTCGTGCAGATCATGAGGTACTTGAATGCTCCCGAAATTGATTTGTTTGAAGATCTGCACAAAAACTTACATTTCCATAGATAATTTATCAAATTCAATAGAAAATTAACTAAATACGAGTATGGGCATGGAGATATTTGAGTTTGCGATGAGTTGAAGAGCTCTTTCTACTTCTGTCATTCACGCTTGATTGTAATCCCAGTAATATTATATATGCTAAAGTTCGTATGTTTCATACCCAATCACATCGAAATACAAAGAACGATAATAAGAGCTTGTTTTATAGTATTACAAAACGATGACGTCATTGTTTTACATTACGATCCTTTTCTAATTCTTTATGTCAGTCAGCTATTTGAGTTTTTATTTCACGGATTAAATTCTGGTATTAAATTTCATTATAAGATTTCATTGTAAGTTTCATAATTGTAAGTCATGTATTGTTGGATTGTAAGTCTATTGTTAGAGCCATTATATCTTATTAATCTTATTATAGGAACTTGTAAAATTCTTGACTATCTATTATTAGAATATTTGTTAAAAATAAGGCTTTAGTATACAATATTAATAATAAGATATTTATAGAAAATTCTGTCATGTTAAAATTATACACAACTCTTTACGAGTACTTACCTTATATAGGCATAAAAATAACATTCTTGACGTCATGAAAATATTTCTCTTAAAAGGATCTTTTGAGGTTTCGGTCGTCGCCCTTTGGTCGGAATATAGGTATAAATAGTATGGTATCTTCACAATAAACGCACAATTATAACTCACGCATACAGTTGTTGTGAATACTCATACACCTCATCGTGTTCTGTGATCGTTGGAAAGCATTCCTATTTGTATATGTCTATCGTTATTAAGGTCATTAAGGCATATTAAGGCCTTACCTATGAAATTGCCGTTTGTTCATAGTGGCCACTTCTAACTTAGTTATCTTCCGTTTGACATGGAATTCCGAATTCAAATTAATTTCAATTTAAAGCTTTTTTCGTTTTCAAAATCAAATTAATTCATTTGCTTTGCGTCAAACTAATTTTGCTTAGATATCGTCGTGTTTGCGACCATGGGAAAGTAATTCGCATCCGTCCGTCGTGAGTTCCGTTCCGTTGTGGCGACCACGCAGCACAGATGGCACGCAATATCAATGATGTGTACGGACCAAACACCGAAAACGAACGCACGGTGCCTTTGATCTTTTCCGCTCTGGAAATTTCGACCTCAAGAACAAGCCCCGTGGACGACCGAAGACTAAAGCAATAATGGAAGCGAATTTATCTCAAACCACGTCCGAGTTAGCAGCAACCTTCGGCGTAAGTGACAAAACGATATTTAATCATTTGTATCAAATGGGGAAAGTGCAGAAGCTCGGAAAGTGGGTACCGTATGGGATTAATGAAAGTCAGTTGCAAACAGGCGTCGCTTACTTATCGTAAGCGTTCCGTCACAATGGTTCAACCCAAGAGACATCCAAACAATGTCCCAAATGTAAGCTGAGTCAAAAGAAGCTCACGGTGACTGTATGGTGGTCCTGTGCCGGTATTATCCACTACAGCTTCTTGAGATCTGGCACAACAATTAATGCAGATGTGTACTTTGAAGAACTGCAAACGATGATGGACAAGCTCGCTATCAAACAACCGAGTCTGGTCAATTGCTCTAGTCCACTGGTTCTGCATGGTAACGCTTGCCCCCACACTGCTCGATAGATAGTCTCAAAGTTACAGGAGCTTCGACTGGAAACTCGCCGTCAGCCACCGTACTAGCTAGATTTTGATCCTGCTGATTTTCATTTTTATCGGATTTGGATAACGTTTTACAGGGGAAAAAATTCAATTCCGATGAGGCTGTAAAACGCCTTCAGAGAATTCATCGATTCCCGTCCCCGGCAGTTTTATAGCAGAGGCATCAATCAACTGCCATTAAAATGGCTAAGTGCGTTGATAATAATCGACAATACTTCGATTAATTAGATATCTAATTTTCATACAAATAAAATGATTAGATTTTTTCCATATGAAACGGCATTTACATAGATAAGTATCTACTACAATCAGCCTGTCTCTCTATAGCTGGATATAGGCCTCTCCCAAGGATCGCCATCACATACGACCTGCGATTCTTTTCATCCAGCTACTAACGGCAAACTCGTTTATGTCGTCAGTCCATCCAGCCAGAGCGTATCCCACGCTTTCTGGTACATGGTATTCATTCGAGATATCATCTACCCCATCGGTTGTCGGACCCGCGGTAAAAATGACCCGCCCATTACCACTTAAGCAAGCTATGTGAGCTTCTAGAAATATTTTTTCAACGAAAAGGAGAATGGAGGGGAAGTGGAGGAGGGACGATCACACCTCATACTCTCTCTGCTTACAAAACTGTATCAGTACGTATCTCACGACTGCTGTTGAATATAGGTTTCCCTCAAGACGTGTCACCACTCACGAACTCTTATCATCCACCCATTACTAGTGACTTTCTTATTTTTTTTTTATTTTTTTTATAGAGGACGAGCAAGCGGTCTCACGTGATGGTAAGTGTTACCGCCGCCCATGGACACCTGCAACACCAGGGGGTATGCGGGCGCGCCGCCGACCTTGCAAAATCCTATTCACAGCTCTCTTGAAGAACCCCATGTCGTAGTTTAATGGGAAGACCTCTTGAGGCAGTTCGTTCCACAGCCTACGGGTTCGCGATATAAAATAATTTTTGGACCGAACAGTACGCGACACCTCCGTATCTAGGAAATGCGGATGGACCGCACTTCTATGACGGGAGGTGCGGTTGTAGAAACCCGAGGTGGGAATTATATTGAACAATTCTTCAGAGCATTCCCCATTATACAGGCGGTAGAACACACAGAGAGACGCAACGTCTCTCCGAACGCTGAGGGGCTCTAAACTGCCCGTGAGAGTGGGATCGTTGACAATACGAACAGCACGTCGTTGGATGGAGTCAAATGGGTCCAATTGGTATTTCGGTGCGCCGGCCCAATTATTTCAAAGGAAGTGTTAATGTAATCATTAACACTTTAAAATATTTCTGGTTATCAAATTAAATCCCGGTGTTGTTGAGTCTATTTTAGGGGGTAGGCTGCTACGTGATTTGCTGGGTCGTTGCTATTTTGTATCTTTGGAGCTGACAATTAATTTGCAATTAATTCACAGAAGACTACCTTGAATTGTACTGAATTGAAATGTGCATTTCCCACTTTATCGTATTTCCCCAATGTACGTACGTGTTTCGGTAGTGAGTGAGATGTGCCAGAGCCCATTCCCATCTCTTCCCATTTTCCCAACCCTTTCTCCAAATCCATTCCTATGTGTCCAAAGGTAGGCAGCGCATCCGAGAGCGTGCCAACGTTTGCCATTTTGGACTAATGTTGGCATGTATCACGGATGTCTATGGGCTACAGTATCCACTTACCATCAGGTGGACTGTATGCTCGTCTGCCGCTTTCGTCAATAAAAAAATAAATAATGTGTGTTAAGCTATTTATTCATTTTATCAGTTAACATGGATCCATAATGTGTTAGTAATATAGAAGTGCTTTACAAACTACGAGTATGTTTGAGAATGCATTTCATTCATCTCTGCAGTCGATGATTCGATGATGTTTGTCAATCATCGAAATGTCTATCAAGTAGTTGTTTTACTCGATCAACGTATTTTATTGATTTCGCTGTGGATTTGTGTTAATAAGTAAATAAATTCGTGGCGTTTCAAATAGTGTATTCGGCCTACCGTCATATTGTGGTTTGGGTTTCAAAAAATGATCTCCCAGAGGTGAACGACTTCTAGGGACGACTTAAATCTTTTACTGGGGGATTACTAATGGGGCGCCTATAAAGCGGATTTACGGCACTGTAGGACAGTAAAGAGGGATATTATTTGTGGTTTACGATACATTTCGCGGTCTGACAGCAATTAGGGCCAATTGATGGGACAATGAAAGGTCATTATCATTTTTTAAGGTCTGTACACATGCAATGGTTATGTATTATCGTTTTATCGTTGATGTGTGCTGATGAAAATAATCAACATTTCATTCCATTTGATGACTGAATCATGGCGTTTTAAGGCCACACATTCCTCATAAAAGGATGTATGACCAGAATGTATGGCCGAAGGTTGGCGCGTGGACAAATGCACGGCTTATCTCTATCTACATTTAGGGTTGATTTGGGACAAGGATTGAGAATAATGGTAATGAGAACTTTTCATCATTCAAAGAAGTAAATTCTTCCTTTGATTACAAATGTTGTTTTACTAAAAGTTCGAGTAAATCCCGAATGTACACATTCACAGGTATACTTATTGATTGAACAGAGCACTTTATTAGGGACAATCCGATTTGTGAGTGATCTGGAAGGCGCATAATCAAATTCGGTACAAAAACAGTTTTAGTCTATATTTTGATTAAGTTCGTAAACGAGCTAAAACGATTCAATAGTTTCCAAGGTACTTAAAATGGTTTAAACTTAAAAAGATACCGAATAAAATTTGACGTTTATACATACAAGTCATATGTCGTTGGATAGGGCTCGTAAAGCTCTACAATTTTGTTTAAATGCCTTTTTCTAAAACAATCCACCTTCAGACTGGCGATTGCAATCGGCGTATTTGAAGTCGATTAGAAACTATATTTGTTCTTGTACTTGTATCAACTTATAAAGATCTACTGCAGGGCACAGGCCTCCCCTAGTAAATCACTGGGGGGGGGGGGGGGGGGGGGCGTAATCCACCACGCGGGCCCAGTCAGGTTTGGTTGATCACATATTCCATATTTTAGTTTATTCTGGAGCATGCGGGTTTCCTCACGATGTTTTCCCTCACCGCCGAGCTAGTGACAATTTTGAAAAATCCATAGGATCTTAAGTAGAAACTCAGTAGTACGGACCGAGGATTAGAAACTCACGATCGCACGAATGTGAGTCTAGATGCCCCTAGAATACACTAACTACGATTTATCAACTAAGTAAAGATCGCGTGACATGACCCAGACACGCGACATTTTATGGATAATTGCAATGATTATTTAAGGGCCCATAAATGTAGGTGGTACCAACATCTCGTTTCGTCTAACGACTGTATCGCCTGACGTTTACAGCTTATCTAGGTTGGATTCGTAGAATGCTAATTAGTTGATCAGACCTGTCTGCTGAGCTAAAAGCCTTTGGTTTAATTCCGAGTCAACATGACACTCCTCCTCCCATAGTTTTGTCATTGTCAACCCTTCCGTTGTTATACGGTCCGAATCGCGCTAGAAGGAGTATATTCTATACTGTGTATACTTTTTCGGGAGCGGATTTGTTCTACCTCTTTACAATTTCTTGTCTATTCCAGTGTCAAAAGTTGACAGCCAAATACATTTCTCCGAGATCTGATTATTTTATATTTACTTATGTGAGTCTAGAACACGCGACACTGGGAATCTCAAAGCTATATTTATTTATATGTGTGGCGTTATTTATATAATTAACTGTAGAGCAGGTAATAGTCTAGAAGTATCTATTCGCGACTTATATTTGTGAATTTTATATTCCAAATCGGGTCTGAACGCCTATAATAAAGGTAGGTATTTGTGCACCTTTTGTTCCTACTCGACGTTTAGGCACGGGTTACACCAGCCGTGGTCATGAGCAGGTCTCGAGTAGAAGAGGCGGGTAGTCGAGGATGGGAGCTGCGAACAGTTTTATCAACTACCCACATTTGATCTGAAATGAAAAAAGACAGAACATTGGCTTTATTAGATGTCAAAATAATGGTTAGAGAAGACCGTTCCTTATCCCACACTATTTATAGAAAGTCAACACATAGTGACAGATACCTGGATACCTCCGCACATCATCGTCCTCGACACCTGCAATCCGTCGTTGCTACATTAAGGCTAGGTTCACATGACGGCGCGGTACCGCGCGAACGACTCAGCGCGCGGTACAAGATTCAAACTAAACAGTGTAATTGTCTACATGACCGCCCAATACCGCGCGGTTCGCGGGGCTCCGCTGGCAAGATCTTGTACTGCGTGGTGCCGCGTGCGCGCGGTTCAAGTTCTACAAACCTGTATCGACCTTTTCAGTTGATCCGCGCGGTTTGAGTCGGACAGACCCATAGATTGTAAAAATGAGCACCGAAAACGATATTATATCTATCGATTTACTTATCGATGAAATTGATGAAAGAGATGCTATTTGGAATCTTAACTCTTAAGGAATATTCAAATAAAATAATTAAAAAAAGGTCGTGGGAAGAATTAGTTTTAATTTTCTGCAGTGATTCTGAAGAAAAAAATAAAAACTTGAAAGAAGAAACTCTTTCACTTAAAAGCGAGTGGAAGATTGCGATTGCGGAGGGAGAAACATCTTGAGGTTAATAGACAGCCAGCATTTATGCCATACGTGAAAGGAGTGACGGACAGAGTTGGAACAGTATTGAGAAGATACTCCATTAAAACTATACATATACTTTGTCCTCCAACTAGCGAAAATCTACGCACACCCGAACCCTTCTCTCACAGAAGACTACCTTGAAATGTACTGCATTTCCCACTTTATCAAATTGTCCAATGTATGTACGGGTTTCGGTAGTAAGTGAGCTATGCCAAAGTCCATTCTCATCGCATCCTATCCTATCTCTCCCCATTTTACCAACCCTCCTCTAATCCTTTAAATCTCCAAAGGTAGGCAGTTCACCCGTGGGCGTGCCAACGTTTGTCATTCTGGACTGATGTTGCCATGTATCGCGGATGTCCATGGGCGACAGTATCCACTTACCATCGGATGGACTGTCAGCTGGTCTGCCGACTTCAGTTTATAAAAAAATAACCATGTACTTATTTACTGATTTTATTAATACCTATGGTAAACACACTGCTTACTTGACAAGTATAAGTATTTGCCGTAAACCACGCATCGGTTGACATCTTTACAAAGTAATTTATCAATGCACGCGACAGGATTATGCTAATTAGACTATGATTCACGAACGGGTTCCTGTTCATAATTTATGGTCAAATGCTAAGCGTTTGTATTATATAGTAACATTTAGTAATGCAACGCGAGCTAATAAGTACTGAATTAATCATAGCTTTGACTAATATTATTACAACTATGGTTAATATTAGTCATAACTTTGTACCTCTGTGTCATAATATGCAGCGGCGTGTGGTGTCCGCCGCCTATAAAATAGCACCACAAACCGAGGTTAACATAACGGCTTCCACACGCCCTGAGTTACTTTACTACCTATAAAAGAGTAGATTCGCCAACCCTCTTAGTCAGCGTGGCATTTTGAAGCCATACATCCCTCATGCACAAGAGTTCATGAGGGATGTATGTATTGACTATCAGTGGATAGTGAAAGAGCTGGTTGCATTGTATTGTACCGCTACCTTATACCACTTATAATATTATACCTTTATACTACACTGTAAGTAATAAATAATAATTATACAAGTGGTATCTCAATATCTTTATGTAGGTATTTTTAAGTAAATTTCGTTTGTTGCAGCTGCAAATTGAGGCGGGCGCTGGCGACGGGCCGGGTCCGCCCAACAACAACTCCAACGGCGCCGTGGCCAATCCGCCGAGGGACGACAACCACAATCCCCCGCAACCGGCCTCACCCCGCGCACCCCTCACATCTACTGGTGAGTCGAGACTCTTCTGTGTTTAGCACAAAATTTTACTTTTGTTTCGCCGGCGTGCTCGCTATCCCACAGGAACCTTTCTTTTGTAGCCTATGACTTCTGCCCGCGGCTTCATCCACATGCTCACTATCCCACAGGAACCTCAGTTTAACACGATGCGTGAAAGCATTTCAAACAAATAAACAGACTTCGTTTCTTTTTTATATATTACTACCTGTGCCCGCAATGTTGTTCGCGTTGTTTATAGTGATTTCCATGGGAACTCTGTGATTCATCTAGATAAAAATTCGTCCAGCAGTTTTGCGTGATGTATCTACAGTTCGACTCCACAAAGAGATTTTTTTAAGGAGATTTTTTTCATGCGAATATTCACAACGTTTTATTGTTTACGCGACTGTACTAAAATATTACACAAACATTTACCATTCGAAACGATCTCAAAAAGCACTCGGTATAACACCGATATTACTTAAATCAATTTGCGACGAGTAACCGTTGATTCTCCTTATTTGCCCGCACGTGGAAGAGTGACGTGATTGAAGGCAATAAAAGATAAATAAAGATAAAAGAGAAACCGCGTTTGTGTTTGTTTGAGAGCGCCAGTCACTCATCGTTAACTGGCGCTTTGAAGCGTCCTTGAGCCGTAATTCTTTGCTAGCAGTGACGAAGATAATATGTTTTAGATGTCTTCAGAAGGATTGAACGCAAAATTTACTTTTGCGCTAGCTCAGCGAATCTAAAAGTTATTGTTATAAAAGCAATAACACGCTTTGTATTCTCTTCTGTAAACATTTTAATTTTTAATCTTAACTAGTCAATCGTTTCTTACCCTAAATTACTAATCTAAATAACGAATCGAAAACGAATTCGGGTACACCCGTATTCGGGTAAATGTGCGAAATTAGGTGTTCTTCTGTGATTGGTCTATTATTTGAAATATTTTAAAATATTGAGAACTGTTAATGAGACGAGTACAAAGTTAATTCATAAGAACATAATATAGTAGATATAGCGTAGCGTGCGTGTAGAGTAAAATATTTACTATGAAAATGACTAAAGCGAAACCGAATGCGAAAACTTGTTCATATTATTCAAATCTTTCACGTATAGTGAAAGCAAATAAATGTTTAAGAGATGGTAGACGACTGGACGTGCCACATAATTGTAAGGTGTAACCGCCGCCCGTGGACACTTGCAACACCAATAGACATGCGGCTGCGCTGCCGATGTTGCAGAATCCTGTTCATAGCTCTCGTAAACAGCCCCATTTAGTAGCGTAGCCGAAAATCTCAGTTAGCAAATCATTTCACAACTTCATCCCTCCAAAAAAATTTTAGCGTTACAAAGAGAAATGGTCTCGATTATTAGTGGAGAGGGTACCATTAATTTCGGTGGCCCGGTAACGAAGCTGCGTAGTAATCCATCAAACAATCAATTGGGGCTGGCGCTGAGGAAAAATGTTTGAAGTTTGGTCTAAGTCACAAACTGTTTCATTCGTAATATGTTTTTTTCTTCATTTACATACTATACGGTACTGGCTTACATACCATATCATACAATCACTCCATGTCCATTGCTGATTATAGACCTCTCCGACGACTTTCTTAGCCACTATCGGCGACTTTCTTCAATTCACCCCATTTCCCAGTACGTGGTGTTTCAGTCGATAGTGACTTATTATATATGTGGGTGACTAGGTAAACTTTGAACTACAAAAAAAGATATGGGTTACAACACATTTTTTTATTACTTCTCAAAATACTTTCCAGTCTATACAGCGATTCCTTCGTCTAAACTAAGAGTTAAAGCACTGGCGATACTTTTCTTTAGCGAGGTCCTCAACAGCTGTCATAAAAGCATTCCAAGCGTCCTCAGGGCTGTCGATGCCACGGAGTTCGAGCTTCATGAGACGAGCTTCATTTGGAAAGAGAAAGAAGTCGCATGGAGCTAAATCAGGGTTATAAGGAGGGTGGCTCAATTCTTGGATCTGTGGGTTTTCAAAAACTCGTGGGTAAATCTTGCTTCATGAGATGATTAATTGTCATGATGCAAGAAAAGCCCTCCCAAACCTGTTTTAGGACATTTTTGATTTAACACATCGAATGGAGTTGGTAAACACACTTCACGGTAAAATTGGGCCTAAACAGTTTTTGGAGCGTCAAAAGAAATTGTCGCTAAATATCCACCCGCGGAGAAGAATGTTGTCACCAAAAGCTGATGCTAATCTATGTTTTCGCTCACTTTCATTTAAACCAACTTTAAAATCGTATAACATTATTGCACGAAAATGTTCTCGTTCGAATTTCATAGTTGCAACGAAAAGCGCGCGAAATGCAATAAAAAAGTGAATACATTTTTATTTCTTTCGTTTTGACTAAATTGCTTTCGGAATTCGGATTTCAAATAAATGATGTTTTAAAAACGGCACATACAGCTCAAATGAGTTTTCTTCCTGAAATTTCAGTATCTCAAAATTTACTAGTCACCCCCCTATGTATGTAATTTGATTAATATTGTTATCTGTTTTCTCCTTACCACCCAAAGGATGCCTGAAAGAGATCGAATTCCCAATAAGGCTGCTATTGTACTTTTCGTGTTACTTATTTAAATTGTATTTTTGCAACGTGCAACAAGAACGAATAAAATATATATAAGAAAAAACAAGAAAATAATGCTCTTAAATTATGCTACACAGCTATTTCTTAGGTCAAGTGATTATTTTTGATAACCACTTTGGATTTAGATATTTGCGCTCATGTTTTAACATTATTTTGTAATTTAAATGTTAAATGCGTTTAATTTTATTTGATGCAAATAAATTTTCATGATGACCAGTAGATTTAAGTGTTTGTTTTTTTGATAGTTAACTCCGTTGGTTATTTTTTGCTGGTTTGCTGACATGAAAATTATTACTCAATAAAAATTTAGTGCTACGGGCCCACAGATCACTAACCACCGAACTGTGGGCCAGTTTAAGTAACCCTATGTCTTAGCTGGGCGCGCGAAGCGACGCGTTCGCATCGCGCGTTGCGTGCGAAAATATCAAACATGCGCACACGTGTGTGAGCTGTAAGTGTAGCGTTGCGAGGGGTGAGGCCTGTCCGACGGCGCGTCCGTTTACGACTTATTTGCTCCTTGCTTTTTGAAATACTTGAAATAACTTTAAGTAAATATTTTCACTGAGTAATAAGCGACAAATTTTATGTGTGGTCATATTAAAATTCAATTGCGCATCCACATCTCCCAGGTAGGAAGGACAACGCGTCCGCAATAGCATTACGCTGCTTAGCAGGACAAAGTTTTAAGAAAACGCTTTCACCCATTACTTGTATCATAATACGAGTGCCACAAACAAAGTTACCCTGACGTGGACTAGAGGTCGCTATTAGCGTTCCAAGCCCTATTGAATCTGAACCATCTGAACATAACACGTGCCAAAACATCAATCATTTTTACATAACACTTTCGGTGTAGTGTAGGTGGCAATTTTCCTGTCATAGACTTAAAAAATGTAGCAGCACGGTCATACGTTAGGCATTATTCAACATTCTTTTATTCCTTTATTTATTTCTAGATAACAATATAATGTTTAGTCCTAATATTATAAATCTTTATACTAATGTACAAAAGATAACCTACATTAAGTCATATGCTACCTAAGTTATATTTATAGCTTTAGCAGTGTACAATAATGCACTCAAGGGTCTCGAGGGAAGCAAGAATTGAAACTTTACTAGCAAACAAAAATATTGGGTGAAGTTTTACAAGAAAAGTCATATGCTACCTAAGTTATATTTATAGCTTTAGCAGTGTACAATAATGCACTCAAGGGTCTCGAGGGAAGCAAGAATTAAAACTTTACTAGCAAACAAAAATATTGCGTGAAGTTTTACAAAAAAATAATTTATGATTAGCTATTGAACGGTGAAGATAGTATGAAATTAAACTACTTACCGCTTATGTCTATTTTTAATGTGTACCATAAATTGTAACCGGCCCTTTCATCGTCCACTGTTGGACTTGTTTTGTGCACGAGGTATGTATGGCTTTAAAACGGCATGCCGCTGGCTAGGCGGGTTGGCGAGTGTAGTTCTTCAAGTTTTATGGTCGCGGCTTGGTTATCTCGTAGTCGCATTTTACGACTTCTCTAACGTAGCAACGTTGGTTTCGTGGCGTGTCGACATTTGCCATTCTGGACTGTTGTTGGCATGTATCGCGGATATCTATGGACGACAGTATCCACTTAACATCAGGTGGACTGTATGCTCGTCTGCATCTTCTGTCTATTAAAAAAAAATATTTAGTTTATAGAATAGTGACTATAATATCAGCAGTGAAGGAACATAGGCTGATAGTATGTCATGGCTGCTGTAATTTAGGCAAATAAAGTGCTAAATCTTCATCACAAAGGAGAAACAAACTTTAATAATTTAATTAATGGTAATGAAACTCAAATGATAAGTTTTAGTTTATCGTAAGAAGCAATAGGTCAGGTCGTCGACTCAACTTACTGATTAAATTAGGTTTTGCACACATCTAGTTGCCGACAGCAATGGTCGATTTAGGTGATTCACATTGTCGCTCAACCATCTTTGCCAATTGACAAAATTCGTCAGGAGTCGTATCAGGTATTCTGGATTTTAGTAATCAACTTGTGGATTTATTTTAGGAGAACTAAACCGGCATACGAATCCTTCGTGCTTGCTCTTTAGTTGAGTTGATCTAAATAAAAATTACGACGATTAATATCGATCAATTATGACGATCGCGGAAATCATTAAATGTTTAGTTCCGATGCATACGCATACAGCGTTTGGTAGAAATCTTTTTATTAAGAAAAATTAAGTCGCTTTTTAAGAATAAAAGTGACAGACGAGTAGACCGTCCACTTAGTAGTAAGTCGATACTGTCGCCAATAGATGTACGCGATACACGCCGACATCATTCAAGAATGACGAACGTTAGCACGTTCCCGAATGCACCCTTAACTAGTTGTCGGTCCATGAGGATGTACCACACTGCGCTTTCCGGTACGTGCTGTCCATCCAAAAACTATTTATTCTATCCCATTTGTTGTCGGTTCATATTATCTTTGTTTATTAAATCCTTTTTTGACGATCTTTAATCAACCGGTAGCATAATGTATTCTACCGCCTGTACAATGGGGAATGCTCTGAAGAATTGTTCAATATAATTCCCACCTCGGGTTTCTATAACCGCACCTCCCGTCACAGAAGTGCGGTCCATCCGCATTTCCTAGATACGGAGGTGTCGCGTACTGTTCGGTCCAAAAATTACTTTATATCGCGAACCCGTAGGCTGTGGAACCAACTGCCTCAAGAGGTCTTCCCATTAAACTACGACATGGGGTTCTTCAAGAGAGCTGTGAATAGGATTTTGCAAGGTCGGCGGCGCGCCCGCATACCCCCTGGTGTTGCAGGTGTCCATGGGCGGCAGTAACACTTATCATCACGTGAGACCGCTAGCTCGTCCGCCCTCTTCTCTATAAAAAAAAAAATATGAATCGCTCAGATATCGCTTGTGTCCACGCTACGTCTCACGCTACACTTATCTGGACGCAACCTTATTTCCATGACTTGATAATTTGATCAGTCGCCACAAACAAATCGCAGTTTGAACTTATTCAACGATTAAAGCACGCCGCGTTTACAATAATAAAATAATGAAGTGCGTTGAATTATTAATATTTTTAACAATATTAATAGTGGTTGAATGTAAAGGAAGGGACGACGTAGTGTGGGGTTACGCAGAAGATAATAAAGCGAGTGATAATGTAAACTCCGTCGCTGTTACTGAATTTCTACCTGATATACTCAGTAAAAGTGCGTTTCGGATGTCTCGGAAATGCTCCATTGGTTATTCACAAATTGGCGGTCGTTGTATTTTAGCTTAAAGATGTCAACTTTTCAAGAATTTACTCTACATATGACTATATCCGCTGTGTACTGTGAGTGTGGTGCGATGTATTGTAAAGAAGTTCTCGGTGCTCGGACTGATTGAATGTACACCATGGCTGCTATCTCCTCAACATATTTCATTGTCGAACAGTTTTATATAAATTGATGTAAATTTTAGTGTTAACAAAATCATAAGACTTATTGTAAAGAAAGATGAAATTAATTAAAGTCGTCTCTCAATATTTACTTGTTACACATTCAACAGGTGTTGATTAAAAACCTACCAGCTGTCTGTAAAAGAAGATATTGCAAATAGAATTTAAAAATATAATTTATTACAATCGGGACTTTTGGCGGGAAATCGAGAAGTCAAGATGCGTTTTTGTTTGATTATTATACAAATTGTGTATTGTGCGTATTGTAGTTTAATAGTGATAGCTTATTAAATTTCAAAGTGTTTTTTGTACGTAATGTTCGTAATACTCAAATAAAAGCATAGGACTGCGATTTTCGTGTGCTTCCAAAGAGTCCTCTTTTGTTCTCTGATCAATTTACTGACCTACTCCCGACTTATTTCGACGGGACTAGACATTAATAGGATACGTTTTATATTATGAAATTGTTTATTACCAAGAAAACTTGACACTGGCAGAATGTGTTAATTGTACCACTGCTATATATGAATGGCAGCATGTGTTAATTCTACCACTGTTATATATGAATGGCAGAATGTGTTAATTGTACCACTGTTATAAATATGAAAAGAAAAAAAATCGCTACAGTCTTGTATCAATAACACCAAAGTATCAAACTTGTATCAAAGCAGAGCAGTCATCGTATTATAACATGATACGATTGAGCAACAAATTGAGTATTACGTTATAACGCAGACAACTATGAGCGAATCAAGCAGTAGTTAGTTCTCAGTCACTCCCGAAAAACAAAAAGGAAATAAAAACAACCAGGTACGGTAACATTCCCGCATGGCTTCGAGATTAAATGTTTAAGCTGCATTGTCATGACTGTAGGCCCAATTAAGTGTCTAGATGTTGACCTACATGTGAGGTGCTGAAGACGAGGCTCCTCGAGATAAATGGCGCGCCTCACACCACAATCGATACCGCTGACGTAGCTCCGAGCACAGACTTTTTTTGGTAACATTTCAGCATTATGGTCCACACGTTTGATGAATCAAACGAACAATCATTAGGCGTATGAAAATCATAAGGAAAAGTCACAAGGAAACCACTGCCCCTGTAAATTTATACGTCTGTGGTTATTGTTTGTGCCACATACCCCGAGAAAAATATTGGAACTCCACTTACCGTGTCTGCATTATGCCTTGAACACCCTTAGTACGGTTAACTTACAAGATGAATTTAGGTCAAGCGACAAAAATATTAGGTCAAGTGACAAAAGCATTAGGTCAAGTGACAAAAGCATTAGGTCAGGTGACAAAAGTATTAAGTCAAGTGACAAAAGCATTAGGTTAAGTGACAAAAGCATTAGGTCAAGTGACAAAAGCATTAGGTCAAGTGACAAAAGCAAAAACCGTCAAGCAAGCGAACAGTGTAAGGAACATCTAGAACAAATCAGTTGCTGAATACAAATTATAACATTAACAGTCTTCACTAGGCCTATGTTATCTACTGCTGGAAACAGGCCTTCTCATTGTCTCATTTACGAGGAATGTATGGCTTTAAAACACCTCGCTGTCCAAGCGGATTGGCGAGTCCACTCTTTTAGAGGTGGTGTAGTTCCTGAGGGGTTATGGTGGCAGTGTTGTTATCCCTTAGTCGTATTTTACGACCCCCGCGGGATTGCTATGTGGTGTCATTCTAAAGCAGGCTCACGCCCATGGACCGACAGTCATTTTATTATAAACAAAAATTTCAAAATTGCAAAATTTGCAAAATTGGACCCCTTACAAGAGAATGCATGTTCCTTAGATATCCTAATTCTTTAACAAATTTCGAAGGGAGACATCGTAAGATAATTCCTCCTGTGCCCCAGATTTAAAAAAAAAATCTGAGGCATGTAAATTATTTATCAATTCGTACTGGGACCTTAAACCCATTGCGATTGCAGGAAAGGTCTGTACTCAGCAGTGGAATAGGTTCATAACGAAAAGTCAAAATCAACCTCCTGATATTTAAAGTAAAACTTTTGCGTTTCCATTAATTTTGTTCGTCGTAAAAGGTGTCGTTTTGCGTGAATGTCTGATGCGCTACGCAGAGGCACTCGAGGAAAATTCATTTTAGGTTTAATATTTTTTATTTTAATTTTTCAAATTATGTCTGTTATCTCATACGTAGGATTTAGATAGATATTTCCATAATGTAATTGTATTTATGGTATTCCATATGCAGAAGACGGCTCGAGAATGATTCGGGATGACCAAGAAATCTTTTTGCTGCAGCATGTACACACTTTTTAGTACTATTAGGTCCTTACCATATGAAATTGCCGTTCGTTCGTACTGGCCACTTTGAACTTTGTTATCTTGCGTTTGGCATGGAATTCTAAATTCAAATTATTTTCAATTTAAAGCAATTATTCAAATTATTTTTTTACATTCGTTTTCTGAATTAGTTATTCATTTGTTTTTCCATCAAACGACTTTTTGCTTAGATATCGTTGTATTTGCGACTATGGAAAAGTTAAAAATTCGCGTTATTCTGTAATACGAGTTTCGTCATGGCAGCAATGCAGTATAGACGTCACGCTATATCAATGATTTGTAGGGTCCGCAACGAACACCACAAACAAACGCGTTTGTGTTTTTGGTTTGATCGTTTCCATTCTGGTAATTTCGACGATTTGACGAATTGAAAGCAATAGTGGAAGCGGATTCATCTTTAACCACATCTGAGTTAGCAGCAGCCTTCGGATAAAACGATATTAATTCATTTGGGTCAAATCGATAAAGTGAAGGAGCTCGGAAAGTGGGTACCGTATGAGCTTAATGGAAGTCAGCTGCAAACACGCGTCGCAGCTTTCCTTACTTTGCTGAACCAGCACAAACATGAAGGGATTCTGAATGATATTGTGATGAGAAGTGGATCCACTTCTCATCACTTCTCATGTATGATAATCGTAAACGTTTGTCACAATGGTTGAACTCAAGAGATACAGCCAAACAATGTCCCAAAAGTAAACTGAGTTAAAAGAAGCTCATGGTGACTTTATGAGTATGGTGGTCCTGTATCGTGTTATCCACTACAGCTTCTTCAAATCTGGCACAACAATTAATGCAAATGTGTACTGCAAAGAACTGCGAACAAACAAGCTCGCTATCAAACAACCAAGTCTAGTCAACCGCTCTAGTCTACTACTTTTGCATGATAACGCTCGCCCACTCACTGCACTACAGACAGTCTCAAAGTTACAGGAGCTTCGACTAGAAACTCTCCGTCACCCACTGTACTACTCAGACTTTGGTCTTAATTTTTTTTTTAGAATTCCGATAACTTTTTACAGGGGAACAACTTCAACTCCGACGAGGCAGTGAAAAATGTCTTCAGAGAATTCATCGATTCCCGTCCCCAAGAGTTCTATAGAAGAGGCATCAATCAACTTAAAATGGCAAAAGTGCATTGATAATAATGGACAATAGATTGATTAATTTAACATATTTCCATGTAAAAAAAATATTTGATTAGTTTTCATATAAAACGGTAATAATAGGTAAGGACCTATGGATTACTATTTTAATCGTCACTTTGATAAATCTGTGTGTTGTTTCTGGTGACAAACAAATTTATTTTCTTTCTTTCCTTAATCCGGGCAGCAGTCCGTCGGGAGACGTATCGTGAAGGTTCTAGTTCCTGAAATACAGGTTAATCCTAGTTCAGCAGTGAGGGCTTCATAATACTCCTACTCCTGTGAAAAAATCAGTTCGGCAGCCTTCTGACGGGAAACGTCTTGTGGTAGTGGTATGTACCTCTCATGTGAGAGGCTGAAGAGTAGCAATGGTGCCAGTGAAAAACAAAGTTGTACCACAACGTTGTTTTTGCGTTTGGCTTAACGTAGCCGCTTATTACATACGAGTAAACTGATAATGAGCTGCAACGACATTTGTAATGATTTAAAAGCCTTTTTGGCCAATACTCTACTTATAATTTTATGTTTCTGATTATTTTTTTAGATGAATCCAATCTCACGCATTATCCTCATTTTTAATTTAATTTGAACAACAATACAACACCATCGCTATTAATTCTACTAAATAGTCCGTAATTTCAAAATGGTTTCCATTTGACTTTACCGACAAATGATTTGCCACGTCATTGAAGCTTTCGTTTCGATTGGAATTGTTCAATTGATTTGTTCGCCATTCAATGATTCGGGATTGAATGACGTCGAGTTTTCTTCAATACAGAATTATTTTCCCATCGCGAGGATTTCAACGGAAATACACGGGCGTCGCGGGTCGCGGCGGTCAATAAACAGACGAACGGTGAGACATGACTAGTAGAGAGAAGTTCAAGATTTCCTCCTCCAAGCAGAGGAGGAGAGTCAGAGTGTATCACAGATGGCTTTGGGGAAGACGGTTATATGTATACACTATTAGTCATATTGTAGTACTATGATTAGTCATAATTAGTTACATTGTGCATCAGTTCGCACGCTACTAAATGGTTTCTCAGCCACGATTTGAACCACATGGAGTCTTTTGAGTATGCAATACTCAGTCCTTGCACGATAACCTTATACAAGTCTTAAGAACAAGAAACACGCAAGAAATCCTTGTGATCCTTAAATAAGTACTTGGGACCACAGTGTGTTTAGTGTGTGAGATTCTGTGAGACTGAGAATACTTAAGCATACCTTTTTCATTTCCTCTTTTATTGCGCTCTTTTTCACACGCCACTGTAGTAATTTTCCGCTAAGGGCGACAGCAAGAAATAGAAGGTAGTTGATATTATCATCACCTATGACATATGGTGACGAGTTATTTCATTTCTAAGATTAGCTTCGGCCAAAAAAGATGTCAATATAGTTGGCAGACATTCTGCATGCTCGATAAGGTCAAAGATAGGTGTTAAAATTGTTGAGTGCCTCGAAATGTTGGCAACTTTTTCATTAACTTCCACTCTATCTTTTTCTTGAAAAATTATAGTTAGGTGATGTCACAGTATCTGCATTACATATAAAGAAACTATATTTCGTATTTTCAGGTAGACAGTAGTACTTTCAGCAATAATTAAATTTTTATAGAATAAATCTCTTGTCAACTGAAATACTACTTTACTCATTTTTGTGAGAAAGCGACTTCATACAACTCTTCGAGCTATTTATTGGTTAGTTCACAGATATAGAGGGATAGATAACGCAAGCTGTCCATCGCTGCGTGTACAAAGTGCTAATGCCCCTACTTCTAACGCCGCTCGTTCAGTCTATTCCGACCCGTGTCTACAGCAAGACATTGTTACAAAACAAAAAGTCGACAAAAGTTGTGAATCGAATCAAGGGACATGTTTCGTAAAATTTACTCTTA
The DNA here is from genome assembly GCA_914767545.1 of Sesia apiformis. Taxonomy (NCBI): domain Eukaryota; kingdom Metazoa; phylum Arthropoda; class Insecta; order Lepidoptera; family Sesiidae; genus Sesia; species Sesia apiformis. The sequence continues at coordinate 21,600,597 of OU611949.1, read as the reverse complement.
GTTTCGATACCATTTAACGAACTCATATTGTCTATCTACATATGTTTATGAGTTACTCCGTCACTGACGATGAAGTCAATGACATGACGTCAATGACACGACGTCAATGACACGACGTCAATGACACGACGTCAATGGCACGACGTCAATGACACGACGTCAATGACACGACGTCAATGACACGACGTCAATGACACGACGTCAATGGCATGACGTCAATGACACGACGTCAATGACACGACGTCAATGACACGACGTCAATGACACGACGTCAATGACACGACGTCAATGACACGACGTCAATGACACGACGTCAATGACACGACGTCAATGACACGACGTCAATGACACGACGTCAATGACACGACGTCAATGACACGACTTCAATGACACGACGTCAATGACATGGCGTCAATGACATGACGTCAATGACAGGCGACTCCATGTGCCCGAAAACTTTAACCTAAGAAATTATAGAAAAGATGAAATTACACCTATTTTCAGTCCATTACACCCGCGACTCATAAATTTTTATTCAGGCTTGATAGAGATTTTAATCCGTAGCTTAACAAGAGATATTTCATACATAAACGTTAAGGTTCTATGTTGTCAGATAACTGGGCTAAAGTACAATTAATATTGCTTAAAACGGGAGCCCAGTTAATTAATGTGTGTACAAAACCCTTATATTCACATTAGCTCCGACATGAACAGACTTGTTTACAAAATGTAATAATATGTTTAGCTTATTAAAGGTTATTAACTGGGGGTAAATTCTTACCGTAAGGAAGTGGTCAACTGGGTTGCAAGTATTGCATACCAAAATATTGTACATTAAAAGGATACAGTGATAACGATACAACAGTTTTAAATACATCCTATTAATATTATAAATAATTAATTAATATTATAAACGCGAAAGTTTGTAAGGACGGATGTATGGATGTTTGTTACTCTTTCACGCAAAAACTACTTAATGGATTTTAATGAAACTTTCCAGTAATATAGCTCATACATCAGAATAACACATAGGCTATATGTTAATTTGAAATTTTGAAAAATAAAACTTTAAACCGAAGCGAAGTGAGGGCGGGTCGCTAGTAGGTTCATAAAGGTGGCCCCCTATCCTTAAAGCTTGCAGGCAACCTTTGGGCAGCAGGCGATATATGCCAATAATAGATAAGTAAATGTTGCATATATTGAAATTATAATGCATACTATCTATGGTAGACGAGCCTCGAGTGGAGGTCACTTAACGGGATAAGCAGTGTGGCCAGTGTAAGACGCCCATATAAATCTAGATAAGAGATTTCTTATTATTTAAATTTCTATGGGGACGCTTTACGGCCAAGTGTGTCAACGACTTGAAGCAGTTCGCCTGTGGTGGTGAGATGAGAAGAGGCGAGGATATGTGTGGTGGCGGGCCGCGGGAGAGGCCTATATCCAACAGTGGAGAGACATCGACTAATGGTGTGGTATGGCCTGATGGTATATTTTATCTCTATATAAAAGAAAAAAATGACTTACTCACTGACTGACTCACTAATTAAATTAATTAATTAATAAATTAATTTAATGTAAATTAATTAAATTAAGTCGTAATTGTGGCCCACCACACCAATATCACCATGTGTGGTGGTACTCATACCAATATCAGTTCTTTCGTCTCATAGGATGTAAATAATGAATGACCCCCTATAGTCGCTAAATAACACGCGGTATTTCTGCGCTGTTTTAAATAGGACAGCTGGATTAAATAGTATTTAAATCTCGTATCACTTTCCTTGCATATTCGTGTCCTGGCCTTGACCTACCCCGATGGATAGGGTACTGTGCAAGCAATATACCTTTTCAGTATCCGTATGGAAATATACCCCAAACGTAAAAATATATTTCAGTTCATTCGGCACTCCAATGCCCTAAATTAGCGAACATATTTTTAAAAGTTTTCCCACACAGTTGCGATAAACTGGCCGGTAATATCGCCACGCGGAAATGCGATAATTTGTCTTAGTACATTTTGTATGGTACCCCATGAAATCTTACACATAGCGCACTAGCACTGCATGTACTAGATGCGTGTAGCACTACTACTGCACTAGCACTAGATAATAGCACTGCGGTAGAAGTAGAGAGAAACAAGATCAATTATTTCAATATCACATTACGATAATAGCGACCGATTTTTCGCGTCTTTTTGAGAGAGGTTTTGATTGGATTAAACATATTATTATCAGAAAAAAATTGAATAATCGCAAGTAATCGATTGCCTATACAAAATTACGTGTCGTTCTATAATGGTGGTTAAAATGTAATTTCAGAAGATTACAAATATTTTTTCCTGATAAAGATTGCGCAAATGACTGATAGAATAATTGATAATAGCGTAAAACGTATCACTGCAACCCAAAGGCCCTCTCCTTATAATCCCACGAAGGTTCCGGGCCCTATAAGCCAATATGGATTAGTGGGTCAATGGGCTCAGTATGAATATAACACATATTTCAGTATTTTTTTTAATTCTCGAGGACTTGGCTTTTCTAGCGATGTGTTCTTTTGTCGTTCGGTCGACATACGGGTCGGGGTTTTAACTCACGACCTCACGAATGGGAATCGAATGGGGATCACTGATATAATCTATCCCCGCTCCCTGATATTAATATCCGTAAAATATTTCACGGATTTTCATAAAGAAATAAAAATTTCTTTAGTCGGATTATTTATCATCTACGTACAAATTTCACTCTGTTTGACAGTTCTTATGTCATGTCCCTGACTCGAATAAATAATCCGACTGCTCAGAAAAATGACAGATAACTTTTTGAAATGACGGCAATGGCGTCGGAATTTTTAGCGGGAACTCGAGAAGTGAAGTTTTTTGTTTGATTATTGTAAAAAATATTTATTGTCAGTTTTTTGATTTACCTAATAATGATAGTTTATTGAACTTAAATTTGTTTGTGATAATCAAATAAAAGAGTAGGTATAAGACTGCGTTAATCTTAATATTCTATCACTTTACTGAGCGATTCCTAACTTATTTCGACGGGAGTAGATATTGACGAGATATGTTTTGATATGAAAATTATTAATTACCAAGATAGCTCGACACTGGCACTGTGTATTAACTGCGCTATTGCACTATCGAAAAGAATCTCTGTTTTTTTTTTATGTAATTCATTTGGACACTAGCATAGCCATTGGTCCACACACATTGCAAATATTAAAACAGAATTGTTTTTATCACATCCAGTCCAGTGCAGTCAAAGTAGGAGTCGCTCAGTAAAGTGATAATAGGTTTATTGCGGACAGAGTTGGACTCCTTGGAAAATTCACGAAAAATGGACACGCTTTTAGTTAAGTAGTTATCACAAACGTTATGCACTAACGCTTTGAAGTTTAATAAACTATCACTATTAAACCATAAATACAAATTTTTTATAATAACAACCAAACAAAAACTCAACTTTACTTCTCGGATTTCCGGCAAAAAGTCCGACGTTTCTATTACTTTAATTTACTTATTTATATATAGACTTAAATGTCACGCTCAATAGGTAACCGTCAAGTTTTCGCAATCACGAGCCTCCTGTCGTCCCGCATACTTCGACCCGACCTTGACCTATCCCGCGCCTCCCAAGTACCCCGCCTGTGAAGGTAGCGGAAGAATTTGTTTGCCCAGGTTGTTTTCCATAAATAGGCTACAATCTTGAATTTGGTACAGTGAATACACAATAGATTTCATCTAATAGAAAAATCCTAAATTTTATAATTATAACTGGATATTTATTTTTATTTTTCTTATTATTTATTTATTTTTCTTATTATTTATTTATTTTTCTTGTTATTAGAAAATAATTTTATTTTTCGCTAGCATGGTTTTATATATTTTAAATTGGTTGACGTGTTCCAGATTTTGCATTATTTCAATAACATATATTTTTAATATGTATTTTTAAGTGTATATTTTTCCACAGGTAAAAACAGAAATTTAATTTAATTGTAACTATGTTTATTATGATCTGACCAAGGATCCATACGTACCATTCAGCCACCTTCGGTATACTGGTGGAAAACTATATTCCTGTGTGTTTCATTTTTTAATATAAACATGCTCTAACATGTGGTCTATATACCTAAAGCAATAAAAAAACTATTGCTTTTATTTGATTACCACAAAGAATACGCACAAGGAACATCCAGACGTTTAATAAAGTATCACTATTACACCACAAACGCACAATATACAAGTTTTGTAGTAATCAAACAATAACTCAACTTCACTCCTCGATTCCTCCAAATTCCTCCAAATTTGTTTTCGTTTGTGACGTTTGTTTTCGTATCACACTTTTCAAATATTCTCTATAATCCAGGTGAATGTGCGTAATTCACGTGTTTCTGAATACGGACATTTAACGAAGTGAATTCTGGAAATAACAGATATAACAGTATACATGATTGTGATTAAATTTAGGCATATCACGTGCTATGGCAATGAAATTGACGGATTAGCGTTAAATATAGGATGGTTTGACATTTTCAGGGATGACGTTCGAAGGTTATACTGGGATGTAGTTGATTGGGTTGTATTCATCTTGTTAATGATTAAGGTTGAATCCCGAATCCAAACTGTCAGCCGCTTTTTTCCCAAGCGGGTTGGCGTGTCCTCTTTATCAGAGGTGGTCTGGTTTCTCAGGGCTTCTGGTAGCGGTTTAGTCGTCTCTTAGTCTTCTTTTATGACACCCACGGGACGAGATGTGGTGGTGATTATCCACAGCCGGCGGACACCACACGGCCAGTGATAGTGACCATTACACTAATAAACCAATACACCTAATTAATTTCTATCTATCTTTCACAGAAGCCCTGAAAATTTACGGCGACCGACTGACAGAGTGGGAGAGGAATGAGATCCGCAAGTACCCCGAAGCGTGGTTCCTGGGTCTGGAGTCTAGCAAGATCCACGCTCGGACAAATTTGCCCAACAACTGTGGGTTTGATGATGAGAACGGCAGTTATAATAAGGTGAGATTGTCACACGAATACGTTATTTTTAGTGTTCTCTCATATACTCGTACATAATAGGAATCTGTATACCTACTATTGAATTACGGAAGATTTAAAAACCAAATCACTTGTTGCGACAAAATAAAATTTTATTTATTACTAAGTTTAAAACATTTAAAGCAAGAATCTTAAAACTATTATAATTGTATCTAATAAAGGTTTGTCTAAGATACAAGTTCTGCTGTAAGGTGCAGTATCAGTATACAAAACATTATAACCTACCTGTGAAATGTGAACAAATTATAATTTACACAAGACATGCAATTTAGACATTAAATATTTTGTACACGGTAAATACTTGTGCAATGAAGTTTAAATAAATACATATACATCTTAGATTATTCAGTCTACGTCAAACACTGCAATGGTAGCCCATCTCTGTTTCAGCAAATCAACGACCACATAGCGTATCGATACGAAATCCTCGAAGTAATCGGCAAAGGTTCCTTCGGTCAGGTCATTCGGGCGTTAGATCACCGCACAGGAGAGCAGGTCGCTATCAAGATCATCAGGAACAAGAAGCGATTCCATCATCAGGCCCTCGTGGAAGTCAGAGTGCTGGATCACTTAAGGTTGAAGGACAAGGACCAGTCACACAACGTCATACACATGCTGGATTATTTCTACTTTAGGAATCATTTGTGCATCAGTTTTGAGCTTATGAGGTTATTGTCTTCAGTATTTAACAAACTTAATGTCTATTACATTAAATTTAATGAAATTTAATGTAATGTAATTTAATGTAGTGTAATGTAATTGCAATTAATGCAATTTAATGTAATTACAATTAATGCAATTTAATGTAATTACAATTAATGCAATTAACTGTAATTTGGTGTAATTTAATGTAATTCAATGTAATGTAATGTAATTTGTTCGTGTGGTGCCGGTTAGCTTTAATAATAATAACGCCACCCCATCTTTTCCCGTGGGCTTGGTAAAAAGCGACTAAGGGATACAAAGCCGCTACCACAAGCCCCGAGGAATTACATCACTTCTAAAATTGTCGACCCGCCAACCCGCTTGGTTAGCAGGCCTTTTAAAGCCATACATCCCTCATGCACAAGGCCTCCCATGTCCAGCAGTGGACGATAAAAGGGCTGGTTACCATTAATTACGGTAATGTAATAGATAGATATAATGTGCTTCAAATGTTGAATGTCTTTCATTGAGTGTGGCGCAACCAGCGCAATATACTGATTAAAATTCAATACTTCAAACAGTTTTTGAGGACTGGAATAAATGTCCCCGAGATCTCTCTGATGTTCTGTCTGGTCATCTTTCACCCTTGAAATTTACCGGACGAGATGTTTGCTGGTTCAAATGGGTAGGTTTAAGGCAGGTTCAGCAAATAAACACTAATAAATACAGTAATTATAGTCTCTAATAATAAAATACCTAAACATCTCTTACTCTTCATTTCAGTATCAACCTATATGAGCTAATCAAGAAGAACAGCTATCAAGGTTTTAGCTTAGGTCTCATCAGACGGTTTACCAGCTCGCTGCTGCGGTGTCTGCGGCTACTCGAGGCAGAGAACATCATACATTGCGACTTGAAACCTGTAAGTATTCAAGTCGTAATCTGTCAGTAGTTAAACACATCGTCCTTTTCAGTATAGAATATACAGCTTTTTAAAAGTATCCGTAGTAAAACATTACTAGTATGTAAGATAGTTAATAAATAAATTAAGATCCTGTAGTGAACTGAAGACTATGTGGTGATGAGTCATAGGAGAAACCTATACTCAGTAGTGGAGAGACATAGCCTGACGATATGGTATGGCATATTTTATATTAAATAAAGAGTCTTGAAATAGAGCTTACATAGTTTCAGCCGACTATGTCACATGCATTCTCCTAACTGTTAATTTAGTCGCTAATATTCTGTTCATTCAAAGGACAACAGTGTTTCCATTTAGAATGCAGATGAAGTAATGATATATTGTCATCAACAAAGAAAATTACATCATCTTACCATCGTAATAGAGCACGTTACTTATTAGCACGTTACCACGTTACCATAATAAAGCCACCGTTGACTGGGGAAGCTGAGAGGAATTTACACAATAATAAATTTTGTAACAGCAAATTGCGTACTCGACGAATAACTTTGCTAAAATAATGTATCAGGCGTTTGTTACGAGCAAATTGCAACTATATATATATATATATAGGAACAGGTAAGATCTTTGTCAGCGTCGTGAAACGATGGTTTACAAACCATTGAATGTTAAGTTTAATGAACCACATAATAAAAATTTTACATATTTAAAGAATAATGTTGGTCAGTCTGTTTCTGTTTGCGTTAATCGCGGAACCTACCATTCCGATTTTTTACGATTTTCACCATTGTTTAGTATATTCTTTCCGGAACATAAAATAAAGATGTTTATTCGAAACAAAGCAACATTTTTTATGTTAATAGACTTCGATTTAATGGAAAAAATGGGAAATGAGAATGGGTAAAAATTTAAATGATAATTATAACCCTGATTCTCACGATACTTGTGTTTGAGAGTTATCCTGTGTTTTAAAAGTCAGTGCCCTCCCTATTTTTGTAAATACTCTAATTATGTAAATGAATAATACGCTAGGTTTTTTAAAAACAAAAGCTGAATGTTTTTGTACAAAATCAAGTATACAGAGCCGCGCGCATATCGGGTATAATTCTTTCATCTCACGAAGGCGGGTCAGGTTTAGTAGTGTTTGTTCTAGTACATGTGGGATGTTAGGATATTGGCGAGCCCTTAAGGAAATATGCCTATAATTTAATACATGTTGGACATAAAAAAAACAAAATCAGTATTGTTAAAAAGAGATTTTATTTGGCCACAAACTATAATTGTAAAAATTTTGGATATCTTAAAATAGAAAAATAATAGGAACAAAAATGAAAATCTTGGTAAAATGTGAAATTATCAGACCTGTATGACGTATACCGTAATGCCGTGTCTGACATGTGTGGAGGCACCCTGAGGCCGACAATAGGCATGATGACAGTATTAAAGAATAAATGATTTTAGAGAAAAAAATATGTTGAAAGAATTCTAATAAATTAACCAGTTTTAATGTAAACATTGAGATTAATAATATTTTCAATAAAATAAAAGTATAAAATACTGAATTCGGCCATGTTAACTAAAACGCCAATCAGAGCGAATGACGTCACACCTCAGGAAACATCACCGTGTCGCTTGAACTTCGATTGATTTACCTACCTACGTTTACCTAGGCGTAACGTCACAAGCGACGCCATGACACCTGCGAGTGTTTTCGCGCATAATTCAAAGTAGATAGAAAAAAAAATGCATAATTTGCGTTAAAACTTATTTTATTGCTGAAATAATGTTATTTTCGGAAACAGTAGACGTGAATCTACATTATAGAAGCGGATTTCAAAATCCGTCATCATGCCTATAATGGTATTGCTTCTAATTTGATTAAAAAATATTTGTATGAAAATGGGTTCATACAAATAGTTTTAAATTAAATTAGAAATGAAATTTTAAGATAAAAAATAAATTTATGGTAAAAATAACACAAGTCCTATGATGCAAGCTTTGCAACCGCAAAGCCATATCTACGCCAGTGTTTGTAGGTGTTGTTGGGTAATTGCATAAAATGCTTTAGTCAATAGAGCAACATGCTCCCATAGATCATTCTCTTGTTCTTCTTCAGCAAAAAATAATTCCGCGCGTAATTGTCAAACTCCGTTACGTTGTTTTGAAATCGAGAAAAAAATCTTCAAATTTAAATGTGAATAATTAGAAAGTATTTGCACATCACTTTTAATATGTTTAGCGATGACAAACATTTAAACAATAAAGATTTGCATAAATAAATTATAACTTACCTTGTAATGGAAATATGTATATAAAAAATTACAACGAAAACGCGGCAAACATTGTGACAACTACACCTACCTCAAATGGTTGTGCGCAACGCACGAATCGCCGCGCCGCCGCGCCGGTGCGGAAACATTATGGCCTATTAGACTATGATATTACGCACCCAGATGTGCTTATACGTTATTGGTTTTTGTATATGGGTGGGCACGGTATTATCAACCGCGCTCAATTATGCAACTCTCCCCTACATTGTTTTATTTAGTGTGATTAAACTTGATAACGCTTAGTTGGGATCCCTAACGCCACGACGCACACCAACATAATGTACAATACAGTGGCGTAGCGTGCGTGTCAGCCGCCCGGGGCGGAAGAAAAATTTGCCGCCCTCTTATTTAGGTATTTCAATTTAAAAGACTATAATATACAGTAATTCTAAAGAACTTTTCGGCAAGAACAGTCATCATTATTGTGTATTGTACAGGTTACTTATAAAAAAGTCATGTATATATATATATGTTTTACAATATAATAATCACTTACATTGATATAACAGGTATAGAACACTTTTTTTTTTATATAGACCAGTGGGCGGACGAGCAAGCGGTCCCACGTGATGGTAAGTGTTACCGCCGTCCGTGGACACCTGCAACACCAGGGGGCATGCGGACGCGCCGCCGATCTTGTAAAATCCTATTCACAGCTCTCTTGAAGAACCCCATATCGTAGCTCAATGGAAATACCTCTTATGATTATACCTTGACAATAGACAAGATTAAGTTATTAGCGAATTGAATTTTTTTTTTATAGACTAGGGGGCGGACGTGCAAGCGGTTTCACGTGATGGTAAGTGTTACCGCCGCCCATGGACACCTGCAACACCAGGGGGTATGCGGGCGCGCCGCCGACCTTGCAAAATCCTATTCACAGCTCTCTCGAAGAACCCCATATCGTAGTTCAATGGAAAGACCGCAATATAAAACACAAATCGACTTCCAATTAGAACTAGAACGATACTGTTAATATTTATATTTTTATTGAAAAATAATATACTTGTTAGAGTTAAAAACAAAACTTCTGTCTTTAACTAAAACTTTATTCGTCTACTTTTTCTAAGAGCAAAGTCTTTTATTGCACTATCAATGTCTATAGCATTACGTCTACAGCACACCTCTTGCTCAATAGACAAGATAGCCTTAAATGGTTAGCCTTAAAGTACTCATTGTTTTTATTTAAATTAATTTTATCAATTTCAATTTTGAAAAACTTCTCTCACAGCTGGCATTGCTTATTGCTTATTGTGAAGAATATTCGGAGCATTATTATAATATTGGGCGGAGTATCTTCCAGCTTGGATTTCACAATAAATTTTAATAATTCAAGTGAGTCCGCATTAATTAATTTATTTTCGTTGCCTATGGCAGCAATGAAAGTCCGCAGTCGAAGTCGTTCCAGCTTGAAGTCCTGCTCGTCAATTTCGGCAGATGCGTAGTCTAGATTACATTTAGTGTCGTCCGAATCTAGTAATATAGCCGGCGTTAGATAAGCAAACTTATCCGCCAAATTCTGTAGCTGCTGAAAACGCTCACGGAATTACTACAATGATTCTATCTAACGAGGAAAACAGCTTCCGTCTCAACTCATTTTCACAAGACAAGTTAGCATCTTTGGTCCCGTCATCAAAAATGTTCCTTCTTGTTATGCGCCTCTGAGGTTCCAAGTTGCCAAGTTATTCACACATATTTTTTGCGTAACTTACAGCGCCATCTGCCCATTCCTCTCGTTTCTCTATCAGTAATTCAGTACCATCTGCAAAGCATTTACTTTCTGAGCGCACAGTCTTATGTTAAGTCCCTTTGTTTGTAAATATTTTTGTGCGTCATTCACTTCATGTAGCACCGGTTGCCAGAGGCCCAAGAAACAAACAAAGGAAAATGACTGCATCGTAACTAGCAAAGTTCTTGCATCTGTTCTTGTGTTTAAGCTTTCACCTGTCTCTGTCAGTTTTTCCAAAGTGACGAGAATGTCTTTGTAATGATGTCATGTCATTTTTACGGCACCGTCTCTTGCACTCCATCGCGTGTCTTGAACCCTTTTTAAACTTTTGCCTGTAACTGCTATGAGAACTTACCAACGATTCAAATATTTACAAGATATTATTATTTTTTATTGTGAAATTTTGCCGCCACCTAAAGGTGCCGTCCCTGCCGCCCCCACTACGCTACGCCACTGGTACAATAGCACAACCACTATTAATTAAACGTAACCCGCCCTCGTAACATGAAAAAACTGTATCAAAATATGTTACTATGTTTCCAGGAGAACATTCTGCTGAAAGCACGAGGCAGCTCTTCTATCAAGGTGATAGATTTCGGTAGCTCGTGTTACACTCACACGCGGGTTTACACCTACATCCAGTCCCGGTTCTACCGGAGCCCCGAAGTCATCCTGGGCCTGCAGTACGGCACTCCCATCGATATGTGGAGTATGGGTAAGTTAGAGCCATCATTTTATTTATTAAAAAAAACTTTATTGCTGTACAAAAGGCGAGCTTATAATCAACAAAACAATCTACAAACAATTTTAAATTAATGAGAGTGTCATTATGAAGTGATCCAGAATTTAAATTCGGATATATCGGATACGAGTATATTGTATTCTCTTTTACAGTTTTCGGTTACAGATACGGACATGAAATTATTTCGGATACAGTTTCGGATACGGTTTCGATTATGAATATGTTATTGATGAACTTTTTAAGAAATGTATTACTAACTGAAAGCAAAGTTGCTGTAATAATATGAAATTTAAAAATAATATGTCTCATAATAACTAAATGATACCACACTGACCCATATTAGGAACTCCCGTGTCGTGGATCCAGAGACACAACACATACAAAAACGAACACACCATCCAGATCCGAACTTGTCTTTAAACTAATTAATGTCGAGCCTTTTGCACAGCAGAAGAGGCATTACCAATTAAGCTAACTGGTCCGAATGGAAGCAGAAATCTGCTTCCAATGGAATGGTACGTAATAATGGAAATGCAGAATTCTTTATGTTTTCATCCAGATGATCACGTGCGCTTGTCGTCACGGGTTTTTTCTGATCTGCTTTTACTATAAACGTTATAAGGCACACTGTGCTAAAGGTCGATTTATCGTCTGTGTGCACACAAATTGCTTGATGTTCCTTTTGTGTTTTGGACATTAGGGTCATTCACATAATTTTTATTGGTGCCCTTATTGTGTGTCTGTATGTCTAAAATGCAGTCATCATTCATCATCATATCATCATCACTTGCTCTACACACAGTGGACGAAATCATTGCATAATCAGACAACCATGAATACATTAAAGATTAGACATACAGATTTTACATTTCAGAGATTACATATTTTAGAGGAAATAGAGTGTGACAGAACTGTTTCGGGGCAATCGCAGCTTTAGACCGACCACTGGACATAAAATTAAATCTTTTGTCAGATTAAATTAAGATTAATTTGAAAATAAAATAGTTATATTAAGATGTTCCTATTGATGTAAAAAATCGATTAATGATTATGTCAGTTTTTATAGACTGTCGATTTGATTCAAAAGTTAACATCGTAGTGAATACATCCTGTGAAATATCAAGATAATTTATTTCTTTTTGCAAAAAAGGAATAGTTACATTTTTATATAAATGCACAAAAAATCGTGACAGGAATCTATGGATTCATACGGGCTTCTAGAAGGGTTCGGAAACACCCTGTATAGTTAATTGTACACTATATATTGTACACTCATACACCTACATTTATATGCAAAATTTTATGTATAATTGTTTGTTTTCGTAATAAACAAAAACTTATATATTGCATGAAGATAGAAATTGCTGTGGAAAACTGAAGATTAGGTACTATAAGAATAAAGGTAACAAAAATAAATACGACCTGTAAGAAATTACTCAAACTTTAGTGAAGCATATTTATATAGATATATTAGGGGTTAAAGTATGAATTTGCCGATTTGTACTGAAAAATTAAAACTCGTTTTTTTTAAAATGTAACATATTTATTTAATCAAAATATTTACCCTCATTATCTATACATTGTTGCCATCTAATCGGAAGTTCATTTATGCCTTTGCGATAGCACTCTGGGGATGTAGATTCGACAAACTGTGTGAAAGCATTCTGTACTGCCTCTTGGGAAGAAAATTTTTTACCACGTAGAAAATTGTCCAAATGACGAAAAAAATGGTAGTCCGTTGGAGCAAGGTCTGGCAAGCAACTTGAAGAACGAACCACGTGGAAGACCGCCCGGTCTTCCACGTGGTTCGTTCTTCAAGTCGAAGTTTCCATTACGAAAGCGTTTAAACCAAAAACGCACGGTTCGTTCATTAGCAGTCTTCTCTCCAAACGCAGCATTGATATTGCGAGCCGTTTCTGCCGCGTTAGTTCCGCTTCGGAACTCGTATTCAAAGATTACTCGGATTTTGGAAGTATCCATCTTTCCCGTCTAAGCTGAATAAAAAAAACAATTGAAAGTCGAAAATCGAATGTTGCACATTTTTTAAAACAAGAACCTCATAGATATCATGTGAAAAAAGTTTCACTCGAAAGTCTAACACCATGAAGGTTTTATGTCAATTCAAACTATCTATTACTGTAAAAAGGCAATTTCATACTTTAACCCCTATTACATACCTATATAGTTTTCCCCACCAATATTTAATTTATTACATAAAATTTCAATGCGATAAAGGCTCATTCACCATAATTAATGCGAGTCGTCGTGTTGTCATAGTAGAACACTTAATTCCGGCACATCAGCCTTGCCATCAGCCTTATTACGTAACAGTTAGTAGAAAGCCGAGAGAAAGGTGACCCGTCGGCCACACGTGCTGTCGGCAAATATCGACACCTTGTAAAACATATCTTGTTTTTACGCAATCTCTCTCCGCTGTTTGCAACGTAAAAGAATAAAAGGAAGATGACGTGTTTGACTGCAAAAACAACAGTTATGATAAGTCTTATTGTATTTACGTAAAGGCGAAAACAGAATGCGCTTCAGGGGTCATCCACAAATTACGTCACACGTTAAGGGGGGTGGGGGGGGGGGGTCAACAAAGTATGACATCGTGTGACAAGGGAGGGGGGGGGGGGACGAGTCGTAAGCTTCGTGACGTCACATGTATAAATCTAAAGCATTAAAACTCTAAACTTCAACTCTAACGAAAAAGTGCTGTTTTAATTTAATAATTTCTAAATTTAAAATTGCAAAATATGTGACGTCACACCAGGGGGGGGGGGGGTCACACAAATGTGACTACCTGAGACAAGGACGGGGGAGGACTCCAAAAATCATGAAAGTTGTGTGACGTAATTTATGGATGGCCCCCTAATGAAAGAATATGCACATTAAGATTGTATACAGTAGCAGTATAGCTAATTTTAGTTGTAACAAGACCTAGTATATTTCTTCTAACACATGTGCTATTTATATACTACATTTATAGTGCTTAATAATGTAACGAGCTACGGAGCTATGCTCGGATTTTCTGTGGGATTCGAAACGAAGAGATCGCCCAACGAACTAAAGTTACCGACATAGCTTATAGAATCAGCATACGCTGAAGTGGCGATGTACTGGTCATGTATCGCTAATGTTAAACATCCGCTATATATGACCTGTACATTGCCACACTGTCCATTGTGTCGTCCGTAGGGACAACAGTATCCAATTACCATCAGGTGGACTGTACGCTTGTATGCCGCCATTTTTCCATAAAAAAATATATGTAGCGGGATCTGTAACCGACAGGGAGGACGAGTCCTCTAATGGAGGCCACTGTTTGAGACGCCCTTGGCCAAGTGAACTGACGACTCGATGAAATTGGCCGCTGTTGTTTGGATGACAACCTATATCCTATATCCAGCAGTGGGGAGACACAGGCTTATGGCAATAACTACATCAGACTGTTGACTTCTTGAAGTTATTACCTCAGATTATATCGATGTTAAGCAGTATATAATGATATCTTTGACGACTCCTTGCCGGTGTTCAAACGTGGTGTGTCGGCACTATTATAACTTTCAACTTCGTTAACATTAACTTTCAATCAAACCTTTTTGTTTATTATTATAGCTGTGCGCTTCAAAGTATTTTTTTTTTTTAATTTCAGTGCTGTGTTATAAGACGTTTATCACAAGGGTCCGGTCTGTACGATTTTTTGTAAATGATTTATATGTGTATGTATATACCTATAAATTTGTAAATGATTATATCCTATATTATACCTATATCACACTGGCGCCTATTGTAATAAATCAATAGTGCCATAAAATTTAATGTGTAAAAGCTGACAACGCGACTACATTTCTTTTTACTAAGTATAAATTAGATCGCAGGCTGATGACAACGTACGATCTAATTAATTTTATTTTTGGAGACCTGCTCCGTCGAGCCCCCATGTGCTCCGATTAGATCTCATACGTGTATTGGTGAAACAATGTGTGGTTTGATTTTTCCAGAGTTATTATAATGATTGCGCAGACAATGTTGAGTTGTTAAAAATCAACGGAAAGAAAAATGTTGCTATTTCAATAGATTGAAATTAATTGTGGTTCATACACCGAATCTTATACAATTTTAGTACTATCAAACGAGTATTTTGTATGTTCGTGTTGTCCCGAAATCGGGATACAATCTAATGTATGAACACAAAGAGATTAAAGGGGAAATGTGAATATTCTGTGCACTTTTCCTTGTAGTTTCAGACGGTGCAAATTCACCACCAGCTAGACCAATTGCTCATCTCACCTCTCTTCAGAATGTAATTTTTACTGACATTAACATTTTACTTGGTCTAGGATGCATCCTTGCGGAACTCCACACCGGTTATCCTTTATTCCCTGGAGAGAACGAAGCGGAGCAGCTCGCCTGCATCATGGAACTTCTCGGGCCCCCACCACCTGACTTGCTGATACATGCCACCAGGAAGAGACTGTTTTTTGGTAAGATTTATGTGATTTTATATCATCAAATGCAGCAGTAATACCATGACAGCTGTTTGAAACTGAATAACAAAGATTAGTTCACACAGCTATCGTGGGTTAAGGTTCAAGTTCGTTCTATTTTGTATTTTACGACCATAAATACTATTTTTATCTGACAATTATGTATAATTGTCGCTATGACTTGTCATAATTGTCGTATGTCGTATAATTGTCGCTTAGCGTTTGTGGACTATGAGAAAGCCTTTGATTCGATCGAGACTTGGGCAGTGCTACAGTCCCTCCAGCGGTGCCATATTGACTATCGGTATATCGAAGTATTGAAGTGTTTGTATAACAACGCCACCATGTCAGTCCGAGTACAGGAAGGGAGCACGGAGCCGATTCCATTGCAGAGGGGTGTGAGACAAGGAGATGTCATCTCTCCGAAGCTCTTCACCAATGCGATGGAAGACGCTTTCAAGCTCCTGGAATGGAAAGGACTCGGCATCAATGTTGATGGCGAATGCATCACTCACCTTCGATTTGCCGACGATATTGTGGTCATGGCAGAATCGCTGGAGGATCTTAGCACAATGCTCGGAGACCTCAATCGAGTTTCCCAACAGGTGGGCCTTAAAATGAACATGGACAAGACGAAAATCATGTCGAATGTCCATCTCGTGCCCACCCCAGTTTCAGCAGTGGACGTCCAAGGGCTGAGAAGAAGAAGAAGATATTTTTTTTATTTTAGTACACTTTTTCCTAAAATATTATTTTGATTTCAGACTCGAAAGGTTCGCCACGCAGCGTGACCAACTCTAAGGGTCGGAAGCGGAGGCCTGCTTCAAAAACGCTCGCGGCCGCAGTGCGCACCGACGACCCCGCCTTCTTGCATTTCCTCCACAGATGCCTTGAGTAAGTTGTTGATAGCTTGTAATTATTATTGCTGATTACACAGAAAAATAAGGTGTCGAAATGGTGACCAATTCAAATGGTGGTATGTTTGCCGACCTTTGATATCAAATATAATAGTATCGAAGTAATTAACTTTATCAGAGTTCTATAATTTATGAAATAAATTACTGCTACAATAATCAGTCATCACAAAAAATGTAGCAGCTATTCCCTGTAAAAATCCCTCTGTAGTTTGAAGAACAAGTCAAGTCAAGTAACTCAAGCGCTAAGTCGGCTCGTGCCTTTAACTTCAACGGTAAAGGCTCTTAAAGACTATCCATATTCAACCTTTAAGACCATCAAACGTTAAAATCTTTCAATATAACCGATAAGCGTTTTATGCTCGAGTCTTGAAGGTCCTTTCATTGGAGCGTCGAGCGCTGAACGCTGAATTTTAAATCAATTAGTTAAAATATTTTTAGCATATAAAGAGAAGGGTGTTCGAATTCTTACTATTATCCACATTAATAAAATTAATTTGAATAAATTAATCGAGACGGTTAGGATTTACATAATCGAATTGGTATTGCATAACAAATCGATTGCTATAAATCATGGCAGCGGAACATCCATGAAAAACTTATTAATGAAGTGGAAACATAAATTAATTAAACACTTCGGTAATTAGTTAATTAATTAAACCCTACAACTTTTAGTGTTAGTACATGCCTAGGCTTCGTACTTACGAAGTAGGAACTTAGTTTCTTTGTAATTACTAATATTTTAAAGGAAACATTGTGTTTGCTACTTTTACAGTTCAGTTGGTGAATATTCTCCTGGGATACCTGCGATACATGCCAACATGAGTCCAGAATGTCAAACATTGGCACGCCTACTGGCACCTTTGGTGATATAGGGACGGACTTGGAGAAAGGGTTGGGAAAATAGGGATAGGATGGAATGGGAATGGGCTCTGACATATATCACTCCCTGTCGCAACACGTACTTACCGACATTGGCGGAATAGGATTACCTAAGTGGGAAATACAGTACAATTTACGGTATTATTCTGTGAGAGAGTTACTTTTATAAAAATGCGACTATTGCATTCAGTTTTGTGACCGATGCAATGTAGCGAAGCTGGTGCTAATGTGTGATACCTAACAACTTAGACTTCGCCTCTAACTACAATAGTGCTAATGTAAAACTCCAACGCTCGTTTCCTGCATCATGCGCCTTCAATTCTAATATATTATAGCAATATGTGATTTCTACTTTATATAACTAGTCTATACATATAATGTGTTTGTAGAAAGTAAATGGAAACTTGTTTTTTAACCTGGACACTAACATTGTCTAAATGTTCCGTGTGATGACAAACAGGTCGGCTGGCCCAAATTAAAACCCAGTAAGGAACAAAGTTAGCAAAAAATGTGTATTTGTCAAAATTTGATTTAGATAACTAACTTTGAAACTATGTGAAGATATCCGTCTGCACACCGCATTCATTCTATAAAAAAAGTTGAATAGTTTGTAACAAATTATTTGAATGCAGGGGGAGGGTGCACGCTGCAATCCAACAGTCGCTGAGTGCACTCGACTCGTTACCACTCTCTCACAGAAGACTACCTTGAAATGCACTGCATTTCCCATTTTATGCTATTCCTCAATGTACCTACGAGGTTTCGGTAGTGAGTGAGATATACCAGAGCCCACTCCCATTCCATCCTATCCTATCCCTCCCCGTTATCCCAATCCGTACTCTAAATATATTCCTACATCTTCAAAGGCAGGCAGCGCATCTGGGGGCGTGTCAACGTTTGTCATTGTGGACTGAATTTGGCATGCACTATGAATGTCTGTCAATATGAATGTAACAAGCTGGCTTGCCCATGACCGACTAAGTAACACACGTCATTTGTCATGTTACTTTTACAGTGAAGCATTATACTCTGAACTAAGATCAACCAAAAGAATCCTCGAATCATAGGATATTAAATTTATTTATCTTTTATTTTCACTTCAAGCACAGAAAGTAAGTTGTAATTACTAAATAAAGTTGATATTGTAATTGATATTTGCCTTTAGGCATTGTCTATTACAAAGATTTTTCACAAAGGCTTTCTATGATGTTCACACTTTTTTAGTGAGCCACGAGAGGCGGATGAAGGAAGCTATTAAAAATAAACCATTGTTGGGAATGATCAATTGATTGGTTGAATGTAACTGATGATAATCATCAATGAAGGTCGTGTACTCGGAATAAAACCGTTTTTATGCAAATAGTTGTGACAAAATACTTATAGTGAAATCTTTATACTTTTCTAAATAAATATAAGCGTGACAATTTAGGGAGATTTCGAAGAAATCTGTCTATTGCGGAGATCACGAAATTCTAATTTCGAATAAATGTCGACATGATCTCGACTAATAATAATAATAATTTATATTGCAATAACATTGGTAGCATGATAAATATGCGTTAAATTACAGATAATTCCCGTTATTTTTTGTCTGAACAGGCGGGCGAAGAATAATTTAATAATCAAATAAATAACGCCACACTCAATGGCCCACACTAAAATTCCCTGTGTCGTGGGTCCAGAGACACATACAAAGACAAACACAAAAACAAATGCATTTCCGACCGGGGATCGAACCCGGGACCTTTCACACAGCACGGAGGGTCACTACCAACTGCGCCAATCGATCGGTCGAATATACTTAATCATATAATCATACAATATTGTTCAGAATAATATATTACCAAAAATTGCTAAATGTTAGAAGATTAAGATGATTAATTTTATTATTCGTTCAAAAACTAATTAACAGTGTAATTAATAACATTTCTCAATAAAGAATTTGAAAAGATTTTTCTTCAATATATCTAAGTTTTTCAGCCTTTTCAGTGTCAGGTAATTTATTGTAGATGCGATACCAATATTGAGGGGTATATTGAAATTGAAACGAAATTTGGCAGAGAAATAGCTTGGGTCTTTATCGCGGTTAAGTTCGAAGATAAGAGCAATCGGTTCAGTAGGTTCAAAATTATGATAGTTGAAATTTTATAAAGCGCTGAGGATCTACATCACCTCCAAAAGGGTGGACTCGCCAACCCGCTTGTCCAGGGTGGCTTTTAAAACCATACATCCACCACGCACAAGACAATGTGCATGAGAACTGAGAAGGCCCATGTTCTGCAGTGGATACTGAAAAGGCTGGTTGCATTGCAAACTGCAGAAAAAAACTCATGAAAGTTTTCGACGTCTATACAAACAAACTATATCGTTGGATGAAACTCTACAACTTTTGCCTAAGCACATTTTTTCTAAAACGCATGCATTATAAAATAGCGAACTCTCCCTTCCGACTGCCGCCGCCGTGGATCTTCATCGTGGAGCCGTGGATCTTCTTTACTGTTTTTACTGAAATAATATAATATACAGCTAATGTAACACAAAGAGTCATACTCGTATAATGACGGCCATTGAAAGAATTCTTATTTTGTGACATTATCGTAGATAATGTCAAGTTTTGCAGATATTGAAACTTTAGTGAAACCTTAAATAAATAAAATATTTCTTTAATTTATCATAAAAAGTAGATGTTAGAGAACGTTTCCTATCTAACAAAAAAAGTCATAAAGAGACATCATTACAGAACAGACAATAATTTATATCTTTTATTTTATCAGTTAAAACGCATATCGTGGGCGTTGTAATATATAGTTATAATAAGTAGTATTGAAACGTATCCATTAGTCGTCTATAGCATCACTCTTATTTAGTTTGCTTTTGGTTGTCAAATGATACACACCGTATTTACGTACCGGTGTAGTTTTATTGGAAATAAACCCACGAATACAGTGGAAAAGCTGTTATTCGAAAATTCGGTAATACATTTCAATTGTTCACATTAGTTATCTACAGCACCCGGTTACATTATGGTACATCGTGAATTCCAGTTATATTTATTTTACCTTATACAGTAATACGTACAGTGAGTAACACGATAATGTACCCAAAACCATTCGATTCTAGTACCTGATATTAACGTACTAAAGCTCCGATGGATATTGGTTGACCTGTTGTTTTCTGTACAGTCTAGAAAGGGTATATAGTTTTTATGTCCGGATATGTTTACATGATTATGAGAAACAGATTATCGTTTCTCATTTACGGTGTGTTATATACATAGCCGGGTACTGTACGCCCCTGCAGCTGTGTCATGATGCTCACGCGCTGACCTTTTCGCTGCCGTGACAGCGAGTGAAAGTAACATAGCGCGGTAGGGCTTTAGGCGTAACATAGGTACGTGTTATTGACGCGTATGGAAATGTCATAAGAATCTTTTTATAGAAATAAGGCGACAGACGAGCAGAAAGTCGACCTGTAGTTAGTGGATACTGATCCGCGATACATATACATATGTAGTACTCGAGAACATGAAACAGCCATCGTCCATTGAAACGAGATCTAATCAGTCTCTTCGTTTATTCACGAACGTATACTAAAAAATGACAAATTTATGTCATAATGTACTTTTGTAGGCCATTTCTACAAATCGTTTTATATCGCGAACTTGTAGATTCTGTCTAGTTATAGGATGAAGAATTTTCGTGGGCTACAGTATGTTTTTATCACCAGATCAACTCTCTGCTCCATTCTTATTTCAATACCTTATTTTTTATAAAAAAAAACTAGGTACGTTTTTCCAAGTGTTTATAAATAGTAAAAATTTATCTCGAAATATTTATTTAAACTACTGAGAAATGACGGTATTAAAAATGCAAATTAATCAAATTTTTACCAAAATATACCATTATTTTCCCACAGTGTTAACGCAGAAATAGGTACGCGCACGCAGTCTCATCCAGTGAAAGGTTAAAATGACGCAACCCGCGGAGACAGAGTTACCGTAGACTAAACCGAGTGGATTAAAACAGACTCGACACGGACAAAAGCAAGTTTATAGCACTCTTTTAAAGTTTTCAAATATTTTAGGAGTTTTCCAAGAACTGTTTTTGGTTCAAAAGAAAGATCTTGGAACACTATAGCTTTAATCATAAAATTATCATTTATAGAGGTTTGACAAACTATTTTAATTGAAGTCATTAAATACATTCCAACCACATTTTATCCAACTAAGTTTTGCCTTGTCAATAAATTGTCTTTTTTATACTACCAAGGGGTCCTTAATTATCACTTTTTTAGATGAATTCCCGTGTGCTAAAATAAATTTATAATATAATACCTACATACGAGTGCATACATAATAAATACATACATACGTATATACGTATATCCGTAGCAGCTCGCGTCATAAATAGCTGAAGTGGAAACTAAATGAGTAGAAAATTAATAGAAAAATGATTTATTAGATAGTTCAATACCTTTCTAGACGAGTGTGATAGCGATTTATAAAACATATATTACCAAATATAAATAGTAGACCTTAAAAAGGACGCGTCAAGGATTTCGCTACAGTAGGGTCTGTCATATAAATTTTCATGTGATGAGAAATTCTTACATTTGATTTTGCTGCCTTGCATTGGTAAGAAATAAGATTGTGTGTCGCGTCTGAAATATCAGACATAATCTTTGCCAACCGCATTTAGTTTATATAACCTAACGATGCGCGAATGCGTGCCGCTATCACGATCAGATGACCGATTTCATTTCACATTCTTGTCCAATGACTGATGAACATGTTCATTCAATTGTACACGACGAAATATATTGTCGCCAAGTTGTATTGCATCTTATTTTAATGTACGAAGGTATTAGGCATTATATTTGAATGTAGTAACTTCAGTGGACGATACTCGTAGATACGATATTGTGCTGTTTCCTCTACAAAGTTTATTTAGAATCGTAATTAAACCAATATACAATTAAACGAACTTTTGTCCTTGTCACTTTTTTTATGGACGAAGGCGGCAGACGAGTATACAGTCCACCTGATGATAAATGGATACTATCGCCAATAGACATCCGAGATACATGGCAACATTAGACCAAAATGACAAACTTTGGCACGCCCCCGGATGCGCTGCCTACCTTTGGAGATGTAGGAATGGATTTGGAAAAACGGTCTGGAGAATGGGGAGGGATAGGATGGGAACGGGCTCTGGAACATCTCACTCACTACTGAAACACGCATTGGGGAAATAAGATAAAGTGGGAAATGCTTTCAAATTAGTGAGAGAGGAGTAACGTGGCCAGTTGAGCGCGCCCAGCGGCTGTAGGATTGCAGCGTGCACTCTCCCCCTCAATACCTCAATACACTTAACGTCATACCAATTATTTTTCGTTAATTCTATAAACCAAAGGTTCACTGGAAGAGAACGCTTATAGCGATAATACCGCCTTTTGTATACTATTTTGTATTATTGTATTGTCTTATGTTTTTATTCGTAATGTAGAATAAAGCCTACTTACATATTTACTCCTACAGCGACCGATAGCGATATTATAATCTCTGTGCGTATCTACTTTTATTTTTTGGTAATAAAAAAAATACATATATTTCGTCTAAACTTTCGTTAATTGAGTAATTTTATTTACTTAGTGGTTATAAAAAGTGAAAATAAAATTTGCATATAAATAATTAATTTTAATTTAATGAATTTACCATAAAGAATTACATAAAAGACTTTAATACTGCACTTGCCAAGCGAAAACAGTTTTTGAAATTCTTTTGCTAATTAAATATGGAAAATGAAAGTCTTTCTTCGTTTCGTACATTATTAAGCGCAATTTTAAGATTATAAGATAACATTTACATGTTAACAATGAAGAATCTTCAAAATTTACCCGATTTGCATAGCGTTAATTGTAGTTACAAAATATTTATTATTTAATTAAGACGTTTGGGTATACATTCATTTGTTATGTGTTACTTTATCTACGATTATACCTACATCGCGTCTATCTGTATATATAGTCTATATATAGAGGTTTATTTTATGACAAAATTGACACACGCTTTAGACTCTAGCGAGTTGTTTCGTCGTAAATATTTTCAATGGTGAATATAATAACTACATCATAGACAAATCAATATTCCGGTAATTGTGATGAAAAAGTATAATGGAATAAGGAGATTCCTATATCCCATAATACTTTCTCACCAATGGGATAGGAGGGGATTTTATGCGATAGGATTATGAGACATAATTCTTATACCATTATACTCTTCACTCAATAGGATGGGGAATGGGTTCTGGCATATCGCATTCACTACCAAAACACGTACGTAGTGTATGGTATGTTTATTTAGTTGTGTTATTTTTTAATTCTTGATATACTTCTTGATGACTTTACGCTGGAAAGGTCTGTTTTGATGAAGGCCAATCTTCGTCCCATATCACCTCAAACCGTGTTAGGTTTCATGAGCTTCAACTAGAAGTCCAGAATCGATTCGGTGCACTGGAAACCACGGCTAATGTTGACGAGATAATCACAACTTGGTGAAATTAATCCGAGAAGTGGGCTGTAAATACTTCAAACCACAACGCAAAGGCACAGAGTCCAAACTCTCAAACGAGACTCTGGATTTCATGGAACTGAGGCGGGGGAGCGTTTCGCTTACTGCGTCGTCAGATCGACAACTCAATAAAAAAGTCCGGAGGCTGATACGCCGTGACCTACGTGGCTTCAATAAGAAACGGATTGAGGTGACGATAGAGAACAATAAAGGCTCTAGAGTCTTTGCTCAGCCTCTTGGATGCAGTCATCTGAGATACTTAAAAGCAATAGTGGCCAAACTTTCTCTTCAAGACCAGAGATCTTCGCAGAAGTTTTATAGAAAACTTTACGCCGCACACGCACTTGCGCCTACAGCCCATGAGGAGAACGATCGCCGTGCAAAGTTAACCCACCACTACCCTAAGATATCCCGGGGTGAGATTAGTATTGCTCTCGGACAACTTAAGAACGGTAAAGCCGCCGGTGAAGACGGTTCATCAGAGCTGTTGAAAGCTGGAGGAGCTCGTCTTACGAGAGCTGCAACTCCTCTTTAACACCGTCTTACACGGTGGCATAAAATCAAAGGCGTGGTAGTCCTGTTCCTCAAGAAAGGAGACACGATCTTATTGAAGAGGTATAGACCTATTTATCGAGGGTAATCACGAATCGTCTCGCCCGGAGGTTTGACGAGTTCCAGCTGCCGTAGCAGGCTGGGTTTTGAAAAGGCTACAGAGGGTGCTCTGCACCGTCACGGATAAATTTCCGGGATAAATACCCTTATTTATTTAATGAAATCGGATCAGTATTTTAGTAACACTTTCGGATTTATAATATTTAGTGTGAATCTTGATATACCTAGTAACGAAGCAATAGCACCATAAATTCTCTTATTTCCTCAGTTAACTTATACAATATAATGGTTTATCATATCCATTTAAAATTTACGAGTTAATATAGTATTTTATAATTAACTCCTTGTAAAATGAGCTATAGGACGCATAGATATTAAATGTTTATGACAGAACGCGTCAGGAGCAAAAGTAACAGCTCAGTATCGCCTTGAGCCAAATATATCAAAGTGAGTTGAACGTATGCACTTAGAGACATTTAGAGAGGGCTTAAGAAATAATAGAAATCTATTAAACAGACAATACTTACGAATACAGACGTTGAAATCTCCAAACACAATACAGTAGAAAACTCTTTGCTACATAAGTTTTTGCTGCGAACGAAGTGGGGCGTTCACATCCAGACCGAAGGGTCTAAAAAAATACCTTTTTTTTTTCTAAATTGTTATCGAAGAGGCAATATTGTTACAATATTGTAAGAGATTTCGTGCTCAGTTGACATAGAGAGCCCTTTCTCATTACGCTTAGATTTGAAGTAAAGCTCGGTGAAACATTTGCAGCCTCAAAATCAGATGATAAAAACGACGGAAAGGAATTTTTTTTCATTCCATTTTAGAGATTATACAGTGCTTTCGAAAAGTAACGAATAAATTCATTATTTCTGAAATTGAGAGTTCTTCAAAAAAATTCTCTGACACGTCGATTTTTTTTTAAACAAAGACACTTTTTGACATACGACCCATATTTGTGACATCATCGTTGTTCGAGATATGACGTCATAGACATTTTTTTTAAATAGTAACCCCCAATTTCGGCCACGCCATTTGAAAGAGCGTGTCATTCTACGTACACATCGTCAAAAAATATGGTTGCCTGACAGTAGCTAGCGACCGAGAATGTTTTTTTATTGCTGTCAGATAAAAACTTGAAATCGTACTTCGGTAAATAGATTTTTTTGTTTTTTTGAGTTATTTCTTTAGTTCTTATCTTTTGTTTGGCAAAAGCAGTGTATTTGATGTGTTTATTGAGTAGTGACTTTTGTCATTTTATAAAAAAATGGTTAAATTAACTGAATGAGAACGAATTAAAATTCTTTGCATGATCGGATTTGGAGTTAGGATGCGCACCCAAAAAGAAGTAGTTGAATTGTTCAATGAAACTCATTCTGATCGGCATCCCATTAGCCAAAGCATGGTAAGCAATATTAAGTCTAAATACCGTAACTTTGGGCATGTTCGTGATCTTCTAGACCGTTACTAGACTGGAGAATTTAGAAGATTTAAAAGCAAGAATTCGTCACGAGATACATCGTATACCTCCTGAAGTTATTGACAATGTTCAAAAAGAATTTATTAATCGTCTTGGCTACTGTCAGGCAGCCAACGGTGCACAATTTGAACATTTAATTTAGTTGATTTTTTACATAATTAAATTAAATTAAATTTAGTATTTTGAAATATAAAATCGTTTTTCTTCATTTTTTTGTCTAACCTACATACGCTAATATAATCATAACATAATTTTTAACGATGTGTACGTAGAATGACACGCTCTTTCAAATGGCGTGGCCGAAATTGAGGGTTGCCATTTAAAAAAAAAGTCAATGACGTCATATCTCGAACAACGATGACGTCACAAATATGGGTCGTATGTCAAAAAGTGTCTTTGTTTAAAACAAAATCGACGTGTCAGAGGATTTTTTTGAAAAACTCTCAATTTCAGAAATAATGAATTTATTCGCTACTTTTCGATAGCACTGTATACATAGTGATTATAATTATCTCTATCCAATATCTTACCCAATCATTTGTCCAAATCTTAATTCAAATATTACCAACGATAGCATCTGCAGGTATATGTCTAGCGTTTATGCCAATCAGTTGAAAGTGACGAATTACTTTTGAATGATGTTGACAAGTAGGTACCTATCACAGATGTCCAGAGAATTCCCTTATCATCAGACGAACTGTATGATTCTCTGTCACCTTATATAAAAATTAAGCTGTCAACCTCTACTTATGTATGTTGAATATATTGTTCAACCAGTTATAAACATTTTGAATGAATTTTTTGCAGATATACATTTTTTTCAATTTTGTTCAACCGTTTGAAAAAAATCTTTTTATTCATTTAATAAAACTTCATTAAAAGTAATAATAACATAAATATCGGGAATATTCTAGAAAGTATGCAATAATTTTCTTTTCCATAACGAAGTGTTTTTTATAAGTCAAAATGAAACATTACTTTTAATAAAGTTTTAATAATAAAACAACACGAACTTTCTTCTTCCAAACTGTTCAACTTGTTCCAGTCTTGAATAAATGTGAAGTTATGAAGTATTTGGAAAAAAATAATCGAAAATGTTCAACTGACTGAACAAAAAGTTGAACATATTGGAATAGAGTCTGTCAACTATTTCATAAAAACTTCTTAAGTCTATGTAAAAACAACTTTTAAATGCACATGCAGGATACGAAAAAGCTAATTTATCCGTACTTAGATACATGGTTGCATGGCACGCACGAGCAAAAACTAGTTTGACACAGATAACTGGACAATTCGATTGAAAACCCAACGAATTTATCGAATTATAACAAAACCACTCACTCTTACACAAGATGAATTTAATAATGTTGCTGTCTACATCATTCATTAATATATGTTTGATTTATTTATACAGTTGTGAATAAAAAAAAAATTAAAATCAATTTTAATCAATCAGTCTCTGCTTTGATCTATAAAAAGTCGTTCTTCCGTTTAAGAGTTGAAGCATGAGCAAAACTATTTTGCAAGTCAACTCTAATCGTTAACGGAAGGTTGAAGTGGCATCTTTTTTATTTCCATAAAAATAAATGACGGTGGTAAAAAGGCTAAATTACCTCTATAATACAGGGTGCTAAATGAGCTACTGACTAGGTTTTAGTACAATAACATACATGGACACATGGACACTTCACAAATATGAGAAATATGCTACAATTAGACAATTGACTACTTACTTTTTTTTTTTACTTAGCTACTAAGAAACTAAAGATGTTATGTCACGGGCAATATTATTTTTTCGATTTTATTCCTTTCGAATATTCCGATATACCACCTATTTGACAAACATAATAGAATATTAAAACAGCAACAGTGGGTCGTTCCATTTACTAGCAGCCATTATGTTCATATCTATCTAAACATTTATACACTTTATACACAAAAAGTCGTAGGTACAAATATATAGGCATCCGTGTTATTTATACAAATAACCGTAAGTATTAGGACTCTTATGTGACGTCAGTTGTACCCTGAATCTTAACATAATCCTAAAACATTGTTATAGATGGGACCCAAAACGCCGCATCACACCCACCGAAGCCTCTCGTCACGAGTTTGTCTTACCTTTGGGAGCGGCGCAAGCAGGAGTCCTGGCCCTGCCTCGCCTGGCCCCTCCACGACCAACCCGGGCCTTACTCCACTCACAATCCGCTGGAGACGTGGCAGCTATGCTGGGAAGAGCGTGACGTCGCGACAGCTGAGATAGGGCCCGTTCTGGCCTTCCGTGAAGTTAGCAACTTCTTAGTTAGATTAGGTAATTAGAACAGAACGGCATAATTCTTGAACCTTCACTTTTACTAAGTTTTTACTAAGACTTGGTCGTTGCTTTGAGTCTGATTCTTAAAAAATTGATTTTTTCTCAATCCCTTCTTAATTAATTGATTCCTTCTTGATTTAGACCTGCTGCAGTTACAGTGTGCTGGTTAATTCGTGATACCAATATTGAGAAATGTATGACTTCGCGACATGTGGCTCGGTGGCCATAATTCTACTGAATATTGGTTAGCAGCTGGCGTTAAATATCTGTGGTGTCTTCTTCTAAGATGAAAGGTGTTGTCAGAGCATTGCTACGTGCTGAAAGGAATAATAGTTCTGATGGTGTTTCCCATGTTATTACATAATTTGCTCAACGTTAAGCCAAAATGGAGGTGATCTTTAATGAACACATTTATTTTTAATTATTAATGATTTTCGACTTCGCAATCTCGTATTGCGTAAGATGTAATCGTATGTACGTATTGCAAATAAAGTAAAGGAATTAAAATGGAACGTTCGAGAATTCCACCACCTTGCGATATCTTCTGTGTCTTTCGCACCTTTCACTTGATTAATGATAAGTGATAAAGTATGATGTTATGCCCTTGCAAATAGTGCAGAGACTAGATAAATTCTTGAGTTATGGAATGTTCTGCGACCTGTTCTGGAATTTAAATCAATTCCTGCTGGCTGACAATCGTAACGAATCGTAGACGTGGAAGGAGTAAGAATGATTTCCAGTTGCGCTTATAACTTTAGTTTTATATTCTTTTTTTTTTACTTAAAAGCGTTGTAATTAAAAAGATAGACATACTTTTTAGATTCTTAGCTGAGTTTCCACGTAATATTTTTTGTCTACTAAATTTTTTACACAAGTCCGATAGAAAGGCGATGATAGCAAAGATGTGCATTTGCACGATCTTCCATGTCAAAGTTAGAACAAATTAGTTGTATTATCCGATTTTGGTCTGAATTTCGACATTTTCAAACGTCACTTTAGTTATCGTCTTGATATTATCTAGTATTGCCATCGAAAGTGTCGACTTTATTCTTGTATGAAAAATCAGTGCTAATAGTCATATAGACAGCAAAAAGAAATTAAAAAAAAAACGTGTGCGGTCAGGGAACCCCGTCAGGAACGAAGATCCGAATCCGAACTCCGAATGTAATTCGAAATAAAATCTGTTAAGTTCATGTATTTTTTTTTATTTTGTATCATATTTTCAATGCAAATAATTTAAAATAAGGAATCAAATAAAAAATTTAGGTTATACAACCGGTCACGCACTAGTCTGCACGTCTGTTATTCTGCTTGAGTCTTGCTCTCGATACTCGCACGCGCACCCACATAGAGAAAGTCGTATGGAGGGGGTAAAAATCTTACGTGACGTTACATTTTCTCTCGAATCACACTTACCGCATAAAGGACCTTCGTTCCAAAGTGTCATAGAAAACAATACGTTATTCGTAAATAACCGATACAATTTGCAGATGTTTTGATGATAGTATTAGAATTTCGCTTCTTAAATGACTTTCTCAATGAGTAGAACGATAAGTCGATTATAATATCCAAATACTACTTGTATCCTTGGACTTTTTGGCGGGAACTCCAGTAGTGGAGGTTGGGTTTTTCTTTGATTATTATAAAAATTGTGTATTGTAGGTTTTATGGTTTAATAGCGATACTTTTTTTTTATTTGTAACCCAATAGAGATACGTAGTACTCGTATATATAAACAAAAATTAAAGTTAAAAACCAAGGCCAATACAAGATTGCACTAAATTTAAACATATCTATTACTAAACATATTGAGGTGACAGCAAGCCGCAGTCGCTCGTACCTGCTCAACACAAAACCATAATACATAATACTATTATATAACATCTTATATTTTTCTTATAAGATTTCCCATAAGATCTATAACATCTTTACTTATTAAACTTCAAACTGCATAATGTTTGTAATAATCAAATAAAACCATTAGACTGCGTTCTACGAGTGCTTCCAAGTAGTACAACTCTTCTGTTCATAGTAAACCTACCATCTCTTTACTGAACAACTCTTAACTTACTTCGACAGGAATGTATATTGACGAGATGTGTTTTGAATTTTGATTTTGCAATTGTTAGTTACGAAGAGATCTCGACACCGGCACAATGTGTTAAATACGCTATTGCCATATAAGAAAAGAAAAAAAATGTGTCCCCGATACGTATGTACATTCGTTTGTTTTGAGATTATATTTAGCCGTAAGAAAAACAAAAATTCTATAAGAGATAAAACAACCGAAGTTTTAATTACAACTCTACTTTACTTATTTCATTGCGTTGTACTTTAAAATTGATAATATCAGTTTTAATTTAAGTCGGTTATCCGGTTTTGATTTTGTTTTATAAATACATAATTACCCACTTAGTCATAAAAATCCTTAAAATGTGATATTACATTTCCGTTTAAGGTTATATTTAACTTGTTATATTTTGAAAGTCGATGAATCGGTTTTTAATCAAAATTATTACTTTAAAAGCAAAATTACGATTATTGTCATTACCCACTGTCGTCTGTTTTGAAAGTCTCTGTGCAATTAAACCACTAACATCGAACTTACCCAAGTATTTTAAGCAATAATGTCCTTTCCACGGAACATAAAACTGGATCAGATATCTTATTTCTCCTCTCTTTTTTTTTCTAAAATGTCAGATCGATCAGACAATGGCATTAATCTATTCAGAACTATCAGTTATGCACTAGTTGCTCGAGATGCATTGCGGTATCTTACATGTTTTGCGCAATGCAATT
Organism: Sesia apiformis; assembly: GCA_914767545.1. Classification (NCBI taxonomy): domain Eukaryota; kingdom Metazoa; phylum Arthropoda; class Insecta; order Lepidoptera; family Sesiidae; genus Sesia; species Sesia apiformis. Next base: position 21,569,100 of record OU611949.1, on the reverse strand, counting down.
TTAACAGCCAGTTTTGAAATTCAGATCAACTTTCGATCTTATAAATGACCTAATTAAAACGGATGTATTAATTACGTCAAGGAATCCGTCGTGAAGTGCAGTTTACTGTAATAAAATGGCTTATGCATTTAAGCTAGCGCTAATTACACTCGGTTGGCATAATTATAGCAGTTTTGATAATAGGGTTGCATTTTTTTGAGAAAAAGTTACAATACTCTTAACTAATGTTATCTGAGCAAAGGGACCTTTTTGTCCGTATGAATTTAGTGGTTAAGATTTTCTAATTTAAAATACATATTGTTGTTTCAATATATGTTTAATAGAAACAAGTTTGAATATTAATTTGATTTGTACGAAAAAGGAATACATATTTATGAATTAATGAAAAAGGACGGTAATTATTGATTTGCATGTCACTAAAGTTTAAATATCTGGGAAACTAAAGATTACATTAAGGTCTCCTTTCACAGATAGTGCCACAATTAATTCGCATCCATCAGAAAAATAAATCTGTGCCATATTGCGATACGTCGGTTAGGTTTTCTAATGTTTAGGGGGCGTAATACGAACTTTTAAAAGTCATTCAAGCTTCAAGCAACTGACCTCTGAAGTGTCTCTCGTATTTCGAGTTTCAAATAACTGAACGACCTTTGCTTGCTTTGATTGTTTATCGATAAGAGTCTATGGATATGGATCTATGTCTATGGATAGTTAAGAGTTATAAAATCCAGGTTATAAGTGGAATGGCGCTCTAAAAAAGATTGTCTGTAATGCGTTCTTAATACAAAAATGCAAGACAATTCATTTCATAGTGTAAAGTTCATACGATCGCCTTCATACGCTTCATAGCCTCGCCCCATATTACCTTAATTTGAATAGACAAAATTTAATTTAATCCAGTGTTAGTTGTGTAATATTTAATTAATTATTTAGATGTAATATAATGCGGAAACGTGCTTAATAAAAACTGTGCCAATTTTAATAATAATTGATTCGGCACCATTTACATCTGAATTGGAATTAGATTAAAATATAAAATTGATATCATTATAAATATTTATTATACAGGATTATTAGAAAAATAACTGCGTTCTCTGTCCAATGAGTTACTGGTTCCAATTTTTATTATTTTCCTTCATACAATAAATTATAATAATTTAATATTACATGAAAATTTAATGTACCTATTCAAAATTACATTAGGATGTAAATATACGTGACAATGTATAGAAGTGTAAGCGCTAAGTTAGTGCAAATGTACCTTAATAATCTTAACCTTAACTGTTATAGGCCCAAGTTTTTAAAGGCAAGAATTTAAGACCATAAGGCGCCAGCTGCACGAGCGAGTCTCTCGAGGCGATATTCTTGCCGAGCGCGTCTACATAAGGCGATACGCCGGCGATATCCGCCGTGTGTAGACGCGCTCGGCGATAGCCATATAGTTGCTATTGAAATTATTGGCACAGGCGAAAATGTCGCCGCGAGAGACTCGGTCGTGTAGTTGCCGCCTAGGCTGCGGTCCGAACTATTTTACTCGCCCAAGACAGGTACAGATTCCACAAGACAACGATTGAAAGACACCGATAGAAATAATAGTTCAACGGTCGCATTGCATGCGAGGATCCTCGCTCTAGTTTTATTAACTGGTGGAGAGCTAAAGGAGCTCAGTAGCACTCGCCTGCAATGTGACCGTCAACTTCAATTAGCGTGCGGGGACCGAGGGGTCGAACTAACACACGACCGGTGACTGTTGAAAGGCCATTAGAGCCACAAGAATTTAGACATTCCGAAAAAAAAAGGGGTCGAACTAAGTAATAAAGTTCTTCTAGCTTGTCGCTGTCGCTCGCTTCACTCATTCCTCGCCGAGCGACATAAAAATACGTTGCGCTGTTAGCTTTACGGGTCGAACTGCGCACTCGCGCTTCGTTACTCTTTTATAATTGGATTACCCGCTCATCGTTTCTCGTTCTCGGTGGGACTGCAGCCTAACGCTCATGGGTATACATTGCTCGAGTCTTGGTTTCATTAGCACTCACTTAGCACTCTCACGTAGAGTGGTCAGATCTCATTTATACACCACTATATCAGAGGTAGCCGGTATTTTTATAATAATCCTGTAGTGTAGTAATTTATCTTGTATGCTACAACGAAATATTTTCAATCACGACAAATAGTCTGAAACTAGTCGAGACGTGTTCTCAAAAAATCGAATTGACTGAATCATCACATAGTACACAAAAGTATACGTAATACTACCCTCATATCAAAAATAAAGGCTCTATGTTAGATGAAATCACGTCGTGTATGTTTAGATATAATAGGGTGTAGGCACATTGGCATAGATTTTGATAAAACGCCCTTTCTTTGAGCTATGTTAAGCCTTATAAAAAAAAGTGTACCCAATTTAAGATGCCAAAATTAATTTGAAAATATCTTGCTTAAAATATAGTTGTCTTGCTTTGAATTAAATGTAATTAATCTTAATATATATCGATATTTTGTCTAAATGTAAACTACGTTATAACGTGGCTTTGTTCATCACAGCCTGTCTTCGTTTTCTTCATCATCAGCTTGTCTCCAGAGTTGGATAAAGGCCTCTCCACTTTCAAGTGCTCATCATTGATTTTGGTAAATTCAATTGGAACTGCATACATTGTCCGTAAGTCATCGACAGTCTGACAAATGTAACGTAGCACAAGCATAGAGAACAAATTTAAAAACGTGTTTTTTTTTTTCTGAATCCACTCATGTTTCAGTTTCATCCTCCTTTCGGACTCGGTTAAGTTTGAAGACGAGTCAAATGGGTTTAGTAGTTTCAAAATTATGATGGTGTAAAATTCCCCAAAAAACTCAGACGTCTACAAACTGTCGTTGGATAGGGCTAGTAAAACTCTAAAAAGTACGTAAAAAGGCGAAATCTTCAACCGGCGCGTTTGTATTCGGTCTTGGCGCTATTTTCTTGTGACACGTATGTACTTTTGCCAGACTATTTTAACACACGAGTCGTTTCATTTACAGTCATTTTGGTGTTGCCAGCATTAAAATGTTTTCGCTAATAAAATTCGTGGAAGATAATAAATTCTTGACATCTCTAATATATATTATAAATACTTGTTACGCCTAAATCTAACGGGTACTTAGTGATACATGTTATAGTGAATGTGATGTGTAGAATTTTGTAAATTAATCATGTTATTCTATGATAATACAAATAGGTCATAAAACGACAAATATAGCGGTAGCGAATTAAATTAAATTTAAAATAAAATTATGAAGAGTATTTCTTCAATATTTGCCAATGAATCAGTATGTTCTCAGTCTTTATATGGATTGACATCAATTTTATGTGATTACAATGTTAAGATCTTGTGTGTGAGAAAGAAAATCCGCCATTTTGAACTGGTGATTTTTTTTTTTCAAAAACGGTCCAAATATCGAAGTTCATTTTACGTAGATATTTATGTACTTAATAGACGAAGAAAAATTATACTGTGGCAAAATTGAAAAATTCGGAAAATTTTCTGGGTTAAACATTTTTTGTTTCAATAATAATAATTCAATAAATTGTTTCAATTTTTTGTTCAATAACTCATAAATTTGTTTACCTACTATAACAAATCAGTATTTAGATTATGTTGTGATATTTGACTTTGTTTTGTGTACCTATATGCTATATGACTATTAAAATTGGACCAAAACTTTAGCCATTTTCTAGTTCTACTTTCTAATTTCTAGTCTGTTTTATATTTCATTCCGTTGTTAATAATCGTATTAGCAACGGAATGCAATTCCGAATAAAATGTTTGAATTGAACGGTTGCTAGAATCGTAGTAGCCATCGGGCTAGAGTTATATTTCTTAATAATTCATGAATTGATTACACCGAAACTTATAAATACTGATTAAAAATCATAGCTTAGAATCGTTCCAAACAAGAAAGATTGTGAATATCTAGAGTACATTTTAAATCAAGCGAAACATGAGATGTTACAGATAGTTGTCCAACGGAAGATCAAGAGGAAAAAGCAACCGGGAAAAGGGAGAACATCTTGGCTGAAAAGCCTTCCCTAATAATGGTTTAAAAACACCCGTTCATTATTTAGGCCTAGAAACTGCCAGAATGATTGCCAACCTTTGATAACGAAGATGATAACTTAACAACAAGAAATATCACTTATCCTTCTCTGTCGACTAGTATTTCAAATAGGATAGAAATAGAAATTGGCATAGAATTTAAAGAAATGGTTAAAATTAAACAGTATTTATAAGCGACAGTGATTATGTTTAGTAGATCCATAAGAATGTTATTCTTATGATAGAGTCGGATTTACAAGTTAATGCTAGTCGAGATATTGTGGTATTACTAACTTATAAATTTTGAGTCTTACTTGTTAGTGGTACAATGTTGTATAAGAATATTGCATCTGATTGGCCTGGAATCCTTTGCAATTGGCTTCTGAGTGCTGATAATGTACAGGAGATACAGAGCAGTAACCGAAGTTCGTAAATATGTAGGTTCCGTCAGAGGTACCGTCGGCCCAAAAGTGTAAAAGAGAAGATATGCGTAGATATAATGACAAAGGGTACTTGATAGTTTCTGTTTATAACTTACTCATCAACTGAAGAAAAGGATGAAACCATATTTGAAAAAAAATTAGATATCAGATTAAAAATATTTAGGGTCTGGACGTGGTGGGGAGCTATTTATATGGCTGCTACTCTCAGTAGTAATTACAAGGTTGCCTGCAAGATATCGCTTTAGCGATAAGGCCGCCGGTTGTACTTGTAATAAGTTGTACTTTGTATTATTCTGTATGTTTTTGGTGTACAATAAAGTGTATCTATCTATCTATTATACTGTAAAACAATGGCGTTATTATTCTATGTTATGGCTCTTTGTGAATGTTATATTTCAGGCTATTTCCAAAAATTAGTTCATTATTTACCATACCTTACCATCAGCCTATGTCTCTCCACTCCACCACACGTGATCATCGGCTCTCATCCAACCACTGCCCGCGAACTTCTTTAAGTCGTGGATCCAACTAGCCGGAAGGTGACCCACACGACCGGAGGCAAGGACTCCGTCTACACCATCGGCTATACCCACTGCGGCAAATATGAATTGCCTATTGCCATTTAAATCGATGGAACCGACCGCGCTCCAATCGCGTCGTGTATAGTCGTTTGGTTAATATAAATATACTATGTAGTTTAATTATAGACAATTATCATAGTCATAATGATCTAGAAGAGTCTGTTACTCATCATCAAATGGTCTAAGATTTCTTGTACATATTCTTAAAGTTAATTAGTGTTAGTGCAAAGCCAAACTGTGAATTGATAAGGTTCATTATCGTAGTGAAATGAGTCGATTTCTATGAAGTATTAGAGATTAGAATGTTTATATTGTATGTATGTATATCGTATTATATGTAATTACATGTAAAATGTTTGTTTCATAAATGTAATTACAATAATTAAAGTTCTTCCAAATATTTGTTGTATATCTATTTCGCCCTCAATGATTCTAACAAAGGTCATGACACTCATGACTCATGACTTTTAGGGAGTAAGAAAACTAGTTGATAATTCTTAAACAAAATAAAGTGTTTAGGTTTTACAGATACTATACTGTAAGCTATAAGAGGTAAGATTATGGTACATTTGAAAGAAAGCAAGAGACGTTTAAAAGCTAATGTCAAAGCAATGATTATGTATAGGTAAAATTGGACTAATAAGAAAAGGAATAAAAGAATGAATGTCATTAAATCTTCTTAATATACTCGTATGTCAATTGTATGTAGACATACAATTTTATATAAATCAATAACTTTAAGTCACTTCTATGTGTGATTAATTGATGACTACCTCCTTCAACTATGAGGAATTATAAATCTATACTTGTTATAGAAATTTGGTTTAACTGGTATATTTAAGACTTAAGCTCTTCTTTGCTTTCATTATGATCTTTAGCGCACTGTGAAGAAACTTTAACGTGAACAGATGAAATCAATCAAAAGTGGGACAGTAGATAAGTCATGATCATGACTGAAATAAGGTCACTGGTTTTGTCTGGCCTGACAGTTTATCATTTTTCTTATTTCACATTGAAATTCGTAATTCATTTATCTCTATCGGTCTAGAAGTCTTCACGACCACAGATAAAAAAGTCTTTATTATTTTGTATTTTTGTGCGAAAGAATCGACTTGCGACACAGCGGAACGTCAAAAAACCGTGCAAACGTAACTTCCTCCAAGAAGTAGGTCTTGATACACATCGAACAATACGCCGATGATATCAAGAGCGTTATACAACGCGCTCGTGGACTTTTTCACATGAACCTTTTGCGGCTAAGAAGGATTTTGTAGTCGAACACACTTTTGATGCATTTGCAAACGATGAATTAAAGAATCTCGTTTTTTCTTTCAAAAGTATTTTTTGAACGGAATCCCGTTTTGTGGTCGGCAAAGGAATGCTCATAGTTTGATGCGCGGAATCCAGTTTAATATAATATTTTTTTTCAAATTAGATATTTATGATCTTTGCGTTTGATCGAAATTTTAAAGCAACGAAAGGCTTCGAATGCATAGGTATGTTTTCACAAACATACATTTCGTTACTTTCTTTACTCTTCACCTAAAAATATATCTGTAAATGATATGTAGTTCGTCTCTGGAAACCTTCTTAGTGTCGGGTGGGAACGTGTCCGACTTAGCAATAATTAAATGCTAATTATAGCAAGTATTGTGCGTTCGCGTTCACATGTAATTTGAATTGTCGCCATTTGAGGACGTTAACATCTTTTAACGTACGCAACACAATAAAAATGTGGCTTAGCATTTGAGCCAGAGAGTGAGCTGACTCGCAAGCCTTTTGTCAAACAGTTCTTCTTGTATAGGAAAGTAGGCACACGGATATATGCAGCCCACGTGGTGGTAAACGGTGAGGTTCCTTGGGGGATACGATCAAAAATAAAGAATTAAATTCACTGACTTAGCTCATAAACTCCGCAAGCTGAAATGGTTGGACAGGGTCAAATGGGTCCAATCCAAAGTTCAGTTGGATCCAATTAATGCGTAATTGCATTTTTGAGTTTGTCAGATTTTATATTAATAATATTTAAGATTAATATTGCCGAAATACTGGTTACGATTGATGCTAATTTATAACTAACTGAGTTTTTATGCATAAACTCACAAACTCGCCGGCGCGCAAATTTTTGTAGCATTTTTATAGGTACAATAATGTGATAATAAGTTGATATGATAATTATTCTTTTATATTTTTGCGGGAGAACTGAATCCATTTTGATCAGGGCCGGATCAAGGGTGTTTAACGCCCTGAACCTAAAATCTGCAGCGTTTTTCGCCCCTATAAAAAGTACCTAGATCATCGAAATTTTTTAATGATTGACATTTCAATGTGTATTTTGGAAGCATACTCAGTTTATTTATATATATCATACAAAATCAGTTTCCATTGCCTGGCGCCCTTGGCGATCGCCCCCAGCTTGGCCAGCCCTTCATCCGGTACGGTTCTGGAAGTTTCGCACGAAATTAGATCGGTGGACTCTGAGTGAATAAAAAGAGAAAATACAAATACCCGATGTCCTTATGTACATGTAAGATACTATAACAAATAATATTAAGTTGTAGATTAAGCGACGTGGTTTGTCTTTCGTTATTATTATATATCGAGTGAATAAAATTCAAGTTTAAAAAAAAAATCGGACGTGTTATTGTCCTGTTTAATTTTAGCGGCAGATAAATTTAAATACAGGAATGTTTGTTTAATAATAAATAATATTTTTTTTTATTTCGGACCATATTGAGGATTTGTTAGTAACTGAAATTTAAACTAGTGTTAGTAATTAAAATTGACTTTTACCTAAAACCAGCTTCCTGCGTCTGGAAGGGACAGTTCGGCTTTGGCACAATCGTGTTAGGTCCGTGTAATTTGTGTACGATAGTGCCATCCTAGCGTCGAGTTGATCACCGAGAGTGGCATTCTTTATTTGCAAAATTCCATAGAAAGTTCTAAACTTGAACATGTACAGAAGACATCCAACAACTTTTCACTTTTACAAATAGCGATACAAGTGCTCGAAGTGGCTTCTTAATCTAATACACCTGTTTTTATTACGTAATGTTGTAGCGAAATTCTTTCCCACGACGTTACACTTACAGTTGAATTACTAGACGACTAAATAACATCCGTGTCAGGGAATGAATAGATTCCACATCTCAGGGAGTTTAGAGGTATTACAAAAATCCAGAATACTATACAGGTAATTATTGATCTTGTTAATCGCAAAGATTGTGGTACGACCGATTAGCCCAGCTAGCAGCGTCTTTGACTTTTTATATGAAAGGTGGCGGTCGAGTATGCGTCCCACGTGATGGTAAGTGGCTACCGTCGTCCATGGACACCCGTAATACCAGGAGGTATGCGGGTACGCCGACGACCTTGCAAAATATTATTCACAGCCTTCTTAAAGAACCCCATATTGTAGCGTTATGGAAAGACCTCTTAAAGCAGTTCGTTTCACAGCCTACGAGTTCGCGGTATAAAACGGTTTTTGAACTGCACAGTACGCGACACCACCGGATCGAGAAAATGCGGATGTGCCGCACTTCTGTGACAGATGCGCAAAAGGTGCCGAGTTTGAATCCCGGTCGGACGTAACGCAGCTTAAAGATCTCCACAATCCACAAGAGTCGTTCCACAATCCTCGGGCGGTATAAGATTTTTCGTATCTCATGCAATTTAATTATGAACTTGTCTAGAACGAGTCAAATACCTATCCCGATTATGTACTTCAGTTCTTATAGCGGGTGCTCTCATTGCGAAACGTATAATGGAATAAACAAAAGTCATTCTACCAAAAAAGTCTTTTATGCGAATGACGAAAGATTCTCTTACTGTATTACAAATAATACGATTACCGAATCCAGTGTTGTGAAATGTAATGTCGATATTTCCTTATATCGATAACGTAATAAGGTATCAGTAGGTGTCATCTCACTACCTAGTATTATAAAATAGGTATTCTTTTTTTTAATCATTGATATCAACTACAATGATTTTATTGTTAGCTGTTTTGCGATACATTACATCGCTTCCTAACACAGTATTAGTAATCTGTGAAGAATGAAGTACGAATAGGTGGGTGATACGGTGACTTATATTGAGTAGAGAATGAGATATGCGAGAGCCCATTCTCATCCATCCCCACCAAAATTCTCAATCCTTTCTCAAAATGCATTCCTAAATCTCCAAAGTTAAGCAGCACGTTTAGGAACGTGCCAACGTTTGTCATTCTGGTCTGACAGCGTAGGACGCTGTCCGACCAGATGAACAGACGACTTGAAGATTCGCCGATGATGCCTAAATGAGAAGAGCTAACGAGCGTATGTGTTGGCGAGCTTTGGAAGAGGCCTATATTCAGAAATGGAGACATAGGCTGATAGTATGGTATTGTATAGTATTGAACAATCAACAATGATACAGTATACCATTGTGGTCTTCAGAAAAAAGTACTCATCGGCATTAAAACCACCAGTGTCCTCTAGAATCTTTTGTTGTACATTTTTCACGTTCCGCACTACTGTGCGACAAACAATTCACACAGTGACACTGACAATTCGAATTCTTTATATGTCAAATGATTTTGACACATCGACTCTTTATGTTCCGAAACGCCATTCGTTTATTTACTTGGCATTATAAATTTATAAAATTACACGCCGAATAATGGAATTGTTTACACTATATTACATGATTTTTTTCAAACAAAGTCACGCATGGACATCTACGGTACATGCCAACCTTAGTCCAAGATCCAGTATGACATAAGTTGGCGTGCTCCCGAATGCGCTGCATTTTTTACATCTTTGAAGATGTAGGAATGGAATTGGAGAAAAGGTTGTTTCTATAATAAATAAATGATGGTATTTTGATGTATGCGAATATTTTTGTACCAGCTACGTGTGTATAGATTACTTTTACGATGCACACATAACACTATCGTAAAACGATCACCGTACTAACGCAATACAATAACGATGCATTTAACTCTTTCCTTTTCTGCTACCTATAGAAAGGTGGAAACTGACAGTCCGCCTGATACAGTCAACAATACACATTGACTATCGCTATCGCATCGTAATTCACATACCAGCGATCTCCAAGAATGATCGATGTTGACGTATCTGACAATATCGCTTCCTACATTTGGATACAATTTCTTTTTATTGTAAAGTGGTCGGACGTGCAAGCGGTCCCAGGTGATGGTAAGTGTTACCGCCGCCCATAGACACCTGCAACATCAGTGGGTATGCGGGTACGCCGCCGACCTTGCAAAATCCTATTCACAGCTTTCTTGAAGAACCTCATATTTAGCTTAATGGAAAGATCTCTTCAGGCAGTCCTTTTCACAGTCTACGGATTCGGGGGATAAAATGATTTTTGGACCGAACAATGCGCGACACCTCCGTATTGAGGAAATGCGGATGGACCGTACTTCTGTGACGGGAGGTGCGGTTGTAGAAACCCAAGGTGGCAATTAAGTTTAACAGTTGTTCAGATCATTCCTCATTGTACAGGCGGTAGAACACACAGTCGACACCAACGATCCCGATACTCTCCGAGATCTTAAGAGGTATGCTCTGAAAGCGAGGTGCTATGATAAAATGGGCTATTTTAGCGTTGAATGCACAGACTTGCGTTTTACTGGGGTTGAAATCCACTAGGTTTAGAGAACCCCAAATCGAGACTAGATCTAAAGCTTCTTCGATTTCTGACACAAGCCTGACGGGACTCTCTTCCACTTCGACCTGAGGCATGTTGGCGTGACCCCTGTACAAGACGTCCCCAGTAATTTGTCATCCGCATAGCAACATATGTCACCAATTTACAACAGATTGTTGATATGCAGAAGGGACAGAGTTGGGGACAGCACGGTCCCTTGTGGGACGCCAGCATTAATAGACATGTGTCGGAGGAGCTACCATCGATAACGACTCTGATGCTCCATCCAGTCAGGAAGTTGACAACCCATCCACATTATCCCTCGGGTATCCCGAAAGATAGTGGCTTGGAAAGCAGCGATTTGTGCCATACCCGGTCAAAAGCTTTCGCAATGTCTAGGTCAACCGCTAGAGCCTCGCCTCTACTATCAATGGCGTCAGCCCAGCGGTGTGTTAAATACACTAAAAGATCATCAGCCGCGCGATTATGGCGACCAGGCAACATTATAGTCTTAGTCATATCATTGACTTTTTGGCGGGAGCTCAAGAAGTGAAGTCGAGTTTTTGTCTGATTAATGTAAAATTATATATTAGACGTTTTATGGTTTAATAGTGATAGAAACTTATTAAACTGTGTTTTTTGTGTGGTGTTTGTGACAAACAAATAAAAGTGTGGGCCTACATTTTTCGTGTGTTTCCAAGAAGTCCTCTTCTGTCCTCAGTAAACCTACTATAGCTTCATTGAGCGACTCCTGACTTACTTCGTCGGAACTGGATTGACAGGATACATTTTAGAGTTTGAAATTGTTTATAACAAAAAAAAAACTTGACACTGGCAGAATGTGCTAATTGCACCATTGCCACATATGAAGAAAAAAAATAATATAATTTATTGCATCATGTGGTTACAAAAGGTCTTAAGTTATTTATTTGTCGGCCTCGTGAGGCCTGTAAGACTGCAACATTGAATAACGTTATAAATATAGAATTTACATTATGTATGTTTTTATATTATTATCCTTTGTATTGGAAACGATTGCGTACTATAGAAACATTTTGATAATAAGAATCCTTTTAAATTAAATATATAATTCATTATAAAATATGGAGTCTTTTTCTATTTTTCGTACCCTCCTCCTTGCATCGTTCTCCTCATTGCTGATGGTCGTGACCACGTCCATGGATTATAATCAATGGGTGTTTTTTTGGGAAAATAAACACGGTGGGTTCCCTTGTCCTTCCGTTTCAGTCTTTTAGAGGTAATTTAGTATGTCACGGCCGCCCACAATTACCGCTCCGCCCGATACCCATGGCATTTTGAAGCAGGGATTGCCTACTTCTGACCAAACCTATATCAAAAGGCGGCTTTTGCATCCGGGCTTGGTACCGGCATTGATGTATTTTTGTATATTATTAGGTAGTTTGTTATATATCTTAATTGGCATGTGGTGTGTGCCTGATCTGACAATTTTTAGTTTGGTGGATGGTAGTACAATTCCAGTGCGAGTATTGATTATGCCTGAAGGTATAGGCTTTTGAGCGTTCTTACTAATTTACATATCAATGACGTTGAGTTCAGTATCTTTTTATTAGTAAAATGAGGTAATTAGTAAAAGATGAGATTCTGTTATGTTTATTAAAATTATAATAAAGTTTTTCTGAAGAACAAACAATTGCTGAACGCCAGTGTACTCGTACTTGTACTATTAGTTATTCTGTGGCCAGTGCTATTACCCCACAGAATTATTCCGCAACCTGTGTTAGCATTATGTAATTTAACACAACTCACTTCGGTTGTTTCTTCTCATTGGACCCAACTTATCATTAACATGTCAATCTCTAATCTATTACATCGGAATTAGATAAAGGAAATAAAGCTCGATAATATTTTAATTCATATAGGTGAGATATGGTATCCAAATGTATTTACGGAATGATATTGCAGCAGGACTTGTGAGAAGAGATGGGGAGGATAAAGTTTGGGATGGGAAGGGGAAAGGTGGGGGAAATGAAGTAAGGAAAAACCTTATTGTATTAGTTTTTGCATGTGGGTGGAAGAGTATTTAATGGGCATATGAAGAAATACTATTTTTGTAAATATGTAGATAAACACTTCTCGGTCTCTTCTACATATATAAAGGTCAAATGTTTGTTAGTTTGTTCGTGCAACTTTGTTAGGTACGGCTTTCATTGTTATATAGGTCTGATGGTAAGTGGATACTGTCGCACATGGATAGCAATACATGGATAGCATTTAAGAGTGGATTTGTGAAAAACGAAAGATGGAGAATTTGGAGGACGATGAGTTCCTATTCCTCGTTTCATTATGTCCTGGAAGGATTTAGGATATTTTTTTTATCAAAATCGGGTCAGTAATCAAACCATGTAAATGGATCGGATTTTATAAGACATGTTTTACAATTCTAGCCTAGGGTCCTAAGCGAGCGAAGCCGCGTTCAAATATTAATACAAAATAAATACTGTTGTTTTTCTGATAAGTACTGCAAACATATTACTTATATTGCAATACAACACTTGCCGAGAGCTATCGACTATTCATGACTTTTATGAATGACATTGACACTACAATTTTTGAATGACATTTATTAATGATCCCTATTTAACAATCCACTTGTAACGGCATTGAAAATCTCTTAGCAGTTTGCAAAGAAATGATATATTTGACAGACCATATTGAACTCATGTCAAGTACTTTGAACTGTGTCAAAAATAATGAGGCTACTTTTATGGTACATTGGAATGCTACACAATAAATACGTCTCGGCACAAATTGGCGCTAAGGATGACCATTCATGTTCGACTAGTCGCTCACTACTTTTCGATTGCTAAAGCGAATATTTTAACTATACACGATAAGCGACAACGAAGAATCGTTTTAGATGCAATGTAGTCGCATATGCGACAGTCTACTGGCTCAAGCGACCAATCGGTGCACATGGAAATTCAAGATCTGAAAAGTGTTAATTTGTATATATTTCCATCAGAAAACCACGACTGAATGACTATTTTCGATAACATTTGACTGTCGGTTAGTTGTCGTTTCTAAACTACTAAATTCCCCACGAACGAAACTCTGATATTGAATACAATGAACGAATGAACAAAGCCATTAAATGTCATTAATCATGTCTGATTAATGACATGAAAACGAACTAAACGAATGTGAAAATAGGACAATGTGCACGAAGGCCCATGTCTGCTGCGGATACTAGAAGGGTTGATTGCATTGCTGGGTTTTGATATGGGGCAGCCGAGATGTCCATATCGTACAGTTTGACATGCCGATCTTATCGCAGTCTCCATATAAGTAGGTACTTATCGCGAGAACGATTTCTAAAACTTTTTCAAACGTCAGCTTGGTCAAGTGTTTGCCTATCGCAATAACTATCTTTGTGATCTAAACCAAGAGCCTTTTGACTGATGACAGATATAACCTTGGTTTAAAAAAACATTGCAAAATTTTTGTGAATGGTACATTTATGCGCCGCTCAATATTATAAATGCAATTTTAAATGCGTTGAAAATGAATAAAGGAAAATGAAACGCTTTAACGACTTAAATGTTGACACAGAAATAAATTAAACCTTTTTATGAACAGTTGGTTAAATTGACAAGCCATTAAATGATTACTTAATGTATTTAGAACCTACCTATTTATGTTCATAGATTCTGAAATAGAAAGGATGCCTATAAATAGCTGCTATGTAATATTTGCAAATACATCGTTGTACATAGATAAACTAAAAAAAAGTGAATTTTATTCAAGTCGGCATTATTTAAAGAAGTTAGTCGGTGGTGATTGGATGAGGAGAGCCGAAGATCGTATGTGGTGGCGAGCTGGAAAAGGCCCATATCTGGAGACACATAGGCTAATGGTATGGTCAGGTCATTCATATGTTTATGCACAAGCATATGATGTGACTAGTTTGGTTTGGATATCTAAATTAGGACAAATTCGAGGAGACCCGGATCGAAAATCTCGAACTTGACATTAGAAAGTCAAAAAAAATCTTAAATTCCAAACAGTCCAAGTGATTTTTTTCTTAGCATACGAATCATCTTCATTGTATTAAATTACGCAATAAATACAACTATGTCTCGTATAACACTACCAATTACAGTTTATTGGTAAGCCAGTGAGATAAGCCAATGGTTTGAAAGGCTGCAATTTATCCGGTTAGTTGAACTTTCACTTGTCTTATGTCAAGGTTAGGCGAAAGCGCCGGAGATGCCCGGAGTTCTTCGTTTGAATTTTTTGCAATAGATTTACGTCCAAAAAGGTTCCATAATTAGCTATAATACCACCTAATTATTAAATACCAATACGACACGGGATTTTTTCCTTTCTTATTTGGTAATAGCGCATTGTGCCAGTGTCGAGTTTTCTTCCTAATTAACAAACGGAAAGTGTTTCGTCAATGTCCACTTACTTAGACGCGGCAGTCTAAGTAAGGTAAGTTAGCGAGTCACTCAGTAAAGCGATAGTAGGTTTACTTACCGAGGACAGCAGAGTTGGATTCCTTGAAAGCACACGAAAATCGAAATCTGATACTTTTATGGTATTTGATTATCACAAACATTACTCACAAAACACACTTTGAAGTTCAATAAACTATCACTATTAAACCACAGAACCCATAATAAATATTTTTTGTAATAATCAAACAAAAATTCCACTTCTCGAATTCCCGCCGAAAAGCCGACGCGTGATTTGCAAAACTTCTTAATTAGAACAACGCAACTTTAAACTTTTTAATTAAGAATTAACTTTTGTGCAAGGAGTTTTTTGACGTTTGCAATTTAAATAATTAAATTAAGGCTTGTTTTTGTTAAATTTTTCATAACAGAACTTAGTTGTGTTGACACGCAATATTTTAGACTTGCAACATAGATTTAGTCACGAAAAAGTGGTTAGGATATTTAGAAGCTAATCTATGATATTTCAAAATGTAATGAGTCTAGGTTTAGCCAATATTCACAACTGTAATCGGTGTCCTGAAATCTATGCAAAATGTTTGTTTTTCAAGAGACTACAAGTTACGACAAATTATTATTTTCAAATTTTTTTTTACAAGAACGAAACAACAATTTGAAAAGATATTTTTATATAAATTCGCAGTACTAAATATGTTCACCTGATCAGGTATTCAGAACTATTTGTCTCTCATTTGGACTTCTTCAGTCTTAGTTACCTTATAATGTAAATAACTACTTTCCAAGAAATACAGTCATCGACAGTCCGTCTGGTACTAAGCGGATACTAAATATCATCTAAGTACATCTGCGATACATTACAATATCTGGTCTGAACGCGTATAAAGGTTTTTGTTTACCTTTTATTTCTAGGTTTTTTTTATACAAAAAAAGGAGGCAGAAAAAAAGGAATACAGTCCACCTGATGGTAAGTGGGTGCTGTCGTCCATAGACATCCGCGATACATGCCAACATCAGTCCAGAATGACAAATGTTGTCACGCGCCCGGATGCGCTGCCTACCTTTGCAGATTAAGCAATGAATCGGTAGAAAGGGTTGTGAAATGGGGAGAGATAGGATAGGATGGTATGGGAATGGGCTCTGGCATATATCACTCACTACCGAAACACGTACGTACTCGTACGTCGAGGAATAGGATAAAGTAAGAAATACAGCATCTCTCTGTGTGTTCTACCGCCTGTACAATGGGGAATGCTCTGAAGAATTGTTCAATATACTTCCCACCTCGGGTTTCTACAACCGCACCTCCCGTCACAGAAGTGCGGTCCATCCGCATTTCCTCGATACGGAGGTGTCGCGTACTGTTCGGTCCAAAAATTATTTTATATCGCGAACCCGTAGGCTATGGAACGATCTGCCTCAAGAGGTCTTCCCATTAAGCTACGACATGGGGTTCTTCAAGAAAGATGTGAATAGGATTTTGCAAGGTCGGCGGCGCGCCCGCATGCCTACTGGTGTTGCAGGTGTCCATGGGCGGCGGTAACACTTACCATCACGTGGGACCGCTTGCTCGTCCGCCCTATAGTCTAAAAAGAAAAAAAATTCAAGTGCAGTGTGCACTCTCCCCCTACACGTACGAATGTAGCGACTGTGTCTGGTCAAAGAAAAAAATGTTATACTTATGATTAAAATTCAGCTTGGCATGTTCTTAATCTCGCTTAAGTCGAAAGTAATTACAAGTGAATTATAAGCCGGCAGTGCTTGGCGTGTCGCGAATGTAATTATAATTATGTATTACATAAGGAAGGTGCATGACTCTAAATAATTATGTATAGTATAGTATAGTTATACTATAATCATAATTTGCCGCATCTGTGCTGTGTTTTGCAATAACGACATATGCGGTATAGTCATTGGTATAGTAATGACGTTCCGATGATTGACATACGTAAGTGTTTAAATTTTTAATTGAAAATTATTTACGCGCGAGACCAGATATGATGATGACGGTGTATTGACGATCCTCGCCTCTTCTCAACCAGCCACCACCGCTGGTGGCGAGCTTTGGAAGAGGCGTACATCCAGCACTGGAGAGACATAGGCTGATGGTATGGTGTATTAACTTAAATAAATATAATATTGGGCTGAATAATTCAACTAAAAAAAAATATTCACCGGAAATTTTTGTATGACATCAATTACATACACGCAGTGCATACGACTTCGTTCGCGTAAAACATGTGAATCCCATGGAAAATCTGGAAGCAAGATGTTAAGCCGGGGCACATAAGCACTCATCGCTGTCCCAGGTTTGCCGGTAGAAATCTCTTACGTAGTACGTAATTTCTTTTGTGACTATTCTTTAATCATTTGATTATACAATAAAGTGTATAGATAAATAAACATTCAGTAGTTTTTGCGTTCAGACAAAAATTCCAAAAAAATCATTGTTTTTGCCCTCTATATGATTAGTACTTTATATGGCAATCACATTTTTTCAAAAAATACTTTATGTACAGATATGGCTTTGTTGCCGTGGTGTAAGCACCTAAATGAAGGAAGCACGCGTGATTGTTTTCAGCCAGTTCAGGCCACGCAATTGCGCATTTGACTTTAGTTTTATGAGGGCTCCATGACACTGAGAAAGTAGATTTTTATGTCCCACTCGTACTGTAATAAAGATCCCTAGTTCAGGAGGCGGGGCGTGAAAAATGAGTGACCATAGATTTATAATTCAGTAATCGCACAGATCTACAAATTGTGTGAGTGAGAATGAAAAATAAATATTAATTATTTTAGAGCCACCAGTCGATGTAATAATATGGATTTACCGATTACGTTACAAAAATTACAACAATCCTATAGTTAAATAAATTATTTGCACGGGTAACACACACATGCTTTTGTTCATGGAATAAGATAGGTATAGTAGTCGACAGTAGCTGATAGAATCAGTACGTGGAAGTAGCAAGGGAGAAGTGATATCCGATGAACACCGATGGGGTAGTCGAGTCATTGAATGCAGGCCACGTATCGTGTAGTGTGGTCCGCGCCCGGTCGGGTGAGCCGACGACTAAAGGCTCATTTAGACAAGGATACTTACTCGAACGCGTGCCGGAGAGAAAATCGTCAAAAGCTAGTATAAACCGTTATCATCGTGTGATCACTGTTATCACTCTTATTATCGAGTTTCTATTATTAGGTGAACAGTTAACGAGAATCGCATGAAGTTTGGTTGCGTACAAAATTGGTATAAAATATTATCTCCTGAATCGTTTGAGAAACTGGCTGGATGAGAAAAACAGAAGATGGCACGTGATGGCGAGCCTTAGGAGAGGTTTGTATCCACCAGTGAAGAGACACGGACTGATAGTAAGATATGGTAACACACAAATAGTAGCAGTTTGAAACGAAGGAAGAGCTTCGTTAACAAAGAAATTTAAATCGAATCAATAAAGTGATCTAAAACTGTTGTTCTATTTATGACCAACCTGTTTATGGAAGATAGTCAAGGAAGCTTACATAGACTAGTTATTGAATATCTTGAATCAACCAGCATGCATTTTTGTCCAAAACCTCGAAGGACTCAGGCTTTCTTATGCCTCAATTGGATTTTACGCATAGCCAACATTCAAGGAGTGTCTGAGCCAAATTAATATCCGTCTCTAATCACTGCTAAGAGTATCTCGTGACATGTTTGTGTTACGTAACTTTGTTTAAGATCAAACCGTAGCTAATAAGGGGCTGTGTCACGCAGCATGTCGAAACTGATTGCGAACAAAGCTTCAAAATTTTCGGTTCCGTATATGTATATTTGTGTTACAAGAGTTTTCGTAACACCTTTGTGTCATGTTAAAAACGGCGATGTCATTGGATGAGTCGCTTTTATTGAAACGTGTCTGTGTTACCATTTGGTATAGACAATATGCCAGATTGTTGGAAATAAGAGAAAATAATACAGGTATTCCTAGGCGCCTAACACACGTGGCTACCAGTGACGCGTTTAGTCGCGTAGTCGAGCTGCTGGCTAAAATACGATCTACCGCAATCAATCGATAAAACTACAGAGGAGTCAATCGTAATGTCATACGTCAACGTTTAAAATATGCTCCCGTGTATATAGATGTGAGACCAGCCGAATTAACACCTTTAACTGCATTCTTTCATACTGTCGCCTGGTCGCTGGTCGCCACTCAGCTATTGGTAAGTGCTCATCGCCGTCTATGGTCATATACAGGGGAGATGTGGGTGCACTGTCGAACTTAAAGAATTCTGTTCGCGGTTATCTCGAACTTCCGTGTCGATTGTCCTTATTATTTTCTGATTAATTTTAATATCTAGAATTTTAACAACTAGACCGTGTGTGGTGGCGGAATTTGAGAGATACGTATGCTTTAACATAGACCTTTAAAAATATGTTAATACGAAAGATACTTTAAGCGTATACGGAGAGGCGTAAGGTTAATGTCTCGTGACTTACAAGAAAATAACAACATTCCTCACACTTTAATTAACTCCTAACAACATTATAACACTTTCTTGTCTGCGAGCCGCAGCTGCAGCACAGGCAGTGAGCAAACATTATGCCATAAATAACGCGCGAAATTATGGCTGAACTCAAATTATTTACTCTTGCTTAAAGTGGAAGCGACACGAAATGCTTGTTGCTTCCACAAACTCAGGAAATAGTGACGAAAATTCAAATTTATTATTTGTCAATAAATGCGAAATTAAAATGTTCATGGACATTGAAAATTAATCAATTTAACGCCAAATAAAAATGCTAATTGCTTACGATTCAGAACTTAAAGTGGAAATGAAGTTAGTTTAATAAATATTTTTTTTTGTTGATATTTGTTATATACTGTAAAACGTTATAATCTTAACCAAATGACTCTTTTGTTGTTATTTGTTGGGAGGGGGAGAATGCACGCTGCAATCCAACAGCCGCTGGGCGCGCTCGACTGGCTACGTTACCCTCTCTCACAGAAGACTACCTTGAACTGTACTGCATTTCTCACTATACCATATTTTCCTAATGTACGTACGTGTTTCGGTAATGAGTGAGATGCCCATTCCCATCCCATCCCTTCCCATTTTCCCAATACTTTGTTCAAATCCATTCCTATATCACCGAAGGTAGGCAGCGCATCTGGGGTCGTGCCAACATTTGTCATTTTGGACTAATGCTGGCATGTATCGCGGATGTCTATGGGCGACAGTATCCACTTATCATCAGGTGCACTATATGTTCGTCTGCCGCCTTCGTCCATAAAAAAAAATTGAAATCAAATTTTAATATTGAACTCAATCTGAAGTACCATCTAAATGAATAACTATTGCAATCATTTAAACCACAGCACGACGAATTTCAGAGCTTCAGAACTGATTTTGTTATGATATTATTTATTATCTAGAACATTTAAGTATTATAAAAAGCTTTCCAAAGATATATTTTTATGAAAGCTGGAAAAATATAGTAGATTATAGATCCTTCCTGCGAGCCATTAGCCATTATCACGAACATATTGGGAGAGAATTTGTGTACTATTCGTTGGCTTCATGTTTGGTCTCGTTACTCCTCTCTCACAGAATACTACCTTGAAATGTACTATGCCAGTATATTGAAATGCACTTGTGAGATATGCCAGAGCCCATTCCCATCGTATCCCTTCCCACGTCCCCAACCCTTTCCCCAAATCCATTCTTTCATCAACAAAGGTAGGCAGCGCATCCGGGGTGTGCCAAAGTTTATCATTTTGGACTAATGTTGGCATGTATCGCGGATGTCTATGGCCGACAGTATCCACTTACCACCAGGTGGACTGTATGCTCGTTTGCCACCTACGTTCTATAAAAAAAAAAATCAATATGAGCAATTTAACTATTTTCTAGCGTTTCCTAGTTCAAGTTCACGTTTCATTTGTAAAACTAGTCGTAAATGGGATAATAATCGAGACAGACTGTGCCGACGATGTTTGCTAGCCATGTCACATCAATAAGTTATTTTAAAGTACTCTTACAACATACTCTAGAAATATAAAACATAGAAATTAGAACTTGTAACACAAGAACGTGTCTATTATCTAGCTGAACCAATTTTGGAGCTTCTTCCATTCTTAGAAAACTGAACTAATACAGATGGAAGATAGTCTATGTTCGTGTTAAAACAATACTCTTCAGTTCGTGTTGAAATAGTACTCTTAGAGGTTTCACCACCCTGTGCATATTCGTTTGCGCCCCCTATTTATGTCTGCAGCCACCCAAGGATTATCGAACGAATTCCTGATCTTAATAACATTTTTAATTAGATTATTTAAAAAATTTTTACTGACAAATAATGCCATTACTACTGGTTTGCTTACTACAATAATGCCCCTTAGTATTGTAGAGCGCCTCCAATTCAACGCAAGCGCCGCGGCGCCCTATGCAGCCACATGGATCTCGCACAACCCTAAAGCTGGCATTGATACTCTTTACCAAACTCCTTGCTACTAAAACTTTAAAAATCCCCACTGTCCGCTAATACAAAGCTAAATTTAAATTCGTTCCAAACGTCAAATGGTTACGCTCAGATTCATTCTGCTATCTATTGTTTGATCCATAAGGACGTATCTACTGCACTCTAGTTAAGCCTTCAGTATCAGTACTGCTCATAGAGCCGTAGCAGAAATCTGTGGTACTGCGTATGTTTGTAAAAATCCCACATTTCGCTTGTTTTGCGTATGAAACCAATTCCATACAATTAGAAATACACAACGAAACACCTGATTTTGATGTTTTTTTTAATTCAATTATATTTACGTATAAATAATACTGAAGTGGGGAGTGGCTGTTATTCATTCTTGAAGAACCCCCCCCCCCCCCAGACTATAACGTTGCAGTGTTCTTATAAAATGGTTATATCCCCTGAGCGAAATTAGTGCACTATATGCTGGAATTTTGCTGTGCACGGGGATGTCCGTGTTTTTCCTCAAAATAGTGTTTGTTTAAATTTTATATGAACATTTTTAATGAATATCGAAGCTATAGCACCGAGAGATAAACATCTATATGTTTAATAATGCTCTTTATCACCGTGCCATAGCACAAAGATTTTATAATCAAATAAAGTTAAAAAAATATTCCTACAGACGTCAGTGTAGATAGAGCTTTTTTTAATGACCACGCCCACCGAGAAACATGCATCACACACTGTTCTCCTACCCGTGTCCCAATCGCGTGGTCTGTCCATTGTGTTCATGGTACGTTTACTCCCTAAATGGCATGCCCATTTCGTTTGATTAATGATTTTTTTACTATAAGATTTCCACTAATTTGTACGAAGTCATCGACTCGCTGAGGCTGTGTCGAAATTTTCGGTATACGCTTTTTGATTTTGCAATCGAGATAAAGAATTTTTTGTACATAATTGAATTACTTTTGGATTGTTGTTATTGCAAGAACGTGTATAATCTTTGAGCAATATCCAATAGTGAAAAAGTGTGAAAGTATTTATAATGTATAATTATAATTTATAATAAATGTATTTATAATCGTACAATATAACTTCGATTTTGCATGTCAGGAACGATGATAATAATAATAATAAAATCAATAATTAATTAATTTCTGTACTGCTGAGAAGCCGAAGCACAATGAAGGCTATTCTTTTTTTTAGAAATCTCGATTGTCTATATGATAAACTTGAGATAATACCTTCAAATTTAAATCATTTAGTGCCGAGTTATAGGAAAATAAAAACTTATAACACTAACTTGCCGGGTTGGCATACAATACTAAGTGGTCTTATATATCTAAATAACGTGATCATTATCTTTTTTTTTATAGAAACAGTCGACAGACGAGAATACAGACCACCTGATGGTAAGTGGATACTGTCGTCCATAGACATCCGCGATACATGCCAAACACCAGTCTAGAAAGACAAACGTTGTCACGCCCCCGGATGCGCTGCCTACCTTTGCAGATTAAGAAATGGATTGGGGAAATGAGGAGGGATGGGATGGGATGGGAATGGGCTCTGGCATATCTCTCACTAGCGAAACACGTAGGTACGTAAATTGGAGAAATACGATAAAGTAGGAAATGCAGTACATTTCAAGGTAGCCCCCTGTGAGAGAGGGGTAACGTGGCCAGTAGAGTGCGATCAGCGTCTGTCGGAATGCATCGTGCACTCCCCCCCCCCCCCCCAAATTGTCAATGGTATCTAATTTGTAATGTCTAAACTTCATTAATATTATTATAATGTCAATTTCTGCTGTTGTGAGCGCATGACGTGTGTCTGAATGAAAAATTTATTGACTTAATAACAACTCACTACACTTATACGAACATTAGACTTTTTTTTTATAGATAAGAGGGCGGACGAGCAAGCGGTCCCACGTGATGGTAAGTGTTACCGCCGCCCATGGACACCTGCAACACCAGGGGGTATGCGGGCGCGCCGCCGACCTTGCAACATCCTATTCATAGCTTTCTTAAACAACCCCATGTCGTAGCTTAATGGGAAGACCTCTTGAGGCAGTTCGTTCCACAGTCTACGGGATAAGACTCAGTAAGAACAACAGTTGCAGCTCTGTTTTACAGTTGCGGCCCTATATGCGGAAAATATAGGCCTTACGTCATTTATTTCTTTATTCATTGTGATAATTACAGGTGAAGAGATGTTACAAATACATGTATGTTCGTTCCTCTATAATATTGCTCATTGCTCCATCAAAGCCTAAAAACAACCAATGAGAAAACAACAAAAGTGGACTAGCCTTTTTAAAACAAAATTATCTTGATCCCTTGCCATCGATCTTATTGTTAGATTAACATATAATATTGCATGAAACTACAATACCTTTCATAAACGAACAAACAAATGACCCAAAATCAATACGCACATTGATGCAACTTTAATTAACATCATACAATTATATCTGAGTGTATTGTAAACTGTTCTCATCTCGTGAATCCTTTCGAAACACCAAGTAGGGGCATCCGGAGTAGGGGTGGTAAAACGGAACGCCACACGCCGCTCGCGATACTGCTCCGCTGGCTGTCGACGCGTGAGACCGTTGCCACACGCGAAAATATCTGTCACTTGCCTATGAAAATAACGCGCCTCAATTTTAAATTTTCGAATGTTCCAGTGAAGTGATAGTGTATTTATTTGGATTGTTCAGTGCGCGTCAGGCGTTTGTGTGGAACAGTGTGGTGTGTGTGATGATATTCTGCCACCTGCAGTGATTGTACAGGATGAGGGGCAGCGTTTTTCAGTTTTTGCTGTTGGCGCATACAGTCTGCGCCATCACCGGACCTAGGGTCAGTATTATGATTTTTTTTATCAAAAGAAATTTTATCAAATATTCCAGATATTTCTACAAGAATGGATCTTTGTTTACAAGACTGGATAGTCGCTACAGATAACTACCCTTTGAATACTCCTTCAGAAAAGTGTTAGTGATAAAATCTAATGAAAAAGTTTATGATGCAAATCGCAGTTGAACTCACTACCTCACACGCAAGAGAACGAAGTACTTACTCAATCAGACTGAACAGTTTAAATGAGATCATGATCATTTCTACAGGAAGTTCGAAGATGTTTTTAGAAGAGTTACTGAACGTAATTAATTCAGGGAAATCGAATGTAGTCTTAAGTTTCAATATAAGGGAAAAATGGCGGCAAAATAAAAAAAAAATAGGTAGAGTTTTTAAATATATCGATTTTGGTCTAGATGCGACATTTTTCTTTAAACTTTATTACTTTTACTGTTAATAAAATTCTTTTTCGGTTTCCATAATTATTTATGTAAAAATTGTAATTTTACAAATTGTGAACGTGTATATAGGACCTGTATTATTTCTAGGTTACTTTTAAAAAGTAAACAATTTAATGATAAATTAGATGTGTTTTATGATTTTTAAAATAGATCGTGTCCGCCGGCTATAGAGTAGCATCACCTCTCTCTACCCGTGGGTATTGTAAAGGGCGACTAAGGGATAAGAAAGCGGCTAAAAGAGTGCATCCCTCACGCACGAGACAACATGCACCAGGAGGCCCATGTCCAGCTGTAGACACTGGCTGGTTACATTGCATTATGAATTATACTTTTTCTCTTATTATCACATATGTAGTATATCTTTGTGTCTTTTATAAATAAATCATGATGATTAAATAAATTATGGTGTACTGTGAATAATTTACGAGTATGTTTATGACGTCACAAACGAACTATGAATTTTTACATTCAAAGAAAGTTTTAATTTATTTAAATTAGTTTAACGATTGTAATGAAACTTTATTATGATTTATGCCACTTACGGATAAGTAAAGAAAAGTAAAAGTCGCCAAGCGTATCTAATTTAAGAAGAAGAAGGATCATTAAGAAGGAACAGTTAATATTTCTGAAAGTAAAATTAAAGACTTTTTGGCGGGAACTCGAGAAGTGACGTTGAGTTTTTGTTTGATTATTGTAAAAAACGTGTATTGGGCGTTTTGTCATTTAATAGTGATAGTTCATTAAACTCAAAGTGTTTTTCGTGCATGGTGTTTGTGATAATCAAATAAAAGCCTTTAAGGAGTCCTCTTCTGTCCTCAGTGAACCTACTATCACTTTAATGAGTGACTCCTGACTTACTTCGACGGGACTGGACATTGACAGGATACGTTTTAAACTTTGAAATTGTTTATTACGAAGAAAACTTGACACTGGCAGAATGTACTAATCGCACCGTTACCATATGGTAACGGTGCGAGTATATACTCGTATGAAGAAAAAAATACATTAAAAGAGCATACATAATACAAATTACATTCTCGGTCCGTATCAATGAGTATCTACTTAAGTATGGATTTAAAAAGAAGTTATTATCAACTCAGAGGTGAAGAAAAACATCGTGAGGATTAGGTTGACATCCGTTCTCTGTTCTCCCATAAGTTTTAACTAAATAATGCTGAATAGACTATATTAAGCAGGATTATCAATCGCAAAATCGAAATATTAAACTTTTGATCTCTTTCAATGTTTTCTGGGCATCCCAGCTGTCCTATCCCTCCCCAATGTCCCAATCCTTTCCCCAAATCCATTCATTCATCTCGAAAGGTAGGCAGCGCATCCGGGGGCGTGACAACGTTTATCATTCTGGACTCAAGTCGGCATGTACCGCCAATGTTCATGGTTCATGTATCCATTTACCACCAGGTGGACTGTACACTCATCTGCCGCCTTTTTCCGATAAAGAAAGTGATTTTATACATGCAAGATAATAATTCGAGTACAATGACACGTAGAAAGTTAATGAATCCAATTAACTCGCGAAACAAACGACACAATAATTCAAATGAAAATGATCTAGTGACTGTGAACATAGTAATTACAATATGAAGATGATTAATTAGCTATAAATTATCCAAAACAGGAGATTGAAATGTTAGCTTACACAGCTTGTGACATATATCATTAAAAAAAAACTTCATCCCAGTTATTGCTATAGGTAACATATTAGACGTTCGTGACAAATCAATCAATCAACAAACAAATATCACACATCCAAATAATTGGTCTCATTTATGCACGAATCATAAACAGGTTGCGTCCGAATCTTTACTCAAGCCTGCCACCACGGATCCTGCTCGGGGTTTTGAATTAAATAACATACCGTCAGCCCATGTCTCTTCACTGCTGGATATAGACCTTTCGCAAGGATCGCCACCACATACGATCCTCGGCTCTTGTCATCCAATTATTATTTATCACCGGCGAACTTCTTTAACTCGTCAATCCACTTGCTCGGAAGCCGTTCCACACTGCGCTTCCACCAATGTATTTTTACCAAAAAATCTATAGGCATTTTTGTAAAATGTTACGTACTTTTTGCAACAATTTGATAAAGTTTTAAAATAATGATCTTTTGCTAAAAAGGATTTATAAAATTTTCATGTCAACGAATAGGGACCGGTTCGCTTATATCCTGTCTAGTAAGTAAACTGGACACGTATCCAGAATTACAACAAACTGGATAGCATAAAAACCTTCGTGAAAAAATACATAAATACTTTCATGGTGATCGGTCAAACGGTGTCGAAGTCTATTAACTTCAGATATACCAACATCCATTTATATATTGTATATACAGATTTAATTTAAGCTTAACACTAAACGTAGTGTATGTTATTTCTCAATTAAACATTTGATATCGAAATTTTATGTCCGCCACTTCTTATACAAAAAAAAAATCTTTAGGCGTTCTTGCATATTGTACTAACAATATGCAAGTGCTAACAATGCATGCATTGTGCTAACAGTATGTTTCACTTGCCTTGTACAGTCTTATATGTGATTACGCTTCACTTGTTGGCGAATTCACTCTTTTAGATGTGGTGTAGTAACTTGGGGCTGGTGGTAGCCGTTTTGTTATCCCTTAGTCGCGGCGACACGACGCCCACGGTTAACTCTTAAAAGGCTAGATGGTACCAGGTGACCATGCAGGGTTTTCCTTGAATGTCTTTCCTAACATAAAAAAAAAAAAAAAAAAAAAACGACGTCCACGGTGATATTTTATATTGTACCACGGCTGATGTAATCAGCGCAGTAGAAATAAAAGGTAAACAAAAACTGTTAATGTTACGTGTTTAGACCCGATTTACAATATAAACGTGTACAAGAAAGTTTAAAAAGTCATCCACGGGAATTAACGCGGGTCTGCCGACATCACGGCCATTTCTAATAAATAGTGATGCGTTTTTCTCGTAGAAACATAATCGTGGATTACTACACGACCGGTCTCAACAAAAAATCTAGATAGGTAAGTCAACGTAACGCCTTTTACGGACCCCTTTCGCTCTTTCACTTACTCAATAGTACCGGCTTCGAAATTTCCGACTTTCAACACTTTATGATTTTTTATTTGAAAATTACTAAAGGTTACAAAATATTATTTAAGAAACTATTTCATTTGTTTTATCTCAATTATACAAAACTACAAAAGCATAGACTTTAATTTTCTACTGTCTGTGGGTAATAGTTGCAAACTATGTGAATAGGTTAAAAGACGCATTACTAAATACAAATATGATTAGCATAGAAATAAATTACATTAATGAATAATTACAATAAATGTACAAATACCAACTAAACAGATGTTTGTAAATTACACTCATGTTTATGCTGATTTAGACTGTCTGATGACATCCGTGTTCATTTAAAAACAATGCTGTTCATTGAAATATTTCACAACGGACGATGGGTAAGTGCTCAAAGAAAATCAACATGTACCAACACAATTGCCGTAGGTATACCTCAAATGAAAACTTTTTCTTTTAATGTTAAGCCAGTCAATATCAAAACCCTGGGCGAACCATCATATAAATCCCCATTTCTTCAGCAGTTATACTGAAGCAGATTGTGGTCAGATCATAATACTAATTTTACGTTTATTGGTGGGTTAGGACAACATACATACATTTTTGTACAAATTAGTATTGAAAGGTAAATAACATATTGTTGTTGTACAATTTTGGAACTAATGTAGGTACACATGTGGATTGTTGATGGACGAAGGTGGTAATAGAAATGCATATAAATAGTATAGGTACTTGACGAACCCTTATCACAGTAACCGTTTCACGTAACAGCCGTTTTTTAGTTCACTGCTGGAGATGGGCTTGATCATACACATTGCCTTATGCATGAGGGATGTATGGCCTCAAAACGGGTAGGTGAGTCCACTCTTTTATAGGTGATGCAGTTCCTCGGGGCTAATGGTACAGCTCACTTAACGGACATGAGCTTTGCGTTTGCGTGAGCGTGCACACCGATAGTGTACAGAGCGAACCATTTCGGGACAATCGGGTTGGACAATACGGCAGCCACTCACACAGATACAAAGCTCATGTCTCGTTGCGAGGACTGTAACAGCGGTGTTATCCCTTAGTCATCTTTTACGATACCCACGGCCACGGGGAGAGATGTGGTGGTGCTAATTTAAAGCTGGTCAACGGACACCACATGGCCAGCCCGATTCACAGTAGTTATAAATAAGTTAAATAATATTAAGTAGTATTCATGCGTAAAATAAAACATAAAGCTTGTTATGTTAATGACGTGGAGATCAACATTAGATAAAACAAAATGGCGGTAATCAGGTTAATGAGAGTAATTCACATGATATATTTCATTATCTCTATCTCTATCTTATTATAAATCTTAGTTTCTGTAGAAGAAATACTTATAACAGATTTTACACAGATGTGCGATATCATTATAGTATTTGGTTTAATTGCAATTTCATACAAAATTTTACTTTATATTAAAATTTGCGTAAAATAAGTGTTCTGTACCAAGTTAAGTCAAGAGGACCATCAAATATTTTTTGCATACAAACTTAACCCGGTTCATGCGTTTATAGGTTGTATTTCAAGAAGTCCCTTCTTAGTAAGGTTATACGGCATAAAAGGAAGCTAATATCCAAATTTCAAGTTTCTAGCTTCAGCTTCAGTGAATCAATCAGTCAGTCAGTCAGGACAGTTCTCTTTATTGTATTTATAGATTTTGTGTCCCTATCTAGTTTCCGTACAGCTGATTTTCCTTATATTGACTTTTTTATAGAAAGAAGTTGGCAAACGAGTACCTATTAGTACTTGAAATTATTGACACCCGCGATACATGACAACTTTATTCCAGAACGACAAACTTTGGCGCACCCCCAGATTCCCTGCCTACCATTGTTAATGTAAGAATGGATTTGGAAAAAGGGTTGGGGAAATGGGAATTAATATGATAGGTTGGGATGGGAATGGGATCTGGCTTATCGCACTCGCTACCGACATTGGCGAAATTGATAAAGTGGGAAATAACTTTTGGCTCATTTACACAAGAAAAGTTTCTCAAACTCGAGTTTTCCGACAATCGGTCAAACACTAGTAGACAACTGTTATCAACATCTGATCATCCTATTATACCTGTTATCATCGAGTTATTATCATCGTGTGAACAGCTGTAGGCGAGTATTGTATGTAGTTTGGTCGTGTATGAGAATCGTAACAATATTCTCGTCCGAACCGGTCGAGAAACTCTCCTTGTGTAAATGAGCCTTTAGACAAAAAAGAAGAGGTGTGAAATAAAAAAAACGCATAAACGACGCAGGTTCACCACGGCCGCTTACACATATGGAGCACGCATAGTGCCTTGAACTTAGAATATATTTACGTGCAAACTCATAGAAAGTGTAAATGTAACATTCATGCTTTATGAAAGTGAACAAAGAACAATTCAAAACTGCTTGTATCTATTGTCACTGTGCGTGGTGGAAGACCATATCAAAGAATAGTTATATATCAAGAAACAGACGGACGGGTTAATTTATGTATATTTCTTGTATCCGTACACGCCAGGAATAAGTTACTCGAGAGATTCGTATATAAAATTTCAAATAAGTAGTTCTACTATAAAATAAATAACTAAATAAATAGTAATAAATAACTATAAAATAGTTACTACTACTACTACTATAAAATAGTTATTACAATATAACCACTATAACTAACTATAAAATAGTTTTATAGTAATTTCCCTACTATAAAAAATAATAATTTCAATACTTTATACTTTTCAATAAAATACTTTTCAATACCGCTGTTTGCACCCGTTCAAGCGTCTTGGTTCCGTCTGAAAATCAGCGCTGTATGCTGTTTTTACAGTATACAGCTTGTACTGAGATGGATACCCTTTCGACACACATGGGATCCCGCAGTTTTTATCGCCTAGTTTTAATTTTTTGTTTGCTAACATGTGTCTTAATGACTTTAGAATAAGAAAAATCATGTTACGCGATCACTTGTGTGTGTGAAATAAAAAATCTATCTATCTATCTATCTTATAACTACAGAGAAATTTTATTTCAGCATTGAGATATTTATTCAAAATAAAAATACAACTATTAAACTTTTAAACTGTGTCCTTGAGAAACAGTTTGATTTATCAACAATCATGCACGAATATATGTATTTTAATATAACAATATGCTCTATAATGAAGCCTATTCTTCAAATTTAAATTATTTAATGGACAGAACACAGGTAAAATAAGATGTTAAAGTTGAATACATTGCCCAATATGTTCTGCCTTAATAGACATGCAAAAGTTTTTCGTCGAACTTATGCAATCTTTTAATTTAACCGTGTTAAACCCAACAAAACTCAAATCAATACATAGCAAATAATAAAATTAAAATTACAAAATCCAGTGAAGCGAGCCTTTACGCTCTATTTTTATTTTAAAATTGTTACAAAAAATACAAAACACAAACATTGCTCAACAACAAAGGGCTCAAACCGCAACAGCATGCGACGATTCAAGGAAGCGACTGTAACACCGCAGGAATCGAACCACGTAATAAAATTTGCGTAATCGGGGATACGCCGCGTATACGCACTCAAGCTGGGGTTAGGTTGCGCAATGGTAGAAATGGCAATTATGTTGATTGAATGATATAATTTGTTATCTAGTTACTAAGGTGAACAGTGACCTAACGGTACACGTCGAAGGTATGACGATCGAAGTTGTTGACGAGTATAGTTAGCTTAAAGAAACGCATAATAAGCACTAGGATATCCACCACATACCGCCAGAGATCTCTTGCGTACTTCGGTCACATGCCAAAAAGAGAGACAACAATTTGGAGTGACTCATAGTGACTGGCAAGGTGGAAAGAAAGAGACCTTGAGAACATAGCCCAATGCGTTGGTCTGACCAGATCTGCACCACTCTCAACACCATTATCCACGATGCCACGAATACCGCCAACGACAGAAATAGATGGCGCAATATCGACCGAGAAAAGTAATCTATGGACGTAATGACGCCCCTCAGTAGTGCGAAGGACGACGTTTAGTTTGGGCAGACCATTAAACTAGGCAAGTCCAACTTTAGCAAAGAGCCGATTCAGTTTGGCTGGACATTATTTAGGACATTATTATTATCTTGTAAGTCTTCTTGAGATAGAGTTACTCGTAGATATCGACGTCGCAACGTTTTGATTAAAACAGTTGCCAGTCTTTTTATTGTAGCCCAAACCAAGATATAAGACGCTGCACGCAGACGTTGCAGGGGTGAAAGTTGTATGCGTTCACGTGAGGCTCCCTTGTCTCCATGTTTGTAGCTAATTACCGTACCATTGTGAGCTACTTGCAAATAAGCGAATCTCTTGACTTTTGGATAACCATAGTGTTCCAACTTCAATCATTATGTCGAATTAAATTTAGGTAGATACAATAGGTATGCGATACGCGCGTGAGATACCCATCGGTATCTCATCATCGGAGTGACTACTTAAAAGTCGCAGATGCGCAGTCGTGGCGAGCAGTGGAAGCAGTATATATCTACGAGTAAGAGTGAAGATACACGGTGTCATGTTATGGTAAGATGATGAATTACCGACGTTATAAAAATAATATCAATATACGTTATATAAAGGACAGTCTGTTTACTTACACAAATCTTGAGATTTAGTGGCTCGATATTTTTTTGGAGTTATTGTGTTTTTTTTTACCAAAACCAAAAGTATAATACTTAAGACAAGTTTGGGTATTGTAAGGTCATATAACCGAAATAAAAGGCGAAGCTATGTACCAAACCATACCATATCAGCCTATGTCTGTCTCTCCACTGCTGAATATAGGTCTGTCCTAAGGCTTGCCAGCACACACGATCCTCGGCTCTTCTCATCCAACCACTTCTCATCTCATTCACCCCAATCATGGGGATTTTTTTAGTTTTTTAATTGTCACAGATAATATAATATTTTAAAAGGCGTTAAATCGAATACTGAAAAGTTCTTTTCGATATTTAGCTAGTTTTCACTATTACAGAGATAGAAAGACAAAAAAGAAAGATCTAAGATAGAAAGACACAATATCTATCTATATTTTTATAGAAAGTGACAGACGATCAAAACCACGATTCATAATTACAACAACAGTTTTATGTACATATTGTAATACATAATGTATATTATGTAATTAAAATTAGTAGAAATAATATAGAAGCCAACGACCTCGTTTCATTGATTACGCAGAAAATTACATAAAAACGTCATCGGTAATCTCATTGATATAACCAAATCAAGCGTTAATACTATACTCGTATCCACTTTATACGAGACGACTTTCACTGGTCGCATCATACCGCCGCGTGCGCCGGTCCGGTTCGAGTTGAGGACCGTTATATCCACAGAATACACGTATGCGTAGAATGGCTAAACGGACAGAATTCGCGCGTCACTCATCGGTAATACTCGTATCGATGGCATGCGCCTGTAGGAATAATACGGGTAAATTAATTTCGCAATTTTTCGTATGTTTTGGAAAAAAGCGCTTGATACATCAAATAAAGATGTGTTATTTTGCTGTATCTTCCGCTAGAGACCATACCGTGAGCCTATCTATGTCTGTCCGTTGCTGGATATAGGTCTCTCCCAAAGCTCACCACCAAACATGATCTCCAGCTCTTCTCAACCAAACCATTACCGGCAACTTCAAGTGGCCTTCTAACTGGCTGGCGGGCTTCTAACCGGCCACACTGCTTTTTCACGAGGTGACAGTAGGCAACAGAAGAGAATAACGCATTTTTCATTATTGCATACATTGCCTTATTCCACAAATTTAAATGCTTAATCAAATATTGTAGAACTTCGTGAACCCTATCGAAGAGAATATCGTTTGTATATTGATTTTGATTAAATGTTGTCTTACAGTTCTATCGTCGTTATTTTTGGTACTACGGAACGGATGAGGCCGATTTACGATCTTAATCTACATACTCGTATACCTAAAAGATAATAAAAACAAGCAGTTCATTAGGTTTCACGATTAGGATTCACAGTTATGAAGTAAATGACAAATTATGTCAGTTAACTTATGTCAAAAATATACACCGTTATTTAGTTTATCAAAAATATACACCATTATTTAACTTATCAAAAATATACACTTGAGGAAGAAATTTAACGCTACCTCGAGGTGCAGTAAGAAGATCATTGTCAGAGCAAAGAATGAGCACATTCGCAGAATTGGCGACCGACTAGCTAGCTATCCTTCTGGAAGCCGGGCTTTCTGGTCGCTCGCTAAGGCTGCTGAAGGTAACTTCTGTCAGTCGTCACTCCCTCCACTGCGGAAACTCGATGAGTCACTGGCCCATGGGGCGAAGGAGAAAGCCGATCTCTTGGGCTATCTCTTTGCCTCAAACTCGACACTGGACGATAGAGGTGCCTCACCACAGTCTATCTCAAGGTGCACAAGCTCCATGCCGGAAATCTGTTTCACACAGCGTGAAGTCCGGCGAGCTCTAGCATCTCTTGATGTCCGAAAATCGAGTGGGCCTGATGGTATTCCTGCAGTGGTGCTTAAATTTTGCGCTCCCGAGTTGTCCCCGGTGCTTACGCGACTCTTTAGGCTCTCATACTCTACAAAAAGCTTCCCGTCAACATGGAAGGTAGCTCATGTTCACCCTTTACCTAAAAAGGGTGACCGCACAGACCCGGCCAACTACAGGCCAATAGCGATCACCTCCCTCCTCTCCAAGGTGATGGAGCGTGTCATAAACACACAGCTCCTTGGGTACCTAGAGGATCACCAGCTGATTAGCGACCGTCAATATGGATTTCGCCATAATCGCTCCGCTGGTGATCTTTTAGCGTATTTAACACACCGCTGGGCTGACGCCATTGAGAGTAGAGGCGAGGCTCTGGCTGTAGGCCTAGACATTGCGAAAGCTTTTGACCGGGTATGGCACAAATCGCTGCTTTCCAAGTTACCATCTTTCGGGATACCCGAGGGATTATGCGAATGGGTTGCCAGTTTCCTGACTGGACGGAGCATCAGAGTCGTTATCGATGGTAGCTGCTCCGACACCATGTCTATTAACGCTGGCGTCCCGCAAGGCTCCGTGCTGTCTCCAACTCTGTTCCTTCTGCATATCAACGACCTGTTGCAAATTGGTGACATACGTTGCTATGCAGATGACAGTACTGGAGACGCCTTGTACAAGGGCCGCGCCAACATCCCTCGGGCCGAAGTGGAAGAGAGTCGCGCCAGGCTTGTGTCTGAAATCGAAGACTCTTTAGATCTAGTCTCGATTTGGGGTTCTCTAAACCTAGTGGATTTCAACCCCAGTAAGACGCAAGTCTGTGCATTCACCGCTAAAAAAACCCCTTTTGTTGTAGCACCTCGCTTTCAGAGCATACCTCTTAAGATCTTGGAGAGTATCGGGATCCTTGGTATCGACATCTCCAGCAAAGTCGAATTCAGGGGTCATCTGGAAAATAAGGCCAAAATGGCCTCCAAAAAGCTCGGTGTGCTGAACAGAGCGAAGCGGTACTTCAAACCTGGGCAACTCCTTATGCTTTACAAAGCTCAGGTGAGGCCCCATATGGAGTACTGCTCTCATCTCTGGGCCGGCGCACCGAAATACCAATTGGACCCATTTGACTCGATCCAACGACGTGCTGTTCGTATTGTCGACGATCCCACTCTCACGGGCGGTTTAGAATCCCTCAGCATTCGGAGAGACGTTGCGTCTCTCTGTGTGTTCTACCGCCTGTACAATGGGGAATGCTCTGAAGAATTGTTTAATATAATTCCCACCTCGGGTTTCTACAACCGCACCTCCCGTCACAGAAGTGCGGTCCATCCGCATTTCCTCGATACGGAGGTGTCGCGCACCGTTCGGTCCAAAAATTATTTTATACCGCGAACCCGTAGGTTGTGGAACGAACTGCCTCAAGAGGTCTTTCCATTGAGCTACGATATGGGGTTGTTCAAGAGAGCTGTGAATAGGATTTTGCAAGGTCGGCGGCGCACCCGCATACCCCCTGGTGTTGCAGGTGCCCATGGGCGGCGGTAACACTTATCACCACGTGGGACCGCTTGCTCGTCCGCCCACTGGTCTATAAAAAAAAAAAAAAAAAAATACACCATTCTTTAGCATATCAAATCAGAAAGGTATCAGAAAAGGTTGGCACGCGCGGTCTCGTGTAAAATGAATGTCTTGCCCATTCTGCTAGTACTATCAATCATCTATGGTGATTCCTGCAAGCTTTCGGTTTCTTTCATACGTAACGTTATGTAAAGGTCAAAGGGGACAGAAGTGGTGTGGTCATGTGCGTATTATTTTTGTGATTAATGCTACAAAGAAAAGACTTCAACGCGTAATTCTTTATGTAATGTTTGGTGAATGAATATTTAAGGTTTGTTAAGGCTACATGTAATAGTAATAGGTAGTTATGGGCAGACTATGAGTTTGACTGAATAAGTGAATAACGAACTTTATTCGGTTCATCGTTTAACAAACAGCAGATTGCGGCCGAATTATTCTGTTAGATTTAATATATACACGATTTGCAAAGAAAACATTTATGTTCATTTAGTTTTTTACATAGCTGAAGTCAATATGAATAAAATGGAATAAATTTATGCAAATCATTCTACTTCTCCGTTCATTCATGCAAATCAACCCGTTCATTCTGTTAGAGCATCGTTTCTCAAAATTTTCAATTTCTCAACCCCTCTGAAAAAGCCGAAAATAAAGTACACAACTTCACGATCCCTAACATAATTTGCTTCTAATTATATTTTTTTACCGTTTAACATTTGATTACAGATTAAGAAGAGATTTATTTGAATATAAGTGCAAATTTTTCCTGACCAACTGCAGTCCCCCAGTTTGAGATACGATGTGTTAGAGCAACAAATATAAACGTTAAAGTCATAAACATGTGAGCGATTTGCCGCCATCATATATATTTTTATTTTTCATCTATATATTTAATTTCTGTGCTTAAACTGTCCAGGTCTGAGGTTAGATCATTTGTTTGTAATGTATGCCGTATCAGCATATACCGTCCCACTATAGGGCACAGGCCTCCCCTAATAAATCACTGGAGGATTCGGGTCGTAATCAACGACGCGAGCCCAGTGCGGATTGTTGTATAACACACTCCAGATGTTTTTTTTATTTCCGGAGCATGCGTTCTCACGATGTTTTCCCTCACCGTAGAGCGAGCGACAATTTTCAAAAATCCGCACATAAGTAGAAACTCAGTGGTACGAGCAGAGGATTTTAACTCACGATCACAGGAATTTGTGTCGAGTGTAGATACTCTAGGGCAGGGGTGCTCAAACTTGAACTGCTGGCGATCTACCTCAATATTGTTAGACTACGATCGATCGACTCTGAGAGGCTGCAAGTATGTGTGATGCAGGATTGTCGTCTAGGTAGGGAGTATCGTGGCATAGATATTAGTTTTCCGCACAATATGCATTTTTTTAGTCAAGGTAAGTCGATCGATCGCGATCGACCGTTTGAGCACCCCTGCTATCGCCGCTCTTACAGAAATGTTTAGGATACACGGAGACATTGACGGGAGACTCGATATTATTGAACCCGGTAATGACGGTGGAGACTCCCTTAAAATGTGCCAACGTGTTTCGGTTATGAAAAAGAATTGCTGGAGCCTGCCCTTAATTTCTATTCCCCATACTTCCCAAATCCCCAAAGGTATCAAGGCGTCTACGATGTACCACAGATGTGTTCCGAGTATAGATACCCCTAGGCTAACACCGATACTTTTTTTGGTGTAAATGCATTACTTACTCACAATTTTGTAATTTTGCCGTATTTCTAATTAACCCTTATTGCTTGGACGCCCGCATAGTATAGATAATAAATTAGATACATATAAATTTGTGTAACATTATGGCAATGTTACATATGTGTAGGTTTTCAATAATTTATTGTACAACTTCTAGAAAATTTTCTTAATAAGATAAAAAATGGATTAAAGATCGAAATGTCCAATAAATCTTTTGTAATTGAACCAATAAATATTTTTGTAATTAAGTAAATATTAAGTATTATTTATCTGTTTAATCCGATCGTCGTTTGTTAGCCACCGGTGAAACTTTAAACAAAAGAAAGCAATACAAGGTCGAAGGTCAATTGTCTGAGTATCAAAATAAATCGTTTAGGAATTTAAAAAGATTGTAATTATCTGTGTGTTTATACAATCTGTGGTTAAAGGTGATTAAGCTGTCACAGAACATGTCTACGGGATTTCAACTTTCCACCCATTATGTCTAACATGTCTAACATTGTCAATGTCAATAACCCTTTGTATTTCGTAAAACATCGCGCAGTGCATCGTAAGTGCTTCGTTTCCACAAACCGTTGAAAGTTCGCTTTCAACCCGACCATGTATATTAATGGTCCTTTCTTACGAATGGATGGAAATGAATAGAAAATTGGTTGTTTGTCACGTAGGCCGTTTTTGAGCTAAATCACTTGTCAATTGTAAGTTTTTTATGGAAACAAATAGACAAACAAGTGGACAGTTCACCCGATGATAAATTCGTACTGTCGCTCATTGATGTTTGCGGTACATTTATTTATTTAAACTTCATTACACAAAGACACGTACAAAAGGGAGACTCAGTGCCATGAGGCATTCTCTACCACTCAACCAGCAGATTATACAGAAAAAGGACCGCAGGCGCAGTTTTATATTACAAAATAGCACATCAAAAAATAGTCAATACAATTGTATCTCTCTGATCAAGCCAAAGGTTGGCCGGTAGAGAAGGCCTTAAAGCATTAAGCTTGCCTTTTGTACGATTATGTGCAATGAAGTATGTAAATAAATATACACACATACATAAATATGGTATACCCATACATAAATGCAAAAATACATGTACGCATCAAAATGGAACAGAAAACTGGACGTAGTAAGTAGAGAAGATGAAACGAGAAACTAAGCCACTAATTCCGTATCAAATAATTCCCGAAATAATCTTCTAAATTAATTTCGATTGGGTTCGTGGGAAGCGCATCATCAACGCCAACATGAATCAAGAATAACAAACCTAGGCAAGTCACCGTCCACCACGGACTTGCTCAATGCGAATTAGATGATGATCGCTTTCATATTCAATCAATCTATTACCCATTCTCAGATGTATTATGCCGCATTGAACAATGCATTTGCAATTTTAATGGCGGCATATATGTTACAGTACGAGTAAGTTGTACCTAATTGGTAGCGACATCACGTGTGTCATGATATGTAAGATCGTATTCACATATAGACAAGGAGTAAGCAGTTTACTGGTGTATAAGTATAGTGATCGCTTAGGGGACTTAGGAGTACCTATTTTCAACTCTCATTCGTGAGCTAGTGAGTTTAAATTCCGTACATGATGTGGTGCCGGCCGGCTTTAGAATAGTACCATACCATCTCTTCCCGCGGGTGTTGGCAACTAACGGTTAACAAAGCAGCTACCCTTTTTAATTCCTCATGCACATCTGCACGAGGAAGCCACTGTTCAGCAGTGGACGATTTAAAACCCTTATATGGTTATGGTCTTTTACATTTACTACTGTATGAAATGAATATTCTCATTTGGCTGCAAACTCTTTAATTGATCGATGGATGCAAATTATTAGCTAAGGCCGACTATTTCCACTTTGTGCCATAAGTTCTATATGCCTATTAAACTGTATGCCTACCAAACGTAAACATTACAGGATGCGTGTCAATTTGTCAATGTTTGTTTGTTCGCATTAATCTTGGGATCCAGTTGGGCGATTTTGTTATGGTTTATACTTTTGTCCATTTATCATTTGTCATGAAATTATAAGGTATTTTTTGACAAAAAATCAGTTCAATAGTTTATATTAGTGTAGTAGTTTAAAGCGGGTGTTGTAAGACAAGGTGATTAAAGAAAGAATATTTTAGAATTTGTTTGGATATAAAGTTATATCTCAAGTTACCTTTGCATATAAGGCGTTTGTAAACTAAACTCTATGTGTAGCAATAATAAAGTGTTATTTATAATAGCAGGTAACATTTCAAATAATAATTTTAATTATAAATTTGCAAAATAAATTTAATTCATTTTTTTTTTTAATTAAATATAACTTGCATTGTGGGACCGTGTTTATTACTTTAAGCAACTCCATCTAACTATTATGAATAAAGTAATTAATTTATCAAATTATCTACACAATTTAGACAATATACATAATGTCTAGCGATTATGTATAATCGCTACTTAATCACATTGCCTGTAACATATACATAGGTACTATACACAAATACTTAAACAAACTTTCCAAAATACAAACAAATACAAAACAACAAAGTTTTCTGACTGACGCGTAAATTAATGTTATCTTTCACATCTTTTATTAATTTCACTGATATAGACCAAAGTAACGTATTGTTGCAACTACATCTAATGTCGAGGAAGATTCGTCTGTCCGTGACGGCGCGGCATGAAAGCGCATTCTTTCGTGCACCGAGAGACATTCTCGCACTAGTTACAGATAACCAGCTAATGAGGATTCTGTTCTTATAAATAGTCAATTGGATAATTTTGTAATTGGTGGCTGCAATTTCGGTATTTGAGAGGAAGTAGTTCAGTCACATTACTTACAATGTGGTTTGGATCTTCAATGTTTGTCGGCGCTTTATTGTTATTAATAACTTTGCATTACCTATCGATGGATATCGTCCACGTTATGTATGCCTCCCCAATCACAAAGACAGGAATCAAGAAGGATCATACAGACCAAACTGCGAGAAGTACGCGCCATACCATGTGAACTCTTTCCATAGACATAATTCAAGCTTCTTCAAGAAAGCTGTGAATAGGATTTTGCAAGGTCGGCGGCGCGCCCGCATACCCGCTGGTGTTGCAGGTGTCCATGGGCGGCGGTAACACTTACCAGCACGTGGGACCGCTTGCTCGTCCGCCCATTTTTTTTATAAAAAAAAAAATAGTATACACGGCGACACTGACATTCGACACAAGTCTCGATATTAGTGTCACTGGCGTCTTAACACTGACATTTATGCGAAAGTCGGTGTAACAGCGATGTACACACTACGACAATCAGTTGCGACACTGAATGTCGAGTGTAAAGTGTCGCTGTGTATACTTAACTTTTAGACAACACAAGTTTGTAAAATTGTTTCGTAATCAAGCGTGTCACGTCACGAGTAAATTTTAGTGATAGCAAACCATTCACTAATGAAACTTCCTTGAGTCGGTTCACTAGGTCACTAGGCTCTACCCGTGATCAAAACATTTATTCCGTCTTTACTCAAAAGTTATATGGCAGAGATCGCTTTCAGCGATAACACCACGTTGTGCATTTTTGTGTTCACAGTGTCTGTTATTGTTATGTTTTGTTTTTGGTGTGTAATAAAGAGTTTTATCTATCTGTCATTTTTGTGTTTTGTAACAATGACTTGCTAGCGACACGGCCCGGAATAGCCTGAACGAGCAGCGAGAGATGTTAGGATCTTAGCGGCAACTTCGGGTACTCAGTGACCCACAGCTTGCTTTATCTATCCCTCTTATATATTTATGGCTCTTTACGTATTTAGATAAGCAGCACACCCGCATGTCCCCCGGTATTGCAGAACTCCATGGGTGCCGGTGACCATTTACCATCATGTGGCCCGTCCGCTCGTCTGTCATGCATTCTATAAAAAAGAAATCAATGGTACGGGCCGAGGAGGAGTCTTGAAATACCACTAGGGCCACAAGAATTTAGCCATTCCGAAAAAAAAAGTGCCGAGGAGGAGAGAATAGAGATCTCACGATCATTTAAAAAATAGAGCATATTGTGTTTCTCCAGACTGCACTAGTTCTGCCTAGTGGATTATGGCCCAAAACCTTCTAATGATTTACTAGGGGAGGCTTGTGCCTTGCAGTGCACGTCATTGATTTCGTAACTATACCATACCATGACGGCCGATTACCCCAGTAGGTTGTATGTCTTTCTGCTGAGCCTGGGTCGAGTTCAATTCCCGGTCGGACACTCACTTTTTTGAAGATAAATGTTTGTTCGGGTCAGGGTGGTGTGTCTCTGGACCCATGACACAGGGAAACCTAATGTGGGCCATTGAGTATGGGTATTATTATTATCCTCAAGTACTGCACCGATGCCTATGCATATCCCAAGCCCTGGCATCTTAAGTTCGCACAATATACGTGCTATGTACGAGTAGTAGACAGCTTTGGCGATAGGACCGCCCGTTGTACTTTGCGTTTTATTTAAATTGTCATTTTGCAATCATGTATTATTGTGTTGGTGTACAAAAAAACAGTTTATCTATCTATATTCTTATCTCACGACGTGAAAATCGAATACGAGATTCATTTTCATTTAAACATTTCATCATTTTTGCGTAGATACGACGAGTATTGCACTTTTATGCTAATTACACGCGGTTGAACGAAATTGAAATACCGTTTGTAATATTATAATTAAAACATTTTTTACTTGTTACAAATTAGACTTTTTAGCATTATCGTAACTATTATCTAATGAAGTTACGAAACCAAATTGTTAATTTACGAATTACGAGTGCAATATTGTTCTCGTTACAATGACTGGTCTTGATCGTTTGCTAGTAGATACTCGTATTTGTATTGTCTGTAGATTAGCCGACTGCTTCCGCCTAGTTTCTCGCAAATAATAAAAAATAAAGAGTAAAATATAATAACTTACATAATTTCTTTAAAAGTATCTAGACTCGCTACTTATCGTCAATGTTCTATTCATTCTGTTATTTTGTGCGTATGTTTATAAACATACCAACACAACGTACGACATGGATATTTAAGGAAAATAAAGCTCAGTTGGTTTAACTGTCGTATTAAAACGCGATAAAGTGAGGTTTCTATGTACGATATTAAATTTGTAATTCTAAACAGTTTTGGGTGGCTTTATAAAATGTAGGTGTGTTCTCTATTAAAATCTCTCGTGTTTTTCTTTCTTTTTCATAGTCAGAAACTGACAAAAAATTTAAGCAATGATTAACTTTAAACAACGTTTATGAATCTGTACTACTCGTATGAAAGTAAGATGTACCAAATAATTAGCTAACGATTTATTATTTTCTTTATTACAGATAGAGAATGAATTTGACAGAAGAAGACAAGTCCCTCTAACACATCCCGGCTTCAGCGAGCATCAATCAAGATTTGGGGTTAACTCACCGCTGCAGAATTTCCAACCTCAGCCTGGCATCATTAGCAGCCCAGCACCGCCCACTCTTCAGTTCCAACAGTCTCTCTTCCCACAAAACCAACAGCAATCTTATGTGCCCCAGTTTAACAACATTCTTGCCTCTCAAAATATTCCCAACAACGTTGGTCTGCAAAGCAGCTTACCATTACAAAATAACAATGCTTTTCAATTTCCGCAGCCAAGTCTTAATACGCCAGTGCTACAAAACTTCCCACAACATAATTTAGGACAACTCTCTCAACAGAACCAGAATTTGTTGCCCCAGCAAGTACCCACGTTGTCAAGTTTCCATAGTAATCCAGATCCGGCGTCGCAAAGTGCTCCCTTATTCAATCAAAATTCAAACATTCCGAATACAGTTAATATTGGACAACAGAGACAAACCCAACCAGCCTTTCTTCCAACTGTACCTACTATTCAAAACCAACCA
This sequence comes from Sesia apiformis, assembly GCA_914767545.1. Classification (NCBI taxonomy): domain Eukaryota; kingdom Metazoa; phylum Arthropoda; class Insecta; order Lepidoptera; family Sesiidae; genus Sesia; species Sesia apiformis. The sequence continues at coordinate 21,525,379 of OU611949.1, read as the reverse complement.
AGTTTCAGCCAACCAAGTCCGATAACTATCCATCCAGCCCCGAACCTAGCACCACAAAATCTGAACAATGCACAAATTCCATTTCAATCAAACTTGGGACAGGCTCCATTATTCTCAAATGGTCATTCCTCTCAAATTGAGAACTTCTTTGAACAACAATCCAAAGAAAACTTGGAAAAACTTAAAGAACTTCAAGAGAGACAAAGAATCATACAAAAACACCAGGAGTTTGTTCAAAAGCAGCAACAGAAGCAACAAGAGAAAGTGGAGAAACTTCACGAAGAGTTTAGAAACAAACAAGCGACGAAATCAGTTCCCACTTTCTCAACGACAGAAAGCTACGACGATTTCTACAATAGAAATCAGGACAGACACAGATCAATTCTCCCACATGAGACGGATTTATTCAGGAAAGCTGTCGAAATGTATGAGAAACAGCATCCTACCACCACAACTACGACAACCTCTACGACTACAACCACAACACCACCACCACCGACTCCCCGATACACAACCAGACCCAGAACTAAGACAAGGAACCCGCCTCAAGACAGAAGCAAGCAGAAATTGTACAATGAAATCAAGAATCTTTTAGAAGAAAGTGAAACAAAAGGATTCGATGATAACCTCCGAGCAAAAAGCGTCGCCTTATTGCAAAAACCAGACATTCTTAAACAGTTGAAAGTAGCTTTGGCGGAAAATCCGGAAGACTTTAATGAAAGGAATTTCACATCACGCGAAATTTCCCTGAATGGACAGAAATTCGAAGTGATTAGAACAAGTAATCCTAATTTGATTCCGAAAGGAGCAATCACAGCTGATGGCACTGGATTGGCACAAATTATGGCGGCGGCAACGGCAGCGCCTCAAAAAGAAAACCGTATATCTTTCGACGACTTAACTAAAGGAGTTTTACCACCTGGTGCTGATTTTGAGCTAATTAAACAAACGGAAAACGGGAAACTGGAAGAAGTGTCTAAAGTTCCAAGTACAATACAGAATAAAAAGAAAGTAACATTCGTTTTCCTTGAAGAACAAGACGACGGGTCATACAAAGTGAAAGGTGTCAAAGCAAACGGTCAACAGACTGACAAAGGTCCGGAAGTAGAGAACATACTAAACAAAATTAAGAAAGGCGAAATACAGCTGCCCGGTTCACCTAAAATAACAAACAGTTTGTTTACTTCCACAACTTCTAGTCCATCAACTGAATCTACTGATTACATAGCAGAATCATCACATCTTCCTTCCAGTTACTCAAGTTTCGTCACTACATCAAATCATGGAACGACTGGGCATAACACCCCAATAGTTCATACAACGCCATCCACAAACACATACAGAAGTTCTAGCGTTCAATCACCAAGAACAACTCAGCCTCATACTCCAACCTTCACTACTTCTCCACGCGCAGTTACAACTACAGAAAGATACATCGCTAAATCTACTTCCCCTGCATATATCTCAACTAGAAACGGCCACACGCAACACAACTCATTCCCTAGTTCGACAATCATCAATACAACTCCATCGTACCAAGCGACTTCATCATACCAACCGACTTCATCATACAAACCGACTTCATCATACCAACCGACTTCATCATACCAACCGACTCCATCATATCAACCAACTCCCGAAGACTTAGTAGTAATTGGATCAAGTACAATCCCTCCAACTCTGGCAACTCTGGACAAAGCTAACTCTCAATATTTCGCTAGAGATGTGAATCCTGGTCTAGTGGACATCTTAAAAGAAAATGGTCTTTTCGCAACAGCAAAGTATTTAAAACAATCAGGCTTAGATACAATCCTGAATGAGACGGGACCGTACACGATTTTCGCGCCAACTGACAAGGCATTCAGAACATTGCTGGTACAACTCGGTGGGCCAGATAGAGCCGAAGAGAAGTTCCGTGACAATCCTAGGCTTCTAAGTGGTGTAAGTATACTTAATTCTTTGAATAGTTTATATTGATTAATGATTAGAGAACTGCCTACAAGTACGTTATTCCGTAGTGTTGCATAAATTATAGTCTGTGCTTTAGGATTGTCTATGGTTGTGATATTAGTCTATGGGTTCTCCCAATAAATGTCTCACGTGCAATGTAACACCGAGTTTTTATCTAAACAATTAACCCAGCAGCCCTGCACATATCTAGCAAATATGTGACAGTGGCGACGAGGATAAAAAGAAAACAGTGAAAGTTTTACGTGTTACGTCCGTAAACTACAAGAAAGATAGTAGAATAATTTCGTCTTGTTACGTCGGACGAAATTTCACAAAATGGCGGCTGCTGGGCTCTCACTGCCTGAGTTTTCAGCTGCAAAATGCACATTTAAGGTGTACAAACAGGTGTTTGAAAATAAAATGAAGATCCACGAGGTGGATGAAACGAAGTGGTCACAATATTTAATCTCGTTTATAGGTTTTGACATGGTCACGTTGCTATCAGAACTCTGTTTCCCGGAAACACCACAGGATAAAACGTATACTGAATTAGTGGAACTTGTTGAAAAACACTTGGAGCCACAGCAATCAGAAATCGCGGAAACATATAAGTTTATGAAACGTGAACAGTTGGCAAACGAGTCAATCTCTGAGTTTGTGGCGGCATTAAAGAAAATGGCACAGACGTGCAACTTTACCACACATTTAGAAAGATGTCTAAGAGATAAATTCGTTCATGGATTAAAGAGTGAAAGCATAGTTAAAAGATTATTTGGTGAAGAAAATTTAACGTTTGCAAAAGCCGTGAAGATAGCAATGAGCATGGAGCTGGCGGAGAAGGGAGCAAAATTAATAACTGCTGGCAGTTCTGGGCAAGAAAGCTCAGACATACACAAAATAAGTAAAAAACAGGTGAACATTAAATGTCATTGCTGCGGGAAGATGGGGCATGTAAAACCCCAATGCAAATTTAAAGAGGAAGAATGTTTTAAATGCCACAAGAAGGGGCATATGGCAAGTGTTTGCAAAGCAAACAGTAACAAAACTTTCAAACCCAAGAGGGTCCATGAAATTACAAATGATGAAGAATTTTCTGTTATGCAAGTTAGTGAAGTACAATTGAATGGTGAATTTGTGGGTGATAGTTATGATTTGTCTAGTTTATTTCAGAAAACAGAGAGTCAATTAAATATTAACAAAGTGGTATCAATAGATGAGAAGCGTCCAAGTCCTTGGTATATAACTTTAAAAATTAATAATGTAAATATATCATTTGAAATTGATTGTGGATCAGATGTCACGTTAATGCCTGAATCTATGTTCATAGCATCCTTTCCTAATTTAAAATTATTTCCATGTAACCTAAAGCTATCAGGATATGGTGGTAACAATATCACTGTATTGGGTAAGACAAATGTAAATATTAAAATTATAAATGAAAAATACTTAGCAACATTGATTATTGTCAAAGAAGGTAAAAAGCCATTGTTAGGTAGGGATTGGCTGAGTGCTATGAAAATTGATTGGCAAACTTGTATGAAACGGTGCAATTTAATTATTCACCAAGATTCACAAATTAAACTTAACAATTTAGTAGAAAAATATAGTGATATATTTTCTGGGTTTCCAGGCGAAATTAAAGGTACTGTAGGCACTTTAAAATTAAAAGTAGCTAATATTAAACCCATTGCATTTAAACCAAGAAGAATAGCTTATGCTGTAGAAAATTTAGTTAAAAAGGAGCTTGACAAGTTATGTACCGAAGGTAAAATGTATAGAGTGACAAATAAAGAAACAGGCACATGGGCTACACCCATAGTGACCATCATTAAAGGACCTCATAATATAAGAATTTGTGGGGATTACAAGGTAACAATAAATCCATTTTTGGAGGTGCCAAATCATCCAATCCCTGTCATTGAAGACATTTTTGCAAAATTAAATAAAGATGATCAAAATGTTAAAACAGTATTTAGTAAAATTGACTTAAGAAAGGCATATATGAACAGGCGAATGGATGAGGAGGCACAAAAGCTTATGACAATTACCACACCATGGGGGTTGTATAGACCAACGTTCATGATGTTCGGTATGTCACCTGCTCCACAGGAATGGCAAGATTTTATGGATGAACACTTTAATATGCCAAATGTATATTGTTTCATTGACGATATTTTGGTTGCAAGTAGTGATGTGGATTGCCATTTAAAAACTTTAGAGTGTATATTTCAAAAACTTAAAAATTTAAATATTAAAGTAAATAAAGAGAAAACTGTGTTGATGTCCCCACAATTAGAGTATTGCGGGCATGTGATTGATAAGGAAGGCATTCACAAGACACCAGGGCACATCAAGGCCATATTGGAAGCACCACAACCTGAAAATATTAAAGAATTACGTAGTTTCCTTGGCACTATTAATTTTTATCATAAATTTCTAAAGAATGCTGCTGAAAATTTAAAACCTTTATATACATTACTAAAGAATTCAGAAAAATGGGTATGGTCTAAGCAACAAGAACTAGCATATGAATGGGCCAAGAAAGCTATTGTATCAGAGCAAGTATTAATACATTATAATCCAAAGCTACCAGTGGTATTGAGCTGTGACGCTTCCAAGTATGGGTTAGGAGCTTGTTTAGCTCATGAAATTAGGTTAGGTAATAATATTGTTGAACGCCCTATTGCTTTTGCAAGCAGAACACTCAATGAAGCAGAAGTAAAATATTCACAAATAGATAAAGAAGCCTTAGCCATTATATGGGCAGTTAAGAAATTTGATTTGTATTTAAAAGGTAGAACATTTACATTAGTTACTGACCATAAACCACTGATATCTATATTTAATCCAAATAAAACAGCTGGTAGTATATATGCAGATAGAATGACTAGGTGGGCATTAATTTTATGTAATTATAATTATGATATAAAGTACAGGACTTCACAACATAATGCTGCAGCAGATTTTCCATCTAGGTTACCAATTAAAAATAGTAATGAGGAGGATAAAATTAATCTGGAAGGCAACATTAACAGCATTGTGTTGGATAATCCACCTGTAACTTTATCTGAAATTGCCAAACATACTCAGAAAGACCCTAATTTAAGCAAGGTTTGTACTTACCTAAGAGAGGGCTGGCCAAAGTTGATTAATAGAGAGTTATGTAAATTTAAAGGCAAAGAAACTGAGTTATATATAATTAAAGATTGCATATTATGGAGGGATAGAGTAGTTATACCTGACAGTTTAAAGGATAAAGTTTTAACTGAACTGCATTCTGGTCATTTGGGTATTAATAAAATGTTATCTTTAGCTAATAGTTGTTTTTGGTGGCCAAACATCACAAATGATATAAAAACATTAACTAATAATTGTGCAGGTTGTATCCAAAATAGGAACTTACCACCTATCAAACCTATACATAGATGGGAGTGGCCAGAGGAGCCATGGAAACGTATTCATGCTGATTTTGCTGGTCCATTTTTAGGGCATATGTGGTTAATCATTGTAGATGCACACTCAAAATGGCCAGAAGTAGTTAAAATGAACAATATTACCTCCAGCAGTACAATTAAATGTCTACGTAGTATTTTTGCTAGATTTGGTCTACCGGAACAAATGGTGACTGATAATGGTCCACAATGGACATCTGAAGAGTTTAATACTTTTTGTAAGAATAATAATATTAGACACATATGTACTGCACCTTATCACCCAGCCAGCAATGGCTTAGCAGAAAGGGGGGTTCAAACCTTCAAAAGGGCCATGTTAGCATATAAGTTTGATAAAAATTGTTTAGATCATAGTATACAGCATTGGCTATTAGCTTATCGTACAGCACCACATGCCACAACAGGCAAGGCACCATGTGAGTTAATGTTAGGTAGAAAACTCCGTACACGTTTATCTTTAATAAAAAAAGATGTGATTATTCCTCGGCAGTTGATTTGTAAGAAACCTGTAAAGCAATATTTGCCAGGTGATAAAGTACTGATCGCATCATATGATAACTCTCAAAAATGGTTAGATGGTGTTATTGAAAAACCAGTAGGAAATGTTATGTATGATGTGCACACTGACAAAGGCATACTCACCAGGAATGTTACTCAGTGTTTGCCTAACTATAGTGTACCTAATGAAAGTGTATTGGAGCAAGAAAAAGAATCGGAGAAATTAGAAGTAAATAAGCCGTTAATTAACAAAGAAATACCAAGTAACATTGCTAATTCTCCTATTCTAGTGCAGCCAGAAGTGCGTAGAAGTGCACGTACTCATAAGCCTGTTCAGAGACTTGATTTGTAGTAATTTAAAAATTTAATAAAAATTAGAAGAGAGGAGTGTTGCATAAATTATAGTCTGTGCTTTAGGATTGTCTATGGTTGTGATATTAGTCTATGGGTTCTCCCAATAAATGTCTCACGTGCAATGTAACACCGAGTTTTTATCTAAACAATTAACCCAGCAGCCCTGCACATATCTAGCAAATATGTGACACGTAGGATATACTCGTATCTCGTATCTATACTCGTAATATGATATCATCATATTTTCCACAGCTTCTTCTCCATCACGTGATCCCCGGCGCGTTCGACATCGGTTCCCTTCAAGACGAGATGACAGGGGTATCTTTAGCCGGCACGCAACTAAGAGTCAACCAGTACGATATGCATGACGTCGAATGGAACGAAGTCAAAGTGACCACCATCAACGGAGCGAGGGTACTGGAGGATAAGAAGGACATTCACATACCACAAGTAAGAGTGAATGAATGGAAGTGAAAGAATTCTTAAGCCACGGCTCTTTTTTCGACATTGTCACAATGAATTCTTACTGAAGTATTGAAAATAAAATATCGCTGATATAGTAAATTTCTTCTTTGTAAATTTGACACTCAATGATTCTCCATTAACCAGTATAAACATGCCAACATCAGTCCAGAATGACAAACGTTGGCACGCTAAACCCCCCCCCCCCCCCCCCCCCCCGCCCTCCCGGCCATAGGGAAGAATAACCCTGAAGACCCACCCTGGATAAAATCCTGACTACGCTCTTGCTTTGGTCCTAAGAAAAGTCAAGGCGCTCTACAGAGGTTAAAACTTCTCAAGGTCCTAATGTCGATATTCTTTCTTTGTAGCAAAGAGGATCTCTTTATGTTGTTTCTATGAGTTGTTCATCTTTGTTGTATTCTAGTATACTCATATCTAAGTTTTCATAGAATAATCAGGTCTAAATTGTATATTCCAGGGCATAGCTCACGGAGTAGACCGTGTAATGTTCCCGCTACCGGTCGGGGATCTGGTGCAGACGTTGCAAGCGGACCGCGACAGGCGGTTCACCACCTTTCTTAAAGCCATATATGCTAGCGGCTTCGCAGACACTCTTGCAGGTAAAGTTGGGTAACTTTTGATAGTGTAGGTATTACACAGGTGTGAGTTAAGATTTCACATTAGATGAAAACCATCTAGAAAGCTACTAAACTAAAGAAATCCATTCCATAGATAACGTATCTGAAGTTGCGCGACGAACAGCGGAGACCGCTGTGCTCCGTGATATGGTTAAGGAGTTATGGTATGGAGTAAAATCCGAAATAAAGTGATTCGATAAACAATTGTGATCTGTTTTGCACAAGTGAATCAGCATATTAAAATGGCAGTGCGTAGGCTATATCTGCCGAAGACCAACAACCGATGGAATGAACGAGTTTTTGAATAGGGACCTCATACAGAGGAATGCACTGTAGGATGGACAATGTGGCCTAGTGGACAGACCACTCAAAGAAGTTTGCCGGCAAAAACTCCTTGGGAGAAGCTTATAACTAACAGTGGAAAGATATGCTGGTGACGAGCAGACAGTTCATGCCAACATCAGTTCCAGAATGACAAACGATAACCTCTAGATGCGATTTAGAAATCTAGGTTTAGAAATTTAGGAATGGATTTGGAGAAGGCTTGGGAAAATAAGGAAAAATATGATGAGATGCTCTCTCACTACTTTCTATAGAAACACGATGTACGTAACATTGGGGTTATATGATAGTTTACGGTAGTATTTATTCTGTGAGGGGTAAAGTGGTCAGTCAAGTGGGCACGACGGCTGTGGGATTGGAACGTGCACTCTCCCCTCTAGAAAATCGGATGAACCATTCTTGGGTGACGAGAGGTGCGACGATAAAAACCCGAAGTTACATAAAATTGAACAGCTTTTCTGAGTATTCCTCGGATTTTTAGCATTCCTTCAGCGTAATTTTTTTCAACGCAACATATTCCACTAAGTATTAACTAAGATTCTTTTACTTTTTAGAAAGCAAAACGTACACCGTGTTCGCGCCAACGGACGCGGCGTTCGCAAAACTCACTCCCACGGAATTAAGCCGATACGCGGAGAAGGCGGCGGCACGCGCGCTCGTGGCGCGGCATGTGGTGCCTGGCACGCTCTACAGCGCCGGTATGCGCTACTACCAGCTAAGGAACTCTATGGAGGACGCTAAGCCGCTCACACTACAGAAGAATGCTGGTGAGTTACTGCTAACTTTTTTTGTAGGATTGAGGTTGCAGACAAAAGGGAGTTACATCTTCCCAGTCATTACCGCGTTCAATAATATCGAGTCTCCCGTTAATGCCTTCGTGTACCTGAACATTTTTGTAAGAGCGCTGTAAGTTTGTAAGAGCGGTCAAATTCGTATGATCGTGAGTTCAAATCCTCGGCCCATACCACCGATTTTTTACTTAAGTACGAATTTATATTAAGATTATATCACCTTTGTACGAATTCATCTACTAAAGTTTTAACACATATTTCAGGTCGCATAAAAGTGAACAACGCACAAGTGGTGACTCACAACATCCCTGCGACCAACGGCGTCATCCACGCGGTCGACGCCATCTTGTAACCGTTATCTTGCATAGAATTGCCCGCCAAAATTAGCTTCAGTGAAGCTTACTCTTTCAGCCATGTTCAAACTGGTTGACAATTTCATGGGAAAATCACTGGTATAATTTAGTACAGTCTGTCTAACTAAATACCGTCCGGGCCATTTAGGTGCCAAATAGTACCAATTAGGTACTAAATGCTCGTGACTAGATTTTCAGTAAACAAAACTTAATTCCGCCATCTTTGACGTCCACCCGTATTCCGAATAAACACGAAGACATGATAAGATAAGTGGAATGCAATCCTAAGTCAGCAAGCTATAGAAACTAATTAAGCTATAAAAACTATACTTATTACTATCCTGATAAGGTTTATAGTCTATCCTGATGTCTGAGCTGAATTTGCCCAGCCAATCTGAACATGGCTACATTCTTCCACGAAAACATACTGTTTCCTGGCTTGAAATACTTGTCCTTTTAGCCACTTTTTTACTAAAATTTATTTTAAGACTGTAAATATAAATTAGACTAGGAAAGTAATTTATATACCTACGCGTGTTAGTGTTTTTGTAAATAAATTTATTAACTTAAAGGTTGTTTTATTAAATAAAATAGGGAGTATATTAAAAAAAGTTTTATTAATTCACACACACAAACACACAAGAATATTAAATACACTTAACTGAACACTACGGGCGGTTAAATTCTAAGAGCATCATTTTGAGCTTGGCAATTTCATCGTCTTTAGCAGCTAGTTCTTCTCTTAAGGATTTAATGGTATCGTCCTTATTTTCTGCCAGATTTTTGAGTTCATCTAAAAGTTGATTAGTATCGAGTCTCTTCGATGGTCTCCTTTGCACTAGTTTTCCGATGATGTGAGCGATTTTTGGGTAATTCGCTGAGAGATGCGTGGGGATCTGACCCTTGCGGAGGTTTGTGATGGTCTTAACTCTCTCCATGTCAGTTTTGAATGGTTCAATTAGTTCGAGGAGTATAATACCGAGGCTGTACATGTCGCTCTGAAATTAAATTGTACGGTTGAGATGTATGAAAATAAAAGTTTCATTGAATAACTTTTACGATTCAGGGGTGGAGCAAGGTAGGCGATCGCCCAAGGCACCAGGTAATCAAGAGGCGCCGCGTCTGATTTTCCGGTACAAAATAGTAGAAAAATGTAAAATTAAAATTATATTCTATATAGCACGAAATATAGAATATAATTTTAATATAAAACTGAGTATGCTTCCAAAATACACATTAAAATGTCAATCATTAAAAAATGTTCGATCTACTTTTTGTACACGCGAAAAGCGTTGCCTTAAGGGGGGGGGGGGGGGGGCGTTACACTCTTGATCCGGCCTTGTTTAGATTATTATTATTATTGAGGATTGAAGGCTCTGTTAGTCAACTTTCAGTAAATATCTGTTAATCGGCTGTAATAGGATGTAAATCGGCTCTACCACATCTCACTCACTACCGAAACACGTGCGTACATTGGAGAAATAAGATAAAGTAGGAAATGCAGTACATTTCAAGGTAGTCTTCTGTGAGAGAGGGGTAACGCGGCCAGTCGAGCGCGCGCAGCGGCTGTTGGATTGCAACGTGCACTCTTCCACTCAAAAAATGTGGATAGTATAAATGTGCGAGGTATACGAAAGCTATTTAAATTATTAATAAAAACGTTTTAATGACTTAATAGGATAGATATTATACAAACAAAAATATGGTTTTTTTTCACTCTGCCTCATTTTTTTTAATATAATAAACAAGGAGAGTGGCTTGTTTATTATATTAAAAAAATGGTAGAGTTATATCTATGGTAAATTATAATTTACAAATAAATTGTTGCTACATTACTGAACTTTCTGTTAAACTTTAAATCATAACAATAACATATTATGGTAACAGATATTATGGTATTTTTTGTTTTTGTGATATTTGGTGTCTTCATTTCTGTTCGCGCCAATACATTGGTGTTTTTTAATTTGTAGGGTAGGGTCCGAATTACCCACATCTTACATAATAACTTCTTCACATTCGTTTTTATATCGCTACGTTTTCGCATACCGGCCAGTCTAGCGATCGACTCCTGCCGTCGCCAGTAGTTCATTGTGGAGCTCACATTCTGGTGGTCTCTTGGGACCCTGGAATTAGCGCACGCTGTGCTTTTCTATATCGCGAATACATCTACTTTAAGCCGCATTGTAGTTTAATATCGAGGGACTCCTAAACCAAGTAGAAAGTCGAGAAGAAGCGCTACCAGGCTTGGAATAACACGTGGCGGTAACGAGGCCACTAGGCGGTCATGAGCTTGGTCAAAGTGTAGCTACTCTCTGGATATAAGACTTTCTATTTGATTATCTTTTATTTATATTAGACCTATGGATATTCTCGTGGATTGGCAGCGTACGGCTATATGGTTTAGCTGTCATGTTTACAATTTCTATAGTCGAAATGTCATCAAGATGACCGCCGACGCTGTTCTTTGCCCTTAAATATCTCGAGAACTACTAGATAAATATACTAATAAGTTACAAAGACATTTATATTAATAATTTAAATAGCTCTCATATGATATGTCACAGGTGAAAATCGCTTACGTAGTTCTCGAGATATTCGAAAATTAATAAAGCGTCGGAGGCCATCTTGATAAGGTCATAACTCTAGTCTTGATAACGTCCACAAAGAGTCACACATAAGAGAAAAAAAAACCGTTTTTTTCAACTCTGGAAATCATGCTCTAAAATCGTTTAGCAGGGTACTAGTTAGGTATAGGTACTAAATATCGGTATATCCCCGGTGAGTCGGACCAAAATCGAGTTTTTATAAATATATATTATTAAAATAATAAACTCTTAATAATTATTAAGTACTTTCTGTTATTACTTTTTTGGTATAGTTCCTTTTCAAGCTTCGTTTTCAAAAAAGAAAGTTTTTACACAATTAAAACAAATTTTTGACCATAATTTTCTCAAATTAAAAATGAGGTATGTGTAGTTTGTACTGCTTTGTACTGAGGGTGCAATATATTCATTTTAACATTATTTTGTTAATAAATACTTACCTTTGGATTACACTGCCCTTCCAACTGCTCAGGCGCTGCATACAATTGTGTCCCCAATGCTAAACCACTATGAGATTGCTGCAGTGGACACGCTAGCCCAAAATCACCTAACAGGACCTGAATTCCACCCTCTTTCTCAGCCACAAATACATTACTTGGCTTTATATCATGATGTATTATCCCTTTAGAATGTATGTAGTTCAGTCCCCAAACTAACTGCATAAACATGTCGATAAGGATATCAATATGAGTCCAAATTATTGGATAAGTGACATCGGGTGATAGTGATTCAGTAGAAGAATCGTTAGAATCACTATGTTGAAGAATTGAGTGGCCAGAACCAGTTTTTGAGTTTGTGATACAGTTGTTGCGTTCATCTAACCATTGTTTTAATGTCCTTTGGCAGAATGTCATTTGTATGTACAGAGTAGCCCATTTCAAATTGATTCGAGAACAATTCTCAAATCCTTTGTCATTATAAAAGTTGCAAAGAGCATGTTCCTCCAATTGCGAACTTGAGTCCTCGTCACTTTCTAGTCTTTCCACTTCCTCACTAGAAATTTCGTTTCCTAGACTATTTGAATTTTTAAAATATATAGCAAAGTCAGATTCACTGTGATTCTTTGTAAGTTCCTTTGAATTGTGGGTTTTGAAAGATGTTATGTTAGGATATGTAGATGAAATCAAACTAGAGTTGATAGTCGAAAATTCGTCACTGTCTGTATCCATTTTATAACTGCGTTTTTTTACAGTAGATTCAATCATTGGCTCCAACCACGCAGCTTTGTAATTAACTATATTTGAGTGATTGAGGCTCGCAATAGTCTTTACTTCAGATAAATGATTCATAATAGAGTCCACATCTGAAGATTTGATGAATACTTTCTTCACGGCATACTCTACACCATCTAGTCTGTGTCTGGCTTTAAATACGCTGCCAAATCCCCCTTCAGCTATGAAGTATAACTCTTCAAATTCTCTATGGTACCGTGACCATTCAAGCCAAGATGGTTGGACAATTGGCCATGTAGCTGGTAGGATGGGTATTTCCGAACCTGTTGCGACTGTTACTAACTGATACAATGCTAGTTGATACTGGCTTCTCATGACTTCAAATTCACCCATAGCATAAGAGTCATCTATAAGATTCATGCTGTGAAGTTTTTCACAAATGTTGTTGTATAATTGATTTGCTTTGGAGGTGTCATTTTCTAAGAGTGAACATAACTGTTTAACGAGAGACTGGACAAGCAGACTGATTGGAGTAGTGGTGGGCGACTGAAGAATTTCAACCTGTTGGGTGCTCTGTTGAAACAGGGACTCATGTTGACTATTGTGAGTTACACCTGCAAAGAAACAATAAAAATATAATCAGAAAATTTGTAAGTATGCGCAATATCAGGGACAATTTCATCATTATATTTTATATTATCATGATTTAACGTAAGGCACAATAAACGTGACTACTGTGTTATCTTGTCTGAAAAGGATTGCTATGCACCTATACTTTTATCATTTGTACTGCACATAATCTTTATTTCTGTTTTGTTTGTTGTTTCCCTCTTTTTCAACTACATTCCTACATTACAAGTAGCTATTTGTATGCTCCTCCATAATTTTAGTACTTAGGAGAAAGATGTGACATACATATAGAAGACCATATCACTACCATGATTAACCTACATATAGGATCATTACATGAGACCAGTGGTATAGATTACTTTTGAATTCTCCCCTACCGCTCCCCACACCTCAGCCAGTACAACCCGCACAGTGACAAAGTTTTTCTTTAGAATTGCTTGTCTTGTAGAATACATTGAAGTCATTGGTATTATATTTCTATTCTTGCAACTATAAAGTGGCTAAAAAGAAAAAAACTATATGTTTTTAATTGCTTTCAATGTGACACATGCTAAACGGTTAACAAAAATTCTAAATTACATTTTAATTTTTTTTCTAATGATGCCTGACCACAGATGAAATATGTTTCTACAAAAAACTGTGCCAATCAAATTTCAATACAATTATGTAATCATACACTATCAAAATGATCACAAATCTATTCCATTTTAGCCCTTATTATTAAAGCATTAAGGTGCCCATAATGCACATTTGTACTGAAGTCGAGCACACCTAATAAATACTTTCCTTAATGCAGAAAAGAGGCATGGGAAGATTACATGCATATAAATCATATATTAGTTTAAAAATAAAACTGCATGAATGAATGAATTCTACATAAATAAATTTTAAGAAGAAATATGTTTAGCATACATTCAAATGTGCATCTGTTCTAGATCTTTCCATGCATACTTTGGAAAAATTTATTTAGAATTTTTGTTGTAACTATATTTTTTTTAATGTCGGTGTATGTACACCTATGAGACTAAGGAAATTCACAAAAGTAGTTACGGAGCAAAGGAACTTTACACGCTGAACAGACTACTCAAGGTTGTGTATAATCAATTCAACCTGTGCGTTCATGACAGAAAAATCTATTGTATTGTTATGTTATGATTAGAGGATTTTGTTCATACCTAAATCAAATGATTTTAAGGTCGCAAGAGCCTGCCACTTATCTTGTTTTTGTTTATCCATTATTGTACTCATCACGATGGTCCTTCGATTCACTGTAACATAACTTTCAGTTTATAGAAATGTTGAACATCATTCTGGAACAGTAAATCGATGTTCCCAGGGTACAGAACATTTTATTTTGAATTTAAATACACACAAAACACGAAAACACTATTAAATAAGGAATTCGAAATATATTATTTCGAAACCGTCAAAGTCAATTCAATCAATTTATGATGAAATGTATGCGGTGCAGTGTGACCAGATTTCATTTGACGAATCTACTGCTTGTGGAGGTTAAAAGCTACTGAATTCTACTAAAAGAGAACGAGAAAATACTAAAAATCTATTATATTTTTTTGCTGTCGTGTTACAACGTAAAAACATGAATGTTTTCTTGATTAAACGATAAAATAATAAAAATAACAAAGAAACCACCATTAATTAAAGAAACCAATGTTTTTTTTTTAATTAAATTCTAAATAAAAATATAATAAAAAAAAAATAATAAAATGAAACTTAAAGTTAAGATTCTTCGTCTTTATGTTGGGTAACATTGTCATAAAGCTGTTTTGAGTCCATTAACTTGATCATACTTCTGTCAGGATCAAATCTGCTACATCCTCCTTCCAACTGTCGTAGCCAGTGGCGTAACTATAGGGTGGCAGGGCTGGCAAAATGCCACGGGCCCCCGACCCGAAGGGGGCCCCCGGTTCGAGAGGCCGCGAGCTCAGAAGTAACCTAACATTTTTAACAAAATTTAGTAAAAATTAAAAATAAAATTTCAGTGTTTTGCAACCTGCCACTTTGCAAAATTTAAATGATACTGAACTATTAAAAAAAGTTCTAGAATTTGTTGATCTTATAAAAGACATATCTGAATAATTTGCCAGGGAAATTCTCAGTTTTCGGTCCACCTTCAGAGACGAAATAGAAAAGTCTTCGTGTATTAGAGAATTTGCTGATTTATTAATATTAAAGAATCATTTTATGTCGTGCAGTTTTCCTGAAGTATGTACTGCATTAATGTTGTTTGTTACAATTCCTGTGACTACAGCTAGTGCTGAAAGATCATTTTTAAAACTAAAATTAATAAAAACCTATTTAAGAAACTCTATGGGACAAGACATATCTTGGCTATTCTGTCTATTGGAACTTCTATGGCCCAATCTTTAAACTTTGATAATGTTATTGATACTTTTGCGGAACAGAAAGCTCGGAGAAAAGAATTTTATTAATAAATATCTTGTTAATATTAAATTGTTATTTCATTAAAATTATGTAATACCTATTGTTGCCGCTTAAGGCAACTTATAAATTAATTGTTTATCAAATAATTAAATTGTAACTTCATATTAATTTTCTATCCGTTAAATATATCTAAAAATTGTCTATTATAATATTGTCCATCGTATTGTCTATAATTATTGTCTATTCTTTATTGTCTATTGTATAGTCTATGCTTTTATATTTTTCTGCAACTCGCAACAGTCACATTAAAAAATGTGATAACGACCAACCTTCGTAAAAACTATAACTGCGAATATAATTGTACAACAAATTCAACTTTGAGTTTTAATAATAGTAAGGCTCCATTGTGTAACCAAATACATAAAATGGTGGCCCATGAGGGGAACCTTCAACAATAATTGCATAAAATCGCAAAACATCGCAACTCGCCCCGGCTTCGCCAAGTGGCACCGGGTGCGTATGCAGTAAGGCCCGAAGACAAAGAGGAGAATCAACTAATCAAGGCTGAAGTAAAACTCATCTGGGCTTCGTCGAGGCTCGAGGCGTGGTATATCTAAAGTACTAACTCGCGCGGCGCAGCCTGCAAAGATAAGTGTCCATCCTTTGTTCCTCCTAATCTAATACCTATCCCTTTTGTCAAAATTGTGAACAAATTTTCTCTTTGGAAGCTTAAAATTACATAATTACATTATTAATATCACTCCATGTGCGCAAATTGTTTGAATTAATTTTCAAAATAGCTTAAATTACATTAAATAAGTGCTCAACTAAGTGTTTTAACCAACAAGTACCGAGCATCTTATCTTATTTTCCCTTAAATCTACATTCTTAATTCTAATTAATTAAATAAATGGTGGCCCATGCTTAAAATAGTTAATAAATATTATTAAAGTACCTACATTTCTTTTTTTTAATAAAATCATTAAAAGGAAGGTTACATTTCTCTTTTAATTATCGATATTAAATAAAATTAGCCTTGTTCATTGCATTAAAGTAAATTATTGTAAATTATTTAAACGGAAATTCCAGGATTATTCTGCCGGCGCGCACCCTGCTCAGCCGGCGCGTTGCTTAACAACTAGTTTACGTTGTCAACGGGTTAATTAGCTGTCCTGCTACTTTCCCAGTGACCTATTAAGGAACGTGAGAATACTTTTTCTTTATTGTATTTTCTCAACTATTTATTGGAATTCAGCGTGCATCCATAATGTCTAAGACCGATAAGCCATCAAGTTTCACTCATCAAGAACGATTAATTAATTTAGTAACAATGAGAAGTTCCATTAGGGGACAAATAACCAAATTTAAAAATTATTTAACTACATTTAGCTCGCAAGAGGAAATTACAAATATATCTCTTGCCGAGTTAAGCTTAAAACTAAGCAAATTTGAAAGTTTATCGTCGAAGTTTGATGAGTTGCAGGGTGAGATAGAGATATTGAATTCTGAAAACTTGGCTACAGAGCTTGATGAGCGTGAGATAACAGAGAACAACATAATTTCAAATATTGCAATAGCTAAATCCATAATTGACAAACAAAATAATTTCGAGACCGAGCGACGGAACTCGATCGCAGTCGAGGCTCAATGTTCTCACGATCATCGGGATCTGGGGTTTAGGTTACCTCAAGTTCAGATTTCTAAATTTGATGGTGCATATTTCCGCTGGCTTGAATTTCGTGATACTTTTGAAAATTTAATTCACAACAATGATCGTATAAAACCTATACATAAATTTCATTATCTTATATCTTATCTGGAAGGAGATGCAGCTAGGATTATATCCAACCTTGAAGTATCTTCGATTAACTACGCGAAGGCCTGGCAGCTTCTCGGAGATCGTTATGACAACAAAAGATTGTTGACTAATCACCATTTAAGTTCATTGTTTAATATACAAGCTCACACCCGAGAGTCTGAAAGGTCTTTGCGGTTTTTGGTTGATCATGTAACTAAGAACTTACGTGCCTTGGCTAGCTTAGGCCAGTCTACTGATGGATGGGATGTCTTGATAATTTTTATGTTGTCGTCTAAACTTGACAGCCGGACTCTGATGAAATGGGAGGAGTACCGTAACACTCTCGATGATGTCCCGACTTTGGATCAATTTCATAAATGTTTAATTGATCGCGCTGATGTTCTAGAGGCACTCAACCGTAATAAATGCGATAGTAATTCCAAATACTTATCTGTAATGTCACGGCCAGCGCCCTCTGCACCTACCTCCAGTAGTAGCAATAATAACAAACATGAACGAAATAATCACACAAAATCATTCCTGAGTGTTAATCAAAAAATGAAAGGCTTATCCACTTCAAAACAAGGCAAGTCATTAACTTTTGTGTGCATCATATGCAGCGAAAATCACAAGGTTTTTGAATGTCCTAAGTTTATTAATAAAGGCATCCAAGAAAGGTTAGCAGACGTGGCTAAGTATAAATTGTGTGCCAATTGCCTCAGGCAAGGGCATCCAGTAAGCGAATGCCGCTTCGGCCCGTGCCGGGAGTGTAAGCAGAGGCACAATAGTTTGTTGCATGATTCGAAACAGAGTGTAGTCAATAATTCAGCTGTTATAAGCTCAGTCTCGTCTGCGGTTAATGTTTCCAAAGGTTCCAATCGGGTACTTCTCTCCACAGCGGTTATCGAAGTAGTGAACCCTAACACTAATAAAAAGGAAAAGGTCCGTGCCCTTTTAGACTGCGGTAGCGAGTCCTCGTTTATCACTAAAGCGTTAAAGGAAAGACTGTCATTAAAATCGCACCCAATTGACTGTCTAAAGGTCATAGGTGTCGGTAACAGTCACAACAATAACATATTTGAAAAATGTATCGCTCAAATAAATTCACTAAATGATTCATTTAAAGTTACGTTATCATGCTTTGTTCTAAAGGAGCTTACAAGTAACATACCTAAATGCGCTATAGATATTAAAGATCTTAATATTCCTAAACATTTGCCATTGGCAGATCCTGACTTTAATCAACCTGCTTCAGTTGAAGTTTTAATTGGAGCAGACATTTTCTGGGACCTCTTAGGTAGTGAACACTACTCCTTGGGGTCTAAAAATCCTCAATTGCGACATTCAAAGTTAGGTTGGTTGATATCAGGCCCGATTAATGTAATAAATAAAACACAGAAAATTAATTGCAATTTAATACAATTTCTAAAACTAGTAATAAAGAAAACAATATTGAGAATTTGTTAGTTAAATTTTGGGAGGTTGAACAGGTCCCCAATAAACCATTTTTTACCCCAAAGGAGCAAGAATGCGAGAAACATTTCTTGACTCACACTGTACGTTTGAGTAATGGTAGGTTTGAGGTCAAATTACCTCTAACCGAATCACCTGAGTGTCTCGGTGACTCATATCATTTAGCTAGAAAACGTTTCTTAAATTTAGAATGCAAATTTAAGCGTAATCCGGCGTTAAAGTCTAAGTATTCGGATTTTATAAGAGAAAATATGCAGAATTAGGACATCTCAGTGAGTCAGCAATTTTAAAACCTAACCCAGGTTACTTTTTATGTCACCATGCCGTCTTTAAAAATAGCGAATCCACTGCACTACGCGTTGTATTCGACGGTTCCGCTGCCTCTTCCTCTGGAGTTTCACTGAACGACATCCTAATGGTTGGGCCAAATGTCCAGGATTCTCTCTTCTCCATACTCGTGAGGGCAAGGCAGTACCGGTTTATCTTGTCTGGCGACATCGAAAAGATGTACCGCCAGGTTCAAGTGAACAATGAAAACCGTGACTTGCAACTCGTCATATGGAGAGGAGATGAGTCCGAGCCCCTTAAAACTCTGCGATTAAGTACTCTTACTTACGGCACCGCAAGTGGGAGTTATTTAAGCACTCGCTGTCTGTCGCAGCTCGGGGAGGAGCAGCGCGATCCTCTCATAAAAACGATAATACAAAAAGATTTTTATGTAGATGACCTTATTACAGGATCTAATGACGAAAACAAATTGCGGTACATACAAAAGTCGGTCGCGGAGGCTTTGAGATTAGGATGTTTCAATTTGCGAAAATATAAAAGTAACATACCTACTTTGTTCGAGGATTCAAGCATAAATATTCATGGAAATTTAACTATAAGTGAGTCCTCGAGCACACTCGGACTGGGGTGGAGTCCTATACATGACACATTTAATTTTCCTATAAAAACTCCCCTTCCCGTCGAAAAAATTACTAAGAGGTACATAATGTCAAATTCATTCAAAATTTTTGACCCCTTGGGTTTAGTTAGCCCTTGTATAATCAAAGCTAAAATTCTTTTACAAAAGCTGTGGAAGGAGGGACTTGATTGGGACGAAGCAGTCCCAGATATCTTTAAAGAAGAGTGGGATAAATTTGTTGACAACTTACCTTTTATTCAAGGGTTAAATGTAGTTAGGCCAGTTATATGTGACTCACCTAAATCAATTGAAATGCATGTTTTTAGTGACGCCTCACAAGTCGCCTACGGCAGTTGCGTTTATATGAGGTCTGTTGCTCTAAACGGTGACGTCACTGTAAGACTTTTATGTAGTAAATCTAAAATCTCACCTGTGAAGCCCACGACGGTAGTACGTCTCGGGCTCTGTGCCGCACTGCTAGCTGCGAGGCTCAGCAAGGCTGTACTGGACTCGCTGCGTTACAAACCTGGTCGTGTGCTTTACTGGTCTGACTCGAGCATAGTTCTGGCATGGCTGAAAAATAATATAACACAGTTAAAATCATTTGTGGTAAATCGTGTCACAGAAATATTAGAAATAACTTACCCATCAACCTGGCGGTACGTACCCACTGCTGAAAATCCGGCTGATCTGGTTTCCCGTGGCGTAGATGCTTGTAGCCTGCAGTCCCTGGATCTGTGGTGGTGCGGACCTAAATTTTTAGGTAAACACGAACATCATTGGCCCGTGTTAAAATGCAATAAAAACATTGAAATTCCTGAAATAAAATCAAAAATTACAACTATTGCGGAACCATTAATTAATTTTGAAAGTTACTCTTCACTTAATCGAATTCAGCGTTCATTTGCTTATGCCCATAGGTTCATTTATAATTTGAGAAACACCAAAAATAAACGGCTGGGACCCTTAACCGTAGATGAGCTGACCCATTCATTCAACGGGCTATGTGTAATAGCTCAGGTCGATTCTTTCCCCATTGAGTACGAAACTCTTAGTAAAAATAAACTGTTGAGTCCCAAGTCTAAAATATTATCGCTGTCGCCTTTTATGAGCGAGAACTTGATCCGAGTCGGTGGCAGAATTGATGCCTCTAATTATTCGTATGAAAAGAAACACCCAATTTTACTCCATGCGTCCCATCGACTTACTAAAATTATATTTATTCACGAGCATAACAAAAACATGCACGCGCCACCTCAATTATTGTTATCCCTGGTCAAGGAACGAGTGTGGCCTATAAATGGAAGGCGACTCGCTCGGCGCACGGTAGAAAACTGCACTCGCTGTCGACGCGTTAGCGGCAAAACTTTGTGTCCTTTGATGGGTAATCTCCCGGCTCAAAGAATTAATCCAGATTTTCCATTTATCTCCGTCGGTCTGGACTTCGCCGGTCCTTTTCAAATATTAAACCGTAAAGGTCGTGGTAGTAAACTTATAAAATGTTACCTTTGTTTATTTGTCTGCTTACGGTTCAAATGCGTTCACTTGGAAGCCGTAAGCGACTTAACTAAAAATGCATTCCTAATGACTCTCAGAAGGTTCATTGCACGAAGAGGTAAGCCAGCGGAAATATTCTGCGACAATGGTAGAAATTTTGTCGCTGCTGCCAAGGAGTTAGGTCAATTTTTAAAATCAAACCAGGAATCTCTGTCTGACTTTGCAACTCAAGAATCCATTAAATTTGTATTCTCACCAAGTCGAGCGCCACATTTCGGTGGAATCTGGGAGAGTGGCATCAAATCTGCTAAACATCATTTAAAACGTGTCATGGGTAACAGCCATGTCACTTTCGAAGAACTCTTAACTTTATTTGCGCAAGTGGAGGCGATACTTAACAGTCGCCCCTTGTGTCACATGTCATCATCCCCGGACGATCTCCTCTCCCTCTCCCCAGGGCACTTTCTAATCGGCAGACCTCTGACTGCGCTGCCGGCACAGGCGCTTGAGAACCATAGCGAGAACTCCCTACAACGATATGCGCGCATAGAGAAGATGTATCAGCATTTTTGGCAAAGATGGCAAAGAGAATATATTTCAGAGCTACAACAGCGAACCAAATGGAGAACCAACAAGGCCAAGCTGAAAGTCGGCGATTTGGTCCTCATTCAAGAAGAACACGTCCCTCCGTTGTGCTGGAGGCTTGGGCGAGTGACGCGCTTATTCCCGGGTCCAGACGGCGTGTCCAGGGTCGCAGACTTGACCACCACCAGAGGCTGCGTACGGCGGCCCCTCGTGCGCCTCTGCCCCTTACCAACTCCTGAAGATTTTCAATGTTGAAAGGGCTTCGCTCCTTTCAACGAGGCGGGAAGATGTTGCCGCTTAAGGCAACTTATAAATTAATTGTCTATCAAATAATTAAATTGTAACTTCATATTAATTTTCTATCCGTTAAATATATCTAAAAATTGTCTATTATAATATTGTCCATCGTATTGTCTATAATTATTGTCTATTCTTTATTGTCTATTGTATAGTCTATGCTTTTATATTTTTCTGCAACTCGCAACAGTCACATTAAAAAATGTGACAACGACCAACCTTCGTAAAAACTATAACTGCGAATATAATTGTACAACAAATTCAACTTTGAGTTTTAATAATAGTAAGGCTCCATTGTGTAACCAAATACACCTATGCTTTTGAAAATAAAATTTATTAGATATTTAACTAAAATGCACACAATATTAGTAATACTGCTAGGTAACTACTTAAGTGATTTATTAAAATTAAATTACAACGTGACGATTTTTACTGGGAGGGCCCCATCCAATGAATTTGCCACGGGCCTCAGATGGTATAGTTACGCCACTGGTCGTAGCCCCTCTTTTCCATGCATTATTGCAGCAACATTCTTATTATTAAATCGATTTCGATCTTGATTTTTAATCCTATTAATATCGGAAAATATTCTTTCTACTTTGGCGTTTGACAAAGGCAGTATCGTCATTTGCTTCACAAATCGGGACAAATTGTCATACTTTGGTTTGCTATTCGCATCACAGATTTGGCTGACTTCACTCCAAAATTTATCCACCATAAAAGTTTCAGACGTCGAACTAGAAGTTGACAATAAATTAGACACGGAAACATCTAATTTTAATTCCCTATATTCATTGTCAACAATTTGCATGTTTTCTGTTGCAACTAAGTTAGGAAACCTTTGGAGTATTCTTATCAAAGTTCGAAATTCACCATACACTGCTTTTTGGGGATCGATGAACGACAAATCCTGCAAAAAATTATCTTGTACAGGCAGTCTTTGCAGAAATTGGTTACTCAGCTCGATCAAAAATGATTGACATCTGTTAAGGAATTCTTCAATTTTAGATCTCATTCGAACATCATCTTTTAATGATTCCAATGTCATTGCTACGTTTGTGCCCAGGTACATGTTTTGTATAGGAACGAAATGCATTCTTGAACTTGGATCTATTGACTGAAGCGGAGTAGTTTTTACATAATTTATCTTCATAAAGCAACTCAAAATGGAACTCATCACGTTTTGTATGTCTGTTACAATTTTATGAATAAGTGTCTGATCACTTTGAAAAATAACGTTAAATTTTGTAGTTATGGGTAATGTAAAATCTAAAAAGTAAAGATAAAGTTTTGTCTCATCGCTGTTAAGGTGATCAAATATAAATTGACAAGTAGCATTTGCATTCTTATTCCCTAAAAACTCATTTAAAAAAAAAAGTTTTAATGCTGACCACTGCTCTATAATTCGGTGAATGCATTGATGTAGAGAAAGCCACCTGATATCATAATAACGAAGCATATGGTGAGTTGGACTGTCAGTAAAATTTTGAAATTCGGCAAACTCTTTTTGTCGTTGGCTACTGTGAGAGAAGTATGAAAAAACATCTTTGACAAACAACTCTATAGAAGGAGGTAATTTTTTGCATGCATAACTCACTGAAAGGTTTGTTGAGTGGCAAATACATTTGAAAAAAATGCAGTTTGGGTTGACTTCCCTAATTTTAGATACCACGCTATTCCTTTCGCCGAACATAACATTCGTGGTATCAGCAGCGAACCCTATTAAATTGGCTATGTTAAGGTTTCTTTCAGATAAGGCACATGTTAAACTATCAAACAAATCCTGCGCAGTATCACCTTTTAAGTCCACCATACACAAAAATTTTGTTTGTGGAGATTGCATTTTTTCGGAGTAGTACTTTATTGCTGCTTCAAGTACCTTGGTAGTACTGACATCTGTGCTCTCGTCGATAATGAGCGAAAATACTGGGCTTCCCTCAGTTTCATTTTCCAGGCTTGGACGTAATTCTGCAAGCATTTTTTCTTCGAAGTTATTGCCTAAGACGTTGTAGGCAATTGCGGCAGATTTAGTTCTTCTACAGGAAAAACGTTTTGCGATTTCGGAGTCGTGAAATGCCTTTGAAATAACTTCGCTTACATGATCCATTACGCGAAAAGGAATATTATGTTCAACTATGGCAGCTACAATGCTGATTTCTGCTTTTTTTACTTCTTCCGAAATGGTTGTTGTTTTGAAAATCGTATCAATCTGTAACCAAAGAAGTTAAAAATAAGTATGCAGGACATTTCATATAGCGCTATATAGTATCAGAAACTAAGCAGTTTTTACATAGCATTTAACATGAATAAACACACATAATTGTATAGTAATTGTTATGTAAATGCGTAGGTAATAAACGTACATAAAACAGCGAATGTTTGCTTTTGAATGGAAATCAAATTCATAAACTTTAGAACATAATACGGGTTCACACTACTGCGTAAGTTGAAAGTATTAAAAAAAAGTCTTAACAAGAATAATTAACTAAGAATTACATTCCACATATTAACGTAAGTAACTTGCATACCTGAGAAATGCCGGAATATCCTTTCATATTTTTTATATGCTTTGATGTAGCCATGTGTTCCTTCAAAGACGCCACTCTACTTAGTACTTCGCAGTTGCATGCTTTACAATGAGCACTCATAGTGTTTACCTTCGATTTACATAACCAACTTTTAAATGAGGGATCTTGCTCCCATTCATCGCGATATCCTTGTGTGTATTTACGTTTCATTTTAAACTCGATTATAAAAATTCTCAATAAAGGAATTCCCACTAGTCTATCACACTCTATGCTCACGGCACGAATGGTAACGAAAAGAATGAAAATTAAATAGTTTTACAATCCATTCGATGAAAGGGGGAATACCCCGCATTTATCCGATATGCCAAAAAAGTACTAGAATAACTGAAAAGCGTGAATTCTACTAAAATATACCAAATAATTTTTACATACTAAATTCTGTTGCCAGTACCTCAAAATCTACCAAAAAAGTAGAAATCTACTAAATCTGGTCACGCTGAATTGCTGTGTTCCAAAACTAAACACACGGATTTACTTCAAGTCTATAAGTACCTACATTACCTGTATATAGCCTGTAGTATTTTTGATAACGAGCAGGTGCGGGTGTGAATGAAATGTTTAGTAAAATTAACGTGTGAACAGATTGTAAAGTGATAAGTGCTATTCAGAAGTGCAAAACAAATAGAATTATTTAATGTCAATTTAAATTATTATTTGATATTATTTAATGCCATCCATGATTTCACATTTTTAACACTAGTTTTATGTCTTTTCAATATTGTTGGCAAACGTTGCCAATCAGAATAAGCATTTAAATCAGATAAACTATAAACTACAAAATGTTGTCAATCACATAACCATTTGTTTTTAAAACGAAGGTAAATTGATACGAGCAAATGTGCTAATTGCACCATAACCAATAAAAAGAAAATAGTCACTAAAAAATTGACATTGACAAATGACAGTTAAATACACTTCACGCCAATTTGAACGGAATTTATCATTTTATTTATTGTAACTGAAAGTTCAACTTATTTTTTATACTTTATCTTGAAATTTAATAAAAACATGAATCTTTTACCAAAAAGCCATAAGGAATTTGGAGAGAAAGATTACTGGAATAAATTCTTTAAGAAACGGGGCAATAAAGCTTTTGAATGGTAGGTTAGGTTATCTTGTTATCAAATTATATGTGTAAAGGTAATTTTTTGGTACAGTAATTGTTGTTATTATTGCTTTTAAAGGTATGGCGAATATTTAGAACTATGCGGCCATTTACACAAATACATAAAACAAAACGATGCAATACTTATAACGGGATGTGGTAACTCATCCCTTAGTGCAGACCTATATGATGTGGGTTACACTTCCATCACAAACATAGACATATCTGAAGTCGTCATACGCCAAATGACGTCCATAAATTCTCAAAGGCAGAACATGAATTTTCTTTACATGGATGCGCTGAACATGACATTTGAAAATGATTTTTTTAATGTAGTCCTTGACAAAGGAACTCTAGATGCTTTGATGCCTGATGATTCGCAGGAAACCAATGAGAAGATAGATAAATATTTTGCAGAAATAAAGAGGGTGTTGAAATTAGGAGGTCGATATGTATGCATATCTTTACTACAAAGTCACATACTTGACAAACTATTGGCAACTTTCTGTGATAAATCATGGCTGTTCAGAGTCGTGAGATGCCACGAGGCTGAAGAAAAGAATGCTGAAAACAGAGATGGGACAACATTGCCAGTGTTTATTGTCATTGCCACAAAATTCAAGGAAATGGCACAGTTGGTAAGCCAAATACCTGTGAATATACCCAGACATATTTTTAGTAAGCCTGAAACACATATGTCAAAGGGCTAGTGCAGACCAGGTGAAGCGAGGCGCAGTGCAGAGCATGCTTGCCTTGCGTGTATTACAAGTTAATTTTTAATGTTATTCCAATGTCAACAAAGATTGTTGTTTGTTAATGAAAACCGTGCTGCACTGCGCTTCCCAGGTCTGTGCCAACCCTGTTTGGCCTGGATATGCACCCTTAGAGTATATTCTTTTATGCAAAGAAGGTAACAGAACAACAGACAGTCTACCTGGTGGTAAGTGATAATTTTGCCCATGGACATTTTTGACATTTTGCATGCTGCATTCTCACAGCCGCTGGGCGCATAGGACTGGCCACATTACCCCTCCCTCACAGAAGACTACCTTGAAATGTACTGCATTTCCTACTTTATCGTATTTCCCCAATGTACATACGTGTTTTGGTAGTGAATGAGATATGCCAGAACCCATTCCTATCGCTCCCAATTTTCCCAATCCATTCCTTAATTTGCATCTGGGGGCGTACCAATGTTTGTCATTCATAACTGATGTTGGCATGTATATATAGTGGATGTCTATGGACAATATTATCCACTTACCATCAGGTGGACTGTATGTTTGTCTGCTGCCTGTTTTTATTAAAAAAAAATCAAATTACATGTTGATATTAATCCAAAATGTCAAATGTCAACATGCCTTCTTTGGAGATTTAGGAGTGGATTTGGAGAAAGATTGGATTGATGAAGAATATAACAGTATGAAACTTAATCAAAATTTTTGAAGCCAAAAATACTTTAACCTATATGTTATTAATTTCATGTCTACATATATTTTAGTTACTGGAAGTGTGCATGGCTGGTGACAAAATGTTGAGGCTTAAAACAGGAGAAGAAATGATGGATTGTGTCAAATCAGTTCAAGATACAGCATTTGTCACTAATGGCCTAGCAAGGACCAATTTGGACGTAGAAGATGAGGTAAGGAAGCTGTGTGTATCTGTATACTTAATATTCAGGCAACAAAAACTAAATTTTGAACATCACAAAATGAAAATTTTGGAAATCCATTTTGAGAAATTCCTTTTCTTTTGTTCAGAATGGCTAAATTCTTGTTGCCCTAATGGCCTTTCAAAAGTCACCGGACATGTATAGTTCAGGGCGACCGCAGAAGGTGCTCAGCCAGGAGCAAAGACAGCAAGGAACCTAAGGGCTCCCCCGCCCGTAGACCGGCGGAAGGAACGGACCTCGGTTTAAGGCGTTGCTTTGGGAGGGTATCGTGGGATCGCAAATCGTTGAGAAGCGCCCAGGCACGTGCCGATACCTGATAAAGTATTGGCTGAAGGCCAGTTTGTGTTCACGGTGTAGCGAGGGTGATGTCCTCGTTTCCACCAGCAGAGATGGTGTATACTTGTAGTCTTTGAGTGTAAAGTGACTAGACTCGGCAAGGGGAGGGTCATTTCTATCGGGGACATAGGTTAGGCTGTCAACTACTAGGGGGTTGGGATGGTGAGGGACAGACACTGTCGTAGTAGCGTCGGGAGGATTGAGAAATTGCTCTGAAGTAGGTAAATGTTTGTTTATCCAAACATACGGTACTTGTACTTAAACGTACTTATTACTATCAAAATTTTTCCTTATCTTAAATTAAATGCAATATAAATGCACATATTGTCATTTATTTCGCTAAAAACGAACTTTTAATCCCCAGTGCCCAAAATCTACAAATCACATACTGGCATTGCTTTTGTCCAAATAAAACGCCACTCGCAGATTTTTTGAAATAAGAAATTACATTAATTCATTTATTTGCAGTAGTATGTTAATTAAAAACGTCTTGGAAAAATCAGTGAATTAGTAATCAGGAGTATATGTTGTCACCAATTCACACTTATATATGGTAGAAGATTATAGCCTTATAGATAGATTATGAATTAAAAGAATTGAATCCGCGAGCGGAGCAGAATCCCTTAATTGTTCCATAGAATTGTTATTCATTCGGATTTCGGCGCCAATCATGATCGTGAGTGTAATCAATCACGCATCGGCACTTGTCGGGGGCTCAAAATCGAGATGCAATGATGGCATGACCTTTTTTCTTTTTTACTTATGCAACAACCATCAGGAAAAGGGAATGAAACGCTCTCAGAAGGTGAATAAGTAGGTGAATCAAAAGATTTAAGGAGTAAATAAGAGGAGTCGGATTCGCAAGCGGAGCAGGATTAACTGAGTTAAAACACTCCGAGAAGTCTTGATTACCCACCACTACTAAGGATTCACTATGCCTTAAATCCACAGCACTAATTCTCTAAACTAATCTGTCCTAGGTTTTGGTGGCATTCCATTATCTAGCCACATTTAACTCTTTTGTTAGTTAAGGCTCCTGAAGGCGCTGTCGGATATGCTTCTTGTGCTGTCTGGTGATGCCTTTATTTTTTATTTTTATCACTCCTTCAGAAATGACTATGCATTCTGCTTGAAAAATATTGTTAGATATTGTCCTCTATTTAAAGAGATATGAGTCATATGTTCCATTCATTTTATTTGTTCCAAGGTGTCCTTGGACCTGATGCAACCCGGCGAGGAGACGCCCCGGTACACCCTATACATAGTTGATCAAAAGAGGATACAGGCCATCAACAAGTATGCCGTCTTCATTGTCCCTCAGGGCAGGTATGTATTATTTTTTAATAATTAGAGGTTAGTGTTGTTAAAACGAGCGTTGAACGACTATTAAACCTTAACTGTAATCGTTTTAGACTCGAGCTTTTAACTACAAATTTTTAAGACCATCAAACATTAAAAATTTAAACTATAATGCTCACTAGCTTTGCCTCCCATATATTTTAGATGGAGCGTTCATACAACGCGTACTGTACGCAGTTTGCAGCGTTTCGCTTGCCGACTCATGTAGTCAGCGGCCGATTTGCAGCTAAAGTACGGCCGCTCCCTCGACGTCACTGAACTTGAGTTTGCATCATTGACTTATACGTATGCATCCAATTTGCATCTCAGAGTTAGCTAGCCGATATTATTTATTACATTAAATAGCCGACATTAAAGTTCATTATTGCTCACTCAGCGATCGACGAGGGTTGAGCGTCGAGCGCTCAGCGCTCGTTTTTACAACACTTGTAGTATAGGGTGTAACAAATTTTTTTCAGAGACTAAAACCATGTCTTCCGTTCATGATTCGTATACGTCCATAAAAAACCGTAACTAACACTTTTATTGTGCACCGCTGGACACGAACCTCCTCATGCATAAGGGATGTATGACCTTAAAACGTCACGCTGTGGGGTACTATTCAAGAGCCGGTCGACACCACAAGGCCCTCAAATTAAACCGTTTCTCAGAATATTCCCCTATGTATTATTATTCGGTTTTCCATCTCACTAGCTTTTTCATTAATCATATTTTTTGCTTATTTTACAGTCTGCAATCATATATAACTATGTATGTGCGAAAATTCACTAGCTTACGTATCTTTCAGAGCTCTCGTTACACATACTGTTTATGTTTAGGTTTCCATGTAAATATGAAATATAAATAAAATATACGGGCTGTAAAAAAAAAAACATTCTCATCGGTAAACAACGACGAATGTTTTTAACGTGTATGATTTTTGCTTTTTTTTACTGTTTTTTTTTTAGCATTTCTAGCTGTTTATTTATAAACGAACACAGCTAAAAATAAAGAATATATACTTGTTTATTTTTAAGAATGTTTGTTTGTGGTTTATAAACAACTAGCATTTCCCCGCGCCTGCTGGGCACCAATTTTATTCAGGGGAATCGTAATACCGTCTTATCTTATGAAACCAGACGGATTGGACTAAGCTATACTTGACTGATTTCAACTAAAATACACTAAAATTTTGAGAATAAATAACTATACATAAGTGGCCTAGTAAAATCGGCATAACAGTAGCACTCTAATTTTTTTTTAGAAAGAAGGGCGTACTGTCCATCTTGTGAAGTGGATACTGTCGGCCATGGACATCTGCGATACATGCCAACATCAGTCCAGAATGACAAACGTTGGTACGCCTCCGGATGCGCTGCCTACCTTTGTTGATATAGGAATGGATTTGTAGGGTTCTGAAAACGAGAAGGGATAGGATGGACTTTGGTATATCTCACTCACTAACGAAACACTTACGTACCATTGGGGAAGTTGATAAAGTGGGAAATTCAGTACATTTCAAGGTGGTGTTCTGTAAGAGAAGGGTAATGAGTCCAGTGGAGTGCTAACAAACTAAAATCGATAAAGCATTATTATAGATTATTCACATAATTTGCTATATACTTATCGCAAGAATTATTTCTAATGAAGGACATCAGTTTATTACATATTTATTTATTACTTCTTTATTTATAAAATCGTAACAAAGCCGTTTGTACACTGCTTTGTAAAGTACGAATGATACAGAGTACAAAAAAACAATTTTTGGTATTCTTGGTTTTCTGTTTGTCCGCCTGACTCTCTGTATGTTTGTACTGAACATGCATTACGCAAAATCATAGTTTAATAAAACTTGACATAGTTATAACTTATTGTACGGATATAACATTTTTAGGGTACCTAATTATTATACAAATCAATTAGAAACTTCCCAATGGGAATGAAGCCCACTCATACTGTAATGTCTAAGCATATGAAGTCGCAGTCACTGCAGTCACACGCAGACTTTTGAAATATTATAATCTGAAAAGGTTAAATACTTACATGAACATGCATTTTTTATATTCATGTTGCATTTCATATTATATTCATTTTATATTCATACATCTCTGCCCCGAGATTTTTTGTATCGAGTTAACATTGACCGGCGATCTATGTCATTCCATGTCTATGGTGCTCGAGTGGGTAGTGCTAGCTGCTAGCCGTTGAGTTTGTCGTGTTTTCATTAGCGAGAAACAACCAGCTGTCGTTATCGTCGACTGAAAATAGATACATGTATTTCACAAATGTAAACAAAACCCTGTTATTCATTATACGTTACTATAACAATGATCTGTGGTTTCATATCGATACTAGGGGTACACAGGGGTAACAGTGCCGCTACCGCCGTGTCTTGCCAACAAACCTTGCCAACCTTGGTCAGCGTGTCGTTTTAAAGCCATACATCCCTCGTACACAGAATAATGTACATAAATGGGAAAGTCCGTGTCCAGTAGATGAAGATAAAGGGGCTGATTACGGGGTCTGGTCTATGACATGAAGGATACGGGCCTCCCCTAGTAATCGTGACGAGATTTTTGACCCTCATTTGGAGGGTGTTATTTTTATTTTACAAACTTTATTAAACAGTATCCCGCGACTTCGTTCACGTAGACGTTAGTAGTATGTATGGTTAGCTTGATTCCCGTGGGAACTATAATTGATCTGGATAAAATGTATCCTAAATGTTAACCCAGCATATAAGATGTAATTAAGCCGTGTTTGTTTAATTAAAATCTATCCATTTTTTCCTGACACGTGTACAGACGGACACAGACAAAAAATCGAAAAATTCCATGCTTGCTTGTATTTGATACTGCAACGATTTTTGTTTTCAAAACATTAAATGTACAGACGCGTATTTTTTACAATTTTATTATATGTATGTAATGAGGTATTTAATATAATAAAATGTAGATGAGAAGACATATGAGTCGATTAGAATCAAAAATGGTCATCTCCCTGTGAATATATTTGTGAGTATGGCCATTTTTTTATATTTAGCTCTGTGCACATACCTACAATGGTTAAGGTTAGTATTAAAAGGACTTCGTAAGTTGGCGTCATTCAAGTAAAAAAAGATAAACTATGGTTTTACAGCAATTTATTAGAAAAAAAATGAGGTTGAAATGGTTATTGGTTAAACAAATGTGTCTTTGGATTTGACCGATTTTGATTCTAAGCGACACATATATAATTGTAGAAAACGCGACCTACATGCTGTATGAAACAACATAAAAAGTCACTTCTTCTTTCTATATAAATGTCACATAGACGCACACAGACATGTTTTATGTTTTTTTTCACTGTAGTGTAGTAGTGACCTTTGTACATTCCACATCGGTTTCATTCTACACGCGTTTCATTGATTGTTTACACAGACAAAACGCAGACAGCTGCTGTTCGGAATGACAACGATATTTCATTTTTAATTGTTCGTCCACTTCAAGAGAAACATAAATAAATATTAAGAGTTTACTAGTTGACAATCATTCTACTTGTAAATGTGTCTTTTTGTCCGACAGTATGTTGTTTCCGATAGTTGTTTGGAATAATGAATCACAGGAATTGGATAAATATAGGGAATATTCACTTTCCAATTTGACTTTCCGTTAAGACAGATGGACAGACAAACAAACATCGAACTTACATTTCTCCTTTTGTGTCTGGAGTTAATAAAATACTATTAATATAGATAGGTATGATTACTGTTAACATGGCATCTAGTATAAAGATCTGTGTCGCGTACGCAATGTACTAGGATTCCAAAGATATTTTTGATTTTACGAACCATAACTAGGGCACAACTGCGCAACGATATGCAGTTGACCTCTTTAGCTTTAGTAACTAATATTTCTGGAGAATTGCGATAGGAATGCGGAGGGGCCTAAGTTTCTTAATCATATACAAATTAAACCCTCGGTCTCTATACAACAATCTATATCCGTAGCCGAGAGATAAGAGATAAAAGAATAATGACCACTACATGTTGGACGACACGCAAAAATGTCTTCGGAGCGTATTTTTGACCATCGAAACTCGAATTACTTTTAGGTATATATTTAAAATCGTGATTTTTTTCTTATCAGTCCTTTATAAACTTTAGAAAATAAGTCATAATTGCGGCTGTCATTAAAAAACGAATGAAACTCGGATAAAGAGCTCGAATACTGGAGTATCCGGCTTCAAACCTGAATATTTTTTCAAATATACCTACGATTGAAACTTAGCGTTGTCAGATAAAAAAATCATGTTGACCGTGGCACAAGTTGACAACGGTCTCTCACAATTTAGTTGTAAAATATTGAAATTCTGAATACTGATTTAAAATTTGTATCCAAAAGTATAAAAAGTCAGACAAACTAGGAGAAATCCGGGAAAACCCGGACGGATCGTAGCCCCAGTGAATCGCAATTGATAAAAAAAAAAAACTCAATATTATCCTCTATCTCCAGTTACAACTCACATGCATTCGATTAATGTTTGATACTCCGCTTTTATTAGCGTAGTTTTGCGATGATGTTACAAGAGAACACAGTCTACATGACGGCAACGAGATACTGTCGCCCATGGACATTTGCGATGCCCAACACCTATCAAAAATGACGAAGTTGGCACGTCTACAAATTCACTAACCTACCTTTAGTGATTCATAAGTCAAGATGTGGAGAAATGGTGAAAAAGCGTGGGAATTTTGAAGTATTCGTTGAGGGAAGTGAGATGGAAAGAGGATGGGGTACGGTGCGTCTCTGGGCATTTTTAACTCACTCCCGAAATAGTCGGGCAAATGGAACATGACAAAACTAAGGGATCGAAATTATTTGCATGGCAACATTTGTTGAATGTAGGTTGAATTTATAGTGCACCCTAAACATTTAGATACTTGTTCTTTTGTATCCACTGATTATTTGTTGAAATAAAGGAATAAATTGAAATTGAACTATAGAAGATATTAGTTTCAGAAAATAAAAACCGATTTAAAAACAAAACGCTGACTTTAAAAACGCGACCTTCTCTAGATGTTCTAGATTTAATTCTTGGACACGCGCGTTTCCTTACGATGTTTTCCATCACCGTCAACCTAGTAATACTCAGTGATAACGGGCCGGGGTTCAAACCCACGATGTTTGTCTAGAATAAACACCTCCAAGTTATCACCGCCATCAATAAATCAACATTATGAAACATATAAACATGTTTTTTAGAATTGAAAAGTGCCTAATATTATAGAAATGTAATGTCTGTCTATTTACTTTTGGTTTTTCTTAAGACCAGCAGTGAATACTCTTAACAAATTTTCTAAGAGTAAATCTGTGCAGCTGTCAGCTGCACAGTCAGCTGCCAGCGGACTTAAAATTGACAACAACGACCCTAGCGTATGATAAATTAGTAAATATGTATTATGATGGCATTGTTTTTTCTTGCTGCTTTCGAAATGTACATCGATATGGAATTAGACTAGATGACACGTCATACGTTCTTATCTAAGAAACCTGGTTGGTAACTTCTGAGATCTGTCAAGACATGGACGTGTATACTTATTGACTCGTATGCTATTTTTTATTGAAAGAAGGTGAAGGTCGTGGAGACAGTCCACCCGGTGGTAAATGAATACTATCGTCCGACGACATGACGACACAATGACAAACGTTGGCACACCCCGGATGCATTGTCTACCTTACTGGAGATTTAAAGGAATTGAATTTGGAAGAAGGGTTGGCAGAATGAGCGGAGAATGACGAAGAAGAGGAGAATGATTTGTAAGAAGGGTCTAATATTATATTAGATAGGATAGGATGGAATGGGCTTTGGCATATCTCATTTACTACCGAAACGTGTACTCGTACGTTGGGGATATAGAATAAAGTGGGAAATGTAGTACATTTTACGGTAGACTTTCCAACACGTTTCCAAGGAAATTGGCACTAACATAAGATTAGAAACAGTGTGTTGTATT
The DNA here is from genome assembly GCA_914767545.1 of Sesia apiformis. NCBI lineage: Eukaryota > Metazoa > Arthropoda > Insecta > Lepidoptera > Sesiidae > Sesia > Sesia apiformis. The sequence continues at coordinate 21,490,137 of OU611949.1, read as the reverse complement.
CTGCGCTTGTCAAAATCTTATTTCCTGTCATTATATTTGAGAAATAGTTTGGCAGCTAATTACCTGCACATCGTGCACTAATATACACGAAGGCAGCCACGCGCAGAATTTCTATATAACACATATTAATATTATTTAAGATTGTGAGTTTGTTTATAATTATTTAAAGAAAAAAAACTGATAATTATTCTATAACCTACCAATTAAAAATATTTTTTTTATTCACTAAACTAAAAATAAATAATATTCAATTAAAAATAACAGCATACTTTACATAGTATGAAAGTATATTAATGTCATTTACATATCATATAAGGAAACTTAGTGACATACTACATGTCACTTAATTTCACTATTTGTTTAATAGCGGAAACATAGTGGTTTAAGATATTTAGTCTCTTTGATATCTATTATATAAATACTGTCTGTTTCCCAAATAATTATAAGTATAATGATTTTGCCGTTTGCTTTTTATATAATTTTATCATTTAACATTCATTTTATAAATTCGTGTAAATAATACAAGGCACACTGCTCAAGCCTCCCATAGAAAACCAGTAGGGAATTTCGGCTATCGCCTACGTCCTAGGTATATTCTCGACTCTCATTCGTGAGGTCGGGAGTTCAAATCCTCGTACCATTGAGTTTCTATTTAAGTAAAGATTCTAAAAAAAATATCTCTAGGTTTGCGGTGAAGGACAACATCATAAGGAAGCCCGCGTGCTCGAAAATAAACAAACGAGTCTGGAACATAACATTATAGCCTAAAAATTACGGTACTTATGACAATATGGTCGGTTTTGTAAGATATCATGAAATACCTTAATATTTAGGTATCTTTTCCCCCTAATGTACGTTATGTGTTTCGTACTAGATATGTCACAGCCCATCCTATCCCTATCGACTTTCCCACCCCCTTTAAATCCATTCCTAAATCTCCAAAGGTGGGCAGTCGGAGGCGTATCAACATTTGTTATTCTGGACTGATGTTGGCATGTATCGCGGATATCCATGGGCAACAGTATCTACTTATCACCAAGTAGACTGTATGGTCTTCTGCCGCGCCGTATTACTACATAAAAAAAAGTTGAAATCGGGTTCCAAATGGCCGAAACCGCGGAGAATGTTTAGTCTAATATGTTTGTGGCATTTGGATGTGTGCCCGACATGTCACGCCCATTAACCTCGAGTACGCAGGATCGAGACGAGCTCCAATGTTTGATAGACAACCGATGTTTCATGTTGTTGACGTTATAGAATACCGATTAAAATTTAAAATAAAATATACCAGTGAATTTATTTTTTATGAAAAAGTGATGAAATTCTGTCAAAATTATAAATACATAATTACTGTGTGAAAACAGTGGTCAACGTTATTGTTACTCCGATGATAATTTTAAAGATGTTTAATTATTTTTAAAAAAAAATCTAAGATTAATAGAAATAACAGAAAAAAGTAATAGAAAAAAGAAGTTAAAATGAACTGACAACAGTGAAGTGATATTTAGTAATTTAGAAGTAGCACAATAGCATCTGCGCACTCGATCAAAAGGTACTTACTCTTCTATGTATTTATACAAATTCTATGCTTATTTCAAATGTACGTTGCAATCACAAATGTTCTACGTTTGAGAGATGTTACATGTAATGTACCCTATGTATTAATGTTTCGATACTTCTGTGTCCAAACCATTCCCGAGGCCGTGGATTCCGTACGTCACTCCAAGTTGCATAAATTTTGCATTTTGTTTTTCACCAAATTTTCCATACAAAATTTGGTGAATCCAAAATTGTAATTACATATACATAAAAATAGGTAACAGTATATGTTAACTGACTCAGAATAATAGTTTCCGGTTTTGAGGATAGTTTGAACACGTCCTGTATAAGAGTCGATGTAATGCATGTGCGAGATATTGAATAAAACGACCCATTTTAAGCGCAACTCTGATACACGTATTATTTACTTTTATTTTGAACATCAAACAAATATGTATATATAGGTATACTGTTATTTATATGCTTGTGTTTACCTAAACGGATAGCGAATAGCAAAACCAAACTATTTTTGGATAAATGAAATACAAAGTGGACGTTCCCGCGACTCCTGTATCCTTCATCCTCGCCGGAGAACCCAAACCTTACCCACCTTTGAACTTTCAGTGTTTTTACTGCCCGTTTAATTATTTTCCTTATTTATATTAAATATACTAGCTGTTGCCCGCGACTTCGTCCGCCTGTTTATATAAAACACCGTCTTTATTCGACGTGATTCTTTAAATTCATATAATTTTTTTTATTTATTAACTGATTGAAATAAAACAAACACTAAATTTTAAGTGAAGCTTACCACAATACATTAGTGAAAACCGCACCCAAATCGGTTAAGCCGCTTCTAAGATTAGCGCGCACAAACGCACAGACAAACAAACAAAAATTCTAACAATCATTGTTTTGGGTTCTATTGCGTTGATAAAGTCTAAATAATAGTTTTTCTCATATATCTTCCATATACTGACAGCGATCAGTTACATTTTTATTATATGTATAGATTTATAACAAATTTATATATTTTATTTTTGATCAAAAAATCCACAGCAAAACAGTATATGAAAAAAAGGCAACTACAGAAGAGAATCAAATCTCGGTACTGTTTCCTCCGCCCCTCGTAAGAGGGAGTGAGTGTGAGATGTTCCGAACACACTAGCAATTAGGTTGTATGAGATCCTTGACAACCACTGACACTTGTCATAACTACTCGTATCTTTTTTCTTTCACTGCAGGATGTGGGTATTTTCTAAGTAGTATCGCCAGAAATTAACTCAATGTTACCCCCACGTCTTTTCGCAGGGAGTCAGAGTGGCTGTTCGGCACTCCGGCAGGCAGGCGGCAGTTGCAAGACTCGGCGCGGTTCGGTCGCCTCGTAGTGGCTGTGCTACGTCGTGGACACCTGTTCAGTTCGCTCGACGCGGTTAAAGAAGAGCTCGCTCATTCCGCCACGATGCTGGCTCCGTGTAGATTCACTGGACAGGTAAGAAATATCATTAACAACAAAATAGTATCAAGGTCCACGAGAATCTGAACACTGGGATGACCACTCATCTTTTCGGTTATTCCGTATAGTCAAAGTGGGTATTGTCAGGTTTTTAGCTCCTTCAGGCAGGTGTGAATACAGGCCTTGGGAAAGGTCTATTATATCCAGCTGTGGAGATATGGTTCAAGTTGAGAAAAACTGATGTCAACAGCCCGATATAATTTCAGGGAGTGAATTTTTTTTTTCAAGCTCAATTAAATGCATAAGCTAATATGTTATATTACATAACGTCATATGTATATTAACCTGCAGATGATCGTATTACTTGAACTACCTGGGTGAGACCACATATCAGCATTATACTCGTATCATGTAACCGTGACCAGCTCTTTTACCGTCCATTGTTTTTTTTTATTTTATTATGGTCGAAGGCGGCTGACTCGCATACAGTCCACCCTGTAAGTGGATACTCTCGCCCATAGACATCCGCGATACATGCCAACATTAGTCTAAAATGACACGCCCCAGGATGCGCTGCCTACCTTTGGAGATATAGGAATGGATTTGGAGAAAGCGTTGGGAAAATGTGGAGGGATAGGATTGGAATGGGCTCTGGCACATCTCAGTCACTACCGAAACACGTACGTACATTAGGGAAATAAGATAAAGTGGGAAATGCAGTACATTTCAAGGTAGTCTTCTGTGAGAGAGGGGTAACGTGGCTTCGAGCACGCCCAGCGGCTGTTGGATTGCAGCGTGCACTCTCCCCGTTGTATATGGGCTTACTCGTGTACCGCATGTGAGTTGAAACTGCCCGCGTGGCGTCGTGTGGCTTTAGAGTAGCACCATGCCATCTCGTCTCATGGGTGTCGAATAAGGGATCACAATGCGACTACCACAAGTGCTGAGGAACTACACCACCTCTAAAAGAGTGGACTTGCCAACCCGTCAGCGTCAAGGCTATACATCTGTCAATGTACACCAAAAGGCCAGAAGCCCTATGTTCAGCAGTGGACCATAAAAGAGTCGGTTGTAGTTATGATTACCAGGAAGCGAACGTCTCCGGCCAGGTCGACCGATCACTAAAAAATCGCTGATAGTGATTCGATGAAAAGACCAGCTGTGTGTTGGCGAGCCTTACAAAGGGCTCCATTAATTAATATAAGTTAATTATAAGCCTCAATTAATATATATTATATAAAAAAAGGCTCTTTGTAATGTCAGGATTTTGAATATTATGTAATCTCATTTTCCAGATCCCGTTCCTATCGCTAGGCAGCGACGTAGGCCGTCGCGTGCGAGTACACGGCGGCACATCTCCGGCCACTGGAGAGTATGTGATTGAAGACGTAGCAGTGGAGGGCGACACACGTCGACGTCTCGTGTTCCTCGACAACCAGCTACTGGTGCAATCCGAGGCCAGAATGACCACTGGTAAATGTTCAGCATCGTCATAGTTAAAGCTTAGTTGGACGCCTATTCGGTGCAGTCATGGGACACTTGGATAACAGGCTACGCTACTCCAGTCTCAACTCATATTTATTCAGTCTTAAAATTCTCTTTTTTATAGAAAAGTGACGGCAGACGAGCGTACAGTCCAACTGGTGGTAAGTGGATACTGTCGTCCATAGACATCCGCGGTCCAGAATGACAAACGTCGGCACGCAAACGGAAACGCTGCCTACCTTTGTAGATTCAGGAATGGATTTGGAAAATAAGGAGGGATAGGAATGGGCTCTAGTATATCTCACTCGGTATCGGAACACGCGCTTACATTGGGCAAGCGGGATAAAGTGGGAAATGCAGTACATTTAACGGTAGTCTATCGTTCTATGAATTTTCCGGGATAAAAAGTATCCTGTGTCCTCTAGATCTCAGGCCACCTTCCTGCCAAAGTTCATTGAAATCGATTTAGTGGTTTAGTCGCGAAGACGAAGAATTTTTTGTATAAAATGTTTTTATAGACACTTTTTTACTTACATAGATACTTTATAGAATTATTTATACACTTTTTTATAGTAAGACAATTTATAAAAATTTTATATACGAGTACTTTGATTTGAGATTGATTTCTAATCCATGTAACTCGGTAATTTTACAAAATAGGTATTTTGATTTTAATTTCGCCATTTAAATTCCCACTATCTTCAGCTATCTAACAATATTACTATTTCAAAATTCAAAAACGTATTACAGTCAAAACGAAAAACAAGACTAAACTGGTGGTAGACTTCGGTTACATATCGCACTATCACGCCTTCATGTCCATCGGCGCGCAGCTCTCCAGGTCCAGCTCGTCATCAGTAGCAGTGCTGGGGGTGGGGGGCGGGAGCCTCTGCATGTTCCTCAGAAAGTGCTTCCAGGGGCTCAAGGTCACTGGCGTAGACCTGGACCCAGTTATATTGGAAATTGCAAAAAATCACTTCGATTTGAGACTCGATGATCACTTGGATGTACAGATTAAGGATGGAATTGATTTTTTGAAGGATGAAGCTAAGTGTGGTGAGTATAGTACTTTATTATTTTGACTTTACCCAGTGCGTAGGGACAAGGTATCAAATTAAAAATATCGACACTTTATTTCACGAGTAGTAAATTATCAAAAGAAAGATATCAATACCCCATGGTACGGATACTTCTCCACTGTATCGGGTGCTCTATGTAGCTAAAGCTATATAAATAAAAATGTAAACGTTCGTTTGTTTAAAATCTTAAATTTCCGAAAGTTCTTTACCGATTGCTTTGAAATTTTGACATAACGTTGCATTCGAATACGCGCGTGTTTTTATATACCTATCACATGGTAAAAACATGCTTTTTACCCAAAAACAAGTAAAACATGCTTTTTACCCAAAAACAGGGTAAGCGCCATCTGTTGGCCAGCCACGGCAACGCGTGGCCGGGCTCAGTGGAACAGTGGGCATAGTGGAACTTTATAAATACTGGAACTTGTTAAACTCAGAACTCATATATTTTAAACGTGCCTGTAAATTTTATAACCCAGAACTTAATCACATTGACATTTTCAATTGTTCCTTAAATGTATTTAAGAAATGTTACTGAGAGTTTTGGAGGGGAGGCTGGGACCTCTCCATTATTATAACCCTATACTTTATTGATCGGTTATTTTAGCTTATTATCATTGGTTAATTGCCTTTTCGTCGCTCACCACATTTGCTGAGCGATGATACTACCATTTAACAAGTTTAAATATAAAATATTTGGTTGGTCGTTGGACAAATGTTTTTATTCCGCAAAATAATATTTGCAACTTATTAATTGACATTCTTTTATTTTATTACTTACTGTCATATTATTATTAACTGTAATTTTTTGATTATCTATGTTAATTTAAATTTTGATTTAATATTTCAACGCATGTTTGATGTGTGACATACATAAACTTAAGGTATTGTATACCAAATTTTTGAAAATAAATAAATAGGCGATGTCCTTACGAAAGAAACGCGATGTTTCCGTTTTATTGTTTTAGATATACATATCTGAAAAAAAATAACAAATCGAGCTCCAGTTTTACACTTCAGTTGGCTTGCGAACTCTGTGCGAAACGGCCACAAGTTGAAAATCAGCGTCCAAGTCATCCTAGTCCGAGCTTGCGGCAATACGCTGACTTGTGCACGTTTCCTTCCCATAAATAGAATAGTGTGTAGGTTGAAATATTTTATTGTTTTCTTTTGTAGGTGTGTGTATCTGCGTGTTTTAATAGTCTTAAGTTTAGCTGTGTGTGCGTGTGTGTCAGCCTATAACGTTCCACTGCAAGTCACAGGCCTCTAGTAAATCACTGGGAGTATCGGGCCGTAATCCACCACGTGGGCCCAATGCGGATTGGTGGATCACATACTCCAGATAATTATTTATTATTTTTGTTGGGAAACGACTTTCCTGATGATGTTTTCCTCACCGACAAGCTAGTGATATATTTTTTTTAAATCCGTATTTAAGTTGAAACTGATACGGGGCGGAGGATTTCAACTCATGATCACACGAATATAAGTCTAGTATACATACCAATCATCGCTCTGTATATACGTACATGTACTTATATGTTTATTTGTATTATATTTCGTATAATACAAATATATTTTAATACGAAATGCTCAATAGTTTGTAGCAATGAATAATTATATTTTAATTCTATTCCATCCAACACTGAATGTTACGTAACACAATGTGTTCCTGCACCATTTCCAGGTAACAAGTACGGCGCGGTGATGTTCGACATGGACAGCAAAGACAGGACGCTGGGCCTCTCGTGTCCGCCCAAACAATTCCTCGACGAACAAGTCCTGAATAATGTCAAGACGATACTCACTGCTGATGGTGAGTAGTTTGTGTTTACTGGATTTTGAAGACTAATTTTTTAAAAAGTCTACTAATCGTATCGTAAATCAGCCCTTTAGTGTCTACTACTTGACACGAGCCCCGTGACCACTGTCACGTGCGCGAGGGACGTGTGGCGCGAGAACGCCGCGCTGCCCAAGCGGCTCGGCAAGTCCACTCTCTCAGAGATCCCATAACAACCAATTAGTATAGTTCTACTTTTTTTTTTAGCAAGAAAGGCACTAGTTTTAATGACATTTGAGCAATTTTTTTTTAAGACGAAGGCGCCAGACGAGCATACAGTCCACCTGATGATAAGCGGATACTGTCGTCTATAGACATTAGCGAAACGTGGCAATATTAGTCCAAAACAACAAACGTTGCCACGCCCCCGGATGCGCTGCCTATCTTTGGAGATATAGGAATGGATTTGGAGAAGGGGTTGGGAAAATGGGGAGGGATAGGATGGGAATGGGCTCCGGCATGTCTCACTCACTAGCGTTGTATGCTCGTCTGCCGCTTTCTTTCTATAAAAATGTTGTATTTCTTAAATAAAGTCTTAACACATAATAAAATCGTAAAAGCTGTAAAAAAAGTCTGTGCATGAAATATTTTTGGAAAAGTAGTTGTTTTGTACTCTATGAACGACATAGAAGCCAAAACAGCTACCTTTAGAATGTTTGTCTGTCTGTCTGAACGCATATCAGGCGAAAACAACTGAATAAAATTTAATGAAATTTGGCACAGTTATAGCTTATGACCTTAATTAACATTTAAGGTTCATTTTTTTTTAATGGACGAATGTGGCAGACGAGCATACAATCCACCTGATGGTAAAGGTACCTACACCTGATACTGTAGCCCATAGACATCCGTGATACATGCCAACATTAGTCCAAAATGACAAACGTTGGCACGTCCCCGAATGCGCTGCCTACCTTTGGATATAGGAATGGATTTCGAGAAAGGGTTGGGGAAATGGGGAGGGATAGGATGGGAATGGGCTCTAGCACATCTCACTCACTACCGAAACACGTACGTACAATAGGGAAATAAGATAAAGTGGGAAATGCAGTACATTTCAAGGTAGTCTTCTGTGAGAGAGGGGTAACGTGGCCAGTCGAATGCGCCCAGCGGCTGTTGGATTGCAGCGTGCACTCTCCCCCTCAGGGGAGATCCCCTCATTTGATCCCGATCCGTTAGAGTTCCCACGGGAATCACTGACGTTCACGCGAACGATGTCGCTGGCACTGCTAGTAAAAAAATAAAAAAGGCACTGCTGGTAATTCGTCCACGGATTTATTTTTTTAAATAAAATAGTGCTGGTCCATCTCCACCAGACAAGGAGAGAACATTTTTTATCCCATTACACTGTAGTCTTTTAACTTTTATTTTTATGGTTTTACAGGTCAGTTTATCCTAAATCTGGTGTGTCGTGACAAACAGCTCTACGACTCCATAGTCGACACAATAAAGCGACACTTCAAACACTTAGTCACCGTCAAATTGTACGAAGAAGTCAACGAAGTTGTCCTCGCGACAAACAAAAATGAGCCCTATTGTTTAGAACATTTAGAGTCGGCCGCTAAAGAACTAAATAATTGTGCGAGACAAAAGAATCTTGTTAAAATAAAGTGCGTTGATATAAAGGATTTTATACAATCTGTTACTGTAGTTTCATAGAGATACCTAGTAAAGTAGTGATGGTTAATTTTCGAATATTTATCCAAATGTTGAATTGAAAATTATGAGAAAATATCGGGAAAAATATCACAAAATGTAAAGTTTAGTGGCTAAATATGCAATTCTCAAAACGGCATTTGAGTCTACAAATGTCCAATTCTCAAAATGGCAAATCTATTAATTTCGAACACTTCGAACAAATAGCTGTTTTGTCATTTTGAGAATTTGTCATTTGTAGACTCATTTGCCGTTTTGCGAATTACACATTTCGCTACTGAACCAAATGGATTTTTAGCAATTAAACAACTTTAACGGTTTAAATCGCATATATTTGACATGATTTATATCCCGACGTTTCGAACACTTTGCAGTGGACGTGGTCACGGGGTGACTAATTGATTTTATTTGTCACTTGAGTTATTAAGAAATTATTATTACTACCGTCTGAAATTTTTTTGAACTACCGTCTGGATTTTTTAATCATAACATTCCCTATGCACGCAGTATTCACTCACGGTGTCCAGAGGTCTTGCAGTATTGCGTTGGCCTTGGGATTTAATTAATTTAATGACTGGATCCCAAGCCGGTGGTACTTGCCAACCATCTTCTCTATTGAAATTTGGGTGTTTCTTGATTTCAATAGCCTCGCGTAACATTCTGGGCATGAATCGGGTCTCTCTAGCGAGGATTTGTGGATTATCAAATCGAATGTAATGGTTGGGTTTGTCCAGAGCATGTTCACAAACTGCAGACTTGGTCGAGCGTCTGTTCTTCATGTCAGCTATGTGTTCTTTTATCCGGATACCGATGCTCCTCTTTGTTTGCCCAATGTATGATAACCCGCATTCACAATCAAGCTTGTAAACACCTGCATCTTGTAGCACCTGCACCTGCTTGGGGATATTGTTCTTGACAGGTCTTAAAAATTGGCTAATCTTCTTGTGCGGCTTGAAGTAAGTTTTAATTGAAGCTCGTCTTAAGATATTGCCAATTTTGTCAGTGATGCCCTTGATCTATGGTAAGATGGCAGGTTGTCGCTCAACTGTAGGAGGCTTGGGGCGGCTTCTGTGATATAAATCGGGATAATGATGTAAAACGTCGGGATATAAATAATGTCAAATATACGCGATTTAAACCGTTAAAGTTGTTTAATTGCTATGTATAGTAATCGCGAAAACCTAAGAAAACAAATGGATTTTTATTTGCATTTTGTTGAAAGAGATATTGAAATCTTACTGTACCTGAGATTTAGGCTAATGACAACAGAAATCAATGATTATTATAATTGGATTTGCATTATCGTTTTTATTGAAATAAATAGAAATAAGAATAAGCAATTAAGTTGACAATTTAATGCTGTTATCTTATAGTTTTTCTTTAATTAGTAAGTTTTGCACATTCTCATGACGATTGTGTTTATAACAATAACTAGGAATATGAATATACTTTAATACGAAATATATTATAATTATTCTATATTTTAAGGTGGTGTAAGTCTTTCAGACTTTATAAAAAAATATTTTTCTATTTTATGATTTATTCAAAAATTTTTCTTAAAATTTTCTGTTTGGAAAAGTTCACTAAAATCGCCTATCACTACGATTAGGTTATATGACTATAGTTTACTTATCGAAACGTATGTATAGGGGTATTTTGTCTCAAAATAATTATACAGGCTGTATAGGCTGAGGCTTGAGACCATGGATTCTGCTCACGATTCTGATTTAATTGTCATGTGAAATATTTAATTAAAAAGAATTAAAAAAAATGTAAAAAATGAATTCTATTTTTATGTCAATAATTCAATCATGAAAGGAATCCATGATTTCAGGTTTTTTAATTAATCAGTTATACCATGTATAATTAAATAAGATGAAATTAATTTGTATACTCAAAATATTTTGAGTTAAAAGGCTGAAAAGTCGCTAATTTTAACACATTAGATATTACGTTCATTTAGTCCAACTACCAGTTAATAAATATTAACAAGTGTTAACCATTTTTAATAATCGGTTGTTATATGACTTTTTTGAATATTAATTTTGTTAATTTTTTTTTCCTCTCAAAAAATTAACTTAAATGAAATCACCGGCTGCTAATCAAACCGCTACTATCTATGTAAATCGGTGCAAGTGTACGTACGCTGTAGTGTGATTTGTGTGAATAAGTGCTCAATTTTAAACTCGTGTAGTTACAACAGTTGGACGGTTTTCGCAAAATACATTCACTGTTGAAAGGTATTTTTTGTTACAGCCTGTATAATAAGTTGTTAATATAAACCATTTTTTTAATTATTGATTTTTATGCTGCATTTCGATGGCCTGCCTTCTATATTTGTGTGAATAAAAAAGTAAACTGAAGCAATATAAATCCTTATAAGAGAAGTTAATGTTATCAAAGGGGGTTTAGATAGCAAAATATGCAAACTCAAAATGACAATTTTTTAAAATGTCAAATGGCGTGTACCAGCACAAATTAAACGAAAAATCATGTGTGATTTTAACTATCTGAAAATAACTGTTTTGTTGCCATTTTGAGAATTGAACATTTTTTGCTACTAAACCATCAAAATAATATGTTGATTCAAAATGAAACAAATTCGAAATTAAATGAATGCATTTAATGCCATTTCTTTGTTTGACCAAACTTCCGATCTCAGACTAGATCACGCATCCATTCGCACAATTTCATTGACATTATTGTCACACATTGACATAACATTCTCTAACATTGAAATCATTGCAAAACTTAATCAACGCAACATGCTAATTAATTAGGCTTCCTAATTTATCACAATTGGCACCTATTTGAGGTCTAACAAATACATTTATACAATAATTTAAAAATTATTTTAATATTCGCAAAGAAATAATTACAATAGCTGATTAAATTAAGCACATTACATAATTAATTAGATACTAGGACTTTGCACTGATTAACACTATAAGCGAAAACGGATTGTGTGTTTATACAAAAAAGTGACAGACGAACACGTGTCCACTTGATGGTAAGTACACACATACAGTCGCCCGTGGACATTCGTAATACCTGTTCAAGAATGAATGTTGGCATGCCCCTAGAGGTGTGGTTTCTAGCCGTGGAGTTTTAAGAGCGGAATTGGAGGGATCGGAATAAATAGAATGGAATTTATTAACGGAATTTAGGAATCGAAATATAACGGGATGACTAGTTAGTCATCATAGTTAGTCATTTATAGTTATAAAACCTGCATTATCAAAAGGGTTTGGCGACTTTCTTTTTTATGTCAAATGTGATGAGTGTCCAATACGTAATGTCTGTTATATTTCAAAATCCGGTAAAAAACCGGATATCAAAGTAATCTTCGGTGCAAAGCCCTATCAGATACATTAATTAATTGTATATAAAATTAAATATAAAAGTCTTCAAAACACTTTCCTCAAAATATTTTTAAGGCTTTTCTTTTTTTTACTTGCACTTATTTCACTCTCCTGGTGTCCGTTCTGAGATAGTTCTGTGGACTCAGACCATAAACTGCTTGTAGGTGATTCTGAAGTCGATTTCTTACTAGCTTTCCCATTGAAAATAGGCTCCGAAGTCCTAACAACAGGGCTGGGCGTACTTCTTGTACTTTGTCTACTTAGAGTTCTTAAAAACGCCGGCGATGACAACCGCCTTGTCTTCATAGCTTTGGGCCTCAAACTGTTAAAAATAGACCCATTTGTTTTTGGAAATTCCTTTTTCGGAACTGTCTCGAATTCCTTTGGTTCCGGTACGGGGGCGATAAATTCCTCTTCGTCTAACGGTATGGGGTTTTCTTGTAATATCCCAATGCTGTCCTGACGCCCCCAGTTCATTCCAGCATCGGGCATATTCCAGACTAAATCGGGCGAAATGCAACTTGGATCTAAATCTGGATGTATCACAGAAATTTTTCTCCGTCTGCTCTTTTTGGCAACTTGCCATTCGCCCTCATTCTCTCCCGTATCTTCTGATTTCCTAGCGATTTGTAAAGCCTCCTCGCTCGGTCGCCGCTTTTTCGCTGATGGCGTCTCGTGTCCACTGACACCCTCGACCGACTTCCTTCTAAGTTTCTCCTGTTTTTTCTTAGCTCTTCTTGAAACTGATATCACTAGAGGCTCAGGTCTTCTTTTTGTTGATAGATAATATAAAACTACAGCAACAATGATGATTTGAAATATGACGAATTTAAAGAAAGACATGTTTCCAAACCAGCTGTCTCGGTCATCCATTACGATTTTCATTGCTATTGTCATTTGTGCTAGTTGGTCTTGTAGATTAGTCATTTGTTCTACATACTTCTGTTCCCTTTCGTTGCTTTTCTTCCGTTCTTCCGTCATCTGCTGCACAGTTTTCTCGAAAGTTTTCTGCATTTCTTCTACTTGTTTCTTGTACCGCCTGCTTAATTCCTCAAGGTATTGTCCCGAAAGGGACATGTTGCGTTCTAGTGTCTGAAATGAAGTAAAAAATAATTTTAATAAATGTCTCAATAACAATTTAACCAAAAAAATGTTAAGGAACATAAGAATAAAATAACAGATATGAATAAAAAAAATATTAAAAATGCTTGACCATTCGTTTGTAACTAGCTTTTCATACAGTAGTTTATGAAATTTATCATCAAATGCTTGTGATAAATTGTTAATCCAAGAATTTTCACATGTCAATTAGATATTTATAGTGTCATCCTTGAAACATTTATGGTGTCATCGTTGAAACATTTATGGTGTCATTGTTGAAACATTAGCTTTGTTCGCGGTAAGGATTCAGAACTGATTCGGGACTAGTACTGAACCAGTTTGGAATCGTAGTAGAGCGCATGCTCGATTATAAACCGATTCGTGATTTTTATTTACCGCAAACGATTTCGGAACCAAACTGCGTACGATCTACTGTCATCGGTCATACGTCAATTTCTAAATCTTCTAACCTATATGTTTTTTGGTTATTGTTGCTGTATTTGTTTATGTATTTATATATTTTTAGAAATGAGTGAAAGTAAGTACTTACCACCTTATTTGGTTATAAAAACTATTTGTACAAATAATATTTTTAAATAAAGTTGCTGAAAGTATGTATTTTTTAGCATCTTTGGGTGAATTTTTGGTATTTACTGAAAAGGGCAATCTACCTGAAGATGTATGTATTTAAGTGGACCCACCAAAACACATTACTCTTATTAGACTATTATATAAACTTATTTATATAAACAACAAACAAAACTAACCATAACCAACAAAGAAAATATAGGTTAGTTTATTAGTTTCTAACCAACTGAATATAGCCGCAGCATGTATGTCAAATGTCGTTAGGTAAAAACTGCGCATGTCTGGAACTACGATTCTTGCCAAAGTCATAGAACTGATAGGACTGATTCTGAATCGATCTTGAATCGAGTTCGACGGTTCCGCGAACATAGAACTGTAACTAGAAATTCTGAATTGTGTGTTCCGCGAACGGCATTATTTGAACTGCGCATGCGAATAGTTCCGAATCAGTTCTGAATCCTTACCGCGAACAAAGCTAATAACTGCTGTCAAAAACTTTACAATAATAGTACCCACCTTAACTCTATTAGAAAGTCTCAAGAACACAGACTCTTTTTGTTTAGTAGTCTGAGCTTGATTCTGATTGGGCGCGGCCGTGGCGCCAGCTGGAGTAGGATCCATCGCCATCTGATCTAGATCGGATATGAAGCCATCACTGTCAATCATCATTTGCTCACTCATTTCATCAACAACATTTGCGCCATTATCTCTCGGTTTCTCTGTAATAGCGTCTGCTTTTCCATTTTTGCTATCAGCCTTTGGAGCGTCTTTAGTTTCTTGTTCGACTTTCGCATCGGCACTTTTTTCCGTTTCAGGCGCAACTTCCTTTTTCTTTGGAGCGTCTTCCTTTACCTTCTTTGCAGTATTATCATTCGGCTCTTGTACAGGTTTGTGCTGTGGCAATACAGGTGGCTCCTCTTTCTTATCATCTATTTTATTTTTTTCCTCCTGCGGTAATTCCACTGGCACATTGTTTCCTTCGTTTTTCTCCTCAACAACTTCTGTTTTTTCTGTTTGTATAGTTTCATTAATCTTCTCGTCTGTCGAGGTATTATTATTCAAGGTTTCGATTTTTATTTCTTGCTTAGAATTAGCTTCGCTATTCATTTTTTGTGGCGATTCGTCAATAGTAATGTTTGTGGTAACATTGGATTCAGTTTCGAAACTAGTATTCAAAACGACCTTCTTCTCTTTAATAGCTAAGATATTACACAACGCTGCTAAATATTTTGGCGGGAACAAAGCATTTATGTAATTAACGCGTTCGTTACTGAACTCTACTGTCTTTGTACTTTTAAAATCTAAACCGTACGGTTGACATATTTCTGTACACTTCAAAGTATTTTTTAGGAATGCTGTGCGCACTAAATTTGTTAATTTGTCCGTGCTACAACTAATAAGTTCATACACTTGATTGTAAAGAGTTTCACTGCAATTATCACATACTATTATATGGCTGGGAGAGCAACACCGTTTGTACATATTGTCACTTGATGTATCGTTATGTTCACTGGACACATTTTTAGGAACTTCAGTTTTCACTAAGACTTGCGCTGCCTTCTTCATTATGGACATAACTGCGTCCCTCGCTGAACCGAAAAGGTTCTTAGACGGCTCTGTTTTGATAGCTGGGATATCGGGAACGTCTATTATTTCATCATCTTCCTCATCTGTGTGAGCCGTATGCTGAGAACTTTCTTTTTCCAATACTTCAAACTCCGACGTGCCGTAAACTTTGAAGAGCGAAATAGGACAGTAATGTTCAGATCCATGATGAGATAGCATTTCGACTTTGATAAATTTTCCGAACAAATGCGGGTACAAGTCGAAGCTCTGTATATCTCTCATATCTTCGGCTGTGAACTGTCCGACGCTGGCCCATTCCCTAGTGGGGAAACGATCGCTGAAATACACAGCGATGTCTTTAGGAGTAGAGGAAAACAATTCGAAGTTTGCTATTTCGATTTTCTGAGCTTGCACAGCCTCGCAGAGCTCCACCACAAACCAAATACGACTGTTGCATGTATTGAGCATGTATTCATCTCTATTTGGAGACAGAATCGAGCTCGCGGACCCTGCTTCGGGATTCACGGCTACAATTTTAGCGCCACACGCAGGCGAAGCGTAATTCTTGGACCGTAATTTAGTACTTTTACTGCTAATATTTGTATTGCTATGACTAGGTTGACTCGAATGGTTAAGAACAATATCTTTCTTTTCCGCCTCGGCCAGTTGTTTCTGTGCCCATTCTGAGAAAGATGGTATATCTTCTTGGGGTATTACTGGTTTTACTGCAACATTTTCT
This sequence comes from Sesia apiformis, assembly GCA_914767545.1. Classification (NCBI taxonomy): domain Eukaryota; kingdom Metazoa; phylum Arthropoda; class Insecta; order Lepidoptera; family Sesiidae; genus Sesia; species Sesia apiformis. The sequence continues at coordinate 21,473,726 of OU611949.1, read as the reverse complement.
TGTTCCTTTTGTTCCTCTGTTTGAGATTCTGTTGTACTTTCGTCAATTGGTGTAGGAGTTGTGGTTTGAAATGCATCTTCAATCTGTCTACTTTCATGCATAGGTTTGGCTTTGACTACGAGTAGAGGTTCAGTGGTTTCTTTTTCAGCTTTTTCACCTTTTGTGTTTTCTTTGTCTTCCTCTTTCGCGTCACTCTCAACTAAAGTGAATGTCTTGGTGTCGTTGTGTTGTTCAGAGTCATTGACGAAGAACAATTCATTGGGACTCTTCAGCTCTAATTTGGCATTGTCTGCTAGTGAGATGAGTATTGCTGGCTGTCCGGTGTCAGGTAACCTGGAAAGAAGGAGAAGAACATAATTAGCATGTAATTCTATTATAAAATGTGTTAGGTGTACACCTGTGTAAGACATTGGTTTTATTCTATCTGATAAAAGTTACATTTTGAAGTTTGATCTGTTAAGATTAGTCATTAAATTAAAAGTTACTTGAAGTTTGGCCAGTCATTATAAACAATTTCTATATGGAAATTCTGTTTCAAATTCAAATACATTTTACTACCTTTCTTAAAGCAAAGGAAACAACTTCAATGAAGTATTTTGCAAACTGCTTCATGTGAATATTATTAGACAATTAAATGCACGATGTTTCGGGAAATGTACCAAATTAATATACATACTTATTAAGTAGGTAATTACAACGATAAAAAATGACAGACCTGTAAGTTGCCTGTAAGCCAATGTCCCGTAACATCGCAACAAACGGACGTCGCGTCGGTCAATCAAAAAGAAAACGGTGTAATTATTAGGTGAAACCTTAGGTACCTATGAAATGACCGATTTAATTACTGGCCACTTTAGAGTTTCGATATCTTCTGTTCTAATTCGAATTTCAAAATAAATCAAAATGCATCTAATAGCTACGATATTCTTATTTCAAAATCAGTATCTCATTTGTAACTAAATGCGGTTGGCAAAGATTCTGTCTGATATTTCAGAAGCGACACATTTTTTTTTTTTTGTTTTTTATAGATTAGTGGGCGGACGAGCAAGCGGTCCCACGTGATGGTAAGTGTTACCGCCGCCCATGGACACCTGCAGCACCGGAGGTATTCGGGTGCGCCGCCGACTTTGTAAAATCCTATTCACAGCTTTCTTGAAGAACCCCATATCGTAGCTTAATGGGAAGACCTCTTGAGGCAGTTCGTTCCACAGGCTACGGATTCGCGATATGAAATAATTTTTGGACCGAATAGTACGCAACACCTCCGTATCGAGGAAATGCGGATGGACCGCACTTCTGTGACGGGAGGTGCGGTTGTAGAAACCCGAGGTGGAAATTATATTAAACAATTCTTCAGAGCATTCCTCATTGTATAGACGGTAGAACACACAGAGAGAGACTCAACGTCTCTCCGAATGCTGAGGGATTCTAAACCGCCCGTGAGAGTGGGATCGTCGACAATACGAACAGCACGTCGTTGGATGGAGTCAAATGGGTCCAATTGGTATTTCGGTGCGCCGGCCCAGAGATGTGAGCGATACTCTATATGGGGCCTCACCTGAGCTTTGTTAAACATAAGGAGTTGCCCAGGGGTGAAGTACCACTTCGCTCTGTTCAGCACACCGAGCTTTTTGAGGCCATTTTGACCTTATTTTCCAGATGAGCCCTAAATTTGACTTTGATGGAAATGTCGACACCAAAGATCCCGATGGATACTCTCCAAGATCTTAAGAGGTATGCTCTGAAAACGAGGCGCTAGCGAGGTGTTTGGTCCATTAGTTAACAAGAGTTCGTAGTGTGTGTGCTGTGGTCATAAGTCATAACATAACTAATGACGTAATGACCTAATATAATCTTAAACATCTTAAGCACGAAGGTTAAGATTTATATATATATGTATTTATTATTAACCTTGGGATAGAGAAATGTACGCGTGATATATAGGACTCTAGCCCTAGGAAAACGATTGAAGTTTACAGATAGAATTATGTTCAATATATATCGACCTATATCTATCAGTAATAGAACACGGATTAGCTATAGGTTCCCACAGTATGCTACAATGACGATCTATAAGCAGGGTTCGTATCGTGGGACCTAATTAATTAATTAACAAATTAAAAAATCGAAGATACAGTCCCTCATATTGACATGCGTTTCTTAATGATATATATATATATATATATATAGTCGATGAAACACAAATACGATTTCAATCGCGTTCAATACTATATTTACTATGCGAAAGTTTGCAAACCATTCTGAATACACGGTCAGCTGAATACACACCTATTTAGATGCAAATAACGCAATTTTCCAAAGATATTCTAAACATCATTTACATAAAAGTACTGCCCACTGGCTTTCTCTAGATCTGTCATTTAAAGTTCTTTAGATCTCTATACATACAAATAGGACAATATCAGTATGTTTGTTCGCACTAATCTCGGGAACTACGAAACCTATTATGCGGTTTGCATGAATGACCGTGTAGCGTTTTTTAATCAAAATCCGTCTAGCAATGTTGAATTGTAATGTTGAAGGTAGCAATGGTATATATTTGTAAAATTTAAAAAATCATAGATTTTAAATTGTATTTTGAAGGGCCAAAATTCTGCTTGGTGGTGATTCCGCTCACAAGTTATGTCAGGAATATTATTGTACAGTTTACTACAAGCCGCAAAGTCATTTTATTTGTGCAAAGTTTTTAATATACCAATTTGAATCATATTATCTATTAATAGAGACTATAAAGTCGGATTAACTGAAAGTTATGCCACTTTCAATGTCGTTTAGAGCCATTCAATTACTCCACAGTGCTTTAACATCTCGATTCTGCAATAAAATAGAAATCGATTTCATCTCGATTACAATGCGATTGGGGATGAAATACAACTCCAATGTCCATTTAAACCGAGGATGAATGATTTAAATCAGTCTGATTAAATTATGATAAAAATTAAGTGTTTTTTTTTTATTTTAATCAATGTATCAAATCAAAGTCACAGGGAGGCAAAATTGTCTGAATTACAATAAAAAATGATACAAATATGAATTAAAAATAAAACAATTATTTTAATCGGTGTATATCCACACAGATCACAGAAGACTACCTTGAAATGTAGGTATTGCATTTCCCACTTTATCTTATTTCCCTAATATACGTACGTGTTTCGGTAGTGAGTGAGATGTGCCAGAGCTCATTCCCATCCTATGCAATCCCATTTTCCCTTCCAAATCCATTCATATATCTCCAAAGGTAGGCAGCACATCCAGGGACGTGCCAAAGTTTGTCATTTTGGACTAATGTTGGCATGTATCGCAGATGTCTATGGGCGACAGTATCCACTTACCATCAGGTGGACTGTAAGGTCGTCTGCCGCCTTCGTCCATGAAAAAAAATATATCCAAATATGAACCAAATCTCGTCTTTCTTTCGTCCTGCAGACATTGTCACATTCAAAACTAGTTTTTATTTGTATTGTATTTGTAACCAACCAAAAAACAAAATACACAGAAGTTGCTCGGTGACAGTAACATTGACATGACAGTTACCAGCCGCCTTTAAAAACCCCTTTTAAGGGAGAAACGTTGCCTTTCCAAAAAAATAAAAATCTTGAATTTTGATTAAAATAAAAAAAATTAGATTAAATCTGAATTAAAAAAAAATCACGATTTTTGTCAACCTTAATTTAAAAGACATTTTTATTACATATACTAGAAGTTTAATGAAGTTGGATTGTTACAACTACGAGTAGTTCATACAGCTTATCTTTACGATATTAGTTCTTTTTTAATACAAGATCCGTCCGACTAATTCCTGAAGAGTGAGACCGTAAATTGTGCGTTTAATGACATGACAATTTTAGGCATGTTTTCTTGCAACATAATGCATATTTTTTGCTAAATTTTCCACAGTTATTTACTAAATAAAAAGTATAAAAAAAAAATAACATGGAGCAAAAATAAAGACTAATTTCGTTCACCCCGAGACGCGGGGCTAGATGATTGAATTCGGGACATCCCTATTAAATTGGAAATGTTGATAACCCGAAGTCACACGCAGACTGAAGTGTCATCAGCGTGCTTGTGGGCAAACAGTGAATCGTGCCCATGAGAGTAACCTTGTACTAAAATACAATTAATTGCTGAGCCTAAGTGTGCGGTGGCGACCCTTGTGAGAGACATCCAGCAGTGGCTGATGTATGTCCTCTATTGAAATGCATGTAAGTATATGATTCTACATATTTGTTTTTCTTGACATGTTTGCATTAATGCCAATAATGTAACACCTTTTAGATCATAGATTCTCGACCTTTTTTGGTTACCTTACAGAATAAAAACATCTCTATACCATATATAGGTATATTATTTAAGAGAATGAAGGATTATTATTGTTGCATCCTTAGATCACTGCTATGCCCTAAGGGGGGCGGTACCGCCCACGTTGACATACTCTGTTTGTAAGATTAGAATGTAGTACGAGACATCCACGAATAAGTAAATGAATGTGAAATTATGGTATGCAAAAAGCTTACGTGTAAAATATCTTGGTGAGTCCTTGGTGGCCACCGTAAGAGAGCAGCTGGCATAGTAGCAGCGCCGCAAGCAACGCCCGCGGCGGCGACATACCCCAAACGCCGCCGCCGCATTGGCGCCGCACCGCCACACCAATCACGACACTATGCCACACGCAATAGGGCACACGAAACGTCTTAGGACGAGGCAGGCATTTACAATGATGACGCACTGTAATCTTCACGATACTTTGATACTGATCGCGGTAGAATGTTTCAACTTGACACACTCATTTGTAAATTGTCGTGAAAAAATCTATGAATTCTGAATCTAATGAACATTGGTCTGTACTTAAACAAGTTACTATTTCAATATAACTGTTTAGAACTTAGTCTTGTACATCACTATTTTAAAAGTTATACGACAACAGTTTTAACAATTCACAATTGGAATTAACCGCGGATTGAGATTGGATAGTCTTTGGATCTATCCAATCTATCCAATTGGATAGATTGGATAATTACGAATCGATGGATTTCATCAGAATTAATTTTATAATTTTCTATTCCTATGAAGATTAAATCCGAATTTTGACTTGATAAAAGTAAAAGAATTTTATACAGCAACAAAAATTTTATAATTTATCCATTTGGACTAAAACTATTTAAAGTTTGTGTTTCAAACTATTTAAAGTTGAAGCAAACGGTTGAATGGAAAATATGTACAGTCGTTCTGAAACGCAAAGCCGTTTGTTGTGAGCAGACCGCATTATGCTTATTTATTGAAGCATGGATGAATTCAATATTAGAGCCCGTAGAATATATTTAGTCTATACAATTATTCGAAATGGTTTACTTTCTTATAGTAACACATATACAAATACGTACAGAATTGGAAAATACTAACAGGTGTTTATTAACATAAGGATACGTCACTCCACAGGAACAAGTGTTTGTAAATAAAAATAAGTCGCGAATGTGTGTTGCCCTAGCTAAAGGATACCTAGTTGAGCAAGCTGTGGGACCTGGGAACAAACCTATTCTACCAGTTAGACCAACCATAATGGACTTTAAAGTCATTGCATTAAGTCACTGCATTGACCGACCGATTGGCGCAGTTGGTAGTGACCCTGCTTGCTGTGCAAAAGGTCCCGGGTTTCGAGTCCCGATCGTAAGCCAGTTCATTTGTAAGCCAACTTAATGAATTTACTTTTAAGAAACAATGGGCTGTAATAGTTGCGTAGCTAGAAGGTCAAAAAAATTAGTTTCGGTGCAAAAACAGTCCCTTAAACCAGTTATTTGACATCCATATTATATAATATTTTTAAATAAAGAGGTTAGTATCCATTAAAGGTGCCGTGTAATGTCGGCAAAGAGACAAAGTACGTGCAAAGAGAATTGTAACAAATGAGAGTTTTCCGCCAACAAATTGTGCTCACAGTTTGGCGGAACTATTTGTAATGATTGCGGAATACTGTTTGTTTCGAGAAAATAAATCTAAATCTACAAAGGTAAGCAGCGTATCCGGCGGCGTGCCAACGATAAAGTTTGTCATTCTGGACTGATGTTGGCATGTATGTTTCCCTTTTTTGTATAGGGCAGTAGGCGGACGAGCAAATGGCCCCACGTGATGGTAAGTGGTTATCACCGCCCATGGACACCTGCAACACCAGGAGGTATGCGGGTGTACGCCGCCGACCTTGCAAAATCCTATTCACATCTTTCTCGAGGAACCCCATATCGCAGCGTAATGAGAAGATTTCTTGCTGCGGTTCATTCCACAGCCAACGGGTTCACTGATTTCGCGATTTCGGATGTCCACGTGCGATAGTAGCTTCGTTCGCGGTAAGGATTCAGAACTGATTCGGAACTATACGCATGCGCAGTTCAAATAATGCCGTTCGCGGAACACACAATTCAGAATTTCTAGTTACAGTTCTGTGTTCGCGGAACCGTCGAACTCGATTCAGGATCGGTTCAGAATCAGTTCTATAACTTTGGCAAGAATCCGTAGTTCCAGACATGCGCAGTTTTTACCTAACGACATTTGACATACATGCTGCGGCTATATTCAGTTGGTTAGAAACTAATAAACTGGTTAAATAGTTAAATAAAATATAAATTTTATTAATTTATTAAGGGTTAAATAAAATATGGTTAGTTTTGTTTGTTCTTTATATAAATAAGTTTATATAATACTCTAATAAGAGTAATGTGTTTTGGTGGGTCCACTTAAATACTTGTCAACTTAGGGGTTTTCCCCCCAAATTTAGGGGGTAAATAAGTGGGATGGGTTTTTTTAGGGGTTTTATATTTTTAGGGGTATTTTTAGGGATTTTTTGACTCTTCATATTTTTTTTTGAATATATGTTTTTCATATATTATGTGAAAGTATAGGCCCTGGGACAATCCAAACTATAATAGCTAATCATATTTATTTGTTGACCTAGCGACTTAACGACATCTAGTACAAATATATTACAACTACTCTGTGGTGACTGGTGGTTATTGTGCCTATGCTTACTGGAAATACATATGTACGTTGATTATTGTTTACTTGTTTAATTCGATTTTGTTGTTGTACTGCTGTGCCGACAAGCAATTTGTTAATGATGCCTAAAGAAACTAAAAATAAAAAAATGTACAGTCAGAAGTACACGTAGATTTGGGAAACAGATCCAGATTTAAAAGGTAAAGAAATTTCATTGCATTTTTGTAATTTATATTTTTTCTTTTATTATATATTTTTTTAGGGGGATTTCTAAGTAATTGGGGCGATTTTGGGGGTTTTTGACTTAAGCTTTAGGGATAAATATTTTTGAGAGTTGGTAACACTGCCGATGACAGTAGATCGTACGCAGTTTGGTTCCGAAATCGTTCGCGGAAATAAAAATCACGAATCGGTCTATAACCGAGCATGCGCTCTACTACGATTCCAAATTAGTTCAGTACTAGTCCAGAATCAGTTCCGAATCCTTACCGCGAACAAAGCTAGTATCCATTTATAATCAAGTAGTAGACTATATATGCTTCTTCCACCTTCTTCCATAAAGTATGTAAAGCAATACAGTGGTTATAAGTTAGTTCATAACATAGCTAGGTTTATAACACAGCTAGGTTCATATAACACAGCTAGGTTCATATAACACAGCTAGGTTCATAACACAGCTAGGTTCATATAACACAGCTAGGTTCATATAACACAGCTAGGTTCATATAACACAGCTAGGTTCATATAACACAGCTAGGTTCATATAACACAGCTAGGTTCATATAACACAGCTAGGTTCATATAACACAGCTAGGTTCATATAACACAGCTAGGTTCATATAACACAGCTAGGTTCATATAACACAGCTAGGTTCATATAACACAGCTAGGTTCATATAACACAGCTAGGTTCATATAACACAGCTAGGTTAATAACACAGCTAGGTTCATAACATACGTTAGTTAGGTGTACTTGTATTTGTATCAGTCTGCAACGTCCCACTATAGGGCGCAGGCCTCCCCTAGTAAATCACTGGGGGGTTTCGGGCCGAAATCCACCCACGGGGGCTCCGGGCGAATCGGTGGATCACATACTTCAGATTTTTTTTCTGCAGCATGCTGGTTTCCTCGCGATGTTTTTCCTCACCGCCGAGCATGTGACATTTTTTTCAAAATAGAAGCTAGTGTACGGGCCGAGGATTTGATTTGAATGTGAGTCGAGTATAGGATACCGCTAGACTATGACCGCTCTTAAAGAGTGCATGTACAAGCTTAAATAAGGGGATACCGCTTATGAGACTCGGGTATTCAACTTCCTCCACAGAAAGTTATATTGTGTAATTACTTTCATAGCCATTTTAGCCAGTTCTCCAATCGTACATAACAATTCTTTTAATTTTGATAACATCAAAGTTACCGCACTAAATGTAATGGACCTAAACATAACGCTTTAGGCCGAGGCTACACTATATAGCCATACAGTGAAGAGAGCAAAGTCTAAGCGATGTGATCAAACCAATAGCATTTTATTGAGCTGGCTACATACAAGTCTTTCACATATGAGCGATGTTTGAATTATCGTTACGATAAAAAACAAACGTATCGTACGCAGAGTAGATGGCAACATTATTACGGAAGATGTATACGAAGTGATTACGCGAGCAATTTAATAATATAGAAAATTATAAGTTGCTATATTACACGCGCGGAAAGGCCGCTATATTCATTTTAATTGCGGTTTTTAGGGACAAGTACTTAAAACAGCTTCTATAATGAACATAATATATAAGTATAATATAATATATAATATCTATATAAGTGGTTCCATTGCAGTAAGCACATTAAAGTTTTACGTCAGTACTAGGGTTGTGACAAAATGTGGATACATTTGATACCCGTAGGATACCCGTGTAGGATGTGGATACCCGTGTAGACTGTGTGAACGAACTGCCTCAAGAAGTGTTTCCATTATGCTACGATATGGCGTTCTTCAAGAAAACTGCGAATAGGAAGTTCAGTGGCGCAACCGCGTGCCTCCTGGTGTTGCAGGATTCCATGGGCGGCGGTAACACTTACCATCACGCGGGACCGCTTGCTTGTAAGCCTATTTCCATATAAAAGAAAAAAAAAATATCGGTACGTTTTCGCTCTATAATGTAGCCGCAAAATGTCAAATTGTTTCCGTTCTTCTCATCACTGCAATTCGATATATAGTGTAGCTTGAGCTTTAGAAGTAGTGGAAAGTTAGCCTTAGCCTGCTCACTATTGAGGTTTCTACATCGACGTGCACACGCATTTATTAAATGCTTTATCTCTAGAGCTAGAATTAATGAATGCCTAAATGTACAGGACAGTTGAATGAATCGACCTCGATATAAATAAATTGTTATTAGTCATTGTCCCATCATAACATTTGGCAACGCAGAATGTATCATAAAAACAATGCACATTGTTTTTTTACATTGTGCGTATACTTCGTAAGTAATAATAATAACATAAATTATTAATAATATTAAATTGATTGTCGGTAAATCATACATAAAAACTGTACCTAGAACTTCATTGCACTTAATCGTACAAAAGGCGAGGCATTCTAATGTTTCTGCATGTACAAATGGTCCGAGATTGGACTAAAGATTGCTATTTGTTTAAAAGTACACCTTTGTTCGGGATATAGGTTGCTTATGTTCCTCTTTGTGTGTTTCAGGATTCACGACACAGGGAATTCTGGTGTGGGTCATTTTAGATAGATAAAACTCGTTATTGCGCACCAAAACAAAACGAGACAGTAACAGACATTGTAACATAAATGAAATGCACAAAAGGCGGTCTTATAGCAATTAGCGCTCTCTGTCAGAGAACCTTTGGGTGGGGAGGAGATAAATATATTAATTACTATAATTTTATAATATATTATATATATTTTAATAAATGTTATAATGACGTTGGCACGGCCCAGGATGCGCCACCTACCTTTGAAATTTAGTAATGGATTTGGAGAAAAGATTGGGAAAATGGGGAAAAGGAAGTGTAACGGGACGAGGATTTTTCCTCATCGCATTACACCTGCCAAACCTTGATGGGGTCCCATCCCTCACAAGTTTAATAATAGGGGTTAAAGTATGAAATTGCCGTTTTATAGTAATAGATACTTTGAATTGACATAAAACCTTCATGGTGTGAGATTTTCGAGTGAAACTTTTTTCACATAATACCTATGAGGTTCTTGTTTTAAAAAATGTGCAACATTCGATTTTCGACTTTCAATTGTTTTTTTTATTCAGCTTAGACGGGAAAGATGGATACTTCGAAATTCCGAGTAATCTTTGAATACGAGTTCCGACGCGGAACTAATGCGGCAGAAACGGCTCGCAATATCAATGCTGCGTTTGGAGAGGAGACTGCTAATGAACGAACCGTGCGTTTTTGGTTTAAACGCTTTCGTAATGGAAACTTCAATTTGAAGAACGAACCACGTGGAAGACCGCCAGGTGAATAACGCTGAATTGAAGGAGATGGTGGAAGCCGATCCGAGTCAAACTACCCAGGAATTAGCGGCATGGTTTAACGTTACCTTACCTACAATATTGACTCATTTGCATCAAATCAATAAAATAAAAAAATATGAAAAATGGGTGTCTCATGATTTGACTGATCTGCAGAAAGAAACGCGTGTTGAAACTTGCGTTGCCTTGTTGAATTGGTACAGAAATGAAGGAATATTGGATCGAATTGTGACATGTGACGAAAAGTGGATTCTTTACAATAACCGAAAGCGAAAAATGCAATGGCTGACCCCAGGTCAAACGCCGCAACAGTGCCCTAAGGCAAAGCTTACCAATAAAAAGGTAATGGTAACTGTTTGGTGGTCTATTCATGGTGTTATTCACTATAGCTTTCTCAGGTCTGGTCAAGCAATAACAGCAGATGTTTACTGTGCCGAACTTCGAACAATGATGGCGAAACTACTCGTAGCAGTGAAACAGCCCCGACTCGTGAATCGATCTTCACCATTATTGCTCCATGATAACGCAAGACCTCACACTGCACGAGAAACCGTTGTAACTCTACAGGAGCTGCAGTTAGAAACCATACGTCATCCTCCGTACTCGCCAGACCTTGCTCCAACGGACTACCATTTTTTTCGTGATTTGGACAATTTTCTACGTGGTAAAAAATTTTCTTCCCAAGAAGCAGTACAAAATGCTTTCCACACAGTTTGTCGAATCTACATCCCCAGAGTTCTATCGCAAAGGCATAAATGAACTTCCGATTAGATGGCAACAATGTATAGATAATGAGGGTAAATATTTTGATTAAATAAATATGTTACATTTTAGAAAAAAACGAGTTTTAATTTTTCAGTACAAATCGGCAATTTCATACTTTAACCCCTAATATTTTTGCACTAGCGACCCGCCCTCGCTTCGATTCGGTTTATAAGTTTTTTTTTTTCAAAATTTAAAAAAATAGCAATCAAAAATGTCCACCTGGAATAATGTACCTTTCAAATGGTGAAAGAATTTTTTAATTAGCTACACTGATACCGGAGATTACCCTCCACATACACACAAACTCACAAAATTCGCACTCTCTCTTTATTATTAGTTGTAGATTAACGATGGACTGTTTAACGTTAGTGCCAGGTCTTATTAGCTATGGTTAGAAGCGAAACAGTCTACCGTAATCAGGCATACAATAAAAGAAACATATATTTAACATTTTAATATCTTATTATAAATTATAAATTTAGAAATATTAGCTTAACGTAATTATAATATTAACCTTCCACTGTTCAAATTGATGAATGATTACATTCTAATTTTTTCTGTTAAAAAAACAAACTCATCCAGATTATATTAAGCCTGTTCAATGAGCCATCGTTTTAAACGATGTTTAAATTTAATCACAGGCAGCTCTTTAATACAAATTCGGTAGTTTATTATTATATTCTAATTCCAAAGATATACGAGTAGCTACTTTTCCTAAAGATTGAAGTTCCAATCAATGGTTGGAAATCTTCAAAAAAAAATCATATGATCTTAAACAATTATTTAATGGGATAAAATAATAATAAATTTAAATAAAGGAAGTTATTAAAAACCGAAAGGAGGAAAGCCGTTGTTCAGCGGTCGAACAGTACCGGCTATTAATAACAAATTTATTTATTTTATTAATTTACAAAGCTCACGGTAAGCTGTAAGTCAATTATTAAGTGATATAATGAAAAACATTTAATTAAGACTATAATTAAATGTGCGACGTGTATGATGATAAAACACACACACTACATAATAAACACGAATTAGGAACTGAAAATAGAAATACAAATGGCTAGTAGCCCGTTAGCATAACATTTAGTATGAGGTTGATAAGTATCAGTTAATTATAGTTGCAGACCGACTCGACTGTGCCACCGGCCAATGATCTCGCGGCAAATTGAATGAATTGTCTCACACCACTTCGCGGCTCACGTGCCGTTTGATCGGTGTTATGTAAAGCAAACGCATTGGGGGTTCGTTAAACTGTGAGTTGTGGAAGACGAATGAGGCTTTTAATATCTCCGAGTTGTTCACACATATTCATGCAAATCATGGATCAACAAAACATACTAATTTTGAATAAATGTCAACACAAAATGGACCGAGTGCCTGTACCGTTTGCTGCCACTTTCAGTATTTCTGCTACTCATATAATTATTTTTCAATATTTATGTGCATATATGACGTGTGAGAACTCGCATACTGTAAAAATACTCTTTCGAGTATTCATTATTGAGCTTATTGCTTCTAATCCCCTGCTGGCCGCTAATACAAAGTGAAATTCAAATTCGCTCCAAACGTCAAATATCTGCCTGCACTTTGAGCGTAAAAACCTATGTTTGGTATTCCAGTATTAAATATTGTATATCACACGGCTTGAGAAGCGCTTAAGGCTCATTTACACAATGAGATGTTCTCGAACGCATGCAGGAGAGAAAATCGATCCAAAGATGCTTGCCCAATATAAACAACTGTTATCATCATGTGATCACGTTTATCATCGAGATTTTATTATCATTTGAACAGTTACAGGCGAGAATCACATGAACTTGTAGACAATATTCTCGCCCGAGACGTTCGAACAACTCTCCTTGTGTAAATGAGCCTTTATTTGTACAGCGAATTCAACAAGTTCCATACAGTTACATAATAGACGGGTGTTACATACATACTGTTTAAAAGTTTCCAAGTACCATTTATTGTTCAAGAAACATGACAAGAGACGTGGGACTTACCATCAGGTGGACTGTATGCCTGTCTGCCGCCTTTTTTCTATAAAAAAAAAAGGTATCGCTACACTTTTAAACGATACCTTTTTTATAGCGCTACAATTTATTTTACTTTTAACATCTTTGCCTATTCTCTTGTAGACTGTTGTGATACATTATGACAAGGAGCTATTCACAAATTCCTCTCATATCAGAGAACCGCGTCTATTTCTCTCGCGTTAAGCGTATAGAAGATTACTTAGACAAATAAGCTTTTATAAATCTCTTACACCTGTGTTGTAAATATTATTGCTAAGAAGAAAATGGTCAGTGAAGAGTCACACGTGATAAACAACCACATAGGCGACGCATAAACAGTATACAAGCATAAGACACCAATAGATGCTGAATGATTTAATAGTTACATCAACTGTTGCGTGTATAACAGAGGTCACGATGACTGTAGCAAAAGTTTATTAACCTGGTCATCGTAGCAAGTTGTATAATCGCGTTCGAAAGTGCTTAATTTAATAAATACATTTATATTTTTATTTTGACATAACTCAAGTTATAATAGATTGCTTATTGATACAGGCGCCTCTAAATATACATAATATTATCGATAATTACTAACTTGTAGCATATTATATAACTTGGTTATATATAATAAATAACATAAAAATAGTTTTGCACTAATTAGATAACATATAAACATATGATTATGTATTATAAAACATATACGAGTACTATGTATAATATGCAATATAACTAAGTCCTTAATTTGCAATGTACGAGTATATCGCTTTTAGATGGATTTTGTTACCGCTAACAGACATGTTTGCTAGCATAGTAAGACCAATGTTTGTCTTTATACCGTTAAAAAATATTTTTCTTTAAAACACGGTAATTTCACTGAACATAAATATAGTCCGATACCAAGGAGTCTAGATAAACTAGTTGTTTGTGTGGAGGATACATTTGACTAAGAGAAAGCTCTACTTAGGTTCAATGTGTAAACAAATTATACTTTTAAAATTAAAAAAAAAAACATTTTAATTCTATTACTCACAATTCAGATCAGAATTCGGTTCAGATACGTGAACCGGGGTCACGGTGGGGGTTGGAATGTTGTTACTGTTGACACAGGAAGATTCCTGTGTCAATGTGAGTCGAGTATAGATAGATACGCCTAAGTTATCATCGCTTAGGCTATAGGGATCCATTGTAAGGTCTTATTGCCAGTTACTTCAGGCTGTCAAATAAACTGCTTTGCAGTTTCGTATCACGAATACAACACAAGATGTTTGGAGAGAGTCATCCATCATATTTTGAAATTCTTAATGTAGTAATAAAATACAAGCCGTCCAATTATTTGAATTAATAATACGAAATAAAACAAGGATATTTTGCAGTCGTAAACCTACTTGCTTGGAATTCGGATGTTTTTTTTTAAGCTTATTATAATTCGTCTCCCAGTCTTTATTGTAAGATTAGTAGGGCGCGTATTATTGTAATTCTATGTTTCTAGAAAGGGTCATGATGCTTCTTCTTTGGATTCACCCTTCATATCTCAAGTCATTTCAACTTACTTTTGTGTGAACGAATAAAATTATATCATGTAGTAGTAATAAGAATAAGTTATAGTAGTAAAGAACACGTGTTTACATAAATTTACGCAATGTTTACTCCACAAATGATTACGTAAACTTAAAAATCAAGTCAGCAATTTGTTTATTAGAGGCGAATAAATCAATTAAAATCTATGGTAGTCTCACACGTTTACATTGTATGGACGGGGGCGTATTCTCATTGAGTTTATGAATAATCGGACAAAGACTGTACTGTTGTTTTATTTAAATTTGATACAAACCGTGCAGACTATAGACGTGTGCGATCAGTGCGCAGCCGCACAGGGCGCCAGGGGGCAAAATTAGGGATTGTTTTCGCTATCAAATAAAAGTATATAAGTAATTAGTAGATATTGGCTACTCGGCGGAATATATTTGCTAACAAAAATAATTAGAAAATAAAAAGAGAGTAAACGAGTATCGATTGCCTAACTCAGTTTTGCGTGAAATGAAAGTAGCCTCACAAGACCTACCATGAAATGTATGAGAATATATAATTACCTACGGTAAAATCCGCGGCATTGCGTTGGGAGGGTACTGCAGGACCGCGAGTCGGCAAGATGCGCCCAGGCATGTTCACGGTGTAGCGAGAGGGACATCCACGTCGGATACAAGACAATGTGCAAAAGGAGGAGCCCATGGCCAGCAAAGGACGATACAAGGTCTGGTTACGATTACGCCAGTATACGATAACTTTTATACGATAGGGACATGTTGGGAACAATAATAACATCCCCACAGTAATGCACATTAGCGTAGAATTAGTGTAGATAATAATAAATGAAACGTACACCACTGTGTAAATGACTGTTATCAAGGTTATTAGTTGGAATATATATTTTAAAGAATAAAAAGTATTTACATTGAGTATTTAAAAGAATAACAAAATAAAGGAATAGACGTATAAAAAAAGATTTGAAAAATGTCCTATCATTTTTTGCATTAGCAATAAGTATGCACATACCCCTTCTAAGGTGGGGGGGGCAACGGCCGCGGTAGGCGGGCAGCTACCGACTGCAGGCCACTTGACGACTGCATCGTTCTAGGCGAGGCCACTCAACCGCACCTTACCGAGGCTTTTATTAACCGGTTAAATACTGAAATTAAAACCTGCATGCGGACGACCTAATTAGATTGATAAAAGTCCAAGCCTGTGCAACGTTTGCTCGTTCGGTAGGGGGGGTTCTTCAGGAATGAATAACAGTCAGTCCTCACTGCTCCAGTCAGCAATTTATTTATAAGTGAACGTAGATAGAAAGAAAGAATTTATTATTCACACTAACAAAGAAAGGCAGCCTAATGGGTGAATTTTACAATTACTAAGGCAAACACAACAAGTTTTGCTAGAGCAGAAAATTAGTGACGACCCAGTACTCGCGTGAGGCATGCCTGTCGCAGCCGTCGCAGGGACTAGTAGGTACGCGGAAGCTGATGGTGAGTATCACTATGTGTATGAATGTGTGTAGGTGTGTGTATATGTGAGAGAGTGAGAGCGCGTGGTTGCGTAAAGCGCGCTTACCTGTGTACTTACTCTTTGTTGAAGTCCTGCAACTCATCGCTGTACGTAATAAAAAAACCGAATAAGGTGTTTTTTTATATATTAATAACTGTATGGAAGGAGCTGAATTAACATGCGCGAAGCAATCTATGAAATATTCACAAAAAACTGATACAGAAGCCTTTATTTATACTTGAGTGCGAGAAGCGCATCCTTACGGATCAAAAAATACGTCGGGAGCGAATTTGAATTTAGGTTTTCATTAGCAGTCAGTACTTAGGCATTTAGCAGCAATAAGTTCGCTAAAAGACGATACCTACTTGATAGAGCAATAATAATAATAAATAATAAGGCCACACTCAAGGACCCACAATAGGATTCCCTGTGTCGTAGGCCCAGAGACACGTACAAAGACAAACACAAGTACACACCCTTTCTCCAAACACAATACAAAAAGTAAGAGAAGGTAGAGTATTGTTACACCTGTAGTAAATTGGTTTATATTATTCAAAATCAAAAATTACAATGAAACCTTTCAGCTGAATGTTTTTCGTTTCTACGATTTTGCCGACTTTAATTAATATTTCCAGTTGATAAATCGTTTTTGATTCGATCGATTTAATAACGATCCTGGGATTTAGAATTTTAATTTGACAATCACATTTACAAAATTGATGTAGTACTAAAATTTACAGATGAATGTATGAATTTTTGCAATAATAAAATTATTGATGTTTATTTTTGATCGACAATCTACGAGTACCTACTAGTACATGTCTCAAAACGAAGGAAACCCAAATATCTTATTGACGGCCCGCGCCTCATATACAAAGTCACTAAAATAACATCCTATCGATAATCTAATCGAGTCAATAGGAAAATATTATAAAACCGGAATATGAGAGTAATGCAGTCATTACTACTGAACTCCAGTGAGTTCAGTAGGAACTAGATCAAACGTAAGTATAGCGTACCTATATATAAAATAGTGCTTCAATTCTAGCAAAAAGTAAGAGAAGGTTTTTTAAAGGAGAAGGAGAAGGAAAATTTTTTTCTGATATTCATTTCTACTGACTTCTCTTCTCCACCCAAAGGTTGTCTGGAAGAAATCGCTTTAGCGATAAGGCCGCCGGTTGTACTTCTAATAACTAGCATAATCCCGGAACGAGTTGAATGCGCGCGGAAGAAATGTGACCGTTTTATGTCACTTGTTTTTAGTGTTGTACTACAATGATCTTAATCAAAGATAGGTATATCGATATTGGTAAAAGTCGATATTTTTAATTTAAATATCGCGGTCAAAAATGAAAAACACGACTATGTAATTATAAAAAAACATCACTTATTTTTTACTATTTTTATTAATTTCATTATTTATTTATTTATTATTTATCACACATTAGATAATATAGTAAGTAGGTATACATAATTTTTAGTTTTAAATAGGTATTTAATATTTAGTTTTGAAAAATAAAGTTACTAAAAAACAAAAAGAAAAAATACAAAAATTACTAATTGAGAGAAATATTAAAAAAAACAATATTATAACAACAAAAATCTACTACGCATTACATTATTATTAATAATAAAAAATAACTTAAAAGTACTAAAAGACACAAAAGACTATCATATTGTTTTGAATAAATATTAGTCACTACAATCATCACTTGTAACACCTGATGCAGACAAGTCAGAATCAGGTTTGGTCGCTCATTTTAACAAGTAAGTATAGTAAAAAAACTACCCAACACGGGTTATAATATATCGATGACGCAAAAGAAACAATAGAAAGCGAGCAAGCGCATCACTTAACTAGCCGACACAAGTGCGGCGAGACGGCTGGGAAGGGGCTGTGCTCGTGTCCCCACACCTCACACCGCGCGCGCATTTAGCTCATTCCGGGACAGTACTTTACTCTCTTTGTATTACTCTGTAGGTTTTTTGTGTACAATAAAGGGTGTCTATCTATCTATCTATTACCGAATAAAAATTCGGTATTAATTATTTTATAATTACAAACAAAGAAATTAATGCACCTTTATTATTATTATTATTTATATTATAGGCGTAGCGGGAGAAAATTAAGACGAAGAAGAATTATCTACATTGTATCACGCAAATTGAATTCCATAAACAAAACGGTATCTTATTACTAGACCGTGCACGTAGCATCTTTTTCTGAGAACAAAAATTATAATTGCAAGTGCTGGTTAGATCGACAGGTGTCAATAATGTGGATGCGAGGAGCATTGCCGTGAACCCTGATAGGATTCTTAATCGTCAACTAGCTGTCTAGAAATTACTAAAATATGCCGGAGACGTCCTCAGTTCACTTATCAGTAAATTCCTTTGCCAAATAGACCCGAATCAATTGACTGTATTCCTCAGGAACGGGAATAAAGGCATGTTTCACCAAATGCTAACCACAATATCCAATCATAATGTTCTTGGTTTACTTTCAATGGAAAGTTTTAAAACACTAACATTTTCAGTGTAACAAGAACTCATCTTATAATAGTCAAATGGACCTCTCAACATCGCAACAAAATATTGCGTTACAAAATGTTTAAATTATGCAACTCCTTTCAACTTGAGACGCATCAAAACTGTTCTTTTCCGTCCTTGTAGAATAAAAAAAACCCTTTTAGAAAATTGTGTTTTAAAAAATGATAAAAGGAACGTCAGGGGATTTCCTGACGTTCCTTTTAATTAAAAGCATTTGTCCACGATTGCTCGAGAAACTTAATAGCATCATTTATTTGTGGGTATACTAACACGTCCATTTTCCTAAAAGTACCGAATATCCTTTCACTGTTTTAATCACGTTAACGTAATACAGCAATCAAAACAATCAATGATTCATAAATACTTACTAGACAATCATTGAATAACTGTTTCATTCAGCCGGCAGTGACATAATAATAATACGTACAATACAACAGCCCATCGATATGTGGGACAGACGTAGGATTATTAATACTAATCAATGCGGTGCAACAGACTGACAGACCTTCGGAATGTCGACCTGCCAAACGTCGACAAATGACTTTTCCTCCCTTTCTATCGCGTGAGAACCGAACGGGACATGCGCATTCTCCAAACGAGTTCGAATTAGAATGGCTGAATCAGATACTAGATCAAAGCCCACCTAACGCCCACTGGGGTCCAACATTGCACAAGTGGGCGATGTTTAATGAGAATAGCAACGACAATCTGCAATATTGTTTGTATTTACCGGTCATTGTCTATGTCCCGTGGTGGAGCACCGGCTTTGATGCTGTTTATAGCCTCATTTCAATTAATTCGTTGCTGTAAATCTATTCGTGTCTCGTAATAATTTGCCGTCAACTAGTGGACGGTGGCTATCACCATCCGTTATCTTTCCCAACTCTCCTATAGTTTAGGTTTTTAGACCTGGATAAATACACGTTTCTAAGACCGTTCTTAGTTTACCGAAACTGTATACGGTGCCATAAACACGACTTGGACTAATTCTAAACCCGAGAATCGTCTATTCCTTCGTGCTTTACAATGTTGTAGGCTTACATTGAAACTGTACAGTTCCCATAAACACGACTTGTAACACTAATTCTAAACCGGAGAATCATCTATGTTATACAGTATGAATACACTTTACAACGTTGTACTTCAAAAACCAGCACTGCGGGCATCAAAAAAGCGCTTACCGCTTAAAGTTGTTCGTAACAATAAATTATAATAATTAACATTACCCGGTTATCTATCACTTGAATTATTGTAACTTTTAAATGTTTTGTTGTAATCTTAGTTAAAATGTGAACATTTGTCATCAAATTTGAATTAACATAATTATCACATACTTCTTCCTGTAAATGTTTCTAATAGAAAATAAATAAAAAAATATTTGTCGAAATTTTATTAGGGTTAAAAATTTTGACTTACTGCCAACAAACAAATTGCTGTCACAAATTACCGACCTTGCAATAAGACAGACAGACAGATTGTTACAACACGAACACTTGTTAGCATAACAGATTATCAAAAATGAAATTTCATCGATCAGTTAGATACTTTAAAGATTGCCAAAACTTTTTCAAAAGACGAGCCTGAGGCAGCAAATTCGCAAAGCAGATTGCGTAAAGCGAATTTCAATGCTCTCGCTCCGGTTTCAAACGAGAATAAAATCAAAAGAACATTGATGGAACATTGACCTAGATGAGCATACGTTGTTCGAGTGTTATCACTGTTTTATTCGTATACGTGCGCTCGTACGTTCTCACATTACCTAAAAATAACTTTCTTTATAAAAATGTATCTTTGTGATCAAAGAGTTGTACCAATTTTGGACATATATTTCGCGATAAGCAATATTTAGATAGTACGATTTAACGTCATCAGTTTCAAATTGCCAATTTGCACTAGACCGTCGTGCTAAGTTATATCCGGAATCCACGATTACAGAAGATCTATGTTCATAGGTAGACGTACAAGTATGTATGTTTATACTAAGGATCAATCAGTACACTATCTAACCTCAATTGTCATCGACTTTATTTATCTTCACATTGCTTGCTTATTAAACTGTCACTAATCAAACTATTTACTAGACGAAACGATGGAATGCTAACAGTTGTTAAGTGAAAAATTATATCTCTTTTGAAAGGATACTTCAGAGTCAATTGCAATTGAGCTAGTTACTACATATTTATTTCTTTTTCTATATGAAATGAATGGCTTTGCAAGTGGTAAATATTTATAGTCCTAAGTGGTATCAAGCCTGTTCAGGAAGAACATCGTTTCAAAACTTGTTTTCGTGAAAACATGAAACTACTGGGACATTGGTTCAATAGTTTGAAAATTACGAATTTTACAAAAAAAAACTCAAAAAAGGCAATTCAATATCTATTCACTATACACACAAACGATTAGTTGTACATATAGGGCTCATCAAACTACTATATAGCTTCGGCCTAAATATTTTTTTCTATAATCAATGAAAAATAGTAAAATCTACTTTATCGACTGGTGTCTGTTATCGTCATGTTTTTAAAAAAACATTAAATAGGCAGCATCATGATAAACAAAATAAACAATTTTTAATTACGTAGAATATCAACATAAAGGTCGACGGAGGCGTACATCGCGTGCCTCCTATATGTTTATTGTCGAAAGACTCGAAACATGCCTCCTATTGGCATGAAGCGGATCAGGATTTTATAAACAAAGGCGCCGGAGTGTGAAGTACCAATAGACCAGTAAAGAGTTGGTAAACATCAGTAGTGGTTTTTCTCGTTATACAACAAACGGGCGATCACAAGACCAATTTCAATGTAACTTTCACTGATACAGTTTTCCAAAAAAGGTATGAGGTTTTCTAGTAGTGATAGCTTTCTAGCTGTTATCAGTTAAATACCTGTAAACCCGTTGCAGTTGTAAAATAATTAAAATGCACTAAAAAAAGAAAATAAAAAGAAGTCAAATTAAGTTAAATAAACAAATCCCAGAAATCTAATCATTGTGTTAATGTTTTTATGTGATTTTAAAGCTTGTATAGAGATTTGTATATTTTTGTTAAAATTTGCAATCTGAGTAGTAGTAATAGAATCAGGTATAACGGCTCGTCACATTTGCCAGTATTGGCGTGCAGAATAAATATAAATGATTGTATTTCTAATCAATTAAATTGGTACGAAAATCTCGCGCATCAGGTCAAGGTTATGACACTGAGGTGTTGTTATTAAAACTAAGAGCCCAAACACGACATGTCTACCGTTAGCCGTTGAGGAATTCCACAGTTGAGCCTTCCTGGCTGCAGTATCAGGCCAAAGTGATGACACTAAGGTGTTATCATTAAAACAACGAGCCAAATCAAAACACTCGTACCTTTAAGCACAGACAAGAGTCAAAAAGGCATTCGCAGTGTTACATACTACCTATTTGAATTAGGAATTATAAAAGTGGTTGTTAGGATATTTTTAACTTTGTTGGGACATCGTATTTATTATATTTCCCATCCCTATCCTATTGTTTCTAATGGATCCTCCAATACGTATGTGATTCGATAGGGAGTGAGGTATACCACAGCCCAAATTTTGGCGGCATTATTATGGATCCTATACCACAATACGAAAGGTTATTATTTAAGAAATAAAAAAGGGCCCATTTCCCATATCATCCTATCCCATTCGATAGGATGAGAGATAAATATTGAAATAACATTATAATAATTATTATAATCCCCCTTTTACTATCTTAATATAATATGTATATTTCTTTTTTTATTTTATTTATTTCAGGCATCTAAAGTCAATACTGTATACCCTAACCTAGAACACATACAGTAAACTTAACAACTAGTAATAGGGATTTTATTGTTGGCTTTTGGGAAGTGAGACCACTTCCCAAAAGCGTCAGAACACTGCCCCTTCTGGCCAAAAGTCGGTCCAGAGGAACAGCTTCTGATTAACTGCATCAACCCGGAGCTTATAGGTCTTAAAATTGCTAGACCTATAATTGGACTCTCTACTCTAGCAGCTCCACCTTCAGCGGTCCGTCCCTGGAGGTCTACTCTGATTTTACGATTCAGATGTTTCGGGCCCGATCGAAGTTCCAACGAACGAAGTGCTATAACCCTACTCTCACTTTCCTTCGTTCGTAGCTCTATATATCGTGTAATACCAATTATTTAAAAGGTGAGATATTGTTATCGTCAAATTTGACGTTTGACCTCCAAGCATCTCCTGCCAAAAGCTATATTTCGATTGTTGTCTCGTGCGATGGGAGTAGTTTCAAATGTCAAATTAAGTTCGTTCAGGCCGATATATCGTAGTGAATATTTTCGTGGTAGGAATCTACTGAAATATTGGACGAAACTTCGTTTTTCGTGTTTTCGGAGTACACCCCCTGGTACGACCCTGGCGTCTCTCCTGGATGTGCCGTTTGATGTCTAGCCGCGTTGTGTTCTCATCCAGGCGAGATAGGTAGGTACCTACTGTTGGTAACACAGCCTTGAGGTATATGAAACCAAGTAGTTGTACTGTGTTTAATCTCTGTATACATATATATTGTATACAACTGTATTTTCATATCATGAATAAAGTATTCATTTGTTTGAAAAAATACTAAATGAGAATCCAGAACTAATAACAACAATACCAACAGACTGTGACCAGACAGACCAGTCACACACAAATGCATTTAATTAACTCAAGGTCAACATACATAACTTACTTAATAAGCATCTCTCATTACTATTCTTGAAACCCTTTATGGAGTTGTATTTCTTTGAACTAGATTTTCAAGAACAATATACTCGTAGTTACGAGAATCAAGACATATAATATGAATATGATCTTAACGATGTATGTAGTTACTTGTATTTTGTTAGCTATCTTGTCCTGCGGCATTGTTTGCTGTTTCACAGCATACAAACTGAGCACTTTATTTTGCACTATGGGAGCGTTCAAGTATCTCATTTATAAATTTTAGATTCGCTGAGCTAACTATGGAAAATGTTCAGTTTTTTTGCGGAATAATATCAGATACGAAGAGATTCGCCAAAGAACTGGAGTCATAAAAACAGCACAGCGAAGTGGCGATGAGGCGGTCATATTTGTCGCAGAACGGACAATCGCTGGTATAGACGAGTCCTAGAGTGGGGGCTAAGGGTGAGACCTTAGCACCTGGCCACCTGACACCTGGTGTTGCACCTGGCCCTCCTGCCAGGTGCAACGAGGACTTGAAGAAATTTGCCTGTGGTGGTTGGACGAGAAGTGCCGATGATCGTGTGTGCTGGCGAGCCCTGTGAGAGGCCTATATCCAGCAATGGCGAGACATGACCTTATGGTATGGTACTATCAGTGTACTGTAATTTATATGTAACTAATATATGTATGTAAATACTTCACAGCTGAACGAACAGCGAATGTAAACATTAGATGACGTCACATTTCTTCTGATGCCTAAATTCATTTGAAAACAAACGGATACTGGAATGTCCTCGTTGTTTTGGACATTATTTATAGATTCTATTTTAGATGTGTGTGTTTATGAATACTTTTTCTTTGTTCCGTTTGGTAGAACGTGTGAACTGAACTATAGATACACTACTGTGACAGTGATGTTTAATACTATCGTAACACGGAAATTGTGCTGCTCCTTAACGGACATAGGAGTATGATAAGGGTCGATTTCAAACCAACCGTAAAAAGTGGGTATATGAAATAACTCCTATAATATTGTTGGAATACACGTAATTTCTATTTATTGCGATGTTTACATTACATCACAATATTATACAGTTAAAAATATTAAACTATCATATTTAATATTCGAGATAATTATAATAAACTATCTATTTTTTCATTTGTGTCACCGGTAATTTTCCCGATTTTTCAATAAAACTTTAATTATAAAAAAAAATACTCTGGGAAATTGTATTTTTTTTTATTCTGGTCACAGATTAATAACCATAAACTCAAGTTACGCTAATAGTATTAAATTAATACAAAATATGACACGATTTCTCTGCGTTTTATTTTGTGATTACTTTTTTCAATCATTAGTGTCGACTAAATAAATGTTCATCATTAAGAACAATCCTGTGCAAAACCGCCATCCCCACTTCTCCGCTGCGTAAGTGACTATAGTGGCACGTGTAAACCTTCGGCGACAGCAGAGCGCGCTTCATTATTCTGGTAAGAAATCGCTATTTTATTGGATTTCTGTGCTTAATACGAAAATTTAATCATTCGTGTTTATAATAGTGTGGTAATGAGTGTATGAACAATGAATTCTTTATAATGCACGTAGATTAGCAACAAATAAACGGGATATTTTGCGGCCTTCAATGGTGTCCTAGAATATTCTACGACGCAATTAAATTAGATTTTTTGTTGAAAATTTCATTCTTGTCACTTCATTAGTGTCATATTTTTGAGTAACACTAATGAAATTTTATTCGACACGAATGAAACGGTTTATTACATGACTAAGAAAAAGAAGGGTTATGATTCTTTGCTTGTTTTTTAGCTTTTGTGTTGTCAAATTTGGTTTAAAAACCTTATTTTTATTTGCAAACTTCAAGTTTTCTCTCATTTATGTGTCTCCCATGATAATTACCAATAATTTCTTTGTTAAAATTATTAGATAGTTTTTCTTATAGTATATGGTAAATTGTTTAAGGTTTAAAATGGCGAAAGAAAAATGTAAGAAAAATGAAGATGAATTAGAAAGGAGAAGGATTGCAAGAAGGGAAAAATATAAAAGAATAAAAAGCGACCCTGAAAAATATGCCGTTGAAAGGAATAAAAAAAAAGGAAGCTTATTTAAAAAGGAAAAGCGAGAAGAAAGTCAAAAATATTAACCAAATGTCCCCAAGGGAACGAAGGGCACAAAGAAAACGTTGGAGAGAAAATTCTAAGCGATACCTGGAGAAGAAAGCAAAAGAACGGAACATACAAGAAATAACTATTTCTCAAGTGCTCGAAGCTCACGGAAAAATAAATGATGAAGAGTTATCTGATCCTTTGTACGAGGAAAATGTAGAAAAAGAGGTGAATAAAGAAAGTAAGAAAATAACATTCCAACGTAAAATTAAAGCCTTAAAGTTAAATCATGCTATGGAAAAAAAAGAAATGACCTTATTAATTAAGAAATACCAAAACCGCTGCAGAATTTTAACAAAGAAATTAAATAAAATTAAACAAAATCAGGCATATACTGGTTTTGAAGGAAACGTTGCATTACCTTCTCAAGCGCCTATTGATATATCGAATAGCCCCGATGCTGCCAAAGAAACAACAACCGAACAAGTTATTTTAAAGTCCGCTGGCAATATGAAACGTAGACCTAGTTTAGAGCTTCGTAAAAAGTGTCTAAAAGACAGATTTCAGCAAAAGATTAAGCAAGTCAGCGGCAATGTCCAAGAATTAATAAAACAATTTTATGAAGATGACATTAACAGTCGCATTGGTACAGGAAAGAAGCAATATGTAAAAAAATACGGAATACTGAAACAAAAACGGTATCTGCTGGACTCCGTTAAAAAATTGCATAAAAAATTTCTTGAAGACAATCCGAACATAGTGATTAGTTATGTAACGTTTACAAGGCTACGCCCATTTTGGGTCCATTTGCCACGAGATGACAGGGAAACATGTGCATGTATGGCACATACAAATATAGATTAATGATTTTCGCTTTAAAGAAAAATAAAATTGTTGATATTAAGAATTATCAGGACATGCTGCACGTTCTTTGTTGCGACAACTACAATACAAAGTGCGTTGGTAGAGAATGTGAAACTTGTAAAAACAGAGTTATACCGTACAAAGAATTTAATAATGAGGAAGAAATTGACTACCATGAATGGTGCAGAGATAAAAAGAATGTGGACTCCAAAATAATAAATATAGTGAAAAAAATTACAAGGAAAATTAAGCCTAAAGACCTGATATGTAAACTTGAGCATTCCCTGCCAAAATTCCTTAATCATACTGTGAACATCCTCAATCAATACCAAGCTGTTACTCTATTGAAACAATCCCTTAATCATGACGAAACAATTCTCCACATGGACTTTTCAGAAAATTATAGCTACAAATTTGCTGAAGAGGTGCAGAATCTACACTTTGGAGGTAGCCGTGGACAAGTGTCTCTCCATACCGTGGTGGCTTATCTCAAGGAAGGAAAGGAGACTGTTCACTATTGTCTATGCACGGTCAGCGAATGCACCCGGCATGATTCCCCTGCAGTATGGGCGCACTTACAGAAGGCGTTAGAATTTGTATTCGAAAAATGTCCCCATATTACCACCGCACATATTTTAACAGATAGTCCAACAAGCCAATACCGAAATAAACAAATATTTTACATACTGACTGAGCTCCGCTATACCTTCCCGTCTTTGAAGTTAGTTACATGGAATTACCAAGAAAGTGGTCATGGCAAAGGCGCCCCCGACGGCGTTGGCGCTGTGGTTAAGCGGACAGCTGATAGTCAAGTTAAATGTGGTCGTGACGTCGGGGATTTCTCAACATTCCTTGCAGTTGTTCGCGAAAATGTTAAAAATGTTGAGATAAAAGTAGTAGAGGAGCATGAAATTATTGAAAAAGAACTTCTTCTTCCCAAGGATATTTCGCCATTCAAGGGAACTATGTTAGTTCACCAAGTGATCTGGAACTCTGGATCCGAGTTTCTTGAGTTTCGAAAACTAAGCTGCTTTCTATGTAGCGATAAAATCTGCGAACATGAGGATAAACATATGCAATTACATAAAATCTATAAGAGTGTCATCGAATCGGCTGTCCAAAATATAAAAGTTATTCCACCAAGCAAACGAATTACAGTGTTGAACGATGTATCCATCCAGTATTATAATCGGAACAATAATCCGGCAACTTCCGAAACTTTACGCAAAGTTAGAAAATCTAGAAAGAAAGAAGATGTAATAAGACTTGAAGATGTAAAATTTCATTGGACAAATCAGGCATTCATAAACACCCAACAGAAGGTGTCTGGTGAACATCAAGAGGCTTTCCTCCGCTTTATTAATGAACGGTCTTTTGAGAATACAGAATAAGAACAGAAATGGAAGAATAGAAGAAGAAGTGATTGTACCTTTAAAACATGATCAAGACTGATTATATAATTAAGACTATAGGAAAATAACCAAAGAATTAAGAAACAAAAAGATTGAATAAGAAACCAATAAAGATTTAACTAGGTATTAATAGAAGGTTACCTGTCCAAAATAACTGAATAAATAAAGAAAAGTAATAAGGTAGAAAAACAAATATGAGAAAATATATTCCAAAAAGTTTATTACTTATATTAATTATATTTTGTTAATCACAAAAAGAAATTTTGTTACATAATCGTGTTATAAATAATATTTGTTTTTTTTTTTTTATAAAGTCAAAATTTGATTAAAAGCTCAAATAAAAATACTTATTTTTATTTTTGTTGTCACCTCTCCTAAAATGTAATTATATAAATATTTCTTGAGCATTACCTATTAAAAAAATATCCTTATCCTAAAATATATGGTTCAGTTAGCCAATATCATTAGGGTCATGCAGACTTCATTCGTATTATTAGTATTTCATTCGTGTTCCCAGGTAACTCATTCATGTTACCCTGATCTTGATTTTTTGTCACTTTTAAGTAGAAGCGGACCGTAATTTTACATTTTGCGTACATAACTTTATTAAAGTAAACGTTATAGACCGTCAGTTAGCAATAAAAAGGGCTATTGCAGATAGCGAAAAAAAAGTGTCAAATTAATTCGTCTCGTGAAATCGACCCATAACCGGCATCCGGTTTTACTTTTTGTAACAAATTGATGATTTATTGGCAAAATGATTTAAATCCTAATCCAAACTAGTGTTACAAATAAGAAAGTTGGTTTGTTTGTCACAAAATTTTATTATTGTGCAACAAATTAAGGAAATGCTATCCAATTTATCTACTTTGTAGTATTTATTCTGGTGAAAGTTAAACAATGTATACATTTGTCAACGCAAAACTATGGTAATATCAAATAAGTAATTTTAAGTAAATAATTTTGGAAAACTTCTCATTTTGTTACAGTTACTTAAGTCAGTGAATATAAAAAAGTTAATTGTTCAAACGGTACGGACAATAGACTTCATTAGAAATATTCATTTGGGAACGAATGTATATTAAATTAGACGCTTCCTGTTTATTACTGGATTTCGGCATCCACCCATACCATATATCGAGGGGGTGGGTGGAATGAACGAGACTTGAAAATCAATATTCGGCAGTTGAATATGTTAAATACAAGAAAGAACAAAGGTAATAAAGGAAAATTCTGGTAAAATTTATGTATGCTTTTATATACTTTTTCGACTAAAGAAATTAAATTATAGATAATTTAGTTTCTTAAATAAAATATCACAATAATATTGTTGTCAATAAATTAAAAAAAAATATATATTAGAATTAGAACAGGGAAAGTAGCCAGAATTAAACTCTCTTCAAATAACCGAAGGAGATATTGAGACATGGCTTTTATAAAATATGACGATATTGCACTACACTGCATGAAAGAATACTTAGACATCTAAAAGGTAATCAAATAAATAAACAAAATAATGTGTACATAAGAATGTAAAATCTAAAACATAATTTTACTTTTCTAGCTTGTTTGACAATAATATCCGTGACAATTATGTGAAAGTGACAGTTCATATTTGTTTATGCACCGTTATTGGAACACGAACGGATACAGAGTAGTATTTAGAAGTACAATGTACTCGTATAACGTTGATTACAAAAGGAAATATAAAACAGAATTCGATGCGACGTCCTTACATTATTACTTTAGATTGAAAACCCCAAAAACAGTTTATTCCTTTGTTCTATAAAAAAAAAAAAAACAAAGAAAACGTTCCCAGACATTTGAGCTTAGAATTATAACGGTATTTAGAAATGAAATAAGGAATAATACACTTTCTACATTTTTTTTATAGACTAGTGGGCGGACGAGCATGGACACCTACAACATGAGGGGGTGTGCGGGCGCGCCGCCGACCTTGCAAAATCCTATTCACAGCTCTCTTGAAGAACCCCATATAGTAGCATAATGGAAAGACCTCTAGAGGCAGTTCGTTCCACAGCCTACGGGTTCGCGGTATAAAATGTGTGGTACATTTCCTGTCAATGGAATCGGGCAATAAAATTATTGGTATTATACAACGTTTATAGGAACGAATATTTACAGCTGACTACATAAAAAATATTTTTAGGAAATCAGTTTAAAACTTGCCATTACAGGTCATTAGGTTCTAAATGACGATAGTAAACACATTTTTTTCTTTTTTTTCAAAAATGTCGCTTGTTTGTTTCTGACGAAAACAAAACCACCGGAATCGAAGAATGTCGCTTTGTATAATACTACTTAAGAGTCATGGTTGGCGTGGAAGACATATTCGAAATGTATTTATCGGTCGTATGATTCTTTTGATGAGACGATCAAAAACGAATTCTGACTTCATAATTTTAAATTCAAGAATTGTTCCAACAAGGCATAGGCCTCCCCTTCGACCACAAGGAAGTTTAAAGGCCTTAAAAAGCCGCGCTGGTCATTACAAGGAATATAGTATTTTTTTGGAGTTATTCAGGCGTCACTGATTGTGGTGGCCGCCCTGGATATCTTAGTAGAGAGTGAAGTTCTCAAGGCCCGATATTCGGCGTTGTATTATTATTGTCCATATAACACCACTCGAAGACACGTATAGAGTGCCGACAGATGACTCCTATAGATGCGGACAACAATTGCAAGATTTGGTCCAACTTTAAATCTGACATCGCTTCATGCAAATTGGGAGTTCGGTGAAACAATTGCATTATAAGCGTAACCAACATACAAAATTATTATGTATTATGAATGCATTTGCCATTACTACAGCGAATCGGAGAATAATATGCGAAATGTTTATAAAATACATTTCCATTCATCCAGTTATAGCGAATTATAGCTGTTAATAGTTATGTTAAACATGGATGCATGTCAATTTAAACATACTAGGTAATGTCAGAATTTAATATGGAAGGCCAATGCCTAGATGTATATCCGACTCATATCACCAATGACAGATAGATATACACTACCATAGAGGTAGTTAAACTTAATACTATATTTTTGATAAATGTACCCTTATATAGTTTTTTAGAGGTTGTATTCGTCATTGGCGACATAGGAAATCTGCATAGGACATTAGTATATCCATAACTTTAGATTCATAGCTTTATTCCCGGAGAGAGATTTTCTTGGCTGGGATTGGGTTCGTGTCTGAATATTGAATATGTCAAATGGCTATGCAAATAAAATATGTATTTACGAGTATTTGTACAATTTATAATTTAGTATTCTTACATGTGCTCCTAATTGCAGTTTTATTTACTTCAAGCAATAGACTTTCAATTCCCTCCTATTTTTCTTTAATATTATTTACGAACTGATATTGTGTGCAGTGTCCATGTGGATATGTATGTATGTATTTATATATTATTAAGTTATTTATTATTATATGTATTTATTATACTATATTTATTGTCGATGAGTATATATTTAACATGATCCATCTGTGGATTTCGGTTCTTTTGCACGACCTATATCCCTTTTATATTTCTCTATCCTAAGGTTGCCTGGAAGAGATCGCCTTAGCGATAAGGTCGCCTATTGTATTCTGTCATTTATTATTTGTGCACATGTAATAACTATTGTATGCAATAAAGAGTATTTATTATTATTATTATTATTAAAGGCCTAGAGAATGTACAAAGAAAAAAAAATACAAAACTAAATATATTTCAATTATTATGCATTATGCGTTATGCTGTCCGTTGTCCTTTGGAAGTCTACCTCGGAAAAAGAAACTTTACAGACTTTAGTCACATTAAAAAATGGGATAAAACTTGAAAGTTTAGTGGTAAATTACTATAAGGTAAATTACTATACTATAGATAAAAATAAAATGCTGTTCGTTGGTAAGCGTATCAGTTGAGAACGACTGGACCGATTTGGCTAATTTTCTTTTTAAAATGTTCGTAATAGTCCGAATCGGGTTCTTAGGGAAAAAAAATTGGAAAAGTTCCCCGGAAATATGGAAAATTCGGAAAAACTGAAAGTTTTTTTCTATGAGATTTTCGTATGAACTTATTGAAATTATTGTATTAATGAAATTTAAACCGAACAACGTCTGTCGGCTCAGCTAGTTTAAAATGAATATATTCAGTTAAGATAAATAGTGAAGTAATTATACAATGAAGGAGTAGAGCAAGTTTTTAACGTACAATGTAATAAATAGTGACCGACTCAACATTTACCAGATCATTTAACTTGTTAGTCTTCAGTTTATGTTCTAATTTTAGTCTATATAAACATTGACCGGAAATTTTGTTAACCGTTTCAACAACAATGTTACATTAATTAATTCCGACAGTTGTGTGTTCACCTTTTTGAGAATAGTTCACTTTTAGCTAAAATTCAGAGTGAATTGGGAGAACTTGTGTTCTGTGATTGACGCAGAATGTTAAGTAAGAGTGATTATTAAGAATATTCATACGAAATGCTATGTTTTCTTAAGTTTGCATGTACTATTTATAAAAGTATGTATGTATAAAAGTATTTATAATTTATGTACCTACTATTTGTAAAAGATCAGCGGCATTCAGATAAGAAAGTGTGAACAGTAACGAATTGTACAGTATTGTTATTTGCAGATATTTATGGTTTTTAAACAATTTTATTTAAATTGTCTATATAATATTGCTCTTATAAACTCTTATTATCCATGAATTCCAGACATATGCAATCCTTCTGGTATCGCAATTATCTAAAAGCGTAATTACCGTTTGTATAAATAAAGTTTTGATAAAGATTTTTTAAATAAATCTAAAAAAAGATCAAATATTTAAAAAAAAATACTTTTGCTATTGGTCACGTAAAAACACACGCAAAACAAGATTTCCCACAACGCTGACTGCACACGTTTCAGAACGACCATCGATCACATTTGAAAAATAATATACAGATAAAAACACAAATTTCGAACAAAAAAATTAAAACTCGATTCCAAATGTTACAAAATTTACGATTGCATGCGAATATTCTGTTCCTCTTCAATAATCACGCGTCTCTCGTGTACGCGGTCACGCGGCATACTGAGTTGCAAGTTTGCAAGTACACCCGTTGGCAGTTGAGAGCGAAATTGTTTTTTGAAGTTACTGGAGACAGTTCAAAATGAGTATTCAGTAGATAGAATTAGAGTTGATCTCCGATCAGCAAGATTGGTGTTTTTTACTCTCTATAGCACAAACAGGTTGGGCACTAGAAATCAGCAGTCTAGGAATCAGGCTTTTTGAACGATTGTTACGAATAGTCTGCTCAACCTTGAGACACGTACATGCAACCTATGGGAGATCCTGAAGAGATCCGATACGTGGTATGTAGTTGGAAGTTAACGCAGAAGCGATGTACCGTGACGGATCGATAGGCGTGTGGTTGCCTCCGCATGAATGTTTTATAAGTCGACCTATCAGCATACGTATGAAACAAACTTTGCAAAGAATTCCAATAATTTGAACGAGGTACTGAATAAATTACAACCTTTTAATTATTAATTATTATTTAGGCAAGTTTAATGCAAAGGAAATAACAGGCAGGAAATTGATGTACCTATAGGTGTAAACACATTTATATACGCAGTATATATTACAATTGTTAATGATAATAATTATATAAAAACGTATATTTAAAATCTATTTAACAGATTTGGTCAAGGTCTTTGTTTCAGCATTTCAACAGACGTAAGGTCACTGCAGATACGAGTGTCGTAAACTGCAGAGCAATTCAGTCGGATACTCGTAAAGCGTTGATGGAGTTAAAGATTTTTAAGTGGATTAAAAAGCAGTATGTTTAATAACAAAGTTAAAATATGGTTTTCTGATCGTTGTGAGTTAATGCATTTACATGAAATAATTGAGAAATGATTTATTCAAATAAACATTTGACTTGAATCTAAAATTGAATTCAAGTTTTCTGCCTATTTTCTATCTTTACTTAACTTAGAAAGAAATATGTTTTCCGTTAATTTAAAGTAGAAAAAATAACGATCGATAGTTCTGTAGTTTTTGCTTATCAATTATCACGAACAATCTTTTATGCTAATGAAAGACGATCTAAAAGAATTACCTTTCACTTTTCTAAGAAATTTACTAACTGCGATTTTGAGACTGAAACTAAATACGATTGCTGTTATTATTTTTATGAATCGAGTGTTGTCTGTTATGCTTTATTATCAATGATTATGTTTATTAATGGTATGACTATGATTTATTAATGGTATAGCATTTCAACGTTGAATATTAATGCACTTAAGTAAATGAAAAGCGACTTTATATAGAAAAAAAAATAACAATTCGCGTCTGCAATTCTTTGCGTTTGCGTGACGTCAAAAGTCGAATTTGTACAAGTGTTTCTGGTCGTGTTAAAACAAAATGTATTGAATTTGTTACAGTCTAAAACATACTCAGTTTCATCCATACCATTAATAATCCGCTTCACAGATCTGCTTCAGAAAATACATCGCCAAGAAAATGCGCATATTAGTCGAAATAGAACTACAAAATATTTTTATAGCCGAAATAGAATATTAGCCGCATATTAGTAGACATATAGAATTATAGTAAAATATAGATAAGTACAACTATAGAATATTTTTGTGGGCTCAAAGTTGTTTTGTGCCTTGTTTTGTTCGTGGTAAAAACAACATATATATGTTAAAGATTAAAGATAGCTTTCTAATACAGGTGTATAGAGTTATTATCATGATAAGACAATCGATAAGGAATGATTAATTTTATAATAAGGATGTGGTTAGAGTACTATATTCACTTTCGACTCATCGATCGATCATCGCCAGACAACAAGCAGGGTCATTATGGCCGTGTGTCGGCGACTTTAGATAATCACCACCCCATCTCTTCCCGGGGGTGTCATAAAAGGCGACTAAGTGATAACAAAGCCATTACCATAAGTCCATAAGCCCTGAGCAACTACACCACTACCAAAAGAGTGAATACGCCAACCCGTGACAATGTGCTTCGGGAGGCCCATGCCCACGCAGTGGATACTAAAGAGCTGGTTACGGTTATACATTACAAACAAGATGTCTTTTATATATATATATATAGAAAAAAGGCGGCAGACGAGCATAGAGTCCACCTGGTGGTAAGTGGATACTGTCGCCCATAGACATCCGCGATACATACCAACATCAGTCCAAGATGAGAAACGTTGGCACGCTCCCGGATGCGTTGCCTACCTATGCAGATTAACGAATGGATTGGGAGAAAGGGTTGGGAAAATGGGGAGGGATAGAATGGGATGGGAATGGGCTCCGGGAATGGGAATGGGACTAGATGTCTGTTTTAGATTCATACGCCTTCAAACGAATTAAATTGTGTCTAGCGTGAGAAAACTTGTATTGTTGCCGTGAAAGTGTATACGGAAGCGATACATACACAAGGCATACTCGTAACATATTTGTATCCGAAACAAAGTCCTACCATGAATCTTGAAATCTTCGAGTAGACGCTTCCGAAACGCAAGTTTCAGTTTACACATTTGTTAACCGTTTTTAGGTCCATTAGGTGACATAATCCAAATCGTCACATTCGCATAGTATGTGCAACCCGTGCAACTGTTACTTTGGTTAATGATGGAATAACATAAATAATCCCCTTTTTATGATACCCTAGTCTCTCATCAGTTTTACAATTTTTTCATCACCAACACAGAGGTCACGTGTGGAAGACAAATTCCATCATGTCAGAGGCACGTCTAGCGAACTGGTGGAACGTAATTTCAGGCCAGTGGTTTCGCGACAGCACGAAATCCCGTGGGTGGGAGACGGTGAAAAAGTTCATAAATAACACACGAGGTGTTATATTTAACCAATCATGTAGTAAATAGATCTATTCTTGTGGGAATATATTTAATTTGTATTTAAATTTATAGTATGTTTGTTGTGCAGGCGTTGACTTTGCGAAAAGGAAATGAAAATTATTAAAAGTATAGAACGACAGGAAAAAAACAGATTAATGGCTCATTTTACATAAGAAGAGTTTCTCGAACGTCGGTCAAATGCTGGTATAAACAACTGTTATCATCATCTGATCACCGTCAGACAATAGAGGATTGTACAAGGCCAAATATGGTGACAGGCCCTGTTCGAGGCCTATGGTCAACTGTGGGCCTGGGGCGTTTATTCAGTTGTAAAGAGACTGAGGCCCGAGGCTTATATATAGGTTGATGATAACCGATGACATGGTTAGCGGTAATAGTCACGCTGGCATTGCAAGCACTATGGATGGGGGTAGTCACTTACACGCCTTCTACCTCCTCATTTATAAACGGTAAAAAGTTAATTACTTAGTTAATATAATTACTAGTAGTCATAATAGTAGTCATATAATTTGTAGTCATTTTTTATTGATAGCGCGACGCACCCCGCCTTTCGTATTTGTATAACTAAAGGTTGACTGACTGGCAAAGAATGCCACTAGGCATAGTTCGCCTTTTGTACAATGTTTCTTTGTACACTAAAGTTTAAATAAAATATAAAAATATAAATAAAACTGGTTGAGGAATACATCAAAGATATTAATTAATATTCAAAAGCTTGAATTAATATTGAATATTAATTAAATTTGAAGACAGTCTGACTAATTCTGCTATTCACGTTTCTCTTTTGCATTGCAAGCACGATAATTATAGTTTATAATTAACGAAACAATGGAACATAAAGTTACCGTGTGTCAAATCGCCTTGCGGCAAGGTTAATAAACTTATATTATTTTCTTTTACAAAGGTGACTAAGTGCTATCTCTGTAGCATTAGTTAATCGTTCTAACTTGATGTGATCATTATCTAAATCTAACTTCATTTCTATTTATAAATTCTTTATTTTGTATTTTAAATTAAAACATTTGAAGGTAAATTTTCACAATATTTATTTTTTAGTAAACGTAAATAAGAGATGTCAAAAGTATTAGCGGTATTTTTTTTTTTGTATAGAAATAAGCCGGCAAACGAGCAGACAATCCACCTAGTGGTAAATGGATACTGTCGCCCGTAGACATGCGCGATACATGCCAACATGAGTACAAAATGACGAAACGTTGGTACGCCCCCGGATGCCCTATCTACAACATTAAACAGTTCACAGTGGTCCAACACCATACCATCAGCCTATGTCTCTTCACTGCTGGATATCGGCCTGTCCGAAGGCTCGCCACCACACACCATCCTCGGCTCTTCTTACCCAACCACCACCGGAGAATTTCTTTAAGTCGCCGGTCCACTTGGCCGGAGAACTCCTCTACCCCATAGGTTATCGGTCCTGCGGCGAATATAACCTGCCCATTGTCACTTCAACATGCCAATTCTACGAGCTATGTCGCTGTTCTTTGGCGAATGTCTTCATTTCGGACCTTATCCCGCAAAGAAACTCTGAGCATAGCCCTCTTCTATAGCTCGTTGAGTGATCTTGAACTTATGGAACCGTTAGAGGCGACATTTCGGCACCATACGTCATAACCGACAGGACGCACTGATTGAAGACTGTCGTCTTCAAAGCATTGTGGTATAGGCGATGAGAAGAATCGACGCATTTACCCAAATGCTGCCCAGACAAGTTGAATGCTGAACTTGGCAAGGCTGAACTTGATATAGACCTTCCCCAAATCTCGCCAGCACACACGACCCTCGGCTCTTCTTATCCAACCAAACCCGCGAACTTCATGTCATAGGTCCACCTGGTCGAAGGACGCACAGTGCGCTTCCCGCTACGTAGGAACCACTTTACGTTTTTTAGAAATTGTACTCATACCATTGCAATAAATTATGCTGAATCCTAAAACATTCGTGAATGAAATTACAAGGGATTGCATTAATAACGACACACTTCAATCAGACGCATATTCATTCATGTTTATGAAACATGAACCTACTCAACAATCTAGCTTCGAATCAAATAAGAATACGGTTTCACAGGTCAATAGTTAGGTGAAATGAATTTAGAACGCGCCAGACAATTAACGAGCTGAAACAATGGGTGACGTACGTTTGGCCCCAAACCATTATTTTGTTGGTCACTTAACAAAAAGTAGAAGACTTAATAATTTAACTCGACAAGTCTTCTTTCTAGTAACCGTAACCAACTCTTTTTCTTCGTCCAGCACTGGACATGAGACTTCCCTAGCACCCAAGACAATGGTCTTTGTGCATCTTTATGGATCTATGAGCTTAAAACCGCACGCTGGCCAAGTGGGTTGGCGAGTTCACTCTTTTAAAGGTGGTGTACTCTCAGTTACTCAGGGCTTGTGGATTCAGGGGTTATCTCTTAGTCGTTATACTTAATCTCTTAGTCGCCATTTTACAACACCCACGAGAAGAAATGGGTTGATGCTAGTCTAAAACCAGCCGACAACACACGGTCAAAGCTTTATAGCATTGTAGTCGCTAAGATTTGTTTATGTTCTCATAAAAAATAGTTTTACGGAAGATATGCCACGTGCTATTTGATATAGGTTAACAACCGTGACCTGCTACTGCAAGTAGGTCGATCATCACAAAATTGAAAACAATGCAACCTATGACACGGTATTGCTTAGTATTATTAAACATTGAGGCATTAATGATAAATTATGATCCCGAATGGAATAATAAACAAATAGTAACATTTTATACAAATAAATACGAAGCGCAATTTCAGTTAGTGAGAAATTCAGTGGGACAAAACAGAATAGTACAAATAAACCACAAATTATACATTTACAGAACTGCAACGGTATCCTAGAAGTTAGGAAAAGATTAAAGTGAGGTAAAGGTTCAAAATTCCAGCTCAACACAGATTTATAACAAGATTATTTTAAAACACATATTAAAGGTATTTATAATGTCTCATTTACGTTATATTATTATTTACTATAGAATTAGCAGAATATTATAATAATTCAGTTTGAAATCATAGCTTTTCGATATGTTGAGGGTTTTTGCGAAACGAGGTAGACCACATCTCACGGGCCTCATCTGACTCTCGCAAGTTGTCATGAAGAAAAAGCGGATGGCGGTAACAGTGAGATTCAGAACAAATACTGTTCGAAAAAAAATAATGAAATCTAATGGAAACGTTCGTGAGGTTTAATATTATACTCATATGGATGGCTAGGTAGATAGATATACAAGAAATGAAGAAGAAAATGGGACAATAATAGGCAACAATCGAAGTAGTATATTGTATTAATAAAAAATAATTTGAACTAATCTAAAAGATTTTACGAAGGAGACTCTGTTAACTCTGTCTAAAGCAAGTGATGTTAGCGAAGCTACATATATCAACATGTTCGAAGCGTATATTCATGAAATAGTAATGCGGGTCGAGCTCGCATCCCCAATTTCCGTGTATCGTTGCTTAGCGGTCAGCGGGTTAGAGCGAGATGCTTTAACAAGACTATTTACTGCACCTAAAATAAGATGCGACGAAGCGTCATTAGTTCCGTTCAAAAATGGTCTCCAGTTAGAAACAGTAAACACGATTTTAAACGATGATTAAAAAATTATAGAAGTACGAAAAAGAATACATCACAGACAGACTTCTTTTTCACTCGCTTCTTAAAGGATAATATATATTTAAAAATGTAGCATTTTAATGAGAAAATGACAAACAATTAATATTAATCGACCAATTTACGTGAGTAAATTGGTAAATAAAATAAATTTACAGTCACACTATGAACACAAACGACAACACGTTTTGTAACTAGAATAATTTTGCTCTAAACGTCATTACTATTTGTATTATTATTAATAGGATGCCTAAAGGTATAGATTGTCCTATTGCTAATTTTATGTGCAGCAGAGTTATAGGTTGTTGTAGAAATAAAAGAACAATTTAACGTTATGTATATTAGAAAGAAGTCATTCTTGATTCATCTATTCTGATTAACTGAGTAATGAGTATGATCGCAATGAATATTTTATTTAGATCAAATTATAATAATTATGTCAAGAGAATTCCCTAAACTGGGGAATTACTAGAATCTTTGAAGTAATATAAAAGATATAAAGGGGAATAACAAAAAACAGTCGAATCTGTGTAAGATACAAGATATAATTAGTTTTTATTAAATAAATAATAATGCGGGTCGACGTCGCATCCCTAACTTTCGTGGTCTGTTGCTTAGTGGGTCAGCGTTGTTTCGTCTAGAGAGCAAGATGCTTTAACAAGACTATGGGACTATGAGAAGACTGCACCTACGATGAGACGACATGAAGCGTTTTCTTCGGTTTATGTGTTTTTGCAACACACAATCGGAATCAGAGTAAACTACAATGATAAATTATGGATCCTTACACTATGAATAAAATATTTAAAAACAAGTCATGAGGATTGCTAGAAATAAATAAAAACATGAATCACAAAACAACTTAAAACTATCTTAAAGATAACCGACAATAATTCTATCTAATACTCGTTACTTTTTTCTATTCCAGCATGTCGGAATGTTTCAATCAACTGTATCTGAATAAGTATACAAGTTATTTAAGTAAATCTTGTTACAGACCAACAGGAAATCCCCCAAGCTACAGACAATAATCCCGAAGCACTTGCAAATAATAGTGCCACGTAAGCAGAGTGGCTGCGTTCCACTCTCGGTGGAGTTTTATTTAATTCTTAAGGAAATTGTATTCAATTCTTGTATATAAACTACTGAACTTTTATGTCATGTTCATTCGTTTTATTCATAGATTATCTTTACATCATTTAATTTAAATTAAATGATTGAATATTTTTCTTTTTTTTTTATGAACTAAGGCGGTAGACGAGCATACGATCCACCTGGTGGTAAGTGGATACTGTAGACCATGGACATCCGCGATACATGCCAAAATTAGTCCAAAATGACAAGCGTTGGCACGCCCCCGGGTGCGCTGCCTAACTTTGGAGATATAGGAATGGATTTGGAGAAAGGGTTGGGGAAATGGGATGGGAATGGGCTCTAGCAAATCTCACTCATTACCGAAACACGTACGTACGTACATTTGGGGAAATAAGATAAAGTGGGAAATGCAGTACACTTCAAGGTGGTCTGCTGTGAGAGTTGGGTATCGTGGCGTCGAGTGCGCTCAGAGCGGCTGTTGGATTATTATCATCACTAATATGATCATAAGATTTATTTTTGTGTCCGAAACGAATCCGATCATATGCCAAATATGCGTTTTGATAAAAGAAATGTCAAATATGCGTTTTGATAAAAGAAATGTCAAATATGTGTTTTGATAAAAGAAATGTCAAATATGCGTTTTGATAAAGGAAATGTCAAATATGCGTTTTGATAAAGGAAGTGTCAAATATGCGTTTTGATAAAGGAAATGTCAAATATGCGTTTTGATAAAGGAAATGTCAAATATGCGTTTTGATAAAGGAAATGTCAAATATGCGTTTTGAGGAAATGCCAAATATGCGTTTTGATTCAGGATTTATACTCATCGAATTTTTAAGTCATTTTATTTACAACTTCATACGTCAGACTCGCGTCGGCGACCTTTATTTGTCCTTTATGTATAATTAAGAAAATGACGTTAAATCTGCTGTTTATTATCAATATTATCATAAAATGACAGTTTTAGTTTAAACGTCGTAATGAACAATGTTGTAAATATTCTCTTCGGATAGTTAAACTGTTCGCTAGTAAACACTGTTTGGAAAACAAATATGTACACAATGATTACATTATCTTTATTTACTGTACTTTCTCATATATAATTTTCAATAGTTGATAATTTTTATTTGCTAAGGGATAAGAGATACAGTACAAATGGATTACAATTTGTTGTGTTGATTCAACAAAAAAAAAACC
The DNA here is from genome assembly GCA_914767545.1 of Sesia apiformis. Taxonomy (NCBI): domain Eukaryota; kingdom Metazoa; phylum Arthropoda; class Insecta; order Lepidoptera; family Sesiidae; genus Sesia; species Sesia apiformis. The sequence goes on along the minus strand of OU611949.1, from coordinate 21,431,908 downwards.
GTGTAAATATTGAATTTAAAAAGGTCAAGGGTTAAACTCAGTTAAAATAATATTAAAGTACATTGAATGTTTGATGAATTGGAATACAGCATAATAGTGAACGAGAAGCAATGTATTTACATATTTAAAGGCATTGTTGCAGCAAGAATAATGTTAAATGGCCCCCTGTGTATTCAAAATTTCCTCAATCTTCCTAGAAGTTATTTTGTCTGTTCGTTTTGTATAGACCTGAAAAAACCTCATAAAAGATTGTGTCAACATCTATATTTAACATAATAGCGGGCATTTACGCTTCTCTTAATTCGCAAATATTTTTGAATCTTTAACAATAAACACATCAAGTAACAAAAACAAAGTTTCATAAACTGTACTACCATATTCAGAAAACGATAGCTATGTACACGCGATACCTTTAAAGCAAGAAATGCAGACAAAAAAAAATATCGGTCTTTGTGAACTAAAAATAGTGACGAATGACGAGCAATTCAAGCGTTCTCAGTTCATTGGCCCGCTTGGCTTATCTTTGAACTTTAAAATGAAGAAGTTTAACGCGTTTCTGGACATAATTTCCTAAATATTTCCAAGTTTCTACTAAATGAACGTACCACCATCGGCTTTTTAAACTTTTGTTGTACTTTCCGCGTTATGCAGATTCGTGTGAAAGGATTTTTCATTATTTTTTTTCTTAACCTGAAATTGCATTCCACTGTGGGACAAGGGCCTGCCTTCGCTTATGCCAGATCGTCCTGTTTGGAGCTGTATGTAGCCAAGTTTTGCTGTGAATATAGGTTGTCCCGCCATCTTCGTGATCTGCATCTGTACCTAACTTTTAATATATTCATGATTGCCTTGGAAGAGAGACAAACTGGAGATAAAAAAACTGATAATAAAAACTGGTAATATCTATAGTAATAAAAAACTAAGGAACAACTGCCATATCTAATAAATGCTAAAAACAGCGAAAGATATCAACTGTCAATGCGTTCTTTAGCGAACTAAATCTAAAGTTTTGCCAATTTTACACCCATTTAAACATGCTCTCCACTCCGAATGTTTCTCAAAGTTCGTCAATATTTGTTTCTTAACGTTGAGCAACGTTATAAATGTTTCGATAAAAATGTATAATGTTTCGGCAACATTTATAAATGTTTGTAGTAAAATGTCGAGATGTTTGCGTACACATGTCTCTTCCCTGCTGGATACAGACCTCTCCCAAGGCTCGCCACCACATACGGTCTACCTTTCTTCTCATCCAGCAAACCGGTAAACTCCTTCAAGTCGTCACCTGCCCGGAGGAGGTACAACGCTGCGCTTCCCGGCAAGTCTTCTCCATTAGAGGACTCATCTGACTATCGTTTGTTGGTCCTGTGACAGATATGGCTTAACCAATTACCACTTCTCTTACTTATTCTGTAAGCTACGTTGATTACTTTTGTTCTTTGCCGAATCGCTGGCTTTCAGATATTACATCTTATATCTAAGTTATGGTTATAACTTTCGAAATACAATGGAGTTCGTTGACATTAAAATCTGTTTCTCAGGTAACCGGGTGAACCTAAGCTGTATACCGTGTTTTCGCTGACTCATATTTGGCAACAACACATAAATTCTTGATGCAAGAACTTCGCAGATAAACTTTTGCCAGAAAACGATTCGCGATTGTCTCCTAATGATTTTCCGATATTCTTGAACGGTTAGCAGAAAACTGAAAATTTTCCTCATTTACTTAGCTACTAGTTTATTTTGCCAGAAAAAAATATATTGTCTGACTTTCTTTACTTACGATTTAAAACTCTGAATTTAAATCTCCTCGCGGGCGCATCAAGCGCTCCGCTCACACGATTTCGATGCCATCAGCCCATTTGGAAACTGGAGAATTGATTATACTTATATTTGCAAATCGGTTTCATTCACAACGCAACCTCTGATATTAACATTTATTAAGCTGTTCCAATCCTTGGGGCACGACATACAAAACAAATGCATATGAAATTTGATCGCCATTGGCGACTTCAATCAGCTAGTTCTCGTTTTCTCTAGAGGCAGTCAAGTACACACTGTATTTATTTTAATTTTACATGGGGCTATGTTTACAAACCACATTCATAATTTATTAAATAATTAATATGAAACATAACATTGTCAGTTTCTGGCATGGGGCAGACGGCTCTTGCGCACGCGCTGCGAACGAGGAAAGCATGATAATTCCATCACTCATACACTTGGCACATACGTGCGTCTGGCTGCCCGCCTTGATGATGCACGAATGCACGTTGTAGTGCAAATAGGAAATTCGGATTTTTTGAAAAAAATTTAGATCTATAAAATTCGAGCTGTCTCTACCTCCCGACTAATATAGCAAACTAAATTACCTATGACAGCCATTGTTCACCATATATTGAAACTATTTTGATATTTCCATGTAGTGCTCAATGACGATAAATAGGACACGAGCGAAAGATAAATTAAATCAATAATTCATTTTTAAAAGGCCTCCTAAAATATAGAATAAAATAAAAAAGGTAAATGAGGGGGCGAGTGCACGCTGCAATCCAACAGCCGCTCTGAGCGCACTCGACGCCACGATACCCAACTCTCACAGCAGACCACCTTGAAGTGTACTGCATTTCCCACTTTATCTTATTTCCCCAAATGTACGTACGTACGTGTTTCGGTAGTGAGTGAGATGTGCCAGAGTCCATTCCCATCCTATCCCTCCCCATTTCCCCAACCCTTTCTCCAAATGCATTTCTATATCCAAAGGTAGGCAGCGCATCCGGGGGCGTGCCAACGTTCGTCATTTTGGACTAATGTTGGCATGTATCACGGATGTCTATGGGCTACAGTATCCACTTACCATCAGGTGGACTGTATGCTCGTCTACCACCTTCGTTCATAAAAAAAAAAAAAAAAAACTAAACATACGTTTTTAAGACCCTTACATACAAACATTATGACTTCCAAAAATACAAATTATAAATCAAATAAGATTATCTACTAATGAGATTATAATAACATGACGATGTTTAAAAACACGCGTCAATACATAATTAGATTAAACAGATAATTTCAAAAAGATCATTGTTATCAAACTACTAAGCAACATGGTATTTCTTGTTGACATTCCGAGCGTTCTTAATCGTCGGGGCGTATCGTGTAATCTGTTTAGTAATGTTAAACGAAGTTGATTAATAAGTTTCTGGAGTCGGATACTTTACATTAAATTATAGGAATGCATTCTATTTCATTCGAATCTCAAATTCAGTGGTAGCCAGTGCCAAAAGAATAAAAAAAAAAACTGTCATCAATATTTTTTTACCTTGTTTACATTTGGCAGGAATTTTATTAGTGTGCAAAATGGTGAAAATCGAAATTCGTGCGGTTATCAAAATGTTATTCAAGATGTATTAGATTAGAAGGTGATTACGTAGAAAAATAAATACAATTTAGATATAAGTTTCCTAAAGTTTCAATACTTTACCAAAAATATATTGATCAATCTAGTATTAAATGCGATTTCTGTTACAGTAATACAATTATCGAAGAAATGAATATGACGGCGACAAGGTATTTGTGCGAACACGTTGGAATTCGACTTTCCGAGAACTAACGTTGTTTGCTTAGGTGTTTTTGAAATTACGCCTAATAATTATAAGCGGGCTATGTTATAGCCCCCTTAATTATTAAATTACAGATTTTTTTTGTCACAATAAAGAGTTTAAACAATTGTTAAATACAAATAGCTTTATGAGTAAAGGATTGCGGTGGTTAGGAACACGTGGAGAATGACAGGAGAGGTATACGCGAATGTTGACTATTAAAACAATAAATCAGATGGCACGCGTGGACACAAAATAATCAACTGTGTATGGGCAAGCGGCTACCACAAGCCTTGAAGAACTAGAGCACCTCCAAAGGAGTGGACTCGCCAACCCGCTTGGTTAGCGTGGCGTTTTAAGGCCATACCTCCCTCGTGCACAAGATTATGTGTGTGTTCAACAGTGGACAATAACAGGGCTGGCCCATACCATAGCATGGGCATGCGCAATTCATTAAAATTTAGCTATTCTTGGTATGTTTTATAAAATAGAAAATGTAATACATTAATAACACTAATAAAACAGGGTTGCGTCTATACTTGGAGTTAATTTATAAAAAAATACTGGGTCTCTTTAGAAGCCACAGAATCGAAAACAGTAGTTTTAAAATTTTTCTCTGTATGTCTGTTTGAGCATCACGTAAAATTTAATGCACGGATTTTGATCGGGTTTTTACTAATATGTATAGCGTAGCTAAGTATCCTAAAGGAAAACTGTTGTATATGTCATCTTCATATGACACAAGGAAGTTGAGTTATAGAGGATAATAAATAATTGACTTTTAATAGAACTACTCAAAAACTACTGGATGGATTTTCATCCGTGAATTGCACGGACATTTCACGGATGAAACACAGCTGCTTAGCCCACGCGAGCGAAGTCGCAGGCAGAAGCTAGTGTTATATAAAAGAAAATAAAAGTACGTGTATATAATCTTTAAATTGTGATTTGTTTTTAACTGTCATAAGCGGGACTACCGAACGATTTCGGTCCATCTATGAAGTGGCTGCTAGTCGAAATATAAACCGCAATTATTTTTGCAATCTACATAAACATCTAGACCCGATAAATGTACTCGAATTTCCTAAAATTGGTATCATTTGGTAGTGATGTCAGTTTTTTAAACATACCCGAGTTGTATCTCTGGTATTGGAAAAGTTAAGCAAAATATAACGAGACACCCGTTTTCATTTATTTCATTACACTTTGAATCTGAAATCGACACTGGGTGACGACATTGACCCAAGAGGCTGTGCCCTGGCCGACAGCCAGCTTTGTTATCGATTGCACCGCAACTCATGACCTAAAGTCAAACTTTGATCTAAATTTAAGGAAGATATTTTTATCATGTTCTCAAATTAAATGGTTTTCATTTAGAAATACAGGATCCAGAGTGGCTAGAAAAATTTATAGCAGTAAAAGATTATGAAGAATTATTGATGGCCGTGTGGTGTCGGTCGACTTTGGCGTACCAGCACCCGATCTCTTCGCGTGGGTGTCTTAAAAGGCGACTAAGCTATCACGAGCTCTAAGGAACTACACCGCCTCTAAAAGATTGGACTCGCCAACCCGCTTGGCCAGTGTGGCGTTTTAAAGCCATATATTCTTCATGTACAAGACAATGTACAATGGGGAGGCCCACGTCCAGCAGTGGACACTAAACGGGCTGGTTATGGTGCGGTTTTCACGTCACACTGCGGTGGTTTCTAAGAAGTCTTCAGGATGGTAAGATAGATGGTCCTTCTAAGGGTAAGGTATGAAATGCATTCCGTTTTCCTCATACAATGGAATTAGGGAAGCGGGGTAGTGGGGTTTGGAATTTAATAATAATGAGCCTTATTGTTCAGTATTCCCCTCATTTTCCTTATCTACAAAGGTTCGCCAAAGAATGAAAGTCATGGCCGATATAGTTCATGGAAACAGCATGGCGACGTGGCAACGTCAGATCTGCCACAGGAGCGACATCTGATGGTGTAGACCAGTCCTTGAATGGAGACCATAACCAGAAACCGCAGCTTAATATGCTGGCCAGGTGTATTAACGACATGAAGAGGTTCATCGGTAATGGCTGAATGGAAAGAGCCAAAGATCAGGTGTGGTGGCGAGCCTTAGAAGAGGACTATATTAAATAGTGGAGACAGGCGGAGAAACATGGTATTCCATTCTTAACAAAGCATTTTCCAACCGTTTTCGATAGGTAGGACATGAAATTGTCATTTTTGACTGGTCTATGGTGACGATAGTAACCGATTACCTTCCCACGGGCTGATCTCATTTGCGGCATTCATTCGTTAATTAACAGACATTTTGAATCATACATTCTAATTCCTAATCCAATATAATCTCATTGCTCTGCCGTGAATAAGAACTTTTATCACATAGACGAAGACGATGTCTTTTTGCAAACACACCTAGTGTGTTGTGTTGTAATAGCCCAGGTTTTAAGGCATATTTAGCCTGTGTAGCTGATGAATGCTATGCACCATTAGTAATTAATGAGCTAATAACTGCGAATGAAAGTGCTAACTTTCACGCAGGAAGATACAGTCGACACTTACCCGAGAGTTACGTGTTTTAGTCTACATCGTAATTAAATGGAAAGCCATCTTTGTATGCTGTGACTTGACTTCTCAGGGGTTTAATACACGCGTCACTTTAAGCAGGATAACCAAAATTGTGCTGTGCTACTCCCGTATCACGGCATACGTAATAATGATTTTACTGGTAATTCTGCGTCCAGCTATAATTAATTCCTGACGGGACTTCTGAGGCTTCGAATATCTTTGGCACTTCCAATTGAAATCGCAATTATATTCTAATTGAAAAAACTGGACCACCCACCCGTACCATGTAGTTTTAGCATTTTCGGAGGTGTTCTCACCAGTAGCTACGCAGGTAAGATGGCATTGCTACAAGTAATACAGGATCAAATAATTGATGCCATTCTTGCAATTTTGTCTGTCAGTACTCATTTTTTTATAGAAAGTAGGTGGCAGACGAGCAGACAGTCCATTTGGTGGTAAGCGAATGCTGTCGGTCATTGACGTCTGCGATTTACGCCAACATCGGTCAAGAAAGAACGAAGACGCGTCCCTGAATGCACCGTGTACCTACCTTTGGAAATTTGGGTGTGAATTTGGAATGTCGTGTGAATTTGTACCTTTGAAATTTGGAAGGGTTGGGAAATAGGGAATATAATGGCCATTATAAAAACAATTATTAAAAACATCCACTAGAATCTATTCGCAAGTTATGTCTCAAAATTAATATAGCGTATCCTACCGTAACCTCCTTAGCCTTTTTGAATAGATGTTATAGTTGAAAAGATGTTTGAATAGATAAAAACGTGACAACGAGGTTTTTCATCTGTTTGTTTAGTTGCTTCAAAGTACCCATCAAAGTACCCAATTCAATAATTAAGCCCAAAATATTCTATCTTTCGATAAACCTTGCTTAACTTTAACAAATACAAATACACACACATACACATACACACCCTCACACTGGGTACACAGAAACGGACATACGAATGCAAACATAAATCAACACGCTTTATTAATGGAGAATCACCCTTCACTTGCCCACAATCTATTAAACACTGTATTTAATGTCAGTCTAATCTGTATTGGCCATTAGCACTAGCAACATAATTGTTAAACAAGTTACATAAAAGGCTGTAGGCAAATCATACAGATAAAAATAAAAAATAAATAAACAAAAAAAATATTTCCGTAATTTTACTTCCACGAAGTTTTCAAATAATTATAATAATGCAGTAACTTTCGTTCATTTTGAGTACTATAATTTTCACTTTCAATGTACGTGCTCTTGCGGAAACCGTCCGTTATACAAAATTAAATTATTTTGAAGTCATTATAACACTGACAATCATTCTATTCATACTCGCGAATCATTGATCAGCAGATGCGCGGACGCGATCAACTTTCACTTTTATCCTGAAGCAAACGATTGAAATTATTGTGGAATAGTATATTGTATAATAATAAAATCAATTGTACTGAATCACGAATTGAGATATCGATTACAAATATTAGGTACAGTTTTTGGGTTGTTAACTTTAAATCGATTTAGAATTTTACATCATTTCATTCACGCGGATGCGTAAGTTTTCATTTGCACGAGCGCTAAAAAAACCGCGCGTTGGTCTCAATATTTTCAGTATAGGAGTTAGGCGGTGCTCCCGCGCACTGTTTCAGCGTTCATACGATCAAAGTCTAAAGGTGAAGTGTACATTTTCATGTTTTTTATGGCATAGGTAGCAAAGACAAATCTGAAGGTAAGAGGCTTACCACTGCACACCCAATGTAAGTACTGTAACGTTTGTAGTTCCAAAAGGCAATTGAAATAGTAAATTTGCTGAACTCTGGCTTTCATTCTAATATAACTTCAGATGTACCCATCAGATATTACCATATCTGAATCTTACTAGTAATTGTTCAATTTTATTTATAGAAAGAATCATGGTGCAGTCAGCAACGGATTGACACCTATGGGTAATTTAATGTGGTAGAAATAAGGACTATGGACAAAATGGCTATAGGCACACATATTGGCGTTTTAATTGTTATGTAAACGAGTTACTCTCGATTTATTATTTATTTATTATAGCCGATATTTCGATCCAGTTACATGAGCCGTGGTCGCGGCGAGTCCACGGCTGAGGCGGGTGAAGGTGTCGTTGCTATTGACAGACAAATCTGTCTACCCTCCGTCGTGTTCGTTTATGAAATTATGATTCACCCGCTCACACTGAACTTGTTTTTGTTGATTAAGTTCCTTGCACACTATACTGCGTCGCGTTGCACAAAAGTTGAAGATTAATTAAAGACTGTACACAACACACAACAACACTTTCTAAATCAGGTGAATTTTGTCTAATTTATTACTAAATCATAAAATTAGATTTGATTTTGAAAGACCTTCCATAAATCTAGTTCGCTGGTTCATATCCGGCTCGAAGGACCACACGTACAGATAGGGACTACGTTCGTGGCGGTCGGGGAATGAGTTAGACACGAGGCATGCACCCCCGCACTTCCTCGCTTCTCCACTTGTGGCGCCCACGACGCGCTAGTACCGGTCGCGCAGTGCTCCCACTATCGTTCATGTCGATATTTGTCGAACATGAAGTAAAATCAAAAGGATTGTTCGATAACATAAGGTACATGCATGCAGATATATCCTTCAAACATTTACTAGATTTGAGTTTAGATGCAATTTCTCAAGTAAATACAAATGACTGGGAAGTTATTTGAGACATGTTATATATGTTGAAGAACAATATTGGAAGAATGACGGATTAATGGAAAACACAATAGACAAACTTATCATAGAATTGGGAGGCGGTGATAGTGAGGACGAAAGTAGTGAAAATTTTGATAGCTCCAGTTCTGATTCAGACGCCGATTAATAATATTAATATTACAATGTAACTTTAAATATTAATAAAAATATTTTTTTTATTTATATTGTTTTGATTTACTATCGATTTTATCGATATGTTAACCTGGACGAGCGTGGCGCACTAGCCGCATTCCTTGCGCGCGCCACGTACGCAGTCCCCAACTGAATTGAAACACATGCATGAACTAATGGTGGATGGAAATTTATTAAGATTAATTGTACTGACAAATTATCGCATTGACTATAAGAATGGAAAAGAGGCGAATAGTGTAGCCACACCAATAAATTTTGTAACTAATTAATCGTTCAGAAACAAAACCTTAAATTTTTTGGAATAAAGTAAATACATATTTTTATTTTCGTGCTGTCACGGAACACATAAAACTAGCCATAATTTTCAATGTCCGTCCATAGATCAACCATTTACACGAAATCCATTTCTCTTCCATTATTCTCTACATCCGCAAGTAAGTCTAGATAGGGTATAGTACTAGATAGGGTATAGTACTTTACAGTACAATACGACACTCCCGCATTTCTCTACAATTTATTACAACTTACTCATCATATTGAGAGCAGTTACATTTAACTATGTTATTTATTTGGCAGCGACTAAAATACTAGATCGTAAAAGGCATTTCCCACTTATATATATGCGTAAAAGACTTAATCGAGTATCGTTTACGGAAACAATAAAACAAAATACAATTGCCTCCATAAAATTACCTATTAAACTGAGCCATTAGGTTTATTCGCATTGAAATGGAACAAAGAATCATTGAATGATTAAGTCGGGTGGACTGGTGCCTTAAAGGTGGTTGGACAAGAAGAGCGGAAGATCGTGTGGGGCAACAAGCCAAGGGAGAGATAATCAGCAGTAGAGATGGTATAGTACATTACAAATTAATGAATAGCTCGTAAGCCTTTACGTATACTGCGAACGAGAACAGTAAATAGCAAAACAATTGTATAGCAATTAAACAACTTTGAACGGTTTAAATGGTGTATATTTGACATTATTTATATCCCGACGTTTCGAACACTTTGCAGTGGACGTGGTCACGGGGTGACTAATTGATTTTATTTGTCACTTGAGTTATTAAGAAATTATTTGGACTACCGTCTGAAATATTTTTTTCTGAACTACCGTCTGGATTGTCTGGTCTGTTCTCTATGCACGCAGTATTCACTCACGGTGTTTAATTGCTATGTATAGTAATCGCGAAAACCTAAGAAAAACAATTGTAATTTACGAGTATTACAAATATTCTCAGATAGAGAGCAGCGAGGAAGCCCTCCGGACAGATGATTCCACGACATGAAAAGAATGTTACCTGTGGTGACTGCGTGACGAGAGCGGAAAGATATGTGGAAAGCCTCGGAAGAAGCCTATCCTGGGGTACAGAGATGATATGGTTTACATAATATCTATTATAGAAATATGGCTTTATGAATGTGTGACTTGCTAATTCTTAAAATTAACCTGTTAATCAATTAAAATTAACTAATACAGCATGTCGTGCGTGGGCCGGGCCGGCTATATAAAAGCACCACACCATCTCCTCCCGTGAGTGTGGTAAAAGGCGACTAAGGTATAACAAACCTGTTAATCAATTAAAATTAACTAGTACAGCATGTCGTGCGTGGGCCGGGCCGGCTATATAAAAGCACCACACCATCTCCTCCCGTGAGTGTGGTAAAAGGCGACTAAGGTATAACAAACCTGTTAATCAATTAAAATTAACTAGTACAGAATGTCGTGCGTGGGCCGGGCCGGCTATATAAAAGCACCACACCATCTCCTCCCGTGAGTGTCGTAAAAGGCGACTAAGAGATAACAAAGCGACTGCCACAAGCGCTGAGGAACTACACCACTTCTAAGAGTGGACTCGCCAAACCGCTTTTGCTAGAGTGGCGTTTTAAGGCCAAGCATCGCTCGTGTACAAGACAATGTACATGACGAGGCCCACGTAAAGCAGTGGATACTGAAAGATCTGGTAACAGTTGCAGCTTGCAGTAAAACATGCAAAACCAATTCTGAAGGCTGGATGCGTAACTAACGAGTTGTGACGGACGCAACTGAACATTTTACTCGAATAAAGTCAATAGCTGCCCTTACCCTGTGCATCAAGGCCTTTACGTTTTTTGCTATAAAGCGATGCCCACAGTATTGTCACCGGTTAACTTCTCATCTAAATGCTGTTCAGAAGGCTTAAGTGTGTGAAACCTCTCAGATTAGATACGCGACAAAAACTCTAAAACCGTAACTAAGATTTACTGGCTCCTTACTATCGTTTCACTTTCGGCGTAGAAACGTGGGTGACAGAGCAGTAAAGTACTTACAAAGGAGATTAGCTTTGCCAAGTGTATCGCTTTCCCCGGCTGGTTGTAAATTATAGGAATCGTATATTAACATAACGGGGTTATTTATGTTTGTGTACAAGACGCAGCACAGATTGACGCCTGTCACCTTTATAGCGTTAATAATACAATTTTATAGCCTACTTTTATTACGACTATAACTTTATTAATTAAGTACCCCAGCGTCACACCTTCAACGGCAACTGCTGAAGCTAAGTTCGTACTTTCACTTGTATTCTTAACATTCAGCTGGTATATTTTTTTTTTCATAAATCCCCACGACACTACCAAGTCGCACTACCAGCAGTGTCGTTGGGGATTTTTTTTTCCCTTCTGCACTACTCACTAGTACCGGAAGTGTTCTGGGGAACTTCTTTTCCTTTCTGCACTAATGACCAGTAGTCTCGTGGGTAAATTGGGTGAAAACTACTTAAATGTCACTCTTATATGGAGCACAATTGGCATTAGTGTATAGATTTTATTTAAATCTATAACATAATGAAAATGATGACTATTGATGACAAAAAGAATCTATAAAAAGAAATGTATGACTGACTGACTGACTAGTTCATCATCGCAGAGCTGAAACCGCCGAAGCTAGACACGTGAAATTTGCACAGTAGATGGGTTTTATGAAATAGGTATCCCACTAAGGAAGGATTTTTAGAATTTTTTCCTGGGCTAGCCGGGCAAAACGGGAAGACTTGTCTGTATCTCAAGAACTATATAAGTTAGAGACTAAACACTCGTCTAAAAATAACTAAACACGTGTATCACAGGGTTTTTGATATTTGACATACGACTTAGATTTTTTTTCAGGGGAGTCCATAGAATACTTTTAAGTACTTTAAATTCAGGGTACTTTTATAACAAAATCCACGCGGGCGAAGCCGCGAGTAAAAGGCTAGTTTAAAATAGGTTCTAAGACTGTCCCTTTCAAGGACACAAACTATGTAGTAACAACGGTATAATATTACAGGATTAACTCATTTTTGAGTGTATTTGAGTGGAGTACAACGTTAAACGGCAAGTTGGGAGACATTGGAGTGCGGTAAATAATTGTACGGGATAGGAGTTACTGGCACATTACAGACATAGACAGATCAGCTACATCTTTGTACCTGTATCTTTGTAACTGTTTCTAAGGCCATGATTACACTTGCGTTGCAAACTGTATACAGCATATGTAAAATACCCTGCTATTATCTGTAACTCGGCTATACTGTGGACACGAGTTGGATATGTTGCAGTACAATGGCGAAATTTAGAAAGAAAGAAAATATATTTATTCGTTAGCACAACACTACAATTAAGTATGAACAGTGATACAAATCTATATATATTATATATATAAAACAAAGTCGGGTTAGTTACACCATTTATAACTCAAGAACGGCTGGACCGATTTTAATGATCTCTGATTTGTTGGATTCGTCTACGCCCCGAATTGCAGAATAACTATTAAAATATCTAAAAAAAATAAGAAAATTAATCTAGAAATATATTGAAATAAATAGAAAAAAATAGGGTAAGTGCCATCTGTTGGGCAGCCACAGCAACGCGTGGCCGGGCACAGCTAGTAAGTATATAAAATATCTAAATATATTGTGTCGCGACAACAAAATGGAACTGGCTCAGCAAACGCCGCAGATACACAGCACCGATATTCTGCCAGCATCTAACTACATATATACATACGCTTACGGACAGCCTTAAATAAAAATTAAATATACTTAAATTAGGTAGTAATTCTTCAGTGATTTTGCAAAGTCACACATACAAGCAATTGCTGTAGTTCTTATATCGTACGGACAAAGCCCTGCATGTCTGTGTGCTCAGCTTCCCATACTCTACTTGACCCTGCAGATCAGGCGTAAATGGCTTATTACCTAATAGTAAATGGCACACTGCCAGATGGTCTGGCACTCAAGTAGAATGTAGGGAGCGGGCAGGCATTCCACTCTGCTCACGAGCCCTTCAACCAGTGGACGGTAAAAATGCTGGGTTCGGTTACTAAAATAGAATAGAAACCGAGTGGGTATGGTCTGAAGTTCAAATTCACGGTCTATAGAATAGACTAGAATATAACCCCCCCCCCCCCCCCCCCCAAGCCCTAACACTAGAATTCCCTGTGATATAGGTATAGGTACATAAGATCCATGCAGTATTTTATTGTGATAATAAAACAGCCATAACCATAGTGAAGTACGCAAACTAAATTCAAAACGATGAATTGATATAGTACAATAACTGAAACTATTACTATTAATTCAATTCTCACTTTCCCCGTACCGGGCACCAGCTGGGATATTTATCGTGCGGTTGATGCGTTACTATCGGTAGCCTATGACTAATTGTATTATAGCGAAAAATTGGAAAAAAAAAAAATGTGGCGATAAACTCAATATTCGCAGGTGTTCGATATTACAATATTTGGTCGAGTAAATCAGAATAAAAATCAACCGAAGTAACAAAACACAAATCGTCTAAAACAACAAAATATTCGTAGCCGAGACCCGTGGATTGAATAATAGAATGCAAAATAATTTTAATAGATAATTATGATATTGTAATAGTTTTACTTATTCAATGGGGTATAACTTATACAAGTTCCCGAATGGGGACTATGCAACTGTAGTAGAAGCGCAGCCCAGACAGTGGAAAACCAGCTTGTGCTATGATAGTTGCTCTAAAGTATCTCGAATGGTTTTCACTTGACATATCTCTAGCACAAATACGTATACTAGCACAAATACTAGCAGATTGTATTTCGTTTTAATCTACCTTTTTTATTTTTGAGGGTTCCGTCGGTTTGTCCAACTATGCCAGCCTCATCAACCAATCTGAGGGCACGAATAACAAATTTATATAGTTTCACTGCTTATTCAGTCAATGGCTGACTGAAAATTACATTAACTTCCCCGATGCAATAAACATTTTGCGACAAGAACCTATCTCGAGTCTCCTTTACGTGACTACACTCCGCAATCAGGTGTAAGAAATCCTCCGTTGTGTTATAAAAACTGCACAATGGGGTAGACTTCTTACCTAACATGTGATAAAAAATTTTAAGGGGCACATGGCCAGACCGCAATCTTGTTGCACAAGTCCCCGGTGAGGCTGGCACAGTTAAACAATGGAACTCGGGGAGCAGTATCTTGTGCAGTCCTATACCTAATACCCATCGTCACAGAACTAATTTGAAAATGGTTTCTCCATTTATTTCTACAAATCTTTCTCACTATTTAAAATAAGTTCCGTAACAGAGGGTTTATATGTAATGCGTACACCATTAACTACAGCCTCTTTAGCTAAGCGATCTGCCCTTTCCTTTCCCGCTACACTTGTGTTACACCACTACAGCTGTAGTGGATACCCCACCTACAACTGTGCAAAATACATGTCTGGAGTGAATCGTGTTAATTAATTTAAGGATTTCATAAGTTGTGGGCATACCTCGGCTTCCCGAGACACACCGAGCTAGATGTCTAAGAGCACTCCTCGAATCCGACACTATGACGACTGTAAATGAAACGCCATTAATGAACATAAAATCGTTTATCAAGTAAATATATCGAACAGTTCTCACCCAAAGCTCTGGTACAAATAGTAGAAGTCTAGACTTCACTGTAGACTATCAGCTTCAGTCCTTTAAAGATGGTTGTTAAATATTTCGAACGGTTCTCACTCGAAATTTTAACACTCTAGCACGAATACAATAGTAGTATCTCCGCTAAGACTAGACAGTTGAACGACCGATTGCGTCAACCTCATGGTTAATACCTTTACGTACTTAGCAACAGACTGGCGAACTTTCGTGGCTGCGTTGTTAACATTAATATCATATGGCATTTCAGGCCAGACCAGAGAAATATAAGTCCACCTTTCAAATTGTACTCTACTTGGCAGCATAATTTGTAATAGACCGAGATGGTAAAACAAAATTTGACTGAGGGGAGTTCGAGAAGTGTTTAATAAAATGGTGTATTGTGCGTTTTATAGTTTAATAGTGATAGTTTATTAAACTTCAAAGTATTTTTTGTGCGTAATGTTTCTGATTATCAAATAGAAGTTTAATAAAACTGCGTTTTTCGCGCGCTCCCAAGAAGTCCTATTCTGCTATCAGTAAACCTACTATCACTTTACTGGGTGACTCCCGACTTACTTCGACGGTTCTGTACATTGACAGGATACGTTTTTAAAAATGTTTATTACGAAGAAAACTTGATACTGGTAGAATATGTTAATTGCACCATAGCCATTTATAAAAAAAACTGGCATAACGTTGACATGTATATATAGGTATATATACTATAGCACCAGCCTACGTCTCTCCACTGTTGGATATAAACCTCTCCTATAAGGGATGTTGAGTAATCACCACGCTCGGCAGGTGGGGTGATGATCGCAGTGCCTAGGACTTTTGCACCAGAAACGCTATTGCTCGTCACTGGTGTTTTGATAGTTGAAACATAAGTTTTTATGTAAAGAACGTGGCGATAAACAGAGTCCATCTGGTGGTAAGTGGATAACCTAAATAACCACGAATTCCTATTCGTGGTTATTTAGAAAGGTGTATGCCATAAAGTGAGCTCGAGTTATAAGCTGTGATAAATTGTGAAAATAGGATTTACTGACACCATTACAGTCCAAACTAAGCACCTAGATCTCTGCTAAGTGTGACACAAGTCGTTTCATTAAACCATATCTGACTAAGTACGAGCTGTCAAGTGCTGGTCGGCCGTGGCATTTAAGTAAAAAAGTCAACGATGTAAATAAACTGGATTTATTGAGCACGGTATGTCGAAATGTAATTTTGGTTAGATATCGTTAGGAAGGAAGAAAACGATAATAAGATTTTAATTAACTAATTTATTATTGCACCATGTGCGACCAGCCCTTGTCTCGTGTACGAGGGATGTAAGGCCTTAAAACACCACGGTGGCCAAGCGAAGCCAAGCGAAGGGTTGGCGAGTCTACTCTTTTAAAGGTGGTGTAGTTCCTCAGCGCTTATGGTAGTCGCTTTGTGATCCCTTAGTGGCCGCGACACGGCACCCACGGGAAAAGACCATTATATGTGTAGGTAGAATAAACTATTTATTGCAAATCTTTCAATACCACTACTATTTGAGTAGGAGGTCGTATAGGGACTAGTTTAGTATTTTTTTTTTTATAGAGAAGAGGGCGGACGAGCAAGCGGTCTCACATGATGGTAAGTGTTACCGCCGCCCATGGACACCTGCAACACCAGGGGGTATGCGGGCGGAAGACCTCTTGAGGCAGTTCGTTCCACAGCCTACGGGTTCGCGATATAAAATATATTTTGAGTCTATTATACAATTTGGTATATCATGTAGTGAGTATATAATGTATTTTCTATTAAACTATTTTGAATATATTTACTTAGCATATTCTATATACTTAATCTATTTATTAATATTATCTATTCATTTAAACGAGCTGCCGTGGCTTAATCTAACTGTTAAAAATATGCGATTACAGGTTTTGTTGTATACCTTTTATTTCTACTCGACGTCTAGTAAAAACAGTCTTTAATTGTACGCTTTTAAACCCGATTTTTACAACAGAAAATGTTGTACAAAACGGGAAAGTTTAAAAAGCATTATTGTTACAGACGTGTTATTCAAATAAGACCATAGTTTGGATGTGACCACGGTTCGTGTACCTGGACCGAAATATCAGCACAAAGTAAATAAAAATCGTAAATTACCCATTTCCATAAGTAAGGAAATATTTCTAAAGTTCGCAATTAAACTAGATTAAATATTGATCAATTACTTTAAATATTCAAATAGGTTCGTGCTCCAAAGCAATATAACAGGATCTCATAAATCAAGCGCAGCATGTTCCAACTTGTCTCTACTAGACATTTGTCTTAGGTTGAGCATTCTCTTGTAAATTGTCATTCCCAACTGCACATTGTCACTCTCTCCCTCTAATTTATTAAGGACAGACAAGCTAGTTGGTATAACACAGAAAATTTGCAAGCTGAAATAAAGGTAAAACAGTAAATTAACTACGTTATATAACGCTGGCTACGGCTCACGCACACAGATGCATAAACTTGAAAGCGCAGCGGGGAACCCTGAGAATAAGTGTAAGAACAAAAGATCGCTTGATATTTCACCTCAAATAACGTTACAAATCAACATCATCCTATAAAGAATTGAATTGCATTCCATACCAATTACCATGCTATCCCAACGGAAAAGTTTCACTCTTGCATATAACAAATATCGATTGGAATTTACTGTGAGTAGTCAATTTCTATATAGCAAAGCAATAGAGGGCAAGAGTTGTAAAGTATGGCCCGTTGATAAGAATCAAAATAATAGAAAAAGAGTCATGGCATTCATGTGTGATTTTCATGGTTTCTTTCGTGGGGATATAGAGAACAGAGTGCATAATTTTCTAATTGCGCGTGCATAGTGTAGTTACTGCTCTTATTTTCCACTATGACACCCAAAGTAACACAGAAAATTAGCAAGCTGAAATGGCAGTAGGCCGTCCCAATTGTCGCGACGGACGGTGTGGGATATGCGGCTTCTCGGTGGTCGATGAGAAAGCGATGCGTGGGCCGGACCTCCTGTGGAGTGAATCCGAAATGTCGAGAGTGCTGAACAAAAGTAAATAAGATTGGGAGATGCAAGGACCAACGTGGGACAAGAAAAAGTAAATAAGAAAAATTAAGAGGTCAACATAATCATCCCTCTTACTATAAAAAAATAAACAACATTTCAACATTCACTGATTTTACTGAACATTTTCTAGCAATCACACCTGATAGACGCCTGTAAGACCACAGTTTTAGAATCCACTGCTTAGAACTGGTTATCGGATAGAGTAAGAGTTGATAAATAAACCCTAAAAGTAAATTCTAAAACTCTAATAACAATCCCACAAGGGAAAGCTTGCGCCGTGCTTGTGTTCGTACGCCACAAAATTGAAAACTATCCATTAACGAAACCCGTTAAATATCGAATTTTATTGGAAACAAAGCAAACTGTATGTGTACCTACATAGGCTGAAATCGGTTTGAAATTTTTATCAAATTCTAAGCTTTGCTGAAATGCAATTGCAAAATTATTTTATTCAATATTAGTCTAGACGCGCCCTCTATGCCTACGCAATGCCAACATCTGCGTCACGCAGTTATGACACGTGACATTATTTGGGTTTATTTTCGTAGTAACACACTACACCTGTTAATTATCTAGTCGTGTCAGTAATACAGAGGACGGGGTTATATGAAATATGTATTGGCGCCAATGTCATTTAAAAATATTTCAATATATCGATCCGTTGCGCCTGTTTGTTTTATGGTACCTGCCTTGATAAATTTATGTCATAAGGGTGGTGTACAGGTCTTTATTAGAAGTGTGGTGTCGGCCGGCTTTAGAATGGCAACACTCCATCTCTTCTCGTAAAACCCGACTAAGGGATAACAAAACCGCTACTGCAAGCGCTGAGAAACTACACGACCTCTAAGAGTGGACTCGCATACCCTCAGCGTGCCGTTTCGTGCCTTACATTCCTCATGCATATTGTCTTGTGTTTGTCAGCCACAATTTTTAGGCATTCTTAACCGCAGAGTTCGAACGGATTCCTATCGAGTCCCGTTTTTCCTGTCTGTCTGTGATCAATCATACAATACGCCATTTTACCTCTATTTCAACGGCCATCGCAAATTGACAATTCAAGGTTAAAATCAAGGAAAATTCGCCGAGAATATCTATTTTCAAACCAACTATGTACAGACAATAACAAAAAATTGATTTAAAAGATGCATGGATTTAGCAAATAGTATTTGGAAAAAGAACTGAAAAGGATGGGAAATAGAGAAAACCGTTGTTCAATCACATATCTTTACTTCCCTATAGCAATGAATGAAGGAAAAGGGACCGGATGGCATATGACTAGATCCACCTCATACCATCCATTACACCGTGCAAGGGAGAAGGTTGGAGAAGATGAGAAGGGATGGAAAGGAGAGTCTCACATAAGACTACCGTGAAATGTAGTCCAATAAGGCAAATTTTATGGCAGGCTTATGTGAGAGTGTTGTAATTCGACCAGTATGTCCTATGCAATAATATGCAATATTGTCCTTCCTCGTAAATTGAGACATTACAATATAGTCGAGTTGGTTTATAAATATTCTTAATTGCAGCGCATTGCAGTTATTTTGGACTTTGGCTGGAAGAAGCGGAGTCACTTGAATAAACGTAATTGTTCATTCAACTGAATATAAATTACATGATGTGAAAGGTAAGGCCTAGCTATATTCCTATCCTCCGCATTCTATCGAACATCGATTTCAACTACCCTATTTGGTCGGACAAATTTGTTGAAGGGTCTACCCCGAAAACACGAAAAACTACATTTCGACCGATATTTTGGTAGATTCTTACCACGAAAACATTCACTGCGATATATATTGGACCGAACAAAGTTCATTTGATATTTGAAGCTACTCCGATGGCACGAAACATAGAAGGAAAGTCAAAGTAGGGTTATGGCACTTCGTACACTTCGTTCGAGCTCAAAACTTCAAAAGCGTAAAATCAGAGTAGACCCCCAGGTTCAAGGACTGGCTGTGTGTATACCTCATCATTTTCTACAACATTATTTAAAGGGCATGTCTTTATAATGATAAGCGGGTTTAACTAAGGTCCATTCAGACTAATGCTGAATAAAACAAAATTGATTTCATCATTTATAAATACTGTAAATTGGTTCTAACACGTGTATCATTAAACAAACAGACGTACACATGAATTAGGTAAATGGCAATGACGTTTAGACAATAAGACTGAATCGACAGCGTCATTGTGCCAAGGCAAAACTAATGATTTTGAAATAAGTACATAAAGTCTTTTAAACAACACTGGCATTACTATTGTACAATACACAAATTATTACAGTTCTTGCAACTCACGAGCGCGCGCCTGTTTTGCTTGTGGTGGTTGATTATCCGTATGTGTAAGAAAATACCTTATATTCTTCAAAATATACCATACAATACATTGGAGGCGAAAGTTACTTTTCGCATATACTATTGAATTGACTGATGTGATGAGGGATGTTTCTCACCCTCTTATACTTCCTATCCCATCTTATCCGCTCCTGACTCTAAGGGAAGTCGTCTACTCCCTATCCGCTCCTGTCCCTAACTCCGTCCCCATCATCTTATCCACTCCCGAATCTCCAAAAATAGGCGGAGCATTCGGAGGCGTGTAATCGTCATTCTTAACTGATGGTGGCGTTTATAGCGGATATCATGGCCGGTATTCCACTAGCCACAAAAAAGTGAACTTACTCGTGTAACGTCTTCTTTCTATTAAAGACAAATGTTGATAACAGTACTATAACATGGGCTGGCTATAATATTGGAGATTTTCGGGTTATTCAACACATATTTATGTATTTAAACGGGTCTTATCGCGAATGTATACCTTATTTATTTGACTCGACGTTTCGGTTGGGTTGCTCGTGACCATGGTTGGTGCAACCCAATTAGACTCGTTTAAATAGATAAAAACGTTAACAACATGTCAATCTGTATAGATTTCGCCATCATTTTTTGCACACATCGAAACGACACCTTCAGCGACGATCCAGTTAGATGTATTACTTTCACGTGACCAAGTTGACAAATTACAAAGGAAAACGTACGCGGTTTCAGTGTACACGTTTTTAGAGAGTATATATGGAAAGTAATCACGGGCTGTCATGCGAGAATCCGCAAGTTTTTCACAGTAGCAGTTTCAAACGCATCTTACGAGTCTCGGCAGAAGGTAATCCACTCTTATTTATGATACCGTTCTAACTGATCCAGGCGACAAAAATGAAATTTTACAAGAGAGACGATTCTGTATTTGTGTTTGTACTAGATTATTTTACAATGCGTTGGGACTACTACTAAAATATCGTATAAAATATAAATAAAAAATCAAAACTCTTTTTAAGGCTTGTCGATTACGCTAAATTGAATGGAATGGCGCAAAAAAACAAACATATCAAATTTGGCGCTCGGATTAGTTATGCATAATTGTATCCTTTCATATCTCGGATTACAACTGTGAAAGATATTTTTTATAACAAATAATATATAACGAACTCTTTGGAATCTCTTGCGCAATTAGTATTGGAAATACGTTTGTGTTGATGAAAAATAAAAGGAAAATTAATGCGGTGCAAATCTAACGTTTTGAAAATATTTGTAGCAAATTATATAAGAAGAGGAAAGAGAGAAGATTTTATAAGTTTTAGCTTATTTGTTTATGACAATTTCACATATTTCATGACAGAAAATAAGAGAAGTATACTATTTCGAAACACTAGGAACTACTTTGATGTAATTCTCAACGAAGTAAAATAAAATATTTAAGTTTCTGGCTCTGTGATGTAGGTAGGTACGCCTCTGGGGACGTTTGTAATTATGGACCGATGTTAACATGTATCGCGGTCTATGGGTGAAGGCATCCAACAGATGCTAAGTCCGCCACACTTTACTCAGAAAAAAAAGCCTTGCATTTTTTAAATACTATCGACTATTTTACATATTATCTTCCATTATTGCCTCAATAGGTGAGCAAAAACATTTTTTTACATTTGAATACTAATTCAAACATTCTTGTCAATCTTTTCAATTTAGATGATCATTTACTTTGTAAAAACCTCGGGCGTATTAATTTTTACATATCTTTTACCTCAAACCAAATGGTTTGTAATTATGTGTCTCATTTTATAACAAACAAATTCATCATTCAATCATTCAAATGCCATCATTACTTTGAAGTCAGCTAGCGTGACAGTTTTTTCCTAAAAAATATTTCTTAGTAAGTACGTCTCATAATTTGGTAGCTTATTGTAAATAGAAAGAATTCCTTTACAAGCCTCTAGTCTACATTTATAAATTGATAAACATTAATAATCGAGATTCAACATCAAGACAGCAGATCGAGATATACGGAATGGTTATTTTTAGTTGCACTTTCGATTTCTAATCGTAGTTGCGCACTGGCGCACTGGTGAATGTTCCGTAAGGCCGGACGAATTATTTGCAGCGCAAAAATAAAAAAATACAACATTGAGTTTAGAATGAGTCATTGCTGATTGCTCGCTGGTGCGTGGTCTCGTATACTATCTCTATAATCTCTGTTTACGTAATTATGAGAAAGGTGTGACACACTGTCAATAAGATTTTCGATAGTGCCAAATTTGAGGGTGACAGTGCACACTGCAATCCCAAAGCTGCTGGGCGCGCTCGACTGGCCACCTTACCCCTCTCTCACATAAGACTATCTTGCAATGTACTGCATTTCCCACTCTGTCTTATTTCCCTAATGTACGTACGTGTTTTGGTAGTGAGTGAGATGTGCCCAAGCCCATTCCCATCCTATCCCTCCCCATTTTCCCAACCCTTTCTCCAAATCCATTCCTATATATCCAAAGGTAGGCAGCACATCCGGAGGCGTGCCAACGTTTGTCATTTTGGACTAATGTTGGCATGTATTGCGGATGTCTATGTGCGACAGTATCCACTTACCATCAGGTGGACTATATGCTCGTCTACCGCCTTTGTCCATACAAAAAACATTTGAACCTGGCTTTAACACGGGGATGCCCCGTGTTCCAGGGCCGCATAAAAAGCAGCAGGTACCATCAAATACGACACTAATTTTAGGAGAGTATTAATCTAAAAGCTTAAGGTTCTAAGCAGTTTGTATGGAATCCAACACATTACACGGTCAATCTGGATTAAGACCAACTATTGTGATCTGGATCAATTGTGTATTGGCCACCATACAGATAAACTCGAAAAAAGAAGACACTTTTTTAATAAATATATATATATGTATTCAGGGATTGGACCTACGATCATTTGCAGTTCCTTACAGGGAGTGGTATAAACATCCTTTGATGTCAGGAGCAACTATGTCACCTATTTATTTTGATATATTGCAGTGTCATCTTCAAACAAAGGTTGGCAGTTATCGTGACTATTTAAACTGCAGCATAGAATAGTGACCGAATGCTCTTGCCGTATCACCGGTGTAAATTCTTTAGCCAGGATTATTTCATTTTATTTATTCACACACATATGCATCTATGTAATATGAGAGATTTATAGTCTTCCACCAAACTGTGAAAACAGTTTGTTGGCGGAAGTATAGATGTTCTTTACTTGTCGAGTCTCCTCCTGCCCTGGATATTGTGTAGTATAATAAGTTGGTAGCGCTCTTATTTTTTGTTTCCCAAAAATTTTAACATAGGTAATTTTTTTTGGAATTACCATGATTTCATTCAAACTCGCTTGGTATAACATACACTGTGAGAATTCACGTGATACTTTAAATGCGCAATTCAAATAAGGTTAGCAAACGAAATCCTTTTGTGAATATCGAATAACTTGTTTTATATCACAGTGTAAATAAGAAAATACACACACGAATACGATTGCTTACATTTCATCATTATTTAATTTATGAACTTACTAGCTTTAGCTCGAGGCTTCGCCCACGTAGACGAAGTCCCCAGTTGGGGTTCTCTGGACCTACTTGAATACAACCCGAGTAAGACACAAGTCTGTGCATTCACCGCTAAAAAGCCCCTTTTGTCGTAGCACCTCGCTTTCAGAGCATACCCCTTAAGATCTCGGAGAGTATCAGGGTCCTTGCTGTCGACATTTCTAGCAAAGTCGAATTTAGGAGTTATTTGGAAAACAAGGCCAAATTGGCGTCCAAAAAGCTGGATTTTCTGAATAGAACAAAGCAGTACTTCACCTCGGGGCAACGTTTAATGCTTTATAAAGCTCAGGTTAAGTCCCATGTGGAGTACTGCTCACATCTTTGGGCCGAAGGTGTTGAAGGTTGTAATGCCGCACTCATGTTTCTGCTATTGTCTACTGTCTATTCTATATTTGAGAGCCGTGTCACATATTTTTTTTAATATTTTCCTCATAGTGAAAATAAATGAAGAAAAACGCTCACAATTAATGAATAGAAAGGGTGTAGTTTTGCATCACGACAATGCTCGACCGCATACATTTTTGATGACTAAACAAAAATTGATGGACTATGGCTGGGAAGTTTTAATGCATCCTTCATACAGTCCAGATATAGCACCTTCGGATTATCATTTATTCCGCTCTTTGCAAAATTCTCTAAATGGAGTAAAATTACATTCAAGCGAAGCCTGTGTAAATCATTTAAATCAGTTTTTCGCTCAGAACCCTCAAAAAAATTATAGCGTTGAGATAATGACTGGTACAGGAAAATGGCGAAAGATAGTAGAATTAAATGGACAATATTCCGTTCAATAAATATTTATGTAATACAAAAAAGTCTTTATTATTTTCACTATAAAAAGGCCGCAAACTTATTGGACTATGTAAATTTTAAATACATCATTAATTTTGTCTTTGGGATAAAAAAAATTATAGTTCTAAATTGTAAAAATGAATATGATTTAAAACTATTTGAAATATATGGATTTTTAAAGACCGCAACATTAATAAATGTGTCATTTTATCTTTTTATTAATAGACGATACATTATGAATAGAATAACGCAACAACAGTATTATCGTACATCAGACAAACCAACACTAGTGTGACAGCGACCTTGCATGTTTTTATCGATATTTCGTAATGTGAAACATATAAAAAGTCAGAAGTACACGTCAGCGATACGTAGGGTTGCCATCAGATGTTTTTTTTAATGTAAGAAATAAATTATTGGCATGTATTGTGGATTCCATGGACGACAGTATCCACTTACCATCAGATGGGTTGTATGCTCGTCTGCGACCTTTTTACCATAAAGAAAAAATCTCGAGATGGACTGATCCGATTTTGTTGTGGTTTTCACTGTTGTGTAGGGTATTCAGTGTGTCTGAAGTATTTTTAATGAAAACCGCTACAGCGATTTTGAAAATTGCGCATCTTGTACGAGATCAAAAATGTTTTTTGTAATAAAGTCAGGTTCCAGTTAGACGAAATCGTATGCAAAGGTTAGTATTCAATATCATAAGAATAATTTAAGCCTAGTGTAAACTCTATTTTCAGTTGATATTCGTGAAGTCGTGAATTTTAACCACGTCCATACAACTTTTACCACTGAGTTTTTACTTACCTACTGCAACCAGCCCTTTCAGTAGGTATCCACTGCTGGACATGGGCCTCCTCGTGGACATTGAATTGTGCATGAAGGATGTATGGATTTATAACATCACGCTGGTCAAGCGGGTTGGCAAGTCCACTCTTTTAGAGATGGTGTAGTTCCTCGGGGCTTGTAGGAGCCACTTTATTATCGTTTAGTCGCCGTTTACGATACCCAAGGGAAGAGATGGGATGGTGCTAGCAAATACAAATTCCACGTACAAAATAGGCAGGTTAACGGTAGCATCCATTAATTTGCATATATCGTAAACAAACTATCGGAATTCGGAAGTAGCACGCGTTTTTTGTAGACATGATGTGACGAAATTAAGAATGTATCGATAGAAAATGCTTATCATTGTAGACAAGTTATGTTTTTAAATTGTGCGTGTAATAATGAAATTGGTGAGGGGACACTAGCATGTGTCCGTGACGTCGTATATGGCGCCTTAGGAAATCCGTTCTCAACAGTTTTATCTGTTGTTATCAATAAAATATGATTTATCGATAGTTTATTGTATAGTAAACATCAAGTAATATAGTAGTCATCAAGATGTTGCAACATATAGCTTCATTTACTCATGAAACTATATGCAACTCTCAATTAATAATGTGGTCCATATAAGGTCCTTATCAGGTAGCTTTGTAGTAGTCATAGTTGCAGGTAGGGCTTGAAATACTGATATAACATACCACCGAAAACCAAGGATATATTTTTAGAGAAATTATAAACAATGAAATACTTATATTTTTCCCTCTGGGGAAGGAAGGCACCCCAAGCATTAGTTGTCCGGTAGTAAGGCGGATTGGTGGTATCAAGCAAATTGCAGGAGGGATATGGTTAAGAGCAGCACAACACTAAGAAGGGTGACAAAAACGAAAGAAGGCTTATACTCAGCAGCGGGTGGTTATGCTGAAAATTATTGAATTTTTACCAGAATATTGCATTGAATGTCACCAGCCCTTAACATCATCTGTTCTTAATTTTACCAGTTTTGAAATGGGGCTACTGGGTACCTAAATGGAAAATACTTGTAATTACAGAAAAATAATGTTTAATATGGGTTACAAGTCCTGGTTGTATTGATAGATAATATAAGATGATATATTGGGTCAATGTGTGCATAACCTGAATACTCAAATACAATACCAATGGTGAATACAAATTAGATCACATATTTTCAATTTTCAGGTTCATAATAAAAATAGAAGGAAGGTGAATTGCAACAAGACATATATATCCACATCTAAGTAAGTTTCTATAAGATTAAAAGGCATATAAGATATTTTTTGAAAATTAAAAGGCAAATACAATCTTACATTCAAAATCCTTATTTGAATTACTTTAAAGTATATAAACATCTGATTAGAAAACATAAGAAATATTTTTCAGACATTAATTGACATTATGCAAGCCAAAATGAATTCTTAGTTTTTGTTTCTTTTCAACTAGCATGAAATAGTGTTGTAAAAAGTTAATGCAAGGAACTAACTCAACGAAAATAGCTCAAGTAAAGTAGAAGGTCAAACACAATGCTCGTCTCACTTTCATTTTAATAAACAATAGATGTATTTTAGTACAATTTTAGTAGTTGTTATATGTATATGGCTGCTAAAAAGAATATTTAAAAATAAATTAATTATTAAATAATAAGCAAAGAATCACAGTATAGCATTAGATTTGTTATATTGTTCCGAATAAGAAGTGCTATTTTGGTGCAATGAACTCAAATGGAATATGATAATGCAGATACACCTTTGGAGATCCAGGATTTTGATTTAATGAAATACCTTACTTTCTCTATGATATTTTTGTAAATATCACTTTAAGTATTAAGTACAATTAAGTACAATTAATTAAGTACACTTCAATTTTATAATTGTATTATAATAATATATGTGGTGTATGAAAGGTGCCAGGGTTTTTAAACAGCCATTAACAAATGTGAGATTTTTTTATTATGTCCATATTAAGATAGTGATCAAAAATTGCATAAAATGGCACTAGTTATTCCAATCACTGTTTATTTGTGATGCTTTTAATGGCAAAAAATAATAGACTTACCCATCTGTTGTCACTGAATTCAATGACAATGTGTCAGCAAATGTCATCTCCTGGACTTGAAGGTTGTTTTGGTGCTGTATGTTCTCCTGGTAGTCCTCAGGAGGTAGCTTTGGTGGTGCATCTTTCTCGCTCACACCAGTCACTTTATGACTAACGTTGTGGAGTCCAGAGAGGTCTACGTTAACATTGTCATCGCCCTCACCCTGAAGGACTTCCGAAACCACTAGTATGAATAGAGCACAACTGAAAAAAAAGTTTCTTTTGATTTGACTAAAACTTGTAAGATCAGGTGTCTAATAGATTATTTAACCACTAGTATGAATAGAGCACAACTGACAAAAAAGTATCATTTGATTTGACTTAAACTTGTAAGATCAGGTGTCTAATAGATTATTTTTTGAGTAACTAGGAATTACTTATGGAAGCTATCAAAGTACTTCTATCGAGCTATGAACGTTTAGAATTTTTTTTGAAAGAAATATTGACGTTGACATAGGAAAACTAGCAATTATAATATTATGTAAGATTTTTCTCACCTAGACAGCACTAAAGTGGTCAGTAACGACGTGTAAATAATGTACAAGCCACCCTTCATCGTATTATTAGTGATATATCCACAGTCAAGTGCATTTTTATATGGAAAATTAATACATATTCACAACGCCTCTGAATTTACACTGAAGTCGCACTAATATTTGAATATAATCACACTAATATTTTCACTAGCACAATAACTCAATCTTCATTTTCTAAATTCTAATTGTCTATTAATTTATAAAGAATAAAAAACGAACTAGGTAAGAACGTTAAAACGGAAACTAACGTAACTTGTTCAATTTATTACAATCGAATATTTTTGACAGCTGACAGATTTTGGCTGAATTTTTCGTTTTACTTCGTTTAGTTCCTCGCCTTCATTGGCAGAATTCTACGGTTAATATAAACGGTTGCGCAATATTAACCAATAGAAATAAAACATTTAATACAAATACAGGAATCTCATTGGTCAAATTTGTCATCTCAAAAAACTACGATTTACGATCCGTTACATCTAATGCCTATATACCTAAATATAAACTTCGTAAATAAAATATTTAAAATTTACATTATATATTTCTATTGCAAGTTAATTTAGCAATTCGTTAAGAAGTATTTATCTACCTAACAATTATTTATATTAATTTTATTAAATTCTTATTTAATTACATAATATATTTTAATATTTGTGAAATCATAGAGAAGGTTGAAAGGTATTGAGCCGTCGGGACTTTATGGCAGAAACCTGGAAAGTATAGTTGATTTTTTGTTTAATTTATTGTAATAATTCTGTATTGTCAAATTTATAGTTTAATAGTGATAGTTTGTTATACTTCAAAGTAGTTTGTTTTAGTGCATAATGTTAATTAAGTAGAAGCGAGAGACTACATTTTTTGTGTACTTTCAAGGAGTCCAAATCTATCCTTAAAAAACCCACTATCGATATATTGAGCGACTCCTGAGTTATTCTGAAGACTGGCCATTGACATAATACGTTTTAGACTTTGAAATTGTTTAATATTGTTGAAGAAAACTTGACACTAGCAAAGTGTATGTACTAATTACACCATTGCCTATGAAGAAAAAAATCATTGGGCAGTCCTTCCTTCAACTGGAGCTGTCAATTCAAGTGTCATCGACGTCAACAGGCGTTTATCTTTTTAATTTACTATTTTTTTTTTAATTACATTATAAAATGGAATCTTTATTCGCAATACCATTCAAAGTTCTTGAAATACCGAATATTAAAATTAAGAAGCCATCATGGTTGCAGCCTCCTTCGGCGATGACGACTTTCTCCCTAGTGCTACTCTCCTACTTTTTAGTTACTGGGGGTTAGCGGCGTCTTGTTTCCTTATTAGAATTCTTAGTAGACTTTAATATTTGAATATGTTTTTATAATAATCCTATAAGAATGATATTTACATGTGCATTTTTAATTACAGGTATCATATACGATGTTATTGTGGAGCCACCAAGTGTTGGGTCTACGACTGACGAACATGGCCATAGCAGACCTGTAGCGTTTATGCCGAACCGTGTGAATGGCCAGTACATCATGGAGGGCCTGGCTTCTAGTTTCCTCTTCTCACTCGGAGGTGTAGGCTTCATCATTCTAGATCGAACCCATAATCCTTCAACTCCAAAACTGAACAGAATCTTGCTGATCTCAGTGGCGTTCTTGTGTATTCTGGTATCTTTCTTCACTACTTGGATATTCATGAGGATGAAGCTACCCGGATACCTACAGAATTAGCCATTTAAATTTTTAAACTTCAGTAAAAACTTCAATATTATTTTAGACTGTATGTCAATAAGTTGAATAAATATTTTTCTATCCACTTATTGTTATTTACTCTCATATAATAGATAAACTATAGAATAAACTTTGTTTCAGGAGGTTCAAATTCAGATTGCCTTCAGGGAATAGGTTTTAAAAATATTGTTTCCTAAAATAATGAAAAGTTCAAATTACAGAACTTGAAAGCAATATTAATCATTTCTACACATTGACTGACCATGCATCACATGTAATTAAGGTTGCCAGGTAGTGGGGATTGTCTCAGAATTTGTTGCTGTCTCATGTCTAGAAATTTAAGCAATTTTGTCATGCAAATGCTGACTATGACAAAAATGATTAAACTCTGTAGTTCAGCCTGTTTGCTACCTTGGTCAGTTGTTAGTTTGAATTCTTTGTATTATCGTTAATTTTAAATAGCCTAGTGATTGCCAAACTATGGCTCATGGGCTTTTTTATCTGGCCTGCCAATAAACAAAAAGGTAACTATCAATTGGCCCAACGATAGTACAAATCGCTATTATACCTAAGTCTGGCACTCCATTGCTTCTGATAAGCAAAGTCCATCTCTGTCTTTGAATAGAACCTAGGTAGGTAAACAAACACAAGTGATGATGGATGACACGTTTTAGAAAGGGTTCTTTGTCTCCATCTTGCTCTCACCACAGAATTCTCTCGTAGCGAGACTATTCTATCTGTCCTCCTCTCGACATGTATGGGTGTTCGCGACGTTTGTAGGCATTGCTAGATGTTTCTCGAACATTTCTGTGGTGGATATAAATACGCGCGCGATGTTGAACACGGGCAATTGTTGGTTTGGAAACGATTGAGATGATACTTGTGTCATCAAGATCAAACTTATCTAGTGCTTTGTGTAAAGCGGTTGTTTGTTTTGTAGTGAGCTTGCCACAACATTTTACAACTAAACAACAGGTCAAAGCTATTTGTTATAAACGATGAAGAAAGAAAATTGTCTGCAGAAAATCTTGAAAAGGCACTGATAGGACAACAGAATATGTTTAAGAAGCAAAATAGTTCTTAAAAAATATTCACACTCGCTAGAGCTACGTAATAGCTTACAAAATAGGCAAAAATAAGAAAACGTTTTCCGCTGGTGAGTTTATAAGGACTGCCTGATCAGCATGAGCAATATAATATGTTCGGAAAAAACAAAGGACTGAATCGGTGAGCTATATATAATCTATAGAAAAAACATCGAGAAAATTGGAACTCAGCTATCTAGACAATTAAAAAATAATGCTGAATTTTTAAATATTTTTCAATTGCCATGGACGAAAGCACGCACATTAGCGACACTGCACAGTTGTTGATATTTGTAAGAGGAATAGATCAAGAATTCAACATAACTGAACAACTGTCAAGCTTACAATCAAAGGGACAAACAACCGGACATATTATATTGATTACGATGCATTTTATAAAGGTCTTTCAGACATGAACAACTATGACCAAATTGTGTAATGTGACAACGGTGCACCTAATGTAGCCAATAAATCTGGTTTTGTAGATATATTCACTAAAGAAAACCCCAATGATAAGTCTTCTTGCACTTCATTATTCACCAGGATGTTCTGTGTAAAGTTGTAAAAACTGTACTCGATCGTGCGGCTTACTACACCGGCAATTTTAGGAATTTCTCAAATCCGAAGAAGCTGAATACGGAGATTCTATTTACCACCAAAGTGAAATGGTTAAGTTGTGGCAATGCTTTTCGAGATGTCTGGGATCTGAAAGACGAAATCGAAAGTTTTCTCAACAACCTTGGAAAATGGGATGACTTCAAGATTAAGTATAAAAGATGAGGACAGACTTGCGGACTTCGCATTTTATACTATCGACCTTCTACAACACACTCAATACCTACGAAACTGCAGGGCAGGGCTTTTAAAATGAAACTATAGCTTGTCGGTGCATCGAGAAAAACGATCTTCCACACTTCGCCTTACCACAAGTTAAAGCAGAAAAGACAAAGGAGTTTGTCACTTCCTTGGGAACAAGGAAGCAATTTAATAATCAATTTGTAGATTTCAAAGGACTAAATATTTCTCGATATTTTTTCTATGCCCTTTAATGTGAATCCTGAATATCTACCTCCTGCAATGCAATTAGTATTAATTGAATTGCAGTGCAACACTGAGCTCAAACAGCCTTTTTCATCCAAAATAAGCTTGATTTTTATAAATCACTACAGAAGGATAAAACATATCCAAACCTCGTGCAAAACGACCAAAAACTCATGTCAATGTTCACGTCATCATACATCTGCGAGTAAGCATTTTCTCAAATGAAATTAAAAAATAATAATATTCGAAACAGACGAACACCTATCAGCAACATTAAAAATATCTTGTTCAGATGTGAGTCCAGCATACGAAGAAATGATGAAATTGCGTAGCCAGTGTCATAGCTTACATACTCCCACTTCCAGCAAGCAATGACCATTAATGAACGAGCATGAACGCCATTAATTCATTATAAAAATTAAGAAGTTTAAAGACCAATTTATAAAATTAAAAGATTAATATAAACTTAGTACTTACCTAATATTATGTTTTATTTATTTATTTTGGCCCGCCACAAATTTTCATTTTTCAATTTGACCCACCACTGAAAAAATTTGCATGCCCATCCCAGACCAGGGTCTAGATAGTAGAAATATCCCGGAAAAAAATAGTTTTATAACATTGAGATTTTCGCGTTTTCCACATATATTTATCTATTTATAAATGGGTCTCAACGCGTTTACCTTATTTATTTTACTCAATCAACGTTCAGTTGCGGTTCACCATCAATATGGGAATCTAGGCTAGATTCAGAGTTCAGACTAGATGACACATTCTTATCAGAGAACTTGAGAAACCTGGAGAAACTTCTATGGGGGTGAAACAGATGAGTGATTTATTAAAAAAGTCAAATTTTAAACTTGAGTACTATCTAAATAAATATATCTTATAATAAGAATGTTCCATTTTAAAAACATATTAATTAAAAAGTTCCAGAGTTACTGAACATAGAAGTAGTAGAATATGAGACTCGTAAGTTGCCTGCATATAGTGTTTTTATAACATATTTTATCTAGTATGTATTCTCAAATAGATGGGCCGCACTAACCATGGTTATAAGCTGACTGGTGCGTTGAGATATAAAACGATTTTATATATAGCAACCCTACATGAAATGCACTAAGGAACTAACCTGATATATGCATGCATCACATTTGCTTAGTCAAATTTTAACTCCTTTTTAGCAATATTAACAAGAAAATAGATTTCACCAAAAAGGAGTTTTAAGCACAGATGTATCAATTAGGTCTTTACATTACATGTGATGCAGGGACGGCCAATGTGTTTAACTTTCCATCTTCTATTTTTCCGTAACTGTAACCAAGGTTTTCTTCGTCTAATTCTGTACTGGCGTTACGCTGGCGGTGGGTTGGAGAGTCCACCCTTTTAAAGGTGAGGTAGTTCCTTAGGCCTTGTGATAGCATCTTTGTGATCCCTTAGTCACCTTTTAAAACACCCACTGGAAGAGATGGGATGACGGTATTCTAAAACCGTTCCGACTCACGGACCAACTGCAAGGTTCAACTAGTTGAGTCATGCAATTGGTCCGTGGGTTGGAAACATCTAAAATAGCCCATTCCAGGCCAGAGCTCATTCCCATCCTATCCCTTCCCACGTCCTCAACCCTTTTTCCAAATCCATTCTTTCATCAACAAAGGTAGGCAGCTCATCCGGGGGCGTGCCAGTTTGTCATTTTGGACTAATGTTGGCATGTATCGCGGATGTCTATGGCCGACAGTATCCACTTACCACCAGGTGGACTGTATGCTCGTTTGCCACCTTCTTTCTATAAAATAATAATAATAATACACAACTATCGAAATAATTCGTTTTAATAGTTATGTTACACGGCCAAGGAAATTCATTTAGTTAATGTTATCTGTGATTCAAAGAAAAACCTTTTCAGGAATAATCATTATACTAATGTGTCTGAAAGGTTTCAGTAGAAATATTGAACAAATTTTATGTAATACATTTTTAATATCTTATTAGAGAGTTGATTAAAATTGACCTAAAATACAATCACAACATAAATTCACAACAATAAACATGAAGTAACAAAAAAGTAATTATAAAGATCCAAAAGGTCGAGTACATTCAATTTGCTAAATAAAATGTAAGACAAAATAACAGGAAGACATTTTCTACAATTATTCTAAGTTAAATATCATATAAAAGTATAATTTATACAAAAATTACCCACTTATACTTAATATAAAGGGAGAATAAGAGCAGGTTTTTTCTTTGTTTCGAAATAAAAGGTAAACTCCAATATTACTGCATCGATTTTCAAAATCCTTTCACTTTTAGGAAGTTAAATTAATGTAGATAAACATGAACAATACTTAGGTTCCATAGGAAATTGCAATAAATGTTAATCCGTCATAATAGCAAAATTCAATTTTTCAAACTAAAAAAAAAAAGAATTTTTGACATCTGCATACAAACTATATGTCATTGGATAGAGCTCGCAAAGGTATACAATTTTTAAATATCGGTCTCTATTTTTACACAATTTGATGGATATAAATTCAAGCAATTTATGCAAAAAAAAAATAAAAAAGAGAAAGACCCCAAGTCTATTATGATACCTGGGTAAAGCCAGGATAAATCCTAGTATTTTATATTATCACCTAATTTAATTTTGAGACTCATAACATAATAATACACCTAATTAAAAGTAAACATTATTTGAATAAATTTTCACTCATAGTAGTAAAGAAAAATCACTTTAGTTTCTATATTTATGGAAGATCATATGTAGAGATGTACCTTAAAATACGGAAGATGGTGAGATCTTGCTTCACAACCTTATTCTAAAGGATCTGGAAAAAAGGATATTATTATATGAAAATGAAAATTCATAGTACAATTGCTAAGTTTCACAAACATTACCAAATGTGGTACTGTTAGCCTGTGAAAAAAATTAGAAATTATAGCCTGACCAAGAAAATAAAAAAGCTCGCAATATGTCTTCTACTGACAACACTAACTAGCTAGGAAAAAAGCAATGTGAAGCCCCCACAGCAAGTTTTTTATTTTTCTGGTCAAGCTTTATTAGGTAACCTGAAACCTAAGTAACAGAATCATACATCTTAGAATTAGGATTTACTGTTTATTACACTTGCCAGGCCAGAAAAAACTACTCTCAAGAAATTTCCAATTACCTTCATTCAGACAATAGTTTGCAACATTAAAATAATTAGGTTGTTGTGTTGGCACCACGTCGTCTGTAGTGTTAATTCAAATATAGGTATGCATGCAAAAAAAGTGCATATATATCTCATATGCGCAAGTTTCCGCTCTACACCCACCAATAAATAAATAAAGAAAGGTCGTAGCCGGACTTAACGGTTTCGCCGCCCTTTGTGAGATATTTGATTACGCCCCTATTCTTGTCTGGTCTGCATCCGTTTTTTGTGTAGTGCCCCCACCAATTTGAGGCGCCCTCTGTGTCCCGGCGCCTCATCCGTGGGCCGGTGCCCTCGTGCCTCTCTACACCCCCTGCCGCCGTATCTTTTTCTTTTCTAAAAATTTCTTGATAGCGAAATAAAATGCCCTCAAGCGAATATCTTTTGAGAAAAAGTATCTGCTGATACTCATTTGATAGCGAAAAAAATGTCACTCCAACATATTTCCCGTGCCCCCTCTTTATGTCTGTGCCTGTCCGACTGTTTAGAGCGCCTCCAATTCATAGTGCCCCATGGACAACGCTCCCTGTGCTGGACACAGCGCCCTGTGCGGTCGCACGAATCATAGATCCCTAGAACCGGACCACCTGCCCTGCGTCATACACCAATAGCACATTCATCCATTATTTAGTTATGGAATTTTCAATGGTTAAAAGGGTCACTTGCAGCAAGAAGTGCTGGTAAATAGAGATAATTAACTCCCACTAATATTATAAATGTGAAAGTTTGGATGTTTAGATGTTTATTATTGAATGATGTTAAAACTGCTGATCCGATTTTGTTGAAATTTGGCAAATAGATTGTAATTCGGATTAACATACTACTTATGAAGACCACGCGAACGAAGTCACGGGAAAAAGCTATTAGGCAATAAGTAATAGTTCAATTTCTTGATACTCACTGGCAAAAGTCAGAGCTCTTGTCAATGATGTGTTCAAACTCTGCAAAGGACAGAGCCCCATCGTCATCCAAGTCTGCTTCTTCCAGAACATTCTGTACCAACTGCTGGATCTCTGAGTCACTTAGCTTCAGGTCAGGCCCGCAGAGCCTCTCTATCACTTCTCGTAAGTCTGAGACACCTATCATGTCATCGCCATCAAAATCTGAAAGATGGAAATTAGTTTATCACAATTTATCTAGACTGCTGTTGGCATGTATCGCATGTATGTAGTGAATACTGTATTCACGACAGTATTCACTTACCACCAAGTGGCTCGTCTGCTTCTTTCTAAAAAAAAATATTGAATAAACAGCTTTCACTAAAGATATTATCGTTATATGAGACAACAGCTTACGCCATGCCATGCCTATATCTGTTTGTGTGCTCATGTTTTTGTTTTCTATATTTACGATTTGGCAATTTTTTTATAGTACAGGTGGCAGATGGACTGGTGCCCCACAAGATGGCAAGTGGTTACCTCTGTCCAAGAACACCTGCAATAGAAGGGAGGATGCAGGTGCATTGCTGACTTTGCAGAATCCCATTTACAGTTATTACCAGACTGCAGTATACGAAGAAAGGATTCCTTCTTTCTTTAACTGTTTATGAAATAAATAAAACTGGTCCCAACTGCTTTGAGTCTGATACTGAATGGTCAAAATAGTACAGTAATTCATATAACAAAAAAAACATTTAGTGTATGCAGTAAATGTGCAAACTTAATGTTTTTCTTTCTATATTTGTAAATTCTTTCTAAACTTATTCTATATTTCATATAGGGCTTGGTTAGATACACTTAGATTTTTGTTTTTTAAATAATTTATCAATAACCTGTGCATGTTCTGACATTTTTAAACTCTCATTATTCATAGTTGTCCCCAGAAATTTGACTGGTAGCTTAGTTTCAGAAAAAAATTGGAAGTAAAAGCAGATTAAAATAAAGTTTTTAAAATTGCCCCAAACCAAGCCCTAGATTTTTTTAAATTCTTTTTTCAATTGCAAATTTCCTTACAATGTCTTCCTTCACCACAAAGCTAGTTATAAAAAAAAGCTTTCATATACACACTTACCAAATATTCTAAAAGCATGTTCAGCCTTTACAGCCTTTGGTGCCATCTCACTAAACACAGACATCATGTCGAGAAAATCTTCAAAAGTGCAATCTCCTTCATTACTTGAGCTAAACACCTTGCAGATTCTATCCCTGAATGGATTCACTCGGAGTTCGGGGTACTGGAGAATTTTAGCCATCGGCAATTTTGCATTCTTGTTATGGCCAACTTTTTCTGGAGCTAGAGCTTTAAATCTTTGGTGAGCGCTGTGAAAAGAGTAATCATGTTATGTAATTGCTAAGGATGACACCAGGAGGTATGCAGATTAACTAGCAATGTTACTAAATCCTATTCACAGCACTTTTAAAGAACCCCGTGTTGTAGCATAATTGTAAGACCTCTTGAGGCAGTTTATTCCATAGGCTAAGCCTATAGGTTTATGGCATATGTTGTTAGTATGTGATAGATATTTAATTATTTATAAATAATAAAATAGGAGCCAAAGAAAAACACTCGTTGTTAGTTAACATTTATTGCGGAACTGAGCTACCCTCATTGAACATAATAATTTAATATTATCACATTTCGTAGTACCTGCGCTAATTGGTACTTACATATATATCACCTCCACCCTTATTTACTACTTACGATATGAACTAATACAAATAACAATTTTAAATATACTTAACTTACTATCTTAAAATTTATAATTTTAATATTTATCTATCTTATCTTATTTATTACCGTTAAAATATTATTAAAGATTTAAACGAACTATCGGCTTAACTAATCTACCGGAACGAGTACGATACCCTGGCGGGGGTGGCGTGGCGGCCTGTCGTCTGCTCTGAGCCGCGGATTCCCGGCTCTGCTCTTGCTGGACCAAGTCATTCTCCCTCCGACTAGGATACGGCAAGCCCGATATACCAGTATAATTTTTTATTTGATCTAAATGCCTTTTCATACGTACACCATTTTCCCCCTCCACTATTACCGTCCGTGATCCATCGAGACTAGTGATTGTTCCTTTTACCCATCGCTCCCCTGTACCGAAGTTCCTTGCCCATACCTTCTGTCCTACCGTGAACGCTCTCTCCGTGCTGGCGGCGCGCTCCACGAGCCTCCGCTGCTGGTGGCGCGCGCGCTCCCCCGCGCGGTGGGCGCCGCCCTCCCGCAGCAAGTCGAGGCGCGATCGTAGGTTACGCCGCTGCAGTAACATTGCCGGTGATTCTCCCGTAGTACCATGTGCTGTGTTCCGATATGCCATCAAATATGCTTGCAGAGCGATCTCCACGTCGCAGCCATCTCTTTCTGCTTTCTTTATAGCACGCTTGCACAACTTCACGGCCCCTTCCGCCGCGCCATTCGAAGCAGGATGGTAAGCCGGTGTAAAAGTATGTGTTATACCGTTCTTCAACAAAAAGTTCCTCATTTCCGCGCTTGTAAATACCGTTCCGTTATCAGATATAATTTCTCTAGGTAACCCAAATCGCGCAAAAATTTCTCTCAACACTCTTATTGTTGCTGTTGTTGTTGTATCTTTCATTTTAAAAGCTTCTATCCATTTTGTTGAAGCATCAATCAACACAAAATAATTATTGCCTTTAACGGGACCTAGGTAATCCATGTGTAATCTACACCACGGTTCTATTGGGTACTGCCACGGTTGCGGTGGTGCCCGCGGAGGTGCTGGTGCTTCCATTGTACACGTGTGACACTCCTTACACTCTCTTTCGATGTCGGCATCAATCCCCGGCCACCACATATAACTTCTGGCTATTGATTTCATTTTTACAATACCCATGTGTCCCGTGTGTATCTCTTCTAGCATTCTTTTCCGGAATACTGTAGGTATCACCACCCTATATCCCCACATAATGCAGCCAGCATCCGTATAAAGCTCATTTCTTCGCGAGTAGAAAGGCTGTAAATTTATATCAGCGCAATGACCTGGCCAACCCGACTTGATGTATGTTACAATCCGTCGCAAATGCACATCTTCTTTTGTTTTCTGCTCGATATCCTCGTGCGTTAGTGGTAAGTTATCACAAACAAAATTTAAATAAGTATACTCTTTTCCATTCCTGATTGGTGACTCGTAAGGTAATCGTGACAATGCATCCGCCGCATTATTTTCTGACTTGATATACACAATGTCGTAATCGTAGCCCGACAATATCACAGCCCACCGCTGCATTCTGGACGCTGCCCTGGTAGGTATTCCCGTTTTTGGACCAAATATTGAAACCAACGGCTTATGGTCCGTCTTCAATAAAAATTTTCGCCCATACAAATATTGATGAAATTTTTTTACTCCGTATATTATCGCCAACGCCTCTTTATCAATTTGTGAGTATGCTTTTTCTGCCACGTTCAATACTCGTGATGCGTAGGCGATAGGCCTCTCGGAGCCGTCCTGCATTTGGTGCGCGATGACGGCCCCCACCCCCACACTACTGGCATCCGTGGTCAGCACCAGCGGCAGCGCCGGATCATAGTGAGCTAGCACCTCGCTTGACAACAGCATTTCCTTCACTCTGCAAAACGATTTATTACACTCATCTGTCCATTCAAACTTCGCTCCTTTTTTTAATAGTGCGTACAAAGGACATAAAATCGTACTTGTATTTTTTAGAAATTTACCATAGTACATAACCATACCCAAAAATGCTTTTACTTCTGTCCCTGTCTTAGGTATAGGTACCTTTGCAATTGCTTTAACTTTATATGGATTTGTATGAATTCCGTCCTTGTCTATCTTATAGCCCAGATAAATAACGGAGTCCGCCATAAAAGTGCATTTTTCTTTTTTTATTTTTAACCCGTAATCTTGTAATCTTTGTAAAACTCTATGAAGGATTTCTAGATGTTCCTTATCATCCCGTCCAGTTAAAATAACGTCATCCAGGAACACCCCCACTTTAGGTATATCCGAAAATATTTGTTCTACTGTTCTTTGGAAAATACCTGGGCTGGAGGATAATCCATATATTAGTCTATTGTATTTAAAAAGACCACGATGCGTGTTAATTACCGTATACTTCCTAGACTCATCAGACAAACATAGCTGCGCATAGGCCTGTGACAAATCAATTTTTGTAAATTTTTTACCCCCTTGAATTTTCGTTAATAAGTCCTCTATACGTGGTAAGGGAAAACGGTCTACCTCAAGGCATTTATTTACTGTTAACTTATAGTCACCGCATATCCTAATCGATCCGTCTGATTTGATTACCGGTACAATAGGTGTAGCCCAGTCTGAGGTATCGACTGGCGCAATGACGTCATCCCGCCGCAGCTGATCTAAGGCGCGCTCAACCGGCTCAACTTAACTAACCACTGTCTTCCTAACAACGGCTTTTTACCTCGGTCTACCACGTATAATGGTAAATTCTTACATATTTCTTTATATCTTACTAACGGCGATATCTTACCTACCGGAGCGACTTTTTCGCCCGTATAATAGCACATTATTAAATTACATTTTTCCATTGGCAAATGTGAAAATAATATTTTATAACATTCGGTACTTATACAAGATATTGCACTACCTGTATCTATTTCCATGCTTAAATTCGTGTTATCTACTTGTAGCGTTATCCTGAACGGTTCGTAACTATTAACACTTTTTACCATAAACACATTAAAATTTACCTCCTCAGAATCCTGATCTTCGTCCGAATTAATCACCTGTACTTCACCGTTAAACGTGTTTTGCGTTTTATTGTTGCGTAATCGTGGACACATCTTCTTTAAATGTCCCCCCGTAAAACACACTTTCCATACGTAATTACGGTATCTGCACGTTTTTGTATCGTGCCGAGAACCACACACATTACACTGCGTAGCCGTTGTCAGCGGCGGTCTCCGCGGAGCAGCCCCGGTCGGCCCAGCCCGCACATAGGAGGACGTGCGGCCGCCGCCGCCGCGTGACGTCACTCGGTACTCGCCTCTGGCCGCCACCGCGTTACACGGAGCCTCCTCCGCTGTCTTCCCCCTGCTATTACTTGCTACTCTGTCCTTTTCCACGTATGCTGCATTTGTCTCCGCCGCTTCCATCGAAATTGCCAATTTGTACAATTTCTCTAGCTTCGTGTTATCCTCCTCGGCAAACAGTCGCTGCATAATTGTCTCACTGCTCAGACCACAGACGAATTGGTCCCTTATACTCGTACTCATACAGCACGAGGTGAACATGCAAGTCTTAGACAATTTCTTGAGTTCCGCCATGTACTCCGCTATAGATTCCCCTTGTCTTTGCATTCTTTGCTTAAACTTGTACCTTTCTGCCAATGTACTCGGTTTGGGTTGTAAGTGACTTTGCATAATTGTGACTAACTCCGTAAAAGTTTTATTAGCCGGTTTTTCTGGTGTACAAAGATTAACTAATAATTCATACGTTTCACTTCCCATTACGGTAATTAAGGTAGCCACTTTTAGTTCGGATTTCACATTATTCACCACGAAATATTGTTCTAACCTCTCGACGTACAAAGTCCAATTATCCACTGACATTTTAAAAGGCTCA
Organism: Sesia apiformis; assembly: GCA_914767545.1. Taxonomy (NCBI): domain Eukaryota; kingdom Metazoa; phylum Arthropoda; class Insecta; order Lepidoptera; family Sesiidae; genus Sesia; species Sesia apiformis. The sequence goes on along the minus strand of OU611949.1, from coordinate 21,390,144 downwards.
ATTTTTCCGATCGACATTCTTTAATTATATCGATAGAACACACGTAAGTCCTACTCGTCGCCACTGATAGATATTTAAGTATTTATAAATAATAAAATAGGAGCCAAAGAAAAACACTCGTTGTTAGTTAACATTTATTGCGGAACTGAGCTACCCTCATTGAACATAATAATTTAATATTATCACATTTCGTAGTACCTGCGCTAATTGGTACTTACATATATATCAGTATGTAATAATCATATTATAAAAGTAGTGTTTGTAATGGTTTATATAGGTATTTAGGTATGTATGCCTATATCATTGCTCACTTCTCTCCCGGGTTTGCTGGTAGAAATCTCCTATATTGTATGTATTTCCCTATGCAACTATTTTCATCATCTGTGTGTACAATAAAGTATATAAGAAAGAAACTATCACCACAGTGTTTAGAGAAGTTGTTACTTGACAATTTGGTTTAAAAGCAAACATGCTCTAATATCTGATTAGAGCAAGATAAAGCAATAAGAAAAAAAACAATTATTTAGAAAAAAAATTATTTGAGAAATTAAACCCGACAATAAGGTCCCTTTTCTGAGATAATGGCACATTTGTTTCTCTTTAATTGACTACACTTTTATTGTATAATGTTATTATAGTAGATACTTACTATAACACTTCCTTTTTAGTGAAGTATGTGAGATCCTGAAAAACAATTATTGTAAGTATAGATCACAAAAAAATAATAGTATCCGCAAATAAACCCATGATTCAGACTTCAATTAGCAAAAAATAAAGAACCTATTTATACCTCGTAATCCTGAAGTTCTTCCTCAGTAAACTGACTCTTTCCTTGGCCCATTGTATTACTTAATTATTAATGTGTATATTTTTATAGAATTAAAATTTAATATAGTGCAATTTTTTATAAATAAATAAAGATTGAAAGGAGAGGCACCATGGAATGTGAGGTGACAGAAGGAGGACGAGTTTTTTTTTGACAATTAAATGACAGCTACGTTCTATCATTGCATAAATACTTTGATTATTTCCTACAATAAAACAGATGTCAAAATATATTCTACATGAGAAATGCTCAAATGAGATTTAATTAATTGTTTGTTCTATTATTAGGATTCACGTCTACTTTGGAATCTGTAAAAAATACATTAAATGAATTATCAATTTCTATTGAACTTCATTGCTAATTTAAGGGGATATTTAAATAGCTCACTATTTTTCCTCGCAAACCCAAATATTGATCCCTTCTTGTAAGGTCCTCCCGGTATAAGTTCACATAATGCTGGAAAGCGTTTTTGGCATGATGTGGACACCCATGTCCGGTGGCGAGTGATGACCACACAATCGAATTTATTGCGGTATCGTCTTGGGTGTCCGGGAGCCCATGCGCGGTACATGGTGCAATCTAATGTATCACCTGCAATGAATGGTACTATTCAAAGAGTAGATAAGATTAAACAGACTTTCATTAATTAATTACCAATTATGAGCATAGTCTTATTAGGTGTAAAAATTATTTAAAAGTATCTAAAAATTGCATCTATCGTATTTTAATTTAAATCTAAACTTTGCGGTTTGCTGTATATCTAATGACTAAACATCACTGCTATTAATTATTAATACCGAGTAACAAATTAATAAGTACATCCTTAATATACCTACTGTAAACTTTATAGGTATCTAATCGTAGTAAATAGGCAAATTGAGACTCGGAAATACAGATTCGATGAGACAAAATTTAAAGTGGATAGTAGTGGATAGTGGATCCCCAATGTACGTATGCCCATTCGTTCCTATCCTACACCTCCCAATTTTCCCAATTCCATTCCTACACCTGAAAAGGTAGGCAGCGCAGCGTGTCAGGAGTCCTGCCAACGCTTGTCATTTTGGATTGATGTTGGCATTTACCGCGGATGACCATGGGCGACAGTGTCCACTTACCATCAGGTGGACTGCATGCTCGTCTGTCACCTTTAGGTATCCTATATAAAAAAAGGTTGGCAAAGCTATCGCTCTTCCTGGAAAAAGTACAAAGTACAAAAAGAATTGAACATTACCATTAACATCAACGAAAGCGCTCCCGTTCAGGCTTCTCAAGCCAACAAACGCAGCATCAACACTAGCTTCAGTTAGCAGCTGTGCCAGCGCATCTGTGCGGTGTTCACTGGTGATGTCGCCAAGGACACTGCTCATGTTTGTACAATCCTGAACGGCTTGAGTGTAGTTTAGTCGCTTTGTGAGTAGGTGGAACATGCCGATTGCTGGTACGCAGCTTGAGTTTACGTGGGCTGTAATGAAAAGTAAGTGTCCAAGCCATTCAATCACATATACATATGTTAACTAAATAATATACCTAGGTTCTATTTCTGTCTTTAGATATACCTATCTTTACTCGTATATAGGTACCTACTTATTATACTTTTCCATTATAAAGTTTGTTATTACAAAAAGTTTAGCTTTATCTAAATAATAACAAAAGCACAACCGTAAATCCGTGATAACGGCTTTGGTCTCCAGTTCTTGGTTTCTTAGTTTCTTTATAAATATAAGCAATGGTCGACTTAATGCTAAAAACCTGTCACTAACCATAAATAACTTGACACTAAATATAAAACTACTGATCAAAAGATACATACGTACGGGCTTCCCATAAATGCTGTAGTAATCGTATCTTGAATCATTCGCGAGAGACAGTCCACCTTCTGCCTCAGCACACTTCAACAATTCACAAGTATAGTCTATGGTTCCGTTTCCTATTACGGTGGCTTCTGGCGGGCTAAAGTTTATGGCCAGTGCCTTTTTTTGAATGCCTAGTCTTTGGCAGCTGATGAGAGATGTGTAGTTCGCTTTAGCAGCTATCCCAAGCTTGGACCGATGGCATTTATCCATGAGGTGGTATTTGGGAACCTTCGGAGTCTCCGATGAGCATCTTATGTTGGCAAATGTGGTGATAAGGATGGATTTTATCAAGAAGAATTTGAGCAAGAACATTGCTAGGTAGCCTAAGTGGCATAAATGCAACTATTAAAATTAAAATAATACGGCATTTCAAACGTTTCTAACTTTTAAAACATTTTAATTCTGATCAGATCACTATACACTTGATAAAATTTATTAACAAAAACTTTACTACTTCAAGCAATTTCAGGTGTCTTCTAGTAAACTGTTGAAGAATTAACAAAAATTTAAATAAATAAGAACAAAAAAATTTAAACGTTAGTGCTTAACAAACAACAAAAAAGGTTTGGATTCACGTTAAAATATAGCAAAGCGCAACTAGTTCAAAATGTGTACGAGGTAGGAACTATGTTACGTTTAGTGGGTATGTCTGGAAAGCGGAAATAATTACTTTTGACACGATGATTGCAGTGTCCTTTTACTTCACAATAATAAAACGAACGAGTAAATTAACCGTCTCTTTGACGAAATAATTGCCTCCACTTTTGTGTAAACCTAAATCGACTTCTCGAACGTAGTTTGAATGTAGAAATTTCCAAATCCTAAAAAAACTGTTATCTAGGATTTCTTGCTAAACGCAGTAGTATTTTGCTATTAGTGCAGGGAGGGAGAGAGTTCATGTTGCAATCCTACAATCACTGGGCGCCCTCGTTTGGGCACGTTACCACTCTCTTACAAAAGACTGACGTAAAATGTATCGAATTTCCCAGTTTGTCCTATTCTCCCAATGTACAAACGTGTTTTGATAACGAGTGAGATAAGCCAGAGTCCATTCCCATCGCATCCAATGCCTCCTTATTTTCCAAATAAGGAAAATAAGGAATATCCTATTTCTAAATTTCCAACGGAAGGCGCGCATCCGGGAGCGTGTCAATGTTTGTCACTGAACTGATGTTGACATGTATCGCAAATGTCGCAGGGCGACAGTATCCACTTACCACCAGGTGGACTGTATGCTCGTCTGCCGCCTTATTTCTATAAAAAAAAGTTACTCTATAATTAGTCGCAATCACAATGCCTATACCAATGTGATAGGCAGATATAGGTTTTTTGAAATACAATTGGCTGTAAATTTGCATAACGAAAGGAATGCCATAATTCGAAAGAGACCAAAATCTAGACGTTTACCCATTTCAAATAATTGTCAATCATTTGGATATGTCATACTAACTCACAAACTTTATTGGAAAAATATTTAAATATACAATATTATTAAGCTAGTGTGTAATTTATTTTGTGATTATTGTTTAGAATGGGTTGTGCTTTCTCCAGGAAAAAGGAACAAGTAAGTGGATGTCATATTTGAAGTTGTTTACATGTTTAACAAAGGATTCTCTATGCTTTCATTATAGAAGATAGGGTCACTCAAGTCCAGTTCATATTTGAGCGGTTCGCAACTAGAATATTTCCGGTTCGACCAATTTGTTCGGAATTTGTCTTGTCCAATGATACACGAAATGCTAGTGTGGACTCATAGATGGTTTTAATGTTGTTTTATTGTGATTATCGGGGTCTAGTTTTATCTTGTAGAGGCCTATTTTGTTGGCAGTCCTCTGTCTAAATACGTAGTACGTGGTTATACCTAATACGTGGTTAGGTTTGGTTACGTAACCAAACCATTTTTTTTTTTTAACGTGGGGAAATTCATCATGAGATACGCCCCCGCCTACACCTTGGCGGGAGAGTATGCCGGACTCTTACCGACTAAAACCCCACGAGTACCATCTCTCCACCTAGTGCCGAGGTTACGGGAACGTTTCAGCACTCGTCCGCGACCTCGGCGGTGGCGGCCCGCCAGTGCGGGCCCCGGACTGATGTTCGCCGGCCCATGGGGAAAGAAACGCCGTCCACCCAGGCAGTGCCCCTGTACCTGGGTAACTTTATTTTCACTGGGATGTCTGTGACATCTCAGGACCATTCACCTACTTTTTCTCCGCCGTGCCCTCTGCTCATACAGAGGGACACGCAGAGACGATCCCTGATTCTCCACAGTGCCCTCCGCTTCGATAGAGGGACACGCGGAGACCGTCCATGTTTCTCCGAATGTCCCCAGCTTCAAAGGGATACGCAGAGAAACCTAAGGGGTAACACCGTCCACCCAGACAGAGCCCCTGTACCCGGGTAATACCATCTCCTTGTTCTCCGCTGTGCCCTCAGAACATGAGCCCGAGGAACACGCGGAGACCGTCCCTTTCTCTCCATGCGCCCTCCCAACAGGAGCACACAGAGAAAAGCTACTTTCCTGGAGGATAAAATTTTATAAAAAATATATATAAGTAGGTATTTACTAGGTTTTGATGCGCATCAAAACTTAGTAAGTACCTACTTATACATATTTTTTATAAAATTTTACAGGAGAGCCTAAAACATTCTAACAGTAAAGTTAAATAAAATGAAGTTACAATAATAATTGATCGTTATGTTATTATTAGGTACCCACAATAAAATATAATAAATATCATGCTTAAAATATTAGTTACCTCATATATTAGTTAACTCATATATTAGTTACCTCATGTATTAGTTACTTCATATATTAGTTACCTCATATATTAGTTGCTTCATATATTAGTTACCTCATGTATTAGTTACCTCATGTATTAGTTACCTCATGTATTAGTTACCTCATATATTAGTTACCTCATATATTAGTTACCTCATATATTATTGTATATTTTATAGGTTTTTTAGTTATTTCGAGCATCCTACTATTCATATCTGCGTACTTAATTTTAATATGCAAGTTTAATATGGGTGACTGCAGTTTCCAGGCCAGTTTTCTAAATTAATTTTGTCAAATATATTTTTTAATTTGTACCTTGCTGGGTTTTGATATGTGGTTTTAACAATACTAGCCTCTATGTTTTATCAACATTAAGTTTAAAGGATTTTTTCAACAGGAAGATATAGTATACGACATGTCGCCAATTCGCAACTTACCCGTAATATTCGTCAACGGTGTACCCGGTGCTGGAAACCAGACAGTTGCGCAAACTATCTCCAATATAACTGGATACACATTGATCAGACCCGGTGAGCTGGTGCGGGCTGAAGCATTAAAAGACGCATCAAGAGGACGCCTTATTGCTGACAAAATGCAGGCCCAAGAAGACATTCCTGAGGTTTGTAACTGTCTTGACGAGATGGTTTTCTACCGTAGTGTCCGTTTAATATGGGTACTAATCTAAAAATTACTGTGAATATCAAGGGCCTATCGACATTTTACAACCTGTCTTAGTGTAAAGTACTTTTACTGTCCCTAAAGGACCATAAGTTTCGTAATACCGATTGAAGTTTTTCCATACCAAACCATAAGCCTATGTCTCTCCACCGCCGGATATAGGCCTCTCCCAAGGCTCGCCAATGGTGGCGAGATCATGTATGGATATGATCCTCGGCTTTTGTCATCCAACCACCACCGGTGAACCTCTTTAAATCGTTGGTCCATCTGACTGGAGGGCGTCTCACACTGCGTTTCCCGGCACGTGGCCTCTATTGAAGCCTTTCACGAAAGAATAATTTCGGTATAATTTCATAAAGAGAATCTGTCAGGACTATCAGAAAAGTCCACGCGAAACCGATGTATTACTTAGATATTTCGTTTTTGCTGTCACAATGTTTCTTTTTACAGCAACTAACCGTAGACCTTATTAAAGAAGCGATGCTGACGCAGCAGGATGCGAAGGGCTTCATCCTAGTAGGCTTCCCAAAGAACCCTCGTATGTCTACTATATTCAACAGACAAGTCAAGTGGCCAGAGAAGATCGTTGCGTTGGAAGTTGATAACGAGGTCCGTTGTAGTAGTATTTACTCCTTTATGTTCTTCGATGTTAGGTTTACTTTCACTAAACAAAGTTCAGTTACCTATCAACAATCAATGCTATTTAAGTAGCTCGTTGAAAACATTAACGCCAGCAGTTTCTAAAAAATAATAAATCCTCTAGAAAATCTCCGACGGCATAACTTCTAATCTTTTTTTTTTCTATAGAAAAAGGTGACAGACGAACAGACAGTCCACCTGGTGGTAAGTGGGTATTGGTCGCGCATGGACATCTGCTATACATGTCCATGCTATGCGTCCATACGCTGAGCCCATCAGTCCAGAATGACAACGTTATCACGCTTCCGGATGCGCTGCGTACCTCAGGAGTGTGAATGGATTTGGAGAAAGGTTTGAAAAAATGGAGAGGATAGGATGGCATGGGAATGGGTTCGGACATATCTCACTTACTACCGAAACACGAGAGGCTAAAGTGGGAAATGCAGTACAGTAAAATGCATTTTACAGTAGTCTTTTGTGTACCTTAAAATGTCTAGTTACTTAAAGTCTTTTGTGTTTTGTCTTAAGTTGCTTTTGTGTCTAGTTGTCTAGTTACTTATGTCTAATAAAGCACAAAGAAAATGTCTAGTTACATTTAGGTTTACAAAGAATTAAATCGACAGAAACTTTAGTACCTGCCTGTCTGTATAATGAAATCAGTAAACCAATTGGTTTACTCGTAAATGGTTCTAGGGTCTGCCCCAATTAATACTCCTTGTATCATTCGATGTACCGAGATTTTTGACCTAACCGAGCCACCCAAAATGTGTTCTGGTTTCTCCTGGAAATACTCGTAGTATAGTTTGTGAAATACCCAGAGAAAGAAGTCCAGAGGGCCACGAGTGACGTGAGTGGCTGTAAGGCGATGCGCCTCTATTATTTCAAAAGGAAATGTTAACTGCATCCACAGGTGGCAGCAAGCAGACTTCAGCACAAATTGTCGGAGCTCGGCAGGCCAGAGTCCGAGATAAACGCGGCGCGACAGATCGTAAAGGAAGCAGCGCACAAAGTCAAAAACGTACACAAACGATTTGGGGGTCACGTAATTACGGTCAGTTTTTGCATACAATTGGATAAACTATCACAAATGGACTTTTGTTGATATTCTGCAATGTTGTCCTCTGTTTTAGCAACTAGATAACATTGCAGAATATTATATAGCTGAACTCTCCCTCCTCTGCAGTATACTCTTTAACCCTTTCACACCCGGATACCTTAAAGAACATTTTTTTTTATAGAAAGAAGATGGCAAACGAACATACAGTCCACCTGGTGGTAAGTGGATACTGTCGCCCATAGACATCCGCGATACATGCCAACATTAGTCCAAAATGACAAACTTTGGCACGCCCCCGGATGCGCTGCCTACCTTTGTTGATGAAATAATGGATTGGGAGAAAGGGTTGGGTGGGAAGGGATAGGGTGGAAATGGGCTCTGGCATATCTCACTCACTACCGAAACACGTTCATACATTGGGGAATAGGATAAAGTGTGAAAGGCAGTACATTTCAAGGCAGTATTCTGTGAGAGAGGGGTAACGAGGCCAGTCGAGTGCGCCCAGCGGCTGTTGGATTGCAGCGTGCACGCTCCCCCTCCGAAAACCATTTTAACCATCTCTCGTCTCATCCTTTTAATCTTTGATCTTCAGAGAATCTCCTTGTTAAAATTCCGCTTGTTTGCGCATGGCGCATTGCGCATTTTTTATATTTATATAATTATAGGAAAACACCTTAACGGGCGATGTTTTTTTTATTTAGACCCTACCACCTGAACTGATAATTACTTATAGCTATAAAGGACTAGATATGTTCCATGTGCAAACAAGCGCAAAGTATACATTGTATTTCCAAGATACCATTTACAGTTGGACAGCAGCGGTAACCCTAAAGCCCTAGCGTCCACTCTCCGAGAGATACTATCAGATACCATCGAGAAGAGTCAAAAGAAATCAGATTCGGAGAAGCCCCCCGCAGTGGTGTCCGCCCCCGCTGTCGCCCTCTTCTGCGACGTGCCGGCGGAAGGTGAGGCGCCTGTAGGAACGACCGATGGACAGTGATTTTGTACAAACGTTTAATTGTTAACTGTTTAAAATTTTGTTTATAATAGATGTTTATTGCAAAGTTTCACATGTTTTACTTTATTGGTACCCATTCAACTCATATCGATAAGATCCCGAGCGTCACAACGCATAATGTTCAATACGCGAAACGTAAAACTTTCAATACGCGAAATCTTACCTATGCGTATTGAACTTTTTGCGAGTTAAACATTTTGTGTGTGTTGAACATTATGCGCATTGAACATTTCGCATATTGAATATTATGGGTATTGAACATTTTGTGTATTGAATATTTTGCGTATTGTACATTCTGCGTATTGTATACTTATTTTCGCAGTTTCCAGTATCCAGTAGATACGCAAAACGACCATAACGCAGAACAACTAATATTCAAAACGACCAATACGCACAACGACCAATACGCACAACGACTAATACGCAAAACGACCAATATGCAGAACGACTAATGTCCAAAAAGACCAATACGCAGAACGACTAATACGCAAAACGACCAGTACGCAGAACGACCAAAAACATTCCCAAAAATCAGTAATCAAATATTAGAGTTGAAAAGACTCGGAAAAGTTTAGCTACTTGTGCCAACTTGTATATGAACATAAAGACATATCAGTCATTTTCTGGAAAGTATGCGGTAATTTTCTTTTCCATCACGCGGTGGTTATTTTTCACGAGCTGAAATGAAATGATATTTTTAACTTTTAATAAAGTTCTAATAATTGAAAAACACAAAATTTTCTCATCCAAATTGTTCAACTATAGTTTGAATATGTAATTGAAAAATTGGAATGTCTGGAAAAGATCACGTTGAACACATTGGAATAAGTGTAGAGATTGTAACGTGGGGTTTCTATCAGAGGAATTTACCGAAAAAGGAAACATCAAATAAACGGTGTAATAAAAACAATAATCACATTTAATCAACAGTAAATAAATTTAAATATCTATATGTACAGATAAATTAGCTATATATGTCGTTGTGCTACGTTCATTGCGCTTTCGCAACTAATGTGTCCAGGATATTGACCACCTCAGCGAAGATCACGTCCACAGACTGCTCGGCATTTATCTGAAAAAAATAAGGTCAGTTTCAGCATATAAATATCATGGCACGATCCGAGTAGCAAGAATAACACTATTTGCGAATTCATTTTTTTTAATAGTATTGATGGCAGACAAGCGGGCGGGCCACTTTATGGTAAGTGGTCACTACCGCCCATGGACAATTGCAATGCTAGGGAGCTTGCGCTGCCGACCTTGCACAATCCTGTTCACAGCTCTCTTGAAGAGCCCCGATACGAATATTCTCTTTTCTCTTGAATATCTCTTGAATGTGAATAATACCTGATCTACTACGGACATACTTGTAAAATAAGTAAGAAATTTTTATTATCCATTTAAAGTTAGTAACTAATTAGTATGCAACTTTGAGCGTAAGCTGTTCACTGAAAGAACTAAAAACAGATTCTAAAGACTAATGTCAAAATGGAGATTACTCGTGATGGGCAAAGGCCATTCACTTCGGTCTACAGTCACCTTCGGCCATTGACATATTTTCCACCATTACAAACTGTACACTGTTCAGTACATTACAACTGTCCCGTACAAACCCAACCCATCGTCCCGACCCAACGGTCCCGTACAACCCATTACAAACTCAGTACATTACCGACCAGCATGGTGAGAATAAAGGTACAAATCCTGTATGAAACATAAGTAAAATCTTGTTTTAAACTTTATAAAAAAAGTTATACCCTATGCAGTTTCTTGCTGTACTGATCGAGCACCTGCTGGTTGTTCTCGAGGAAAGTCTTGAGACGCAGTTTGATGGTTTCCTCGTTGTCGTCGGAGCGGCCCGAGACAGCCGCGCGGCCCAGCAGCCTCTTGGTCAGGGTCTCGGAGGACGCTTCGAAGTAGATTATCACCTGGTGATCAAATTACGAGAGTGAGTTTGTCGTGTAACCTACTCGTATATATAGACTAAAAGACAAGAAGCAAGTTATTCCAATACCAGTGTATTTTAAGACACACATAAAAAAGAGAAAAAAAATCGGGTCAGTCTTCAAAAAAGTCCTTAGATATATAAAAGAGGGACGACGGTTTGGAGAAGCGGCTTCTCTAGTCGCCCGCAAACACCCAATGTGGGGCACGAATATAAAGTGGAAACTCTAGTTGCAAGATCAGCAGTGCTGAAGTCTGAATATTTTGGTCAGGGAGGCCGTATCCAAAAATATGGACAAGTGTGCACTTTATAGATGTAGTATGGCAAAGTATTTAAACACATACCTACCGAAAAATGTGCATTCCACTAATAATATGCACAAGATAGCAACGAGACAAACCTCTCTAGGTTAAAAAGTGATTTTTAACATTGTGTTGTACAACCGCGTTAACATTGTGTTGTCCAACCGCGTTTTCGTTAAAAAAAAGTAACAACTACACTGACAATGTAGAAAAACTGTGCCTTTCGGTTAGTATACGATTTAGATACAATTTGAAAAGGTAAACAGATTTCGTGTTATGTGAACGCTTCGATGCTCAGTTCATGTGATGGCCAAGTTCGTGGTTCGGTTTCGGTTTTCGGGTTCGTTAAGTTCGTACCCTGTTACCATACACTACAATACTCGTTAATATATTTGTAACATGGTAAAAAAGTAAGTAAGTATAACACAAACTACACGGGACTCCAAAGTTGTTCATAACAGTTTAATTTATTTTTATATAAGTATATTTCATATGTTAATAAGTATATTTTTTTATAAGAATGTCAATTTTCTTTATAATTTCAACGTAAGCATTTCAGTAGTCATTCCTCTAAACGTATCTCATTGCCGAGGAGTTCATTAGAAAGATTACTCACAGTAACAGGAGCGATGTTGTTCTCAAACGCGATGCCCTGCGACTTCTCGCGCGGGTACCCATCGATCAGGAACCCGTTGGATTTTTCGGCGGTCGCTTCAATCGCCTCCCTTAGCAGGTCTAACACCACATCGTTGGGCACCAACTCACCTGTAATTACGGATTTATTTACTTTATATTCAGAAGTACAAAACAAAACAATACACAATAAAATACTATATATTATTATAAATTATATTTCAATACTTTAGAGTCTAAAGTATTAAATATAATATATAAAAAAAAAATAAGTAATTTCGTTCGTGTTTATTTTAGTTTTGACTGATGTTGGCATGTATCACAAATGTCAAAGGGCGACAGTCGCTACGTACTGCCAGGCTGACATTTTCTCGTTTGCTATGAATATTCTCTTTCATTGTAAAAATCAAATTATAGCGCGCTTTTTTAGGCCTTCAGACATCATTATTTTTTTAGGACTCTATCAATACCTTGTCTGATTGGACGTCTATATGTTTATAGTTCGTACCTATTAGTAATTATTTCATTTCAATTGTTAACCAAAATAAAAATTAAGACAAATCTATATATATATGTATATAAAAATGGATGTTGGTATATCTGTCTTAGATTAATAGACTTCGACACCGTTTGACCGATCACCATGAAAGTTGCCACATATATGTATTTTTTCATGGAGAAGGTTTTTATGCTATCCACTTTGTTGTAACTCACCGCTAGATGGCGTTGCAGCACATCAGCTTCTATACCGTTCAATCGATTGCAAAAATCGCAATATCGACGGCAAATCCAAATAATTTGTGATTTTATATAGAGAAATAAATAAATAAACACAGGCAGGACAACGTCTGCCGGGTTTTGCTAGTATATTATATATCTCCATTACTCAGATAAAAAATATATCTTTAGATTAGGTATGACAAGGTAAAATTGATACGCCTAGAATAGGTCAGTAACATTTCGGTAACTGTTTTGTGTTTTAGATGACGTGATCATATTCCATAAGTAATATTAAAAATTTCTTTATATATAATGTTCCAACGCTAAAGATTAATACAATAGTGTTGTTGTCACATTAAACTATTGCATTACTTATGAATGTTGACCATGACGAAGTTTTACCACGGATTTTTACATAATAGCGCTCGTCAATCTCTGTCAGTGTTGGATTCCATTGCAAGGTTGCTGTCATCGTTGTACGGAAATAATTGGTGCCCATTATAAATCAAAGAAACTATGAAATTTTGAAACACTAAAAGAAATAGAATTGAGATCACAAACAGGAATCATAGACCATATGAAGGCTGTAGCCAGGTTATCAGTTCAAGCATTGCAGACATGCCAGACAATTTCTTTCTACTCTTTATTCTAATAAAGAAAAAATGTATGGACCTAGTTTTCGTTCGTATATTTTATGTTTCTATAATAATGTTCTTTTTGTTTTCGTTGACATTTCGCCTTGTTGGAGCCGCTGTTTACCTAGACGCTGGTGGACAAGTGAAGAATCTATCTCAGGATTACCTTCTCTTGCATTTATTCAGCATTAAATTTAAGCCTGGAGCTGAGATTTGGCTATTTATCATATCACTCAGAACCGTAACTATTGACCGTAATTATACTTCAAACTTCCATAAAACATTGCAGTGGAAGTTGTTTTACACCTTACCACAGACCACAGAATAATTACAATGTTGCTCTGTGAAAGCTAGGTCAATCTTTTTTTTATAATGAAGTAGGCGGACGACAAGCGGTCCCACGTGATGGTAAGTGTCACCGCCGCCAATGGACAACTGCAACACCAGGGGGTAGGCGGGTGCGCCGCCAACTTTGTAAAATCCTACTCACAATTTTCTTAAAGAACCCCATATCGTAGCTTAATGGAAAGAACTCTTGAGGCAGTTCATTCCACAGCCTACGGGTTCGCGGTATAAAATGATTTTTGGACTGAACAGTACGCAACACCTCCGTATCGTGGAAATGCGGATGGACCGCACTTCTATGACGGGAGGTGCGGGTGTAGAAACCGGAGGTGGGAATTATGGTGGGAACAGTTCTTCATTCAGTGGGAGCATTCCCCATTGTACAGGTGGTAGAACATACAGAGAGACGCAACGTCTGTACGAATGCTGAGGGGTTCTAAACCGCCCGTGAGAGGGGTCTGTCAGAGATCTGTCAACGTCACCAGCCCTTTTATTATCAATCGGTACTTGGTAATTATTTTTATTGACCACATCGCGCTCCACAATCTTCATGCATATTAGCAATAATCGGCTTCTTTTGTCCAAGCCGTATCTATTCCCTGCTGGACATACATACACTCCATCCAACCATACTGTACCCATGTCTTTCGACTGCTGGATAAGGCCTCTCCTAAGTCTCTTCACCACATACGCGTTTCACAGTACCTTAGCTTCTCTCTTGTGCATAATAGTGAAGCTCCTTTGTATGTGCACCACTATAACATTTGTCTTTCCCCTGTAGCCGCCATCTGCTAGCCTTTTCAAGTTATTGGTTCATCTGTTTGGACATCTTACATTGCGCTTATCTGTAGGTGGTCTCCACTCGAACACTTGTCTGTTCCAGCAATGAGTTCTTTGGCAGATCGACAGTGCGTATTAGTATTTAAATATAGTAGCTTTCTTATGTTACAGACGATAGCTGATTGCCAACAGTCGCGATGGATAATGGCAGAAATTATTAGGAAGGTACAGCAGTTTCATATAATAACATTTGTCACTTACCCCGCTCCATAATTTCCGTAAGACACTTTGCTCTTGCAGAGCCACTCTTCACCTCGGTACGGAGCAAGTCGCCGCTGGAGAGGTGAGTGAAACCGTATTTGGCGATGATCTTCTCGCATTGTGTGCCTTTGCCCGACCCGGGACCACCAAGTATCCATACGATCGGCTTAGTGGACGTGTCGATTGGGGCCTGAAGATAATGGTCAAGAATGATTGTTAATGTAAAATATTCGTGACTGATTTATGGGCATTCAGCTTTTGCTGTGAGGAGACAAATACAAGTACATTCGAGGGACGAAGGTTAAATGGAATTGACGATATATACACCATCAATGTCCTTGAAGATTCAAAATTTTGAAAAGTTAATCAAGAATCTATAATCTTATTATTATTATGTTTTCTGTTTTTTCCTGCCACTTATGTGTACATACGGATGTCTATAGAGTTCATTACTTTTTCTGAAAAAATCTGTGCCAAAGCCTGAAACCCAATGAATATATACGGACCTAAAGAAATTCAGTAGTCGAACATATGAAGTAGGTACTTATTCCACGAGTTTCGTGACTAAGTGGGTTGTTTAAATTAGAATGGTTTCGATCGATTTCGAGCGTATTCACATATATACAAAGAGAAGAGACATACTGTGAGCAATTTCGTAGACTCATTGGTGTCGGTCAGCACTTTACTGTAAACCTTTTTGCAGGCTCATATTGTCACTGAGCGGCTAACTGAGCTGAGTACGCGCTCACTACTGCTTAAATATGTGGTGTCTAAGTGTTTATTTATGAAATGAATATTCTCAATATCGACTTGGTGTATTTGTGGGACCGCGTCGGCGCCCGTTCTTTCTTGCTCAAACACAGAACTAGCGGTCGTGAGCGCTGATACGCGGAATTCGTTATAGCCCATTTGAGAGATAGGTATATTGGGCGTACGATATGCAGCTTCGGAAGATTGCGTAAATGAACTACAATTGCCCTGTCTGATTAACTCCGTTCGGCATGCGGGAGACGACTGGCTAAATTCTTGTGGCCCTAATGACCTTTCAAGAGTATATCTTAAACTATGTATGTATAGTTTAGGGCGAGCGCAGAAGGCGCTCAGGCAAGAGCAGTGACGCTCTACCACAAGTTGCTGATAACGTAAAACACCGTGAACGTCCTGAGTGCACTGTGTCAACACTGTGAACCCTACACCCGTTAAGAGTGTGCTGTGTGTACGAGAGGGGCGTTTCAGTATATTTAGAAAAGTCGCAATGGTGCACCATTTGTGATTCTTGAAACCTAAGGCACACGTTCAATTCCACACGTCGAATCAATTACCCACCTTCCTTTGGTATGCTTTGCACTTCGGCGACATGCATTGTAAGGGACAGGGTGGCAGTTTGTCAATAATAGGCTCCTCGCACGGTTGACAAGGTTTCTTTTCCATGGCAGTCGCCGAAAATTACTTGTAAAACATTGTATAAATTCCTTGTAAACTTGATGTTTGACACATTTTGTTTTTAATTTTTTTGTGTCAAAAGTTTATGATAATCCATCAAGCAAGCACTGTAAATAAATTGTCGGTAGATTAAAATCATAACCTATTTGGTTACGATATTAAATATCGTTGTTACGCTCACAGATGTAATTATCTTTGTAGGTATAAGAGTATACCTAAGACTAAGGTTGCGCCCAAACCTGATATTGATATGTACCTACATTTTTTATTTTCCGTCTTATGTCGCCAGTTTATTAATACCTACAAATCCCGCCCGAAAGAAATACACATCGACTATGATCGGCTAGCTTCGGTTTTGTAGAGCGTCGTCTCTGTCGTAACGGCACACGACAGAGTCTAGACGATGCTCTGCAAAACTGAAGCTAGCCGATGTGTATTACTTTCGGCCGGGAAGTATATATAAGTCAATAAGTTAAACTTTGTTGACGGAATAATTTTAAACTCACAATTTTGGGCACGTGTTGACACGACTTGAAGAACATCGCCGGTAGTGGCTGAATGAGAAGATCAGAAGACCACATGAGGTGCCACCTCTTTGGGTCTTTGGGAGAGGTCTATGGCAGTGGGGAAACATCTGCTGATTGTACGGTATGGTAATTATTTAAAAAGAGCCAACTACCCTATTCTACGCGGGTAAAGTTTCTATCAATAGCCCATGTATAAATATGTGTAGAGAAAAGCAGCTGCCACATATAAATTTTATAAATTTAATTTCAGTACATAACTATGTATTTATTTTTATCATCTACCCCGCACAAACATAAATTCAGATCACGGGAATGATATTATCGAGGGAATCTATTTTCAGTTCGTTCAGCATTGACAGTGACCGTGTTTAGAGTTATGACGTACCTACAGATAGACGAACAATGTCGCGCTAATGAGCGGAACTGAGGTCGACTTACTCATTATTTCCTGATAATGATGATTTGACCGACGAAATCAATTATTAGTTTTATGATCGTGGGAATTGTTGATTTTTGTTATTGTTGCTTAAATGTATCAAACACATACGAAACAGGGATACCTCTACATGGAACAAAGCATCAAACATTTATAATTCTGTTCTAATTTCATTAGACACTAGGGCCGATTATCCTTTGCATATACCATACAATTTGAGCAGTAATAGGTAGGGATATTTATTTTTGGTTTTTATCCGTGAGATCGTCAGTTCAAACCCTGTTAGTGAGTCTCTATTTAGGTAAGCTCGAAATATTAAATAATTATCTCTATATCAGCGGTGAAGGGTGAGGTTAAAAGGATATACCGTGTATATCCTTTTGTCTTGTGTTTTTTTTATAGACAAGTGGGCGGACGAGCAAACGGTCCCACGTGATGGTAAGTGTATACAAACTTTATAGCGACTCCATACAAAATTCGAACACACAATACATACATGAGAAATTGGTCATCTGGTCGCAGGTTGCGGTGACCAGCGATTTAGCGTGTCCGACTCCTAACAAGGAACTCCCAATGCACAGTGTTCAGATGTTCTACCACCAAGAGCGAGGCGTCTTGAAAAATTGTATTTACCGAAATGTCGACTAAACATGTATAAAAGGAATGATTATTTTACGACAATATACACATCTATAGATATAATAAATTACCGAATGCTATTGAAAATCTACCAAGAAACATATTTAAAAAGATTGACAGGATAGCTATTAGTTTTTACAGCTTAAGGCTATTAGCTTTGACCGAATGGCCATTAGCTATAATACTTATATTATAGTACATTATATTATAGTAAAGTATTAACGATTATTTTCGTGACTTATAATTGAGTTGACGTGATGTGATGGTAATATTAATGATAAATGTAGAAAATAATAATAAAATGCAAAATCGATAATTGAACGCCTAGGTAAAGGCAGAATATAAATGGCGATATTTATTACAACAACATATTTAGTTATCAACTTGTTTTTGCAAAATAAATCATTTATTTGAACGTAGACTAAAGAACATAAGTACCTACATTTTTAATTCAAGTATTTAGATCTAATCAACAGGAAGCTTTGCTCTTTTGCTTTGATCTAAATTTAAGTATGTATTTGAATTTGAATGTCGCCGACGATCGTTTGACGAACTACAAACGACAATTTTTGTACAACCTCTCAGAAGTCGCTGTAGTCTATTTTTTTCATTTTTTTTTAAGTTTATATTAATATAGAGTAATTTATATTATGTTTATATAGATAATTTATATATACTTGAGTAAAATACATTTCGTATTATTTAAAAAGTTAGTTTTTTTTTTTTTTTATAGACTAGGGGGCGGACGAGCAAGCGGTCCCACGTGATGGTAAGTGTTACCGCCGCCCATGGGCACCTGCAACACCAGGGGGCATGCGGGCGCGCCGCCGACTTTGCAAAATCCTATTCACAGCTCTCTTGAAGAACCCCATATCGTAGCTCAATGGAAAGACCTCTTGAGGCAGTTCGTTCCACAGCCTACGGGTTCGCGGTATAAAATAGTTTTTGGACCGCATAGTGCGCGACACCTCCGTATCGTAGTTACATTTGAATTATTTAAAATATTTAATTACTTGATATTGTTTAAAAAAACACAAAATTATAATTTAGTGGATTATTTGTAATGAATACAAAAATGTGAACATTACATTAGATTTACAATGAAACAAAATTATATAATCTACTCTCCACTATAAGAACTCACAGAAGACTACCTGGAAATGTACTGCATTTCCCACTTTATCTTATTTCCCTAATGTACGTACGTACGTGTTTTGGTAGTGAGTGAGATGTGCCAGATCCCATTCCCATCCTATCTCTCGCCATTTTCCCAACCCTTTCTCCAAATACATTCCTATATCTCCAAAGATAGGCAGCGCATCCGGGGGCGTTCCAACGTTTGTCATTCTGGACTAATGTTGGCGTGTATCGTGGATGTCTATGGCCGACAGTATCCACTTACCATCAGACAGTTGCTCGTCTGTCGCCTTGCTCGTCTGTCGCCTTCGTCCATAAAAAACTATATTATTTTCTATTTGACGTTTGCACGCCTATCAAGTTCCGTATTTATTGTCAGTCAAGTGTACTCGAAATAATGTCATACTTGTTGAGGGCGAAGAAATGGTGACGTAAAAAATAGTGAAATTTTCGGTGAGTATGATTGTTTTTTATCCTATAAGAATATTTATTGTACCTCCGAATACGTTATTCCATTTAATTTTGAATTACATATTTGTTTGCTACCAATTGCAAAAGTTATGAACAACATCTAACAATATTTGTTTGTCCTTGTCACACGCGCACTTATTAGAATTACGCGTAATTAGTCGGAAAGAGACGGATGAATTTGTTTTCATTTCCTCGAGAAGTCCATATGATGTGCGGTATAATAACAAATAGTCAAAAAAAATGGAGTCGCACCGAATTAAATAGCTTTTTAAATAGCTTCAACTTATTATTTAGAATCCGTTAAATTGTTTGATATTACATATCGTTATTATTATAGTCCAATAGTTATTAATAAATTAATCCTATTATTTTTTTCAAAAGTGCCTATTTCAATAGATATAGATAGATAGATATTATGGCATATGTATATATATTTATTTGTTTGTAAAAAAAATATCATCATCTCATAACTCATTACTATTGATACTAGGTCAATGGGATGTAGTATATAATTTATTTCTATTATTAATAAATTTATATTATAAAAACTGTATGTCCGTTGTTCCCAATTTGGGTCATTTGGGGTCAAAAAATATTACTTACTTTACTGTCTGCTTTTTATGTTTTAACTAACTTCAATTCTACGCGTATGTATGTATGTTTGTCCGGGAACTTTCCCGTTTTGATGAAACTTTTTGTATTAGATTCAGAATTTTGCCAATTAGGAAATAGACTATGACATCAATATATGATATATTATTTTATCTAAATGGAATAAATATTAAATACTTTTACGAATGAAGCAACTCCGTGAATTTTATATTCCCTCAATCCCATCTATGATGGCCTTGATGGAACATCGATTGCTTTAACTGAACAATTCACGCAAAATTAAGCAGTATGGTAGAGGCATACGGCTTGAATTTAAATAAATTTATTCCGTACTAGTTGTTTACATTTTATTATCGCTTAATTGTATATGTTAACTCCGGACTTTTATTTAACTTCGTAACTCTACTAAGGTCGAGTTTTCAACTTAATATTTCTATGTTTCGTGATCGGATAGTACTCGTAACGGTGCAATTCTCACCGACTCGCGATCCCGCGGTATCCTCTCAAAGCAACGCCCTAAGCCGAGGTCCGTTCTTTCCGCCGTTTTACCGGCGGGGAAGCGCTTAGGTTCGTTGTTCCACACACATTTTTGCACCTGGCTGAACACCTTGTGGTCTACCTTACACTATACATGTGCGGTGACACTTGAAAGGCCACTAGGGCCACAAGAATTTAGCCAACCCGAGAAAAAAGTAACGGTGTAACAGATTGAAACTATCCGATCTCACGCGTGTCATAAACTCGACGTTCTATCGCTCGGCCTGCCCACTGTGCCCACATACCTAAATATAACCACCACAAATAGAACACACAGCAATTTCAAAGGTTACCTCAGCGAAATACCTCAATCCCAGACTGCGCACCTCCAACCAAAGTCCCAGAAGTAACACATAGATATAGAAAAACTTGCACTTTATGCCACCGTCACCATTTTTACTAGTTTTCATTGACGCGTTGATAGCGACCGAAGGACGGGAAAGCAGACCTCGCACAGCGCGCACTGTATAATGTAAATAGTAAATACGCCGCCCGTGCCAGCTGGCAAATGCTTTAAAGCGAGTATCATCCCACTGAATTATTTTGGAGAAATATGGCTTTTAATACAAGGTGATATGAGATTGGCCGTTGTTTGGCAATGTTAGTATTTCGTAGATGTACCACGTTTTTTTATGTAGGGTAGCACGATGAGCGAGGTAAATGATCGACACATGCATAGTAACAGCAGTAGGTTATTTTTATACAAACGCAGGCAGGACTCACGTGTCACAGTTTGTTTGTTTGTGTGCGCGTCGCGACGTCTAACATTCACCACACGCGTCAAACAACTGTTCTAATAGTGATGAGTTTACTGTACAATGTATAATTTGACAATGTATATAATTATACTTACTATCTACATTGTGTTTTCATTTTTTAGCTACATATATGTGGGAACTTACTTTTAGCTTTAAGAAAATCAATATTTTGTGTTTGTCACTTTTTTATCAAGTTTATACCTTCGAGTTTTCCAAAAATAATTATACTTAAATAAATAAATAATTAATATTTTTTATAATGTACTCGTATACAAATTATACAGTATTTATAAGTGTTTATAAGTTTGAGAAATGTCTTTGAAAAATTGTGGAAAAGTTGTGGAAAAATATTTGAAAAATTGTGTAATATTTTTTTTTGTTCGAAGAAATAAAATTTTTCCCGTTTGGATATATTGCAATAACTGAACACTGCCGTGTACATACAACGCAGTCGATGATGACGAAAGTCGAGGCACACTTAACTATATACGAATCGAGATTACCTATCTGGTAACTATCTGGACGATGAACTGGCTCGGAGTTAAACTACTGTTATATTTCTACTAGGAAACATTTCCTTTTCACGCGCGTGACATAGCATATGTCTCTAATGTAGCTAGTGACGTATATAGAGTGATATCAAGCGTCATCAGATGTGTGACACTGATGTGTCTGTATGAATTCACCCGAGACACGTCTCATCTTATAATATATATAAATAAAAATGTAACGTTCGTTTGTTCGTAAATCTTAAATCTCCGAAAGTTCTTCACCAATTGCTTTGAAATTATGATACAACGTTGCGTTCGAATACGCGAATACCCTATCACAGGGTAAAAACATGATTTTTACCTAAAAACAGGGTAAGCGCCATCTGTTGGGCAGCCACAGCAACGCGTGGCCGGGTACAGCTAGTCTTTAATAATAATAAAGGATATTTTTCAATAATTATTTTCAGTCATTAAAACGTTAATTGATCGGTTAGAAAATTGAAAATAGGTATACATATAATAAGTAGGTGTTTAGTAGTTTAACGATTTGTTCTATATGCGTAAATTCAAATTAGTTAAATTAATACAAAATCCACTTTGATTTCACCCTCGTAGGTATTAAATTGCCTTAACAAAAACTTTATAGTTCAGACATGCACACTGATTATGTTCCTACTAAAGATTAGTTCATATATTAGAAAAGGAAAATATTTTTCTATCGCAGATATATATTTATGTGTGCGAAAATAACACACACGATTACGTCGAGTAGAAGAACCAACTTAAGTTATTATACTCGTACCTACGGCTTTCAGCAAGATCTGTAGACAATATCTAAGGGCTCTGATCTGGATGTGGGCTCTTTGCTTTAAACATACAAAATATAATTTATACAAGTGCATAAACTATCTTGCCTTTAATCTTAATTTAATTTCGCGTTTCATTGACTCCACTGTTTGAGGGGGAGAGTGCACGCTGCAATCCAACAGTCGCTGGGCGCGCTTGACTGGCCACGTTACCCCTCTCTCACAGAAGACTACCTTGAAATGTAATGCATTTCCCACTTTATAGTATTTCCCCAATGTACGTACGTGTTTCGGTAGTGAGTGAGATGTGCCAGAGCCCATTCCCATCCGAACCTATCCCTCCCCCATTTTTGCCAACCTCTCCTACAAATTCATTCCTATATCTCAAAAGGTAGGCAGCGCATCCGGGGGCATGCCAACGTTTGTCATTTTGGACTAATGTTGGCATGTATCGCGGATGTCTGTGGGCGATAGTATCCACTTACCATCGGGTGGACTGTATGCTCGTCTGCCGCCTTCGTACATAAAAAAAAAGTTCCTATGAGGTTGATATTAAAGGCCAGAATAGTAAGGTCAGAATAAAAACTGGACTAGTTGTAATTTTAGAAAATAAAATGAAACATGAAATGGAAATAACAAAGTATTTAAAAAAAACTAAACTAAAGTTACTTTCATGTATATCGTTAATCTTGTTATAGAAGTAAAGTTATTTACTTTTTCATAATTCTAATCCTCTATAGTACTTTTCAAATGTTCGTAGCAGGCTGCGATTAAATTTTTCACTCGATTTTAATAGATACGACATTTACCTACAGTTTTATTTCTCACCACCTTTTGACACTTGATCAGAAGGTATCAGAAAGTCAGTTATAGGTAAGTGTTAAGTCTGTATCAGCTATTGTAGATTTAATTGGCAGATAATTTATGTACATACTCTTAACAGTTACTTCATCAGGTTAGAAAGGCTCTGAAAACTTTATAACAAATATCTTTATATGCACATATGCCATTTTTACCAATCATGACTTGGTTCAAATAGTCAGAAATTGTCATAATTCTTAACTTATTGTAATGAGAATGAAGGCTAGCGTATACGATATTAAAACCAATTATATTTTATCAATATTATTATATTACAGAGATTAAATTATACTAGATATTGTATAAAGATTAAATTAACTTCACATTCAATTCTTAATCAATCACGCAATCCGGACTTCGATATAAAGTATTTTTCTATAGTTCTTAATAATGTCCCGCGTATCATTTGAGTACCATGGATGACTATAAAGTATTGTATTAATCACGAACTTTATTCGCAGCAATGGACGGGCCATTGTCATTATTAGATCGACCACCGATGGGATAGATACACGAGTCCTTGAATGGAGACCGGGAAGCAACGGGAAGTACGCTGTGTGGACGATTTGAAGAAGTTTGTCGATAGTACTTGGTGAAAGGAGCGGAAGATTGTAGTGGTAATGAGTAACGAGTAACTGAGTAACGAGTAACGAGTAACGAGTAACTGAGTAACGAGTAACGAGTACAAGCGTAAATCCAACAGTGGACAGTAATTAAATTCTCCGTCATTCATATTTTGATAGTGTATTAGAAATAAAAATTTATCGATGCACAGTTGATAATCTTATTCAGTATCTCCTATAAACGTACACTACATCGTCTTTGGTATCCACGTCTATGAATTACCGTACCTCTAATTGCATTCTTTGTTGCATAGACGTGGATGACGCGTTCGGGTGTTTCCGGATTAGGCGAATGCCAATGTTTTCTTAATATATCTGTACACTACCTTATCTATGGCAGCGTTTCTCAACCTGGGGGTCGCGATCACATACAAAGGGGGTCGATTGGTCAGGACAGATTATGCACTTATATACGATTATATTTTTAATAATTAATTATTGATTTACATATAATCAAATATTCTCTGAACACTTTTTACTTAAACAGTGTGAATGACTGATATGTTTATTACTATTTTATTTATATTTTTATGTATGTATGTATAAATGTATATATGCATGTGTGTGTATATAAATTGATATTTATTTATGTTGTATTTATGTAGTGTGATTTTGTCAGAACGGTATTTTTAACGGCACTACCCTTAGCCTGCTCTCAACCACCAAAGGTTAGCTGAAAGAAATTGCTATATAGCATTAAGTTCGCCTTTGTACACACATTTTGTTGCAATAAAGAATTTATCAAACAATCGATCAAAACAGATTGTTGGCGGATGCAAGCAGTTAAAGACTGAACAAAATGGGTAAAATTTTACTGCAGTTAGAAGCAGCAAAGTTGATAATGGACATTAAATATCCATATATCGAGTGATAATTTGTCACACATGTATTTAAGCATGTACGAGTACTTAGAATCGATTTACAACAACACGCATTAACATGCAATTACTTGAAATGTACTGCATTTACCACTTTATCTTATTATCTAAATGTAGGTACGTACGTGTTTCGGTAGTGTGTAAGCCCATTCTCATCCTATCCCTCCCCATTTTCCCAACCCTTTCTCCAAATCCATCCAAAGGTAGGCAACGCATCCGGGGGCGTGCCAACGCTTGTCATTTTGGACTAATGTTGGCATATATCGCGGATGTCTATGGGTAACAGTATCCACTTACCATCAGGTGGACTGTATGCTCGTCAGATGCCGTCGTCCATAAAAAAAAATATGATGGATAGTGCTGAGTAGTCCGGATTCTTTTTATAATTCATATCCCAATTTTATTTTACTCTTGAAACACAGGTTCTACCGAGCTTGAGAGTCAGGGTTATAATTTTCTACTAAATTAATTCTACCAAATGAATGTATTCATTTCAATTAGCTTGCTGAAGAATACGTGACCAAATTACGTATCACGTGACCATTGATTTTATTACAATTGTTTGTACCAATTGTTACAAATACTTTTTTAATAAGGCCAAGCCGCGGTTAACTGGTCAAATACGTAATTTGAATACTGGTGGATGCGATTTTGATACAAGCTTATATGTGTAAAAGATACCCCCTTTTTGTATGAGTACCGTCGCAGTTTGTATGTATGTGTGTAGGGGGACGTTATAGGTCGATATTGATCTGGGTATATCTGCATGACGAGTCCGTGCTGGATCAAACTTAGGTAAACATACTAACTTAGGACTAAAGACAAGTATCGTGTGTCTAAATTGATCTTTAAGGTCTGTTCCCGAACTTAATCCCTGAGATCTTGATTAAAAGTTGCATTTTTTAACAATAATAGATTTTGTAACTGGATATAGTTATTTAAATGTTGAATTGTTATAGAGAACATGTGGCCATGACATGTGATCAGAAATGAATAAGTTAAAAAAATTCCGACCTTCACACACTTCATAATAATTATAAGTTTTCCCCGCTTGGGAACGACGATCAATCTTCGATCGTCATTGAAATGTCACAGATCAGTTAAAATTAAAACCGAAGGTGACCGTAAATGAGACTGTAAATGTAAGACTTATCTGAGTAAAATGAGACTGTAAATGAGACGTGTCAAATTATCACGTATCGTAACAAAACTAAACTAAATGATCAATAAATACCTTAAATTGTTATCTGATCTCAATTAATCCCTTTGTAGAAAGGATTATATTTTAGGAACTGTGTTATCGAAAAAAGGAGCCGATAGAAATTAAACATAGATGTGTTTCTAAGAAATCGTTTTTTTTTTTCATGAATTCCTTGATTAGTACCATAATACTATACCTTGGATTGTTATCTGATTTTAAGTAATTCCTCTGTAAAAAAGGGCTGTATTTTGGGCACTAAATTATCGACAAAAGGAGCTGTTAGTGTTGCTAAAAAAATCGGAAATTATTTTTATGAATTTCTCGATAAAGTATTATTACTGTGTGACAAATTATCTTGTCATAAATTAAAAAAAAATGTGATACTAGCATCCGCAAAATCATACGACTTCATACAAAGTAGTAGCAATGTCAGTAGACGTGCGTGATTATGCGGAAGCAAAGGTTTTGGCTAGTGATAATGTCACATTGAGTTAAAAGTTGACACAACAGTCGTCACAAATTGGCATGTAACTCATTATTTATAATAGTTACAATAACTATTAGTTATAATAAATTATCTTTATTTATGTTCGGCTCGCTGTGTTAAAATCACAAATATAAATCGATAACGCGTAATATCAACTGTAAATCGGAACATTTTCAATAATAGCTTTGATATAGTTTTCTCTAAAAATAATATAGATATAAATTATACTTCTATTTATCATAAACGTGTTACGTCACAATAATTTCATGCATGCCTAAAGCTAAGGTCCTAGTTTCGTTCCTGAACCTGTTAGCTAAATTAAATACTCTTACTTTGTTTTCATATAAAAAAAAAACCGGGTGAATATAATAAAAATCAAGGTCTTGGCACAGCGGCGCTGTTTAAAATTTATGATAAAGAAAAACTTACCATTTTATTTGAAATTTAGCGCGAACGCTATTGTTTATAAATATAACAACACACACGTCTATTCAGAAGCAGCAATGCGGGCAACTGCGGTTTGACGTTCGGTCAAGGCCATGGAAACTGTGCCAAACGGCCAATAAAGAAAAGCGACCTCTGACAGCGCGGGAAACATTACAGCACGGCGGATGGCGGGAAATCTGACGGCACTGAAGGGCATTCCGCCCGCCGCCTTTTAGAAAATATTTTAGGAAATTTAATAATCCGTAAGTGCTACACTTTTGTTATAACGACACAATAATTATAAATTCGTGATTTTTATTGATTTCCATTTCTTCGTTATACTCTCGTGAAATATTTATATTTGTTTAAGATAGCTAGTTATTCGGTCAAAGTCTCCTAAAGAGCATATTATAATGAGTATAAATGCAGTAGGTATTATTTTCAAACCACATTACTGGCATTTGTATTAGATAAGGCTCTCGGATTTACGAATAATAAATTAGTACTTAAAATTAATGATAACATTAGTATCTTACATAAGCTGACCATTTTTTTTTACTCAATCCGGGACGCCCTACCCTATATGTATAGGAGATGGTGATGTCGTGTGTTACGTACATAAATGAAAACATTTATTTTCAGAAAATATTTTTATTGAGTAATTAAGTTTACAAAGAAAATACTAGAAAAAAAAAACTTAAATACTTAGCTGGTCTCGGCTGGTTTTTTATATTTGTCAGAAGAGCAAATTTTTCTTAAAATGTCAAGTCTACTTTTAAGATTAGTTTGCAGTTGGAGACATGATTTATTAATGTTGG
This sequence comes from Sesia apiformis, assembly GCA_914767545.1. Lineage (NCBI taxonomy): Eukaryota > Metazoa > Arthropoda > Insecta > Lepidoptera > Sesiidae > Sesia > Sesia apiformis. Next base: position 21,362,519 of record OU611949.1, on the reverse strand, counting down.
TTTTGATAATTAAAATGGCCTTAAGTACCGGAATTCCTAGTTGTGTTTTTTCACTAGTCCATATTTTATTCATCAGTGAGAATACTCTTTCTACTAGCCGGCAAACATAAAATGTACTCTACTATTATTTTAAAACTGTCTCGCGTCATGTGATCACGTCGCTTCATTTCACGCGCGCGCGAAATATAAAAATAATTTACCCCTATTTTGTTTTTATTTTCCCAATTCGGGACATTTTTCCCAATCCGGGACATTCGCTCGAGACACCGGGACAGGTACCCTGAATCCGGGACAGTCCCGGACAATTCGGGACGTATGATCACGTTACTCTTACATCGCATCAAACAAATTATTCGTACTTCACTTTGTCTTTTGTAGAGTTTTTAAGACTCTTCTTCGCTCCCGCGTTTTGACATTTTGGAAAATGAAACAATTTATATTATAAAAGTGCTCGTATATTTCAAAATGGTAAACAAATTTCTACAAACTTTGTGTTTTTAATTCTAAATCGACAGCACTTGAACTTTTACAGTGCTACCAACATCCAACAACATATAATTTGATACTTTGATTTATATAATAATAAATAACAACTTTTGCAAAATGTATTTCAACTAGAGACAAGAGGACGATGCATTTGTGATGTCATTCATTTCCGCGGAGTTATTTTGGATGCGCAACCTTGTGACATTTCTAATGCAGTCTATACGAGTAGCTATCTATATTCACTATATTGTATAATAGAGATTCGTTGTTGATAACTGTGGGCGAAATAAAATAGAATAAGGTGGTGAGGAAGGCCCCAACAGTTCTATCCAACTAGATACATATTGTATCTACAATATGTATATACAATTGTTTTCAAATTATATTTTGATGGATTATACCGTATGATAATTTTGGACTCGCTGAACCGATTTGGCCCATGTACCTATGAATTTTGTGTCAAATTACAATTCAAACAATTAATAAATACGTTTGTTCAGAATTTTCGTTACATCGTGCGTAGTTTTTGGCTTTGCGGTTATCTGTCGAGATAGAGTGAAACTTGGACCCGTTACCCGCAGTACAACCGTATGTCCAACTAGCTATACCATGGGGTTTTTTTTCGCGGTGGAACAACCAACCAGTTATACTATGGAGAAATGAAAATCTATGCCCATTTGTACAACTATTTGTTGTACTATAATAATAGCGCACTATAATAATAGTTGTCATAATAATAGTCTAGTTGAGAGGTTCAGTTCGACAAAAAGACATCAACTTTTCAAGGAAAAGTTCAATATTAACTTTAAGTTTTATTTTAATGATTTAAACATGTTTGTGTTAAGTATATAATAAAATAAGTCATTATATACTTTTTGGGAACACACAAAAATATATTTTGGTTGTTCTTTAGAAGACTTGTTCCACCGGGAAAAAATGTCCATGGTACCATTAATTGGACATAGCAGTTGTACTACGGGTTGTCATCCTTACAATAAGTACTACATGTCTTCGAAATTACCCTGACTGAGATTAAAAAGTATAACATACTGTTCAATAAATTCATTTACATCACATTCTGTGGTAGGAACTTGTGTTTACACAGTTTAATATAGCGTCTCACTATCTCTAGTTGAAACGTACATACAATAAATTCTAGCTTATAATTCATAATAAATGATAGACTACAGCTACATTTTGTAGAAATCACTAAATAATATTTAATAACGTAATTCACTACATTTTCACAGCTTTCTTCAGAGCTCATTACGAAAAAGTAATATTTTCTTTCACATATAAAAATTGGTGCGCTTCGTATAATTACGTGATAATGTTGGTATTATATTCTACCTACTGTTGTCTAGTTCTAAATTGGCCCCTGACTTGTGTTCCTTATTCTAACTACGTGAGTATTTAGTTTTATAAGTACAGAAACAGAACATAATATACACACATAAAAATATATAATAAGATTATTTAATTATTTTTATTAGTGGTGCATTATTTTTATACATACTGTCAAGATTTATCTGTCAAAGGTGATTTTATAAAAATAATGGTCCCATTGTATATTTTCGTTTGAATTAAATAAATACCTTTAACCATGTATTTTACCTTTTTTCCTGGAAAAACACGCGAGCAAAAAATAAAAACATGAAAAAACATGGGGTTCCTTTACTTATTCATTAATCATTTCGCCGTTATTAATCAACATCATTCCTTATTTATTCTAAAATTATTTGAAAATAAGCTATTTAACAATAATGCTGAAATTTTATATATTGTTTTTTTTTTTTCAATTTATTAAAGTTTTATTTATATTTATTTCCAGATAAAACTGGAGAAAAAAAATTAAAACAATATGAGGAAACAAATTGATTACATATTCATTCATTATCTTATTCATAAACGCTGTTATCTAATCAATGCTTAACATTTTTAACCATATACTAACCTTTCTGAAGCTCTATTTGTAAGAAAAGGACATGAAATTGTATCCTTTTTAAATAACGTTTATGAGTGAGGCTGTATATTAAATTTTATAAACTACTTTATGATTTTGATCTTAGTTAAACAATAAAATAAAATGCGACGAAGTATTCCTTCATATTTTTTTAAAATTATATAGCTCTATTATGTTCTGTTTTTATACTTTTAAAATATTTAATTATACTTACTTATATTTCGTACAATACTTACCCTAATCAGACGTCACATTGCGTATTAAGTAGTACGTGCAATATATTATACATACATTTTAACATTGAACCAACAAAAAAAATTTAAAATTTCCCAAGTCTCCTCTAATGTAATTTTAAACATTAAAATTTAGACCAAATTATAAAAAATTTCAATCGAGTATAGTTTATTGTACATTAAACAGTGACTATGTGCAGTGAAAGTTTTCTATGTTTATTTCATAAAAAGTAAACACATTAATTTGCAATTATTTCAGTAAATACTTCTGTGCATATTTACATATAATCAAATATATAGTACATTTTTTATTCTAATTACTTAGAACAAAAAATCTACTATATATTTGATTATATAAAATATCTAACGTAAAAACTAGCTTAAAGTATTTTAACATTATTAGTGCTGGTAATGGTGATAGGTAAAATATAAAATACATTGTATAGTATATGTACTATAAATATACTATAACATATAGTATGCTTGAATAACAAATACGAATAAATATAATTTATATAATATGTTAAAATGCCAATAGAAAAATCAGACTGCAGTTGTGTATTAATTGAGTATTCTCTATTATTAAATTTTAAATGTTACATTTAATTTATTTATACCTTTCTTTTATATTTCTACAGGGTGACTTATTTCTACATACATATTTCTTTTAAATACTCCACGTGTCAAGGCACCTCTTAAATTAACATTTGTGTGCGCTTCGCTTACAATAAAGTACAAAATATATGCTTAACAGATTCCTAATGTTTCCTAATACCAATTACTAATGTTTTTAACTAAATTTTAAAGTTACCTGTACCGTCGCTTTGTTCCAATTAAGTCTCAGAACCTAGTTCAGACTTCGTCTTAGCAATATACTTACATATTATCTATTTAAAAACCGTATTTGTGGTCTCCGTCTTTTATTTTTCTTTAAAAAACGTTATTTACGATCTGAAAATACATTTTCATAAGAACAAAACTTTTTTATTGATAATACAATAGGTATTGTATAAGTAAAAACCCGCAGCTCTGGCTTTCAATCGATAGTGGGCGACGCTGGCGACGCGCGTGGCTGGAGTTGTAAATTAAACAAAATGTTACATAGTTAAATAATATTCTTGCTTCTTCCCAAATTAGTTCAAATACTAATTATTTAAAGTTTACGCAAGTAATTATAATTACAAATGACATTAATAATCTATAGGTTTGTCGTAATACCATTTCTATACAATCGTTAGATGTCAACTCAAGACGCTAGATGACGTTCGAAATGAGAATTGTCAGGATTATCCACATATTTTTAACAAAGTGTGAACTAGGCCAGGGATCAATATATTAATTACAATATATAATTAAACTAATTTTCTATAATTATTATTACAAGTGATAATTACACTAAAAAGCTATAATAATTAAGTTGGCTTCGTACTATCGAAATTCACCGTCAATTTTATAGGGATGTAACGAATATTTGTTTTTGAAAAAAGATTTGTAGAATATAAACCTTTGCATTCGCTACGTTCATTGCGAAAATGTTAGCGAATATATTTATATTTGTTGAAGATAGCCAGTTATGAGGTCAAAGTCTCCCAAAGAGCAGTTATAATCTGTATAAATGCAGTATTATCTCAAACCTATCTGGCATCTCAACTTATCTGGCAATTCTGGCATTATGTGTTAGAGGAGAGAAGCGGGAATTAAATGAAACTTGGTAACTAACACATTTATTAAATTCTGTTATTACTTATTATAGATTTTTTTTTATATTTCACATTATTATTAAAGAATTCATCAGGCGTTACTTTGTAAATGTCTGTGCAGCAATGTGATAATAAATAATGATAAGCCTATTCGAAGCGCCAAGCTAAGCTTAATTAACCTTTGGAAACCCCATATAAATCAGTTCAGTAGTTTTGGACATTAGCGTGTTCGAAAAGACAAACAGACAGACAAAAAATTTCAAAATCGTCTTTTTATATTCTGATACTCTTCCTTCATCGCCCCCAATCAGTTTTTGGTAAATATATTCAATGCACAGATAGATTGGGAGAATATAACGTGTTTGTTCGTAATTGGGAAGATAGGGCAAAAGAACGTAGGTATCTTTCATTATTGCATTTATTATTAAAAGGAATAGTAGTTGAGGTACGATTATGATTTTTCTTTCGGTTTCGGCATAAATAATTTCATTACATCCCTACAATTCTATCCCAATTATCACCTAAGTATACATTTGTTCATACATTATTAATCTATAAAATTTGCCATCTCTTATGTATCTAGTTTCAATTAAGTATTATTTAAAAATAGGGTTATTTAAATCTAATATATTATTCGGCACTTTAAAATTTATCTCTTTGAGAGTCCGGCACTTTGGTATTTTATACCTTAAAAAGTATATTCTATTATTATATGATAGTATCATAACATTAGCCAACAGAGTGTTCTCAAGTTTTTTACAACGTCTTTTGCATTAGTAAAGGAATGATTAAGGTGGTTTTAAAACTCAAATTTGCTGTTATAATTGCATAAACAGGTTTATTCTACAAAGTTCCATTTGCGGTCGGCGTCACATACATGTCTATTAAATACGTTGATAATGAACCGCAAAAGAGTTTGTATTTGCTCGAACGTTCAATCGCCTAATACTATAAATGTATAGATGTAAGGTAAACGTAGCTGTAGTTGACTTAAAATATAATAAATATGTATGGTATGAGTATACCACGGCTGTCAAAATCAAATTTGTCACGACACGAAAAATCTTTTACCGCGGAAATCATTTTGAAAATCTAATAATGCATATGGTGCCTTTTCCTCTATTATGAAAGTAGAAAAAGCGACATCGTAATTAGTTTGTTAATGAGCGTCTCAATTATCTCTAAAGAGCGATTTCGTACGATTTGAAATTCGGCTCTCGCTTTCACACCATAAGCCACTTCATAATAGAAAGTCTGGTGGAATTCCGGATTTCTTCAATTACTTGAAAATCAGTAGCGTACATAGGTTTTGATACTAGATTAATAGTGGTGGCAGTAGATAGAAACCTTAAATAAAGAATGCCAAAAAATTTCTTACATCATGTCTCACCAAAATGAATAACCGTTCGATGCTCGGGCGCTTAGTAAGCGCTAATAAACCTTTAATACCCAAGCGTGAGCGTTATAGTCCAAGTTCTTAGCGCTCAATTTTTACAACACTATTGATCAACCATAATACTGATTCCCGAGTAATTCGGTTTAAATGATACCATATTTCCCATTAAATTATTTCTCACGTCTACACAAAAACCGTATTTATTCAATTGTCTATAACAGGCACGTTTACCTCGCAAGCCTTTTAAATGTGTGTGTTCATAGTGATTTCCCCAGAACTCTGTTCGTAGAGCCTTTTTACCTCGTCGTGGGTCATTTGAGATACCGTGGGAATTTTTGCCACGTTATTTACGATCGGTTTTACCTGCGAAATAAAAAGGTGCTTGTTAAACTATAGGTCCTACATATAAGGCCTAACTTGAAATTCCCAACTTGATAAAGGAGTTCGTTGCATTAACAACCTTATAATTTCGTTGTGACTTAAAGTTTGTTTCGTTGCGTCCTATAGTTTGTAGCATTGGCAATCTTATAGTTTCGTTGTGTTTTATAGTTCGTTGCATTGGCAATCTTATAGTTTCGTTGTGTTTTATAGTTCGTTGCATTGGCAATCTTATAGTTTCGTTGTGTTTTATAGTTCGTTGCATTGGCAATCTTATAGTTTCGTTGCGTTTTATAGTTCGTTGCATTGGCAATCTTATAGTTTCGTTGTGTTTTATAGTTCGTTGCATTGGCAATCTTATAGTTTCGTTGTGTTTTATAGTTCGTTGCATTGGCAATCTTATAGTTTCGTTGCGTTTCATAGTTCGTTGCATTGGCAATCTTATAGTTTCGTTGCGACTTATACATAGTTTGTTGATTTGGCATTCTTATAATTTCGTTGCGTCTTATAGTTCGTTGCATTGGCAATCTTATAGTTCCGTTGTATCTTATAGTTCGTTGCTAATTGCTAATGCAACGAACTATAATATGGGTGGCGGTCACTTAATAAACTTTAGTGGTTATTTGATTACGTTACCTTGTTATTGGCAATCCCCGCGAATCCGTTAGCGACGTATCCATTGGGCACGGTGCCATTGTGCGCAGTGCCGTTATGCAGCGCGCCGTTCGCGAGCGCGCCGCCCATGCGCGTCATCGCGTGCGCGAACTGTTGCATTGCTGATATGTCTGCCGTAATCAATTATTAATAATGGAGAATTAATGTAATATCGGGAGTTTAACCTATCTGCTCGATCGACATTGATATCAATCTCATGAAATTTATCGTCATCATTCGTGGTGTGGTAATTTTAGCTGATCGTTGGACGCGGCTGAAAAACAGGCCAACCACATTCACTCGAACGGCGACGAACGTTGGATCGAAAGACAATCTGCTCGATCTGGGTTCAATCGATCTCGTCAATCTATATCAATCGATTGGTACATTAAATGATAATTCATTTAGGTGTAGCAGGTGACCCTTAAATGATCAATGATTGATCAATCTTAAATATTGATGATAATTAATAAACAAATAAATAAGGCCACATTCAATGGCCCACATCTGTTGTGTCGTGGGTCCAGAGACTCGCACAAAATAAACAGAAATACACATCCATACCCGAACAAACATTTGCCTTTAAACAAAGGAATGTCCAACCGGGAATCGAACTCGGAACCTTTTGCACAACTGGTGGGGTCATTACCAACTGCGCTAATCGGTCGTCATTTATGTACCATTAAATTGTTATTAATGAGGTAAATCGATCGTCACAAATGTAATTTTACCTGTAGTAGGCATAGGTGTTTGGTTCTCAGTTTGCTGCGGCATCGCGGCTATAGCTTCAGCCTTCTCCATTTCTTCCAGAATCACCCGCGTGAACTCTGCCTGCACATCGGGTGAATCTGTGTCGCCGTCCACCTGGGAAAGGTTAAGAGTACAAATTAGTGAAAATTTCACACAGACGATAATGTATACCTCATATAGTCGATTAGACAAGTTATCTCACTTTCGAAAACGACTTTTTATATTGTCAATCAGATGTCAATGCAATAGTACATATACAACACATAATTTCTTTCGTGAAAACTATCAACTTTAGTGCTATGACTTTCTAAAATTGAGCATATTTTTCACATCCACTCACTCACTAGCACCACGTATGAACACTCGCACCGACTTACATATAGATATAGATATAAGACATAGCAGCAATTCGATTAGCAGTTGTTTATCTAATAGTAGCGGTACAGAGTAACAAAGTAAATTGGCATAACCTATAGCAATACATGCGTAACATGCAAAGTTGCAATTAACCAAAATAAACAAAATAGGTTTAAACAAAATACCTAACAAATATTGCATTGCATAATGAACTTCCATTATTGCATTGCGTAATGAACTTCCATTATTGTATTGCATAATGAACTTCCATTATTTCATTGCATAATGAACTTTCACAAAGTAATCCCTGATTCTTTCGCCTGAATGAGAGTAAGTGAGAGTTGTCAGGGAGTAAGAGTCAAATCAAACTTCATTCCGTCGGATAAGAAATATACACTTAATGCTATTTCTCAACCTTCCATGGTATAACTTCTAACTAGGTACGTGTTTGTTTAACTTGCTAACTTTCATCATTTCATCGAAGTACCAGCTGATATTGGCAATATTCATTAACCTGCTCACTGTCTGCTCATTCTGCCACATAGTGTTAAACTATAGATGTGGATAAGAGATTTTTTATCATCATGCGGAATACTTCACTAGTCTGCCACCCGCTATCCACAAAATAAATGCACTCACTATAACAAGCCGGTGGTCCTGATCCAAAGTCTTCAGCATCGGCAGACTGAGCTCGCGGAAAACCTCGAGGCGTCGTCTGAACGCCGCCACGGAGTCGTCTCGTCGACCACGACCGAGCTGAAGCTTGGAACAGTCCAGTAGTACCATACGGGGGTATACTTTGAACTGGAAAAGAAAATAAGACGGTTATTGGAAAAGTTATATCTGGGGGTAGAAAGATAAGGCTGGTGGTAAGTCCAGTCGAAACCGCTGTAAAATATATTTACAGCGGTTCTGATACATAAATAGTTTATGGCTCTTACTAACTGGAATCCACTGCAGGGCATAGCAATTACAAAGGAATTTCGTGTCATAATCTATCAGGCGGGCGCAGTGCAGGTTAGTTTTTTTTTTATAGAAGGCGGCAGACGCACATACAGTTCACCGGATGGTAAGTTGATACTGTCGTCCATAGTGACCGGGATACATGCCAACATTGGTCCAAAATGACAAACGTTGGCACGCGCTACCTGCGCACCTAGCACCTCGGATGCGCTGCCTACCTTTGGAGATATATGAATGGATTTGGAAATAGAGTTGGGAAAATAGGGAGGGATAGGACGGAATGTGCTCTGGCACATCTCACTCACTACCGAAACACGTACGTACATTAGGGAAATAAGATAAAGTAGGAAATGCAGTACATTTTAAGGTAGTCTTCTGTGAGAGAGGGGTAACGTGGTCAGTCAAGCGCGCCCAGCGGCTGTTGCACGGATTGCAGCGTGCGTATTCCCCCTCAATAGTGGATATTACACATGCCCCAGATTACTTTTGTTAACGCGGGTTTTCTTTCACCGTCGAGCTAATGATTATTGAAATATCGAGCAATATTGTACTTTAGTAGAAAATTGGGCCGGGAATCGAAGTCACGCACTAACGTGATGTATTGATCGTGAGAACAAAGCTACTCTGATATCATAATACACGTCTCGTACCATACCTACTCGACATGGACCCATCTTTGAAACGGTTCCATTTATTCCAACTCCTTCGGATATTCGTTTAGCACTAGACAATACCCACTTTCTGTCACGCGGTTAACAGTAACACGAATTCGAAATTCGTGCCTTTACCAGTTTGGTCACCAGTTCTCTTGGAGTACCAAGGGGATTTTGATAAGAAATTCCTGAAACTTGACAGTATCTGCAATTTCTTACCAAAGTTTACTATTTACTTTTTTGGAAAAATATCCCGCAAAATCAAGCGTTAGCCATTTATTTGCCATAATCGCCCTTCTTTTTTTTTCGAAATTACTTTTTCTTATATCCCTATTTGAACAATAGGAGAAAGACCCGAGATAAGTATAGTTTTCGGAATCGAACATTAGAGATGTTCGATTCCAAAAGAGATATTAATTACATGAATCAATTCGATTCACGCATTAGATAAAGCAAAAGATTTTTGAGAATATACTAGCCTCTCTCTGGAACTGTTCCATTTGCTCCAAGTCCCTTGGATATCCGTCCAGCACTAACCCGTGCCCGCTGGTTTCCGCGTCATTGACTGCCGCCCTTACTGATTTGATCACTAGTTCCCTGGGTGTCAACTCTCCGCCGCTAATTGAGTTCCTCGCTAAGGCTCCGTCTGATGCTGGACCGCCTCCTGAATCAGCTAACGCACGAAGGCGTTGACCAAGACTAGAAAAAGAAAAGGAGTATGTTACTTTACTATTTTTTTCTCGCAAATCATCACGTGTGTAAACTAAATTGTTTAGTTTAGCCTCTGTCCATAGCAGCAAGGCGGTATAGTATGATTTTGAAAGTAGTTAGTGGTAAGTTAGGTAATTCAGGGTGGCCAGTCTTAAGACCTGTTGTATGTTGGTATCACACTTTAGAGATATTCACCCTGATGAACAGGATCTCACTGCTCGTGTGTAAAAGTTCTAACGTTTACCTACAACCCTATAGTTATGAGGGATATGTATAGGAATTGTTACGAGTAGGTATGTCGACCTCCACGCCCAGTCTCAGACGTGGACCCAACGATGTTGGGTTAGATAAAGGAGACTTGTCTCGGTCAACGGAGTAGAGTGAGGTATGGATAGGATAGGCGTCAGGTACGGACAACCTCTGGGTAAAAGGCAGAGTGAATTGAAGCAACACGGGTCGGTTATAATGCCCTGGCGTGGACAGTCCGAGAAAATAAAAATGTGATTCATGAAAAAGTAAGGGGAATTCAGATATTAAAGAAACCCGTTAGATAACTGATCTGATTTTTTGGCAAGCTAAAGCACAAATAATTTTTTTATAAAAATCTTTCCAAGTTTCATGAGGGGGAGAGTGCACGCTGCAATCTAATAGCCGCTGGGCGCGCTCGACTGGCCACGTTACCCATCTCTCGCAGAAGACTACCTTGAAATGTACTGCATTTCCCACTTTATCTTATTTCTCCAATGCACGTACGCGTTGCGGTAGTGAGTTAGATGTGCCAGAGCCCATTCCCATTTTCCCATCCCTTTCTCCAAATCCATTCCTATGTCTCCAAAGGTAGGCAGCGCATCCGGCGTCGTGCCAACGTTTGTCATTTTGGACTAATGTTGGCATGTTTCGCGGATGTCTATGGGCGACAGTATCTACTTACCATCAGGTGGACTGTATGCTCGATTGCCGCCTTCATCCGTAAAAAAAATCTTTTTTTCTGCTCAGGAGGAATGATAATACAACGGGATGCGGAAAACCCGTATATACTTCCTATATTTCTAATTCTCTTCCCAAATCCATTCCAAGATTTCCAAAGGTGTCTAGGAGCGTGCCAACGTTTGTCATTCTCAACTGATGTCGGTATGTATTGCGGATTACGCAATACGGTAGTAGGTATTCACTTACCACCCGGTGGACTGCTGCTGTCACCATCTTTCTTCTATAAAAAATCCGCTAATGCCACTGCTTATGATCAGGATAGTACAAGTATGTCCTTTCAAGTATTGTATGCCTCTATACTCATGACACAAGGGGAATCCTAGTGTGGTCTAAACAGAAATACCTATAATGCGTCCACCCCGGTCTCTGGGTGACGGCCCGTTGGCAGAGCGTCGCCTTGTTACTGCCGGGACCTCCGACCACCCACAGCATCGCCGGTGTTGTTGACGTGCCTCGGACCCTTATTACTTCCGGCTGAAACATTTGCAAAGTTAGTTACATTTAAGAATTTTATGTATATTATATAATGAACATGTTAGTATAAATAGATAACTATTGATTGCACATTAAAATAAAACAAAATAATAACTGACATTGTAGACACAGACTGCACAAGAGGCGGTATTATCGCTAAATGCGATCTATGCCAGACAACCATTGTATATTAAAGAGTCTTCGCGTATGTTTATTTTACTCGAGGTTTTAACCGTGTTACACTGACCATGGGCAAGAGTTGTCCATGTTAGTCAGCTCGTAACCATAGATATTGCAACTCTGCTCAAAGTAAAGTGGATAAAATATAACAAGTAAACATACTCGTACGTGTTAAGAAAGACACAGTAAAAATCTTAATAATGGTAGCCAGATTAGTCGTATTTTGTGTCACAAAATCAACTATAGTAATTATGATAAAGGGATTAAAACTGACAACTTAAAAAAGTGTGTCTGTATTTAAACGAGTAGGAAAAAGCTATATATCAAATTATAATGCACAAAACAAACTTAGTTTTGAATGACGATTGCTATGTATTTGCTGTCCATTCGATATTTTCCGATGTTCAACTAACAATTTCTCTTAGAAAAGTAATATAGACAATTGCAATAGATCCTCTGTAGTGTTATTACAACCGTGCAAATAAAATTTTACACGAAATTGGACATTCACAAACAGCAGAGCCCCGTTACAATAGTTTTCACAAACTGGACACGTTACCCTGCACCCACAGAAGACTACCTTCAAATTTATTCATTTATTAATTTAAATGTACTGCATTTCCCACTATCCTATTTCCCCAATGTAGGTACGTGTTTCGTTAGTGAGTCAGATATGTCAGAGCCCAATCCCTATTTTCTCAACCCTTTCCCCAAATCTATTCTATATCTTCAAAGGTAGGCAGCGCATGGTGGTCATGGTTTGTCATTTTGGACTGATGTTGGCACTTAAGTACCATCAGGTGAACTGTATGCTCGTCTAGAAAGAGCTGAAAAATGCAAAATTCTTAACAGGTCACGGCGATTGTCTGCCGCGGGGCCTCGACGATGTATATCATCCATTCTTTATATTCTCCACATTTTTCCGTCAAGTCATCACAGCTAAGTATCCGTATGATCGAGTTTTTTAATAAAAAGCGAGGTCGGTGCGCATTGATTGTCTCGCCTTGAGGAAACAATGGCATTTAGGTCAGAACAACAGTTATTGGGTTAGGTTTCTACCAACCTTTAAAGGTTCTTTTACCCTAGCCCGCAGTGGGTCAGAAAAAGTTTATTCGATAAGGCTTCTACTATAAACTATGAACCGTCTATAAAGATTCATTCTGTCTTTAGATTTTTACTTTGGTTATTGTTGAACTTAATAATTTTCAATTTTAAATAATTAAGATATTGCGGAGCCTGGGACTAATAACTGAAGGGGGTCCTTTTAAGGGATCAAAATTTAAACACCTTTTCATTTTTGATACTTGATAGGCCACTCGAGGAAGGGGGCCCGGGGCTGAAGCACAACCTAGCCCCTAGGTTAGTCTACCCCTGTCCGCATGGTGAATTATGGCCTGAAATCCTGGCAAGATAATAAGAAGAGGTCTTTGCTTTGTAGGGGGACGTTCAGTAATGCATTTTGAAAAAAATTAAGACTTTCCTTTCATAGAAGACTCTTCAAGTTTTAACGATACACATGAGTATTTATTTTTTCTGATTTATTTTTATCTTACCCTAGGACTGACGGTCCTATGTACGTTCGTGTTTTCCTGTAAGTCCCTCGGCGGCATCACCAAGGGCGCTGCGATGGGTGAAACTATCGGCTCTTCTCTTCTCACACCCTCCCGCGTTCTCTGCCTCTCTCTATCTCTTTCCATGTCCAAATTCTGTACCGGTGCCGGTTCGACACCAACTATTTCGCCAGGAATGCCACCAGCGCCTACTCCGACGCCACTGACGCCATTGACGGTTGTCTGGTCTTCTAACGATCCTAATATTTGAAGAACAGCAGCTCTGAAGTCTTTGTAAACTTCTTCGGGATTCCGCTCGCCGTTTATCTGTTAAGTAAAAAAATTATGACTATTATTTTCAAGTGTTATATTTGGGAACATTATTTTTGGGAAGGAAAGGGTGTATGCTGCAAGCCTACAAACGCTGAGCGCACTCGACTGGTCCAGTTACCCTTCTCTCATAGAACACAACCGTAAAACTGCATTTCCCACTTTATCATATAGCTAAGTATCCAGAACGAAAACTGGTATATGTGTGATCTTCATATGACACAAGAAAGTTTTTTTTTTATTTAGGGAAGTAGGCGAACGAGCATGCGGTTCTACGTAATGGTAAGTGTTACCGCCGCCCATGAACACCTGCAACACCAAAGAGTATGCGCATGTGCCGCCAACCTTGCAAAATCCTATTCACAGCTTTATTGAAGAACCCCATATCGTAGCGTAATGGAAAGACCTCTTGAGGCAGTTCGTTCCATAGCCTACGGGTTCGCGGTATATACAGTTAAGAATTACTTTAACATTTTTATCACTAATGGAAGCTGCTGATTAAATTTACTATATCCCTGAATGAATTTACTATAATATCGGCTTATCCTTTTCATCCGTTGAAGGGCAGGTCTCTCACAAAGACTCATTGAATACATTTTTTTATTTAAATCACTTATTGCAAGAAGTATATTTAAGATGGCCAAGAAAATAAAAAACCTCGCCATGATGCGTAAAACTATTAGAACTAATATCTTCTACTGACAACACTAACTAGCTAGGAAAAAAGCAAATATGGCGCCCCCACAGCAAGTTTTTTATTTTTCTGGTCAGGCTTTAAAATAGAAATTTGTTCAAATTTCTAAACACGCAATTAAAAAAGTAATTCACCGTTACATAGAATAATAACTAAGTATTAAATAAATAATACTAATACCTATCGCAAATAATGTACGGATTCCCATAACAATTAAGTAAAGTACTTGTTAATTACATATCGGTTATCTAGTAAGACGTTTATAGAAACTAGGTCGAATATATGTACGTATTTTAAAATTAAAGTGACACTCCTACTTGACGTGGAGTCGTGGTCACAGTTGTCAATAAATAGGTCACTACAGTACCTGGCGACCGCACGGCTCAAGAAAAAAATGGTGTCTTATTCGTCATTCATCGTCGCATAGGGCCTTTTCAGTTATGTATATCGCTGGGTACGTGGATACATAAATATTAGGTACATTTAGATATGAATTTTAACGTGAACCAATAAATGTTACCTTTAGATTTTTTGAAGGGGGCATAATGCAATCCAACAGCCGTTGGGCGCACTCGACTGGTCACATTACCTTTCTCTCACAGAAGACTATCTTGAAATGTACTGCATCCCAACCTATCCTATCCCTTCCCATTTTCCCAACCCTTTCTCCAAATCAATTGCTACATCTCAAAAGACAGGCAGCGCATCCGGGAGCATGCCAGCGTTTGTTATTTTGGACTGATGTTGGCATGTATCGTGGATGCCATTACAATTTACAATCAGGTGGACTATAAACTCGTCTGCCGTCTTTTTACTATAAAAAAGAACTCAGAATCACTCAGGGTAGGAATAGAGACTTACGATTCGAATCAATTATCGTATTTAAAAAAGTATAAAGAGTTGTAAAATGTATTTATTATTATTACAAGCATTATTGATAACAGAAACACAATAAGTATATTTTAACGATATATATGATGTTTATTTATTTCGCCATTATCTGTGAGAAAAATATATAACAAACAAAATTTTTTTAAAAGACCTAAAAACTATCTGTTACCGCGGGGAAGTCCGAGGAAGTGCGAAGAAGGGAAGAAGGGAGGTGCGATTCCTTAACATTTTTTTTCTAACCTCTTACCGACTCTTAAATTCAACGGGTTCGGGCGAAAAACATCTCCTTATGTTTTGAAACCAAAAACCTTAATGACTTAAGAAAACTTTCATAACACCATGCATAGACTATGACACTTATTTGGGTCATCGCGTTCACCTACAGGGGTAACTAAAAATTCATAAACGTTCCTTGTAACTGATGATTGTATTTCAGACACGCCCGATATCGATATGGATACATAATTATTTATTTATAGAAAAATAGAAGTCGGCAGCGACGACTTTGAAGTTATACACTCGTAAAGACAATTGTGACTTGTGTCGAAACACGTGATATCACTTACAATTGTTTTTGAAATTGAGGGAGAGGTGTGTTTTTGAAAATACTTTGTTTCTATACAGGCTGAAATAAAAAATAATTTCTGTTCCTGTACAGGCGAAAATAAAAAAAATTATTTCTGTGTCTATACAGGCTAAAATAAAATATATCTGCACCCTCTTATCATTAAATTTTTATCGCGAAAACTATCAATTTTTATTCTAAGAGCTTTTAAAATTCAGCTTTTTAAATTTTACACACAAACACCTCAATCACTCACACCGCGTACGTACAGTTGAAAATTGCAATGTAGGTATTTGATACCTGTATAGGTACATGTAGGTATTTGATACCTGTATACATGTAGGTATTTCATAGTAGCGGTACGATTAATGCAACAGTTGTTTATGAACGTAGTGTGCGGTGTTGCTACTAGTAGCAGCGTGTAGGGAGTAGCACAGAGTAATGAAGTCAGAGATTTGATTTAAATATTTAACTTTTTTTGGGAAAAATATCAAGTTCAGAGAAAATCGTAGCACAAAAATTGTTAGTTTTCATGAAAGAAATTCAATGTCTTAACACTGAGGCACGTATTTTTTTATTTTACCCTCTATTTACTCGTAACTAGCGACGTGCCCTAGCTTCGCTCAGGAGTTATGAAGATTCCCTAGGAAACCCAGGGAACACGTGTTCATCTTCATTAGCCTATGTCCTTCCTAAAAGTGTAAGAATTTTAAAAATCGGTCCAACAGCTGTGCTAGTTGGAGTGGTTGATTTCACGTATTATTGTACAGTTAAAAAAAATATTTTTCTCACATAGGTTTATGGTTTGGTATATTGTGTGTTAAAGCAGTGATGATTTTATGGTGTACGAAGGAATTATTGATTAATAAAATTGATAATGTGACACAAGAAAGTAACAACATTATAGAAAGTTCTCGATGCAAGTCTCGCCTCATAGAAACTCACTCTCACCCCATTTCGTTGTAAAAGAAAAATTGATATATAATATTTAATGAAATTATGGCCAGGCCGCATCTACGGTTAATAAAATTTTCACATTTCACACAGCCGTGGTTTCCCACGGTATCATTGTCTGATAAATATTATATGTAGAGAGTAAAACTGTTGGGTCTTTTTTTTATTTGAACAACTGGAAGTAGCTATGTGTCATAGCCAAATTTTCTGAGAGAGTCTTATAGTTTTAACAGAAATACTTTTATCTGGAGATGCTTAATTAGAATTCAACGCAGGGCCATAAAAAGGTTTCGGTTAAATAGGGAGAGAAAATCTATTTAGTTGTCAAAAAACAATAATTAAGTACATAGTACAGAATCGAACACTAACTATATGTATACATAATGTGTTAAAACTTTTCCTGAAGTCTAAAACTTTGGTTCTGATTTCATTTCTGATTCCGAGTTTATTGAGATAAATAATTGAAATTTTATTTATGCATAAAATAAATAATTTGAGTTGTTACCAAAATTTTCACATAAATTTGATAAATACAAAGCTCAAACAATTTATAATTTTACAAAAAACATATAAGTAATTTTTTTATGGATGAAGGCGGCAGACGAGCATACAGTCCACCTGATGGTAAGTGGATACTATAGCCCATAGACATCCGAGATACATGCCAACATTAGTCCAAAATGACAAACGTTGGCACGCCCCCGAATGCGCTGCCTACCTTTGGAGATATAAGAATGGATTTGGAGAAAGGGTTGGGGAAATGGGGAGATAGAATGGGAATGGGCACATCTCACTCACTACCGAAACACGTACGTACATTAGGAAAATAAGATAAAGTAGGAAATGCAGTACATTTCAAGGTAGTCTTCTGTGAGAGAGGGGTAACATGGCCAGTCGAGCGCACTCAGCGGCTGTTGGATTGCAGCGTGCACTCTCCCCCTCATAAAGATATAAGTATATAGATAGTAGTCATAGATTTAGATATAAATAGGATTTTTTCCAGAAAATCTTAGGCGAACCATTATCGCATGTACAATGTACATAGCTAAAATGTCTATGTGTAACTATAATGGGTTACAATGGAACTATAATATTTATAGGATAAGAACACTAGTCCCTTGAAATAATATTTAAAAACACTTTTGTTTTAATTGGTGTGCCATTGACACAATCAATATCTATTTCAAACAACGACGTAGTTCAAAATCTTGGAGGTTAAAATGGTGATAAACGGTCATGTGAAGGAAAATCTATAACTAAGGAGGCTTCATATTTTCGAGACCAAGACAAACATATCTTTTATTGAAATATCTACTGGAATGCACTATATCACAAGGAAGTGACTTAAACATATATAGTCATTTTATATCACAAACAAGTGTTATTAAAGATATATTAAAGGATTCCTTGTGATAATTTATTAATTGTTACGAAAACACAGTTACAACTAATTACAACACTAAATTGTCACCTGTGTAGTCATAATAACACGATTATATCATTTGCAATTTAACTGCCTCAAATCCTGCCTGTATAAACATATATACTACATAAAATTATTGATGTACGATATCGTAGGCGAACGAAAACAAACTTGGAACATTACCTTTACGCTTTTCTAATCCAGCCACTACCAACAACTAACTATATAAGTCATCCGTCCACCTGGTCGAAAGGCATTCTACGCTACCTTTCCCTATGAGGATCTCCACGCTAGGACACGCTCACCCCATTCGTTGTAATTCTTATTGCCCCTTCAGCTTACTGGTTCCATGTACGAGTATATTTTCTATTAAACATTATGTGTACACTTCACGGGGTTATTATTTTAATAATATTAATTATAATCGTGGATTATTATGAGACGGTTATATTGGAGAGGCCTCGCAGCCACGTGGTAAATAATAGAATTTTCCACGTATTTATATTTTAATTACTTTTACAATATAAACTTTTATAGAGTACACGTGTAATTTCTTTGGCAGCCATGTGGGGCCTTTCCCATAACATAATAAAAATATTTAAATAATAGGTTATGTCTAGGTTATAGGTTTTACTTATTCCTGCTTAAATTACTATATTATTACCTGCAGGTAGTTTGTCATTAGAATATATGTATAATATGGCATATTCCTTTACGACTAGGTATGTTTCGAGAACGATTAATAAAATGACGATGCCGATTTATTTGAAAAATCTGGTGACGATAGTTCAATTTCTTTTATAAGTTATATTTAATCGATTATTTAGCTATTTTTCTATACATGATTAGAATAACACCATAGACAATCGAGATAAATGTGTTGCAGAGGTGCGGGCGGAGCCACACGAGGGTTGCGCGGAGAATGGACTGACTCACATATCTTTTTTATATAAAAGTTATACTAACTTGTTGTCTATAGTAGTCAATGTGTACCAATCATAGTCAAAATATGGTGAGAAGTGAGATAGATGTTAGAAATGTTATAAATCACATTACGGAAATGATTATAGTATAGAACAGTGTTTCCCACAGTATGAGTCGCGCGACCCACTGGTGGGTCGCAAGGGAATATTGGGTGGGCCCCGGTGCCGGTGTTCTGATTTATCTTATATTTACATAATAAAAATTTCGATTATAACTGGATTTTTTTCCTATTTTCTTAATTGTACAACCCTTCATATAAATAACTACCCTACGTAAACGAGGACATGCTGCAGCAGCGACACAATGCTATTTTCATGTGATGCGTAGGGTGGGTCCCAAACTTTGTAATGTTTTTAGGTGAGTTGCGGTTCATATAACTTTGGGAACCACTGGTATAGAAGAATGGCATCATTCTTCTGTAGTACCGTTATCAGCAACCATAAATGAGTAAGTAAGTAGCAATGGCTTCCGCACTCGTTCCCATTCCACCACAAATATTCTCAAGCTGATACTAATGAATTCAAGTGATTTCAAATACTAATGCATTTGAGAAAATGTATTTAAAAACTTGATCACACCTCGTAATTGTTGAATAAATATATAAATTTCAAGAACAGTCAACTACGACACGATTATCTATTATCATTTATCACGGAATATTGTTTATTTCCAAAAATACTTTTTAGTTTTAAAAACTTGGATGGTAATTACAAGCGTTTAGGATTTTATATCGTTATCGTTAGCATTATTATCATGTCAGATATTTAGAGGGCTCAATGTTTTCGGGTTAGTGACATAAACTACCGCCCACCAAGTTTCAAATATGAAAATATAAGTATTAGGGGTTAAAGTATGAAATTGCCGATTTGTACTGAAAAATTAAAACTCGTTTTTTTCTAAAATGTAACATATTTATTTAATCAAAATATTTACCCTCATTATCTATACATTGTTGCCATCTAATCGGAAGTTCATTTATGCCTTTGCGATAGAACTCTGGGGATGTAGATTCGACAAACTGTGTGAAAGCATTTTGTACTGCCTCTTGGGAAGAAAATTTTTTACCACATAGAAAATTGTCCAAATCACGAAAAAAATGGTAGTTCGTTGGAGCAAGGTCTGGCGAGTGCGGAGGATGACGTATGCTTTCTAACTGCAGCTCCTGTAGAGTTACAACGGTTTCTCGTGCAGTGTGAGGTCTTGCGTTATCATGGAGCAATAATGGTGAAGATCGATTCACGAGTCGGGACTGTTTCACTGCTGGTTTCGCCATCATTGTTTGAAGTTCGACACAGTAAACATCTGCTGTTATTGCTTGACCAGACCTGAGAAAGCTATAGTGAATAACACCATGAATAGACCACCAAACAGTTACCATTACCTTTTTATTGGTAAGCTTTGCCTTAGGGCACTGTTGCGGCGTTTGACCTGGGGTCAGCCATTGCATTTTTCGCTTTCGGTTATCGTAAAGAATCCACTTTTCGTCACATGTCACAATTCGATCCAATATTCCTTCATTTCTGTACCGATTCAACAAGGCAACGCAAGTTTCAACACGCGTTTCTTTCTGCAGATCAGTCAAATCATAAGGCACCCATTTTTCATATTTTTTTATCTTATTGATTTGATGCAAATGAGTCAATATTGTAGGTAAGGTAACGTTAAACCATGCCGGTAATTCCTGGGTAGTTTGACTCGGATCGGCTTCCACCATCTCATTCAATTCAGCGTTATTCACCTGTGTGGGCGGTCTTCCACGTGGTTCGTTCTTCAAGTCGAAGTTTCCATTACGAAAGCGTTTAAACCAAAAACGCACGGTTCGTTCATTAGCAGTCTCCTCTCCAAACGCAGCATTGATATTGCGAGCCGTTTCTGCCGCGTTAGTTCCGCGTCGGAACTCGTATTCAAAGATTACTCGGATTTTCGAAGTATCCATCTTTCCCGTCTAAGCTGAATAAAAAAAAATTGAAAGTCGAAAATCGAATGTTGCACATTTTTTAAAACAAGAACCTCATAGGTATCGTGTGAAAAAAGTTTCACTCGAAAATCTCACACCATGAAGGTTTTATGTCAATTCAAAGTATCTATTACTATAAAACGGCAATTTCATACTTTAACCCCTATTATTTATAATCTTTGTTGCTGATAGAACAGTTCTTGAACGGAGACTAGATACCGGGAAACGTGTCGGAGAACGTCCACCGGTCAGGTGGACTGACGAAATAAAGACGCTGGTGGTTGATGAATATCATGGCACGAATCTTGTGAGAAACGAGACTGTTTTGCAAAGAATGGATAAGGGTTTGCAGGTCATCAAAACAGTTAAAATAAGAAAATTTATCATATTTTAGTCAAGTATCAACAATAATAAATACCACCTTTTGTAACTAGTAGTGCAGGGAACTACTAGGCCTTCCGTCCAGGTATACCGACCACTTAAAGAAATTCGCCGGTGGTGGTTGGATGAAAAGAGCCGAGGATCATGTGTGGTGGCGAGCCTTGGGAGAGGTCTACATCCCGCAGTGGAGAGACATAGGCTGATCGTGTGGTATGCAGGGTAAGATACACGGTCGCCGTAAACCTGCCAGAAGACGGACATCATAGCTCAGAAACCATAGGGAATGGTTGGATATGGGCAACGAGTTTTTGTTCCGAACAGCTCGCGTGACAATAGCCATGCTGATCGCCAACTTCCATTAGGAGATGGCACCAAAAGACAAAGAAGAAGTAGTTGGTAAATGAGATTAACGGAAGGTCATAATTGTGGTAGCGACCCTTAGCCCTTAGGAGGCTATATCTGACGGTTGAAAGACGGAGGCTGATGGTATGTCATATTATACTCGCAGTGAACCATACAATTTCCTTATATGGTACCACGAGAGTCTATGGTAACCGAAAGATTCTTGAATCAGTTTTACGGTAATAGGTATGTCAAACGAATTGATGAAAAGATATCATAGAAAGAGACAGGGAACGAATAAAAAGGTCTTAAAGATAGGACAGAGATCAAAGCGAAATTTACACGGTGGAAATGGTTGAAAGGGGTCTACTTCATATTCTCTAGAATGATTTGGGAGCAATGGAAGTCAGAGATTTAAGGACAAACGCCATTAAAGAGGACGATGTGAAAGAGTTTGCAGGATCAGATCAAAACCCACTACAGATAGAACTTGCATACTTGACAAAAGAGTCGTTCTTTTTTTCTTTGCAACTTTCAGTCTACTTAAAAGTTTTGGATGGAGTGAAAAAAAGGAGTAGACGTAGGTCTTTTAGACGTATTTTATCTTCTCACCACCCAAAGGTTGCCTGGAAGAAATCGCTTTTAGCGATAAGGCCCTCTGTACTTTTCGGCTATATCCGAATTTAACGACATGGGGTTCTTCAAGAAAGCTGTGAATAGGAATTTGTAAGGTCGGCGGCGCGCCCGCATACCCTCTGGTGTTGCAGGTGTCCATGGGCGGCGGTAACACTTACCATCACGTGAGACCGCTTGCTCGTCCGATATTTAAAAACTTTTATAATATATATACTTTTAAATATATAAAAAAAAAATAACTTTTCGTGTTACTGTTTTAAATTGTCTTTTTGCAACATGTGTTTGTGTACAATAAAGATTTTGTCCATCTAGTTATTAAGATTATCCGCATTTCTCTGTTAGTTTGAAGTCTTCGTTGATGAATTTTAAGTAAATATACCATTAGCCAAATTAATTATACCAATAGCACGGTAATTCCATTAGACCCAGTAATTTTACGGCGGACAAGGCGGCTTTGTTACGGTTTCCGTGAAACCTTACAATATTTCCAATAAAATAAAAAATATCGGAAAAACAACGTAATTTTAGTTTGGACTACATCACCCAGCGTTTGGTACATAGATACTATTATTTGCTTCTAAATTATGCACGAAGAGAGCCATAGTAATTGGTCGAATTTAGTCACTGTGTTCAAGTAACTTTAGGTTCTATTGATTAGTTATTAAGTTCCATTATATTAAACTCAATAGGATTTGCTGTCCCTGTCGTGAATGATTCCACTCGATAGGCAAATTAATTCCTCGTTTTATAAAGAGTTTGTTTGATGGACATGCGAGAGTTTGGAATTTGGATGGAGATTCAAAAACGAGATGCTAATAAGTGTTTGAAATCAATGAATTAACAAAGTCGTAACCGTAACCGATGGTGATCCATCTCGTGGGACCGCTTGCTCGTCCGCCCTCATCTCTATAAAAAAAAAACAGCCCTTTTATCGTCCTCTGCTGGACATGGGTCTTATGGCCTTAAAACGCCACGCTGGTCAAGCCCATTCCCATCCTATCCCTCCCCATTTTCTCAACCGAAATACATTCCTATAGCTCCAAAGGTAGGCAGCGCATCCAGAGGCGTGCCAACGTTTGTTATTTTGGACTGATGTTGGCATATATCGCGGATATCTATGGGCGACAGTATCAACTTACCATCAGTTGGACTGTATGCTCGTCTGCCGCCTTCGTATATAAAAAAAACCTAATACAATATGTTACAATATGTAATATGTGTTTGTCGAACTATATAAAATTTTAAATAAGAAGTTCTAGCATGTTGTTACAGTTAGGATTTACAATAAAAAATTATATACTCGATGGCGTCAGTCTAATTGATTTGAACATTAAAGTGATATCTCGATATCCAAAGCGAAAACACAAATATTAAACTTTTAAATTGTGGCCTTGAACACAGTTGATTTTGACTTATCAAGATATCCCACTAAGTCCGCTAGTGACACTAAGTAATACAGCCGTGTAAACCTACTGCTTGTGCGTCCTACAACTGTAAAGAATAAAGCGACATCGTTCAAAAATTTCACTTTGAATTCCACGCAAACCCGCCGCCAAAATCTTGTATTTAAACAAAAAACCGACTCATCATGCCGAGATCGCGCTGACATTGTGTATTGACCGTCACGAGGCGGATCGATACAGGAGACACGACTCCTATGGTTTATTGACGACCATCGATTGTTATTACCGGCCGCTGTTTACATGTGACGTCATCTTGTCGTATAAAAATATTAGGACATTACAAGATGGAGACAGGTAAACATCCAGGTAGACTTGTCACGTAATAGAAGGGAGAGAAAAATATAGCATTTGAGGGAATAAAACTCTTAAATGCTTTATCAACAAACGGTTTATTCGTAACGATTTAAGCCGGTGTGGTGTCGGTCGGCTTTAGAGTAACCCATCTGTTCCCGTGGCTCGTGAAAGGCGACTAAGGGATAACAAAACCGCTACCACAAGTTCACACCACCTCTAAAAGAGTGAACTTGCTTAGCCAACGTGCCATTTTAAGCCCATGAATCCTTCATGGAGCAAATAGCAACACTAAGGTAGGCAGCGAATACGCTCCCGTGCTAATGTTTGTTAAACTGATGTTGGCATGTATCGCGGATGTCTATGGGCGACAGTATCCACTTATCATCAGGTGCACTGTATGCTAAAAAGAAATAAAAAAGGTTGGATCTATATCTCCGTTAAGTTCCAAGATGAGGTTTCGTTTCAGAAGTTCGAAAATTATGAAGGTGTAAATTAAAAAAAAAAACAATCCAAAAATTTCGACATCTATACATACAATTTACAGACAGATAGTGCTCATCGGACTCTACGACTCTTGTCTAAACATCCATTTTCGAAAATACACGAAAATTGGGGAAATCTTCCTTCTCGAATTAGAAACTTCGACCTCTGTTTTGAGTATAAGGTGCGTAGAATATATAAAAGCGGCTACCATAAGCTTTGAGGAACTACATCACCTCTAAAAACGTCGTCTCGCCAATATGATGAATATCATAACTTACGGTTATGACAGAATGTTTTAATATGAAATGGACGACAGCTTCGATTTCTGCGGCCGCTACTTCATTTGTTTTATTTTGTACTAGCTGAGCCGACAGACGTTGTCCCGTCCAAATTTCAATAATACAATAATTTCAATAAGTTCATACAAAGATTCCATAGAAAAAAGCACTTTCAGTATTTCCCGAATTTTCCGAATTTCTTTCCCTAAAAACCTTATTCGAACTATTACGAACATTTTAAAAAGAAAAATTTTAAATTTTAAAACATTTTAAATAGCCAAATCGGTCCAGCCGTTCTCAAGTCATGCGCTTACCAACCAACAGCTTACCACTTTTATTTATATAGATTAGGCCCTTACCTATGAAATTGCCGTGTGTTCATAGTGGTCACTTTGAATTTGGTTATCCTGCGTTTGACTTGGAATTACAAATTCAAATTAATTTCAATTTAAAGCTAGGACATTCTTTTCTAAATCAGTTATTGATTTGTCTTTCCGTCAAACGACTTTGTACTTAGATATCGTTGTGTTTGCGACCGTGGAAAAGTTAAAAATTCACGTTATTTTCTAATATGATTTCTATCGTGACAACAACGTCGCACAGACGGCACGCAATGTCAACGATGTGTACGGACCAACGCAAACGAACGCACTGTGCGTTTTTGGTTTGATCGTTTCCGTTCTGGTAATTTCGATCTCAAGAACAAGCCTCGTGGACGACCGGAGACTAAGGCCGTTTGTCCACCGCCGCCGTTGCCAGGACGTCACCGAGAACGAGATGACGACGTCGAAGTAGCGATACATACATTTACTATGGCCGCGTGTCCACCGCGTATGTCGGCGCTCGGGTGACGGTCGTCGAATGAAGTCGATAATGAATGACGAATTGTAAGCAATAGTGGAAGCGGATTCATCTCAAACCACGTCTGAGTTAGCAGCAGCCTTTGGCGTAAGTGACAGAACGATATCGATTCATTTGCATCAAATCGGGAGTGAAGAAGCTCGGAAAGTGGGTACCGCATGAGCTTAATGAAATTTGAACAGTTGCTTCCTTTAACTCTATAAGCAATCCCTAAAAGAATGTAATGGGGTGTCAAAGTTTGTATGGGATGTCAACAATTGAAGTTCCTATTAACTTCAAACTTGGTACAGATATTCTACAATATAAATAATTAAACACATGTTTAATCCATTTTCAAAATTGTGTTAGGGGGCTAAAATACAGGGTGTCAAAGTTTGTGTGGAATCAAAATTAAACGCAATTAAATCCATGCGAGCAAAGTCGCGGGCAACAGTAATTAAGTAAGTATTCTTTATTGTACACCGCAGATAAAAACACAATACAATACAAAATAATATAAAGAAACGCGGCCTTATCACTAAAAGCGATCTCTTCCAGACTATCTTTACGTTAGAGAATTAACGAAAAGTAACTGCCAGGTGGTTATTTATACATCAATAACTATATAATATGAATGCTAATAAAATAAGCGTTTACTTACTTTTTTCATTTTCTTCAACATCGTTGAAGGCTTAAATCTAGTCATGAAGGAAACTTCACTGTATGACACCTACAGAGAACAGGACCTTTCACCTAACTAATTGTATTGCTGATCAAGATTCTTGTGCGCCACGAAGAAATCAGGGCCTATGGAAACTAACCACTTCGTACAGTTATATAACTTCAAATGTTTACAAACACAAGAAGACTCAGGAAGAAACAAGTTATTCTAAGCACCAGCAGCTGTTAGAGCTTATCTTTTCGACGGCGTACTGTCAGTCTGCCAGACATTTCAAAGTCTTTTAAAGTCATAGCCAGACCGTAGGCGGGCTACCAAGTTACGCCATCACCTAAATGTATTCAGTGGCAACATGTATTGTTGTCAACATGAATGACTCATGGTTTGTATTGAAATTGCAGTGACGTAGTACTTTCAGTTTATTGCCTGTCTGACGCCTGCCCTTTGGCAAGTTTGCAAACATATTGTTAGTTAAAATTCTAAGTATTAGGTACATATGGTGCTGAATTCCGAGACCTTTTGGTAGCTTCTACTAAATACTTCGGAATAACGATTAAAAAATCGTGGAAAGTGATAATGAAGATGCTACAATTTATTCCGTCTAAATAGTTTTGAACTAATAGGATTGGCCAAAAATTGATTGTTTAATGACTTGGTGTTCTATGAGTCGGCGGGCCATATACGCCACAGAACCGACAACAGCTGTGGGAGACGAGTCCTCGAACGGAAATCACGTACCGGCAATTAAAATTCGAATAGTACTTACGGCAATCAAGCGTCTACGACTCCGACGTAAGATAACGCGTCGGTGACGTGTCGCACCGCGCCGCAATGATTGACCCAACACAACGCAACGCATCGCAAGGCGCTGCTCAGTAGGACAAAGCCTAAGCCATTTTTAGTCAATATTTTTTTAGATTGAGAACTATTGACTTAGATTGAGATTGAGAACTTGTCAATATTTTTTTGGATTGAGAACTATTGACTTAGATTGAGATTGAGAACTTGTCAATATTTTTTTAGATTGAAGTCTTTGTTAGACGTGGCATTACATACGATGATAAGACGATAAGACTATCTAAATAAATAAAACATAATAAATAAGGCATGACATAGTATTATGTCACCAACTAGTAATTTCCTAATACCAGACGTACCTGGTGATTTGCGCATCAAATATGCAAATCATTACTTTGAACGGAATCCAACATTATATACCGCTTTTATGATAAAAAGTACAATTCTTATACGTAATAAATATCAGCAAATAGTTTTGAGAGGGAGAGTGCACGCTGCAATCCAACAGACGCTGGGCGCGCTCGACTGGCCACGTTACCCCTCTCTCACAGAAGACTACCTTGAACTGCATTTCCCACTTTATCTTATTTCCCCAATATACGTACGTGTTACGGTAGTGAGTGCGATGTGCCAGAGCCCATTCGCATTATCCCTGCCCATTCTCCCAACCCTTTCTCCAAATCCATTCCTATATCTCCAAAGGTAGACAGCGCATCCGGGGGTGTGCCAACGTTTGTCATTTTGAGCTAATGTTGGTATGTACCGCGGATGTTTATGGGCGACAGTAAACACTTACCATCGCGTGCATCGGGTGGACTGTATGTTTGTTTGCCGCTTTCGTACATAAAGAAAAGTACATGTCTATTTATTTCATATATTTATATACCTACATAGAGGTCTGTATTGAAGTTTTTGCTGAGGAGAGAATTTATTTATTTTATATTATTTAAAAAACTTTATTGCACTTAATCGTACAAATGACGGGCTTAATGCCTGGGGGGATTCTCCACCAGCCAACCTTTGCGTTGAACACAGAGGCACGTTAAGATGATTAATGAATATTTTCCAGAAATACAACAACTATATATCTACTACGTAAGTATATACCATTACGCGTTCTGTGATATTACTATCAATTTTAACTGGTTTCTATTTCATGGGGGAAAAGAGTGATACAGCAAAATAAAAATACAATAGATACCATTACGTAATTAAGTAACGAATGTATTAAAATAAACTCACCATCGCCCATTACATTTATGAGTTTAAAATAGATAGATAGTTAAGACATTTATTCAGAAAACAGTTGCAGGGCAATACATTTACAAAGGAAAATACAAACACACATATTTAAATATATAACAAAAGAGAATTTCTCAGAAAGTGAATAGAAAAAGAGATAGCGTGGTTTGGTGTTCCTGTGTCCTGTGACTGTTTTTTTAAACTTTCGCGTTGTGTACACATTTTATATTCTAAATCGGGTCGGAACGCGTATAATAAAGGTATTTGTTTACCTTTTATTCCTACTGGAGGTTTCGGCGCGGGCGCACGGGTTTCACCAGCCGTGGTCACGAGTTGACAAGTGAGTTAATATGCACGTTCAGACCCGATTTAGAATATAAAATGTCCTGTGACCGCCCTGAATGGGCGTCCAGCTCAACTTTAGCTGTGTGCCTGTGATGCTGATTACGACTGGAACCTGTGGTGAAATCGGGACGCGAGAGACCAATTTTGAAAGATACATATAAATATAAGCTTTATAATATAAATTATATGAATATGCTATATTCCATTTTTATTTCTTGTTTCTTTTATTTCTTAAAAAATGTATATGAGTGCACATCTGATAAACCCAAAAGAGGTTCAACTAACAATTAGCTGCGAAAATTTGCGATCCCTGCAGGCTATGTTCGTTGGCTATAAGTATAAGGGACTATATTATGGCTATAACTAATATTAAGCGGGCAATCATAATATGGTCGTCGCGATGTGAAACTCTATAATCTCGCAGATTACTTGTTACTTAATTTAAAAAATCTAGCAAATCCGTTTTGTTTTAGTGGTGAATTATTTGTGATTACAAACCCTGCCCTGTAGTAAGTCATAATAATACATTGATTGGTCATAAATTGATTTCGACTCACCGCTATCAACATGTTGGTCTGGTCAAAGTAGTCGGCGACCGGCATCACGTTCCTGTAGAAATTGTTGAGCTCCATCCGAGCGAGGCTCAGTACCACGTGACCAAGTCTCGCGCCGTACTCAATCTGACGCTCTAGGACGCGTTGTCGCCAACTGACTAGCACCACGCCGCTTATTGTTTGGATCTAGAACAGAAATGTAATGTTTAAACTCTGTACAAGATAAAAAAAGAAAGAAAGAAAATTATTTTATTGACAACGACATATGAAACGAAATGGCAATTAAAAAAGAGACAAAAAGAATATGAATTGTAGTGCCAATCGGCACCAACTCAGCATATGGTATGTCGCAGCGTAAACTGGAATGTTAATTTTCAGTTGGAGCCACACCGACTGTCCATAATAGTGACGGTGTCATTTTTTCACCAAACCTTGCCTAAAATGTAATAAGATCGTCCCGCACTTCCTAGACAAAGAGGCGTTTCGTATAGCTCACTCAACTAGGCATAGGCTTTGCGTTTGTGAGAGTGCACACAGATAGTATACAATGCGAACCATTTCGACAATCAGATTGGACAATTCGGCACCCAATCATGCAAATGCAAAGCTCATGTCTCGTCGCATGAACTATTTCGACAATCGATTCCGACAATTCGCCACCTATTCACACATATGCAAAGCTCATGTCTCGTTGCTAGGACTGTACCATGTGGTCTTCAAGATACTTTAAAAAACGATCCCGAAAGTTGTGGAATGAGCTATAGTTTTAACACTAAGCTATAATATAGATATGGGGTTTTTCAAGAAAGCTGTGAATAAGATTTGTTAATGGGATTGTGCGAGATCACACCTACATCCCATCAGTTATTACTGGGCGGCAGTGACCATTTACTATTCGAAAAAAAAAATATTGCATTAAATCGTTTATTACATCATGGTAATGCCTATAATACCTAACATGATAATCGCTACCAAGTAGCTTCCTATATTGCGGCGTGGGAGTAAATGATACATTATTATTATACGAGTAGCATATTAAAGCGAATATATTTATTACCTGTGGTGCGGTGAATCATTTGCAAGACCAAGGGGTCATTGTGTACCGAAAACATGACTAACCGATACAGAAAGTTAGCGATTGAAAAGGAATATCAGGGTGAGATAGCAAAAAAGCAATTGGATTTTTCATAGGATACTTAGCAAAAAGAGATGCGTGATTCAAACTGTTAGAAATAGAACTCAATTTTAGGAATAATTTCAGCAATCTGTTTTTCAGTATTCATTTATTTTTAAAACGTACTAGAATGGAATGAAATAAATGATTGTAATGCGTCTAATGAAGTCTAATCTATTGGAATACGTTACTGCAAACTTGGCTCTATAAATATCTATTGCCCTTGGCCGTCCTCAAATGAAAAGTTTTTTATTTATGTAATCTATGTCAACACCTACGACGCTTATCGGATCCCAGACATAGAAATATAAGATCTCTGTGGTCCCGGATAAGCGTGCCATGACATTGATATTGAACATGACCATTATGTCTATCTTGGGCAGATTATCCACCGACCATTATGTCTATCTTGGCCAGATTATCCAGCTAGGCGTCCAATTTCACCAAGGAAGTGGATAGTAAATAATAACATAACTTAGTAAATAAGAATCTTCCGGGCTACTTGGCCGAGGTCTTCTGGAATCTCTTCTCTTTCTTCCAAACGTTTCGTCAACAACTGCGGTTGACATCTTCAGTGGCAACTGCGTTAGTAAATTAGTAAATAAGCTTAGATTCTATATACCCACTGTGGGAATGAAACAGAAAAATTATAACGAAAGCGTTGGGTCAACAACCTAAGTGACGTGCTGCCTGATAACTTCCTGATATTAGTTAGTTACCCCGTTCGTAACCTTAGCATATAAATAATTTTATTTAATTTTATCATTGCAATATTAATTACGCATAGTTCTGTTTCCGATTCCTATTTCACCTTTGTACTGCTATAGTCTTCTATAGCAGGAAGATATCGTTAATAGCTTCATATGGAAAAAAGACGGTGTTTTGTTTTTCAAACCAGCTATCCATAAGTCAGCTATAAGAATGCAAAAGTAAACTATATGAATAACTCTCGCAGGCCTAACGTATTCAAATTCCGAAATAAAATTGTGATCAAAACATTAAAGATATTTTTTTCAATAAAAATAACAAACACTATGGTAGATTTAGAATAATAGGAAGCCAATTTTTTTAATAAAGTCTTAAATTCTTTTATTTCCGAACCTACCGTGATCCGATTTCAGGTCAAACACGAAAATTAAATATGTTAATATAAAATGGCTAGCTATTCACGACTTTCTAAATTCATTTTTTTGTTTATAAGAAGCTGGTAACCAAAGGAATTAATTTTAAATTATATAATACGAGTATATCTTCTTTAATAGTACATTACTGTCCAGGCCCGAAATAAAGCAATTGACGGCCGAGTAATATTGGAAGGACGAGGCAAAGCCGAGTCCTTACGAAATGATTTTTAAAGGACGAGGCGAGGCCGAGTCCTTTTTAAATAAATGAGGCCGTTAATTGCTATTCCGGCCGAGACTTGTATAGTATTTTTCTCTAATTTGCGAGGAAACAATAAACAAATTAATTCAAGAAACAGAAGTTTTCCGAGAAAGAATTGGCTTTTTTTTCAGTTTTCCACTTGATGAAATCTTTATATGCCTTTTCATATTTTACTCCCGATTTCGGTGGTCTGGGGGCAGGGCAGTGCCCCCGCCAAGTCGAGCACAGCCGTACCAGTTTTCAGAAAGTATCTTTGCTTCTTCAGCTATGTCTGGTGGAGTTAAATCTAATTCACCTTCTAACGAACTCATTGTTTATTAGACAACTTAAAATTGTGATAAACTTATGAGAACATAACATTCACAATACAGAGTAGGTATCCGATTTTCATTC
The DNA here is from genome assembly GCA_914767545.1 of Sesia apiformis. NCBI lineage: Eukaryota > Metazoa > Arthropoda > Insecta > Lepidoptera > Sesiidae > Sesia > Sesia apiformis. The sequence goes on along the minus strand of OU611949.1, from coordinate 21,329,998 downwards.
CCGCCAATTCGACTGCGCCCGGTCTTTGTTCTTTTTTTAAACTTTTGAAAAGAAATGCACATTCAGCCTTTATAATAATAAATATCGTGTACTTAAAAAAACCTAATTTATGTTAGTGTGCACTAAAAATAACCTCGCTACTGTCCAGCAATCTCTATTATCGTTGTGTTGGAAATTGCTGGCGTGCGTACAGAAAAGAGCCGATTGACGTATTCCCTTTTTAAAATAATGAAGCCATTTCCGAGCAAGTAGGAGAAAAGTATCTTGCCGTATCTCTTCCCAGTTTATGTACGGCTTATTGAAGTACTAACTCTGATTAGGCCAACTCTTGCAAAACCTGTTAATTTAATTTGATTGTGTTTTTAAATGAACTAAATAGTGGTATCATTCGAACACTGAAGACTCGAGAATAGATACTTTAGTCTTTACAACCAATACGCTACTGGATACTTTAAGCAGTTCTCTGACATCTGAGAATTGCCTGAAAAATATATTTTTATAGAAACTAGGTGACAGACGAGCAGAGAGTTGGCGGATACATGCCAACATCACGGGCGAGTTCGAAAAGATAATTATCAATAGACGCTTTTGTGTCATCCCTTAGCCGCCTCCTACGACACCCACGGGAACAGATGAGATGGTAAACCATTTGCTATGATTTTGCTCCACATGGGATGACCCATGCTCACTAACAACTCTTCCATAGAGAAATTATCACCATCTCATTGACCCAATGACCTTTTAAAGAGGATTCGTTACTTTAAGTAGAACAAAACTATAAAACAAATAAAGTGAACTTTAAAACACACATTCAACTCTCAATGGAGCTGTTAGTACACAATTTAATTAACGAAGAAACATATGTAAACTCTACTAAGTGTACTCGTAGGTAATATTAATGAGTATGGATTCACTAAAGTGTGTTAATATCGTGGTCAACTGGAGGGAAATTTAAAGTAAATTTTTTTTAGCGCACTAATCTTTTTAACACGTTTCACTCAACAAATATTTGACAAGCACAATTATTTAGAAATGTGTAAATACAATGTTTCTGCGTCGTTGGCCGTGCGGTGGCGGATGGTTTTAGAATAGCGCCACTCCATCTCTTACCATGGGTGTGGTAAGAAAAGACTAAGGAATAACAAAGTCGTAACCGTATGCCTTAAGGAACTACCGTCTCTGAAAGAGTAGACTCGGCAACCTGCTAGGCGAGCGTGGCCTTTTAAGGATATGCGTCCCTCATGCACAAAATAACTTGCACGAGCGACGCAAGTCCAGCAGTGGACGATATAAGGGCTATATATTGTCAGACTGTGGAACTCCCGGTACCCGTTCGGAGTGCTCCATCGATTTGAGAATACATACTATACTCTGTTCGCGTTTTGAATGCAGTGAATCTGATTATTTTACCTCGACTGCTATCTGTTCGCGTTAAGAACGCATGTTCATTTACCGTTCATTTGGTTCCCTTTTATATGTTTTATTAAACGATAAATAATTAAACTATCTGTCTTAACGCGAACAGATAGTAGTCGAGGTAAAATAATCAGATTCACTGCATTCTTAACGCGAACAGAGTATAGATACGTTATACGTGCACTCTAGGGCAGCCACGTTACAGTCTAATTGTGTTCCATGTTCAGTGGCTCTCGAATTATTTAATTAATACGTGTTTCGAAAATGGAACGTTCTTATCACGTGGTACTTAACTTTAAATTTTGACTTTTTAACGAACCCGTCCTCATCCGCTTCACCTCCCCTAGTAGCTTCCAACCAGGTTTCTTTGATAAGCACGCCTGATGTGCCATCTAGTCTATTCCTATATCGATGCTCAATCGCTGGTCAACTTTACATCTAAAGTTAAAGTCCATTTTCTTAAGCTTTCTTAACTGATTCTTCCCTTTCATACTAAAATCATTTACTTTCACTTTGTTAGCCTCTGTCTTTCGTCAACACTAACCAATTTTTTTTGGATGTTATAAATATATATATTTATATTAGTATATATAGTGAAATAACACGAATATATACACTACCATCATTATTACCTCAGTCACAACTCAATTGTGAAAACAAGTTTGTCTGGAAGATATTGCTATAAGGGAGAGTACACGCTGCAATCCAACAGCCGCTGAGCGTGCTTGACTGGCCACGTTACCTCACTCTCACTGAAGACTACCTTGAAATGTACTGCATTTCCCACTTTATCGTATTTCCCCAATGTACGTGTTTCGGTAGTGATTGAGATATGCCAGAGTCCATTCCCATCCTATCCCACCCCATTTTCCCAACCCTTTCTCCAAATCCATTCCTATATCTCCAAAGGTAGGCAGCGCATCCGGGGGCGTGCCAAAGTTTGTCATTTTAGACTAATGTTAGCATGTATCGCGGATGTCTATGGGTGACAGTATCCACTCACCATCAGCTGGACTGTATGCTCGTCTGCCGCCTTCGTACATAAAAAAAAGACCGCCTGGTTGTTGTATTCTCTTCTTATAACATAGTTCCTTATTTTTGTCATAATGTAACCATAAAGAGTATAATCTATCGATCTATCTATAACATTAAGAATTCAAGTGAAATCTTAAAGAAAAACATAATTCTTTATTGATTTATCTTTAAAATTATTCGAGCTAATCGGAATCTTGAAGCAATGGAATTGTAAGTCAGAAAATTATAACCAAAATCAATAAGTCAAAAATAAGATAATATAACACTTGTGTACACATACGTACAACCAGATATTGTAAAACAAGTGTATAATGAGGTTGACATGTACATAAAAGTGTACCTAAAACCCCAAAATAAAAATAAACGTAAGAACTTAAAAAAAATAGAGATAATAAAATATAAACCTTATCGGGAATAAAAATCATACCTTATCCGAGTATTCCGCGACATCCCTCATTGATCTGGGGTATCCGGACACTAAATAGGTCTTCGCCGTTGGCGCCATCTTCATCTCCAGCATCAGCACTTCCGTCACAGTTTTACTTGATAACGTACCAAAATCTTGCATATCTGTTGAAAAGACATTCACGATAATAAATGACATGATAAATTATACTAAAAATGCGTATGTTAAAAGATTTTGCCTTACATACAACATACAAGATCAATTTTACATAGATATATCGATATATTCGTAGACATGCTTTATTCAAGAAAAAACAAACCGCATTTGGCAGGCACCAATTGCTGAGGTAGATTTCGTTATTTTCCATAGGTACCGTAACCAGCCCTTTTATCCTCTACTTCTGGACACGGGCTTCCTTATGCACATGTCTTGTGTACGAGGGATGTTTGGCCATAAAGTGCTACGCTACGCCTGTTCCAGCGGGTTGGCGAATCTACTCTTTTAAAAATGTTGCAGTTCCTCAGGGCTTGTGGTAGTCGCTTAGTTATCCCCCAGTCGCTTTCGTCGACATTCAAAGCCGGTCGACACCACACGGCATATATGTATTTATTTATTTTATTTTAACAATTCTCTCTACACATATATTGCAACACATTGTAATTTATTGTAAGGAAGATGAAGAAAATATGTACAAAAGGCAAGCTTATCTTCTGTGGAGATTTCTTCCAGCAGATTCGGATTGACGTCTGGAATTAATGACTGGATGGAATTTTATTTATATTAATTATATTAATCATTGGTATTAGAGAATGCCACTAGTTAACTTATAAAATTAACTTATATGGATTTAAGCTTAAAAAAATAAGGTAGGGATGCGAGTTATCGCTTAAACGGCAATTACAATTCTAAGATCATAATGTTAAAGTTCAAATTTGTTAGTAAATAACGCGTTTCGTCTGTATAAAACAAACCTTGAGACGACTACACTTGTTTGTTCTCACTGGGTGTGGCTAGTAGGGTGACAACAAATTATATATATAAGTGTTTTTTCCTTCCACAAGGTTTTTCCTTTTATAGGTTACTGGTGTAGATATTATAGTACTCTACATGAAACTTGTAAATTACTGCATATTTCATTTCCGCTTCTATATTTGTGTCGATACTCCAAGGTTTCGAGAGTTTACAATTTTATTGATTTTCGTCACATGGGAATTCTCCCCGTGTAAAGAGTTTGTAGTGTAAAGAGATGTATCGCAGATGTCAAACGGCGACAGTATCCACTTACCTTGCTCGTCTGCTATATTTTTTCTATAAAAGTAGTGGTCTAAAAGTGCGCACGTGTGCAAGTGTGCCTGCAGTTATGGATTACTTACTGCATACAATAAAACACAACCTGTGTGTATAAAAGTGTGTGTATGATAGATAGTATGGCTATGGTGAGAGAAAATATGAGATTCTGATAATGTAACTTTTGTGACTTGTCTGTTCCCGAATAGATTCATTTTTATAGAACGTTTTTTCCAAACAAATTGCTTAAATTAGCGTAACTTTGATGGGTTTCGGCATGAATTTTGGATGAACTTAAATAGGGACTTGATTAATTAAAGGCCGGTTTATTTATAAGTTTACGTTTTATTTTTACTCGTTCTTATATGGGTTATATCGACTGTAATCACAAGCTCACTGAGGTCTGAGATGTAATCAACATAGTTCAATTACGAGTACAAGATACAAATACACAATAACTTATTTGATAAGAGTTCTAGTTGATTCTCCTTAAATATTTTTTCTGACATCAAGCCCAAAGTACAATTTTACCTGGAATTCTTTTGTCTTATTTCTTATTAATTTATTTAAGTGAAATGAAAACAGGGCTCTATCAATCAAAGCAATCCATTAGTAGCCTAGTAATATCGTTTAGCCTAATTTATTCCGGGTTTTGGCGAGATTGCAAAACACGAACTTATTGTGGGGATCATGCCTTTCAATTTTCTGAAAAATTTCACTCAACTACTCGTAAATTAAGGGTCACCAGCTAAATTCAAAACAAATTAATTTCTAGGTTTAGAGTTCATATCTTAGTTAAGTACTAAGAAGAGATATAAGAAGAGATCAATATCGAGCGATTGGCGCCGTTGGTATTGACCTTGCCGGCTGTGCAAAAGGTCCCGGGTTCGATCCCTAGTCGGACACTCTTCTGTTTAAATACAACCTCGTAAAGCTGTACGACTTTTGTTTAAACAATTTTCGACTGGCGGGCACTATCATCGGACTTTCTGTTTATTATTTTTATCCTCCCACCGTTAAAAATTATAGTCACTCTACATCTCCTCCGACACTAAACCGTAATTACCTTCGATAGCCGGCTATTCGTATTGATTTAGGATACGCCTAATGTAGTGACAAATTTAAATTCACATTATTTATTAAGCTGCAGGCCTAGGTCAGATAGACGTATCTAATACTAGGCAACAAACCCGTTGTCCAAATTAAAAAATCACACATTACATAATCACATAATTGAGGATTAGGGGCAGTGCGAGTCAATAAAGTCTCGTATCACTGCGACCATTGCCGATCTATTGCGATCATCGCATTCTAGTTCGCTGCCATTGTCAATGGTCTATCGCCGATTCAGTTATTTGAAGGTTTTCAATAGTTGAAGTATGGTTGAAGTATAAAGCTAGCCAATAATCTGAAAATAATCTTTTCTATTGTCTATTCTCTAGTAATTTTACAAGTAGATATAGGCTATTATGGTGGTTAGTAGGAATTCGTCATCTGTTTTTGTTTTGACAATGTGTTTTATTTCATAATATATATATTATACACTAAAATTACAAATGCAACAGAGATAAACTGTTGTATTTCAGTCATTTCATATGCAACTAATGTCTTCTTTTTCAATTTATCTACTCCAATAATGGAAGGAAAAATTCAAGGAAATCAAAGAGCCAGCAAGAGACGTGCTTCCAGATTGAAAAACCTGCGGGAGTTGTCTAAGATGAGTACCAGATCCCTGTGTGGAGTCGCAGTCTTCTAAATTCAAAATTACCATTGAGGCGCCGAAATAAGGACAATATGCTTTTCCACTAATATGCCGCAAACGTTGCCATTGTTTACATGCAAATTTGCCGGACCGGTGAAGGTTATTAAAACTCACGTGATCACTGTCAATGTTCCGCGACACATTCGGCACCACAAACATAGAATAATAAGACTACCAACAACGAATGGCTGAATTTGTCTGCAAACATTTCTTGAGTGTGTTCTTCTTTGCGATTAGCAAATAAACTAAATCTATGATCACGAGTAACAAGAGTAACAAAATGTTAAATAATTGTTAATTATCTTCGATATAATTGTATGCTGATTTTGAAACAAAAAAAAACTAAAAATTACTATATTTTTATTATTTAATGTTGCATATTTTGACACTTTTCATGCATATTTTAAGTATTTTTCATGGATATTTCAAGCTTTTTATGTTGCACATAATCCGGTCTCTATTGATCAGCATACATTAATGGCTAATTTTATTGCCTTTGACATGCAGGGTCTTTAGGTCTTTAGGCATATGGGGAAAATTATTTTATAGAGTAGCACACTGCAAAGACAGTTTAACTAAGTTAAAGTCAAACCAAATGATAAAACACACAGTTTTAATATAAATTTACTAGCCGCAGAGGCCAGGAGTCCCGTCTTAAATGTATTTTACTAAATGGATTATGGTGTTAAACAAACTGTAAAACAAAAGATATTCTGTTCCACGTTTTTGATTGATTGATTTCAATTGATTTGAAATCATATCTTTCCTAGTTTACGGTATGAATTTCAAAAATGAAAACTGTTTTGTATTACAGTGCTTACCGGTTCACCACGACTGACTTACATTATACATCGACATTATTAATTCATGCGACATTGACTTGCGATGATCTACAGGACATTATCAAACGAATTTAATTTTGAATGAATATTAGCAAGAGTTGTTTCCTTTAAATATTATTATTGTGGCTTATGCATTTCCGAATGTTTCTCGGGCATTGTTTCTGAAACTATATTCGTTCTTCTGTCGTAAAAAAACTAAATTCATAGCTTTTTTTATTATAAATTAACTTTTAAAACAATCTAAATTTTTACGCAAAATTTGCGTTATATCTCGTAGCGTGCCTACATTCCGTAGTTCTGTACACCTCGTAGCACCGTTACATCTCGTAGCAAAGCTACAGTATACCTACAAGTACTACGGAATAGCTATGCGTGACGTAGCGCTCTAGAACTGACGTAGCACAACTGCTCCATTTGCTACGACTCCTACCGAATAAAATTAAATGCATTTTGAAAACAAAATTCTGCAACTTATTTTATTCTTTTTCTCTATAATTGTGGATTAATGTCCTACATATCGTGTAAAACTATGTCATATGATAGCGTGCCACGTGTCATGAAGGCTGCTATTCAAATTGCATTTTAGGGCGATATGACTGGCAGATTTATAACGTGCTCTATGCATTATATTTTTAGTATAAAAATCAAAATCACGCTAAAGATCACACTACAAATAAGTGCAAACCGGTATTGCTAGGTGCTGTACCGTTGCCGATGGCGTACTGCTGCAGCAGGTCGGTCATGTTGATGTGGACGACCCCTCGCCGTTCTTGCATCAGGTTGTCACAATGCGTCACCTTACCGCTTCCTGGGCCACCTGGAAGCGATTAATCGTTGAGGTATTGTGAAGAACAGAACTGGATGTAAGCTCAAGCTTGCTTCAGTAAAATTACTAAATTAAAAAGAATATTATTATCCTTCACACTGGATAGGCATTCATGAAGGTTGGTGGATGAAAACCTTATCTCATCAATGAGTAGTTATAATAAAACATTAGTTTTTTCGTTAAAGATAACATATATCTTGGCTTTTGTGCTCACAATCTGCTAGAATTGTAGTTAGTGTAGCGTATTACGTTGCAATCAGTCAATTTTCTGATGTGATGATAATAACACGTATCTAATATAGTTGAACCACGACCCTGGCGTGACTTTGTAGCTACAATGTCGGAACTATGGACTAAGTTTAAATGCGGCAGTGATATTTAACGTACCAAGCACAAATATGACAGGAACGTTAGGTGGTTCGAACTTGACGTGGCTAGAGTTCTGCATGGGGAAGGCTGCTGCGGGCGGCGTGGCGCGCCCAACCCACCCGCTCTGATCGCGGCTTCGCTCCCCGCCAGTTGTCTCCACCTCTTCATTATTTTGTTCTGGCAACATTGTTACATCATTAGTATAGAGTTTAAGTCCTACATTGAAAGAACGTTAATTGTTTGATAGGATTATTATTGTATTCTCGTGATCCAATAATATTTGAATATAAATAATAAGCGTATATGGTATATAAAACCGTTAGGAATAGTCATATTAGGAAGTATCTTGTTGTTAAGATGTTCAGGTTTAGGAAATATTCTCACTTAGCTTAAGAACACATTATTATGTCCATGAATGAATTATGTCCCCTAGAGACAGCACAAAAACGAGAAGTTGACAATGAAAAATACATATTAGAGAAACTAATGCTAGTAGGAATTTGAACCAGTGACCTCTGCATGCCATGGCACATTATAGAAAAATGAGCTATCATTTCAATTGCTGCTGTGTCCTGCTTTTTCATAAGCTAGCAGGGTTTCATGGCATAATAACGAATTGTACTTGTATCTGTATCAGTCCATGACGATCCACTGCAGGGCACAGGCCTTCCCCAGTAAATCATTGAGGGTTTTCGGGTCGTAATTCATAAAGCGGGTCCAGTGCGAATTGGTGGATCACATATTCAAGTTATTTTTTTCAGAGCATGTGGGTTCCTCAGGATGTTACCCTCACCACCGAAGTGACAATTTTTAAAAATCCATTCTTAAGTAGAAACTCAGTGGTACGGGCCGAGGATTTAAATTCACGATCATACGAATGTTGAGGCTATCACTGCCCCATTAATTATGGCATATAATAAATAATTATGGCATCTTATTAATCGATATTGGCCTATGTTTCACTGCATAGGGCATTAGTACCAGGTGGATTGTCTGCTCGTCTGTCAACTTCTTTCTATAAAAAGTTAGGTTTTCCCTTGTAATGACGGAGAGTTTTCGTTCTCCATGAGGCCCCAGTACGGATTGATGGATATTACACATTCTATAACAATACTTTTTCAGGAAGGTACCATTGCCAGACTTTTGGCTTCTGAACTCCTATGAAACCTTTTTTCTCCTTCTTGCAGTGCCGTCTACTATCGAGTTAGCAATTATCATGACTATCTGTACTTTTGAAGCTGCAGCACGAAATAATAAACGAGTACTCTTGCCATACCAAAGGCGTGTTCTTTAGCCAGGATGCTCTTCGACTTCTGGGCCTCCTTGTGCCTTTGATCTCGCCTTGTATAATGAGTTGGAGGATTACCTATTTATTATTTTTCATTATATGAACAAAGTACTGGAGTTTCCTCATCTTAATGTTCTTCAAGATTTCTACGTCTTTTCCCACTGTCGTATTACGAGCTCGGTGAGTCCACGAGATCCCAAGAACTCTCCGATATACCTACATTTCGAAGGCTTCTAGTTTCCTACATATGCCTTGTGTGTGTCCAAGTCTCAACTCCGTAGAGGAGAACAGAGAAAACGTAACATCGCACGATTCTATTGCGCAGACCAAGGTTTAACTTACGATGGCAGAAACCTTTTATCGGCCACTAATGCAAGAAGGATCTGCGAATCTATTTCCTCTACGATTTTTTTCCTAAAAATTCAAGTTCGCAAATGCTTCAAATGCCTGCTCTTGGATTAATGTTATCCATTGTTTGATTCGTAAGAACAGGCCTACTGTACTCTGTTAAAGCCTTTAGTGTCATCATTTGTAATATGCATCTGGTAAGTACTGTGTATCTCACAGCTAATAAAGCACTTGCACACGAGACGTTGCATCAGTGATGTACAGGCATAAACACTTTAATGGGGTAAGTTATTTAAAATAATAGACAGGACAAATTCACTACAATTCATCGATTAGTGTTCATGTTTTTTTTTTATATAGAAAATTAGGCGGCAGATGAGCATACAGTCCATTTGATGGTAAGTGGATACTGCCGTCCATAGACATCCGCGACACATGCCAAGACACATTCAGTCCAGAATGACAAACGTTGGCACGCCCCCCGATGCGCTGCCTATCTTTGCACATTAAGGAATGGATTGGGTTCGTGTTGGGAAAATGGAAAGGGAAGGATAGGATGGGATTAGAATAGGCTCTGGCATATTTCACTCACTACTGAAACATGTACCTATGTACATTGGGAAAATACGATAAAGTAAGAAATGTAGTCCAATCAAGGTATTCTTCTGTGAGAGAGGGGTAACGAGTGCGCCCAGCGGCTGTGGTAATGCAATGTACAACCAACAATGTGATGTTTCTTTTGTTTTCTTTTTATTTACGATTCCTAATAAATTCTTGCAGAAGATCGACTGGTATTTTTATTGGGGGGACCCCTACCATTGACATAACGTCGCAATTTATTTTTTTTAATTTTTGGGGTTAGTCAAATTTTCTTTGACCGCCGAGAAAGATTAAGAGGTGGAAAAGTGATAATTGGAAAAGGCGTCTATTTTCCCCGAAAACGAGCAGCAAAAAATGCTAAATGAGCAGCAAATCACGATCAACGGCAAAAAGTAGGTTGTAATCTAGGTTGTAGAATAACTGAAGTAATTTTAAATTACTAAGAAGTCATCAGAGTCATCACCGAGTGGACGAAGCCCTGCTTGGCCTCACCAGACTTTAAATTTGCTACCATCGATTTGTGGTTGATGAAATGATTTCTTATTGGAGAATGCGCACTTAAGTAGAAATAGACAGTACTGAACAGATATTGAAACAGGTATTAATTATGCACCATTTTTCATTTGGTGAATTTGAATTAAAAATAATATACCCCGTTATTCCTGGTGCAACACAATAAATCAGTTTATAAAACTTTCATTAGAAAGTTTTATTTGAGAATAATTGTAAGAGTTCTAATGGTTTTTAGTTGTTTAAAATATTTCAAATACTACTTAGGTACCAGATAGGCGAGAAAACACAAAAAAATAAATAAAGTGGCGTTGATTTCCCTAACATACTAATTTCTTTTTAATATGATACGCAGTAATAAACTCTACTCGTATATCCAATGCTTACATATGAGTCATAGAATTTTACTATGGAAAGAACAATTATACGGCGAAATCAATTTATTTTTTACTGTTTAACAGCACGGTATGATTTTAACGCTGTACCTTCACATTGTAGTAAATTCGAGGGCAAGGTTCAATAAATTCGAGGCATCAATAAAAAATCATAGCTTTTACATCAGATTATTTTTATTGGTAGCTGCAAAAGCAATATCTAAAATCTAAAAGGCATGCATATCGATTTTGATAACTTATAATGGTCTTTTCGAAGTTTCAATCGTAGGTAATTTTTGGATGAATATTTAAGACTTTCATTATTATTATTAGGTGGTATTTGTTTATTCAATGACTTTGTTTTGAATTATCAGATTATCACTAGCTCTGCAGTACCAGAGAACATTGGAGGAAATCCACATTATGGACCTAAACTCCTAGTGATTATAGGGGACGGTTATGTCCTGCAGGGCTCAAGAAACTAGAAACTTTGAGATTTAAACTTTACGAAAGAACCGCGGAAAAATGTCAATGTTTCTGGTTTCATGGAACTATAAAACATTAAGAATTTTTTATGTTTTATTTAAGCGCTTATTCTATAACATGCAAAGGAAAAATAGGCCATTCTCCTTAAGATTGGAGTGTAACATCGAGGTTATTACTTCCCGAAACGTTAAGGCAGTCTTTATTGACTTTTGAGTAGGAACGTAAATAATGATAAGTGAGTTTCGTTTCCTGAATATTTTAACACAATTCTTATTGGTTGATAGCGTGTAGAGTTGCTAACTGTCCTGCTAGAACCGGGTAGTTCCGTTTCTAAGGCTCTGGGTGAGATATCGCGCACAAGATGAGTGCGGGACGCTAATTAATCCGCTGTATGCGATTTGAATTGCAAAAATTTAGTAATTTTGTTTTGTTTTGTAACCACTCGGGCAAATCGGACGGTTTTAGAATTGCAACACCACATATTTTCCCGTAAGTGTCGTGTATTTTGTTTTTTTTTTTTTCGGAATGGCTAAATTCTTGTAGCCCTAGTGGCCTTTCAAGAGTCACCGGACTTGAGATAGGTGTCGTAAATGGCGAGTAAGAGATAACAAAGTCGCTACCACAAGTCCCGAGGAACTACACCACCGCGTCTACACGAGTAGACTCGCCAACACGCTTGGTCAGCGTGGCCTTTTAAAACCATACATCCCTAATACACAAGACAATGTGCATGAGCTGATAAAAGCAGTGGATGATAAAAGGGCGGACTTTTATTACGATCACTGACCGAAATAAAAATGTTGGGACTACTAAACCTATGCCAGTTTGATATTTATCTATTCAAATAAAACTTCTACTATTGCCGATTGTACAATTTTCGTGAAACTAAGAAAAGGCAAAATGTTTTTGGGTCCCGGTTTTTTTGTTTCTACCCCGCATTTAATTTGTCGATTTCCCGTAAATCAATGTGCAAGTCCCGGATTACATTCCCGATTGGACAAGCATTTGTTAAAGACAAATTGTTTATTAGAGGTCTGGACAGGTTGTGTTCGACTTTATGTTTCTGGACCCACGACACAGAGAACCCTGTGGGTTATTAAGTATGAAACTCTGAATAACAAGTTTTAAATTGCACTTCTGGTAGTTTCGATGGTTTACTCAAAAATTTCATGCATATTAATGAATTGATCACTTATGTACTATGATTTGAAAGTTTATAATATATAAACCTATATATACATATACACGACTCGTGCAGTATGTACGTACCTAATAAGTAGTATACGTGCAAACACATCAAATCAACAATCTGCTCTTACGAGCTTTTACATAAAATAGCGTGCCTTTACAAATAAGCTGTACTTTTACATTTTTGATTTTATTATATCATACGTAGGTATGATACTAGTTTTATGTAGATAAAACTAGTTAATAACACAGAAGAATAATAATAAAGAATAATAATATTTAAGTTTTTGATAAAATAAAAAATATATCATTGAGTTGGCGCCCAACATGCGACTGGAAAATAAAAGAACGTCTGCAATACCTACTGAAATAAACAACAAACCTTCATTTAAATTTGTATTTTTTGCATATTAACTGATAACAAGATAATAATAAAAAAATACAAGTATAATTATAATATACATAATAATATCTGTGATATTATTATTATATGGCGCCCAAAGTGAGGCTTACAAAATACATGAAAATAATATTAAATTAAACTTACCAGTGTCTAAGCAGATGCCCATATTCCATGAAGATACGAATTTTAAAAAGTTCCTTCCGACAGCAAACTTTCGACACAAGGTCCCTATAAAAATATATAATCTAAACTTTGTATTGGCACTTGTCGAAAAATAATATCGAAAATATACGTAGAGTTCGGTTGTTTACCGGCCACGGACAATCACACGTTGTCGCAATTAATCGTTTATCGATTGAAGGACGCGACCTTCATAAACGGACAAAAGAAACTAAATAAAAACGTCGTTAACTTCGTATTATTTATCTCATGTTTAGATTATGATCGATTTATTTGCATCGGTTATTCGGAAGTTGTGTCTTCGCGATAGCATTTCTGCGAGTGGTCTTGATCTAGTTGGCATTGCGGGCCAACCGTCCTCCCACAGGCCTAACACGCAACTGAAACTCGCACCTCTAGGTAACAGTGGTATACTTAACACGGTGTCTCGCTTTGACTTGGCGGTTGGAACACGTGCGAGGGAGACTAACAACTGATTGAATATTTAAGGCAATGTCCACGCTGAATGAAACGAAGCTAATGCAAGAAGCCTTGCAAGATATGCCACATGTGAGTAATGGCGTATTTGCTTACCATTAAAAAGGTGGTAGCACACAGCCATTAGGGTCATAATAGTCAATATTTCAATAGCCATCGATACAGTGACACATGTATTATTCAGTCGCGTTACACTTGCTATAATTGATACGTTTAAGGACGATTTTCTTAGAAATATAATGATACATTACAGTAAGTACAATATGGGGACAAACGTTCGAATTCAAAGAAGTTTGTAATAGTATGTAATTATCATATAAAAACTTAATAAGGTCAATTATACTTCATAAATTCGGATCGTTGACCTCACATGATTCATATTTATATCATTACTAATATAATACAATAGGTGACAATGTGGAACATTTTCCATAAGTTTTGATTTGTATGTGTTTGCTTTTAATGTAAAAAAAAAAACTAAGCGGTTTCAAAACAATTTGAGGTTTCATGGTTCAGGTTTCAGTTTTGATCTCGTTCCATATTAAGTAGATGGGAAAAGATGCACCATATATTTAAGGAATTTCATAGAATTTTAGGGAATTTCCGAGTAAAATATAACAATGAAGCAAGTCAGAAGAAAAAATGAATAAGAAATAAGAAGAAAATAATATTTGTAAGAAATTCTTATTATTTTCTAAAACAGTATAGAAGAAAGATTGTACCAATCCGGGAGATAAGAGATCCAAATAGGTTTAAAATTAAATACAAATATTTTCTTTTAAAATATCAAAACCAACTAGTCGGACTATTTATTCGATTTAGAGATATGGCATATAGAACTGTCAAACAGAGTGAAATTTGTACGGAGATGACACTTTATTGAGTTATACATGTCATATCCCTGACTCGAAAAAATAATCCGACTATACGTGTTTTACCTTATTTTAAGTAGCCATAATTAGTTTATAAACACTTTTTAAACAAATACGTATATTTCTTGTTTTTGGTTTTACTTTTCATTCGACTACACAGTTACATTTTTGGCTTGTTTTTTGTTTTTCTTATTGCCTACATTGTTTTTTTTTCTTTCGGTTATTTTTATATGTATATACAATATTTGTGTGTTAGTGTATGTCGGAATAAAGTGTTGTCTATTGTCTATTACTAAAAAAATACGACTCATAGGACCAAATAAAAGTTTCAAGTATCAATTAAATTTCAATTTATTAATTTATTGATATAATTTGCACGAATAACTAGTGATAGTGGAGTAAAGTACATATAATTGATATTATAGTTTTCGGTAGTATAGGCAAATTCATATATTACAATATCAATTTTTGTCACCATAGTTAATTATTGCGTACGTAAGTAACTATAGAACTTGACCATATGAATTTAATACAAGTGCGATTTTGTTGTTGTTGCCCTATATTGTGCTTATCAATTATCAAAATACAGTTGTGTTCTTTGAAGCATTTGTTTGTTTAGTATTTAGAGAGAGGATACCAAAATCTTCAAATTCATACTAAATAAACGATTTTTTGGAAAACAGTTAAGCGAAGAAAACGAATGACAAATGGAAATGACAATGGAAGGATTGAAGCATTTGCAATAGGTCGTGGGTTCGATTCCGGTCGAACAAACATTTGTTTAAAGACAGGTGTTTGTTCGGGTCTGGGTGTTCGGGTCGTTGTATGTCTCTGGGCCCTCGACACAGGGAATCCTGCGTGGCCCATTGAGTGTGGTGTCACTTATTATTGTTAAATACACGTACATCAGTTTCGCGGGAATCCTTGTAATTGATAATTATTTATGTAATATTTATTTGATTTTGTTAAAAAAAGGTCAAAGGTCATTGCTTAATTTTAACCAATCAAGCATTGACATTTGACCCTTTATTATTTGCCTATTGTTTGCGGGATGTATAACTCCTAACGCCGCCGTATTGGTTAAAAAAATTCAAACCATATTCAGTATTTGAGTCTTTAATACTCAATATTTAAAAATATCAAATATGAGTGGCCTGGAATAGAATTAGTTAATTAAATAAAATATCAGTGATCGTCCATTTTTAATCTAGGTACAGTATCCATTTACCACCAGGTAGACTGTCTGCTTGTCCCACGCCTTCTTCCTTCTTAAAGTATACAATTTCCTGTAACTTTAGACGTCAAATACTACATAGAGGTTAATTGTTGGGTGTGACGTCAGCGCTATTGAGGTGCAACAAATATGGTACGTGTTTTTACACGTCTCAAGGGTTTTTCAAATACGCACGTACTCAAAATTTTATTTTGTAGAGTATCCAAAAATATGATCGTAGATCTGTGAATTATAGTAGGCAATTAGTAACGGGGATAATTGAGAACACACTTTAATCCATTTGTATCATTCGTTTTATCATCTCGTTATCGTTTTCATCTCGGAACCGGTCAAAAGTCAAATAAAAGTATTAAATTCTTTATACAGGTACATTACAAAAACATTGCCATCGGCTAATCCGGAAACACGTCCACGACAAACGACATTCACGTCTATGAATTACCGTAACTCTAATTTGCATACTTTATTGCCGTGGACATCCGCGATACATGCCAATATTAGTCGAAAATGACAAACGTTGTCATGCTCTAGATCAGCCTACATCCCACTGTTGGGCACATGGATGCCTTTGCGATCATGACGGGGTCTTGGGTCATAAACCACCATGATCACGTTACTCGCGAATTTCTTTTCGTAATTTTGGGGCAATTCGGTTTCCGATTCTGGCAATATTATTGCTAATGGAAATGATACTCTATATATTGCAAACCATTTGCGAATTGAAAGAGTGATTTGAAACTGAAGTCGTCGCTTCTGAGGTTCAAAAAAATCGCTTATACTCTGTGTAATATCTTAAGAAATTGGTTTCTAGTCCGACTTAATAGTAATTCACACTGGACGGAAGCTACGCGGTGCGATAGGTCCGTCCTTCAGAGACGTAAGTAATCGCATGCAGTGGTATTGTCACACAAATTTAAACCATATTCGTTGTAAATAAAGTTCAATATTAAAATACGCGAACTACCTGCTGCACCGCGTCGCATCCGTTTCATATGGTGTGAATTAGGTATTACGTGTATAAAATTTTATCATTTTAATTTGCTACTTAAGTACAAAGATTTTTCTACTGGACAATAAGTACTTAACAAATTATTTTATTCTGTATACAGAGCAATATATACATTTCCACTTCCGACATATAAATACTTTATGTACTTATGCCAATTAGTAAATTCTAATTCACTTTTGATTAAGTAGAATCAATAATAATCATTCATTAATTTATTTACACATAGGTAATGATTGACAGTACAAATTAGCGTCAAACAAAACAATGTCAGATATAGTTACTTCGTGTCATGCAATGGCGGTACTTTCATAAAAGTCGACCTACCTTACAAATGTCAATGTATAGTAATACAATTCTGCCCTTCCTGGAAGAACTGGCACAGATGCATTTTGATCAGATTCCAGAAAAATATGAAAAATTTTGGTATAATTTTCATTAATTTAAAATTATGAAAACAAATAAATAATAAATAAACACTGTTTTTGTTTTATTCGTGTTTTAACACTGTTTTTGTCGTGTGCTGTCGCCCGATTTTAGATTAGCACTACTCCATCTCTTCTCGTGTGTGTCGTAAAGGCGACTAAGGTATAACAAAGCGACTGTCACAAGCGCTGAGGAACTACACCACCTCTAAAAGAGTGGACTCGCCAACACGCTTAGCCATATATCCCTCATGCACATTGGAAGCCAATGTCCAACAGTGGACATAGGCTGGCTACGGGCTCCGTTAAAAATGTAACTAGTGCCTTTTTTTCTTAAGACGGCAGGAATACTATACTGACGGTATGATTTATACCAATATAAGTATCAATAGTTTGAAATTTATCAGGTAAGCTATGATTTTGTGCTTCAATGGAAGTACCGCCATAGATCTCATAAACGCTCGTAAAAACGTAATTTATAAACTTGCCTTCATAAAATACAAGGTTTATAATAATTATTAGTGTTTAGTAACAATTAGTAAATGTAATTACATGTTACTTGTATATGTACTGAGCTAGTGCAATAACACTGGGGTTTCTGTTTTAATAGATACAATCAATAATTTTACAACAGTTATTGTATCGTTCTATATTTATAGTTGTATATAATATTTATGTGATAGTAGACCGTACAACAGTTATTTTATAATTCGCGCTAAATAGATACATAGGTACTAAAGATCGAGCCCTATGTTAAATTCGTCCATGGCGGGAATATGTTGATAAGTCAAAGTCAACTGCTTTCAAGGATGCAGTTTAAGTTTGTATTTTTGCTTTAAAAATCGATATATCATTTTAATACTGAAATCAATTTCTCTGAAGTTATTGAGTAATGAAAGTTTAGCACTAAAATTCAAATTTTCTTGTTCAGACCGATACCAAAACAAACACATTTTAGTATATTATTTGTAAATTAATTATTTGTTCCGTTTAAATCACAAAAAAAAATCAACGTTTAACAATGTTTTAATTCAAATTTGAATTATTTTTTGTATTAGTCGTTTGTTTGACATAATACATGAAGTATTGGTCAAAACGTGTTCGAACTAATACAAATCACTTTGCAGCTGGTTACAAATTTATTCAATAGACGCCCCTATGTAATTTCAAACTCAAACATAACGTTGCAATACAATCTAATTTTTCTCACCTTAGAACACTGAAAATAAATCTTAGTCACCTTGGGTGAGTTGATAACCAGTCGCAAAAAGGTTGTGATTGTTTGAATGTTTGCTTGGTGCAGTTTTTACTAAGTTATATACAGGGTATATCCGAAACTTCTTGATACCATGGATCCTATGTCACACATTTTTTTAAAGATATAGGCTCCAGGAAAGGTTTGGTTAAATAGTAAATTAAAATTCATTAAATTTTAAATTCAATTTTAACGTCAAAGTACGACCAATTACATTTAAGCTCTTGTTACTATCATGCTATGGTGCTATTTTGTATAGCTAGATGTGCTACAGCAAGCTGCAAATGTTTAGAGATTTCTTATAGTCTATGTGACAAAATTTATCTAACCGACTACATACTACAATTCGCCTGCCCTAGATCAGTGCTCTACTAAATCTGCGACAGCTTGACATGTGACACAATCAATTATAGCCTTAAATACAGAGGCCATACGGTTCTTTTTAATTGCCACGTTAATCAATTTTAAACTACCCTTACAATTCTTATGTATTTAATTGTAAAAGGGTACAAAGATTTTGGAATAGTCACATGACACCGTTTTAAGGAGTAGGCTTTATACTGTATCGCATAACCAACTGGTCGTTCCCGATTAGCCGAATTACCACTTTTACGTAACAAAAATATATTGTAGTGTATGTAGGTAGATCGATAAATAATAGTTTTTTTTTTTGTTGCGCTTTTCCAGTCTCGACTTTCATTTGCCAGAATTTACCGATCTAATTAATACTCTGTAACGTGCTCATGTGGGTAGTTTAATATAGACGACAATCGAGCGCCATTAAATACATTATTGTCAGAGCCACCGGCGAGTGTGGACGTGCGCTCACACCGTGCGTGTATTATCGAGCCACAGATACTACAATTAGGTTAAGCAGGCGTAGTATTTAACGAAATATTTTCAGTTAACAATATATACAGATATACGTGCTTATATAAGAAGAAATATACATAAATGTACAAGATTCTAGAAGTAATTATTTGATTATATACATCGCTGGTATACAGAAGAACGCTTATATAACGAATGGAAGAACGATTGGTCGCTTAGTCTAAATAAATGCGTTATATACAATTTACATTCATATAACTTAATATAAAATATGTGAGTATACAAAGATTTTACTAAATACTAACTACATACAGGTCGACAAATAAGATTTAGGTAAAATTTTTGTTAGTCTGGTTGATATTTAGCCAGTTGGTAAGTGGTTGGTACAGTTTCGGGAGTGAGTGAGATATGCCAGGGCCCATTCCCATGCTATCATTCTCCATTTTCGCAAACCTTTCTCCAAATCCATTCTAGTAGGTAATGCATCTGGCCGCGTGTCAACTTTTGTCATTCTGAACTGATGTTGGCATTCATCGCGAATGACGTGGGATACAGTATCTTGCACTCACTACCAAGAGGACTGTATGCTCGACTACGCCTTTCTTTCCATAAAAATAAATTAGGCCCCATTTTCACAAACCGCAACTCACGGCAGTGGTGTTGTGCGTAAGTAGGTCGTTTATTTAAATAATATACTTTATCTCCAACGTATATGATTTATATTTGTATGGTACCTAATATAGATTGATAAGTTACAGAATAAACATAGTTTTGGTGTATGCCTTTCTCTTTTGCACTCATTGTAGTCACATGGTTTTTCCCTAGGAAATGTGTAATCAGGATTTTTAAATTAATAGAATTTAAACCTACTGTTTCATGAGAAAAAATTCTAATGCATAAAATCATTTTATACCCCTATTTTTTCCTAGTCCTAGCTATAAACTTCGTTAGTGCATACATAATGAACTGCATCTACATAAAAGTAATATGTTTACTCTTTGCACTACAAATGCTCTATTATTTAGCGAAAAATTACTTTGTAAACAACTTAAATTTCAAACAGAATGGTGAATATTATGTACCTTTAGGTGTTCAATGCCAATGTCTCGACGTAGATCGTAATATATTATTTCACAATCATGATGAAATCAAACAATTGCTCTCTCAACTTGTTATCACGGTACCATGGGTAGCTGTCTTTGGAAGGTACGCGTTACAAAGGAGCTTCGAACACTACACCACCCCGCTACGGAGTAGAGAAACCCATATGGGGGAAAACGACAGAACTGAAAGAAAGGCTACACTGAAAAACCCCCTCAAACGCATCTTGCTACCTGCACGCGTTGTATATTCCCTAGGTGGCTCCAAATCATCGACCGATCCAGAGCCAGACGGTTTGGCTGAGGCAGAGGGATCCGAGGAACGAGCTGCAGGAACATGGGCGGGCGTACATGAAACGTTATCGTCGATGATGAACGCGGATTTGACTCTGTCCAAACCGAACACAACTGTTCGGTTGTGTTGTGTTCATCCACCCTCGATACGATTTTGTATGGGGTTGCATACAGGGGTATCAGTATCTTTTTTTTTTTATGAACGGAGGTGGCAGACGAGCATACAGTCCACCTGATGGTAAGTGGATACTGTAGCCCATTGACATCCGTGATACATGCCAACATTAGTCTAAAATGACTAACGTTGGCACGCCCCCGGATGCGCTGCCTACCTTTGGATATAGGAATGGATTTGGAGAAAGGGTCGGGGAAATGGGGAGGGATAGGATGGGAATGGGCTCTGGCACATCTCACTCACTACCGAAACACGTACGTACATTAGGGAAATAAGATAAAGTGGGAAATGCAGTACATTTCAAGGTAGTCTTCTGTGAGAGAGGGGTAACGTGGCCAGTCGAGTGCGCCCAGCGGCTGTTGGATTGCAACGTGCACTCTCCCCCTCATATCTGAGTACGGGGGACTGTATCATTACGTAAATTCCGTGTGATGCGGTTGAGAGATCCTTGGGGATAGAACTAGGACGTTTATCGTGTCGGGATTGCTTCCCTGAGAAGGGAACCTGTTGAGAAGATACATCCGTAAACAAGCCCAGTATTGCATCATACACCGCATGAGCTAGAAGAGTGGCGTTGGAAAGGACCTCCTTGCATTTCTCAAATGCAAGCTCCAGCTCTGGTGTCAAGGGCACAGGTTTGGCACCTTTGAGTTCGCCATCAGATGGGGTAGCCATTGCAAAAGCGGATAGGTAAAAATTCAAACAGAAAATGGAAGAAACTAACTGAAATTACGCGAACGTTCACCTTTCAAATCTTAGCCAAACAAAATGAAAAAAAAAAAACGACCGTTTCACAAATAACAGTAAAAAAATAAAAACAATTCTAAAATATATCTAATTCCCATGCTAATATCGAAAATTGACAGTTCGTATTCAGAATGTAAAAAGTTCACAATACGTATTAGCACGATAATCAGAAGTGCGATGATCGGCGGATGGAACTGTGCAGGCCCGATGGGGCCACACGCTATGCGCGGGCTCGACGAGCAGTGAGCGCATGCAGTGACGACCTGCACGTGGGATGGTAGGCGGATGGCAGTGTGTACGATGAGATGACAGCACGAACAATGCAATACAAATTCAAATATTTTAATTACCAAACTTTATGTACTAGGCACACAGAATTGCTATTGGGCCCCGCACGAGGGTAACCTGTATAGCGAGCGCCCAGGTTACGAAATACACAAACAATTACAAATATTGATCGCAAATTGATTGTTACAATCCTTATTTCATTCCTAAATATTCGATAGAGTGATAAACTAGGTATGTGATAAAGCACGGGCAAGCAGGAAGCTTTGAATCGGCCGATGACGCCGAGCGATCACGTCGCGGTCACCAATTTTAGGTGTTGTGCACCAAATAAAGACCATGCCTCGACGTATATGTAATATATAATTTCACAATTTTCACGACACCAAAAATCGCTCTCTCAATTTGTTATCCTGTTGCCGCGGTAGCGAACCGTCTTTAGAAGGTAAAAGGCGATTGGAACACTGCATATATATATATATTCAGTTAAGGGTGCTACATACATTCGGTTCGGCATATTGGATTCGACATAGGTCCATTTTATACCGACCATACAGCATATAAGTGAACCCCACGTGGCACCGGGTGTTAAATAAAAAATACTTTAACACAGAATTTATATCGTTAAAAGAGACAACTTTTGTACCACGACTATTATTACGCCAACCGGTTATTTTATGTAATATATTTTTAATAATAAGGCGACAGATGAGTGCACAGTCCACCTGGTGGTAAGTGGGTACTGTCGTCCGTAGACATCCGCGATACATGCCAACATCAGCGCACAACGACAAGCGCTGGCACGCGCCGGATGCGCTGCCTACCATTTCAGATGTAGGAATTGATTTGGAGAAAGTGTTGGGAAAATGAGGAGATACGATGGGATGGGAATAGGCTCTGGTATAGATATACCAGAGAGAGATCTCTCACTACCGAAATATTGGGTACATTGGGGAATAGGAGATAGTGGGAAATGCAATACATTTCAAGGTAGTCTTCTGTAAGAGGGGTAACGTGGCCAGTCGAGTGTGCCCAGCGGCTGTTGAATTGTAGCGTGCACCCTCCTCCTCCAAGAATTACGTAACAATTATGTTTTTTTTATTTATCCGATGTTTTGGTCCAGTTACAAGAGCCATAGTCACGGCAAGACCGCGATGGTGTGTTTATGTGTGTGTTATGTTCAACTTTGATAACTTAGAAGTTTAAAACGTTGTATAGAGCCCATAAACTAATTTAGGACAAAGACAGGGTTATTATATCACTTATTTGTCGACACTACCTACATATAAGCTACAATATATTCAGTGCAATATCTATAACATATCAAGTCTTTTCTACATTGCGAGTTAAGATCTAATATTAAGCCGTGTTTCCACTTGAGTTAGTAAGTTAAATACATTGATTTAAAACAATACAACAAATATAAAGTATAACAAAGTACTTTGTACGCAAGATGTATTTAAAAAAAGTTTATATTGGCTGTTATATATAAAAACAATGAATGTCATATTGTGAGTCAAGTTTATTTTAATCTAATTGTACGGATTTTTTAAAGCATTGGGGTTTTTCTTTAAGTTAGTCTGCTCAGAGCATAGTTTTTATAGTTTACACTATAAAATTTAGGATATTATTATAATAATTGTTTAAAGACGACCGCATGAATTTATGCGTATTAAGGCAATATCAACCCTATTAACTTGAAGTTGAGTTGATATTTCGTTGAATTGAAAATGTTTGATGTTTTCCGAGGGTTCTGACATCTCATTAATGTGTCAAAACTTTGCAAATACAAAAAAAAAATACAAAAAATATTCCTATTTCTCTCTTATGTACGAAATCTTATCAGAAAATAACGTTCCAATGGAACCTACTGCATTGAAAATCCGTTTTTACCTTAAT
Organism: Sesia apiformis; assembly: GCA_914767545.1. Classification (NCBI taxonomy): domain Eukaryota; kingdom Metazoa; phylum Arthropoda; class Insecta; order Lepidoptera; family Sesiidae; genus Sesia; species Sesia apiformis. The sequence goes on along the minus strand of OU611949.1, from coordinate 21,306,078 downwards.
TAAAAACAACAATGTAAAAACAATGAATATCGGAATCACACAACACAATGTCACAAAAATAAACAATTAACATAAAAAAATATATATATAAATAATTAATTGTATTGTCAATCTGTGTCAACAAATCGTTGGATGGACTTAAAAATATCACAATAATAAATAATAATCAATTGCAGTATTTTTTTTTAGGAGTCATGCACATACGCACAAAACTACATAAAATAATGATTCACACACTATCCACCCATACTGGAAAGTCTGAAATTGAATGAGATAGTGAATGACTTTAAAATAATAACATCTGCTTATAATATCCAAGGTTAAAAGACCGGCTTCCGAAGCCGCTTTCGCTTCCGTATAAGTTGGTATTGTCGGCATTCATCGTTTAATTAATTCGTCGAAAATATTTTACTTTTCCAATCCGATTGACTTAATCGGCTGACGATTATTTAACATTATACGTGATTATGGACTTGTATTGTGCGTGTATATAGTATAAAATCAGAGAAAGTTAACGTAAGAATAAGGAAAAGCAGAGATTGGATATATGAGCGTTATAATAACAGAACGAACATATACAGAAAGTAATTAGGCACACTAAAGTTATTACGACACTAGCAGTAAGTATTAAACGTTCCCGAATTAATTTAGCGTAAGCGGGTAGCTGAGAGCGCGGTAAAGCGACACAGGTTTCGCGTCCTAAATCCGGCGGCGGTCTGGCGAGGCGACGACCATTCAGTGCGCAGGCGCAGCGTCCCGTACTCCGTCAAAATACTCTCGGATCAGTCGCGCCACAGACTTACTGTTTCATTTCTATCGATTTAATTTTACTTTAGCCTTGAGTATAAATTTGATCCACTAACGATTCACTATTAACAACGATAAAAGTCGAAAACTTTCTTTAAACTATATGTGACCAACGACCTGTGACCACGGATGCCACCCTAAAACAGGCTTTGGAGGCGGTCTAATTAAACCTTGTATATTACTTGAAGATACTATCGTTTAATACATTGTTAATTGTTTCGACTCCCATTCCCAAATACCGTCGAAATAGTGACTTTTAACATAAAATTTTACACTTCCAATTTGAGTAGAATTGATTTGACCCTGATAATAAAAAATAATATGTTATTAAGTAGAAAATGAACCAGAAATTGAGTTAATTAACTGTGATTAATATAAGTGAAGTACTAAATTTTGTTTGATATCTTTTTATGTTGTCTTTAACATTATGTGGAACATTTTTGTGCGAATTTTTATCACAATAAATTAAAACCCTAAATATTACACTAACGAAATACATGTTTTTCCAAAGTATTTTTTAAAGAAAATTCTTCTAGTTGTCCAATTGTCTTTTTCTAAATATTTTTAAAGTTAGTTTATAATTTGGAGTTTAGTTCAGTACCATATAAAGTTAAGATATGCGTAACAAATGAACATAAAGGTTTCGAAGAATTTTTTTCAATGGCATAGTTACGTGCCGCCTTTTTGAAAACTCCGCCCACTTATAAAACTTTTATAAATCGATGGGAGGCATTTATAAGAAGAAAACGTTAAATTATTGAGATATTTTGGAAATAAAGATCACTTAATAACAAAGACTGCGTATCCATCTACAAATATCTGTATTTATGTATATATATGTTTATTTATATTATGGTATTGAATTAATATGAGTCACTATTAACTATATGTAGTTTACTTAATGTTGCCTTATCACTGCACCCCTACCACACCATCTCTGCATAGCCATAAAGGCTGACTGGGAGATAATGCTTCCAAGCATTCAGTCCGCTTTTTGCCACAATGTGCAATAAAGAATAAATAAATACCTTGGAAACGCGAGACTTTAGTCGAAGATTATAAAATCTACTGATTGTTACTATGTACCACATCGATTCTTAAGTTTCATCAGTAACCGCAGTTATCGAAAATGGCGGCACGTACCAAGATTCGTAAAGAAATCTTCAAATTCCTTCGTCTATCTTTCATATTATAATCTATTCGTACATATTTAAAAGTTAACAAGTAGAGTATTAAGTATGAAGCCTGATCAGTTATCACATTTTTACAAATAATAAATAAAAATATACAGGCTGTGTTAAACGTTTTCCTGAAGTCTGAAACCATGGATTCCATTCCTAATTCTGAGTAAATGAAAATCATTTTATATTTACTATTTTTTTTTACATATTTGGCAAAAATAAAGTACATACAATAGATTGACTTTTTGACGAAAAAAAATAAACAAATATATCTACATAAAATTGCATATCAATTAGTCCAGAATTGTGGATAAAATCCATGGTTTTCGGTTTCAGGAAGATATCCGAAACACCCTGAAATTACATTTATCGACAATATCATAAAATAATTACATAATTGTATTTTAAGTAGGATAATGATTTGTATCATTTGGATGTCTGCCATTTTCAACTTGTAGTTAAACAGCATGCATCGAATTTGTACCTTTACTCACAAGGCCGTTTCTAATCACAACAAAAGTATAAATATTAGAACCAATTAATGGAATGATTGCACAATAAAAATATAAAATTCACTATTTACGAGAAACAGTCATTTAGGCCGTATCTTCTCATAGAAATAAATTTGTGCTACACTATTACTTTCACTTGGCAATAGTTTTCTTCTCACATACTTGAAATGTTCCAAAGCGAATTCATAAAGTTCGTTTTCCATTTTCCACACAACGGATTGTTGGATTTTTTCCACGGTTTTTGGTGACGGTTCAATTTTTGAACTGGTTTGTCTGAGATGTGATCTGTTGCTATGTAGATAGTGCTCTGTAGCGCCTTTGAAAAGACGTGGTAGGGTCGCTTCTAACACAGTGATGAAATCCAGCATTTCTTCTGTTACACCAACCACTAAGTAGTGGTTGACAAGGTTGTATTTTGCCTGTTCGAGGGCCCAGCGGTTGCCTGGTTTCCTGAAAATGTGACAAAATAATACATTACTGTCTAGGCCCGAAATAAAGCAATTGACGGCAGAGTAATATTGGAAGGACGAGGCGAAGCCGAGTCCTTTTTAAATAAACGAAGCAGTTAATTGCTATTTCGGCCGAGACTTGTATAGTTCTTTTCTCTAATTTGCGAGGAAACAATAAACAAATTAATTCAAGAAACAGAAGTTTCATTCCCGCCAATTCGACTGCGCGCGGTCTTTGTTCTTTTTTTAAACTTATGAAAAGAAATGCACATTCAGCCTTTATAATAATAAATATCATGTACCTAAAAAACCTAATTTATGTTAGTGTGCACTAAAAATAACCTCGCTACTGTCCAGTAATCTCTATTACTGTCGTGTTGTAAATTGCTGGCGTGCGTACAGAAAAGAGCCGATTGACGTATTCTTTTTTTTAAATAATGAAACCGTTTCCGAGCAAGTAGGAGAAAAGAAATGTAAGATAACTCACAAGATTTAATATTTAAAAATAGAAAAAATAGAAGCGCAGTGTAGGACGATCCCCGGCCCCCCGGCCAGGTGCACCGATGACTTAAAAAGTGCGCCGGTGGTGGTTAGGTGAGAAGAGCCGAGGATCGTGTGTGGTGGTGAGTCTTCGGAGGGGCCTATATCCAGCAGTGGAGAGATATGCTCATTGGTCTAGAGTCTAGCAAATAGCTCATGGTATGAAACTATTTGCATAATTGAAAAAGTGTTTGGATTGTAATTTTTAAAGTGGATTTATAGGTGTTCTCCTGAATCATTTTCGAGACTTTCCAGAAAGAACACCATAAGCAAAAAATTACAAAAAAATAATGTATTAACTATGTCTCATACAATTAATTAAAAAATTCGTCTGTAAAATTTACATTTCGCTTACGATGTTCTTCTTGGTTCTTTACGATGTTCGATCGGCGATATACTTTTGTCATTTTTGACTGACGATATATGAGGACCCCAGAGGTCAAGGGGTCTAAGTGACATTTTCGAAAGAATTGAGTTAGATGCAGTAACAGACTGTTAAAATACTATTCTTTTTAGTGGTGAGGAGATCCAAGTGATTTCCCTGACAGGTGCTGCTACCTAGTGTGTTGCCCCTTCACCACTAGTAATGCATGCTAACACTGCTCCACAGGTAACACGTAACACAGGTGAAAATGTAACGTAAAATACGTAACGTGTTACGTAAAATGTAACACAGGTGATTTTAATAATCTATTGTTAGTACTAATTAGAAGCAAATGGCCAAAGTCTTGGCCTAAAATGGTCAAAACAAAAAAAAAATATCTTTCCCACTTACAAAATTTTGTTGACTTTTGGTTCAATTATCTCAAAACATAAATTTTGTCACTTAGACCCCTTTACCTCTGGGGTCCTCATATGTATTACAGATATCTGTTCACCATCAGGCATACTGTCTGCTCATTTTCACTTTCTTTAAGTCTATAAAATACTGCTGCTGTAAAGATTCTTTTTTGTGAAATGTTTTATTAGATAACTTTTTTATTTTGTACTAGCTGACCCGACAGACGTCCTGTCCAAATTTCAATAAAAAAATTCCTTAATTTCTATATTCATAATCTTTTTTTCCCGAAAACATTTCCAGGACCATAACGAACAAAACAAAAAAAGAATTACGCATATCCATCGTTCGAATCGTGAGTTATGGTCTTGAGTTCATACCAAAATCCCATAGATGAAAAGCATTTTCAGTTGTTCTCGAATTTTCCAATTTTCCGGGTAAATTTTCCAATATTTCTTTGCCTAAAAACCTTATTCGGACTTTTACGAACATTTTTAAAAAAATAGCCAAATCGGTCTGTCCAGCCGTTCTCAAGTGGTGCGCTTACTAACGAACAGCATTTAATTTTTATTTGTATAGATGTAGACCAGTGTTTCTTAACCGTATTGAAAGAATCGCCCCCTTTACCACAGTAAAGTTATCCAGCGCCCCCCCCCCCCCCCCCCCCAAACAAAAAACAAAATTAAACAATCTACATTGTAGACTGAATTTTAAAACAGATTTAATGGCTTTTCTGGACATATGATGGCTAGATAAGTGTAATATTTTTGTAATGTACAGTCTATTCATTGACGCATGAGACAAAAGGTAAACAAATGATTAATGGAAATCACTTTGTTAGTTGTTGTTTAGGTTCTGTCTAACATATAGGCTATAACATGCTAGCTCAAACCAAGGAAAATGCTAGTGATAGAAATGAAGTTTTAAAACTACTGCCTTTTTTGGTTATCTTTTATCTCATGCCATAATGAATATGGTATGGGTATTAGGGGCACTTACCAACACTGCGCCGCGTGACCACAGAAAAAAGGCACTTGTAACCACATGTTATTGGGGTCACAGTCCGACTGCCGCTTCTCCACGCATTCATCGAAACTCTGAACAAAAAGACAATTTGCTTGCATACATGAATTGGCTGTAGTGTTGGCCGGCTATAGAATAGCACCATCCCCATCTCTTTCCGTGGGTGTCATAAAGGTGACTTCGTAGTCGCCTTTTATTATTATAGTCCGGTTATTATAGGAAGAGCAATGACAGCTGACATAAATCTTTAACACGTAAAAATCATTTTATACAACGGAGACGTACATTTTACATTTTATACATACATTACGTACGTACGTACATTATACGTACGTACATTTTATACATACATTTGACGGAGACAGTGTCTCCGTCAAGAAAAGTAAGGCCGGCTTTGCCGTCTCAGGTGGTAGTGAACGGCGTCGATGTTACAAATCCCTCCATCCCTCTGATGTTGCAAAAGTCCACTTGAAATGTGGAACTTAAAGGGTGGGCCGCTGAGTAAACATTGTACTTTTCTTTTTCTTGGCCATTGTATAGTTCGTGTGAATAGGGAAAAGAAGAAGAAGAAGAAAAGGGGGGACGGAGAGAGAAATGGTTGCATGTGGATCAAAGGACTAAGATTGTTAGCGAGTTCGATTCTTTCAGTGTAGTTAACAAGCGGCATCATAGATGTCGCTTTACTCAATATAGTAATTTTAATGCTTGTAACATTAAGATACTTCTTGTATGCAATTAGGTTGAAAAAACCCTGAACAGGTTCTGAACAGAAACCCTGCTTTCTATTATCTCCTGAAGATAACGAGCCGACAAAAGGACTATCGAGTTATAAAATGATTTTTACGTGTTAAAGATTTATGTCAGCTGTCTGTGTAGATATCTGTGTAGATATCCTGCCTGGCCGATACATCATATCTGCATTAGCCCGGTTACAAACTGGAGCACTGTTTTGTGTGACGTGCATACCCCATGCATGTACGTCCGGGAGGATATTTGTTGCCGCCGCCTCAGCCATTTTGAAGACGGAGACCTGTCGATTCTCTGGGCGCGTATTAACTACGGAGGTTCCCCTAAAGTCTACGCGTGCCTTTACAGGTCTCACAGCGGTGATACGGAGACGACTCGCTTTTTTGAGCGTCTACAAGAGACGACTGACAGCGTGTTCGAACAGTTCCCCTGCGCGGAAGTGGTGGTCCTCGGTGATTTCAACGCTCACCACGAAAAGTGGTTGGGAAACCGAACTACCAACCGCGCAGGGAGAGCACCCTATAATTTTGCCCTGACCTATGGTTTCTCGCAGTTGGTGTCCTCACCCACGAGGATACCTGATATAGAGAGCCATACTCCCTCCTTACTGGACCTGCTGACTACGCGGCCGAATGACTACAATGTTGTTGTTGATGCCCCGTTAGGATCATCCGACCATTGTATCATTCGAACTGCTATGCCAGCTAAGCAATCTGTGCCGACCCACTCACACGGAACGCGAAACGTCTGGCACTACAAGTCTGCAGATTGGGATGAGTTGCGCGAATTTTACGCTTCTTATCCCTGGGGGCAGCTCTGTTTCTCGTCGGAAGATCCGGATACCTGTGCAGACTCCGTTGCCGCCGTGGTGTTGCAGGACATGGAATGTTATATTCCTTGCTCTGTGATACCGGTAGGCGGACGGAGCCAACCTTGGTTTAATCAGTCCTGCAGAGAGGCCCGTCGTAATAAACGGGCTGCATACAGGGCCTGGGCCAAAGCACAGGTGTCCGAAGATTCGAACACCACCGACTTGAGGAAAAAATTTAACGCTGCCTCGAGGTGCAGTAAGAAAATTATTGTCAGAGCAAGGAATGAGCACATCCGCAGAATTGGCGATTGACTAGCTAGCTGTCCTTCTGGAAGCCGAGCTTTCTGGTCGCTCGCCAAGGCTGCTGAAGGTAACTTCTGTCAGTCGTCACTCCCACCACTGCGGAAACTCGATGGGTCACTGGTCCATGGGGCGAAGGAGAATGACGATCTCCTGGGCTATCTCTGTATCTCAAATTCGACTCTGGACGATAGAGGTGCCTCACCACCGTCTATCTCGAGGTGCACAAGCTCCATGCCGGAACTCTGTTTCACCCAACGTGAAGTCCGGCGAGCTCTAGAATCTCTTGATATCCGAAAGTCGACTGGGCCAGATGGTATTCCTGCAGTGGTGCTTAAATTTTGCGCTCCCGAGTTGTCCCCGGTGCTCATGTATTTAAAGGGTACACTTACTCATGCATTTAAATACTCCACAAAAAGCTTCCCGTCAGCATGGAAGGTAGCTCATGTTCACCCTTTGCCTAAAAAGGGTGACCACACAGACCCGGCCAACTACAGGCCAATAGCGATCACCTCCCTCCTCTCCAAGGTGACGGAGCGTGTCATAAACACACAGCTCCTTGGGTACCTAGAGGATCACCAGCTGATTAGCGACCGTCAATATGGATTTCGCCATAATCGCTCGGCTGGTGAACTTTTAGCGTATTTAACACACCGCTGGGCTGACGCCATTGAGAATAGAGGTGAGGCTCTGGCTGTAGGCCTAGACATTGCGAAAGCTTTTGATCGGATATGGCACAAATCGCTGCTTTCCAAGTTACCATCTTTCGGGATACCTGAGGGATTATGCGAATGGGTTGCCAGTTTCCTTACTGGACGGAGCATCAGAGTCGTTATCGATGGTAGCTGCTCCGACACCATGTCTATTAACGCTGGCGTCCCACAAGGCTCCGTGCTGTCTCCAACTCTGTTCCTTCTGCATATCAACGACCTGTTGCAAATTGGTGATATACGTTGCTATGCAGATGACAGTACTGGAGACGCCTTGTACAGGGGCCGCGCCAACATCCCTCGGGTCGAAGTGGAAGCGAGTCGCGCCAGGCGTGACACACGCTTTAGATTAGATAGAAATAAATAAATAGCTTTAAATAGAAGACTCTTTAGATCTAGTCTCGATTTGGGGTTCTCTGAACCTAGTGGATTTCAACCCCAGTAAGACGCAAGTATGTGCATTCACCACTAAAAAAACCCCTTTTGTTGTAGCACCTCGCTTTCAGAGCATACCTCTTAAGATCTCGGAGAGTATCGGGATCCTTGGTGTCGACATCTCCAGCAAAGTCGAATTTAGGGGTCATCTGGAAAATAAGGCCAAAATGGCCTCCAAAAAGCACGGTGTGCTGAACAGAGCAAGGCGGTACTTCACCCCTGGGCAACTCCTTATGCTTTACAAAGCTCAGGTGAGGCCCCATATGGAGTATTGCTCTCATCTCTGGGCCGGCGCACCGAAATACCAATTGGACCCATTTGACTCCATCCAACGACGTGCTGTGCGTATTGTCGACGATCCCACTCTCACGGGCGGTTTAGAATCCCTCAGCATTTGGAGAGACGTTGCGTCTCTCTGTGTGTTCTACCGCCTGTACCATGGGGAATGCTCTGAAGAATTGTTTAATATAATTCCCACCTCGGGTTTCTACAACCGCACCTCCCGTCACAGAAGTGCGGTCCATCCGCATTTCCTCGATACAGAGGTGTCGCGTACTGTTCGGTCCAAAAATTATTTTATACCGCGAACTCGTAGGCTGTGGAATGAACTGCCTCAAGAGGTCTTTCCATTAAGCTACGATATGAGTGTATAATTGAAAATCATTATATTTGGGTACAACTGTTAGAATAGTTTTATAAAGTAAAACTAGATGGCGCTGCCCCATTTTTAAACATGCTAACGTTTGGTTTTGTAAAATATATATAGTTTAAGAATATTTTAATAAAGTGCTTCGCGTTTCCGGGTAAATAGTAGTTTCATTACCCTGGCTCTATCGACTGAGAAAACAAGGTCCTTACGAGTCGGAACGCTTTTTGAGAAAGTATATTGGTACACCTAACTTCTAAATTAGTAAATTGAGTAAAAAGTAGTTCAGTGTTAGTTAACGAATAAAAAGGTAGCCGACATTGTGCTAAGCAAACAAATTAAGAAGACTGTGAAGTGTGAGGCAGTGGAACCAACTGGAGGAGGCAAATTTACAATCTGGTGAATTGGTAAAGTGCAACAAACTGTGAGTACGCTATAATTTGAACCTTAATAACAGTGATAAAATAACTTTGAAAATATATTATTGAAAGGGGACTTGTAAAATTTTAAAGTCCTAAAGGACTTAGAATAATTCGTGAAAAAACGACAAGACGAGGAATCTATGCCCGATTTTATTTTGACCGTGCTAAGTCCAAAACACTTAGAATATTTCGGCTTAATTCAGACTTAGGAAATTTTTACTTAAAGTTATTGAAGTTGGACTTGTAAAATTTTAAGACATATAAAGTCAAACGAAAATGGAAGCCGACTTTAGACTAATGGACGATTTTATCAACCAAATGGAAAGAGGAAGAAACAATTTTAAAAAATCACCTAAAGATAGAATAACTGAAACATACATCACTGCGAGATTGGAAGGCTTGGAAGAAACAATGCTTAAATTCAATCAGAAGCATGAAGAGATTATATGTGCATACAAAAAGGAGAAATTGGACGAAAGTTATTATGTCAAGAATGATATATTTAATACAGGTTACGAAATTTACTTAACTTACAAGAGCGAGCTTAAGACAGTGTTAAATTCTATAGAGAAATCGTCGTCTATAAGTCGGGAACCGTCTACATCTCACGGAAATAAAGACTCGATCGTCCGATTACCGAAAATATCTATTCCAGTGTTTGGGGGTAGCTATGCAGAATGGACTTCATTTAAGGATCTCTTTACGTCGTTAGTACATAACAATGCTGCTTTAGATGACGTTCAGAGGTTACACTACTTAAAAACTCAGTAAAAGGAGAAGCAGAACAATTAATAAAGCACATTCCAGTTACACGTGACAATTACCAGAAATGTTGGGAACTATTAAAAAATAGATATAGTAATAAGCGGTTTATGTCAAATTGTATTTTAAAGCGTTTGTTTGCTCAACGTACTATGTCTTTTGAATCGCCTAATGCTCTCAAGGATTTACTTGATACCACAACGGATTGTATGCATGAATTGTCTAATTTAGGTATTCAGGTAGAGGCTTGGGACGTTATTATCATTTATATTGTTAGTATGAAATTGGACGATGAAACGAGAAAGCAATGGGAATTGTACGTTAACAGCTTATCAGTAGAGTTACCTAAATTTAATAATTTTAAGCAATTTTTAGAAGAACGTTTCCGTGCTTTAGAATTCGTAGTCTTCAAAAAATAAATTTAAGCCAGTAAAACAAACTACTTGTCAGCCTAAATCGTTGCACATCACTTCCAAACCAATTTGTCCTCATTGCGCTGAAAATCATAAACTGTTTTCCTGTAGTAAGTTTGCCAAGCAGGATCTTGGTAGCCGTCAGTCTATAGTTAAGACATTAGGTCTTTGCTATAATTGTTTGGGAACCAATCATACAGGTAAGATGTGTCGTGTACCAATAACGTGTCGTATATGCAAAAGGAAGCATCACACGCTTCTTCACGGTAGAGCCAGTTCGCTTACAGTCGCAACTTCGAAGACTGATGACTCAGAAGAGCCAAACCCGGAATCGTCTTTAAAGACGAATGAAGCCACTAACAATAATATTGTTAGTAATTTTGTGACCGAGCGAATACAGAGCCAAACCTTATTAGCAACAGCTTTGATAAAGGTTGAGTCCAGCAACGGGTCGTCTCAGATATTGAGAGCGTTGTTAGACCAGGGATCGCAAGCGTCTTTTATTTCGGAAGCAGCTGTTCAATACTTATGTTTAAATAAAACAGCATCAAAGACTTGCATTTCAGGTTTAGGTGGCGGTCAGAGTGACTTAACCTCAAAATATGTGGTTATGGTAAACATTCAGTCCCTTCATGACCCCACGTTAAGATTAGAGGTAAAGGCTCATGTATTACGGAAGGTAACTTCAGTGTTGCCGGAGAGAAAATTTCACTTACCTAACTGGGAAGACATAGGTCGGATTAGGTTGGCAGATCCTCAATACAATTCACCCAATAGGATCGATATTTTATTAGGGGCCGAGGTATATTGTAAGATCCTGAAAAAGGGAGTACTGAAACACCCTACTGGTTCTATGATTGCGCAGAATACTTACCTCGGATGGGTATTGTCAGGATTAGTAAATGATGGCAACATTATTGAACCCAAATGTCATAATGTTATTGTAAATATGCATATTCAACTCGACGATCACGATCTCTTTAAACGTTTTTGGGAGATAGAATCCGAACCTAATTTGGAACGCGGAAAAGTCTTGACTCCTGAGGAGCAAGAATGCGAAAACCATTTTGCCGCTACTAAAAGTAGAGACGAAGATGGTCGCTATGTAGTCGAATTGCCTTTCCGACCCAAGATGAATTCAAAAAATAGTTATGGAGATACAAGAACAATCGCAGTAAAGAGATTGTTTAGTCTGGAAAGGAGATTGTCAAAAAATTTAGAAGGAAAAAAGGATTATGCAGAAGTATTAAAGGAATACTTTACTCTAGGTCATATGGAAGAAATAAAAGAAAATGTAGAAGAAACAGGGGAAAAGGTATGGTTACCGCATCATGCAGTTTTGAGACCGGATAAAAGTACGACTAAAACAAGAGTTGTGTTTAACGCTTCAGATCGAAGCGCTAATGGTGTGTCTTTAAATGACACTTTGATGATCGGGCCAACTTTGCAGCCGGAACTGCGACATATCATAATGCGATGGCGAATGCATCCTATCTGTCTTACTGCTGATATCATAAAAATGTACAGACAAGTAAGGATAGCTGGAAAGCATGTTGACTATCAGAGAATAGTTTGGCGTGAAGAGAGTGACTCAGATATCAAGGATTACAGATTATTGAGGGTAACCTTTGGTACATCTTGCGCACCATACTTAGCTGTAAAGGCTATGCATCAACTTAGCATTGATGAAGGTCATAATTTTCCCTTAGCTTCGGATAGAGTCAGAACGGACTTCTACATGGATGACCTCATAACAGGTTGTCAAACTGAAATAGAAGCGATTAAAGTATATAAAGAAATGAATGAATTAATGAAGAAGGGAGGATTTCATTTACAGAAATGGTCTAGTAATAGAAAGTTGTGGCAAGAAGATAACGGAAAGGATATGGAGATCAGAGAAGATAATACGGTAAAAATTTTGGGTCTGACTTGGAATCGTTTTACAGATGAATTTGAATACACAGTTACGTTATCTTCTGAAATTGCACCTGAAACTAAACGAGAAATTATATCGAAAATAAGTCGTTTATATGATCCTCTTGGGTGGCTTGCTCCATGTATTGTTACCGCGAAGATATTTATCCAAAAAATGTGGTTAACGGGATTTGATTGGGACGATCGATTACCAATTGCCCTCTTGAATGAATGGGAACTCTATCGAGATGAATTAAATAAGTTGGTAAATTTTCATTTACCTAGATGGGTTCAGACGTCGGAGAATGACACTATTGTGGAGCTGCATGGCTTTAGCGACGCTTCTAGTGTAGCTTACGCCGCAGTAGTGTATATCAGATGTATTAAGTTAGACGGCCGAGTTGAATCCCGTCTCGTCACAGCAAAAACTAAGGTCGCTCCTATTAAACAAATCTCGATACCAAGACTTGAATTGTGTGGAGCTGTTCTAGTCACAAAGCTGCTGGTTGAAGTGGCAAAGGCCTTAAACATTCATAAATCTAGATTACATGCTTGGACGGATTCGACAATTGTTTTGGCTTGGCTAAGCGATCATCCCAGTCGATGGAAGACCTTTGTGGCTAATCGGACTTCGGAAATTCTTATGCATCTAGATTCGTCACAATGGTCGTATGTAAGTACCAAAGATAATCCCGCTGACTATGCATCGAGGGGTATCAAACCAGCTGCATTGTTGGATAATCAGTTGTGGAAGTGCGGTCCAAGCTGGTTGATTAAAAATGTCATTAAATATGAAAAACCTGCTTCCATATACACTAGAACTGAACTAGAAGTAAGGGCTACTAAAGTACATGCAGCTGCGATGACGGACTCAAGTACGGACTTGTCGACTCGATTTTCATCCTTAACAAAATATATACGCGTAATCGCGTTCTGTCGAAGATTTCTGCGGCTCAAATCTCCCAAAATGAGAGTAAAGAATTCGCCTTACCTGACAGCGAAAGAGATCCAGGATGCTCTTGACTGTTGCATTCGACATCACCAATCTGATGTATTCGCAGTAGAAATGGCAAGTCTTACTAGAACTAAAAATATAAGTAAAAAGAGCAGACTATCGATGCTCAATCCATGCCTGAACAATTTTGGAATAATGAGAGTCGGGGGTCGTATGGAGAAGTCGAACTTATCAAATTCAAGTAAGCATCCCATTATAATAGATGGCGCATCTCATTTGGCAAAGCTTATAGTAGCTGATGCCCATAATAAAACAATGCATGGTGGTCAACAATTAACTTGTACTTATGTAAGAAGTAGCTATTGGGTGACCAAATTAAAAAATATAGTCAAAGGTCACATTCACCATTGTGTCCCATGCATTCGACATGCTGCTACTTTTCAGACTCCTTTGATGGGTCAATTGCCTTCATGTCGTGTCACTCCTAGCAAACCGTTTTCAAATGCAGGCGTTGATTATGCAGGCCCTATAAACATACGTGCCACCAAAGGTAGAGGCCAAAGGTCTTACAAAGGCTATATTTGCCTTTTCATTTGTATGGCCACCCGAGCCGTTCATATCGAGGCTGTTTCAAATCTAACTACGGAAGGCTTCTTAGCTGCATTTAAACGTTTTGTAGCACGCAGGGGTCGATGTAATCATTTATGAAGTGACAACGGAACAAATTTTGTAGGGGCTTCGCGAGAACTGAAAAAACTATTTGCAAATGAAAAATCTACTCTTGCCTCTGATATTGCGTCGGCGCTAGCTACTAACAACACCGAATGGCATTTTATTCCTCCACATGCTCCAAACTTTGGTGGATTATGGGAGGCAGGAATAAAAAGTATAAAGCATCATATGCGTAGAGTAATAGGTGACTCTACTCTTACATATGAAGAACTGTCCACGGTACTGGCTCAAATTGAGGCATGTCTCAATTCGAGGCCACTGTCAAATGGTAGTTCTGACCCTGACGATTGTGTCCCTTTAACGCCAGGCCACTTCTTAGTGAGCGAACCCTTGGTATTAGCACCTGATCATAATTTAGAACATAATTTAGTAAGTAATTTGAGACGTTGGCAACTAACACAGCGCATGGTTCAGATTTTTTGGAAGCGATGGTCGCAAGAGTATTTAACTCAGTTTTTTCAAAGATATAAATGGAAGACTAAAACACCAGAATTAAAAAAGGGTGACATGGTTTTAGTCAAGGATGAGAATTTACCTCCAGCTAAGTGGCTTTACGGTATAGTGGTAGATGTTCATCCGGGTAGCGATAACGTCACTCGTGTAGTTACACTTCGCTATAAAAATTCAACGATTCAACGTCCAACTTCTAAGCTATGTCTCTTGCCTATTGATGTGAATGAAACCTAGATTGTTATTTTAAATAGGTTTAAGGTTATTGGGGGTTATATTAACGTAAATCTAAGAGTTGTTGTTCAGTATTAAAGTTAATTATTAAGCTGGTTGATGTTATTAATAAGGATTTTCTTTGTTTCTTATGTTATTTAAACTTGTAAAACTAGTGGTAAAGAATGTTAATTCATTAATTGCTTAGAAAAATATTTAACAATGTTTTTTTTCATCTGAATAATTTTTATCTTAGGAGGTGTATTGCATGATTTTCTTTAATTTTACCTACAGTCCACATATGCAATACATTGTAGCAATAAGTATTAACGACTAGTGTTTCATATAAAACTATTGTTACTTTAAGTTTTTTTCATTCTTCATGATAGTATGTCTAAAATAATTTAAATAAATGTGTGGTTTGAAGGACTAGTTAGTCCTTGGCGGGCGGTATGTATAATTGAAAATCATTATATTTGGGTACAACTGTTAGAATAGTTTCATAAAGTAAAACTAGATGGCGCTGCCCCATTTTTAAACATGCTAACGTTTGGTTTTGTAAAATATATATAGTTTAAGAATATTTTAATAAAGTGCTTCGCGTTTCCGGGTAAATAGTAGTTTCATTACCCTGGCTCTATCGACTGAGAAAACAATGAGGTTCTTCAAGAGCTGTGAATAGGATTTTGCAAGGTCGGCGGCGCGCCCGCATACCCCCTGGTGTTGCAGGTGTCCATGGGCGGCGGTAACACTTACCATCACGTGAGACCGCTTGCTCGTCCACCCACTAGTCAATAAAAAAAAAAAATCTTAGTGCTGGCCGTGACACCTTTAAGAATATTTTTTGTGTTATGTTATTATGGCTTTACTTAAAATTTACTTAAACGGTAAAATTTACTTTTACTTAAAATGGTATTTACTTAAAATTAAAAAAATATGATAACTATTTTTTTTTTAATAAGCCCCGCATTTTTTCTAGTATCAACTTAAATTTGTCAGACATTAGTTTAAAAAGTTTGTGAAAGGGAAATCACCTATAGATGCATCTGGTGCCTCTAGGTATGAAGTTAATTTAAATATTAAACTAACAACAAATAAATATATGAACAACAGGAAAACTACACATAAAATATTGATGACCAATACTGATTACAAACATACCACAATGAGAACTGTCACGCACACACACACACACATAAATATACTGTTATACATTTAGCTTACAATTATTTTTAATTATATATACATATATTATCATATTATATATTAATTACTTCAATCACCCTTGTTAGATTAAATTATTATTATTATTATTATTATTATTATTATTCCGTATTATTCCGTATTATTCCGTATTATTCCGTATATATTCCGTATATATTCCGTATATATTCCGTATATATATAAAGCTGGATTACCACTGACTGACTGACTGACTCACTGACATAATTGTTCTCCCAGTTCCCACCACCGGGGTGAGAAACTTTGAATGAGAAAGTAAACTTTCGGGGTCGGTGAGCACCAGAAAAATCCGACTTCTTCGAGTTGACCATACCTGATGAAAAATTCCAACGGCCAGACCCAACGGTAACAGCTACGCGGGGGGTGCTCGACCAAATGTCATAGAGAACTGCAGGCAGATGCCAGCGGGCGTCGCGAAAATTTGAATTTCGAATGTCCAGCGTCGCCTCCATACAAAATGTTTTAGTTCGTAGCTCGGAAACGGTAAGAGGTAAGTCGGGGGTGCTCGACCAAATGTCATTCGGGCCGGGGTGAGCCTTCTCGTGGACAAAAAATTTTTTCAAAATGGCCGATTCAAGATGGCGGCCGATTTTCAAGTTTGTCCGAGGGGGGTGGAAATCGGCATCCGGGGGGTAGTGGGGGCCCCGATTGAGAATTTCGGGTCGGTTTTTCGATTCCGCCGTTTCCAAGATGGCGGCCGTCAATTGAAATTTCAAATTTCGATCGGCCGTAACTCCCGCGAGGCCGGAGGCCGAGCGGCGCGGGCGAGGCCGCAGGCCGAGCTCGCCCGGCACTTGCACCGGGAGCGGGCCCATCCGCATCCGGTGGACCTTCAGCTCGACGGTCGACGGCCTGCCTGAACGGTGAGAGATAGTCACGTGATGCTCGACCGAATGTCATAGAGAACCGCCGGCACTTTGACGAGAGCGCGATGAAAATTCAAAATGGCCGATTCAAGATGGCCGCCATACAAATTTATTTCGACCGTCGCTCCCGAACGGTCGGAGATATCGGATCGGGGCTCGAACTAATGTGGTGGGGCGAGTCGATGTCCTTCCACTGGACCAATTTTTTTTTCCAAGATGGCGAATCCAAGATGGCTGCCATTTTTAAAATTCCTCCGATCGGGATGAAATTTCATACCCGGGGAGTTCTGGGGACCCTGATTCGGCATTTTGGAACATTTTTTTAATTCCGCCATTTTTCAAGATGGCTGCCATACAAAGTGGAAATTTCGATTTTGGGGTCCGAGGGCATTTCCGAGGCGGTAGCTCGAATCGGGCAAGGGACGCGAGGTGGAATTTCCCCTCGTTGGAAACTCTGGTCTATGGGGAAATTAGGCGGAAAAAAAAATCCAAGATGGCGGACACAAAATGGCGGAAATTTAAAAAAAACTGGGAAATTTAGAAATTTCTGAGCGAATGTGTTTCGAGGTGGAAAATCGAGGAGGAAATTTGAGGATTTAGGGTAGGTGCCGAAATTTTCCAAGATGGCCGCCATACGAAATTCTCTCAGCGACGGCTCCGAAACGGTTAGAGATATCGGGTTGGTGCTCAAACTAATATTGTTTATCATGACGATTTCATGACGATTTCATTCCACTGAGGGGAATTTTTTTTTTCAAGATGGCGAATCCAAGATGGCGGCTATTTTTCCAAATTCATCCGATTCGGATAAAAATCGATATCTGGGGGGTTTAGGGGATCCTGACTAAGGATTTGGAATTATTATTTATATTCAACCCTTTTTGAAGATGGCGGCTATACAGCGAGGCCGCAGGCCGAGCTCCGCGTAGGGCGAAGCCCGGAGCGTCCGAATTCGATCACTGTGTAACTTACGCGAGGCCGAAGGCCGAGCTGCGTCTGACGAGGCCGCAGGCCGAGATCCGCGTAGGGCGAAGCCCGGAGCGACCGGACTACGGCACCACCAGCCGCCGCGCACGATGTGTAACTTACGCGAGGCCGTAGGCCGAGCTGCGTCTAACGAGGCCGCAGGCCGAGATCCGCGTAGAGCGAAGCTCGGAGCGACCGGACTACCGCACCACCAGCCGCGTACTCTGTGTAACTTACGCGAGGCCGTAGGCCGAGCTGCGTCTGACGAGGCCGCAGGCCGAGATCCGCGTAGAGCGAAGCTCGGAGCGACCGGACTACCGCACCACCAGCCGCGTGCTCTGTGTAACTTACGCGAGGCCGAAGGCCGAGCTGCGTCTAACGAGGCCGCAGGCCGAGATCCGCGTAGGGCGAAGCCCGGAGCGACCGGACCACCAAAATTTGTCCGATCTGGATGAAAATTGATATCTGGGGGGTTCAGGGGAGCCTGATTAAGGATTTATGGTTATTTCCAAGATGGCCGCCACACAAAATTCTTCGGAAGACATCTCCGAAACGGGTAGACATATCGGATCGGTGCTCAAACTAATATTGTTTATCATGACGATCTTTTTCTATTGAGGTAAAATTTTTTTTAAGATGGCGAATCCAAGATGGCGGCCTTTTTTCGAATTCGTCCGATCCGGATGAAAATTGATATCCGGGGGGTTCGGGGGAGGCTGGTTAGGGATTTGGAATTCTTATGCAGATCCCGCACATCAACTACAGCGATCTCTCTCAGTGTGTAATTTAAGCGAGGCCGAAGGCCGAGCTCCGCGCAGGGCGAAGCCCGGAGCGTCCCCCGCCATTAGGGGGAGGCCGGCGCCCGGGGGGCGCCGCCGAAACCTAGTCAAATTATAAAAATCAACATAAAGTAACTAAAGTTATTAAAAACTAAAGTATTCAAAGACCAATATAAATATAAAATATCTTCTTCTTCTTCTTTTCAGCCCTTGGACGTCCACTGCTAGACATAGGCCTCCCCCATTGTCCGCCATTTAGACCTGTCGGCAGCGACCTGCATCCAGCGGGTGCCCGCAACCTTTATGAGGTTGTCTGTCCATCTAGCAGATGGACGTCCTCGGCTTCGTCCGCCGGTACGTGGTCTCCATTCGAGAATCCTTCTGCCCCATCGGCCATCGGTTCTTCGAGCTATGTGCCCTGCCCACTGCCACTTCAGCTTGCTAACCCGAGAGGCTATGTCGGTGACTTTAGTTCGTCTACGGATCTCCTCATTCCTGATTCGATCACGTAGGGAAAGCCCTCTCCATAGCTCGCTGTGCGACAGTGAGCTTATTTATGAGGCCCATAGTCAGAGACTACGTCTCGGTGCCGTAGGTCATCACTGGCAACACACACTGGTCGAAGACCTTCGTCTTCAAGCACTGAGGTATTTTGGATAAAATATCTACGTTTATAATATTAAACAAAAATAATCAAAATAAAAAGCAGACTCCATTATTATACAAGGTGCTCAATATATACGAGTATATTGAGCATGTTGTATGAATTTTGTCCCTGTGGTAAGATACCCACATACTGGCGGAATTATCTCTTTCGATTTTATGCTGATTCGTTGTGTGAGGTAATGGCCAGCCCTATGCTCGCCAGTACTGTCAACCAAGTGCTTTGAAATGTCCTTAAAAACAAATTTGCACTAGGACCGCATGGACCCAGGGTTTTTTTTTATAGATTAGTGTGCGGACGAGCAAGCGATCCTACGTGATGGTTTAGTAACTTAAGTACAATGTTGAGTACTTTCCATAAAAAAATATAGTTATAATAAAGAAACATTTTACCATCTTGTCTCCATGTTTCTTCCGCACTAGATATGGTCTAAAATTGTCTCCATGACGCAGGAAGTAGTAATATGAAACCAGCCTGTCCAGTGGTTTCCTTATTATGTTGATGAACAGGGGTTTTGATATTGTGCCTAATCTGTAAATAAGGAAGTAATTTATCTATTTAAATGGGTCTTAACATGTATGATTACCTTATTTTACTCAACCTTAAATACATAATTTACCTTAATTTTACCTTTAAATAGATAAATATATGTGAAAAATGTGAAAATCTCAAATGGTATTTTATCATTGTAACAATATTCTTCCAAGCATTTTTTCCAGTTTTTCAAGAACTTCTTGCTTCTAAATTATTCAGAACTCATACTGGCTATTAAAGCAACCTTCGAATTCTGTACAACTTTTTGTTTCAAAAATTTAAAATTTTTGTCATAAATTTGATGCTTTTGACTTGCTAGCCAATTTTTGTTACAACTTTATTGAATATAAAAAACCTATATATAAAAAACATATAAAGAACCTTAATTTTTATATGTTATAAGTCCTAAAATAAAGAGAAGACTGGTATTTTATGCTAAGTACCCCTACTCTCTGAACTGACTTTCACAATAATTCACAATCTTATGCTATAAAAAGATAATAAGATCAGGTCATTATTTTATGGCACTCCAGAGGAAAACAGCCATGTATAAACATGGATATCTACACTTAAATGTAGTGAGCTCTTTGATGATTATATTTTATCTAAAAGTTAATGTCACAGCATTATAATTTAAATTCATTTAGGTGAATTAAGTTTTCATGGTCAACAATATGGGTCATAAAAGTTGTTTGGTTAAATGTCCTAACTACGTAGAATGCTGATAATATAATAATAATGTAGATTTTTATCAAAGCAGACTTATTATAATGAAATTTTATTACAGTATTAATGATATTTTTAATATATCTTTTTCACCACAATCCACACTAGGCTTGGATAATAAATAAATAAATGGATTATAGCCTAAAAGTACTTGGAACTAATTATGGGAGGCTGTGCTTTACAGGGGCAAATTAGGGCTATAGGCTATTAGTTGTTCATATATAAGTTTTATGACTGAAAAAATATTTCAATGCTGTTTGTAAGTAAAGAAATACTTTAAATAATAACTACTGTCAGATACTAATGTCATAATAGATAATGTCATAAATCATAATACTAATAGATAATGTCAACAAATAAGAAGTACTGTCAGGTTCTGTAGCTTAGAGCCCTAGAATCTAGAGAACCTAGAGTCTTAAGTATAATTTGTTTAAGGTAGAAATATTAAATAAAATGGTCGATCTAAAAAAATGTAAAAGAAATTAAATAATAAATAAAAGTACACAAGAAATAAAGTTGTACTTACTTATTAAAATTAAGGAAAGCCATATGTCCATGGTATAAAGCTGGTTTCACCTCATTCCACTTAGTAATGTTCTGAGCAAACTTATACTGGTTACTTAAACTCATTACATGCATGTTCGAAGTAATATTGATATGTAGAACTTTAAATTGATTTTTTTTGCATAAGTCGTAAGCTACACCCACGAAACTCGTCGAGCCTGTCTTCGGTACTCTATTGTATATCACTACCAGGTTATCGTAATCTTTTTCTATTGCTTTGGGAAAAAATTGGCGCGACTCTACGTGCGAATGAGCTAATTTCTGTTCTGCAAAAAGATTACTTATTTAAATATTTACGTTTCTATTTCTATGTGATATTTGTTTAGAAACTATTCAAATTAATATAACTTACCTAATTTCCAATAGTTCTCCTCCAAACGAGCTATTTCTGATTGAAAATAAAGCACAATTACAGCAACGATACATAGGCAAGAAAAGAACCATATTTTGTGAATGTTCAACATATCGCTGTAAAACTATTTAAGCTCTAGTCTACTCTGAAATGAGCACTGACATAATTATTATTTCATAACAGAAATAAACATTCCTCCATGTATTTAGAGCACTCACACAAGAAAACAACATAACAGAAGCCGCCATGCATGTACATTGTACCAGTTAACTTGTCATACGTGACAATGACAGTTTGCGTTTAGTTTTAATGTTAAATGTTAATGTTCAATTAAATGTTAATCGCAATACATTATTTAGAGCGATGTTAATTAATTGTTATTAGAATTTAGTACAAACATAAAATAAATAATTGGCAATAATTGAAGATAACATTCACCAGTCTATGTATAAAGGTGTGAGTACATATGCAATTGTCGACAGCATATACCTACCTGCCTAGGTACCTATTGATTGTTAAGTCATACCTATATTGCCTAAAAGGACTGTTTCTATGAATATGTTAATTAAATCTATCAATTAATTTATATACTCTTTTAGCATAAAAATGTGGTAGGTACCTATTTTGTTATTCTAATGAAAATAATTATCATTTTCATTTTTAATACGGCTAAAGTCTCCCACTACTGACAGCTGAATTCTATTTAGTTCGCCCTCTCACATACATTTTTTTTCCTCTAGAGCTGTAAAAGAGTGCGCTGTCCCCACCGCTAAAAGTCACTGCTGCAATATATACCTACTTTATTAAGGTTTCGGCACATAGTGTGCAAGGCATGGCGCGACGGTGTCAGGGCGTAATGATTGCGCGTTCTAGTCTGTATTTATTATGTGTATGAGATCCGTCACACAGAACTCATAGAACCAGCCGCGCCACGTCGAGGTTGGCGCGGGTGGGACGCGTCGCGCCTACGCTTGGCGTAAGTACAAACAGCCAACGCGATGGCTAGACGCGACACCAGGGTGGCGATTTTTTTTTCAGAATGGCTAAATTCTTGTAACCCTAATGACCTTTCAAGGGTCATCGGACATGTATGATTTAGGGCGAGCGCAGAAGGCGCTCGGTCAGAAGCAAAATTTGTGTGCAGTAATGATTAATGCAGTAATGCAGCCTAAGGGCTCCTCCTAATTATAATATAGTTGAATGTTGATTAAGTAGACTGATTATTAATTTCAAAGACTAATCTTTTATTACTCTAATTTTATTCTTCTTTTTTTGTTTTTTTTTTTATAATAAATAAGTCTATTAATCAAACTCAAACTTTCATTTAACAATTTTGACACATTAAAACCACTTACAAATAGAAATTAGCACTTTTTTAAAAACTTACATGATATATATTCGATATATAATAGGGGTTAAAGTATGAAATTGCCGTTTTATAGTAATAGATACTTTGAATTGACATAAAACCTTCATGGTGTGAGATTTTCGAATAAAACTTTTTTCACATGATACCTATGAGGTTCTTGTTTTAAAAAATGTGCATCATTCGATTTTTGACTTTCAATTGTTTTTTTTATTCAGCTTAGACGGGAAAGATAGATACTTCGAAAATCCGAGTAATCTTTGAATACAAGTTCCGACGCGGAACTAACGCGGCTGAAACGGCTCGCAATATCAATGCTGCCTTTGGAGAGGAGACTGCTAATGAACGAACCGTGCGTTTTTGGTTTAAACGCTTTCGTAATGGAAACTTCGACTTGAAGAACGAACCACGTGGAAGACCGCCCACACAGGTGAATAACGCTGAATTGAATGAGATGGTGGAAGCCGATCCGAGTCAAACTACCCAGGAATTACCGGCATGGTTTAACGTTACCTTACCTACAATATTGACTCATTTGCATCAAATCAATAAGATAAAAAAATATGAAAAATGGGTGCCTTATGATTTGACTGATCTGCAGAAAGAAACGCGTGTTGAAACTTGCGTTGCCTTGTTGAATCGGTACAGAAATGAAGGAATATTGGATCGAATTGTGACATGTGACGAAAAGTGGATTCTTTACGATAACCGAAAGCGAACAATGCAATGGCTGACCCCAGGTCAAATGCCGCAACAGTGCCCTAAGGCAAAGCTTACCAATAAAAAGGTAATGGTAACTGTTTGGTGGTCTATTCATGGTGTTATTCACTATAGCTTTCTCAGGTCTGGTCAAGCAATAACAGCAGATGTTTACTGTGCCGAACTTCCAACAAAGATGGCGAAACTAGTAGTGAAACAGCCCCGACTCGTGAATCGATCTTCACCATTATTGTTCCATGATAACGCAAGACCTCACACTGCACGAGAAACCGTTGTAACTCTACAGGAGCTGCAGTTAGAAACCATACGTCATCCTCCGTACTCGCCAGACCTTGCTCCAACGGACTACCATTTTTTTCGTGATTTGGACAATTTTCTACGTGGTAAAAAATTTTCTTCCCAAGAGGCAGTACAAAATGCTTTCACACAGTTTGTCGAATCTACATCCCCAGAGTTCTATCGCAAAGGCATAAATGAACTTCCGATTAGATGGCAACAATGTATAGATAATGAGGGTAAACATTTTGATTAAATAAATATTTTAGAAAAAAACGAGTTTTAATTTTTCAGTACAAATCGGTAATTTCATACTTTAACCCCTAATATTATACCATATATATTCCGAAGGTCTATAATATTCCGGAGAATAAAGTAGGTACGGGTAAGTACTTCGCTCTTTGTTTTGTCAATCTTTTCTTCGTTCTTTTTTTACAATTTATAGTTGCAGCAAACATTGATCTTCAACGTTGATTCATTTATCATTTTCTCAAAAAATACTTTTGGTGTGCAAAGCGCGCCGCGACAACGCTTCTCTCAACATCACCGCGCCCGCTGTGTGCCACACCTAGGTAACACTAGTATGCATATAACCGTATTCTTCTATTGCATTTTTTGTTAATTGTTGTTTATTTGTGTGCGTCGGGCGTATTTTAGCATTGTTTATCTTCGTCTCTTCTTTTATAATTATTAAGCCTTAGCAATACCTACCTAATATAGTCAAATAAGTTAGGTACCTAAACTACAGGTGAATATCGTAATAGTTATATCAGCGTGAGTGCAGTGGATCCCAAGTAGATACAAACAATGGTAGCCATTTCTTAATGAATATTGAACTTAATTTTTCTGTCAGTTTTATAGTAGGTAGGTACTAGTTCATTTGTGGTGAGATTAAATATTTTTATATTCTATACCTATTAATATTTTCTATATTTATTATAATAGTTATTGCTTGCAGTTTCCTTCCGGGATAAGTAAAATAAGCTACACAAAATTACAAAAGGCAACAAATCTATCAAGTGGTTCCTGGGCTTAGCGAGAACAAACAAACTGATGGATATTATAGGTACTCGTGGAAACCTTGCTAACATAGTCTCCCAAATTAGTTTAATTAAACCTGTATGAGCAACGTTTGTAAATAGATGCAGAAAGCTTAATTCCGCATTATATTAACAAACAAATAAGTACACATACATTATTTTGTAAACCGGAACTCCGTATAAATAAATAAAATCAAATAGCCTTCACAGTATAGAGTAATCGATACGTGTCGCCAGCCAGCGTGGCTAATTAAATTTATATGGATCAATGCGAACAAACAGAATGAAACTGTAACATGTTATTTGCTAACACGAATAGTGACCTTTCTCTTTCTCTTGACTTCTAAACCCTGAATACGAGATCTATAAACAGAATCACACTGTATCCTTTGGAAATTCATAGGCAGTCAGCAATCTGTGTGAAAATATTAGCCAAAAACTCTCCGTCTGTCCCAGTCACACCATTTCACGTTGCTGTTCAAACAGAAGCCTTACTTTTATTGATAACTTTTACAAATTAAACTGCTAGTATTATTCTTGTTATTTTATATGAATATCTGTATGTATATATTTTGTGTAAAACAGTTTCGAGATTATTAACCAAAATTTCCATATTAGCCGTTTTTTCTTTAATGAAAATAAACTTTTCTATGTCAAAGACATTGAAAAGTTTCTTTCAAGGTGAATTCTACTCTCAGTTTGAGGTAGCACATTGCTCAACGCACCCGGGTGCGCGCGAAAAATAGCGCTGCTGACATTAGTTTTCCCGCCATAATGTGGGTCAATACGCGCTCTATTGTAGTACTGCCGTTCACAAAAAACAAATAATTGTTTTGTCACAAAACTCGTTTGTTGTAATTAGTGATGTCTTCTTTTTGGTAAATGTTATAAGAATCGTCTACTTTCATTTTGTATCACAGCGGGACTTGCATAACGCTAAGTGACAATGAAAATAATTCCTACATTCAAAACCAAACAAGTTAAATATTATTCAGGAACCGCTTTTGTATTCAAAATATTTACATAAATGTTAATTGAATTATAAATGTTGAAATCTAAGTCATGAAAACTCGAGGGAATAAGGTTGAATCTGTAATTCACGTTGAGGAAGTGCAATTTTTATTGCTGCCTTTCCGCAAAATTCGTACCTCACTATCGGAATTGCACGTACATGCTATAAGCCAGTTAAGGGCAAAACAGCGTTTCTGTGTTTGATGGAGTACGCTGTTCGGAAATTTACTTTTCCAAACAATGCACACTGATGCTTAAGCTATTTTAACTTTTAACGAACAAATCTCTATTATTAACCAAACTCGTAGTAAATTCTATGGTTCCAACTTATTTCCAAAGAGTCCTATGAAAACTGTTATTTTCCATAACACTGAAAAGTATAAATAAATACCTATAAGGGACTGGTTAAAGTTTACTAGAAACAAGCGGTATTTTAGAAGGAATCATTGCAAATGTATCTAGTAATAGGCTAACTAGGGTTCAACATCCCTGATATAGGCTATATTGTTCAGAGTAGATGATCAAAAGGCGGAATTATAAATGCAATAAGTGACTAATTTATAGGTCATTAACCTATGAAATTGCCGTTTTATATGGAAAAATACAAATAATTTCTTTTGTATGAATATTATATATTTAATTAATCGAATCAATTAATGCACTTTTGCCATTTTAATGAAAGTTGATTGATGCCTCTGCTATAGAACTCCTGAGAACGGGAATCGACGAATTTTCCGAAGGCGTTTTTCAGTCTCATCGGAGTTGAATTTTTCACCTGTAAAAAAATATCCAAATTCCAAAAAATGGAAGTCAGTAGGGGCAAGATCTGGGGTGTACGGTGGGTGACGTAGTTTCCAGACGAAGCTCTTGTAACTTTGAGACTGTCTGTCGTGCAATGTGTTGGCGAGCGTTATCATGGAGACGTTTGGGACATTGTTCGGTTGTGTCTCCTGAGTTCAAGGATTGTGATGAACGTTTACGTTTGTCATACAAGATTCAATTCTCATCACAAGTGACAATACGATTCAGAATCCCTTCATTTTTGTTCCGGTTCAGCAAAGTAAAGCAAGCTTAGTCTCGTGTTTGCAGCTGACTTTCATTAAGCTCATACGGTACCCACTTTCCGAGCTTCTTCACGTTCCCGATTTTGCATAAATGAATCAATATAATTTTGTCACTTACGCCGAAGGCTCCTGCTAACTCAGACGTGGTTTGAGATGAATCCGCTTCCATTATTGCTTCCACTATTGTTTTCAATTTTTGTTTTTATTCGTCACTATCGACTTTAGTCTTCGGTCAAACCAAATACGCACGGTGCGTTCGTTTGAGGTGTTTGGTCCGCAAGTACACATCGTTGATATTGCGTGCCGTCTGTGCTGAGTTATTGTCACGATGCAACTCCTATTTGAAAATAACGCGAAGTTTTAACTTTTCCATGGTCGCATACACAACGATAGGTCGTTCGACGGAACAACAAATGAATAACTGATTTCGAAAATGAATGTGTTAGCTTTAAATTCAAAATCAATTTTTATTTGGAATTCCAAGTCAAACGCAAGATAACTAAGTTCAAAGTGGTCACTATGAGTAAACGGCACTTTCATATGGTAAGGCCCTAATAATTATTTTATTTTATTCCTCCTTTTAAAAGATACCAGAATCCATTAGGAGTAATATTATTTACAAAACAATGGTATATCCGCTACACCTATTCTACAGGCCACTGATTTTAATGACTGAAAAGTTAAATATAGCAATAACAAAATATATTACGAACATTCTCTGAAAATTGTGTGCTTGAAATAATGAAGGCAATGAGAAATGACAGAAGTTAGTAAACACAGAAATTAGTAAACCAAAAATAGTACCCCTTAGCTGCAGTCAATGAGTAACAAGGAGTACCTACATACTTCATTTTAAATCTCATCCCTCAAATTGGATGCTCGATGTAACCTACCTTTTAATACTTAGTACAATTTTAATAATTTTTTATAACATTAATTTGGGTGTCTAGCCTGAGTTTCCATCAGTTTCTACTCGGTTAGGCTATAAATACTTTAGTGTCTTTCCTAAATATTAATTTTATTTGTTTGTTTACATTGATCGCTTTAAGTGTTTTGTTTACGCTACTATCCCTTAATGGCTTTGAGTCAGAAATATTGAACATTGTAAGGTTCCGACAATAGATATTTATTAACTATAATTTTAATATTCCTAGTAATAACGATACAGGTTATAGCATTGGCCAACCAAATGTACGCACGATTAAAAACTTATTTTGCGTACGTAAGAAGTTATGGCGAAATTTTAAAATTCATATTGTATGTTATAATGGAAAGAATAAGTTTGTTCCAACGTTATATTTGCGATTGCAGCGACCTAACTGGCTTATTGAATTATTGATAATGGGCTGCAAAGGAGTTTGTAGTTATTTGTACGAACGCTCTATTGGGCGCTACTGTAGTAGAATATACTCCTGATAATGTAACCGCAGTTTAATTACGTGAACACGTGCGTAAATCCCTACAACACACAAACTCAGTTGAACTTCATTCGTCATCAGGTTAACACGTTTCATTTTTAGGCGGGTTACAACGTCCTTCGCGCTTTGAGAACGACTTACAATATCCCAACAGAAATAAACTCTTGAAATTTTATCAAAGTAATTCATTGAATGAATGAAACCTGGATTTGCTTTTGATGTTCCAATCTCAAACTAAACGTTAAAATGGTTTCGTTCAGAAATTATAATCATTCGCCTGTTAAATAAATTAACGACGTGTATACAAATTTAATATCATAAATTAAATAAAAATGGAAGTGGACCGTATTCGCTATATTTTCGGAAGCTTTACGCGTAAGAGACAAGACAAGAACAAATCTCCGGTACAAAGTTCAATCAGTGCCGGGAATAGTCCCCTACGTGGACCGAGAATTTCCAGACCCGTTAGTCAAAACATAAATATTGCCCCAAGAACTTCAGCGTACGAAGATAGAAGGAGAAGCCAGGTGGTGAAAGAATGGCAGTGCGGACTGTGCAAAAAAGAGTTGGTGGAACCA
Source organism: Sesia apiformis (assembly GCA_914767545.1). NCBI lineage: Eukaryota > Metazoa > Arthropoda > Insecta > Lepidoptera > Sesiidae > Sesia > Sesia apiformis. The sequence continues at coordinate 21,277,112 of OU611949.1, read as the reverse complement.
CGATTATTGGGGTGCTTGCATAGTTTTTGTACTAGATGCCTTCAAGGTTTACACCAGGAAGGGGAGGCGGAGGTTTGGAGTGAGGTCGATGCTGGTGAGTTCCTGCCCTTATAATTTGATATTCATACTCTTTTCAAGCAAACATATGTGTATAAGTATTTGGCGATATAGGTGTAACAAAATGGCCTCAATGCATCATTACGCGCCATAAATTACCGGTAGATATGTCATTAATATTTCTTTATTAAAAAAATAATAATTGCATGTTACTCCCCGTTAATTTATTTTTAGTTTATTTTTTATTTACACATTAATTTAGAATGCATGGCTGTGCTTATATTTCTCTATTGTAAATATTAAGATTTGCAGTCATGTCATGTACGTCGTGCAGATGCCGCGCCGAATCGTTATTTAATACTGAAGCTGACAGTATTTTTATGTAGATAGGTAGATACACTATAAGGTACTTAAAACATACAGATAAATACAAAGTACAAGTTAATAGAGGTACAACCGGCGGCCTTAGCGCTAATGCGATTTCTTCCAGACAACTTTTGGGTGGTGAAGAGAAGTCTGTAGACGAAATAGAGGTAGATGGTGCAATAAGGAAATAATGTCTGTATATACATTCATAGATACACACATACAGAAATATATAGATACCTACATGCATAAATACATATACATACATATAAACACATACATTACATACAAAAAGATAAAGGAAAATAATTTTGGCGTAAGAGAACTCTTAATCTGCAAGGTAATGTTCTTTCACGAGTCTTTTAAAATTAGCCAAAGATAGAGCAGAGCGCTCTTTATAGTTAAAGGTAATGCATTCTTTAAGCAAACCGCTTTGACTGTAAATGAATGTGAATAGGAAGTAGAAGAATGGTCAGGAATTTTAAGCAGAAGATAATCTGAAGATCGCAGATTGAAAGGATGTGAAGAAAGTTCAATTTTTCTATAAGGTATCCGGGTGTCAACGGGTTAATTAAATAGTATACTGTACTGTGAATAGACTTCACCTTTTAGATATTTTGCCATTTTGTAGTAGGTAAATGTTCTTAAGAACCTACTTATCTTTGATAATCCACAAATCCTCGCTAGAGAGACCCGGTTCATGCCAAGAATGTTACGCGAGGCTATTGAAATCAAGAAACACCCAAATTTCAATAGAGAAGATGGTTGGCAAGTACCACCGGCTTGGGATCTAGTCATTAAATTAATTAAATCACAAGGCCAACGCAATACTGCAAGACCTCTGGACACCGTGAGCGAATACTGCGTGCATAGAGAATGTTATGATTAAAAAATTTCAGACGGTAGTTCAACAAATTTCAGACGGTAGTAATAATTTCTTAATAACTCAAGTGACAAATAAAATCAATTAGTCACCCCGTGACCACGTCCACTGCAAAGTGTTCGAAACGTCGGGATATAAATAATGTCAAATATACGCGATTTAAACCGTTAAAAGTTGTTTAATTGCAACCTACTTATCTACCTAACCCTTATTTAGTGGGTTATTTATATGTTATGTAATATTATATAGGTAACATAATACTCTCGAAGCTCACAAATTGACACAAAAGATCACAAAGATCACGCTATAATATAAACCGTTAACAATCGTGGTTAGGTCTATACAAGACGAAGTGTTTAGTTTATACAACAACGATGATGATTTTCATTTTAATGATTTTCAAAAGTAATCTCAACAACACTGGACTTTATTGTCATTAAAACAGTGTCCGAAATAAAATGACCCCTCCTTAAACTAAGTTCGCCAATGTTTTGTACAAGGAGCAGATTGCAACAGATGTCTTAACAATTCTGTTGCGGAGGTAATTAATCTGCTGTTGATTTCACAATTTAATGGGGCATTAGAATCTTTGGTCAGAACATGTATGCGAGCATTGATTTTATGGTGTGGTCTGCTTTGTTAAGTTGTGTTCGATCGCAGGCGCTAGTTGGATAAAAAATTTAAGTATTTTTTCTAAACAAAAGATGTAGAGAGATGAGACACCCTCGCGCGTCGCAACTTTGGAACCTATTGAACGTATTTTGGTTTTATGTATTGAACCGATTTGGTCCGTCCACGAACTTAACCGAGATATCGATCCACAATGTGTTCAATAATATATACAGTATATACAAGTATATACAGGGCCCCGCCATTAATAATTCGACTATTAAAAACTGTTAAGCCCGATCATTTAGAAACTCTCATACATATCTAAAATTTATAAAATTGCTCGCCTTAAGAGGGCCTCTGCTCTCAAATAGCTCCGGGCCCCCCAATAACCTTAATTCGACACTGGATATAATTAGTGATTTTTTTTAATTGCGAAGGTGTGTTTTCCATGATCGATAGATGAGTTTTCCTTAGTCTAGAAAGAATTATTCACTGTGATAACGGTGTTGAAAACGTTTGTGTTATGGAGTGTTTAATTTGTGTGCACTTTTAATATCAACTACGTCTTATTAGACTGTTATAAAATCTGTTCCGGCTTAAATTCAGACATCAAAAACTGCTATACGGTTAAGAGTGAAGTGTGTCATAATGGAAGCCCTACGATCTAGACAAGACCGATTTGACCGAGCTTCGTTTATAATTGGATAATTCGAAATCGATTGTATAGTCAGCAGTGATGTTTTATAACTGTCTTCCAGACTTAAAAATTGAACTAAAATATTAGGGTTAGGCGGGAACAGGGCACAAAATAGAAGGTAGAAAGTTAAAAAACCTCTTATTAAAATAGTAATGTAAACTATTTTTAGCGTTTTTGGAGGTTGTCCAACCTTTTCTCGTACTCACCTTTTCCAGCATCAAAACGTTATCGGTTATATTTTGTATAAAGTAGATATACTTTTTATCATTAATTATAACAAGACCCGTTAAAATAAATATATTCGTTTAGAATATACATAAAAGTTGATACAATAGCGTTCCCTGGTGAATTAACACCACAATTTTCGTCCAGGAACCTACTCCAAAGTATATACGATAGGTAAAACGTTTACAAAAAAGCACATCAAAATCTTTTCACTTGTTTCCACAAAAAAAAACTGGTTTCAAAAGAGTATAAAAACAAATACGACAGAACGGCGATGGTATACCTAAAACTAACTCCGTTCCGTCGTGGTGAAAAAACATCACAAAAGAGAAACATCATAATCATCTTTAGTGACGAGGCTCATTTCCACCTTGACCATTCACGTCAATAAGCAAAATTGTCGTATCCGGGGCTTGGAGAATCCTCAAGAGATTCACGAAAAACGGATCCATCCTCAAAGAGTTACAGTTTGGTGCGGCTTTTGGTTCGGCGGGATCATAGGGCCATTTTTTAGGTATCGGCAGTTAGGTAGACATAGAGGTATCGGAACATGCTACAGAAGATTTTTGGCACCAGTTGGTATATATGGACCTCGATCAATTGTGGTTCCTACAGTACGGTTTTTTCTAAATTAAATCCGGCGCTCAATCTGGGACAACCTTTAAATGTATTCATCATTCCCTAAAATAAGTGTAGGTACTTGTAATTAGATATATAAAAACCAAGGCATTTAAAAAAAATCTGAACACCTCGTACGAATACATTGCCCCTTTTTCTTTTGCAACAAATTTGCTACGAAATCTTTGCAGTAGACTAATATAACCTTCTTTTTATATTACTAATTTTAAGATATCAGGCCCCTAGGTGGACGGGGGGAATTTCTCAGAAGTGTTCAAAAAATTTAGACAATAAGTAAATAAAAAATATCGCATATTGGACACGTAATCCTAATTTTTTAGATCAGTATTGAACACTGTCTCAAAAGGAGCTATAACCCCCCCCCCCCCCCTCTCCTAGTAGATGCCGACAAAATCTTCTCTGTACCTATATATGAGAACGATTTGTTCAATATTTTACACAGCGAAGAATGCAAGTTCTAAAGTGGTATTCAGTCTGAGGGCATCTCAAATGGGTTTTCTTTTTCACGGCAAAATACGTAATTCATTACTTCAACCACATCGTGATTATGCAAGTATGTACATATTTATGTCCCCATTGAGTCGAACACCGGAACATGGCTAATGCGTTTTCTAAAAATAACGCGCCACCCTGTGCGTTAAATGACATGACATACAAACAAACAGTTTTATTGTATGTACTCGTAGTAGCAATTGCTGTGGTTGTGCTCGTATAGACATTACGATAAAGATATCTAAGACATAGTAAATCGTAATTCATTGGGACTTTAGGAACCGATTGGATGGATTTTGGGATTGAAAATAGTGTAATGGATTGTTTTCTGAGCTTTGTCTCTACTATCCTACAGTACGCGACAGCGCGGGAGTGCGGTTAAGGTATGAGTTTAATCGCTTTAGTTTTGTTCTTTGATTCTTTTTTAATTAAATTATTGTATAAGCAAGTATATTAATTTACAATAATATACACAAATTAAAATTAAACCTATCAATTTAAGGTTGTTTATACATCGCTATAAGCTTCCTTCAAACCCCACTACCGCGCTGTCGCGTATTATATCTACGAGTATGTACCTACAACAGATTTCTGTATGTATATATTGTTTCGTAAATGTAAATGTATCTTACAAATGTTTGTATATATTGGCTATAACGATTTTGCGAGTTCACTCTTTTTGCGGCTATTTCGGAGGGTAAGGACTTACGCTATAAAAGAAAAGCTATGCCAAAAGAGAAAAGAGCATGCTCAAAACAAGCATGCCTGTATATCACACACCCGGTTGATTTTTGAGCATGCGGTATGTTCTGCGGGCGGAAAGGGGTACCTTACGAGCAAGCGTGAACGCGTTCACTCGCTGAGCATGCTAGTTTTGAGTGGTAGATTTGAAGCGCACAAGTCTGTGCGCGTGTGTTAATTAAAAATGGGGGCCGTATTTCTAACGAAGTGAACGAGCGCCTGCTCCAAATTTTTCCCTTTTGCTTATCCAAATCCGTACCCAAATTGTCATTTTGTTTCCTTTTTTTCTGTAAACAAAAGCTTCTTAACTTTTTAAACATCCGCGTTTTGTACACATTTGATATTGTAACTTGTATTGTGTAATTTTGTAAACACCTTTGTTACACGCGTCAGACCCGATTTACAATATAAAAAGCTTCTTAACTCAATGCGTTACAAGCAGTATTGTTGATTTCTTTTCGTAGGGATATGTTATCATGTCGATTCGTGGAGACATTTGTTTTCTCAACTTCAGTTTGCATTGATACACCATTTTAACTGTATCTAGCGTAAAATAAGCACGTGTATACAGTACATTGTTATTCCAATAGTATGCTTAAAAATTGCATGCTAAATGTATCCCTCAGAGAGCATGCTATTCTTGAGTGTGCTAAATAATGGCAAGCAAGCATGCTTTTTACTGGCATGTGTATCCGTACCATTATGTTGTTTCCTGTTATCTAATCTCTTTGATATTCAACTGTTTAACCTAAAAGCTTTGATGCTCTCTAACGATTTACCAAGAACATTCGAGTGTATAATAACTCTCATTCATAATCATAACAATGAGAGATAAAACAGAGCTGCTTCACATGTTCATATTTTATTAAAACCAAACTTTATTCTCTTGGAAAACGTATTAGAAGGAGAGTTCATTTAGCTATGTTTATTACTTTATTTTGAATTAATTGTACGAGTATTATACGTATTCTATCTGTCACATCCGTCCGAATGTCATTCTGGGCTTGAGCAGAAAATCGGTGTCGTAAATCATTTGCGGTTTCCGATACAATGGTGAGCTAAACACCTTTTCATTGCGGCGCTGCGACATGCGGAATTCCTTTGTGAAATTTGTTTTTGTTATCCGTTGTCCTTGTCCTGTCTAATTCTTGTGTGTATAGTGTGCCGTAGTGAAATACATAGATTTCTTTTTTTTTTCTCTATCTCCAAATACAAGTAGCTAATAAAGCATTGCTTATCTGAGCGCTCGAACGCTTATAAAAACTTTTGCGTTCGTAAACAAGTTAGGCGTCGGGAACGTGGTGTCGCTGGTCGCAGCGACCCGCGGTCGCCTCGGATCGACCTACCGTAAGTAGGTCGGCGACTTAGTTCGAAAGGAGTTGTATGGGATCGCTTAAAAGTGTTTAGGAGTACATGGCGTCCCGCTGTATCGTGACTTGTCCTAACCTAGTAACCAAGTAATCAGCTGCCTGCAGCCGCTGATGATCTCGCCTCCCGTAGGTACGGGAGCATTTTTTGACGTAAGACGTATGGCATTTCGACTGACTCCCCTATGGTTTTGTCGATTGATTGTAGTGATGTCATGTTTCTTAACGAGCAACAGCGCGACCTCGTGACTTGCCACGTGACGGATCGCCGCGACTAGCGGTGTATCTGGTTGCCGCGACTAGCGATACTGTGTTTCAGATTATATAAACCGTGTATGGTGACTTAAATGTTTATATCCGTTATTCTAACTGATAGTACAGGTTTGTTCTACAACACTGTATTTGCTGTTGGCGCTACGTAGCCGCCTATTGAATAAAATGATAATAAACTGCAAAGAAGGTTAGGTGTATTTATTTCAACGCTGAATTGTACAACACTATACAGACACAAACAGACAGCTACATTGTCAATTAATTTATTTTATCTTCTGTATCCCTCAGTTTCCAACTAATTTTAGAGGTATGAATCACAAGGTCAATGTATTTGGGAGCTCTGCCCCACATCCGAACTCATGAGTAATATCTGTGGTAATATTCTCAAGTATATATCTACTCTTCCGTTTGCACAAATAGCAACAGTCATTGCCAAGTTGTAACGATTCTTATTCATCATGTCACACACGTGTTACTGAATGAACAATTATTTGTGGGTATACAATTTTGGATAGTGTTTTTCTGTAAGTTAAAAAATAAATACTAACGCAACAAAAATAAACTGAAAGACTAATTAACTTTAACATGAAACTTTTCATGTCTTTTTTATATAATGAAGGTGGCAGACGAGCGACATTGCGCTTGGTTGTAACTCGGTACTGTCACTATTGCCGATCACAATGTCGGCATGGTTCACATCCGCGATACATGCCGACATCAGTTAGCAATTATCCATTGGAATTGGACAGGATAATAAAAAAATAAGAAGGATATTCGACTGCTACCATTAACATCAGACCGCATAGTTCAAACGCACTTCCCGTCCGTAACCATATTCCCTTGTTTATACCCAGACGTGATTGTGTGTATGAGATTACATTTTTTAATGGTTTTCTATCCTTTTTAGTTGGCACCCATCAGATTGTCCATGAGTTACCACCAGATTGTCCTTTGGTGTTGCAGCATATATAATAATATGCTGGGCAACAGACTGTTTTATCGACAGCTACACCGTGTTTCTATGTGTGTACAAATAAATGTTTTTCTTACTTTTTTGCTGTCCTGTAAATTGATTTAATATTTTCTCTGTCTTTCACAGGGTCCATCCAGCTAGACCCTGGCGAGTCGGCATCAGGCGCCGGTTCAGCTGCGTCAGGATATGAGAGCGACCTGCGGCACTCCGGCTCTGACGCCAGCTGGGACCAGAAACCCCACAAATATGGCATTTTTACTAGAAAGGTATGTGAACAATATCTACAGAACTGTTTCTTGCTTCCATCCTACTAGACCCCGGTGAATCAGGTGAAGTCTCAGTCTACAGTTCAGCTCGGAGTGACCTACAGTTCAGGAGAATTACGATATCAGCGTAATACAGTCCTAATTCGAAAATCAAAAGAAAATCTGGAACAAGTGGAACATCCATCATCCACATGATGAGTCCAACTCCTCTAGTGATTATAGATAAGGAGAGATCTTCGCCCTGTACTGGAATCTATTCTGATACCAAATGTCCTACCCACTACTCAGTTATATGATTACAATGGACAAACACACTCATGCCATCAACTAGGTACAATATACGAATTCATTTCCGGAAATTAGTTTCCATACGTCACAGTAATTCAAATTCAATTGAACCTATTTATGGCGTTTTTTACTTATTTTGTATACGAATTAGTGCTTCAATGAAAATTCCGGCCTTGATTAATATGTAGGTACCCGTATACCGTGAGAACTGTATACCCCCTGGTGTTGCAGCTGTCCATAGGCGGCGGTAACACTTACCATCACGTGGGACCGCTTGCTCGTCCGCCCACTACTCTATAAAAAAAAAACTGTGATAATCTCATTTATAGAGACAAAGTGGCAGAATTGCAGTCTGCCTGATTGTAAGCTGATACTATTACCTTTTGGATACCTGTGAAATACATGTCAATATCAGTCATAATTGATGAGGTTTAGGATTACCTATAAACAGACGTGGTATTTGTGGTGACCTTCCCGAATTAATCAGATGGAAAAGGATGGTATGAGAAAGGAAACTAGCGCTGACTATCACCTCCGAAATGCAAGTGTACGTTTCACAGCAGTGTTCTGTGAGAATTGGGTAGGTACTTGGCCAGTCGGATGAGCTTGGTTAGTGGTAATTATAACCAACACTTCTATCGTCCATGGCACTTCTATCCTTGTTGTGGAGGGATGTGTGGCCTTAAAACGGCATACTGGCCAAGCGGGTTGGCAAGTCCACTTTTTTAGAGGTGGTGTAGTTCCTCAGGCCTTGTGGTAGCGGCTGTGTTATCCTTTAGTCGCTTTTTACGAACATCCACGGGAAGAGATGGAGTGGTACTGTTCTAAAACCGGCTGACACCACACGATCAAGTAGTCGGTAGAAGAATGTAACATAGTTCTCTCCGTACAATTTTCTCATATTTGCTCTCGTTATTTTCACACGAGACATTTCCTTGTTTCAGATCTCAGGCAAAAGCGTTCAGCTCCTCATCTGTCCAGAATGTGGGTACGAAACACCGTTACCTCTCGGAGGTATATCTGCGCTTCCCCTCAACTATGTCCTTCTCAGGAAGATGGCCGCCGCAGCGCAGGAGGGAGATAGAGCTAATGTACTCTGTGATCTATGTAATAGTGATAATAAGGTAGGACTTTACGAAGAAGATTTCTTTATTTGTGACGTTATCTGAATAAAGATACCTTATTTTCGGTTTAAATTTCTGTTTAGAGTCATTCTGTGTTAGGGATATCGCGTACTACGCGGCTACGATTGCCCATGACCACAACCAGTGCCTGCGCCAATCAACTAATATATGTAAAACATGATCTTGTCACGCACTAGGCTGTAACGGTTAACCGACCGTAGCTTCCCATGCACATCATGCTCGTGCTCATGGCCGCGTAGTGCGCGAGGTCTCTAGTTCCTAACATTCAGATTTTAAGATAAACTATAAAAATAATGTTATTATTTAAATTCCACTAATTTTACTAAATAAATGTTAAATTAGACCTTTATACAACCTATGTATATCTTCTATACTACATTTCCTGTTTTGATAAAATAAAGTTAAAATACATAGTTTGTAACTTGTTTACAACTTCAAAACAAAGATAAAAAACTGTTTAAATTTGTTAATTTAATTAATTGCATCTAATTAGGTCTCTTTCGCGAACCGAAGTGGAATGACACAGAAAATAAACGATTTGTTGAAAAAATAAACACTATTGGACGCTTGCCATGTTGGTAACAAGAAACATTTCCAATGACCCCGTAGCATTGACAAATAGGTAGTTAATCTGGAGTAAAAACAATTCCAGAAACCATTAAATGTGTCGATAGAATATTGTTGAAATTAGTTTTACAATTGTTGAATAAGATAATAAATGAAAATTGTTATCTGTTTTCAACTGTTTCAAAAGTTTAATATTTGAATTTTCCCTTATTGCCATCGAGCATTTAAAGATACATTTTTTGTATTGTAAAGCCAGAATGAAACATCGTGTAAGAACTTCTTTTTCTTTTGTACGAGTATTACTGCTGTACACGAATGTAATTATATAGACATTGCAAATGCAAAAAGGCTTAACCGAATAAGGAATATACAGCACCACTAATTAAATATTGCCGGTAAGCCATCTTCGTATAGGTACCACAATAATTTTAGCATGATTAAGAAAAAAAAGCACGCTGCAATTCCAGCCGCTGGGCGTGCGCACTCTGCTGGCCACGTGCACGTTACCCCTCTCTCACAGAAGAGTATATTACGTTACGTTGCAACCATTTTATCGTTATATACAGAATAGGATAGGATTTTACAAGGTCGGCGGCGCGCCCGCATACCCCCTGATGATGCAAGTGCCCGTGGGCGGCGGTAACACTTACCATCACGTGGGACCGCTTGCTCGTCCGCCCAAGAGTCTAAAAAAAAAAAAAAATCTTAGCCTTCGTCCCGGTCGTACCAATTATGTTTGTGTCAAATCACGTTTCAATCGATCCTTCAGTTTGTTCACTTAGGTATATCCCATAGGCAGTGTCCGGGGTTATCTGGTCACTTTTATTCGAAATGCAATGATTTTTTTTTCTGAAACTCAACAAGTTATGATCTCTGCAATAGGTACGTTTCTTAGAATTCTCTCTAGAAATGTATTTTTGAGAATTCCCTCAATCAAGTTCAGTGAACACGTGTTGAAAGAAGTGAAGCGTGTCAGTTCACTTGGAAACGAGCGATTTCAACGGTTACCCATTTGTTTTGAGATACACCATTTAGCGCGTTGCTTTTAAAACTTTTGTTGTTCATTAAGTATTGTTTCATTTGTTCGGATATTTTTGTTTCAGTTAAATAAATGTCTTTGCTTGAGATGGATGTTAATATATACGTTAACGGTCTTGAAAAATCACTACTGAACATTTTAATACGACTTCGTCGTGGCCTGAAAATACATGGCCGTTGGATTCTTTGTATACGGAGAGAGCGTTTACACTATCAGAACATTTTTTTTATTCTTTTTTATAGAGAGAAGGCGGTAGTCGAGCATATAGTCCACTTGGTGGTACTGTTTCCATGGACGTCCGTGGTACAGGACATCCGTGGTACATGCTAACATCAGTTCAGAGTGACAAATGTCGGAACGCCCTCGGATACGCTGCCTACCTTTGGAAATTTAAGAAGTATTTGGAGAAAGGGCTGCGAAAATGGGGTAGGATGGGATGGATATCTTACTCACTATCGAAACACGTACGTACATTGGGGAAATACGATAAAGTGGGTAAATAAAATACCATACCTACCATTTCGTACCACTACCTTGTCTCTCTACTGGTCTCTCTTGGATAGAGGCCTCTCCAAGGATCGTCACCACAATTAATTGAAGTATCCGTCAATTCATGATATATAAACGAGACAAATAGATACATACATACAGTAGATACAAAATGTAAACAGAGGTTTTGGTGGTAAATTCGCCGTTACTGTAGAGTAAGTAGATTCGACAGCAGAAGTTAAAAGCAAGAATCAATATCACACGTTCTTGGAAATAAGCAGTAAAGAATCGTAACCTTCATGAGTCTCACTTCTTATTAGGGAATGCAATCCCGTAAGATAATTTCAAACCCGGTATTTGCGGGACTGAACATTCTCAATCCCGCGGTTCGAGGTATTCGCGGGATCCCGCAGGTTGCTGTAAGACTTCGGAAATAAATCATAAACTAGTACCACATTTGAAGGGTTTTAACTGAAATTACACAAATTTTATGTATCAAATTCTTTATTAATATTTTTCAAAGAGAATTAAACATTATTATTATGAGAAATTAAACATTACAAGAGAATTAAATATTATTTTGAAAATAACTGCGCGAAAAAGTTAAAGTGTTAATTGTTTCATCGGCTAAACGGCTCCCGACCTTGCAGGTAGCCAGCAGCTAAAAGGCTCGTTCTGCTTCTATGCTAGTAGGAATAATCGTCATTAATGAGTTAACTATAGGCGAAGTTCTTATCATTTGTACGTTTGCAAACTTATTACTTCTATTTATTTTTGTTGTAACTTTTTCCAGGCAGAAAGTCGTTGCACTCAATGCTTCGTAAGTGTATGCACATCGTGCGGTGAGGCTCACGGCAGGGAGAAGGCAACGGCCAGGCATTCCCTACTGCCATTAGACCCAACTCCAGCCAAGTTCTGCAATCAGCATCCGAGGGTCGAGCTTAGTGTCTACTGCGCTACTTGCCAACAGGTAGGGACAAATGTAAAATCGATAACATTAAAACAAAAATGGAAATGACAGAGGACAAAAACAAAAACATGAAAGTCAAGGACCAAGTTTCAACGAAATCGGTTCAGCCGCCTTGAAGCGATCGAGTAACAAACATCAAGAACCTTCGCATTTGTAATATTTGTGGGATTATTTTATTATAGTAAGTAAGGCTGCTACACTTGAAAAAGTTTAATGTTTATTCATGTTTTCATATTGTTTAGTAGCTGTGGAACGAACTGCTTCAAGAGGTCTTTCCATTACGCTACGATATGGGGTTCTTCAAGAAAGCTGTGAATAGGATTTTGCAAGGTCGGCGGCGCAGGTGTGCAGGTGTTTGCAGATGTCCGTGGGCGGCGGTAACACTTACCGTCACGTGGGATCGCTTGCTCGTCCGTTTACTTCCCTATAAAAAAAATAAAAAAAGAGACTGGTTTTATGAATTATTATTATTATTCGCAGTACATGTTAATAGCAGTCTACAGTGACAAACATCGACACATTCCAGATGCGCTGTCTATATTTTATGATTTAGAAGTGGATTTGGAAGTGTTGGGAAGAACGGGTAACAAAGACCATAATAGGATGAGACGAACGGGATGGGTTCGTATACGACAGATGGGGAATCGACTCTGTCAATGTAAAAACGTAAAAACTTGACAGATAAATTAAGAGGGCTAGTCCAATTATCTATTCACAGGTAGTCTGCCGTGACTGTTGTCTTATCTCTCACTCCGGCCACGCGTTAGCGAACGCGTCGCGCGCGGCGGCCGAACGCGCGCGGCTACTACGCGACGCGTGTGAACGCGCCAAACACGTGCCCGAGAACGTTGAACGAGCGACCAGAAATTTGAATTATCAGGCTGTTGAGATTGATGTAAGTTGGTTTTTTGCTTTTTAAACTTTTCATTTTCTTGTCTGATTTAACTTCTTTGCATAAAAATGTGGCTTAGGTGGCCACTCGAGTCACCGCCTGTAAATCTCACCAATTGGTGAGTCATCTTTCCCGATATTTATTGGTAATCTCACCCAGTAGGTTAGCCGAGTGGTAATTTCAAAGTAATGGTCTACACTTCGTAAATATTTTCAAAAAAACAGAAAATAATAAATTTGCAAGAATACTTTTTTTATAGAATAGACGGCAGATGTGTGATACATATATAGTATATATATAGTATATAGATAGATAGATAGCGAGAGCAGACTTTCTAGAAAAGATCTTAAAAATAATAAGTTACAATATACAGCCAACAATTCGGCATGCAAATATTTTGAAAGTATTAATTTAGTATAAATAAATTACATTTCAATATCTGTATTATATATTCTGTAGGTATAGTTTTGTCTGTCTGTTGAAATGCAGGTAAATTGTTTTTCCAAAATGTGAAATGGTAATTTGCGTATTTTGTCATAGGTTTACAGAAAAAATAAAACGCAGGAATGAACGTAGTTTTAGATTTAGATTAGAACGTAGATTTAAGGACCGGGGTAGGATTAAAGGTATGAGATTAAAGAATAAACTAGGGCTAAAATGAAAAAAAATAATTTTGAAAATTTCCTTATTATTATATATAGCCCTACCTCTGTCATTATAAATATAATTGTGCAACAAACAAGTGCAATATAATTGTGCAAGTGTTGTGCAAAAAAAAAAAACAATAAAGTACAACCATATTAACAGATAAAAATTAAATGTAAAAAAAACCTTTTAAATCCAAAGCTTTTATTAAAATGCTCTATTATGAAGAAAATAGACATAATCTTGTCGCGAGATTTTCGTACAAATTTAATTAATTAGCTTTTAAATCACATCAAATAATATTTATTTGATACTTATGTTTATTTTCTTCATTTTAGTGCATTTTAATAAAAGCTCGTTTTTAAAAGGTTCTTTTACGGTCTTACTTCTTGTCATCAAAATTGCGTACCCATCAAAACGAGCCCAAATACGACGTGATAGAGTTGGTAATATTTTAAAGTTTTTCGTTAGAGTTGACGTTTAGTTTTAATACTTTAGATTTATACATGTGACGTCACGAAGCTTATGACTCGTCCGTCCCCCCTTGTCACACGATGTCACACTTTGTTGACCCCCTCCCTCCCTCTTAACGTGTGACGTAATTTCTGGATGACCCCTAATAAACGAACAAACGCGTGAAGTGAAATAACAGATTGTAAAAAAATATTACAGTCCAAGGCAGCTCGCGTTGAAACGGAAGTACAAAATTGGGCGGAGGAATATAAACGTACAGTGGAAGCTCACGGGCGGGCTCTATGCGTGGCCGCCGCGAGAGCCAGGGTCAGGTACAGACAGAGACTAGAAGAGAAAAATAGAGAACTGGATTTGAGGACTCAACAATCGGTGGAGGCCGTCCAGTTTGCGGAAGAGGTAAATTAATAAAACATAGTATATGGATACGTACAATTTGTATTTATGCTCCTCAACCATCTCGTGTACTATTGTTGGGTATTGAAGGAAGAGAAACCCACCTTTTGGCAGGTACTGAGTTGTGTCGTGTTGTGTCGGCTGGCTATAGAATAGCACCCCCCCCCCCCCCCATCACTTCCCGTGGGTGTTGTAAATGGTGACTAGGGGTATACCGTCTCTAAAAGAGTGGACTCGCCAACCCGCTTGGCCAGCGTGACGTTTGAAGGTCATACATCCCTCATGTACAAGAAAATGTGCATGAGGAGGCCCATGTCCAACAGTGGATACTGAAAGGAGTGGGGTGAATATTTGATTTGAAGCAATTTTTGTTTGGGTGCATTGCATTGCATGTACCTACGTATAATCAGCAAGCAACATGTGAATGCACCCAAAACTATTAGACAATAACCATGTTCGTGAAATTGTATGGAAACCAAGCGTGTCACGTTTAGAGTAAATTGTGTGGAAACCAAGGGTGACATGTTTAGAGTAAATTGTATGGAAACCAAATGTGTCACGTCACGAGTAAATTGTATGGAAACCAAGCGTGTCACGTTACGAGTAAATTTTAGTGATAGGAAACCACTCACCGATGAAACGAAACATCGACTGGGTTCACCACTTTTGATGAATTTCCACAATTGATTATAACTAATGAGAGCTATGAACGTTTTAGATAGAATTAGAAAACTTTACATTTGTAATTTTTGTTTTCTCCCCTAAAATAATGGATTTTATACATTATCTTAAAATAGTTGACATTGATTTTATTTGATTCTGCGTTATTTCGGTGCCACGTTAGATGTGCTGGCAAATTCATAACCTTTTTGTCTTCGCCGCAGTGTATATTAAATTAAATCTAGTAGTATTTTTAAATAACGAATGAGCTGGTCATTTAGTGAAACAAAAACACTATTTGAAATCGGAAATACATGTGTGTGTGTGTGCTGACTAAAAACAAATCAAATTAATTTTCTTTAGGAAATAGTAAAAAGATTGTATTAGAGTGCAATGTATAAACCAAAACAAAAATCAACCAATACAAAAATTGCTTTGAATACATTTAAGTGCATAAAACTGTAATGTATCACTAATTAAGCATGGCGGCTGGGATTTTGGCATTCCGTAAACAATAGACATATAAATTGTCAAATGTCATTGCTTGATTGATTAATGTATATATTTTGCTTCAGTTAATATCGGAAGCAACAGAAGACGAGCTCCTATCACTTAGCGGAGCGGTTCTCCGTCGCTTAGAGCGCGTGTCCGAACTACAGCCACTTTCGGAGCCGCCGAGCTGCGAGCTCCGCTTCGCTCCGAACGCGCCCGCTACGCACAACTCCACACTTTACGGAAGACTCCTAACACACGCTCCGGATTTTAACAAATGCGTGCTCAACACTGATGGTAGGAACAATGCTGATTTACAGTACGAGTAGGTACTCTACGGTACGCGACCGCGCTTTTTCGTTTGTGCGTTTTCATGAAATTTATCAGGGCTGTGAAAATAACATTAGGTTGATAGGTACTTATCAATAATTTACGTCTATTATTGTAAATTGATATATGTACTTGTGTATATAATAATTTAAATTTAAAAAATCAAACAGCAAAACTAACGCGATTTAACTCATACCTCAACCGCGCCGTCGCGTACTATATGTATTTTTACGTCCAAACGACGTATTGCTTGTCAATTCTCACTTGCCAATAGAGTTATTATATTTTATTTTTTTATTTCTTAATAGTGCTGCCAGAGACTTTGTTCACGTGAACTTTAGTGATTCCCGTGGGAACTCGTTAACACATCGGAATAAAGTGTACCCTAAATGTTAACCAAGGTCATAACATAAGTTATAATTATGCCCAGTTTCATTAAACTCTGTCCAGTAGCTTTTGGGTGATTCGCGTTCAAACAGACAGATAAAAATTATAAAACCGGTTGTTTTCTGTTGTATCGTTCGTAGACGCAGCAACGATTTTTGTATAAAAATATTTTATGTACAAAAACGTGTTTTTACAAACACGGTGTAAAAACATGTACTTACATCTTTGTTACAATTTTATTATACATATATACAGATAAAATAACATTTAATTTCTAAGCGCTCGGTAGCTATTATTGGTTTATAAGAATCGCTGCACATTCGTCAGTATACAAGAATATAAGCAATGTTTTTCAAAATGTGTTTGTGAAGTGAATTATAAAAACCCTATCATTCACCTTTCTCGATTCCATCATTTTGTAACGAGCTATCGAAGCACAACACTATATTAACCATCCTTTCTAAATGCTAATTCCTTGATCCCAAAGATAGACAGCGCAACGTGTCTTGGTTCGTCATTTTTGACAGACGTTGGCTTGTACCGCATGTATCAGCATGGACTAACATCCATGATCGATAGATTCAGCTTACCATTAACTGCTCGTCAGTCTAATTTTTTCTATTAAAGGTTATATATGCGCAATTTACAGGTTTTCAAGACCTCCGCGTGGACTGCCAACACGAAGCAATATTAGAGCTTCGCGACAGCAGCGGAGAAAGGATTTGGTGCGGCGGAGAACAGGTTAGAAAACTATTCTTTATATTGAGAAAACTTATTTTTTTATTACTTGATATAAATTCCACAAATTGGTAAACACACACACACACATAAAACAAACCAAAATTCTCAATTTACGATTTACATAGGAACACAACCATAGCGCGATGTAGAAACGATACAGCGCCATCTGTTCGCATTCACACTAACTAAACTATGTATTATAACATTAATACAGTGTATACAAACCGTAATTATCAGGTGGCAGGTTACTACAGACGGAGCGATTCGAGCGCGCGTCCCGCCATTGCTCGCGTCACTGACCGCTCGGACGGCACCTACTCCATAGTTTTCGCGCCGAGGAGCCCCGGCTCGTACTTACTGGCTGTCACATTGAACAATAAGCCTATAAAGGTAAAATAACACGTTGCTACTTTGAATAAACCTATAAATGTAAGATATTTATTTATTTTTTATAACGACAAGGTGTGTCCGCTCTGCTACATGCGCGATTCATGCCAACATCAGTCTAGAATGACAAACGTTGACACGACCGCGAATGCGCTGCCTACTTGAAGATTTAAGAGTAGATTTGCAACAAGGGTTAGCAAGGATGAGAAATGGGAAGTAAACGAAGTTTTCCACACCCATCTTAGTTTGGGATGGGGGCATGAAATAAGACGTTTTAATTGACTCAACTACATTGACGTTTAATTATTACGTTTATAGAAAAAAAGGCGACAGACGAGTATACAATCCACCTGATGGTAAGTGGATACTGTCGTCCATAAAATCGACTCTCCATTAAATCGAGAGTATAATGAGCGAACACCCTCTTCGGAAGTCGGGCTTTCTGGTCGGTCGCCAAAGCTGCTTATGTAGAAGAACTAACTTAATATCAACAATCTCGATAATGCCATTTTTCAAAGCATCATCAGGTGAAGCTAGAATACTATATGATTTAATAACAATATAGTTATATGTATGGAAATGTTATTAGCATGGGACTGACATGTATCGATATGGACAAAAGTCCCCGTTAAAAAATGATCATAAAAAATGAAATGTACATTCAGAATAATTTCTCGGTGCCATATAACTGTGCGAGTTTATCACGGCACTGCACATTCGCTTGCGGGTAGTTAGGTAAACTTGTTAGGTAGGTATTGATACTTGTTTGACCGGTGTAATTCTACATACTTTAAATACAGGTTACTCAAAATTAGAAGTTATTTTTGTATATAGTACCTACTTACTTTTTCAATTTATCTTTAATATTTTTACTACTCGTATGTATTTTTTTATTATTTTTGGAATTGTAGATTTAAGTATTGTCCTTCCATGGATATTATTTGTTCAAGGTATCATCCGTTTCTTAGGGTGGGTAAGTAAAATGTGTAATTATTTGGCCAGGGCAGTCCATTCCCTTGTGCGGCGCGGGTGGCTAAAGCCCACACGGGTCAGTTCCACTGCTGTGCATTCTGCTCCTCCGGGGGTAAGCGTGACGTCACGTGCGGATGTGGCGCCTCCATGGGCGGAGGGTACAAAGGTATTATTTTAATATAACCACGTTGCATCACATGCACTTGCATCAGCCTCGAATGTGCCACTGCAGGGCACAGACCTCCCCTAGTAGATCACTAGGGGTCTCGGATCATAATCCACCACGCCGGCCCAGTGCGGATACTCCAGTTTTTTTTATTATTTCTGGAGCGGGGTGTCCTCACGATGTTTTCCCTCAGCGTTGAGCTGGTGACAATTTTTAAAAATCCGTAGGTACTTAAGTCTCACTTACGTCGGAGCTCTAGGCTAGGCTACCTCTAGGCTATCACTGCTCGCACCATATATTTAACAATGCTTCCAACTCAGAAGATTTGCTGAGCATGCCCTATTTACCGTAACCAGGCTTATTTTCACCCACTGCTAGACATGAGCCTCTGACGTACATTGTTTTATGCACGAGGGATTAAAAGGCCAGTCTTATCAAGTTGGCGAGTCCACTCTATTAGAGGTGGTGTGGTTCCTCAGGGGTTGTGGTAGTCGCTTTGTTATCCCTTAGTCGCCTTTAGTTATAGGCAGCCGACACCACACGGCAAGTACTAAGTGCTCCTTAAAGTGCTAATTTATACTTCTCATCGCACCTCCCAATGTTTCTGTGTTTAACCCACAGGTTAGCAGGTAGATGTTTTAAGAAGCTTATAAACTATTGTGATTACATATATATTCTATTATATATGAGTGATCGATATAGTTACTAGCTTAAAGCTGCCACAGTTAGAAAATAAATATCAATTTGCACAACACCGCGAGATCACATGTAGTATGATCTACGCTAGTCGCATATTTAGCAGTAAGAATAATCTTAATTGCATTTAAACCATTAAAAACAAGTCGATGCGTTCATCTTCACGATAATGTGCAATAGTGTTTGTTGAATGAATAAATTATTAATTGAAGGGTGCGGTCACGGGCACGCGGGGCACCCGGGCGCGAGCCACTGGTCGTGTTGCGGCAGTACACAGCGCCGAGGGCTCTGCACCAAAACACACTCACAACTATATCAGTTTTCACTGTGATCTACATACCTCAAAAATTAAACACCGTAAAATGAACTGCATTTCCCACCCTATCTCCCCAATGTACGTACGTACGTGTTTCGGTAGTGACTGGAGTACGCCAGAGTCCCTTAGCATCCCATTCTATCTCCTCGTATATCATAGAATGAAGAGTATAATGTAATAAAAGCAACTCCTCATTCCAATGTCCCCTTATTCCTTGTTCTTATTCCAAACAATAAGGAGTTGCAAAGACAATTGGAAAGTGTAATGGGATGAAGGAAACGCCTCGTCTCGTTATTCCCTTTTTCCCAACCATTTCTCCAAACCCATTCCTTAAATGTCCAAAGGAAGACAGCGCAAACGGGGGCGTGCCAATGTTTGTCATTTGGGCTGATGTTGATATGCATCAGGTGAACCGTCTGATCGTGTCACTTTCTTTCTATAAAAAAGAAAATGAGGGAGTTCATCGGATTATATTTCCTACTCTCTCCCCATCGTATCCAATTCCCGTCCGTCATCATATTAAACTATTGTATTGTAGTGATAAGTGATTACATAAAATTCTAAATTACGCCTCGCATTGTATTAATTAAGATTATTATTTATTATCGATACAAATTTATTTTTAAGACTGGAAACACCTATTTAAGATTGTTTTTCTTTGCACGTTACGTATAATAAGCGAATAAAATTGTTATTCTATAAATATTTAATTGAAAATAAATATATCAATATAATCGTTTTTTTTTTCCTTCTATATTTTATCGCAATTTATTTACTTTCGTTTCATGATATTTTTATGGTATTGAGACTGAGTTTGAATTACTTACAAAATCATATACCTACCAGTACAGATGCATTACGAAAACATCGGCCATCGGCTAAACCGAAAACAGCCGAACGCGTCATGCCTGTCATTTTCTTTAATTTATTAACATTTTGCCATTTTTCTTTACACATACATTTTCATTTACATATTTCTTTCCATTTTTATAATAATTTGAAAGATTGAGCTCTAAATAAACATTTTATAAATATGTGAAAATTATGCTTTTATACAAGTGCGTAATTTTTGATCGATAAAAATGTTTGTATAAATTTGGAGTAAATGCACTCTGAAGCTTATTTTATTAAACAAATTATAATGAAATCCATTTTAAATAATAAAAGATTTTTAGGTATTTGTGCATTTAAGATTTTGAAATTTAGTGTTATAAAAATATACCTACATATTCATTTTATCTCCGACTAAATATATACGAATAAAATATTTTTGAAGGGGGTGAAACGTCATTTCATTTTATCACCGGAGTGGAACATTATTTTTGTTCTATAGACTATTTTAATTTTAATTTTCACATAATGTATTACATACAGTAATACAATATAAATGTATAATAAATAAAAAAAATACTTTTGTTTTATTTTCTACCTAACAGCAATTTCATTAATCGATATCGAAGCTTGTCGGATATTTCACTTACGTACCCCATCCCTAAACGAACATCTACAAATCTCACACTACACTAGAATATGACTATTTGTGGTATCACGGTGTCAGTTGACATTGCAATTGTAGGTAAGTCTATGATAATAACTCGCTTACGAACGCAAAAAAAGTTTGTACTCGAGTGGTCTGTCGGTAGGTTCCTTAGATTGGTGGTTAAATAAAACAGTTTTTTTGCAATTAAATTTTATTGCAACAAACAGTTACACGATAATACAACTATCTAATCACGACATCAAATTCACTCTATAAAAATCCATAGAAAGGGATATCTAATTTTGTTTAAACTATTTCATTGTTCACAAATTGATCCCACAATGGTACAAATTTTAATACCCGCTTTACTCATAAAGGATATATAAATTTAAGAAATGCAGAATTGCTTAAAATACCCTCTACCTTTTTTTAAATTTCAAGTAGATTATAGAAAGTCATAAAATTGTAATTTATAAGCAATGATTAAATTTGAGTAAATTGGTAGACATTTAAAAAGTAATCGGATATGTATATGTTTTTTTACAATTTCAATTGATTTTTTTAATTCCTATAGTTCAAAAACCGACCGTAGGTAGCAATTTGTAGAATATCAACTCATAGTAAGAAATATACTTGTATAGCTCTTTCATCTCACGAAGGTGGATTACACTTCCACTAAGTGTAAACCGCCTCCGTGAGATGAAAGAACTATAGCAGTATTTACTCAGCCAAGGATAAAAAGCTATTAAAACTGGATACATAAAAATGTGACGTCCCTGCTGATGATTGATATAGACAATAATGCCAAAAATTAATGAAGGTATGTATAGGTTGACTCTTGGTTACCAGGTGATTGATTTTACAAGGAGCAATGGCCGTGGTCACGAGGAGTACCGGCCGTGGTCACGAGGAGTTACGGCCGTGGTCACGAGGAGTACCGGCCGTGGTCACAAAGTAATTTTGCCCCGGCGGTCATTCGTGACCAACGGCGGTGTAACTCGCGTCGAAAGCCTTTAATTGTACGCGTTTAAGGCATGATTCATGGTATAGCTGAATATTAACTCACAAAACTTATATTTGTAGTTTGTGACCTGTAAATTTCTACGGTCGGTTCTTGTTACATTTTGTTTTGAATATTTGAATTATTGTGAATTCTGTGGAATTACATTGGAATTAACTTATCACAGGCGAATATCACATCTGTAAATAAATATTTGTTTGGGTCAGAAGAAACCCATTTTAGTGTAATTTAGATGATCCCTTAAAATAATAGCAAAAAGGCGAAATATTAAATACATTAAACATGTAAATAACTTAATGTGTAATTACTTACAAATAAATTGCTTTTGTAACTTAATACAACTAAATAGATTTGTACAGAATTATTTCTGTATATTTGTGACATCATAAAAATAACATATTTTATTCCTTTCGTCTTAAAATCTCATGTCAGAGCATGTTTTTGTTTAAACAGTTTCTTGAAACAACAATATTTTAAGTTGGTAAATCCTAACCTAAATCAACAATTGAAAGATTGGTTATTAAAGAAACGATTTTACACAATCAATTGTACATTTAATCATAATGTGGATTCATCATAACATTTTGATCTTTAATTTTTTTTGATATATGACATATTTGTAATCAAAATTAATATCATGCATAAGTTTGACGAAATAATTTTGTTTCATGTTTGACGAAAATTTTTTGCATGCCTTAAAAGGCAGAGCATATTGGGCAATGTATTTAATTTTTAACATATTGTTTCACCCGTGTTCTGGCAAATACATAATTCAAATTTGAACAAGTTCATCTTTTTTATACAAACAATATTTATTTTTTCATACAAATAGTAAGTCCATACCAACTATAAAGAAAGAAAATATATTTGTTTTTTTTTTTCATATATGGCAATGGTGCAATGAGCACATACTGCCAGTGTCAAGTTTTCTTCATAATAAACAATTTCAAAGTCCAAAACGTATCCTGTCAATGTCCAAGCCCCGTCGAAGTCAGTCAGGAGTCGGTCAGTAAAATGATAGTTGGTTTACTGAGGACTAAAGAGGACTCCTTGGAAGCACACGAAAAACGCAGTCCTATGCATTTATTTGATTATCACAAGCACTTTGAACTTTGAAAAACACTTTATAGTTTAATAGACTATCACTATTAAACCATAAAACGCCTAATACACAAATTTTACAATAATCAAACAAAAACTCAACTTCACTTCTCGAGTTCCCGCCAGAGTCAATATATTTATTCGTTGTCACAACACCATAATTATACATAGAGTCGACGCCACAAAAGAAGTCCCGTATGTGCGGCACTGTGATCGTCCGACATAATCTTGCCAGCTTATTGGCTTCAAATTTACCTTATCAAATTAAGTAAATTATAAACGGACATAATATTTATTTTGCAGAATGGCGGGACTCTTCATATTTAGTTCTCTTAAATTCCGCGGGACTTCTTTGGGGACGCGCACTATACAGATATATACATTAAAGATATATCTAAGTATATTGTGTGTTGCGAAAACAAAATGAAACTGTCCAGCAAACGTTGCAGATAATCCACAGTACTGATATTCTCCGGCACTATATATTTAATAAAACATCACATTTAACTAAAAGGGGGCATTTTTGAGTCAATTTGCTTATTTAAAAAGTGAATAATACATTATACCAAATACTGAAGACACCGAGTAAAAGTAAAAGTTCTTGACGGTTCTCATATATTTTGAAGGCAGCAAAACACGATACCATCCAGCGATTTGAGTTAATAGTTAATAAGTCTGTTAATAGACTTATTTGTTTAACAAATTTATTTGGCTAGGCTTGATACCAATCAAGAATGTAAATTAAACTAATTTGGGAAGAAAGAGATATAAAATTATTTAATTATGCGATAGTTTCGTTTACTTTGCTGTAATTTTTAAGCTAGAGCTGCAGACATTTATTTACTCATAGAGTATGTAGGGAATTTGATTATACATTTGTATGCTGTCAAAAAAAAAAAGATGACAATTGACAAAATACATAAAAAAAAAATATTTTGGGAATGTATATGCGTTTACGAAGACATTTTCAGAGATTTCGAAGACTGCATTGATGAAATACATTGATGAATTTAAAAAAGTCCTACTGTATGAATTTTCAAAATAACTTACTGATATAAATTTTCAAAATATAACTTAGATATATCTTTATTACACTCTGTTCACATTAAGAAAAACGTGACGTCACGTGAAAGTGGTAACACAGCGTTCATTGGTCAATCGAGGAACGCTCCCTCTCGTAATTGGCCAATAGGTGAAATTACGTGATTGACAGTGATGACATTACTTTTTTCTTAATTTGAACGAGTATAAATAAAATTGATCTTACTGTCATTTTTGACGTATCGACCTACCGGGATATGGTATTTAAAGTCCCAAAGCAGGTACAGGCGTGTAGGACGTAGGGTTGGGCGCGCAGGCTTGCCGCACGCTCATCTCCCACGCGTCCAACAATTGGCCCACGGAGCAACTTTTTGGTAACCTACAGATAAAATTGTCCTTGTACACCAGCATTTTTACTGATCTGAGCGAACATTTGGATTTGAATGTTTGAATTAAGGCTCGCGCATATTAAGGCAGGCCGCACCACAACACATAACACTGCAAAAATCCTCCTGAATTGTTTTTATGTATTTTGTATAAATCATGGCACACTTGAGGTGGGCCGCATCGTGGCGCAGAGCAGTGCACTGTTGGATCGCTTGCCAGCCATATTTATGGGACGATGTTATGTGGTGCGACGCGGCCCACCTCAATGTGCGTTGAATTGGCGCAGTTAACCGATGTAATTACAGAGTTATTCATTGTGCGACGACGTGAAGAATTGAATGTTAACAGCTGACTTTAAATACTGCGTCTCTAATGTGCGTTGTCGCAATTTTGAAGTGCGACGCGATGCGGTTGTAATATGCGTTGTCGCAGCATTGAAGTGCGACGTGACGCGGCTGTAATGTGCGCAGTGTTTCCAGCTGTAGTGTTTCCAGAGGGGTATAGCATCCCCGCTGCATGATTAGTGTAAATGTGTAAGTACTAATCTGGTGGTGCACGTGTTTATGGTTCGCTCAACCCTCGCTAGGAAGTAGTCTATTAGACTGTGGGTGGTTGCGTCGCGTCTTCAGCCTGGTGGGCGGCGCCGCATGCTATAGGCGCGGCAGGCGCATGTGCAAGGCGGGCACGCAAGGTAGACGCGCGTTGGTCAGCTGAGTTATCAGCCACTGTGTCCCTACCACCTAACTATTAAGGAATAACAAGAAGTTGTTTCTTTATAAAATGTATATTTGTTCAGTCTAATTGAATAACAGAAAACATAACCATGGCAACGTAACATTTTTATATTATTTTGTAAAGGATATAAAAAGACACGAAGCGTTGTGTACTGGAAGTGCTTTCCTAACACTAACAGCTGTATTTTCACAGCTGTGTGCACCGTCATGTACCCATCCATATTCTCCAGTCTGATATGTATACACCTGCAAGTACTGACCTGTTGGTGCACGCGGTCATGGTCATAGCACACGCCATAGCATGCTCGACTCGCGCTGGCAGTCATTTGCTTGCGGACGCGTGTCACTCGCCTTGGTATATATGGCAGTTCCTCATCGTTCAGATGGACACTGCGCATATATAGGATACGGCATCCCTGCCCCATGATAGCTGCAGTCTCTTTAGATACTCACGAGTACTGACCTGATATAGTCGTCAGTACTGACTCGCCTAAAGCAACCCTCGCTAAAAAGCAATTATTAACCCGGGAGCGGATGGAGCGACGCTCTGTCGATATTTAGTCGATATGTTTCTTCGAAATTTTACTAATAAATGGCACACAACAGGTAAACACAAATGTCATCTGTACTGACCTGGCGGTGCGCGCGTCCATGGCCCGCTCAACTCTCGCCAGGAAGCAGTCATTAGACTGTGGGCGGTTGTGTCGCGCCTTCAGCCTGGCGGGCGGCGCCGCCGGGTAGGAGCGCGGCACGCGCACGTGCACGGCGGGCACGCACGGCAGACGCGCATCCGCCAACTGCGCTATCAGGGAGATCGCACCCCCACCATCTACAGTGTCGCCGCCGCCTGATAGCTGCATTGTCTCCAGGGACACCTGCCACGTAACAATTATTATTTTTCATTTTTCTCTAGGTTTCATCAACCAGTCGCCGCACAGTGTCGCGAGCGCATACAAAATTTTAGGATAAATACACAATGTTGAAATATTTTGTTATAAAAACAATATATAAATAGAAGTATTGCAATATAAAAATATTGCAAAAAAACGGATAGTCTAAGTGCATTACTTAATTATTCAAAACTTCTTACGTTTTCACTAAAAGCTAAATATGACGTTACACATTAGCTCTGGAACGATTAACTTGGGCTGTGTTAACCTGATCTTACTTCTGATTGTCGAAATTAGAAGATCGGCATAAAATAATTAATTTTGTAATAGACTAGCTTTTGCTCGCGGTTTCGCCCGCATGCCCACTATTAGTTTTGTTACCTTACACTACAGGAACCTTACGAGGGGCGTTCAATGTATTCTCGGTATCGGGGTGATATACTAATGATGAGGGTAATTAAATTATCTCATTAGTTAAAGACACTCTTTGAGGGTATAAATATAAAATTTAATTTAATTGTCACCATTAGTATTCGTAATATCATTACGAAAGGGCAACTAGGATGACTGATACGACAATGTTGAAAAAAATCGAGCATCGCGCTGTGATAAAATTCCTTACAAAACAAGGAAAGGCTCAAAAATTTATTCACGAAGAAATGGTGGCTGTTTACCAAGATTCTGCTCCTTCATTATCTACTATTTCAGGGTAAGCGCCACAGTATACAATATAAATCAAAAATATTATAAGCACATTAATATTAATATATATTCAGAAGAATCATAGCTTCAAGAAACATATGTCTAGAGTTTAATGTTACGATATTATATCTATTTATCAGTTCAGTGTAAGACAAATGCATAGCACAAAGATATATACGTTGAACAGTTTCTATATATACATAGAGTACATACCCAATAGAGACGAAATGCTACTCATTTTGTTTGAAAATATTTCCGTCAAATCACCGCGGTGACAACTGCGCTCTGATTGGTCGACCCAAGGTCAAACATAAACTCTAGTGTTGGGCACGCAAATATCGATATCGAAAGAAATTGTTTAGTGGGACGGCATGGTAAATAACACTCTCTTGTTTTTTTATAGAGATACAATGTATACGTAAATACATATTTAAAATTAAATGAATAAAATAATTAAAATAGCATTATTCCAACTATTAAATACTACCCAACAAGAGTGAACAAAATTGATAGTTTACGGAATACAGAGCACATGGAAAATTTAGATGATAGGAAAACTTCCTAAATAGATGTATTTAATTAAATAACGTTGTGAAGATAAAACAACATTTTAATAGGTACTTATCATTTAATAAAACAATTTAAATCGGTATAATGGTAATTATTATACATTGCGTTACTGGTTTTTAAAATGAATTAATTTCGTGTAAATTCTTCTTACAGCTTGTTTCTCATTATATTGCCTCCTTTTGCTAAGGAATGTATCTATATATCTATATATTTTTTCATTACGCTTTTAGCCAAATCAATTAAATGGTCTGTCTCTTCTGCGTAGTATTGGTGGTACTGATATTCGGGAAAAAATAATTCTCCTACAAAGCTACTGACAGTCTTGTGGACTAAGAAGTCGCTTGTATATTTTCTTTTGTCTACGCTATTAATGAAAATTTTTTTTATAAATTGCTCAGAACGACGGCAGATTTTTTGCACACTAACCGAAGGATATATTAAGCCACCCTTATCTCTGTAATAAATTAGACTTCTCTTGTTTTCTGTCAAACATACCAACGCTTCTATACAAGTGCCACATTTAATGCGTTTAACTAGTTCGCTAGACACATATCCTGCTATGTATTCTATTACATTTTCTGAAAACTGCGAAAGCTCGACAGTTTCCATCAAAATATTAAGATCGTTTTGGTTTTCCTATTACTTTTTTATTCTAGGAAGTAAACGATGACCTCAAACGTTCAGGTGTCGATATTGTCAAATAACGTCACCTACTTATTTCTAAAATCATATCTACACTACTGCCTAATAGACCGTATTTTTCGATCAAGATCTGATATACTTAAAAAAATCGATAAACATAATATGTCCAGCACTACGACGTTAGATCGACAATGGACATTAAAAATAAGTGCAAAGTTATTTTTTTAAATAAAATGTAATATATATACCTACTTTACTCGTAAATATCGAAACATAATTTCATTTTCTTAGTCCAACACTAGTAACAAGTTCGTAGAAATAGAAAGAGATGATGCAACGAGGTTGTAACTAGGTAAAAGCAAGACGCATAGATACTTGTCAATTGTTTCATTTTGACGTGACCAGTTTAGCTTGAGCCGTGATAAAATGGATGTGAATTGAAAAATTCTATATTTATTGTTACTTACCGATGAAATGTGATGCCGTCTGTTTTAGAGTTCGATGTTTTACTATTTTTACCACACCAACGAATCGAACAGGAAGACATTTTAACAGCAAATCTCGTGTTTTATAATTATACAGAGACGTACACACAGGTCACTTTCTGGTGCTGTACTATTTTGGTGCATGTGAGAGTTGATATTTATTATAGGCAAATCACTGATCAGTTTCGGAATTGGATGGCCAGTATTACCGCTCTATAGGGTATAATACTCTATGTATATATATAATCAATACACTTCCTGTAATAGGCGTTCCAGTAAGTTGAGATAATATACCTTGAATCTGGAGTCCAATCTGGCTATTTCTCCCTGCAGTACATCTGGAATCTCCATGGCTGGCTCCTCTAACTTAGGCACCTTCAGAGGCGGCGGCAGATTCCTGAAACAAAAGGGCAGCCTTTCCAAATGTGAAGATCAAATGATGTGGGTAGTTGATATAACTGCTCGCAGCTCTCATCCTGCCTCTTCAGTCAACTCGTGACTGCGGCTGGTGTATCCCGCGCCGAAATGTCGTGTAGAAAGCCAAGGTAAATAAAAGCCTTTAATTTTATTGCGTTTTTACCAGATTTACAATATAAAAAGGGAATTTGATTTTAGTCGTAATTGGAATTCTATGACTTATTAGCGGTGCCAGCGACTTCGCTCGTGTGAACTTGGATTGGTGTGAACTCCGTTGGAACTCTATTTTCGATCTGGATAAAAAATACCCTAAATGTTAACCCGGCACATAAGCTATAACTATAACAAGTTTCATTAAAATCCATCGCGTCCATGCGCGTTCAGACAGACAGACACAAAATTTTATGGAAATTTTGTCTGTCTGTCTGACTGGATGGGTTTGTTTGGGTTTTATATTATTCATACTTTGTACAGCAATCACTTTTTTTGATAAATATTTCGTATACAGACGGCTGTGTTACGATTTTATTATATGTATAGATTACACGACTAGAAATGAAAATAAAACTGTATTAATTAAAGAGAATATTTCAAATTCGTTACAAAGGGAAATACCCATTTTTGGCTTCTTGGAAGACAGAAAGTTGTTTTTATTTTCAAATAAATTGTGAATAACACGTTTAAGATGAACTCACTTGACAACGTATAAATTACAGGTTTACAGAAGAATAATTTATAAAGAATGATGGGCACTTTTGTATGAAACCTGGCGTGACCACCAATACTATTAAATGCTACGAGGGTGAATCAAAAAGTTCTTAGAATCGGAATTAAAACAAAGAAATTCGATTAAAAACATTTTATTTCATTATGTAATCTAGTTTTAACTCGATACATTTAGTATTATAACGTTTTTCTAATTTCCTTATTGATTCCGACAAAAAGAAATCATTTTCTTGAGTCTCAAAAAACTCTTCTACGGCAATCATAACCGCGTCATCATCATCAAATTTTGTTCCACGGATATGCTTCTATAATTTTGGAAATAGTGTGAAAATCACTAGGACCTAAGTCCGGTGTGGTAGATGATTAAAAATTTCGAAGCCAACTTTGCAGATTGCCGTGAGTGCAACTTCGGATCGATGAGCTTGGAGCATTATCGTGGTGAAACAACACACCTAATGACAATTTTCCTCGACGTTTTAATCGTTAATCGCTTCACGCACTTTTGGGATCAATTCTGCATAATAGGCACCTGTTTCGATTTCGGCATGTAATCAAAAAAATGATTGCTTTAAAATCCCAGATCACAAAAGCCTTAACTTTGGCTGCGGTCGGAGCAACTAGATTTTTTTTTGATGGGTGGAGAAGATGGCGTTTCTAAGACATGCGTTGTTTCTTCATTTCAGGATCAAAATGGTGGACCCACGTTTCATCCATGGTTACAAAACGACGACAAAAGTTATCAGGATCATGCTGAAAAATTTCGGGACACCGTTTTTGTTTTCATCAGTTAACATTCGCGGAACCCATCTTACCGATACTTTTATGAATCCTAGTGTCCGTTAATATGGATTGAACACTGCTAAATGACATCTTTAGAGTCTACTAAATTTTTTATTGTGATTTTTCTGTCTTCTAAAACCAATTTCTCCACTTTTCTGACGCCTTCATCAGTGACGGAAGTGGAAGGCCGCCCAGAACGGGGATCATCTTCACAGCTCAATCTGCAACTTCAAATTCAGCAACCCAGTAAGGGACCGTGGAATAGGTTAAAGTATCAGCCCCTAATATGTGCTGGATGTACAAAAAAATAACCTTCATGGAGATGTTTTTCAGACATAGGTACTTTATAACTGCACGTAACTTGTTTTTTTTTTCCATAATTGGATATTTTTAGCAACTCGTGACAAAATAAGTAATTGCTAAAGAGTAAGTAATACGATGGAATCAAGTGACACTCGACATAGATATTGTGTAATAGTAAATCTTTAAAATAAAAATAAATTACCCTCAAAAAGGTTTTATTAACATGCGTTTCTAAGAACTTTTTGATTCACCCTCGTATGTCAACGTTTTGACTAACCTACCGTTACCATAAACAAATATTGTTTCCCAGATTAATGGGGTATCTATAAAAATAGTGCTAGGTAAATGAAAAACTTAATGGAAAAAATCGGGCCCTAATAAGTTCAGAGCCTATAACGGCTGGATCATGCCCACTCTCATGAAGGTTTGGCGTGCTCCGATAGTCGCAGACCAAATTAGCATCCAAGGATGGAAAAGTTCGTTCAATCATGTCACTCCATAGGATGCACCACCCAAATGTTCGGTCTAGGGGCCTGAACCTTGGCCGACTGTGCTTCCGCCGGTGGTTACATCGTCGCTCCCTATACGTTTTTGAGATACTCGTAAGGCAGATATCTGATTTTCCCGGTACTTTATATCAAAAGCTCATTCATGTTATTCAAAATGGTATTCATGTGGTTTTTATTGGATATACCGGCCAAAATGACCATCACTCTTTAATGTATACTCACTTGATCTCCGGACCATTCAGCGCATCTAGGGTAGAGCCGAAGGTTCGCTTAAGCGTGTGGTTGGCTAATGGCGACTGTAAACAGTTGTTTACTACCTCCAGCAAGGGATTGAAGATTTGTTCCTACGACGAAATAAAGCTTTATTATATCAAGTGTAAGGCGTACGTTTCAAGTGTATACTTCACGAGTATACTCTGTGCAAAAGTACAAAACCAATGTAGCTTCTCACAACCCTGTAGTTGGTATTGTCTCGTATGAATTTTGCGCATTTGCAAGCATTGTAGACATTTTCGACCAGGGACTAGAAGGACACAATAAATTTAAATAACACCATAGGCAATGATCCACCCTAGGATTCCCTGTATCGAAGGTCCAGAGACACATACAAAGACGAACACAATATGTGCAATACCCAGACCCAAACAAACATCCGTCTTTAAACAAGTAGATGTTTGTGTGGCCGGGAATTGAACTCGGGACCTGGGCTAGTTGGTCGTCATGTAGCTCCCTACAACTCTGTAGTAGGTATGTGTTTCTCGTAGTGATTTTACGCAGTAGACATTTTCGATCAAGGATTAGAAGAAAAATAAATTAACTAAAGTTTTAATAATTCTCTTTTATTTTACTTTGAGTGGTTTATTTTATTTTGAGGGGGAGTGCACGCTGCAATCCAACAGCCGCTGAGCGCGCTCGACTAGCCACGTTACCCCTCTCTCACAGAAGACTATCAGAAATACAGTAGCATTTCCCACTTTATCTTATTTCCCTAATGCACGTACGTGTTTCAGTAGTGAGTGAGATTTGTCAGAGCGCATTCCTATCCCATCCTATTCTATCCCTCCCCATTTTCCCAACATTTTCTCCAAATCCATTCCTAATCTCCAAAGGTAGGCAGGCATACGGAGTCGTGCCAACGTTTGTCATTTTGGAGTGATGTTGGCATATATCGCGGATTTCTATGCGCGACAGTATCCACTTACCATCAGGTGGACTGTATGCTCGACTGCCGCTTTCATCCATTAACAAAAAAACGTAACGAATTTTTACGTTCGTAGAAGAGTTATTACAGTGACTTTAACGTTCAGATTCGTTGCTCTAACTGAAAGTATAAGATTGTTCTTCAACGTTGAGTTTGCGGTTGGCACCTTCACAAATTACACACTACCTGTGTTTGTACTAAAAACCTCATAGATTGAAACACATGCTTTACTAGCGATGCCAGCGATTTGGAGTGATTGCCGTGGGAACACTATCATTAATCTGGATAAAAAAAAGTGCCCCGACTGTTAACTCGACGCATAAGCTATAGCTACGCCAAGTTTCCTTAAAATCCGTCCAGTAGATTTTCCGTGATGCGCATTCAGTCAGACAGACAGACAATAATTCGAAAAATGTTGATTTGATCTCTGTATCACATGCACTTTACACTGTAATGACTTTTTATAAAAAATATTCCATGTACAGACACGGATTTGTTACGATTTCATTATATATGTATATATAAAATTCCCTTACCTTCCCAGTAGCAGGCAAGCCGAGACCGACGCCCTCACTGCGCTTGAAGTCGAGCTTCTCGAGAACTACTTCGCACTTGATCAATGTTTCCAGTGCCATGCGCTTGTTGGGATTAGACAGGATATCCAGTAGGTTCTTCATTTTTGTCAGCTTTTCCACGTCTGGAACGAATTAGGTATTTAAAAACCTGATTTGATGAATGTATTTAAGTTTAAATTCACGGCGCAAATGAGTTAACTGTCAGTTGACAAATAAATATACTGAGGTAATTTGTATTTTAAGTCGGAGCCTGATCGGAGCGGAGCCGATTGTAATGGGAACAGCGCTGTACAGATATTTCCTTTATCGAACGGCTGAAGAATAAAATAATTAAATGAGCAGCAAAATAATACTGAATAGGCAGCAAATTTAAAGGTAGGTTAGGTTAAGAGCTCTGGTGACAATAAATAAATAAATTCTTTATTTGGCACACTGTAAACTGTAAATTACAAAAACAGAGTATTGGTAGTAAGTTTGGTAGTATAAGTAGTACCTACAGAGTTATTAAATATCCCCGTGCGCAAAAGGTCGCGAGCTCAGCGTATGCTGTGAGTAATCAACTGCACAGCGCTGATTTTCAGCTTTCTTATTATCTTATTATGGAATAAAGAAATAGGAATCGCGCGGAAGCTCGTTGATTTTGTGATGACATTTAAAAATGTATAATTTAAGTAATTTAAAATTATGCATTCCGGAAGCTTTCAGTGTGGCCCTCGTAATAAAACTTTTGAGATTTTTGTAAAGATAATCTTTCAAGGCTACAAATACATATCATCATAAAGATCATAAAGGATATGTTGGTCTGCTAATTGTATTAAAAATAATACTTACTCTCTCCCTCGGAGACCATTCGGTGTACCATTCGTCGCAACGGTTCGATGTATTTGGACAGCTGCTTCACTTTCTCCCTGTAAGCTGCTTCTTCACCACTTGGGGAAGCCACCCCTGCCCCCACGGGGGTGTTAAGGGATGAAGATGGGGACGCCACCATGCCCATGCTTACACCTCTGCGAAACAAATTAAATACGTGTGATTGTGTATAACTTAGTCTACTATAAAATTATCGATTTATTTAAACTTCATTGCACAAGTAATTGTACACATGGCGGGTTTAATGCCATATTGCATTTTCTACCAATCTACCACCAGATCAAACAAATAGGAAATTATAGTTCAATAAATAAATGATTGAATTAATGAATAAATAAATTATAAAGATATACTTTTGGCCAATAACATACAATAACACAGATTTAAGCACATTTTTTGACACACAGAAAATAAGCACAGATTAACGAGCACGTTGTCGGTAGTGACCGAATAAAAAGATAGGAAGAACGTGTGTGATGAGAAGTCGCAGGAGAGGCCTGTATGCACTATCCAGCAATGTAGAAACATGGCCACTCCGTATTGATATTACTGCCTTACCACCTTGATTTTAATCCGATAGAAAATATATGGTCACAACTTGAAGGTTACGTTGCTCAATAAGGTTTGTGAACAAGCCATAAACTGTGAAAACGAATACCGCAACAACAAAGACGCGTTTGATAATCACATTGATAGTTTTATAATAAATGCTAATGAAAGTTCTGAGGCTGTGACTGAGAACAATGAAAGTGGAAGTGAAATAGACATAGAGTAGGTATTGAAAATGTTATTTTATATAGAACTAGCTATTTGCGCGCGGCTTCGCTTTTTTTTTTTATGGACGAAGGTGGCAGACGAGCATACAGTCCACCTGATGGTAAGTGGATACTGTAGCCCATAAACATCCGTGATACATGCCAACATTAGTCCAAAATGACAAACGTTGGCACGCCCCGGATGCGCTGCCTACCTTTGGATATAGGAATGGATTTGGAGAAATGGGGAATGGGATAGGGGAAATGGGGAGGGATAGGATGGAAATGGGCTCTGGCACATCTCACTCACTACCGAAACACGTACGTACATTAGGGTAATAAGATAAAGTGGGAAATGCCGTACATTTCAAGGTAGTCTTCTGTGAGAGAGGGGTAACGTGGCCAGTCGAGTGCGCCCAGCGGCTGTTGGATTGCAGCGTGCACTCTCCCCCTCGCTTGCAAGTTTCAAGTTAATAGGACCGTATAATCATACAAATTTTGACAAAATCTTCTCTCCCTTTTCTCTTCCCAGTAAAATCTCTAAAAATAGTTCCCCAGTGGATACGTATGACATAAAATCTAACTACTGTGCAAATTTTATGTTTCTATCTTCAGCGGTTTCGGCTCGCCAATGATAATCAGTCAATCAGTCAGGACATCTCTTTTTATATGTATAGATATTGTCCTTGTATAAAATTAGTTAAAGTTATAAAATAATTTTGCAATAATTTAAAGAAGCTTTTCTTAAAATAAAAAATAAATATCTTTTTAACGAAGTTATGGTAGGTAATATATTCCAAAAATCCATCTATATATCTCTCACGAACACAAAGAGTGGAAACTCACGCTATAAATGATTTACTATTAAGTATTCTTATTAGATTTCATTGTAACACTTTGTTGATTAAAAGCACACTAGTAATTGCTCCATATAAATCAAGACAAATTCATGTTTAGTTTGAATTTAGAATATCGATTCAAATGATGTAGTATGAACTTTTAAAAACTTTACTCATTCACAATCAACGATAATAAGTGACACATGGGGTGTAACAAGTCTGAACTTTATTGCTGTTATCATAATGTATTTATTCAATAATTTACATACGGGATTTAAGATTTTTCATTCATTTAGTATGCGTTCGTGAATAAAGGAAGACTGATGTCTCCTCTCATTGTACGATGGCTTTTTCATATTCTATCCAGTGTAGATACGGCACGGTTGGTTCGGTTTGGTTGGTTGAGGTAATATTGTAGAAACCAAAAATTGGTAAATTAATAATAACTGAATATACATATGTAAATGGTAATAGATACTTGAAATATACATATCAAATGTTACATATTGATGAACATGAATATACTATGCAAGTAAAATAACTAAATATTTAAAATCCACTTCAACCAATATTACAATTCACTTCTATCGCTTGGCGACTAAAGGATAACAAAGCCGCTACCGCAAGCGCTGAAGAACTACAACACCTTTAAAAGAGTGGACTCGCCAATACGCTTGGCTAGCGCGGCGTTTTAAGGCCATACATCCCTCACGCACAAGACAATGACCATAAGGAAGCCCACGCCCACATAGTGGGTACTGAAAAAGCTTATTGCATTACATGCGTTACCTCTGAGAACGTGGAATGAAGTTTTCTGATGTAGAGGAGTTAATGATAATGAATATTTGAGTTACGAATCATGAGTTACTCGTACCTCTGCTGAGGAGCGTGGTGCGCTAGATGAGCGGGAGCTGACGGTGAAGGGCTACCAACCCCACCACAAGTTCCCAGACCACCCAATGACATGGGAGACGACATTGCACCACCCATTACTCCTGGAAATAAACAACAACTCTTCATACTTAAAGATAATTTCCTATTGTTACCTTTTATACGGGGATTGGGCTTCAAAAATTACTTTTCTTCATCACATCAATCTACTGTCGTTTCGTACTAGGAACATATAGAACAATAGATTCGCAATTTCTAAAAGTGTTTCTAATTCGTTTGTATAACATATATATCAATCTTTTGACAATTCAGTATTAAATCTAGTCCAGACTGCTTTAAATTTGAAATTGAATTGTCAAAATAGTAGAGTAATTCATAAAATAAAACAAACAAACCAGTTAGTGAATGCAGTAAATAAGTAATATAAACTTACTTGTTTCATCAATTCTAGTGTATTTCAATAATGTGTTCACTTAGGAGTTGGATACAGGCAGCCTATTTTTTTAGATAATTATGTCTTTTGAAGGGTGCACCGTGTATCTTGTGTCATGTTCTTAATGGAAAGATGGTTATGATAATGTATATATCATAAAGTGATAAAGTCACAATGATAAAGTGATAAAAATCACAGTGATAAAGTGTAAAAAAGGTGATGTATATATATGAACGATTGAATTATAAGCGCGCTAGGCAGTCCTATATGGCGCACTTTCTAGGTCAGCACTTTTCAGCAGCACACTGTGTATCTTTTGATTCTTTGTCAATGGAAAAGAACATAAAATCATTTCACGATATAGTTTCACGACGACTATGACCTCACCACCTGCTTCGTAAGGCTGCAATTTGCACTATAGTGGAGACGTGCAGATAGGAAAAGCAACATATAAATTTCATCCATATCCTTCTGAATTTATTTATTTAAACGGGTCTTAGCGCTAATGTTTATTTTACTCGAACGTTTCGGTTGGGTTGCAACAAGCATGGCCACGAGCTGACATTAAAATACATTAAAACATTAAAAGGTGTTAAGGTTAACACGCATTTAATAGATAAATATGTGTGAAAAACGCGAGTATCAAATTTTCTATTGAATTTTACAACTAATATGGCGAATATACGCAACATGAACGGACTTGACAAATGGCTTCCAGGGTAAAACTTGTAACATCAGCGAACACGAGATATAGACATACCAGCAGTGATGCTGCTCGCCTATTGTATCAGCCTTTAATGTCCCAATGCAGGGCACAGGCCTACCCTAGTAAATCACTAAGGGGTTTCGGTCCATAATCCACCGTGCGGGCTCAGTGCGCATTGGTGGTTGGCTCGCCTGTACTCGCCTATTACACAATAATAATAATTTGAAAAAATTATTTAGTCTCTAAGGCGGTAAGAAGTTGGTTATTAAAGAGAACTTACCCATGGAAGCGGGACTAGGCCCTCCCATATTAGGCGAGGGCGCGGACGGCGACGGACTTTGCCTCAGAAACTGATTGGGCGGCGGAGCCCTATTTGGCGGGTAACCTGCGCCTAACATGCTCCCCACCACCTCTGGTTTATTCTGCACACGGCCTTGCATGTGGAGCATGTTCATGTTTACCATTTGGCTGTTTGCCATACCGCCAACTGAAAAAAGAATAGTGGTTTAGAACATCCTTAAGGTATAGTAAAATAGGTTGACGATAAGCGTCGGTTAAAAGGTAGATTTAGCCCTAGATATTAAATATTTCCTACGTTTTAGAAGAAAACTGGAAAAAAAGTTGACGAATTTATTTTATTTTTATTTTACATGAAACAACAGCATAAATGCAATAATGACATTGTAAAGAATCTTCAGACACCTAGATTAAAAGTGATTTTGCACATAAATACTATTTGCATGTATATTATACTAAACTTTGTACTAGTGCCTTTTTAAATATGTGTATGTGTGAATTCAGTGAGTCTGAATGATTGAATAATAAACGAATATAATCAGATACAGGTCACCCAATTTTATCATGCAAGTACGGCCTGGCCTGACTGTTCTCTCAAAAGCCAAATCAGAATTACAAAAATAAGTTAAAGTATTGTCGACGTCATAAAGTGAGCCCAAAAGGCTCTCCGCGCAAACATACGAGCCTTGAGTGACTTTTTTTTGGCTATTGGAGTGTAGTCTAAATGAAAGCAAATTCTTTTCCAAGCGCCGTGGGCTTAACGTTTTATTTTAAGATTTTTAGAGTCAATGTAATAAACAGTTTCGATACACAATATTTTCTTAGGTTTTCGCGATTACTATACATAGCAATTAAACAACTTTGAACGGTTTAAATCGCGTATATTTGACATTATTTATATCCCGACGTTTCGAACACTTTGCAGTGGACGTGGAGTTTCGATACACGTCCGTTTCTTTACGCGCTAGGCGGCTAGCCGAGAAGGCAGTAAGGCAGTTCGTGCCGCTCGCGCTGCCCTCTCTGAAGTGCGCGCATTGAACGCGGGGCAGCGGCAATAGCATGAGTAATGTCAAAGCAAGCAACTTATTGACATACTTGCGCTACCTAAGTGGGCAGCTAACAGCCCTGGTCAGCCCTGCTGACTGTTGTGGGAGTGGGCTGCATGTAAACTAAGGGTTAATTTTAAAAGAATAATTAAATCAATATCAATTAAATAACAGTTATATCGAGATTTACTCACCCATTTGTCCCGGCATTTGTCCTTGCATAGCATTAGGTGCCATCTGTCCTCCCATCCCACCAACTTGATTGCACTGCATTTGCCCCACCATGGTACTTGCTCCACTCATCGGCACCTGCATATTGTTCTGCATGGACATATTTGGCATCATTTGCCCTTGCATTCCTGGCCCTGCCAACTGACTCTGCAGCTGACTTCCCATTGGATTCCCCATACCCCCCATTCCCATATTACTCCCCATTTGTTGATTAGGAACCATTCCCATAGCACCTCCAAGTTTATTTTGCAATTGCATGTTCAGTTGAGGGCGTTGGTTCAACGTTTGCAGCAAGTTTGTAGCAGTTTGAGTTTGTGGGCCTCCTTGTGATACAATAGGCCCCTGTTGACCCATTTGGCCCTGCATTCCCATTCCAGGGTTTGGGCCTAAGACACCCTGTTGCTGCATTTGGCCTTGAGGTCCCATGTTCATCATTTGGTTCCTTGTGCCTTGTGACGCGAGGTTCTGTAATGCGTTGATGGGGTCAGGAGCCAGGCCAGGTTGATTAGAAGCTTGTTGGGATTGACCAGGTTGAGCCTGGACTTGAGAAGGTTGTACTGGTTGGCTCTGATTTGGCCCCTGCATGTTTGGTGCACCTTGATTTTGTTTTGGTTGAGCTAAAAAATGTAAAATAATAGCAATGGTGAAAGTTCAAATAGAGCATTTGATATTTTTTATTTAGATAATCATAATGTGTACAGGGTTATTGGTAAATAGAACAGTTACTTTTAGGAGGTGGTAGTATGGAGTATAACGATTATTTATAGATATATTTTATTATTTATTTTCACTATTACATACCCTGGTCAAAAGTTGATAGTTTCCGAGATATTTATGATTTTATATTTTTTTAAATAATTGTACCTACCATCGATAAAACTCAATTATTTTGTTAATTAAAGATTAACAAATTGGTGGGTATTTTTGAAGCTTAATTTTGTATTGCAGTGAACTGATACGAAAGTAAAACTATCTAGAAAAATTAAGAGTAACAAATGGGGGACACTAAAATTAAAAAAAAATTACTATGAAAATTACCAAACATGTTAAATCAAGTCGGTTTATTTTTAAAAAATCTACTACAGTAAGTGTAAAAACACAATAAATAACTAACTTACCGACTAACGGACGAGATACAATAAAGATACATCAAAGAATTTCCGACAATTCTAGGAAACATAGCCCTTTCAAGTACTGCGCTCCTTGTTCCTTTATTTGTACTATTTGTGACATAAACAGATAAATTACACTCTTTGGGGATTGTTTACCACCCCTTGAAAGGAACTGTTCTATTTACCAGTAAACCTGTATAATGTGTATATTTTAAAAAAATGATTCATAAAATCAACATATCATTAAAAAAGTTAGATGTTAGAAAAGGGCTTAGAAGTAAAAAGTTTGAAATGAACAGCAGTCTTGATGACGTCACTGGTACAGAAGTATCAGTGTTCCACCTCCACCTCAAATATTCTCAAGCCATACCATACCCGGAATCTGTGCCTCTCCACTGCTGGATATAGGCCTCTCTCAAAGACCTCCACCACATGGTCTTCTGCTCTTCTTATTCAGCCACTACCAACACCTTTCTTCAAGTCATCAGTTCACCTGGCTGGAGGGCATCCCACTCTACGTTTCCCGGTACGTAGTTTCCATTCGAGGACTCGTCTCCTCCAATGGTTGTCAGTCCTGAGGCATAAATGGCTTACATCTATGTAATTCAATAATTATTTCTAATACTTCTTTGTTTTCTTAGCTAGTTGTCAAATAGATAATAAAATATACCTATTTCA
This sequence comes from Sesia apiformis, assembly GCA_914767545.1. Lineage (NCBI taxonomy): Eukaryota > Metazoa > Arthropoda > Insecta > Lepidoptera > Sesiidae > Sesia > Sesia apiformis. The sequence goes on along the minus strand of OU611949.1, from coordinate 21,236,050 downwards.
ACTAACTATGCTTAATCCTTATATTTGAGAGTATTTTATTCTTTGTGTTACTTACACATTTCTCGAACATGTAGTATGAGTTTGGCAACCATGTTCATGTATTCTTCCCGAGTCTTAGCCTTCATGAACACATGGTTCTCCATCTCGCTGCTGTTACGAGCCACTTGCATTCCAGACCTTTGTATTACCTCCTCTCTGAAAATGAATTTATAATTTCCATTTATATGTCTATAATTAAAAATAAACATTTGTATCTATTTTCTGAGCAAATCAATGTCTGTTTCATAACAATGTTGAAAGGTAAAATGCTTAAGAATCCAATTATGTACCTGATCCTTGTAGGACCCCCATTATTCATACATTCAATTGTCCAAACAAGGCTCAAACAAGGGGACAATTTACAAAGTAAAAGTTAAACTTTCATTGTTACAAGATAATTTATCTACAAGAAGTAATAATGAGAGACTACAAATTCTTATGCACTAAAGGATTACTCAATATTAGATGGTGATGAGAGCGAACATAATATATCAAAATATACTTAATATTCGAAGAAGAAATATGTTTCTCTTGTATTTGTAAAGTTTGAAAAAGCAAAGAACATTTGCAAAGAATGTTCGAAACAAATTTAGGTATATGGAAACATTCCAAATTGCTATGCGTGGAATGCTTTTTTTCACTACCTTAAATGACAGCTGAAGAGCACCGATTCCAATGACTGAATAAAACTTGAGTTTCTATTTCTTAGTCACTTTTAGGACCAAAAATTTGTTTTGATCAACAGTTTAAATTATTATAAATATTGATAAAAAAATATTGTTAGTATTTCTGTTCACGCAGAAGATCCATACTTTTGTTTGGTTTATTATGACTTATTATATTTTTTCATTTCATGAATTTTTAAGTTTGACTGCCCATAACATAATAGAAATCAACCGGGGTGCCGTATTTTTTAAATGTGTTAATTAGCTTTTACAATATTCAGGTATTACTATAAGCACTACTTTATTTACTTATTGTGTAAATAGGATAACAAAAATCACGCCTCTGGGCGTGACGGGCACCGACGACGAGATTTTCATCTTGGGTGCCCATCACGCCTTTGGACGTGGTGCTTATTATTTATTATTTAGGTTTACATACACAATTAACAATATAACACATGATAGGAAATTTGTTTCATATATTTGGCATACATTTTAACGTAAATCAATAAAAATTAATAAAAATAATTGAATATTAGAGGTCTGCATGATACACATCAAAGCACTCTACGCACAGTCCTGGGTTATCATTGCAAGCCACGCAGTGCCACGTCATATCAGTACGTTTCTTGCGTTTATAGCACTGGCGGCAATGCTTCCCTTTTATTTTTCCATTGGGAGCCTTGTCTGTGATCCTCGTAATCTGATGTGGTATTGGACCTGCCATACGAGGTGCCCGCGGGGCTGGTGGGAAATCGTGAGATTTCTCGGGCAACAATTTATTTATCACTGATAAACGGTAGTCGTACAATTTCATTTTCGGTTGTCCTGAATACTTGTTGTACATTTTGTACGAATCTAGGAAAAGTAATTGAAAAGTGTGGATAGCTATCTTGAGATACCATCGTATAGATTTTCTTTCAAAGGGATAAAAAGAATGGAGCTGGTCTTGCCGATCCACACCGGAGATAAAATCGTTGTACCTAGCAATAGCTTCAGACTGACCACGTTTACCATATTTTGTACGGGAACCATTTTGTCAGGATATTGCGTAGTTATGTACATTAAGTCTAGTTTGTCCTTCCATTTCCCAACGTGAACGCCTTCATGAAAACGTGATACATTTTCTCTTCGTTTCAATTTTTTTTGGGTCACGTCCCTTAGGGTTGCTCCTTAGGTTTGGCTGTAGAGGTCCAGTACAATATGTATTTTTATCTAAAAGATTCTTAGCTAAGGTAACACTATTGTAATAGTTATCCATATATACTTCGTGGCCCTTCGCTTATTTTTTATATATTGCCGAAATAACAGACGTCCTCGCCATACTACCATGCTCTCGTCCCGTGATAGTTGCTTCGCTGGGTAATAGCAATCGTTCATCTTCTTATTGAAATAATCGATTACATACCTAATGTTGTACAGTGGATCTTCGCTGCTAGTTTGTGTAGTAAAATGTAGACATTTCATTATTATGAGAAACCTGTTCCTTCCCATTTGCTGGGCGAAAATTGGTATAGAAAACAATCGGTCCATGTCCATAGTAGTGCCCGTGTGAAATAATAGGCCCAGAAATATTTTCAGCTCGGGCACTATTAATTCTTTCCAACGCGTAATTCTAGATTCCTCTGTTATTTTTTCTGATAGAAATAGACTTTCCTCTTGTGCATTAGTTTGGTTATAAATATTTTGTAAAAAGTCTTTCTCGAAAAAGAAATTAAAGTAATCCACTGGATTGGCGTTTTGAGGTCCGTGAAATACATTTCTTTCAATAAATTCTGTTCTTCATCTCACCGGTGGCTGTCCATGACGAGGTTGAACCAGATGTCGATGGCTGTTCTGACGACTGCGAATTCTGAGCTACTAATAATGACGATCGTTCTTGAGGACGCAGCAATATGTCGACGAGAGGAATTGGTACGGAAGACAGTGTTGGAACGTCGTCATCATCTTCTGAATCGTCGGTGTTAACATCCTCAAACAATAACTCTTGTATTTCATCACCATTTAAGTTAGACTACGCTATATTTCTTGGTCTTTTAGGCCTCGAAGGGCCTGCGCTATTGTCCATAATTGATGGTCGTTATTTGTTATATTACACAAAAACACGAAACCACGATATCGTACGTAATTCTAGGAGCGTAGCGCACGAGGTCCACACGTAAATAAGGTTCTAAGACGGATGGCCGCTGAGCACTGACTCATAGGAAATCCCAGTCACCGATCGTTAATGTCGTACCTAACTAATTTAACATCCTAACATTGACGTGTTTGGTTGAATTTAAATAAAATAATTTAATACAATAATAAATATGATACTACAATTTAATAATTTAGATTTAATTAATTGTTACAGTTATTCTAAAGTGTATCTTAACAATAAGACACTAATGATCAATTACGCGTGAGCCAAAAGTGACTACCTGCCGGTCGGCTTATCAGTTTGCGATCTATTCATTCGACGACCCATTGCAAAAACAACATGAATTCACATGTCAGCGGTAAGTGCACAAGCGGTAGTGGATCGCAGCCCGATTTACCTAAAATAAATGACAATGTAAAGTTTATACATAACTGTCAGGTTAATAAATATTAGTGTAGGTACGTACAAAATAAGAGGTTTGACAGTTAAGTAGAATAAGAATTAGAAATAAATTACACTGCATCGAAAAAAAATGTATGTTTAATTTAAATTTGACTTGGACATGATTTATTTTATTTCTGATATTGATATGATTATTTGTGAATGTGATTTTATTATATTTGTGATTTTATTATAACCCACCTGTGTAATATAATAATATGACTTAATATAAGTTTTTTTTTCAAGTATGTATCTAATAATAGTTTGTAATTGCAAAAAATGTAGTTTATTAAATACGTAAAATATTGTTGAATGTTTATAATATTATAGTGCGTTTGTATCAATTTTTGTATGAGTGATTGTTTCTCTTTTTATACTGAGTGCACTAGGTTCCACAATATAATTAAGATTTTTTTTATATCTCCCCCTGTTCTTGTTGTAATTATTTTATTTATTACTATGTATTTATTTTTAATGAATGTTATTATAATTTATAACTTAGCCTCAGGTGCTGTGTAATTCTAATTTTTTTTTCATTTCGGGGAGATATCAGGGGAAATTTCGGTCTGTTTTGGATCAAAAATCAATAATTAACATAAATTCTTGCAGTTTCCAAAGCATAACTCCTAAATTTTTGATCATCTATCATAATACCCGATGATAAGGCTTGCAGAATTACATACAGTCGTTTTATCAGCACTACATCTACTCCTGTAATTTCAGCAGAGCAGCTTGCGTTATAAAAAAATCTTCCGGCAGTATTACCATCATTGGTATTACCAGTTCCCTGGTCGTCGTTTGTCTATGAGTAATCCTAGCTCTTCATGAAAACGCTTTTGTGCTAGGTTTTTTTTTCTCGTTTTAATCTTTTCTTTTCTTCGCTCGTAGCTGACCATGTTCGGAAAGAAAGGTTGTATGAAATATATAATATCATACAACCATACAACGAATCCACGCATGTAATGCTGACAGTCCGTAATGATAAGCATTTTCATTTTCTGGCCTAGTAGTCACTTTGGGCAAATCATTCATTTGCCTTGGAATAGCTCGACATATTGTGCACGTGGAACTTGAAGGTGTATCCGTTAAAAGTTGATCAACTTTACCATCTATCATTGTTAGAAAAAGTTCACGCTTTACTTGGACTCCCTCACCTTTCTCATTGATTACCGAAGAGCTCAAAGAATTTATTTGGCTCTGTATTTCATCCACAACAGTTTTAGTTTTCTCTGGAATCTCTTTACAACATTCGATTGAGAAAGGCAGGCAGAAACGGACAGATGATGGAACTGGATTTTGCTAAATAACAGTGCCTGTTACCTCATCAACTAACCTAATAGGTATAAAAGATGTTATAAACAAATTTGCGTCTGAAATGAGTTCTGACTCCTCTGGGAGTTTTTGATGATACTGACTTTGACCAGATGACCCAGCACATCCCTATTTACTGAATAATAGTAAATATTTCAATTTAGCCCTGTACACGCCATCTATGGCTAAAATTCTAGCTGCAGTATGATCCAATAAATATTGAATATTCAACACTCGCATATGTATTAGTGATTTCTATTGTTGAAGATGGTGGGTAGCAGGTTTCTTTCATTTCTTGTATTTTATAATACGGTGGCAATGTAAAGGCAATGTAAAACAAGGTGGCAATGTAAAACAATTTCGTTCATTCATTAAATTCCTCAAGTACAAATATGTATTGTGCTTTGTTAAATCCAAGTCGATGAAAACACTCAAAGCTTCTTGTATTTAAATATGTTAATTTATATTTATAATCATATATATTTACTATTTAAACTACTAACATTAGGTACTAACTCTTAATGTTGTATTCTCTTTTGTTTTAAATCATTCCTGCTACTCTGATACAAAATTATCTATACACTGAAATTAGCTTCCCCACCATGTTCTGTGAACCATGTTGTTGTGGTGGAATTATTGTGGCTGTCACAATAGAAGCCAGGTATGTGAAAGTTGAAGCTCAGTGACTTGAATATGCTTTGTAACTAACCTTTTAACAATGAATACATCTAAAATGTCTTACATGATTATCTCTGCAAAGGGTAAAAAAACATGTGCCTCTAACAGTTAACAATAAAATCAAATCAAATCAGGAACAATATCTCGGTGTTCTGCTCCATTCTAAACTAAATTGGGCAGCAGATACTAAACATGTTAGGAATAAATTAATTTCTTTAGCTGGTGCCCTACACGAAATATCGGGTTGTCCCTCGTTAATTACATTATATGGTTTATAATGCCCTTGTTAAGCTTCACCTGGAATATGTAGTAGAAGTCTGGGGATATGCAACAGACAACAACCTTAAAAACATTCAAATGCCACAGAAAAAACTCATAACAATCTTATTAAATTTAGACTACCTAACTCCAACTCCAAAACAAAATGCTTCAATATTAAACAGCTACATACATGCAACACATGCATTCTCATATGAAAAATATTAAACAAGAACATTCATTCCAACATTACTCTTAATCAACGAACACACAAAATTCAATGAGGAATAGACATAAGGTAGAACAAAACAATGTACACCTAGAATTAATTATGGTAAAAAAAACTTAACTTATGGGAGAGTACAGTTATACAACAGCATGGCAGAAATATTCACTTAATATTTTAAAAAACCATTTAGGAGACTACATTTATAAGTATACAATATAACTACTCACATTTTGCTAATAGGCTAATATATATCATCACATCACAGTGTCGTTGTTTTGTATGGTGGAGTATTTTAAACTTAAGTTAATCATAAGTTTTGTTTTTAAGTGGACTATTTATGTTCTTTGAGAAATAAATTTCTTTAAACCAAATTTAGATAAGAATACCTTTATTATTAGAAAAATAAAAACACTCTTTATTGCCAATACTGATTCATTAAACATTTACATCTAATTTACTGGCAATGGGACTGTGCATCAGCGTAAGCTGGCCACACACTGAACCAACACTGGTTTTCAGCCTCTGTTGAAAACCAGTGTTGGTGTTGGAAACCCCTTAATGTAAATGAGGTAACATTTACATATTTGTCCAAACAAATACATAGTAGGTACATACAATTCTGTACCTGAGCCTGCTAGACCCCACCAGGTGTAATGAGTGTTTTTTTCACCAGGCTGACAGAAGGTTATAGCAGAAAATATTAGAGTATAAGTAGTTTAAAAGTACAGAAAAACCAATACCGTGCACGACTGGAGTATGTTAATAAGTCAAAATCAACTAATTTAGTTTATGAGTTTTTTTGTGTTTTTGCTTGAATATCGAGATATTAGTATAATGCTGAAATTAATTTAGGAAGGCATCGAGTATTGAAAGATTTAATTTTGTAATTGTAAATCTTTGATATATTTAACAATTCTTATCTAAAATGTTACATATCTCGAGTTATCAACTTATTGTTGCCGTGCACGCGAATTATGAGACTTACATCTTTGTCACAACGGATTGTCGGAAGCTTTGGGTTCTCCAGTTGTCGTCGGATGCCATTGTGTTAAATTGCTTCAAATTATCCATGATGTGTAACTTTGATTGGGAAGATATAAAATTGCAGCAACAATTACATCTGTATCTAAAAATATCCAGCAAAATTCGAGTTCACAAAAGGGAAAAAACTGACAAACAAAATTTCCTGACTGACATGAAGTACCTTACTTCATATTTCTTATGGTAGACAATAGAGATATCAAATCTGTCAAATATATACTTCATCAAACCATAGACAAATGTGTGAGTGGCAATAGCGCAATTAGTGCCACAGAAATTTAAAGCCTGTATAAAAACCGCGCTAAATTAACAACAGAAATATTCGTACACAGTTCTCTCATAGACAGTCTTTGCAATAAAAAGAGATGTCTACGGTATCAATTTCGAAAATGAGATTGTAATGGGCTTCTTCATGACCATATACAAGACTTTTTTTAATGAACAAATGTCATTAAAATATTTGGCAAATACGGTGGACAGAGAAACAAGACATAGTGTTTAGGTTCCCTCGCTATCTAACAAAAAAGAATATTGCATTGCATTAATGACGTAAAAAAGAAACAGTATTGCTATTGTAAGAAACTCTAGGTGGCGGTTTTCTTCAAGCCGGCCTGTTAAGTCACCAATAAGAATTGATTTGCTTACACCTCCATAGAGGGCGTTGTGCACTCTGTCTAGTTCACGGTGTTAAGATGCGCCGCCAAAACATGACCTGCCGTGAATGTTTAAAATTAAATGTCTAAAGCAAGGTGTTTTCTTTGGAACTTCCATAAATACCTTGCAGACTACTCGGGGCTTTTTGGGAAATCTGTACACGGCCCAACATTGTGCCCAACAAAGTTTCACTTTCGCGTTTTAACTCGTGGGAAAATTTCAAGGAAATCCACCTTATTAAAAAATAGTTTTTACAGTAAAATCGTTTGTGAAAAATGGTGTGTTGCATTTTATCTGTAGTGAAAGGAAAATAAACAGTTTTCTTGAAGTGCTATTCGCACTTCAAGGAAGTGACTGATGGAGTTTCATTGAGATCACAAAGTGAAAGAACGATTTCTGTCAACGAGATGTATCTTGCGTTGTCTTAGACGTTTTAGATTGCGTTATAAAACACTTAAATATCTAATGTATATAGCAACTATATTGTAGTTAGTTTCTATTTGAATTATGACGTTTCTGATGTTTTGCAACACGGAAAAAATATATAAAACTATTCAATCTATTCAACTATTTACCAGACTTAGTTTACCTCGGTTAAGATGGCTTTGATAAAATGTTATGATAACTTCTTATACTTTACAGGTTTCACTTTAAATCGTTAAAAAAATATCTAAAAGTTCCATTGGGACTGGTCAATGCGCCAGCGGTATTTAAATGTTAAACTCGTGGTTAACAACGATTTAGTGGCATTTATGGATGACGTACTTTTATCTAGTAACCATATAGATACGGGGTTACAATCGTTAGAAAAATATTGCTTCACGACAATAACCTAAAACGAAATGTATCACTCATGATCAACCCAAAGATTAACTGATAGAAAATGCCTTAAGCTCGCCTTTTGTACTGTGCAAGTTTTTTAAATATAAAATAAAATAATTATAAATAAATGTTCATTTCTCAAGTCAGTTATGGTTCTTAGGGCACGAAATAATCCCCTAAGGAACTAATAAGGCCGGGTAGTCGTAAAATAGAAGCCAATTATCCTGCCCCCACTTTTATTTATATAGAAAAAGCAGTAAATGAGCATACAGTCCACCTGATGGTAAGTGGATACTGTCGTCCATAGTGATCCGCGATACATGCCAACATCAATCCAGCATGGAGGTGCAGATTTGCTCAAGACTGAGGTCAATACGATGTGCAGCTTGTTTTGCACGAAGGCAAGGATCGCGTTCACAATGATGGTGTCGGCTAGCTTCTTGGATTGAGCCATGTAGGCATAACAAATGCGTACTGAGTCACTAAATAGGCAACGGAGGGACCGCTGTTGGTTAGCGTCCGTCCGCGCCGATGTCACTGGTGCAACGGTTGATATTACGGTATGAGACACACAAAGAATAATGCCAGAACACAATGGTCATTTAATAAGTGTATTTGACAATAAATAAATGTGAGAGATTGACGAGCATCTGCTCGTGCACATTTTCGGCTAATAAAATAACCTTGTACTGACGCTCAGAGGTTAATTTAATCTGTCATTATGTTTCTTTTTCTGCGATAAAACTTCATAAAAAATTATGTACCATTAATAATGAGAAAAGACTTGGGACTTAAGTGACACTATACAATATAAATTACTTTATTTACCGAAAATCTTTATATATTAGGTAAACAAGAGTTGCTATTGGGCCCCGCACTAGGATGACCTGTATCACGGGCGCCCAGGTTGCGAATTACATAAATAATTACAAATATTGATCGTAGGTGATCGGCCTACGATCCTGTTTTCACACACTATTAGTTCACATTTGAGGATTTACACAAAACGGTCTTCCACATTGTCACCGGTTTCTCTCTAACATATCGTCGTAAGCGATATTCCAGCTCCGCTGATACCTCGGATTGTGGTTTCCAGGAAAGCAGCACTTGATTGACACAGTTTTCATTATGCCTGCTCATGTGAATTAAACTGGTTATAATAGCCTCCTGCATTTTAGGGGACTCTGAAATGAGGAAAATAAAATATAAGGCACAAAATATAAAGACATCAGCATATAAAATAAATAAAGATAATTGTTTTAGGGAGATTTCGAAGATCAAGATTTTGATTTTCAGGAAATTTTATTACATCTTTACTAAGAGTGATCAGCTGAATTCAAAACAGCAACCAGTTTTGATCTTGATAACTACAGAGACACCGGAAAGCACATTTCTTAACAGATAGAAATGAAATTTGGCATAAAAATAGCTTGAAATCTCAGTTGATCCAAGATGAGCCAAATAATCAGTACTTCTAAAATTTCGACGGTGTAAACATTAAAATAAAAAAAAAAAAACATCGTCAAAATAATAAACTATCAATGATTTATTGATGGATAAGGCTCTAAGCTTTATTGAAATATTTTTTTTCTCAAACATGGAACATTGTGACATATCCCTTCAGACTGAGATTTTCTTTACTATATACAATTACAAATACTATTAGAATATACAATCAATGTGTGGCAAATTGGGTAAGAACAATATAAATGTACTTACGTTCCTGATGTAACATGTTTGCAAGACTATTCAATATACAATCAATGTGTACATTCATCTCCTTAGTTGGGAATGGTTTTATTAAGGGTCCAATCATAGACACGCAGAACTGACGTACATTGTCGCCTACTTTCGTATTATCTATTATTGGTTGCAATATATTTGTGATGATATGGTTGTGGCACCACTGCCATCCGTGCCGTTTGCCCAGTAGAATCAATATTCTACTCAACATCTTCTTCTGTAGTTCATTATCTAAACAAAGATATAACCGAATTAGACATATATGTATTTATTATATAAAGTAGCACATGATGAGATAGTCTGCCTGTTTAGTCAAAAATGGAACATTCACATTTGTGAATGTTCCATTTGTGCTTCTCAAAGGAAGACAGCACATTTGTGCTGTCTTCCTTTGAGAATTTTGTATTTGGAAAAAGGTGGGAAATACAGTGAGTATAAAGATCTACTTACTACTACAACTCATTAAATTGAAAAGGATAGGATTGAATTGAAAACAATGGGAAAGAAAATGGGTACTGGCAACTCTTACTCTCTCCCAAAATGCGCTGGCACGTCTTGTATGAGATCAATACAAACATTTAAAAGGAGAATTTAATAGCGTACTGTTGAAACTCTTTTCTTATACAGTTCACATAGACATTCTCTATTGTATATTAAATATTAGCTAAATTAAACGATAAAAAAATGCTTAAATTCTATAGGTAATCAATTCTATAAATATTTATATATTTAGTATACCTACTAAATAATTGGGATCAGTATAATTTCAGTTGACGAGTTGTAAAAGGCCACTGAAGGATAAAAAGCCGTTACCACAAGTCCTAAGGAACTACACCACCTCTAAAAGAGTGGACTCGCCAACCCGCTTAGCCAGCGTGGTGTTTTAAGGCCATACATTCCTCACGCACAAGACAATGTGCGAGACGAGACCCATATCCAGCATTGAACGATAAAAGGGCTGGTGATAGATACTATCAGTAATTTGGAACACATTTTGCTAAAACACACTTTAAAACCTCTCTAGTAACCTCCATTAAAACCAATGAAAGGCACTCACATAGAGAACACACTAGGACTTTGAATCTGTTCTAAAATTACTAGAGAAAATATAGAGCCTGGAAAATATCAATTGTTATTAAACATCTCTGAATAAAATTAAGTGAAATGAGGGGCGTTTAAAAAAGTCATTTTATATTCTGGCGTTTTTTTATTTGATGGTCTTCAAAATGACTCCCAGTGCAAAGCCTTATAAGTTATTACACACGCGATATTAATGTTTGCATCAAGATTGTTAAACTAATTTACCTCTTAATTCCATGATTGATTTTTTAAGATTTTCTAAAGTTCTCATTTCGTTCCACTCTGCCGTCTTGTAGAAATATTTCCTGTTCAGTGTAAACCTGATGTCTTGCACTTTTTTGTATCGATCATCACATTTATAAAAATGTAACAGGTAAACCAGACCCGTAACCAAAGTAATTTTCGCTAAAAAGAAACATAAATTTATATAAGTGAAGCTGAAATAATATCTTCGTAAAAAATAAGTAAGTTATAAAAAATATTACAATAATTATCTTAGCCACTTGGTTAAAACAGCTTATTCAAATGACTCGGCTTAATTTATGCAATCAGATGCTATTTTATGGAAGTCTATCAAGTCTATCGTGCAATTTAATGTAATATTAATTTTATTTAAAACATTTACATAATTTCTATACGGTAATTGTAACTTATAGGGTAGTTTACAAAAAACATCAAATTTACAAGTAGGTATTCATAAGGACCATGTGTGCTGACATCTGTACTAGAATAATCTGTTTGACAGCTGTCAGCGCCTTCCCTTAGATCTATTCTTAGTACTATAAGGTACAGTTATTTAAGAAAACAGTTTATTCAGGTGGTAATTATGGTGTATAATATGTACGTTGCGTGACTGTGTGACTGGCCGACATTATATACGGCGAACCCGAAAGTTGTGGAATGAACTGCCAGCCGAGGTGTTTCCATTATGCTACGACATGGGGCTCTTCAAGAGAGCTGTGAACAGGATTCTACAAGGTCGGCAGCACACGCGCAAGCATGTGTTGCAGATGTCCATGGGCGGGGGTGACCACTTACCATCATGTGGGCCGCCCGCTCGTCTGAAATCTATTCTATAAAAAAAATGTTAACAGGACTAAATACTAACTATCTGACATGGTACATTAATAGAGACGTTACAATATAAAACATGTGTGTATAGTTCCCAAAAATAATCTTGTCTTTTCTATAAGCACAGACCGTCATAATACTAATGTACGCCTCAGTTGTGTCACTATGTTTAATTGTCACACACAATCAGTTTGACAGTTTTGACTGAATAGTTTAAACTGTCAGTAAAAACTAACCTTCCTAGTATGAAAAGTGACAGTTTGAATACTACACATGGCCAGTTTTAACTCATTGTGTGTGGCGGCCATATAACTGAAGCTCTTTGGACTTCAAAAGCACTATATATCGTCATTAACATCTGAACATTCCTTATAGACGTCTATCAATGGCCGAATTAATACAATTCAATCTTAATACGATAGAAAAGACCAATATTTAAAGTATTTGCAATAAATAGATAATACTACACTGTTCGATAAGTATACTAAGACGAAATCATGTACTTAAAATTACAGAATTTTCGCCATTTGCAGACATATTATCTATTATATTATAGGGATATTAAACGTATATTTAGTTTAAATGTGTTAGTTTTCACAACAACCATGATCAAACTGGCTGAAGAAGAGAAGGATAGTCCGCGCCAAGAGTTGTAACCACTTTTTACAACTACCCCCACATTTTTGACTAAAATACTTTTATATATTTTAAATTATTTGACATGTTGGTTTTGCATTATTTCGGTGAGACGTTGTATAAATTCATTTACTTACCTAAACCCTGGTGTGCTAATGGCAGTACATGCATGTTCACATCGAGGCACTGTTTAATCACTGTCACAGATTTATACTGAATACAGTACATGGCGTCCATCATGAAAGAACGTAGGCGACGGAGCTGTCCACGGTATGTGCACAGGATCGCATAAAAGTGAGACATACTTTCAACAGCATCAAAATCTGGAGTACGGTTCAATTGGAACAACAAATATTCAACACTCAACATTATAGATTCAATGAGATCCACAGAAGGCCAATACATTCTCAATTCCAGCAGCACATATAAGAGAATTTGTTCTCCCTTTGTCATGGCTGGTGCAGGCGGAGTGTGTATTTTGTTAAAAAGCTCTACTTTCCTTTGAGGTTCCATCAAATACTTTACAGCCCCCATAGTTAAGTCCTCGTGACTCCATTTGCGCATATCTACTATCAGTCTGTCCATCTCAGGTTTTATATTCTCATGGTGTGGTACTGTAGTGAGTTCGATTATGTCGGAGATACGCTTATTAAATATTGCACAAACCTTATTTGCATTTGAACCTGTAACAAGCAAAGGTTATTTAACAAATTACTAAAAGTTTAAAGGTTTTGATTAATCCATATGCAACTTCTTTTGAACAGTTCGCAATCACTCATATGACTAGATAATAGATGTGTATCAAGATCTTGGCGCACAGAGTGGATACCATTAGGTATACTGCCTCCATATTAACATTATAGTCTTAGATCCCGACTTAGGTCGGGGACCGCTCATCCTTTTTCCTGATTAAATGTATATTTTATACAATAAAATGTATAAATAAACAAAACCTGGAGTGATTGACACCTCATATCCTGGCAGGGCTATTTGTAATAAAAAAATATTTAATTAATTATTTTTTCATAATTACGGTTAGTCGTTTTCTTAATAAATTTAGGACTAATCGAGAGTAAAAGACATGTATAAAATGCCAACGTGCGATTGACAACCTATTTCTTCGCAATGATACCTGTCTATCGGGTGTATACAGGTAAACTTGTATTAGTTATTCCCCCCCATCGTTTTTCCTAGTCAATGAAACATGACAATGTAGGTAATTTCATTGCGAATCCAATGGTACCTGATTGACATTGCAAGACGTGGCAAGGCTAGTTGTATTCACGATTTAAAGTTTTATAAATCGAGTACGAGAGTGGGGCGCGACAGAGAACACTACTCGTACTATATTATATGCGTTAGAGAAGAACGCTAGAGAGAGAGAAGGTTTTCCTTTTCCCCAAATGCTGCCCAGCCAAGATCTATCAACCTCCTTGCTTACTGATCGTGTTTAAACTTAACTGTGTTCAATTGAAAGTTAGTTCGATAAAAAATTGTGTAAAGGTAGAAAATCTATTTGTATATTTGTTCTAAATTAAAACACTAACCTGACACTTTTCTTTCCTTTTGTTTACGAGTAGCCTTTTGTTTCCTTGTAACTTTTCCATGTCTCTCGATCATCGTGCGTAATATTCCGCCTTTCGTCTGTCTAACACTTTCTGAATTACTGTCACCACACTGCACCGGCGTTACGTTATCGGTAAACATGTCAATATCACTGTAACTAATAATACTGTTGTGTTTATCGACCCCGACATCTGTTAGGATACCTTCAGGACATATAATTTTTTCCATGTTATTACTTTCAATTGCAATATTGCTAGGTAACTCAAGACCATTTTTGTTTTTATCACCACTCATAGTTAAATCCTTTTGGTTATCATTGTTGTTGTTCACCCTGCTTGTTCTTGTACTCTTATCAACACTTGGTGTATCAGTAAATATATCGAGATCACTGTAGGCAATAACGTTTTTGCAGCGTTTATCATTAGTGTCCAAGACTGACCTGTTTTGTTGAACCTGCAACCGTTTCTTTTTATATACTTTACGAATAGGTGTCTTATTTTTAAGTAATTCGTAACATTTTTTATATTGAACATTCTCATCAGCACTGTCTGAATGGGTAGTGGAACTACGTAATAATCTCTTATATGGTTTTTGTATATTTAAAGTTGGTTGCAGACTCTCTTTATTATCATGCTTTATAGTTATATTTTCATCATTACTCATTGATTTACTAGTAGAACTACGCAACACTCGTTTAGCGAGTTTACAATTACTTTGTGTATCCACATTTGCAAGGGGCTCCCCGTCGTTTGACTGGTTAATAGAACTATGTAATAAGCTTCTAGTCGGTGGACTGGTTGTAAATGATTCCTGAAGTTTTTTATTAGGGTCATTACTCATACATAAGTTATTAACACTGTCTGGTTCAGTAGTACAATTATGCAGTGTCTTTTTACATGCTATCTCTGCTTTTGTTTCATTAGAATCCCGCGTTAGCCTTTTAAGCTGCTCATTTGTCTCATTATTATTCGAAGTTATTCTATTGTTTGCAGGAATGGTAACTCTAAGATCTTTAATATTTAATTCTTTTTGGTTGGAAATTTCAGCCATTATTTTAATAGCTTTTTCTTTTGAT
Organism: Sesia apiformis; assembly: GCA_914767545.1. Lineage (NCBI taxonomy): Eukaryota > Metazoa > Arthropoda > Insecta > Lepidoptera > Sesiidae > Sesia > Sesia apiformis. The sequence continues at coordinate 21,220,601 of OU611949.1, read as the reverse complement.
GTCATTAGGTCAATCTGTTTGTTGTTCACTTTACTATTTATTGGTTTTAATCCTGGTCTAAGTTTTTTAATTGGTGGCGTTACTGACCTTATTTTGCTCTTAGGTATACATTTGTTCTTAAATCTTTGTAATTTGCTTAATTTTCTGACATTTACACCAAGAACAGAATCATTACTACTTTTGTGAGGCGATTCTATCGTGTTGCTATTAGTTGCTTCTTCGATATCATGATTTTCCTGAGACGATTTTTCATCTAGTAATGTTTTTTGAATTTGTAATGTTCCAAATACTTCGGATTTATTTTTTACTGACTCATTATCTCCCTCTGCCAATACTTGTCGTGTCTCCAGCAATGTTGTTTCTTCAAATTGCAAATTTATTAATGATGATCTGTTTTCTATTCCCAAAGAAGTGAGATTTTCAGGGGTCGTTGGCATTGGCGTTATCAATTCGCGCGTAAAGCTCATTGTTTTTAAAATGTGTTGAATTTCATAATCTACACTATCATCATTAGACAAATTGTTACTATCAAACACTTGTTCAATACTTATGTTGTGTGAATCAGGTTTATCAATAAGACTAATCATTAGCCGACTAGTATCTGTTATTACATTCTTTTCTTCAGTAAAGCTTGTTGACTTATCGCCATGAGTATATAAAGCTAACTCTTTAATGGGGTTACTTGCCGTGTCTTGTTTATGTGTCTGCATTAGCTCCAAGAAATCTTCAAATGTTGTATTTGTGTTCACATCTGTAGAACACATTTGTTTTATTGCTATTATAGGGCTTGTGGCCGGATCTACAAGTCTTTTTTCTCCATTTTTATATAAATCAGAACTTAACGGACTATCACTGATGTAGTTATCTGGACTGTGAGTGCTTATGCTATCTGAAAATGCAAGAGATGAGCCGCAGCCAGTATCCTCACTAACCAGTTCATTACTGTTATCTAAATCTCGCTTGATATCAATGCCGCAGAATTTATCTGAAAAAAATATATAAGTTCACCTTTGCAGTGCAACATGATTTTAATACATCAACTTATTAGTTGTAGTAATGTTAAATAAAACATACCATTCTTGTTCCTTTTTACATCAACTAACTTTAGGTCTTCTTTGAATGTTTGAATCGACTTCTGAGATTGTTGGCTCTAAAATACAAACAAATAAAAATAATTAGATTACTTAAATTTGCAAAACCATAAGCAGAAACAACACACAATAATAACTTAATATAGTTTTGTCGGTCTTATTTAGCTTGTTAGTACTTAAGTTAAGAATATGTAAAAGTATTTTTTATTCACCTCTTCACGCTGATTCAGTACTAACACCTCAGGGGATGACGCTGAATCTATAGAAGTTTCAAACATTTCTATTTCATCATCACTATTTTCTTCCATTGAATAGTCCATCTCCTTAAAATCCTTCGATTTCAGTGAATATTTCCGTTGCAGTGATTTGAACTTCTTAGTGCTTTCTAAAAGTAATGTTTTTAGAATATCTTAGCAAAGCCACTTGTTATCAATTGGTTAATGATTATGTAATTAAATGATTTACAAAGTTTTTATGACTTATAGTAATTAATAAAAAAAAACAATTCTTACTTTTTGATTGAGAACATTGTTTAATGAAATAAGCTATGTCACGTTTCATAGCCGATATTTGCAAATCTGTGTCCTTCATACACTTATCCTTATACTTTATATATTTATTATTATTATTTATACACATATCTTTCTCGCTCAAAATTTTCTTATAGTTCTCCACACTATCCTCATATTCTTTGACAAGCATCTGCAACACAAAAAATGAATTATCAATTATTTTATGACATTTTTATGAACTACTAGCTGTTGCCCGCGACTTCGTTCGCATGGTCTTCAATTTAATGCGATTATATAGAAACATTCGCGTGCGGGTAGTGCGGATGAATGGTATAGGAACGCGGGACAAACAAAGAAACATTCATTTTTTATATACATATATAGATTTAACATTAGGCAAGATAAAACCTTTGGACGATTTATTATAGTTTTAGAATCGCTTAAGGTTGCATGAAACGATTCCTAAACTATATGTCCTATATAAATAATTATTCTAATTATAAACAAACATGACAATCTGTTATTTGTATAAAAATCAAACAAATTATTGTTTTCTATTTGAGTCCAACATTTTAGTTAAATTTGAGTGCTAACATAATAAGTACTCACCTGTAACTGGTTTATGTGTGACTGGTAAGCTTCTTTATGGTTTGTTTCCAATGTTGCCCTGTTTTTGTATTCCTCATATTTTTGTTGTACCAACTCATGAGCCTGGAATAAAGTTAAAAATAATAGTACTTACCAAATTATAGTATAAGAGCAGAGAGAAAGTTATTAAACAAAGTCAATATTCTTGCCTACTTTGAATGGCGTTACCATAGAGCAAATCACAATAATAAGCTACATTACAATATGATACGCATATTTAATGCTCACCATGCATTCATTTTATTTAAAAGTTAATTTTTAAAACAAATTATATTACATAAAATAATCAACAATGCAATGCACACAGCCCTGTCAGTATCCACTGTTGGACATGGCCTCCCCATCAACATTGTCTTATGCATGAGGGATGTACGAGTATAGCCTTAAAACACCGTGCTGGCTAAGCTAGTCCACTTTTATAGAGGTGGTGTAGTTCCTCAGCGGTTGTGGTAGCAGCTTTATCCCTTAGTCGCCGCGGCACGACACCCACGAGAAGAGATGGGGTAGTGCTATTCTTTAGCCGGCAGACAACAGGGCACAGTAAAACAAAAAATACTTTGAATAATGAATAGAAATTTTAAACATACGTAATTGTTACATTTACATAACTTTTCTAGACTTTCGCTTTTTTTACACATTTCATATTGTAAATCGGGTCTGAACGCATAAAATTAAATGTTTTTGTTTACCTTCTATTACTACTCGACATTTCGGGACGGGCTACAGCAGCCGTGGTCACAAGTTGACTGAAGAGGCGGGAGGTCCAGGATGGGAGTTGCGAGCAGTTTTATCAACTACTCATATTTGATCTTCACATTCGGAAAGGGTGCGACACACTACACTAACAATGACCGCGGACGTATTCGACGGTAAATCGCATAGGCAAAATCCACGACGACGACAGTTGATATCCTTCCAGAAAGAATTTTTTTATTTATTAATTTTAATCACCACATAATCTTGCGATAATAGTGATGTTCAGCGGAAAGAATTCTTGGAGTGCAGAGTTCTATCTAGTAATTAATTCCCAATGTCGAGAATGTGTTCAGCCATTGCTGATTTACTCGTCTGGTGGTTTTTTACAGCTGTGATGTTTTCCTCGACCCTTTCCACAATATATGCTTAGTTTGGCCTATATAGGAATTACCACAGCCAGTGGCATAACTATAGGGTGGCATAGCGGGCAAAATGCCATGGGGCCCCGGCCAGAGGCGGATCCCGACCCGAGAGGGCCGCGAGCACGGGAGGATCCCGACATTTATTTTTATAAAATTTGATATAAAATCGTTTTGTTTTCAATTAATTTAAGTTACCTACTAAAGTACATACACATGTAACAAGGTTTGAATGCATTTGTAAGAAAATGAAATGGCCCAGTTTCAGAACGTGTCCGAAACGTAGTCATAAAATGCTCGCCACTTGTAGACGCTGTGCTGTAGCAACACTAAGTTACGGAAGAAATGTTTTGTATAACTTATACAGTATAAGTGTGTTTTTATAAAATGCACACAATATAAGTGTTTTGTATGTACTTTACGTACATTACTACTTTACGTACTTTACTACTTTACGTACTTTACTACTTTACGTACTTTACTACTTTATGTAGTGATTTATTGAAAAGAAACCACAACTTTGGATGAGCTTCTTTACATTGAGGGAGGGGCCCCATTCTATGAATTTGCTATGGGCCTCAACGGTATAGTTACGCCACTGACCACAGCTGCAGTCTATCTTATAGACACCTGGCGTCTGGTGGACAGACACAAAGTTCTGAATGTGAAGATCAATGTGGGTAGCTTATAAAATTGCTTACAGCTCCCACCCTGAACTATCCGCCTCTTCAGTCAACTTGTGACCACGGCTGATGTAACCCATAATTCAAGTCCATAATTCCACATTGATCCATAATAATTCTGACTAATTATAAGAAAGAGGCTGCATCATGCATCATCAAGCTTTTTATTTCATAAATGTTTACTTACTGTTTCCAATTCAGAATATCTCTTCATTAAACTGCTGTACTCAATGCAAAGTTTTTTGTTTTCATTATTGCTAGTGGCTAAAAGGCCGCACATTTCAGAAAGTTTCCTTGAAACAAAACTGAAATAAACGAAATGTAAGTATGAACTGAAATAGACAATCATTACAATAAATTATATAAATAGATACACAGTTGGGTGGATGCTGTCCAGCTAGATGGACAGATGCTTTGAAGTTCACCAATGGTGGTTAAATGAGAAGAGTCAGGATTGCAATCCAACAGACACTGGGCGCACTCGACTGGCCTCGTTACCCCTCTCTCACAGAATACTACCTTAAAATGGGCTGCATTTCCCACTTTATCATATTCCCATGTTTCGGTAGTGAGTGAGATATGCCAGAGACCATTCCCATCCTATTCCATCCCATTCTTTCATCAACAAAGGTAGGCAGCACATCTGGGGTGTGCCAAAATTTGTCATTTTGGACTAATATTGGCATATATCACAGATGTGTATGGGTGACGGTATCCCCTTACCACCAGGTGGACTGTATTGCTCATTTGCCACCTTCTTTCTATAAAAAAGGGGACTGTATGGTAGTGAGCCTCGGGAGAGGCCTGTCATCAACGATGGAAAAGGCTGATAGTACAATATGAATTTGAAATTCCATATTTAAACATAAAATAATAAGAACTTACTCTAATTCCATAATTAAATTCTTAATAGTAATATTAGTCTCTTTTGTGGTGTCCGGTAATGGTATCTGCAACACAAGTAGAGTTGATTACTAGAAATAATGGTTATTGGTTTAAATTATGGGAATAATAATTGGTAAAATTCCTATAATTATTTATTTAATGATTTTGTGTAGAGAAGTACATTAAAATTTTAATAAAAGTTACAACCACAGCAAAATCTCCCTAGAAGATATAACAATAAGAGCAAATGAACAGACAGATGGACATTGTCCTTTATTTATGTAGCTAGTTTTTACTCATGGTTTTGTTGCAATGCAAATGTTCGTGCGGAAACTAAAGATACCCCCTTTCGCCATTTGATGAGCTCGTGTCAGTTTGGGTCCATTGGCTGGCTTATGTGGTTTTATATGACTAATATCCCTTCTAACAGTCCGAGCACTAACAGCCACTCCATGGACGTCTCGATCTATACTGAGGTTAAGTAAAGATTTTGTATGCTGGTTGTGACGAATAAAGAAATCTTGTCTTTCTGTCGTCACTCGCAATCGTGATCCTCTTGGACGGCAAATGCCAGGAGCTACTAATATCAATAAGCAACAAATAATGTGGTAATTATTGTAAAATTACCGCCTTTTTAAAAGCCTATAAATGAATAGACTTGTAACAAAAATAACTAGTCACAAGCATCGAAATCACAATAATGAAATCATAAATGACTGCAGTCCAATGATAAATCTAGTGGCTAAAACATTTTTTTATAAGACTAGGCATATCTACCTACCTATCTAACCTCTAACGTACCTGTTCATATTTTTCTGTTTGTTCGAGAAAGAAATCCAAGTCACATTCAAGAAGATCTTGGGGATCACAGAGATCCATTTTATTCCTGTTATCTCTAGAAACAACAAAATTTTAGAAAAATAAAACAATGCCGGCGATAAAGCATTGACGGGTTAAAAAAGGAAAACCGCTGAAAAGCAATGTTGCCGCTGCCCACATGATTAGTTGCCGTATAGAAAATGAAAAATTATCGTAGGTATCTAAATAAAAATTGCCGAACACACGTTTATTATTTCTGTATAAAATTAAGCTCAATATTGTGAATTTCTGCAAAACATTTTTAATTACACCTGTGTATTTCGTCCTTTTCACAATTTCACTTACATTATCTTATTATCAGTTATAATAATCTAATATCTAACAGTCTAACACTATAGTTTACTTTGTTTGACAGTTCTCCATGTCATGTCTATCCGTGACTCGAATAAAAAATCCGACTATGAATGAACATTTCTGAACATGAACAAATAAAAACCAACATTTCTGTTTTATTTAAAACATTTTTTTGTGAACTATAGAACTATTTTTTTTGTGTGCTTTCACGAAGTGCTCTTCGTGAAAGTCCTCAGTAAATAGATAAGTAATATGGGTTAAAGTATGAAATTGCCGTTTTATAGTAATAGATACTTTGAATTGACATAAAACCTTCATGGTGTGAGATTTTCGAGTGAAACTTTTTTCGCGTGATACCTATGAGGTTATTGTTTTAAAAAATGTGCAACATTCGATTTTCGACTTTCAATTGTTTTTTTTATTCAGCTTAGACGGGAAAGCTGGATACTTCGAAAATCCGAGTAATCTTTGAATGCGAGTTCCGGCGCGGAACTAACGCGGCAGAAACGGCTCGCAATATCAATGCTGCGTTTGGAGAGGAGACTGCTAATGAACGAACCGTGCGTTTTAGGTTTAAACGCTTTCGTAATGGAAACTTCGACTTGAAGAACGAACCACGTGGAAGACCGCCACGAAGACACAGGTGAATAACGCTGAATTGAAGGAGATGGCGGAAGCCGATCCGAGTCAAACTACCCAAGAATTAGCGGCATGGTTTAACGTTACCTTACCTACAATATTGACTCATTTGCATCAAATCAATAAGATAAAAAAATATGAAAAATGGGTGCCTCATGATTTGACTGATCTGCAGAAAGAAACGCGTGTTGAAACTTGAGTTGCTTTGTTGAATCGGTACAGAAATGAAGGAATATTGGATCGAATTGTGACATGTGACGAAAAGTGGATTCTTTACGATAACTGAAAGCGAAAAATGCAATGGCTGACCCCAGGTCAAACGCCGCAACAGTGCCCTAAGGCAAAGCTTACCAATAAAAAGGTAATGGTAACTGTTTGGTGGTCTATTCATGGTGTTATTCACTATAGCTTTCTCAGGTCTAGTCAAGCAATAACAGCAGATGTTTACTGTGCCGAACTTCGAACAATGATGGCGAAACTAGCAGTGAAACAGCCCCGACTCGTGAATCGATCTTCACCATTATTGCTCCATGATAACGCAAGACCTCACACTGCACGAGAAACCGTTGTAACTCTACAGGAGCTGCAGTTAGAAACCATACGTCATCCTCCGTACTCGCCAGACCTTGCTCCAGCGGACTACCATTTTTTTCGTGATTTGGACAATTTTCTACGTGGTAAAAAATTTTCTTCCCAAGAGGCAGTACAAAATGCTTTCACACAGTTTGTCGAATCTACATCCCCAGAGTTCTATTGCAAAGGCATAAATGAACTTCCGATTAGATGGCAACAATGTATACATAATGAGGGTAAATATTTTGATTAAATAAATATGTTACATTTTAGAAAAAAACTAGTTTTCATTTTTCAGTACAAATCGACAATTTCATACTTTAACCCTTAATATTTGCTGTGTGGGTGGACCAATGGCTATGCCAATGTCTAAATAAATTACATGTATAAAAAAGTCGCATTGACAATATGACAATTGACATTCGCAGATAGCGCAGTTTACGTTTTTTATTTTTATTTCCCTTTGCTCTTTGCATGATTTTATTTTCAATTCAAGAACATTTTCGTGATTCCATGATAGGTAATGGCTTCTTCAACAGTGTTACGCGTTAAGCGACGACGTGAGGAGAATCCTTTAGATGCCCTGATCGTAGTGTGCAAACGCTCACGTGCGAATACCGATGATGAGATATCGCCCTCTTTTTTTATGTTTCGGGGCACGGTTGATAGCCAGGTAATAAATATGCTTACACTAATAAGATAAAGTAATAACCATACCGTCAGCCAATGTCTTCACCGCTGGTTAGACCTCTCCCAAGAACTCTCCACACAAGGTCTTTTACGTTTTTACGCTTGGCGTTCCACACTACTTTCCCCGGTACGTGGTCTCCATTCGAGGACTCTTCTTAACGTAAAGCCCCCTTTTAGTAGTACTACTTGTTAAGTTCTAGTTGTAATTCTCGACATCTATGATGCTTTCTCTCCCTAGGGTCTAGAACTCCAGCTGACAGTACTGCTTCTGCCAACGGTTATACACCAGGCTTATACCTCTCTCCCTCATTTTTGCTTATCAAGGGGGGGAGATGAGAAGGTTTAAGACCATTTTTTTAATGATAATAATTTTATAATAAGACAATCCCTGACCTGCAATGACTTATTCCATATGTCCACAACTGTTACTGAAAATGTTTTTTTTTCTAATTTTGTAATAGAAGCCAGTGTTGGCCAGTGTTTTATCTAATCATAATTCACAAAATTACTGCTTTTACAGGAAGAATCTGTTATCAAGAATATTGTTACTAAATCAGATGGCAACAAAAGGCTGAAAACAAAACATGAAGTCTCCATTTTAGAGAAAATACGCAAAGAATGTAAAGAGCACTCAGCCAAGAACCGTTACAAGGTTATTAATTGTGTTAGAGGTTTAAAACAGGACGATGAAAATGAGCACCTTGATCTAATCGACTTGCAAGCAAAACCTGATGAATATACTAGTCCTAGAAGCTCTAATGGAAATGGGGGAGAGGATCCTGTTTACGAATATGATTTATATATGGCTTCTGATAAAGATTTTGACCTCTCCATGATGAATAATGTTGTCAGGTTTGTGTATTTAACTCATTAACCAATCAAGCAATGATCTTTGGCCTTTTATTGTTAGTCTATTTCTTGCTGGGATTCAGATTCCAAAATTATTGGTTTAAATCTTCATTAGGTTATCTTTTGGCTATGTCAATTAGGGAGATTTCAAACAAAATCTTCCTATTACAGTGATTTTGGATTTTGGAAAAATTTTACTACATCTTGACTAAGGGTCCGAAACACTAATCAGTTCCAGTGTTTTGGTTTAATTGACCTTAGTGAACATGTAGTGAAATCTCCACAATAGGTACAATTCTTCTCTTCAAGAAGGCTGTGGATAGGTTTCTTAGCAATTTATTATCGCCAGGTTTTTTAAGAATTGAAAACTAATATTCAGACTGACCTTTTAATGACAAGGATTTAATGCTATCAAATATTAACCCTTTGCACTCCGTTGTCGCCGTATTTGCGACATTAAAAAGCTAACAGTAAATCCGCTGTCGCCGTAGCGGCGACATGGTTGTTTTGCTGCCTCGGCGCCCTTAACAGTTAGGTAAGCAAAATAGTCTGTGCTTATCTTATAGTGTTTATGATACGTTTATTATGCTTACATTGTAATAGGAGTAAAAAGTGCTCTATTTAAGTTTATTTCGTTACATTCATAACGTTATAACCCTTCGTGTAGTGAAGATGGAAGGCGAAAATTTTGACGATAGTTGTGAAATAAGTGATGTGGAAGATGAACTCGATTTTGCGTTGCGTTTTGAGGTAAAATTAGTTTTATAACCTACAATCCAAATAAGCCTACAAAATGGGGCATACGCATATACGTTTTGGCTGACTCAGAAACTGGGTATATTCTCCCATATTATGGTAGTATTACCTCCGATAATCTTATAAAACCTCAATTGCCTGTCAGTACTAGAATTCCATTGCACCTGTATAACAATTTATTGTCGAACGTACCAGATGCACAAGGTTACCATATGTATACAGATAGGTATTACACTAGCATTGTCCTGGCGGAAGAATTATTACAAATGAAATGCCATCTAACAGGTACAATAAAAATCAATCGCAAGGGCATACCTGATCCAATAAAGAAACCCAAATTCGGTGAAAATAAATCGATCGCTTACAAAAAGGGAAGAACGATGATATTGTCTTGGAAAGATAAAAGGGTGGTTACGCTGATAAGCACCAGTGATAGCGCTGAATTGATTACAAAAACCAGATTTGTAAGAGGAGGTGAACAACAAAATGTGGAAAAGCCAAAAATTGTTGTTAACTACACGGCTTCAATGGGTGGTGTTGATCGCGTTGATCAATACGCATCATCATATTGTTTTCTAAGAAAATCTCTCAAGTGGTGGAGGAAGATGTTCTTTTGGGGAATGGAGATGTCTGCAATAAATGCATACATTTTATATAAGTGTGTAAAAAAAAGCAAGAACGAAAAACCACTGTCCCATTTGAAGTTCGTCAAGAGATTAGTCGATCAACTTGTAGGTGAATTCCGCGAAGATCGATCAAGACCTTCCACTTCAGCAACTGAAACAAGACTGGACAAAAAACTGCACATATTGCGAAAAGGCAAGAAAAGAGATTGTATTGTTTGTTCTAATAGACAGGAAAAAGGACAAAGACGCGAAACTTCGAAATACTGTGATACTTGTCCCGGTAAACCGCGAATGCATATGGGCAATTGTTTCGAAAGATATCACACTTTAAGAAATTTTAAGTCCTAAATTTTATGTTTTTCTTTTATAATATAAGTTAGAATATGTTTTGTTTATAAAATAGCTAAGAAATAAAAATTTTGTTTTATTGAAACGACTCTATTTTTCTTCTACATCATAGGTATGTACTTGGAACTAATATAGTGCTGGAGTTGCTGGTAGCCTCTATGCATTACTAGGCTGGAGTGCAAAGGGAACTTATTTCCTTATAACATTAAAACTTATTTTTTACATAGTGCAGAAAGAACAGAATATAGGTAAAATTAAAGATACTTACTCTATATGACAAGTCTGTATGGTTTAACTATGAGTCTCAAATGTTCATTGATTCAAAAAAATTTATGAACCTTTTATGACAAACAACTATTCTTGTAAATACAATAAATACAAAGCCGAAAAAAAATAATTAAACAAACTATATGTCAATAATCTCAATAATGAGTAGAATCATGGTTTCAGGGTTTGGGAAAGACAGACACAATGTGTAATAACCACTCTGTAGTGTTCCTACATCGTGTGCTGGTGCATGGAGTGATCTTGTTCCAATATTCATTAATAAATAAACTACTGATATGTTTATAAAATTATTGTAATTCGGCTTTGGGAAGTAATTTATTGTTTTAAGTTATTAACTTAAATGAATGTAAATATAATTATTTTGTAAAATATGTCAATTACATCAATCTCAAATATTTGTACTCCAGAAATGGTAGATCACAGAGATTAATTTTTTTAAGATTTTTACTTTACTATGATCAGCAAATAAATTTAATTTCAATAAATGCTTGATGTGTTACAGCATTGAAGACTTTGTGCATCCGTGGCCACCAGCTTTCAGCAACGACGATGATGACGACAATGAATCGGACGATTCAAATGATGAGAACAACTGGCGGAATGACTATCCAGATGAGGAGGAACAATTAGAAATGCGGGCTTTTAATAAAGCTATGAATAATATGGTATTAGGTATAAATGATAACAAAGACAAGATTGAATTGACAGTTCAGTTTTGTCTTTGATAGTTAGGTTAGCTTTTCTCACCATCTCCTGATACTTTATCAGAAGGTATACTGTAATTATACTGTGTCAGAAACCCAGTATCAGTTAGATTTTATTGGCAGATAATTTATCTACCAGATTGTTAACAGTTACTTTATCAGGAGGTGGTGAGAAAGACCCCTAGAGTCCCGACAGGGTTTGAAACGATAATTTATCAATGATAATTACCTTGATAATAATGTTTTGATAATTATCTTGATAATAATGTTTTGATAATTATCTTGATAATTTAAGTGCAAAATTCCCCACTAGTTCTCATCCACATTCGACGCATTAAAACAAATGCATTGATCCAAATGCGAATTTTTGAATGTGTATGTTTTGAAGGGATGTTCTCCTCATTGAGTTCGGAATGTCGCTGGGGCCGTTAACAACATGCTGCCCCTGTTTTTTGAGGCCAGCGCTGACTTATGAGATACGGATTCCATCCTATTTGGCCCAGCTGTGGTGGTATGCCGAATAACTGGCGTCCGAATGCCGGAGTCTAAACATACTCATCCGAATATTGATGTACCAGCCTGGTAAAGAAGATCGAATGCCGTATCACCAAGGCCAGAGCTCTCATCGGCAAACTGACCAGCTTCAGGTCGGGTAACACGAGATCCAGAGTAATGCGCTTTATCAGGGGAGTGTTCTCCCGGGAGGACATTGACATATCCAATCTGGATTTCATCTGAAAATAGACTGAGCATATCGACGACCTGAAGCAGAAAATCGCTGCTTGGGGGAAACGAATACGGCAATACACAAAGAGGGTAAAGAGGTACCAACAGAATCGTGGCAGAATTCGCGAGTGACCAAAAGAAGTTCTATGGAGTGTCTAAGAAAGTAAGAAGTTCGCAGGCTGACGTCGCTTTTTATCGAACCCTGTGGTCGCATCCTGCCACAAGTACAATAATCTCAAGCAACATTCGTAAATGCTACTTTAGTATCTTTATAATCTGTGTCAATACAATTACTAACATAGTTAATGAAATATTATGCATAAACAAATTGTGTAAATCGTTGCTTCAGATTCCCTTAAAATATGATTCGAATTTATATTATAGTTACCCTACTATACTCCATCGTAAAATTATGTGCCTACAAATGGGCATTCTCCATTACATCGAGCTAGTGGATCCCAAAATTAGTCCGAAACATTGTTTTATATAATCCACTAATTAGTGTCTCGCAGGTGTTTCTATAATAATTTTCTACGTTATTTTCTTAATCAATCAAATCATTTATTTGTACAATAGGCCGCCATCCACCTCTAATTTAGACAAATATAATTCAACAAAATAATTATAAAATTAAAAGGAATACAATTCGACATCTTCGAAAAGAAGGTCATCGATAAAGAAAAACTAAATGTCGAAAAATTACTGTCGGTCTGTTATAATAAGGCAAATTGATCCAAAAAAATACAAAATGTGTATGTATCCTTAAAAATCAGTAATTTTAACGATTGTTTTGTTGGTGTATCAATTATGTCGTATTCTTATTATTAATTAAATATTGTCTTAATGTGACGTAATATAATATAATGGATATTTTTTCGGAAATCAGCGTCACGAAATCTATAAGAAATTATAACTTTCAGCTCGGGTATATGAACCGTGTAAACTAATATTATTATCAACAAGAATCATTATGTGGACAATTTCAAACCTTGCCCGGTAATATTTGTAAGTAAACCCTCTAATAATTCTTTAATTTACAGGAGACGAGGAACTTTCAAGCGACGAAGGGGAAGATAGAATCTACGATGATGACCCCACTTATGCCGAAGACATAGGCCGCTTTGGAGTCGCATACGCACAATACAAATTGAAGGTACTCCAAGAGAATCCAGATTTAACTACCCAGCAAAATACATCCACTAGCAGCTTAGTCCACAGTGTAAAATATAACAGTGATTCAGATGGATATAAAGACGATAGTGATGATGGTTTTTATTATGGGCAGGATGAGGACACAAAGCAGTTTAAAGAACAGTATAATTAAGGATCTGCAAAATAATGAAGGTATCGATACCTCACTCGATATTAGTATCATATCCAAAGAATCAATACCGATGAAATCGCAAAACAAATAAAAGTATAAAATTATAAACATAATTTTTATTTCTCAATTATAGTACTTTACGTACAGCAACTTTGGTAGGAGTTAACATCGTAAGAAAATAGAACAACAAATTATCAAAAATACACATGTGGACCAGCAAGTAATGTTTAGAAATTATGTTAGAGGACAAAGGTGGTTACCAGGTACAATAATTGATAAACAGGGCCCATATTTGAAACACAAGAGGCGCGTAGTCGTGAACTGACATATTGACCAACTTTTTAATACCAGTTTACAATCCTCAAGAGGAGAACGAGCTGAAGGAGTTTAACAGAGGGAGCACAGAAAATGAAGTTGTTGAATTGGATGTTGGACCTGATATTGTGGATACAAGTTAGGAGGACTCTGAAATAGTACAGATTGAGACTCCCGAAGAGTGGGTAGAGATTTTGGGTATATCGCGTTATGACAATGACTGTATCTTCTGTAAGAAAAGTCAGACACCAATCTAGACCTAACACTAAATCACCTTATGCTAGACCCGATAGCAATTACTTAAATTAATCATTCAAATTGTGTTAGTAAACTGATTTTCATGAATACTGTCTCAGTATGGATGTATCATTACTTTTGATAAAAGTCTTTTTTAAGGTACGTTTCCACAGAAGCGGAGCTGGGCGGAGAGGAGAAGAGACGTGCCGTAATTGACCAATCACATGGTTTGAAATCCTCATCTCTTCTCTGCTTCGCATCAGTGGAAACAGTATTAGCGGAGAGTAGAAGAACTGTTCCAAATATATGATGAGCCCCAAGCTGGATAGAACATAGTAGCGCGGAGCGAGGCGAAGCGGAGCGGAGACGGACGGAGCGGAGAGGGGCGGGGTAGTGCAGAGCGAGGCCGCTCGCGCGCATAGTATTTTATTCGTAGCGATGTGATAAAATAGCTCGTCTTCGCTCCGCTTTACTAGCTTCGCCCCGCTCACGTCCGCTCCGCCCTCCTCTCCGCCCAGCTCCGCTTCTGTGAAAACGCACCCTTAGTTACATTTTTGATATATTATTTTGTAATGTTACTTGTTCGCATTCACAATGTAGTTAGTTGTATGTTTTCTACTTGTGAGGGAGGTATGTTATTATACATTATACAAGTGGGTAATTGTTTGTTTTCTTTTATTAAAAAAGTATATTTATTTATTTATTGTTTATGTCAATACATATACATTAGTTATGAAATTAAAATATTAAATTCTTATATGTGCACAATTTAGTTGAAAACGACATTGACAGAGATAATTTGTAATTAAGTAAATAGCAAACATGAGGCGTGAAAATAAAATACACTTATTTATGAAGTAAATATAAAATATACTATTATATTCATACGTAATTTCCATTATAGTCTCTCAGTATGGAAAACGTAAAAAGACCAATATTGTGGCACCAGATTATTATGTTGTGTAGGCTGTTGAAGTAGGTGCTTGTGAAAAACCGTGACAGTTACTACATAGCACAATAAATGTATTTCGTAAAGTCGTTTTTTTCTGGACCTATTAATTTGAAATAATCAATCAATTACTTGTATATAATAAAAAAATATGACTACGTGATATACCTTACCTACTGAGATGCAGTCCAGAAGTCTCGATAATTACTATCGATATTGAAAAAAGTTTGCAAGATCCTAACTAAGAAATGCTTGTTGTGAAGATATTTAAATGCATTCTAAAAAGTATCGAGTAATTTACAAAGTATCGCTATCTATTAAAGTATCGAATACTCAAAATACTTGGTATCAATACTTTTAGCGGATCCCTAAGTTGATCAAAATTCTTTAGATGAAGGTACCTAGTTAAGTTAGGATACCTACATCCTATTGGATTATTGGAACAATATTTGGCTCTAAAGAAACTGAACTAGTTGTATAAGTTTGTACTGCCCTGCAATATAGTTATTTTTCATTTCATATTTGTTATTTTAATTATACTAAATAATACGTTTTCCCCATATCCTACTAAGGTAAAGGTTTATGACCTTTAAACTTCAATTTGTGTGACTAGGCTAAGCTGCGCTTGCCTGGTCATGCAAACACACATACACACACATATAAGGCCCCACAAAAATAGTGTGAATTATTTTAATGCGTCAATCAGTACATGTAAACTATTATATCTAACTAAAAATTAACATGTATTTCATGTTTTTGTATTTTATTAAAAGTAATTAATTAGTGATGAACTGATGAATTTACTCGGTATGTGCATAACACTATCCACACTCGCCCCCTTATGTCTTTGACCTTTGAACCTGCCCCCTTATGCCTTTGACCTTTGAACCTGCCCCCTTATGTCTTTGACCTTTGAACCCGCCCGCTTCTATTAGTAAGTAAACGTAATAAATTAATTAAGTAAGTACAGTACTCGAGAATATGAAAAACCCACCGTGTAATGACATTAGTCTTCGTTTATTCACGAACGTATACTAAATGAATGAAAACCCCTATTTAAATTGTGACAATGAAATCTAATAAGAATCCCCTTTTTTTATGAGTTCGTGGGGGATATAGGTATAGACGAATTTGGAATATATTACGCGATGACATCAGGTTCATAAAAAACTTTTTGGGTCATGATTAAATTTTTTATTAAAAATGATATATTTTTTTAGTCTGAACAAAAGATTTGCTTCAAATAAATGGAAAAAATAAACTTGGCGAGTTTGTGATTGGATAATTAACCGTCTTTTAAAATCAGATGATGACATAATTAATTTTTAATTTATGTTAAAACTGCTCTATATAAATATTCGTAAATGAACGCGACTTACTCTTATAATGTCTCAAAGGTAACCAATTACGATTCGTGTAGGTAATTGCGAAAAGGGGATTAAGAAACGAAAGTAGACGATGATCCAGGATGGCTTTTCCATGTTCTGAAATATTGATGAATAGATTCTATTTTCGATATTTCAAACCACAGAACAGGCATTCATGTTACAATTTTTTCATTGTCAGACTTAGTTGATTAAATCACACTTGTAATCGCTCTATACAAATGAACATAAATTCATATTTAGTTTGAATTTAGAACATCGATTTAAATAATGTACTTTTGCTCAAAATTTATTTAGAAACAATCAACGATAACAGGTGACACATATGACAACAATTCTGAAATCTATTGCTGTTATCATAAAGTATTTATTCAATAATTTAAATAGGGTTTTTTAATATTTTTCATACATTTAGTATGCGTTCGTGAATAAACGAAGAGACTGAGAATAAAGAAGGTACTGGCTCCCAAGATAGTTTTCTTTTTATAGTTTGGGAGTCAGGGCTCATTAAAATTTGTATCATGTATGTTTAACAATTGGAATTTGATTTAAAAATGTTAGTATTCTAATATCTAACTGGATATACGAACGCCTGATAAGATAAGTGTCTACCATAAATGGCAGAAAATACTAAATTTGTAGTTCTCTTAAAAGAATTTGTGAAGTTATTTTACAAACATCCAGGATATCAGAAGTCAGTAGCGGAGAATCGAGAACTAGATTCCTCAATCCATAACTCATCTAGATTGATGGATCGTATGAAAAATGGTGTTAGATTGAATAGATAAGAGAATTTAACCACGAACTGTGAACTTTTGAATCAGCTTGAGATTAAAATAAAGGAAATAACACAACGTCATAATATGTGATAAATAATTTATTGTCTGGCGTGTTTTTACAATATCATTGTATGTCTACATCAGTTACTGAAACTCCATTATATTTATTATCACTTTAAACAATTTCCTATGATTACATTTCCACGTGCTGCGCGATACATGATTATTAAAATTATTATGGTGAGACGTCACAGTACTGACAATATATTAGCCAATTGAACGGAGAAATACAAATTCATTTGCAGCTCCTTATCAACACAGTCAATGTGCGACTAGGTGGCGTCAACCGTAAATACAACTTTGTAAAACTAACTACACTTTCAGTTAGAGCAAAGAATAAGAACTTTAATGTATATGTAATAATTAGATTAAGACCACAAGAAAGTTTGTAAACGTGCAAACGTCCAGTTGGCTAATGCTTTACATTAATTTTTCGGATCGAGTTAAAGAAAAAAGAGCTTTCAATCAGTAGCGATAAGGTCTGATATGGTATAATTTGAACTATTTGTCACTAGATAAATTCAAACTAATTAATTGTAAATATGAGATTTTTTTCTATTTTAATATAACTCAGTACGTTCACAGACCCCATACAGAGAAAAGATGTCGATAGTCCCAAAAAGGATTTTTTTAATTGCATGTTAGCAAGAGAACAGAATTTGTGTACAATAATATCGTGGACGTGAACATATATTGCTAATAATTACATGACCCACACGTAGAATCAATCTGTGAACGTTATAATATGACCCATATTTACAATTAAATAATTTGATTCACCTATAGGATATGACCCAAGACGTTGGTTTTGGTTAAATTGCCACATATAAAAGCATTGTTTTTAACAATATGAGCTATGAGCTACTTAATATTTTAACAATAAGCTAAATACATATTAGGTACTGTTACGTATATAGTTTTTATAGAAGCCTTCTATTCTGCTCACTGTATTGTAATAATACAATTTTCTTTTTATTACCTACTGTCAAAATTTATACTGTGACGTCACGCCGAAATACAGAAAGTATTTTTTGTACTATAATCCGTCAACTTCATTAGTGGTAGGTACCTACTCGTCAGTTCGTGCGAGTGAACAGCGGGGAAAAAGGGGTGGAGGGAATATTTCGACGATTGAAGAATATATTTTGTTACTTTATCTGAGCAAATTAGGAAAGTAAATCAGTAGCTACAGACTTAAGGCTGGTTAAATTATTGGAACATAAGATTTCCTTGTTTCAAGCAATTAAATATTTAAATATGTATTCAAACTAAAATTAAAATACATTTAAAATCTAAATTAAAATATGTATAGAAACATTTTTCTTTATTGTTTCATTTTGATAAAGATCATATGATCTTTTAAATGTTAATCTGGAAAATTTGAAGATATATGATTTGACTGACGCATGAAGCGTTACTGTTCATAGCTGTCAAACAATCAGCGTTAAGGTCTGTTCAGATATAGGTGGTCTGACCTGCGGTAGCGATATTCGCGTGGGTCCGCGATAATTCCTTCGTTCAGACATAGGCGATATTGGGTAATCACTTCGGGCGATTTCGCAGGGCCCAGTGTTAACAGTAGATATCGCTTACCTAAGCGGTAAAACGCGTTCCTAGGCGATATACACTCCCCCTGGCGAATTCGCGCGACTTGCAATTCTCGCACAAAATATCCGGCGGGATATCGCCTAGACATTATTATTATCGCAGGCAACAGCGAATATCGTATATCTGAACAGGCCTTAGCGCATAATCATCTTGCCAGCCCCGTCGTCTTCCCATGCGTACCTGTGTACCGTCAACGCAGTTGACAGACTATAATTTTTGTGTTATATTCGAGATGTCTTTACAGTATAAATACTATTTTTCGACGAGGATTATGGCACATCATATCAGATGCTACGCTTTAAAATGACATGCTGAATACAAGTCCATTCGGATCGCAGCGTTACGTATCTAGAATCGACTGTAACTTACACGTGGAAAAAAAATTAGGTAAAGGGTTGATTTACTATGCAATATCCATGTGACAAATTAATCATATGTAGAGAAATACCTCACAACAGGTTTTTTTTTTATCTTATATCGAAGCGAGTAAGAGTGATATACATAGAGATGGGAAATATTTGTGTACATTTAAGCAAACCATATATCAGTGGATAGGGCTTGTAAAGGTTTATAACTTTTGTCTAAAACAATTGTTTTCTAAAACGTATAGAAATAGCGAATTGTTTCTTCCCACTGGTGCTGCCGTTGTTATTTTTTACTCATTTCGAAATGTATGCAAACTTAATAAGTGTTATGTTAAACGGGAAACTCACGATTTATTTATTATAGCTGATATTTCGGCCCAGTTACATGAGAACTCGTTTCAAAGTCACAAACTCGCGACGTATGGTGATACTGTTAGTATAGTGTGGAAGGTACTTAATAAAAACAAGTTCAGTGTGGGCAGGTGAATGAAAAACGACCACGACGGAGGGTAGACACATTTATCTGTCAATAGCAACAACATCTTCACCCGGCTCCGCGGTCTCGCCGCGACCACGGTTCATGTAGGTAATTGGATCGAAATATCGGCTATAATAAATAAATAATAAATCGTGAGTAACCCGTTTTCATAACAATTATTATGTTCAACCACGGTAACAAAACTTTAAAATCTTACGTATGAGAAATGAACTGTACGTATTTACCTACTCGAAGAATGTGGTATACGATATAAGTTTATATAATTATCGTAACGTTGCGATGCGAATAGACTTTTATTGGGTGCAAGCATAAACAAGAATATGATTTTTAAGTACGGACAGCTCTTATCGCTGTAAATGCGGCTGTTATACTGTACTGTCTGTTATTGAATTGCAAATCGATAGAATTCGATTGTATATTTAGTCTATAATTAGTGTTGTGAAAACATGAGCGCTGAGGTAGCGCTAATAAACGTTAAGAACTGTTTTAGACTCGAGATTTTAACCTTAATATTAATATTTACGTTAATATTTGGACTATAACGCTCATGAGAGTTTATCGCTCCAGTTTTAAACGTTCATTGGGGTTCACTCAGCACTCGAGTATCGAGCGCTCAGCGTTCATTTTTACAACACTATCTATAACTATTTTGGAGGGAGTTGCATTCAACGGAAGATTGATAATGACTGTATTTCGTACCTCACTTTATGCAACATGAAAATTCGAGACTCATTCCTTACAGAGACAAACACAAGTCGATACACAAAAATTTATATGTATACCTACGGAACAAGTCTTGTTTCACTTAACTCTAACTACAATTAGTGAGATACCTATAAATGCAAAGTACGATTATTCTAGCGATGCTTTGGCATAGACAAAACATGGTATCATAATGTCTTATATAAATATTCTTTATATATTATAATTACTTGATAGCCGATATACGTGTCAGCGTAAGAAAGCCAATGGTACAAATGTTTCAAAAATGATTAAAACCTCGTTTCTGTAAGCTGGAAAGCTGCAATATTATATAACTGATCAATTGTAATATATTCAGTAAATTATTTTGTAACTGAAATATATAGACAAGAAAGTTGGACATAATTAAGGGACCGCGGGTTCTCTATGGTAGCATAATACAATACAGACCTACACATATAACTTTGCCGATGAAGGATGTTGCTATCGACGACAGTATTACTATTATAAACATTTTACTTAATTTATGGCTAAAGATGATTGATATTTTACGTAAGATGTTACGTTCAATACTTTATAGATTCCTAAATTTAATTATTTAATTAAATTATTTCCTAAATTTTAATGTGAAATTTAGTTCCCAAATTGACCACCGGCAAAGTTACGTGTGTAGGTCTATACCTTGTATAATGGCCGCCACACAAGATCAGTTAAAACTGTCAGTTTTTACAGTGTGTATAGTCGGATTATTTATTCAAATCAGGGATATGACATGTAGAACTGTCAATGAAGTGACATCTCCGTACAAATTTCAGTCTGTTTGACAGTTCTATATGTCTTATCCCCGACTCGAATAAATAATCCGACAATAGTATGAGAACTGTCAATTTTTATACTAGGAAAACTGACAGTGTGTGGCGGTCATAATATTTTTTTTTTTATTCATTGGCAAAAAAGCTGTTGTTTATTATTTTGTTAAATATTTTTTTTGTAGTTATCTTGCTTATAGAAACAAGGTTTCATCTCTGTAACTTTGCAATTTGTGAATAGAAATACCTATTTATATTACAGCATTGCCAGCAATGAAGTCACCATGTTACCATAAATATATTTTTTTGGATTTGATTTCATTTGACTACTCATTCTCGCGATTAATTTGTTGACGTAGTATGCGATTTAAATTATTTATTAATTTTTCATAAAATTCACTTTAAGTAAAGTTAAAAAATAATTTAGATTTAATTTTACACAGTTCAATAGAAAGGCGAATTTGATTGAATAGGCATCTAAATATTTTAACTATTCCCATTATAATTTTAAAAGTTAAAATAATAGACCACTGGTAGGTAATGTAGGCGCTGAATGAGCATCAACTGCTTAGCAAAAAGTAATTAATTCGTCTAATAATTAATTAATAATAAACAAATTAACAACAAAGAAAGAACAATCACTTAGAACAAATGGTAATAAAATTTTGTTACAATGTAATAATATCTTTACATGTATTTACAATTTGGTAATTTTTAACGTATTTTACACTAATACATAGACAAAGAGGTTAATCAACTAGAAGTAATTTACATAACAATATTTAACAAATAATGTAATTGAGAGCTTGTATGTACAGTAGCCATTCATTCATTCTGTTTCATTTTCATTCAGTCATCATCACGAACGAAACATTCACTCTTCAAGTATGGCTTTGATATGCAGTAGAATGTAATTTGTAATATATCGGTTTTAATATTCATTCAATTTTATTTATTGCACATTACTTATAATATTAAATCCAAAACGAGAGGATACATACATTATCATTATCATACGATACTAGTTAATTTTAATTACAATTAAATGCCCGTAAAAGCATTTCTAAAATGTTTTCAATCGATTTTTATGAATCGAATCTACAATAATTGTATTTTTACTCGTCTGCCCTCAAAAAAGTTCACAATATTGTCTTACGAAAACGTGACAATTTATTTTTTCTACTGAATATTTTTAAAGTAGTACGTTTTTAACACCGCCTTTTTTCGCAAGTGCTTTTTACCACGATAATATTTTTTTATGGCAACTGAACTAATCAACGCTCCTGAAGTAATTCTTCTGGAACTACTATCACATCCTGTAGTCGTTTGTTTATTTACCTACATTTAACTTCGTCAAACTACTCAACAATCTCCCTTCCTCGTCACTGGAGGCAGAGACGCTAACCAATTGATATAAAAAAGCCTAGATACACAATTCCTAATAAAAAAAAAATCTATACAAACTTATATTTTACAAGTGTCATTGAAATAAAGCAAAACACGTCAATTAATTCAAAACAATATGTATGTAGGTCTATAAAACCATTCTAGCAAAAATACAATTATTTTAGGGAATAAATCAAAAGTTACAAATATGTATGTAGTTTCGTTGTTCTATTTAAAACGTTCGTAGCCCTCACTGCTCAGTAAAGGGTCATGATCGTAGCCCCCATTGCTCAGTACAAGGTGATGATCGTAGTCCTCATTGGAGAGTGCAAGGTAATGATCGTAACCCCCATTGCTCAGTACAAGGTGATGATCGTAGTCCTCATTGGAGAGTGCAAGGTAATGATCGTAGCCCCCATTGCTCAGTACAAGGTGATGATCGTAGTCCTCATTGGAGAGTGCAAGGTAATGATCGTAGCCCCCATTGCTCAGTACAAGGTGATGATACAGTCGACCGTAGTAATATCACAACAATAAGTTCATTTTTGAATGAAACTGCTTATCGAACGAACGCCTCTTTAATTTTCAGGCACAAAAAGCAACGACATTAATGAAAACACCACTAGACAACATTTTTTGCGCTCAATTTTGTACATACGAGTAAACGGCACATTGAGTATCTTGGTTTTTTTACACAATGTTCAACAACATTGTACCGACACTGCCTGAGATATGAATTTCGCGAATTTTAGCGAATAAATCTCACAGCACGGGAGTATCACTGACTCTAGCAGTTGGCGGCGGAGGTGGTACATTATTGTTTGCTGCAGCATCCTGGTTGTTGGCCGTGCAGTAAAATTGCTTGTGAGCCTTATACGTGTTCACGTACTTGAACGATATGTCACAGGATTTGCAATAATTCGGGGTCTCTCCGACTTCTGCGTCGGGCTCCTTTTTTATTTCAGCGGGGGGAATGGGCGAAGTTGTTTCTTCGTTCTCGGGTTCTTCCGTGGCATGGACGAGGCGTGCGTGGCGCACCACGTTGCCCCGATAGGTGGACGTGTAGGCGCAGGTGCTGCAGCGGTGGACTTTGTCTCCCACTGCTGGACTGGGAGAGGTGGCTTCCCGGTTGTCCTCTTCGAGCACGCATGCTATGTAGCTTTCTTCCTGAAATTGAGAGAATTATTTCTGAGTAAGACGTAATAATATACCTGTTTTGGATGTTTTCTACTTTTAGTTATTACTATAAACCAAAGCCATGGGATTCTGCTCATGATTTTGAGTTCACGAACAAATAGAGGTAAGTGTTTTTTTGTAAAATCAGTTGTTTGAGCTTTGTATTTATCAAGAACTCATCAAACAAAAAATCTTTTTTGCTGGAAAAAGATTAATATTAGACTGTGAGTAGCCGCCTAAGCTAATTTTAATAATAAAGAACTCACAATCTTGGCTGGTATCTACGGTTTAAGGTTTCGGAAGGGTTCGGTTGCATCCTGTATAGTTCGAGCATAAAATCAATTACGTGTTTGTTAATAGATTTTGAGACAGTTTTTACTGTTGTGTATTGTAATAATTTTAAGACAGTTTTTACTGTTGTGTATTGTAATAATTTCTAGGGTATTTTATTAATAAAATAAGTCCAATACTTTTGAAAATATAATGGATTTAGTAATGAGACAATATAATTTTTAACGATTTTTCGGGAACAATGATTTTTCGGGTGAAGTTGAAGCCATTATTAATTTTTCGGGTGAAGTGAAGCTATTTTGTTGAAATTGTTTCCTTGCATTGATTGTATTGCAAGTTTTATAAACATATTAAAATATGTTTTATATACTGTTAGTTTCATAGAACTTGATAAGTTACGCATTATATATAAAACATAAAATTGTAACTAGAGTTATATGTAACTATATGTACTAACTATAGTAAGATGTTATCTGAAAGTTCGTCAGTTATAGGACTAATTGGATCTATTTCTGTGTTATTTTATTATAGATATAAACATAAAAATATTTTTGAGGACATGTACATAACTCACCTGCAAGTCCGCAGGTTTCTTTGGGAAATGCATGCGTATATGCGTGCGCATTCCACGCAGCGTGTTGCCCCTGTACCGGCATATCGTGCATCGGAACGCCTTTACACCGGAGTGAGCTTCCATGTGGCGCTGCGCTGCAGCCGCCGTTGGTGATACCACATCGCAGCACGGACACTTCCACCCACCTTCAGATCCCGAGGAAGGCCGCGGCGGTTCAGGCACATTGCGAGGCGACCGCGTCTCACTCTTGTTACAGTAGTACGACTGATGAGTCGTCAAATTATCCAGGGAACTAAAATTGACTCCGCAAGCCAGGCATATCAGTTGGCGGTACTGCGGAGGAGGGCCGGGTTCAGGAGCAGGACTCGCTCTCTCTTCTCCTCCCCCAGAAGAACAATAATGTCGTTTATGTACCACGTAATTTTCGTACTTGCAAAAGACGATGTTGCATTCTTTGCATTTCGATACTCCTTGCTTGACTAAGACCTGGGGACCCGCTGCGCCTACAGGCAGTTCTGCAGCGAGTCGTAGGGCTAGAGCGGGGGGTAGCAAAGTGGGAGCAAGTACCGGAGGATATTTTTCTTCGGGTGGCGAAGGTACGCTCGGCGGCTTTGGGGTAGGTCCTCGTGATTCACGCCGCCGTCGTTTAGGAGAACTCTCCCCGCTTGGTGATGAGGAGCGTCGCGATGGAGATGGCGTTGCCGGAGATCCCGGTAGCGACGGGGCACACACAATCTGTTCGGGCGTCGCTGATCTTATTCGGTTCTCCTTTTCATGTTCATCTGTCGTTGCCGATTCTGGTGTACGACGTACACTGAGATCCAGAGGAGTTATACCACCCTCTCTTGACGTTTCGCGAGGTCGATTTGCTGATTTTAAAACTTCCGGTTCTTTACCATCAGTATTAAGGTTTGGCAGAGCACGGCTTAGAGGTTGAAACGTTCCGTTTGGTAACAGAAAACATGGCGTGTCCGGGTCCGGTAGAGTAGCTCCAGGCAAAGTACTCGCGACTCTAAATAATGAGTACGGAACTATGAGGATTGGATTAGTTGGCAATGCAAATGCAATTTGGTTTTGAGCTGGTGGTGTTGCGCCAGGAGAAGGTGGTGAGGACCCAGAAGTAACAGAACCTGTTCGTACCGCAGCCAAAGCCTGCTTGACGACTTGTCTAGTACTGCAGTAATGAGTTTTATGAGCTCGGTATGTCTTAACTGAACTGAAACGTATGTCACAGTCTGTACAGTATCTATCTTGGGCCGGTGGCCCTTCCGCCACTTCACCATTTAACGTCGGCTGTGGGGCTGGAGTTCCACTGCTGACTGGAGAAGAGGAATGCATTCGCATGTGACGATTGAGGCTGACCTTTTTGTCAGCGCTGTAAGAACAGTAAGTACAGGTATATTGTTTGTTAGGCATACGTGGATTCTTGGCATCACTACTTGATTCCTCTGCAGCTGCTTCGGTTGGAGTATCACCCGCCTCTGCCGGCTTCGGCCTCCTGTTCGAACAGTAATGCTCTTGATGTGCTTGTAAGGTGCTAAGCGATGAATAACGAATACCACATGGTGTACACATGTAACCAGGAGGAGTGGCTGCTGGGAATAGGCCTGGGAAGGTGGCCGCAGTTAAAGCGAGGTAGTCTCTCGCTTGGACGGGCGTAGGTAATGGCGGTGGTGACGGCGATGGCGGTTCACGTTTCAAAGGCGCTGCTTGTGGGGCTAGCGCCGGGTCTGTGGCAAGGCTGGTGTTGAGGCGCAGTCGCGGCGGCGAAGCAGTGGGAGAGGCCCCCGATGGTGGCGAGCCAGCTTCGCTGGACGCGGGCCGCTCGCCTCCTGAGCTCGGCGTGCGAGATTCTCCCGTCATGGCTTCGCTCTCGTTTCCCCATTCCTCGTCCTCACCTGGAATTAATATAAAATCTATTAACACATGCTTCGTAAACAATGCAATCTATTATTTATATGCTGATAGCTGGTGCAGCGAATGCAAACGTAAAGTGATCGAACAAAAAGAATAAATAAACAACGTCAATATCGGTTGCTATTAGTGTTGTTAATAGCAGAGCGATGCTACATTGGCAGCGGTATTCTCGCGATAGTCGTCACTTGTCACGTTTCGCTCGCTATCTGTCGACGTCACTCAGATCGAGCCTTCGCGAGTCGAGGCATACATTAGCGCTCCTAATTGAGACGTGCTCGCGCTATGTAAATGTCGCCGCGTGGGTGGGGCACCAGCATTCGTTTTAACAAATGCGAGAAATGTCGACGTCCAGATTATCGCATACCTACATTGTACACAGGAATTTGGACAATTGACGGATCCGTCAGCGTGAACCGGTTGCAACAATACTCGCCCATCAATATCGCGAGCGTGAGCCCCTCATCGGCCCGCGGCCAAACAGAACAAAAACTTAACGGACCTTCTTGTAATTGGATCTGATTTCCAGAAAACGCACGCTCACCTTCCTTTTTGAGAGACAAAGATCTCGACCGGCCGAGGAATTAACCTATCTTCCGCGCAGCGATCTCAACTCAAAACGCCAATTAATGAGAGGCTCAACTTCATTCTCCTGCCCCTGTGAAGATCATTATATGGGCACGACAGTGCGATGGACGCGACGATTGGTGCTCGCGCGCACCGACCGCCATCTCGCGGTAACGAATACCACTTGAATCGGATTGCTTTCGGGTCACGCTATCCTAGTCGGTACGCGTTCTGATTGGCCGTAACGTTTCAACGGTGACGCGCGATTGGCTGGACTAATGCTCACATTATCTGGCAGCTTAATGTTAGCGTCATACCAAACGCGAGTCGATCGCGGTTCGTTAGTGCGTTCCAGCTTCTGTTTTAAATAAGTTATAAATTCGCGATTGTTGCCTGGCAAAGGTAGAACGTTCAATCAGATAGTTGGCGTGACTTGGTGTCGTTTATGTAGCTTTTGCGAAACTGAGCGTCGTCGTTTCGTTAAATGATATTCATCTGTAACCTTTGTCTTTATAAACATGTCAAATAATGTTGCTTGCATTGGCCGCAGTACAAGAGGTGAACGTGTTCTGTGGTGAGCAAATGCCCGCATAGTTTGCATGGGAATATGACGTGGGAGTATTCAGTGGTTGCGAAATTATTGCGGGTCCTTTGAACGCAAAGAGACGTCGTATCTCTAGCACCAAACACAAGTGAATAACATTAAGGGTACCTACCTGTGTAGCTTAAAGGATTCTGTTCAGTAGATAACACAGTTTGAGTCGTCTACCACATGTATTCCTTTTTCATAGCTAAATGAAGTAAAATATAATAATTTAGAAAACGCGTTTTGAAACAGTTTTTAAAAACTTCTAAAGATAAAGACTGGTTTTAAGAATAACAATTTGTATTGCTAAGTTATGAAATCTCTGACGACTCCGACCTTTGAAGCTGCAGATGTTACGACCTTCAACCTTTGTTACGATCTTTGTAATAAATAGGCTATGATCTGATACTTATACTCAAGTTGTTTCACAGATTGATTTCGCGGTTGACGGCTTCGATGAGATAAATTGTTTGCCAAAAAAGAAGTCTTGTAGGTAGGTACTTTTTGTTCTAAGGGTTACACACACTTAGATATTAACTAGTTTTTAAACGTATATTTGCCTATTGTACTCGATTTTTCGATTGGGTAGTAGGAGTAAGTAGGTACTGCACGAAACTGAGTCGTATGAACTCGTATCGAATCATCTTTGGTATGATCCGAGCGATACGTCGAATAAATAGTGGGCATTCATTTATTTGTGTACACTTTATTGTTTTAACAAAAGGCGGATTTAGTGCTATAAAAGCCTTTTCTCCCAACTATTACTTTGTGGCTAATATGGTAGGGGCAAGTGAAATTGGAATAAATAAAATATACATACAAACATATAGCAACTTTAAAGCCCATTTTATATTGTAAATCGAGTCTAACTAAACGCGTATAAAGGTTTTTGTTAAATGTGCACAAACTTACAATATAACATGTGTAGGGGAGAGTCGGATAATTACGCGCAGTTGTTAATGCCGTGCCCACTCATATCCACAAAACCAATAACGTACAGGACATCTGAGTGTGTAATATTATAGTCTAATAGGCAATAATCTATCTCCCTGCACCGGCGATCCGTCCGTTGCGAACAACCGCGTGAGGAAGGTGTAAGTCAAAATGTTTCCCTCGCTTTCGTTCTAATTCTAATTTTCGATGTACCTACATATTTCCATTACAAGGTACAAGTTATAATTTATTTATGCAAATCTTTATTGTTTGAATTTTGTCATTGCTAAAAATATTATTCCGCAAATACTTTCTTAATATCCACATTCAAATTTGAAGAATTTTCCTCGATTTCAAAACAAAGTAACGGAGTTTGACAATTACGCGCGGTATTATTTTATTTGCTGGAGGAAAACAAGAGAACAAGACAATGATCTATGTGGGCATGTAGCTCTACTGACTAAAGCATTTTATGTAATTACCCAACAACACCTACAGAAACTAGCGTATGGCTTTGCGGTTGCAAAGGTTTGCATCTGAAGACTCAAGTTTGCGTATGGCGTTATTTTTACCATAAACTTATTTTTCATCATAAAATTTCATTTCTAATTTAATTTAAAATTGTTTGTATGAACCCATTTTCACATAAATAATTTTAAATTAAATTAGAAGCAATACCATTATTGTCGGTGCCTCCATACATGTCAGGCACGGTATTATCATATTGGTATGATAATTTCGCGCTTTGCCAAAGTTTTGTCTTTTTGTTCCTAATATTTTTTATTTTTAGATTTCCCTAATTTTGACAAATTTTTTGGCAAAATAAATTCTCTTTTAAACAATACTTATTTTGTTATTTTATGTCGTACGTGTATTAAATTATAGACATATTTCCTTAAGGGCTCGCCAATATCCTAAACGCCAATGCTAAACGCGAAAACATTAAAAATTTAATCGAGGTCTGTTTTTAAATGCTCAGAGTTCGTTATAAAAAATAATTAGGCTAAAATCTTAAGACCGAATATAGTGTTACTGTAACCATCAAGGATCTAATTTTAATAAATATTTAGTTAGTTTATTATTAAACTTCAAACTTTAAAAATGGAAATAAATACTTTTCATTCCACAAGCACCTGAATGCCATTAAGAGAGCACTATTAAAATACCATTCAACGAAATCAATAGTCCGTCCTACAAGCGTCAAACACGTGCCTACACACCAGCGAAAAAAAAACAGTCGCCATCTTGTTTCAACGGTTATCAGATGGAAGATCGAGGTCCAATTAAAATAGTCGTGCATCGGTCGCGTCACAATCGTTGCGATACGCATCTGTGACTGTGACGACCGTGAGCGATCACATACAACTTTTTACCCCTACCACTTGTTATATGTAACAGTTGTAAATCGAAAAAAAAAAATATTTTTCTCTAGTAGCAAAAGAACATAAAGAATAAGGACGATACATCGTTATGGTGCATAAATCCCTGACTGATTAATAATAGCATAACAAAATAGTTTGAATCATTAAACGGTAGTAATTAATTTAAATACAGGAATCAATTTTTAATTAAAAAGATGTTCAAACGTACCTGTTAATAATAATAATAATACTATATAAAGATAAATGACAACCGACTAACCGATTTTTAGGAAGTGTCGTTACGTTCCGATGTCTTGCATAGTTGTTTTATAAAACAATGTTTATTTCACTTGATTATGTGAACTAGAATCACCGATAATTCCTAATCATATAAGAATTTATACACCAACATACTTAATAAGTAATGACTCTATGATAATTAATAATTGAAAACTTAAAGATCCGAGTTGTAGCTAGATATATGTAGCATTTACATCGAATTTATTAAATCTTATTATAATTTGAGCGGGGATAATTATAATTTGACGCTGCAATTCCTCAGCCGCTGGACGCACTCGACTGGCCACGTTACCCCTCTCTCACAGAAGACTACCTTGAAATGTAGGTACTGCATTTCCCACTTTATCCTATTTCCCCAATGTACGTACGTGTTTCGGATGTCCATGGGCGACACTCGACAGAATCCACTTACCATCAGGTGGACTGTATGTTCGTTTGCAGCCTTCTTTCCAAAAAACATATTCAACGACAGTGTTTTTAGAAATAATATTTTTTCGCACCATTCTATTTGGCCTTTATTAGATCTTGTATGGGTGCCTAGAGATACATCCTCTAGGATATTGATCCTTGATCTATGTTGACTGTACATATATATTATTTTTTTATAGAAAAAGGCGGCAGACGAGCATACAGTCCACGTGATGGTAAGTGGATACTGTCACCGCAGACATCCGCGATACATACCAACATCAGTCCAGAATGACAAACGTTGCCACACCCCCGGATGCGCTGCCCACTTTTGCAGATAAGTGATTGGGAGAAAGGATTGGGAAAATGGAGAGGGATGGGATGGGGATGGGCTCCGGTATATCTCACTCACTACCGAAACACGTACGTACGGTGGAGAAATACTATAAAGTAGGAAATTCAGTACATTTCAAGGTAGTCTTTTGTGAGAGAGGGGTAATGTGGCCAGTAGAGTGCGCCGAGCGGCTGTGGGAATGCAGCGTGCACTATCCTCCTACTCAAAATGTGCATAATGCTCTCCTTCGTTTTGGCGCTGAGACTGTCAAAGTATCTAATCGAGACAAATAGTAGTGGTTATCTAAATGTCAGCCACAAACAAAGATACCTTGAGCTAAACAGATCGCCTGATAATTTTATCTGTGATAAAAAAAAACTGAATGAATAATGTAATATATTATTGTTAATTTAATGCGATGTATTATTATACTCTTAAGGCAATGCTCCCGTGCAAGTATATTTGAAAAATTTAATATGACGCATGAATGTTTAGAACATAATTGCATTTTCCAAGTGCTGTGTTTTTTCTCCTCTTTCATGGAGTTATAATATTAAACCGTATAACAAACAAAATATGTTTTTAAATAGACCTAAAATTCCATAATTTAAATATAGTAATATTTAAAATATGAAATGAGCTCGACAAATAGTGAAACAAAAACGCTATGTGAAAACACAGAAATACTGAAAAGGGTCACTAAAAATGCATCAAACTATTTTTATTTAGAAAACAGAGAAATTAATGCATCAGAGTGCAGATATACTTATAAACCAAAACAAAAAATAACCAATACATTTTTTTTATTAATACATAACAAGAAACAAGGTAGTTGTGTCTTTTATGGTGAAGGTGGCAGACAGGCGTGCGGCTCACGTGATGGTAATTGACTACCGCCGCTCATGGACACCTGCAACACCAGATGTGTTTCAATATCAGTTTATAACGTCCAACTACATGCCACAGGCCTTTCCTAGGGCCATAATCTACCAAGTGAACCCTACACATGCTCCGGATTTTTTTAAATTCTTAAGCATGTGAATTTCCACATGATTGTTTCCCGTACATTACTTACAAAAGACATCAAACCAAACATATTTTTCAGTTTTCGTCTTTATAAATAGGCAATAAGATGCAAAAATGGAGCAAAAATGAATGTCGCTCTGTTTACTCAAATGTTGAACTGTTCTAAATGTTGAAAAAATTGAACTAAAGTCGTCCAAACAGTTCAAGTGATTGAAGGAAGAGTGGAACATTTTGGATCAGAGGGACTAGTAAGGCAATAAAAGTCCAACTTTTGTACCTTTCGTCTGTGCAATAACGTTTCAATAAATAAAAGTGGCGATATCGTTGGTCATTACAAATCTAGAATAGATGAGGGTTATTCAAAAAGATAGATGATCGGTTATGCAGCCAAATTTTTATTAGGTAATTCAATTGTGATTCAAAGAAATGTCACGAAACCTTTAAGAGTATTACCACCCGAAAGAGACCCTAATGTACCTATCTCTAAGTAAATATGGGTTTTACAATTTTAAATAGTTTACTGTAGAATCACTTATTTTGTTTTCTGTCTGATTAATAGAAGTGAATTAGAACGACATCTAGACCAAAAAGTAGACGACAGATATTTTTTTTTAGGTCCAATCATAATAAGTCGTCATTTGAGACTTTTTTGGTTGAAAGAGTGTGACAAATAAACAGACAGTCCACTTGATGGTAAGCGGTGTTGTCTGTGATCAATATTTATAGAACGTGTTGACGTTGACGTGTCCGGGGAAACGTTTTACCGGTCCGGAGGAATTAGGAAGCAAATTTGAATGGCAAGGATCGGGAATAGAGATAATGATTGGATGAGAGAACGAAAGCAGATGGGATTAGCAATGATGGGCAGTCGTTAGAAAAAAGTCGGAAATGAATTTTAATAACACTCGATAAAAGTGCAAAAAATGGTATTTTTTTTTTTTAAAAATCAAGCTACAAATTGGAGTTGTGGATAAAACAAAATTAATAACCATTGTTTATTTTTATGATTTCCTTAAAAATATTACTAATGTCTTTTTTTAGAAGGGCAGAATGGGCTCCTGGAGTTCTATGACAATGGGGTAACTCAGCTAGACAGATGTGTCCACTAACCCAGTCTAACAGATCTTCAGTAGAAGATGGACTCTTTAAAGTGAATATCCCTGTTATAAGTACCTATTTAAATCGCCGAGTAAACGATATTTACAAATCAAGGTTTGATTTATAAAAGCCCCTATTAGCTACGAGCTTGGCATTCATAGCAATGTAATTACGTACCGACATCTATGCCGATCGGACTGAGATATTGGCCAATAAACATACCGACTAAATGTTGTATTATTTAGTTACAATAAAATTATATTTCTAGTGTTTTTTTTTTTACCTTAGTATTTTTATTCGTATTTACCTATAATTTTTGATTAAAACGACATAAATCAAAAGAAATTCGATGAATGACCAATATTAAATAAACAACATAGTTCAAATAATAATCAAGTTGAAGAGGTAATGAACAGGCCATATTTATCACAGGACCGATAATGGGGTATTCCCACAGCCGCTCGGCGCACTCGACTGGCCACGTTAAGACTCTCACAGAAGACTACCATGAAAATGTACTGCATTTCCTACCTTATCGTATTTCCTCAATGTACGTACGTGTTTTGGTAGTGAGTGAGATATGCCAGAGCCCATTCTCATCACATCCTGTCCCTCCCCATTTTCCCAATCCATTTCTTAATCTGCAAAGGTAGAGAGCGTATCCAGGGGCGCGCCAACGTTTGTCATTCTGGACTGATGTTGGCATGTATCGCGGATGTCTATGGACGACAGTATCCACTTACCATCAGGTGGACTGTATGCTCGTCTGCCGCCTTTTTTTCTATAAATAAAGGCATTTTTGTGTTCGATTGCCCAGTTGTGCTATTTTGTCCAGGTCGTATGTAGGTTGCGGGATGTTTACAACGATTATGTGTACATCGGTCAAGCCGCACAACATTTTTAAATGTACGTTACTTAAGTTGATCACTTCATTGACGACGGACGTGTATCGTTCGCTTTCCACCTTGCATAATATTAATTTACAAAAGTTACATGTGCTACATACAGTATGTACATTTTGGTTCTTCGAGCCTAAAAAACAGTGACACAGTAATTTTGGAGGACATAATGAGTGATGGACATACAGTAGGTACCAACCCTACGCCTATAGAGTCCACTCAACTTATAAAATTAACTATCAAGATGTCATAGACAAAGAAAACTTCTGTGCTTCTATCATAGGCCTGTATGAACTGTCAACTTAGCATCAAAAACGCGCACCATTAGCGCAATGTTACCAGAAACAAAAAATAAAGAGTTGAGTGACAAAGTCGACGTCGATTATCGATGTTTACATCTTGATTTATTCGGTTTGTTGTGTAACAGGGTTTTGTTCATCTATCATACGTCGGAGTTTTATCCGCGACGGTATCACTGGTCGGTTAATAGGAGTCTCGTGAATCAAATGGTTATATCCAGTTCGGTTCTAGATTTATCTATTCCAACGTTCTGACTATCTAGTTTTGAGGATAATTGAATACAGCAGACATTTTTATTCGATGTTAATTTCTTATATTTAAATATGTACCTACGTACCTAACTTGCTAGTATGGGATAGTGTTACCAGGTGTTCCGATTTTCTCGGGACGTCCCGATTTTCAGAAGTCTAATGGCCCGTCTTGCGCAACACTATGGGGGGAGACGTCAAAAGTTCCGACGAAGAACGAATGAAGAACTTAGCAAATGAACGAAATGGAACCCACTACTTTATTAGTTCTTCGTACATTCCCTTAAATTCTGTTATCATTCTACAATTTTCATTTTTATTTATGTGGAATGGAGAGCTATATTGCTGGATGATAATTTTTTATGTAATAAAACTGTACATGTCTATGATTTTCGTAGGTCCTTTTATTTTTCTTAGCACGCAAATTTTCATTGATTAAAACTTATTTTTTTGTAATTTCTTTTTTTTATTGAGGTTCCGATTATTTTAGATGCCTGTTATACCTACAAATTATTTTTCCACATTAAAAACCCGACAAAATAGACCACTTGATGGGATGGGATGAATGGGAAATGTCTTACTCATTCCCGAAACACGATGAACTTTTACGCCAGTCTTTTGTAAGATGCGTAACAGTGGGAGGCGCCCAGTCAGATATAACGCCTGCTTCCTTAAAACACACTTCATTTATATGGGTAATTTTTATTGTCTGGTGTCTGCCAGTTTTAGACTAGCACCACCACATCTGTTCCCGTTGGAGTCGTAAAAGGCGACTAGGGGCTTCCTACACAAACGGCTATGGCTACAAGCTATGAAGGGCGACAAAGCCGCTACCACATGCGCTGGGGGACTACACCACCTCTAATAAAGTGGATTCGCCAACTTGGCCAGCGTGCGGTTTTCAAGTCATACATCACTCGTGCACAAAACAGTATGCACGAGGAGGCCCATGTCCAGCAGTAGACGATAAAGGATAGATCATTAAGTGCCTTTTGTAGTTTTGATTTGATGTTAGTTTATTTTGAGTAAAGTTGTAGATTTAGTGAAGTGCAAGGATAATTCTTAGAACGTCAGTTTGCAACTTTGTCCAGTAGCAAAAAAAAAAAATATTATCCACTATCAGCTCAATCTCCACCACGTGGATGGGTGGACGTCGTGCGTCACGATCGGATGCGCATTAACATATCGCGGGTTTGATTCCGCTATCGGGTTACGCCGTCGCTGTGAATATGAACTTTGTTTACCATTTCTTTTCATGACCAGCTTGGATTTGGTGGACAGCTGCATAATATTATGATCTTTGTTATTATAGCTTGTCTTCAAGTACCTGACTACTGCACGGTGTTAAAAAAAATGTTTTATTTGTCTATTTCTGTGTTTCAATTGTCATTGTAGACAGATTGTGAATCTGTCTAGTGTGAGGGTATTTTTATACATGGTGACTTTATATATAGGTATTTTTATAATGGCCCACACAGGCGACACTAGACAGATTCCCCTTGATTCCACCTTGTGGATCCAAAGATACAGACAAAACGAACACACACCATCGAGATCCGAGATCTCTTTTTCTTTTTTTGCAAAAAGTCATGACACTTAACTAACTAAGAATCATGAACGAAAAAGGTACATTTAGTCAACAGGAATTCATCAGACGCACCCTGTATTGTTTAATTTGTTTAATTCTTTGTCTGTTTAACGCGGCATTTGTTTAATTCTCTATTAAAATTCACCTGATGGGATTTTTTGGCGTGAACTCGGGGTGAAGTTGAGTTTTGGTTTAATTGGTTATAAAAATTGTGTATTTGCGCATTTTATGATTTAATAGTGATAGTTTATTAAACTTCAAAGTGTTTTTGTGCGTAATGTTTGTAATAATCAAATAAAAGAATAGGTCTGCGTTTTTCGTGTGCTTTGAAGGAGTCCTCTTCGGTCGTCAGTGAACCTACTATCACTTTACTAAGCGACCACTGAGTCACGGGACTGGACATTGACAGGATACGTTTTAGAGTATGAAATTGTTAATTACGAAGAAAACTTAACACCGACGGAATGTGCGCACTATTACCATGTATGAAAAAAAAAACCGCAACTGATGTACGTAGAGCGTTCGTACGATTACAAACTTTTTCTGCGTTCAGTAAACGAGTTATTATGGTAATATTGAAGTTCATTTCCATTGCTCTAACTGAACGGACAGCTTTGTTCCACAACGTTATATTTACGGTTGGCACTACCTAACCGCTTATTGAAAACGTTCATCATGAGCTGCAAAGAACTTTGTATTTGTACGAACGCTAGATTGGCCGATATCTTTGGAAAAAAGGGCACAAGAACATTATGATGACATTATAGACTCTAGAATTTTATCTTAATTTTATCGATGTGTTTTTGCAATTCACTCTAGATGATAAAATTTTCGTTAATTTAAAAAAAATCAAGTTAAAATCTTGGAGTTTGATAAAACAATAAGAATAATCGTTGTTTATTCTTAATCTCCGAATATAATGTTAATAACGAATATAATGTTCCTATGTCTTTTCTTTTTAGGAGGGCACTACACACGTGTTTGTTTTCCCATTCACAATGAATATATCTAAAACACTTGTTCAACGAACAAAAACCCTGTCGTGTGGCACAATAGAGATAAGTGTCGCAAAAACGTTTCTGGCGAGTACTAGATAACGTTTCCTTATAGTGCCTTTCATGGGGAATAAATCTTGAAGTCGCAGCTAGTGATAGCGTGGCGTGGAGTGGCGTATCAGACAAGTTTATGGTGCTGTCATACTGGTAAGGCTTATGCTGAATTCTTATGAAGAACGATTTTAGAGATTGGACGCTGAATCAAGGTCACTGTATTTACGAATAAGAGCGTAATACGATCATACGAGCAGAAATGGAGATTTTTTCTTATAAGCATACGCACATACACACACATACGCACGAGCACACGCTCCCGGACACATCAATGCAAACACAAATCTACATGTATTATTAGTAAAAAAATCACCTATTACATACTGTTTTTATATGTCAGTGTCTGTATTTGGTTATTAACATCAGCAATATATTTATTACTAGCAACCCGCCCTCGCTTCGCTTCGGTTTATAAGTTTTTTTTTTTCAATTTGTGTTTTAATTTCAAATTAAAATATAGCCTATATTAGACACGGATAATGTAACTTCCTATTGGTGAAAGAATTTTTAAAATAGGTTCAATAGTTCCAGAGATTACCCTCAACATACCTACAAGCACACAATTTTACTTCTTTATATATTAGTATTTTTTTTTTTTATAGAGAACAGGGCGGACGAGCAAGCACGAGCACGTGATGGTAAGTGTTACCGCCGCCCATGGACACCTGCAACACCAGGGGGTATGCGGGCGCGCCGCCGACCTTGCAAAATCCTATTCACAGCTTTCTTGAAGAACCCCACGTCGTAGTTTAATGGGAAGACCTCTTGAGGCAGTTCGTTCCACAGTCTACGGGTTCGCGATATAAAATAATTTTTGGACCGAACAGTACGCGGCACCTCCGTATCTAGGAAATGCGGATGGACCGCACTTCTGTGCCGGGAGGTGCGGTTGTAGAAACCCGAGGTGGGATAGATATAAGTTACATAAAAGGTTGTGGATTATATAAATAAATAAATAGAAAGGAGGTAACAGACGAGCTGACCGCTCAACTGTCGCCCATAGACATCCACGGTACATGACAACATCATTCCAGAATGACAAACGCTGGTACGCCCCCAGGTGCGTTGACTACCTATTGATATTTAGAATTTGATTTAAAGGGTGTGTACCATTATACCGTGGCGTATACCATTATAAGGAATAAATACCATTTATAATGAATCGTAAAGGTCGTAAAGAGACAGGTTGAAGCAATGTAAAAATATCCAACAAAATTCCTAACGATGTAAAAGGGTCTCCATTAAGAAATATGATAATCAGTTAATCTATAAATCTTTGTAATATTTAAATGTTTTTTGATTTCGTGATCTTTATAACGCATCGATACAGGAATAGACTAGATGAAACGTCATACGTTCTTATCAAAAAAAACCCGGTTGGCAACATCTTGGGGGTGAAGGAATAGGGGTTCATTAAAAGATCAAATTTGAAACTTAAGTATAAGAATGTTTAATTTTCAAAACACATAAATTAAAGAATCCGAGAGCTACTGAACATATACCACAATTAGACTGTAACGTGGCTGCCCTAGAGTGCACGTATAACATATCTAGTATGTATTCTCGAATAGATGTGATACTTTATAAATTGGTATAGGTACCGGAGACGGTTAATATGTGGAAGATGTATGTTTACACTGACCTGACCTACTTATAACAAATAAAAATATAATATTCTATACATTCAATTGTACAATGCTATGATTCGATTCAGTTCTCTATTATTTTTAAAATATCCTCTCATGGAAAGACCTTTGTATCGATAATTCTAAGTTGGTATAGAAATAGGTAGAAAATAACAAAAGAATTTGAAATTAATAAACTCAAACAATGAACTAGGCAATGCTATTAAAGGAAAACTACGTAATTTCCCTACGTCTTATCCGGTGATCACACGTGTTTTTTCATTAAAACCACGAGTGCGTATTATACGCACTACTGCTGATGAAGTGTTCAAGAGTATAGAAAACTGTTATTGGATACGCTCCGATTAAATATTGGTGCAAGAATTATATACAACATAATATTGGAAATTAAATATTGGTGTTATACAAGGTTAAAGTAAAATTGTTTGGAATTGGCGCGAGCATCTTTGCATACCCGCATTCATTGATTATTTGAAGCAACATTTTTTTTGTCCCCGCCATATTGAAGGCGGTTTGAGAATTTGATATTTTTGAGTAGTAACACGCGCTCGGCGGCGAGCAGAGTTAAATTGAGTTAAATTCACACCGCGGTCTCGGACAGTTGATTATTGATATTCGCGCCTATTAATAGGTCTTGTTCGCGATATCCTTGTGCCACGCGAGTGTTTTGGTTGGAATTGTTTGGGTGTGATTGTGCTTGTGGTTTGGAGTCATTTCTCGAGGTGATTTGCTGCCGGGTGTGAGTTGCCGAACGATAGCGGCCACCGGCTCACCACAGGACGAGACTTGGATTACTACACAAGTATTTATTGGGAATTTATGTATTTATTTATTCAATCACACTAAGATAGGTCACGTCTAGTAGGGACTAGCGTAGGAACACTTTCCAGATTTGTGCGTGGGCAAAACCACCTGGGGTAAGTGAGGCCTGTATATCCTATTATTGTGCTTACCCACCATTGTGGTGGTTATTGAGTAAGTTTACTACATTTGGGCCCGAGCGTAATTTGGCAATAATTTGGGCGAGATCGAGCTAGCCTTCATGGCTTTTGTGATGCTTCCGAGCGAGGATATGCAGCGGTTGTTTATCTACGCACAGTGGATGCTGCTGGACATGTTTTGGTCTCGCCGGTTCTAGCAAAGAGCAAGGTTGCGCCTATTCGCTCGCGTATGACAATACCGAAGCTAGAATTGACAGGCGCCACTCTCTTGACTCGTCTCTTGAATCATGTCGTCGCTACTCTAGGGCGTTCCGTAGAGTTAGTAGACGTCTTTGCATGGACAGACAGTCAAATTGTGCTTTGTTGGTTGCGAGCTTCTGTTCACACCTTGGAGGTGTTTGTGGCGAACCGTGTTTCTCAGATCCAGGCGTCGCAAGCTAAATTGATTTGGCGACATGTCCCTGGCGATATAAACCCAGCTGATTGTGCCTCACGTGGATGCTCAGCCCTAGAGATTATTGGACATCCGTTGTGGTGGGGTCCGGACTGGCTGAAGGGACCAGTGTCAATTTGGCCGGCCTCACGGATCACTCTAGTTCAGCCTGCGATAGGCTTTGTAAGTTTACCAGTGGCCGATGGTGCCGGGAGCAGCGAAGCAGCGGAATCATCATGTGATCCCGATGTTTTGCTAGCCAGGTACAGCTCACTGGATAAACTTTTGAATGTGACATCTTGGGTTAGACGTTGGCGTCACAATGTTAAAAACCCACAGAATAAATTGTTGTCAGCCTTCATCTCGTCTGAGGAACGACATGAAGCGCTATTGAGTTGGATTCGCGTAGTACAGTCTGTTAGCTTCGCTTCAGAGTTAAAATCTATGAAGGAAGGTCCCGCTAAATTGAAAGGCGCTATTGTGCGATTGAATCCCTTTGTGGATCCTTCGGGTCTACTGCGCGTGGGAGGTCGGCTTAGACATGCCAATTTGCCTCATGGTGTCCGCCATCCTCTTCTCTTGCCGAAAGATGGACATTTGGTGCGGTTGCTGGCGATTGATCGACACATCAAGAACTCCCATGCAGGCTGTAACGCACTGTTGGCGATTTTGCAACGCGAATTTTGGATTTTGTCGGCTAGACGACTCGTCCGGGGAGTCATTTTTCGTTGCATGTCTTGTTACCGAACTAAAACTTCTACCAT
Source organism: Sesia apiformis (assembly GCA_914767545.1). Taxonomy (NCBI): domain Eukaryota; kingdom Metazoa; phylum Arthropoda; class Insecta; order Lepidoptera; family Sesiidae; genus Sesia; species Sesia apiformis. The sequence continues at coordinate 21,179,381 of OU611949.1, read as the reverse complement.
GCAACCCCAGATGGGCGATTTGCCCGCGGACCGAGTCTCTGAGTCTAGACCCTTTGCTACGGTTGGTACGGATTTTGCTGGCCCTTTTTTGGTGAAGTCATCTCAGCTTCGTAATGCCAAATCCGTAAAGGCATATTTGTGTGTGTTTGTGTGCCTGTCTACTAAGGCCACACACTTGGAAGTTGTGTCTGCTCTCTCCACAGAAGCCTTCGTAGCGGCCCTCAGCCGATTTGTATCTCGTAGGGGACTCCCTACCTTGATTAGGTCCGACAACGGAACTAATTTTCAGGGGGCCAATAACTACTTAAGGGATGTGTATGAGTTTCTTGAAGAGCAGAAAATGAATTTGGGTCGTGAGATGGCCCTCCGTGGAATAACCTGGCGCTTCGATCCGCCAGTTTGTCCGCACTGGGGTGGAATTTTTGAGGCCGTAGTTAAATCGGCAAAGACCCATTTGAGGCGCGTTATTGGTGAGACGATTCTCACATTTGAGGAACTCGCGACCGTGTTTGCGAAAGTTGAGGCCGTCCTCAACTCTCGACCGCTATGCCCACTTTCGTCGGATCCGAATGATTTGGAAGCCCTAACGCCGGGCCATTTTTTGATTGGTCAGCCACTCGTCGCTCTGCCAGAGTACCCTTGGACTGATGTGCCCAGTTCTCGTTTGTCGCGTTTTCAATTGCTCCAGCAGCTCACTCAGAGTTTCTGGAAACGCTGGCACCTTGAATATTTGCACACTCTGCAGCAGCGCGTCAAGTGGACGGACAAAACGAATCCGCCGAAGGTTGGGGACCTCGTGTTGGTTAAAGATGCTAACCTACCGCCCTTGTGTTGGCGCCGGGGGCGCATTGTTAACCTTTTTCCGGGCTCTGATGGTGTTCCCAGGTTAGCCGAGGTCTTGGTAGGCGATTCTATTTTGAAGCGGGCCGTCGCGACATTATCCCGCTTACCCATTGATTAGCGACCCGAATACTTCGGCTCGGGACGGGGGATTGTTTGGAATTGGCGCGAGCATCTTTGCATACCCGCATTCATTGATTATTTGAAGCAACATTTTTTTTGTCCCCGCCATATTGAAGGCGGTTTGAGAATTTGATATTTTTGAGTAGTAACACGCGCTCGGCGGCGAGCAGAGTTAAATTGAGTTAAATTCACACCGCGGTCTCGGACAGTTGATTATTGATATTCGCGCCTATTAATAGGTCTTGTTCGCGATATCCTTGTGCCACGCGAGTGTTTTGGTTGGAATTGTTTGGGTGTGATTGTGCTTGTGGTTTGGAGTCATTTCTCGAGGTGATTTGCTGCCGGGTGTGAGTTGCCGAACGATAGCGGCCACCGGCTCACCACAGGACGAGACTTGGATTACTACACAAGTATTTATTGGGAATTTATGTATTTATTTATTCAATCACACTAAGATAGGTCACGTCTAGTAGGGACTAGCGTAGGAACACTTTCCAGATTTGTGCGTGGGCAAAACCACCTGGGGTAAGTGAGGCCTGTATATCCTATTATTGTGCTTACCCACCATTGTGGTGGTTATTGAGTAAGTTTATTACATTTGGGCCCGAGTGCACATTCCTCGGGCTGCTTTCGCGTAACGCGAAGCAGGTGCGCGCCTAGTGTGCGCATCGTAAACAGTAAAATGGAAATCAAAATCTGATACATTTTTTATCAAGTCGAGTCCCCAATTTAAAAATATATAAACGTCATACAATAAATTACGTTTAAAATGAAACTATGAATAAGAAACTATGAAAATCATCAACCGGCAATCTTAACAAGGAAATCGAGGACAAAACATATGTATAAAACAAACTATTTAATATGAGACATCTTGATTCTTGAGGGACGTCTCAATGATCATCATTCCATAATTTTCAGCCATTCCTTCCAGTTTCTATATTTTGCCTATTAAGAGTATTATCCTTGGGGTCGCTATTGATCAATGAAGGATCATAGACATCTCAGTCAAAAATCTTGGTTAGTTCTAAAATGTTTTGTTAGAATTAAGAATTAGTTTATATTGTGAAGTTGAAGGTGTGGCACACGAAATTGTTGGCCATTACGTCTATCTTGGACAGACCACCCAACTAGGCAAGTCTAACTTCAGCAAAGAGGTCTATAGACGCATTCACATCGGCTGGGCAGGGTCGTCACCTCTTCTAAGTTTTCTTTTTAATTTGTATTTGAGCTTTTCTCGTCACCTATACCACGATGCTTGAACACGCAAGTTTTCAATCAGTGCGTCCTGCCAGTTATGACGTATGGTGCAGAAGCGTGGTCTCTGACGGTGGGCCTGATCCATAAGGTTGAAGTCGCCCAGCGAGCTGTGGAGAAAGCTATGCTCGGAGTTTCTTTTGCGCGATAAGATTCGAAACGAAGAGATTGGCCAAAGAACTCTCCGTTATTCCGTTACAGCTCAAAGAATCAACATGCGGAAGCGGCAGTGGGCAGGACATATTTGCCACAGCACTGATAGCCGATGGGGTAGACGAGTCCTCGAGGGGAGGCCACGTACTGGTAAGCGCAACGTGGGATGCAATGTGGTTGGATGAGAAGAGCCGAGGATCGTGGGTGGGGAGAGTTTTTGGGAGAGGACTATATCCAGCACTGGAGAGACATAGGCTGATGGTGGTGATATATCGGACCGAACGAAGTTCATTTGACATTTGAAACTACTCCGATCACGCGAGACAACGATCTAAATATAGATTTTGACAACGACATACTAGGATTAAACGTCAAATTTCATGATAACAATATCTCACCTTTAAAGTAATCGGAGATACCTGATATATAAGACTCAGAAGGAAGGAATGTTAGAGTAGGGTTATAGCATTTCGTTTGTTCGAACTTCGATCGGACCCGAAACATTGGTAGCGTAAAATCAGAGTAGACCCCTTGACTCTGACCGACGACGTTTGGTCGCAAACGAAACCGCATCCAAATTCTTCTATATTCGCGTCGCAACTACATACATGTAGTAACACCTCATGAATATTAACACTTTCTACATCAATCATACACCCGTATAGGCCGAGATTTAACCACCAGATTACACACTCGTTTGTTAAGAAAGGGGTGCCTTAACTATTTTTAGTTAACGCGACACAGGAAAGTGGGTTAATGAATTTGTTTAAGATCGGAAGTTAAAAGTATTTGTGACAATGCTATTTTATGAAGTATGTGGTAGAATACCTGATTAAAGTAGCTTCACTGCCTAAGCAAGCCATACATGGCCGTACGATTACAATAACCTGTTTGTGAGATTTCGTGTCCTGTCAGCTTAAAAAGCTGTTTAAAGGCGGTAATAATGGTTGTGTGGTGTCGGATGTCTTTCGAACCACTCCATCTCTTTCCGTGGTTGTCGTGAAGGGCGACTAAGGGATAACAAAGCGGCCACCACAAGCGCTGAGGAACTACACCACCTCAAAAAGAGTGGACTCGCCAACACGCTTGGCCAACAGCGTGCCGTTTTAAGGCCATAAATCTCTCATGCACAAGACAGTGTCCAGCAGTTTACGCTACAGTGAATATACATTTTTATTACTTTATATAACTATTTATTTATTTTACGATCGGCAATAATCACCAAAACATATTTCTACATACAATAATTAATTTTCAAAATTATCTCATATCACACTAAAAAACCATAAAATATTACCTTATAAGACAAATAAAACAAATAGAAGGAAAAAAGCTGCTGTAGCAGAATACGTAATAACAAGAACTTCATTTGCGCGCAGACAGTTTTACTCCAAATCTTCGCATATTTACAATAAATTGAATAAACAACTAGACATTTACCCGAAACTTTACCACGACTGCAAGAGAGTAATCACAAATTGGCTTAAGACCTTAACTTATAATGAGACAGAGTTTTTGTTACAATAATCTTATAAATACAAACACAAACACAATACGCACACACACAGAGAGACACACACACACACACGCACACACACACACACACACACACAAATACATACATATATATATACACACAAAGAGAGAGAGAGAGAGAGAGCGATGAGATTTACATCCTGGTTTTGATTTCTTTCATGAATGTATTAACATACACCTGGTTTCATGAACACCAAGTTTCCTCTTATCTTATCTTATTTTATTTTATTTAAACATAGCACACCTTTTAACTTTGCAATCATTACCATGTACACCATAATTTTGGTTAACAAGACTTATTTGATTAACTAAATATTGTAGTAGTTTAAGCATAACACATACTCATGTAACCTAAAGGAAGAGCGGTGCCACCCAACACAGGCATTTTTGCTTACCGGGTGGCTCCATCACTTAGATCATAGACAATGTGTGTTTTATGAAATAAAGAATTTGAATTATGAAATAAAGAATTTGAATTTGAATTTGAATCTCATAGGAAGTCAATAATGTTAAAATTGGAAAAACGATATTAACAAAATACTTAAATCATAATTAGGATTTGGACATGTAGTTCAAATGTAGTGCTCCTGAAACACCTAAACACGCTCTAAACCCCTCGATCTGAACACACCAGCGTCACACCACATGCGTATTAGCAACGCCATGATTTGTAGACGGTAATTAACCATTCGCTATGTAAATGTGCCACACGCCCATGTCGTGAGCAATAAGTAACACACTATATTTTTGCGGTATTATAGTCGTCGAACACGCAGCGACTCCTCGTCACCTTCACCCAGCTCTTTTATTATCCTCCGCTGGACATGGGCTTGCTCCCGCACATTGTCTTGTGCATGGGGGATGTATGACTTTGAAACGCTACGCTAGTCAAACGGTTTGGCCATTACATTCTTTTAGAAAGTGGTGCGGTTTCTCAGCGCTCGTTGCAGCGGTTTTGTTATCCTTTAGTTATCTTTTAAGTCACCCATAAGACATGGGGTGCTATGCTAAAGCTAGCCGATTCCATACGGGCCGTATTGAAGGGCAAATGTTTGTTTGACATGCGGGGTCATAATTGTACCTGGAATCGTACTTATCAGAGGGACTCTTAATATGGATCATTGAGAGCGGTATTTTAATTGTGAAATTAAAATTAATATCTCGTTTCGATTTTTACATTTCATTTTATGGGGAATCGATGAACGTACAATGGGGAATATGATAAAGTGGGAAATGTAGTACATTTCAAGGTAGTCTTCTGAGAGAGAGCGGTAACGAGGCCAGTCGAGTGCGCCCAGCGGCTGTTATATTACAGCATGCACTCACCTGCCTGCCGCCTTCTTGCTATAAAAAATACACTGAATTTGGAATAAGTCCAGCCGGTACAGAAGTGTATACTCGTATAACCAAAGGATGTCTGGCTTTTTGGCGGGGACTCGAGAATTATGGTTGAGTTTCTGTTTGATTCGTGTAAAAAATATGAATTATGCGTTTAGTGATTTAATACTGATAATTTATTAAACTTCCTTTAATAAGCTATCACTATTATTGTGCAGTATGGTGTCGGCACCCTATAAAATATCATCCACCCCATGTCTTTCCGTGTGTGTTGTAAAAGGCGACCAAGGGGTAACAAAGCAGCTACCAAGACCCGAGGAACTACACCACCTCCACTGTGGTGTAGGACTCGTCGAACCGCTTGGTCAGGTGGCGTTTTAAGGCCTTGCATCGCTCCTGCACAAGTCAACGTAATTGGACATTGACAAAATGTGTTTAATTGATTGAAATTGTTTTGATTTTAATTACGAACTAAACTTGACACTGACAGAATGATCTGATTGTACCACTGCCAAATAAGTATGAGAAGAAAAAAGGGATGACTGACAGTGGGACAATAAACAAGTCAAAACTGAATTCAATTTGAATTATCACCCGTTATTTACTACTAGATACTTTTCAATTGCATCTAAGCAAATCTTTGCGCCCACAAAATACAACTAACATTACGATAATGCTTTTCCTTAAGTTCGTGTGTATAAATCATTTTAATTTCCGCCTTCTGATTTATATATTCTTCTAGCATGCAATCAAAGAAACGCGGGAAAAAAGGAGAATTCTCAAAAATGTCTAATTCTCCAGGCTCTATTACTGAGGTACGTCGTAACTTCCAAACAAGTAAACACAGTGGTGAGAATTTGCATAACTATCGAGTTTTTAAATCTATGCAAAACGCGACGATACGTTGCACGGACTCACGAGTATACCCCCCTCTCCCGACTTTGGGGCTTCTATAAAAATACATGGGATTTCATAATACCCCCCTCAGCCACCATCCCATGTGTGCCATGTTGATTAATAACCCCGGATTACGAACGCGATTAAAATATCATTTGCATACACTTACGAGCTTTTAATTACATAAATAGTTTCGTCAAAATGGCGGACTCAATATAGCGCGCGAAATTAATGATCCCGCGATAAGGTGATAACGATCTTATACAATAAATAAACAGCTTAAAAGTTGCGTACACGCAGCGCTGCAGGCGTGAAAAGTAGGCGGTGCTTATGATGAATAACGTGACGGAATCCGGCATCCAATCGCATCGATCTCAATTTTAATTATACGAATCGAGAACATCGAGACGCCTCTAGATCGAATATTAATATGTCGATTGCGAATGTACCGATACCGTCTGCCGTCGGTCTGTCTTTGATTCGTCCGCCGTTCGAATTTCGAATTTGGTATGCGTAATTTGATTTGCGGAACTCGCGACATTCCGCGAAACTGATGCGGCAGATAACGGTCTTCCGCAAAAGATTGTCGATATTTATTTTAAAATGAGCAAAATAAAAGCGTAATTTATTATGCTCGTAGCGTCCGAGCGGACAGTGCTCATGATTCTACGATTACTTTTATTTGTATTCGACATGAATTTCCAAACTTTTTGTACAGCGCATCACATCATATACCAGTTAGTCTCTTGACGTATTAAGTAGATAACTCATATTTGAAAACAGTAATAATAACTACTTGCCTAATTCTAAACAAACACTTATTGTTCCAATGAAACAATCGCGTCAAAATGATCCATTTCCTTTTCGTATAACGTACGGTACAATCTCGATGTGCGATAGCATCTCACCAAACGGTCGCGGTACGCCTACGACACGAAAATAATTAACTCGGCTCACCGTCAAACATCATGTTTAACATCGGCTACTCCCATACCAATTACTACCGACAATCGATCGACTTTGTTACGATCACAAAAACAGGCGCCCAGCAATAGCCCCGACTGGTTTAAAAAAAAGAAAAAGGCGCCCGTTCAACGTCGGCATGTGAGCGTGTTAACGAGCCTTTGATGGATCGAGCTACAATCTAATACGATGTTCTTACTTGTTACTATTACAATTTTCATGACCACAGATACTTTTTATTGAAATTTATTGCCCAACACCCTTAATAATATACGACATATTGAAGCGCACGACCGCCTCGACGGACGACAATAACCGATCTCACCGATTACAGCAAAAGAAATCAATTGAATTCATGAATAAATCGCGTAAACTTGTCCCGCTCTGTTATCAAAGCAACATAATATTTTTTAGTGTTGTTTCATAAATGCCATCGCGAGAAAGCTTAACAGACATAGGCGACACGGTGATATTTATTTTTAATAAATTCACATTTTGCCGCCAATCGGTGTTCTCCATCTTGAAAAATTGCAAGCTCCGGCCGCGAGATGGCATTGATATTCTTTTTTTACAATGTAAATTGTGTAATTAAAGTGTACTGTTGTGATCGCTATCGAATACCTAAGCGATGTTAATCGAGTAACGTTCGCGTTATCGCTGCACACGTCAAATTTATTTTCAGAACAGCGCGGCGGTTGTGCGCGAAACTGTACTAGTGTTGTGCAAGTGTAGAACGGAGCGAAAGGATAAAAATCGGATTGTTGCTCGAAAGAAAAAAAGTGCTGTGCCGTTTCGATTGTGGTGGGCGAGCGGAGCGTTCGAGAGATTTGAAAATTAGCATTTTTGTCAAATAACTCTGCTGCAGTGTCTCGCTGAGCGCCTGATACCGACAAGCTGGCCGAAGCCGAGGTTTTTCGACATTTTTAACCCTATCGGGTGTTTCTCCCGAACTATGCATAAATCCATTCCCCGAGTTATTTGAAAATAGATTTCAATGACGAGAATTCTATTTTTTTTAATCATTTATGGTACACACTAATGGCACATAAAATGGATTAACAAAATGATACAGTACAAACGAGTACTTACAACAGGCGAGCTCATCTCTTTAGGAGATTTCTTCCAGTTAATCCGGCGACAATAATAGTATAGGATAGGTAAATTATATTTTTGGTAAACATATTAATTAGCACAAGCTATTATAACAGTGCTAGTAAATTCCAGACATATGTGTGCTTAATTTATAAAAAAATACCAATAACAGTCTAAAACAAGTGAATCAGAAGCGTTTGATCTTCTGTCGTCAATATTATATCAGTACATCAAGGGACCTTTATATATTTATGTAGTTTAGTTACATGAAAGCTACTAACTTATTTATAACTAGCTTCTGCCTGCGGTTTCGCTCGAGTGGATTAGTCCAGCTGTAAAGCTGCAAAAGATTTTTAACACCTGTAAAAGCACCGACACGATGCATTTCACGGTTGAAAATCCATCCCGTAGTTTTTGAGTAATTCTATTAAAAGCTTTTTTTTATTTTCCTCTATAACTCAACTTCCTTGTGTCATATGAAGTTGACACATATATCAGTTTTCCTTCTGGATACTTAGCTGTACATTAGTGAAAATTCGATAAAAATCCGTTCAGTAGTTTTTACGTGATGCTCAAACAAACAGACACACAGACAAACTGACAAACATGCAGACAAAAAAAAAATTAAAACTATCTTTTTGGGTTCTGTAGCTTTACAAGACTCAACCCTTTTAGTATGTTATTTTGAGTACGTCTTGTAATCAAATGTGGTAATGTGGTCATCAAAAGTTGGTGATAGGTAAATAGAGCATTTTGGAGATGCATCTTATCGTATTATAAAATATTTCTCTATCCCTCTATACAATATTTTGATTTAAATAATGCATAAGTGTTCAAAATAATTTAATTTTTTTATTGAAGTTATTGAATTTTTAGAAGATTGTTTATTCGTTGTTATAATTTTATCTGTTTTATCAGTTCGGTGGTCTTTTTAAAGAATCAAAGATTATTATCAATTACCTTGCGGTAGTTAGTAAGGTTTTATAGATTTTTTTACTGAATTAGTTCGGACTGCAATAGTTTAAAATATTTTATTACCTTATTGAACTCTTTTTATTTTGCGCCTCCCTATTTCATCGTAAGACGTATCCGTTGCCCAATGCAACTTTCACAAAATACTAATACTACCTACTTAAATAATAATTAAATACTATTAACAGTCCTGGGCGACGATATTATGTAGAAAACATTTAATTTTTTTAAGAGTATGTTTCTGTAATTTTTTTTTCACAAGTCTATCCATGTATATCTAATAATATTACTTACCTGTTATGTAATTGGTGATTGCTTGTCGTCCAATTGCAATAAATTAATATAAATAAAAAACCTACTGTCTAAATGCACTAGAAAACGCTTTACTAAAAACCGTTGACCCTTTATCTTTTCTCTTCCAGCTCGCGCTCATTGGGCCAGAGCCGAATTTATGTCGTCGAGTAATCCGGGCCCATTTGTATAGATAATTTTTATTATTGCCATCTCTTCGAAGCCGGCCGCAGACGATAACTGGTGAAGGAAAGAGTTCGTAATGACAATTTAAATAAGGAAGATGTATTCCTTTCGGCGTCCGATAACTTTGAATGTGAATTTAGAAAGAATTTGTGAGAGGAATTTAAAAAACCGACTAGGGTTGTGCATCAAGCGATTTGAGTCCATTGATTAATTGCTTCAGAAACAGCCTAATTTGATTTACTTAACAATTAGATATAGGTTAATGCTTATTACCTACGCTGAAAATCATTTTCGAATAATTTATTTGGTTTATCATCAATCGCCTTTATAACAAATCAAAGATTTAGCAACCACAGATATCAATCAAAGATTAGTAATGAAAGATCGCAGATTTATACTTTCATTAGTTATCTTAAATTAGCGGCATTATTTATAGTTGTATTATTATTTGTGATTAGATGCACAGCAAGATTGATATCGTTTATGAACTAATGTGATATTTACTACTATATAATAACACCAAATAGTGACATAACACCAAAGACAATATAACTGTTTTAAATTAACATTTCTGTTTTTGTTACCAGAGACAAACGCAAATTACTACAGACTGTAAAACAAACGGTAATGTAATGAATGACCAAAATAATGATTGCCCTAAATTCTTTTATGTACATATTGACATTTTGTTTCTCATTCAAACGTTAAGTATTGTTACCTTATTGTTGATTGTTATTTTTCAGACATTGAGACCTTTGTGAAATATAAAAATGTATATACTTTTACAGCTAGGTATATTTTAGAAATCGGATGTTAGAGCATGTTTCTATTTAGTTTAATTTTCAAGTTTAATTATTTTGTGTTAATATAAATTTCTTAACTGTTAAATATTGTTATTGGTACTCATAATATATATAATTGGTTAATACTGTATATTGGTCACCTGTCATTAGCTTTAGTTCTATCTATAATTAATATTTTATTATTTTTTATATTGTAGCTGTTGGTAACCTAGTAAAAATAAATAAATAAATAAACAGAATTTTGAGACAATGTTACCAAATGTTTTTTGTTTTCGCTTTGAATATCGAGATATCACGTTAAATAATGAAATCAATTTCTCTAAAGCTATAGAGTATTTAGTCGTATATTTTTTATTGTAAATTCGAAGTGTTTCATCGTGCTAAAACTTCTTATTTAAAATTTTATATTAATCGAGTTTTGAATTTATTCTTGCCGTGCATAAATATACTTGTATTGCATATGTTGTCATCACGCAAACCTTTATCCACTTGTAATAATTAGCTAAATACCAGTACTCATAACCCTGTACCAGACAACAAACTATGCCTGTAAACTATTTTTAACATGACCACACTGAGTTTATCTGCCCCCGCTCTTATGTCCATGTTATCTCGGCCAGTGCATTAGTCTTCGATAATACAACGATAAAACAGATCGGTCGGCGCCACGTTCGATACAGATTATAGTCGCTCGATTTAAAAAGAAAAAGAATCGATTCACCCCGATAAAGATGTTATGGTTTGTTGTCGTAGTTAAGCGACTTAATTGTAGATTCCTTATTTATATGCGTCTTGAGATTAATGGTAATGTAGATAGAGACATTTTTACAGTCATTTGTCCCCACCAATAATCGTGTACCCAATAAGCAATAAAACGACGATGGGAGTGAATTTCACAGCCTGACAACCTGTACAGTAAAGAAGTTAGTGTAAAAGTGAGAAGTGTGAAGAGGAAAGTTTAGAAGGAGGTTTTCAGAGGAGCGTAAGCACTATGGTATGTAGTTGCGAAAGTGAAAACGTCCCTTCAAATATTCAGGAGTAAGTGGATCAAAAAGAATAGAGTAAAGAAGGGAAAGAAGATGGGTATTCCCATCGTCGTAGCCAGGGGCTGGCGGCAGGGGCGACTGTCAGGGGCGCAAATATCGACTCTGTTTCCTAGCAACACTATCAAAAATCCCTAGTCAAAAATGTTCATATAATCTATACTAAATATAAAACTAGGGTTAACCTAGGGATATAGGAATTCTGTGATTGTAATCTTCGAATTTTAAAGAAATATTTAATATAGGAATTCTGTGGGGCGGCGCATTTAAGTTTAAACTGCGCGCCTATACAAAAATATACGAGTACAGCACAGATATTTGACAAAATGGCTCCAGAAAAAGTTAGAAGTGTACTTTTTTAATAAAAAAATGTCTTGTATCACTAATTTCAGTTGAGGGCACAAAATTCCATTGTTGCCCAGGGCGCTGATGACCCTAGCTGCGACACTGGGTATTACTGCGAAGGCGGATTGAGACTAATTGGGGACTCCCTTTACTTAGGGACTTGAGCTTTACACGAAATTCGGAGACATGGTCATATTTGCGTAATCCAAATATGAACCGTATATAAAGATTCTGAAGACGTTTGAGTTTATTTAATTGGTCCTACGTTAGGTGTACATCCAGTAGTGGCTGATGGTACACAGGTGACGTTGACACTGATGGTGACGTTAGGTGTACACAGGCTGATGGTTATGTATTGGTGGCAATTTAACACCACCCGTGGGATACGTGTAGGATGCTGAGAGGTAACTCATACGGGAGCAATCAACAGTTATCGTCCTCTGCGCCTTTAACGCTTCTCGGTTAAATACTTCTTATCTTTAACTAAAGTATTATGATAGAAATACTTTAGCTAAAGGAACTTTAGTACTGTAGTAATAATATCAATATTAATAATAAATTCATTTATTTCAGGCCTTTCTACCTCAGTTAGTTTAGTTTAGGACAATACCTACTTTAGTACAATTCAGTTTGCGAATAGTACAAAAGTAGATAGGTATTAACATCCGATAGTGAAGTACATCGGTATAACCGTCTAATTTCCCTCCAAGATGAATCACTTCAATCATGAATCATGCCCCATTTTTAGTAGTTATTATTTATCCCGTTTCCCTTAGCAAAACTTTAGTTTGCGAAATGACAAATTAACATCCGATAGGTAGGCACATCACTATCGCTGTCTAATTTCCTTTGAAAATGAATTACGTGAATCATGAACCATGTCCCATTTTTCATGCCATCAAGTCTATTTTAGTAGGTTTATTATTTATCCTGTTTCCCTTAAAATATCGTTTACATCCCTTTCATTACGCCGACGCACGTTGAAAGACTGAAAATTGTGTCTATTCGACAAAATAGTGCGATAACTGGCTTGCTAATGACGCCATCATGGGCGCCATTTTGCTCTGGCCATTTTGTATCTGTAGCGTTTTGTTTGGGACCTTGTGTAAAATAACATGAAAAGGTTTCGGGGTTTTTGTACGCGATAAATGATGTTAGTTTGCTTTAGTTTTTGCCTCCTTTTACCGACAAAAAGCCTTTTATAACCCCTAATGATATTAATAAACCTAACCTATGAAAATCGCGGTAACATTTATGATTTACAAGATACAATAAAAACAATGCTCATTCAACATTTAAAAAAGGATATAACAATGTGATCGCATGAGCTGAAGCCAAATGCCGAAAGCTGAATACAATCCCTTGCACAGTGGGCCGAAAGCGATCCAGATCTGGCTATCGGGATCTCAGTTTGTTCTCACATCATTACCCGCGCCGACGGCTACAAATTTACATCCAACACAATGGCTATCCACCATCGAGACATCATTAAGGTGATGCCGATAGCGCCAGCCACAATACAGAACAAATGGCCTATGTCGGTTTTTGGTATCAGTCGAAAATTCACCTTAAAAGTAAGGTAGGAAGTGCCGGAACGCCAAGGACGAAGTCGGCATTTACGCGGGAAATATCATTTCTCCGTAATGACAGAACGTCATATAAGTAACAATGGAGCGAGCGATTATGAACATAGAAATTGATGTGATAGAGTTGACTTTAAACTGTTACCGAAAGATTACAAGGCTTCGGGGGCGGTGTAGGAATGGATCAGTTTGAGTCGAGTCTCCAGGCTATCGCGGCCTAACAATGGAACTTATGATATGGGTGATTGTGAAAAAAATGCGTAAAAACATAACAATTCGAATTAGTGCCAACAATAATTGTGTTAAAGTTGATAAAAAGCCTATCGCCAATGCGTCAAAGCTTTGTTCAATTGACTTTTCCTCAATAATAATAACGTGACTCATTAAAGGCAAATACGACATGTAATCTCCCTGACTATAATCAGTTACGAGCGAAACGTGTTTGTATCAGAAACTAATATTATTTAGAGCGGCGTATAACTTTTAATGCGCGCATTGATGCCGCTTTGCATACAATACTGGGTTCGTTACGCATCGCGATTGACGTGCGATCGACTCGCGAGTCGCGAGTAACGCGCAAGCTTCGTGCTATCGCAAAATCGTGTCCGCCCTAATTTGCTTCGTGCTTTATTCAGCACCTGTTAGTTTGTGGCCAATTGTTATGCAATTTATGTTGCTATTTGTAGTCATAAGTTAAAGCAGATAAATGTTATATATTTTTACATTGTCATGTCTTTTAAGGCTCTCGAAGGCAAAGACAATCGGACGTGTGTGGAGCCGAGAAAATGAGACAGAGATATGCAAAATTGTAGGTTTCTTTATAAACAAAAATAGTGTTGCACTGTGGGCCGAAAGCGTTAATGAGTTTGCAAAACAATAGTAATGTAATGAGAATGTTGTTAGGAAATCATTACAACAAACACCCATCACTCACATACAATATTCGAGATATAAATCGTAATGAATAACACATGTCTACATACTTTAAAACAATCGAAATACCGAAACTTCCCAATCGCGGTAACATATCGAGATCGCAATCAGACCAAAAACAATAAAACGGCGATGACGAAAACTTGGCAAAGGAAACAATCGACAACAGCCTATTCGAATGCACAGAGATAAGTAAAACATGGCTACCGGGCAAAAATACTCGAGATAATGCTGAGATCACATCAGTAAACAATGGTACGGGTATCCACGCTCTCATTAGCTAGACTTGTCGAGTCCGTAGGGCGGGGAAATTGTGAAATTGGGAATCGAGTGAATCGATCCCGCCGATTTGTATTTGTAATCGATCGATTATGCGGGCGCTCTCTTATTTTTTAAGATGTTTATTTTCCTTTCTTGTGGATTCTGAATTACTTTTATTTATGGGAGTGTAGCAACCCTTTATAGTACCTATATGTCAATGCATGTATCCCGGGGACGAAACAGGTGGTAACGAGCGGGAATAGACTCACTTGTGAATTGATTCTATGGAACTAAACGAACTATATATCTATAACCTTCACGAAAGTATTTGTAGAAGATGCAACAATTTTATAATTACTAAGAGTCTAATTACTAAGGTAGAGTCTCTCATTCGTGCAGTCGTGAGTTTAAAATCCGGTCAGTACCACCGGGTTCCTAAGAATTTTAAAATTTGTTAAGTGCACAAATTGTTAAATGATCAGTGATCACTAGATCCGCTATGAAGGAAAACTATTTAGGGTTTAGTATCCCCACTTGGGCCCGCGTGGTGGACTATGGCCCGACACCCCCTGTGACTATTAGGAGAGGCCTGCAGTGGGATGTTATAGGTCCATATCAAGGATCTAATTTCACCTAAGGTCTAAGGCCAAAATTCTAGTTGATTTACACATAACCGCGGTTGTCCTTTTCTATCTACCGAGATATTGATAATTACATGCTACAACCATGTCTTACAACCCCCCCCCCCCCATTTTTTTAATAACTATTGGACTACTCTTTAACTTTCTAAGGTAAGTAGATACCAATGCTTGTAACAGTGCAAATCGCAACAAAATCATCGCCACAGATGCCGAAATTAGCGCAAACAAACAAGCAGCCAGTTGTTCTTTTTAATGTAGAGATGAAATGATGGAGAAACTAAATAAGTCAATCAAAATGTCAAAAGTCAAGCAATTTGCCTTTAAAGGTTTAGTCAAAGATCAATAGGATGACTCTATGCCCATCGACTCTAACAATTACGAAGGTACTAAACAATAAAATACAAGACATTTCACCTTTGTACAGTCACCACAATATTTTCATTAGAATTTATTACATAGAAACAAAGAAAATGTTTTATTAATAATAACGAATACAAGAGGAATAACTTAAAATACAAGTAACATAGAACAACATTAATTGATGGGTCAATCGGCACTAACTCAGCATATACCATATCGCAGCATGACCTGTGACGCTGATTTTCATTTGGAGGGAACTGCACTCTTTAGTAGTAGGTGTTGGCTGTATCGAATGACCACGGACTACCCACAGCAGAAGCTGTGTCATTCTTTAAACCTAAACTTGCCTAATCATGATGATTATAAATACATAACTGTAATAAACAAATAAATATACAATAAATGTAAATAAAATGTAATGTAAAGAAAATGAAAGTAAATGTAACTGCTGTGAATTAAACAAAAAATAAATTATAAATAAATAGTTATTTATTATTATATGTGTACAAAATTTCATACAATAGTAATCAAGGAAATAAATAGTGAGGAGAAAAAAGAAGTAGTTTTTATTGAAAAATGTAATACATTATATACATGTTTCGATACGCTACAACGACGTGCCCTAGCTTCACTCAGGTGGAACAAACATAGTTATCCTATGTCTCAATCCAGTAGTTTTAGAGTTTACTTCGTATTTACAAAGAAAAAAACTCACAGTATAACTTAAACTTAATAAATTCGTATTAATATTATTTAAAATTTCTTATTATTTTCTAACAAAAATATATTCGTAACTATTTATAAATCGACAGTATTTCAATTTGATGATAAAAAGTGTTAATTTGAACTAATATGAAAACGAGCAGGGATTAAATTGTACAATTATTAAACTCAGTGGGAAAAAATCATCAAATATATGTCGTTGACAGTAAGCACACGCGTCTTCTAATGTCAACAAAGCGAAAGCCAGTTCTCCTCGGTTTTGATATTTATCGACTTGTAATTAATTAGAACGCGGCGTATTGTCGTCAGAGCTATTATAATTGGCAGTCAAGCGGTTGTAATCGTTCAATCTAATTTTGAAATTGTTATCGCAACGTTATAGTTTTTTGCTTAGTTTAAATACTTATGGATTTGATATTTGTATTATTGTTTGAAGTACGACAAATCTTATATCTTAAAAACGAAATTGAAACAAAGTTCAGTTTAAATAAAATAAAACTAAAAAAAATTAAATCAAAGTTTAGTAACTTTTAATCTTTTCTTCCTTCAAGTTGTCAAATTAGACAACTTTTGTTCGTGTTGTTTGTGTTCGTTCTTATTAATGTACACAATTGTTTATGGACATTGTAGTCTATGTGTAATTTAAATACATATAGAAAAAGATTTTGTTTTGTAATTTATTTAGTAAATCTTTTGTGTTTGTTTTTATGAACGATGGCGGCGGACGAGCATACAGTCCACCTGATGGTAAGTGGATACTGTCGCTCCTAGACACCCGCGATACATGCCAACATTAGTCCAGAATGACAAACGTTGGCACGCTCTCGAATGCGCTGCCTAGTTTTGGAGATATAGGAATGGATTTCGAGAAAGGGATGGCTAAATGAGAAGGGATAGGATGGGAATTGGCTCTGGCACATCTCACTCACTACCGAAACACGTACGTATATTAAAGAAATAAGATAAAATGGGAAATGCAGTTATATTTCTAGGTAGTCTTCTGTGAGAAAGGGGTAACGTGGCCAGTAGAGCACGCACAGCGGCTGTTGGATTGCAGCGTGCCCTCTCCCCCCTTTTTTACGGTGTTTAGTACATAAGCATCATAAAATAAATAAAAAAAAGTCTGATCATTTAGGCCAGTAAAGTATTGCGTTAGAAAAATATATCGGTTAGAAATAATTTTGATATTTATTTTTGTGTTAATTGAAAATTTCTTATCATTATATTTTTATGGAAAGAAGGTAGTAGACGAGCGGATGGTTCTCTTGGTGGTAAGTGGGTACTGTCGCCCTGTACAGCGATACATTCCCCTGATGCGCCTACCCTCGGAGATAGGGGTGCGGATTGATAAATGGGATAGAGTGTTGGGAATATAATGGAACAGATCTGGCTTATTCCATTATATTTTTCACTCGACGAAATGTGATGGGAGATGAGTTCCGGCACATCTTAACCTCTTGATTCTTTTGTGAGAGTAGTATTATTTTATGTTACATGTAAATCCTGAAAATAGCAGGTGAAAACAACGTACTGGAAAGTATAAAAAATAATTTCTTAATATTCATGCAACAAAACAGGTCTGACTATGCTTAGGTATATACATAAGTAAAAATTCACAATGAATCTAACTGCTAAAAGTCATCAGCAGGTGGAATTCCTAAATGGAATAAAAGAACCCCGTTCCAAAACACGCATATTGCAATCTGCGGCGAACAGGCGGGCTGCGGGAAATAATCACGTTAGCACCTCTCCAATCCTTTAAGCAAACGTTCAATCACTGCTTTTTTTTAAATACAATACACTGTTTGTTAAATATTACGAGCAAGAAGTTGTTTGACAAGAAGCATTGTAAACGTTGCGTTCGATCCAATCGCGCATGGAATGGAACGAATTTATTATGGCCCTGACCGGGCCGAGGCGCGAATTGCAAGCATCTGTTGAGTGAGTCATCGATGCTAAATGTTCGGTGTTGGATAAATTGGATGTAGAATTTTATATCTTTGCTGAAGTGAAGAAAAAATGAAGAATAGTATATGAGTTGTAAGACTTTCTGTCTACTTGTTAAAAAAATAGTATAAAATATAAAATGCTCTAATTTTTTTTTAACAAGTATCTAACTTGTCTGTTTCTAAAATATTACGTAATTTTAATAAATTGCATTATATACAAAAATTACGAGTTTATGAATGACTTACGGCCTTCTCTCTAATATTCTCTACACTTATTTCAATTTTCTTTTAAATTGATATTTACGTATTAAGAGTGTTAACGTATATAGTAGCGAGCTTTGGGAGAGGCCTATATCTAGCAGCAGGGAGACATGGGCTGATGGTATGGTATGGTAAAATAATTTATTATTATACTTCGATAATGACGCCAAACAAAGGTCACACATATCGGCAAAGGTATAAAATTACGGGACTAAAGCGAGGTGGTCGAAGGCTGTAAAGGATTGTTTATGTTCCAATCAGTTTAAAACAATTTTAAGATTTATAATATCAGTGAATAGATACAAAGATAAAAGTAAAAATAAACTTGCATAAACCCCGCTCTATATCTCAGCTATAAAATCGTATCTGTTTCATAACTGTCACTACAGTTTCCTTTCAGAAGTACCGAGATCGGATTAACGAAAAAGCATATCATGATCAAGTATGCGTTTACAAATCGGCAACAAATTTGCCGCGAGAGCAGGCATTCCGCGCATAAATATCTTGACACGCGCGCATACAGGCTCGGCTTATATATCTGCACAAACGCCGCGTAAATACAGACTTGCAACGTTACTTTTACATTCACTGTCAACCTTAAACCGACCATATTAGAGTTCTTTTTCCAAAGCTTAGAAGGAAGTGTTATTTGTCTGGTGCAAACTGGTGCAGAAACGTCAACGATATTTCGCGGGTGCAATTAGGTACGCGTCCGCGTTGAATTAATAGCGAATAGATATCGACGCCTTTGTTGTGAATTCGAAACAGATTCCGAAACGGAAGACCTACCGCAATTTATGTATTCGGGTTAGATTTTAACAATTACAAGGACAAAAAGACTTTACAGAATTTTCTATACTTTATTTATACTTATTACTAAATTTGTGGATAACAGAACGGTTAATTCACCCCATAGATAACAGCCGTTTTCGATACGAACACTTGCAAATCGAAGTGGGATTACGGTTGCACTGTCGGCCTTGCAAGGACCCGTTCACAACTTTTTTAAAGAATTTACGATAAGACACCGACGAATTAAGAAAAAAAAAAGAATCGTCGTTTTGCACTCGTAAACGAATCTAAAATGTTATTACGAATTAGAGTAAAATTACCAAGTGTGGCTCCCACTGGCTACCATTACCATTACGCGTGGCTACCATTATGCAATGAACGTGAAAAATATACAATAACTTCCCTAATACTGACACTTTTTTACGGTTGTTACTAAATTCTGAATTTGAAGAACTAGAAGTGCCTTGGCCTTTACTCATCACTAAGGTTGGATAAACAGAAGTTTCTTTTTTCTCGGCTTAGTGCGAGTGAGTGATTGAAAACTAATCTTTACGTAGTCTGCACAAGGTCCCCGTAAACACGACTCGGAGAATCGTCTACTTATCCGGGCCTAAGTCTCAATACATAATTGCGTGCATAATTTTTGACAGATCGTATCATTAAACGCGCCGTGCGCACACGACTGTCTTCGTTCCGATCCACCGCGATCGCAGCCGCGATACGAACAGAATGACAATACAGCGACAGCCGCCCGATGTTCGCCAACGATATACCTCGATGTGTGGCCACCCTTACTTTTTGCTCGATTATAGATTGTATTGTGTTATGAATCGATATTTATTTCGGTTGTCTTGTATCGGTGTTTTTATGCGCATTTTATGTATTATGGGTTAAAATTGTATGTTCGGTTTGGCTTTGTATGAGGATTAATGGGTGTATTCTTCTGTAAGAAATAGAGACCATTGATAGAAGTGAATTTAAAACGCATTTTGTTCTCGTTAGGGAACCGAGACGGTGCACGGAGGGACTTTCCGGTGCATAAAGTGCATAGAAGAAAAGGAAAATAGCAATTTACCTTACGTATGCATACGCCGCGCGGTTTGTTCGGCAACATTTAAGAGATAGCCACTTACCTGAAAAGAAAAATAAACTATTGTAAAATACATCGTTAAAAGTAAGTTAACATACATAATAGAAACATACATAGGTACATACATTTTCAGTGTAAAAGGATATTTTTAGAAATGATTAAGTAAGTAGTACTGGATTTTGGAATTAGGATTATTTACTTATTACATAACAAAGCGGTTACCGGAAGCCCTGAGGAATTACACCACCTCTAAAAGATTGGACTCGCCAACCTGCTTGACCAGCGAGACAATGTGAAAGCGTGTCCAGTAGTGGATACGGCTGGTTATGGTTAAGTATTAAGGGTGATAATAGCACGGAGTAATGTATTTTGAATTTAGTATAAAGTTTCAATTGTCACTCGGCGGCTAAAGCAAAAAATTGAAGATATCCGCAAGCCGGTGAATTTAAAAAATAGAGCGTGTATAATACCACCGATTAGTACTGTAGTGTTACTAATTAATAGCAAGTTATAATATCAGTTAATAACAAGGGGAGATATTAACTTTCTGAATAAATAACTTAATAATAATATTTAATAACTAAAAGTTTATACAGGAGCAGGAGCTGAGTGGGTAGCAAGAAAGCGCAAGAAAGAGTTCTCGCAAGTATCTACAGCACGCTCCTCCGGCGATGCGGTCCGAATAAACGCAAGAATTATAAGACCATAGGAAGATCCTGTTTTGGGTTGTGGCTCGATACCCTCGGGAAGACTTATGCTCCACATAACATTATTAACACTATTCTAGACTTTTATAGAATGATGAAAATGTTGAGCAATTTCGCGTATGATTCGTTTGAAAGAAGAGACAGTGCAAGCGAAATTCGCCTTTATGCCATAGAAATGTCAAATTGAAACTAACTTTGAAATGCTCAATATTGTCGTTGGACGATTGTAGATCTTATTCAATAAAAATATATCATGAGACCTGAGTATAAACTATGGCATACCGTAATATATACCTAGTGACGGGAGGGCGGTGGACGAGTTGACAAAAACAGTAGGTACTTTTATTGACAGTGTGCGGACGCGACGTGCGTGCTTACAGATAAAGATCGCTTTTCACTTCCGCAGTTATACGCTAACACACATAGAGACATTCCACCACATGTTGTTGTGGCGGTGATTTTCCTGAGCTGATTTCTTACACTGGAAAGGTAATGGTGATTTCTTACTGGATTTCTTACTTCATGAGCTGTAGAAAAGTATGGATTGTCCATGTGACTTCCCATTTTACCATAAAAATAAATAACTTCACAGAATCGACTGAGGAGAACCCCATTGTTAATTATTAAAAGTATCCACACAGTGTATACTTTTATTAACATATGTATAATTTTAATTATACATTTATGTATATATAATATACAGTTTCATGTAATGTATGTACAATTTTGTATGATACATTAGTAACATTTTGTTTCCTTTTAAAAAGACATAATTTTTTATATTCATTCATTGCTACCTTATTTCAAGTAGCGCTAAATAATTATTTTGGTTTCTATTGTATAAATAGAATTTAAAGTAGAGAACGGCCATAAATCAGCATTGAAAGTTAAAATAATGAAAAAGAGGTTCATTGTTTCTAAAATGTGTCATACAATAAGTTATCCCTCTTTTATTGTATACAGTAGTGTAATACAGTAAGAGAAGGATAACGTCAAGGTTTATGTATTTAATTCCTTAAGGATGTGAATACATATGATGGATGGGTCTTATGCTAATATTAAAAAACTTACACATTCTATCAGAAGACTGCGTGTAAATGTTGATCAAAATTCAAGATACAATGTTAACAATATTAATGCAATTCCATTTCCAAGATAAATTTCAAAGTATGTAGTGGCAAAATAGAAGAAAAAAAAATCTGATCGTCCTAAGGATGCAACCTAAAATATTTTTCTATATTTTTTACTTTTATATGACGTCGACTGTATGATATTGTCATAATTTACCTAACAATGTATTTTCGTAACTAAAACTATGTTACGTTTTTGGAAGTATGCCACCGACTTCGAATTTAAGGGCTGTTAAACAGTTAAACAAATATCGTTTACGAGACAAGTTTCTAAACTATTTTTGAGTTTTCCTTTCAAAAATAACTTTGCTGTTAATAGACGAGCCGAATCACAAACAGGACAGGAGAGATTAAAAATGTAATCAACCAATAGGGGTTTGTTTTCATTATTAACTAGCCGTTGCCCGCGACTTCGTTCGCGTGGTCTTCAAGTACTAATTCAGAAACCTTGGCGGGTGTGCGCACAACAACTCACCAAAGTTTCATCGCAATCGGATGAATGGTATAGGAACGCATACGTGATAAACAAAGAAACATTCATTTTTATATATATAGATAGATTTTATTGGTTCCAGTACGAAGATTGGACATGTAACATACGTATACGTATGTTGTATTATTAATAATGTTGTATATTAGTGTTTTAAAATGACCGTTGAGTTGGAGTGTTTAACCTAAAGGGTTTAAGGCCATTAAACGTTAAATACTGTATGTATAACGTTCCCACTGGGGACAAAATGGGTGGTAAACAGCGGGAATAGACCGTTTTTACGTAAGATAAGTAAAATAAAAGTGTGAACTAAGTTTAACAAACGACATGTTCTTTGGTAGGACATTGAGGTTCTTTTACTACACAGATCGACGTGTTTTATTACTTTGATTTTCATCGAAAATGTAAATTTTACAACTGAAATAACAATTGCCTGAATTGAATTATTGAATTACAATACAGAGTACAATACAAACTGAAATACAGAGAATTGGCCTACAGCTTTGATGTCGTAGTAATAATGCTTATTGAGATGTTCTAACAGAATATAGCATTACTTGATGGACCAGCGCTTTCAGTTTTTGGTCCAAATTGAACGATCTCCTTTATTTATTAGATTACAATTTCTACTTCTTTTATACCAGTCGAGATCAAGACTGATGTGTGACAACTTATCCGGCCTTCGAGCGACATGTATCCCTATCAGATCGCGTGATAGTCAACTGAAACTATGCGATGGTATTTACATTCGTGACAGATTTGAGACGCGATTTCCTACATCGATGACAGGGGAATATGCGAGCGGTTGTGTGCTGCAAGTTATAGGCTATTTGAGAATTCAGGTTCGTTTTCTGTTTCCGATTTCTATTAAAATCGATGACAGACTTGAACTGGCGGTTGATTTGTTTAACCTTCTTTTATTTATATCATATTTATTGATCATATGACATATGTGACGCTACCTAAGCAAAGCGACCGTATTATCGGTATATACTTATTCACTTTGATAAGTTTGTGTAACTTAGAATCTCGTTGTTTCAAGATTATTTTTAAGTAGATATATGTTCTTACACAGTGTTGCAAAAATTAGCGCTGAGCGCTCAAGCCCTAAATCAGCGCTAATTAGCATTAAGAAGCCATCGATGATCGATAGATCAGTTTATAATAACGACACTATGGGGGCTCATTGCGGATTGGTGGATAGGGCATGCACCGTGGAATTTATTCAATTCTCTAGCACGCGATTTTCCTCACAATGTTTTCCTTCACCGCCGAGCTAATGATGATTGAAAAATCCGTACTTAAGTAGCACTTAGTGGTATGGGCCGGGCTTCGAGTCGAGAATAGATGCCTCTAGGCTATCATCGCTCTATGTATTAATCGATATAGTACATACATATATACAAACAAAAGAAGTCATATGTCAAAATCTCCTAGACTCTAGGAGATTTCGACTGTAATGTATAGGACCTAGATCGTCACATTACTGAGATATTTGGGCCTAAAGTTACGCTTTTTATTATTTAGCGATTCTTGTCTCCAAATATCTGAGTCACGTGACGTGCAGATGACGCGTTAGGTGTCAGCCAATTGACTTATATGGGTTTCATCGGTAGCCAAAAATTGCAGCAAATTTCGAATAAAAGTCTTCCTTGCGAGGGGTTTAATTTATCGGAGTGTTAAAGTATATATCTGCTATACAGAGTGATTCCAATTCTGTCCACAGTTAAAACCAGGTAAGAATCCCTAGTGCTTCATATTTATATAGAGTTGCGTGACATCATATGTAAAGTGTTATCATTTATTATCAGCTCATCGCATCACACGTCACGCGATTGTCAACTGCGTGAATACGGCGCTCGTCAACGCACTTTTGTGTGTGAGCTTTTGAAAGTTTTTAGACAAATGTACGAAAAAATTGCACGCGATCAAACTGCGACCTTATGATTTAGAACGTTTAGGAGGGTCACTCTGGGTGATTGAGAACAGAGTTAGTTGGTGAATGGTAATGTGTAATGTTCTAAGGTTGTAATATAGGGTATTAAACTAAAAAGTTTTAAAAATTATAAATTTGAATAACTTTTAATATTAGAAGTCGATATGTAAAATTAAAATCGAAAGAGAAATAGATTAAATTAAATAAAATCAAAATATTAGTCCCTCAAAGCAGAATTTCGTCGGCTTTGTGATGAGTGATGTCAACTTAGTAATTTAAAATTATGTATTTCCCTTTATCAATTTTTTTTTCCTTTCATATATGGCAATGGTGCAATTAGCACATTCTGCCAGTGTCGAGTGTTTTTCGTAATTAAAAAAAAAACAATTTCAAAGTCTAGAATGTATCCTGTTAATCTCCAATCCCGTAGAAGTAAGTCAGGAGTCGCTCAGTAAATCGATAGTACAGAAGGACAGAAGAGGACTCCTTGGAAGCACACGAAAAACGCAGTCCTATGCTTCTATTTGATTATCACAATTAAACAAAAACTCAACTTCACTTCTCTAGTTCCCGCTAAAAAGTCCCAGTTTGTTTTGTTGATTATCATTTGCTATTCATTTAGTATTTCTGCTGCTAGTTTTAATACAATCAAACATTTTGGAACATAAATGTCAAGTTTAAAAAAAAACTTAGAGGTTAAGGAAGATGTCCGCGTCCTAGATGCTAGAGAAAATCTGAGACATCGTAATATTCACCACTCACTGAGCCCGCGTGACAGATTATGGCCTGAAACCCCCCAGTGATTGCAGGGGAAAGCCTACGCAGTTCTACAGTTTTACACATTATAAATAACATTATAGCAACTTATAATTAAATAACATTATAGCAACTTATAATTAAATAACATATGGCAACTTATAATTTAATAACATTATGGTAATATACATTATAACTAAATAGATATTAACTTTATTCACATAAGATGAATGCTAACAGTTATGCTAGAAGACTAAATTATATCGATCTATTTACGTAAATACTAGATAGATCTATTCTAGCTAAATAAATTCCTAACTACGCATATTGTAATGTTGTGAATGTGGGTTAATAACTTCTGAACTGCAAATTACGGTTCATTTTATATAAGTGTATTTTTACTAATCTCGGTTTAGTTTAACTGTAAATTTAACCATTAATTTTCAATATAAAAATTTTATCACTCTGTTTACAAGGAAATACTGATTTATTTTCCTTGTTATTCTTCCCTTTAAATCAACAACATGCTAATTATATGGTGTATTATCTCTATAGATAAAACTAGTAACCACGCCCTGCCTCGCCCGTATATACCGTGAGGCGATAGTGAAGTGCCCACTTAATTAATTCTGCCCTAATTTTGGCTCATCTTTCATAATGAAAGTTATTATGCTGTAGAATACTTATTTTTTTATATATGTATGTGAAAGGTTCCCTTATATTTATGTGAATAGGATTGAAAAATCCCATTCGTAGCTTTCTTGAAGAACCCCATATGGTAGCGTAATAGAAAGACCTCTTGAAGCGGTTCGTTTCATAACCTACGGGTTCGCGGTAACGGTTTTCGAACCGCACAGTATGCGACACCTCCGTATCGAGAAAATGCGGATGGACCGCACTTCTCTTTTATTTATTACACTTTTTACTAATTTTAGGTGCTGAAATATTTTTGGAGAAACACATTAATAAACTACTTTGAATAAAATTATGAATACAAGTGTCACTTAAAGCACTTGACGACTTGAAGAAAGTCGGCGGTAGTCGCTGTATGAGAAGACCGGACGACCGTGTGTGGTGGCGTTCCTTAGGAGAGGCCTATATCCAGCAGTGGAGAGTACAACTCACAGAAATATATAAATATATAACCAACACAAGAACACCTATATAATTTTATTACGAGTAGGTACATCCTCACCTATATGTAGGAAATACCTATCTTTGCGGACTCCTTGATGCGACCTTATTTTAGTTTTTTAACTGTTAAATTTGGTATAAGTAGGTATATTTTTTTTTAATTACAACCTACCAAATATGTAGATTTACAAGATCAGAAATATTGTAATATGTGTTAACGATGGAATGTAAACATGTATGTTAACGACGGATTGTAAATAAATATGGTATTCGTATATGTATGTAGACATGTATAGTTGTTCCACACCTAGTAGATAAGTCGATATTTGTTATATCGTGTAACATTGTATAAAACTAGTAGTCTGTCTAAACCAAACGATTTCTAAAACCCAACCCATAAATCGATGGCCGCAACAAGGCGATAGGCGAATCTATTAACTGAATCCAAGACCTGGGGTCTCCGGAGACCTCAGGTTTCGCTGACAATGCCAGATTGTAATCTGAGGCGCCCACGCCGGCGCTCTTTGTGCAACTCTGGTGTTGTGCTGTATTACTAGGATGGTGTGTATTTACTAGAAAGTTTAATTTAAGTTGCTAGAACATTATTACATCGAAACTATTAATTTCACAGTTTATATTTAAGAAATCTATTCCATTGTTATAGTTTGCTAAGGCCTCACGCACACTCGATACTTTTAGCATTGGCGATCGGCAACTTAGTCTCACACAAGGAGAGTCTGTCGAACGGTTCGAGCGATAATTTTTATATGATTCCCATATGCGATCAAACTACATACAATTCTCGTCTACAATTGTTCACACGATGATAAAAACTCGATGATAATTGGGATAACAGTGATCAGATGATGATACTTGTTGATACTAGCTGTCGACCGATGTTCGAGAAACTCGCGTTCTAGAAACTCTCCTTATATAAATGTGCCATTATGAGTAACTAAGTAGTTGTAGCGATGAAAAGCGAAATCTACACTCGCACATTTAAAAGTTATCTTCCTTGTGATATCCCGAGTATCTAAAGGTATTTCCCACAAAACAGAAAATAATAATGATTGCAATTTTATTATTTTAGATATACATGTGTAATTTTTCACAGTGTTTTGTTGTAGGTACTGAAAAGTTATCATTTTTAAGCAGTAGGTAATTTTAAAGTTATCACTGAGTGTACGATATTTTGATAGTCAAGGAACAACGCACGTAAAACCTTTTACGCTAGCTAGACTCTGTCCCAGAGTATAGACTGAATAAACAAATAAGCGCAGTACATTAACGAGACGGTACTATCTGGTGGGCTAAAAGCCGCGATATCTCGGGCATCTGGAACGAATGCCCAACACGTGTTACTGATAACACGTCTTAAGAGCAAGTAGACACTAGTGCATCGATCTGGGTATGAACCAGTTTTAAGATCAGACAAAAAGGAAGACACTTATTTGTGTATGTAGGGCTATTATAAGCCCGTCTTCTCCACCTATCTCATAATTAGCAATATATTTTTTTATAGTTTACATTTTATATACAATTCATATACTGGCGTGTGGTGTCGGCTGGTTTTACAATATTTCCACCCCATCTCTTCTCGTGGGTGACGTAAAAGGCGACTAAAGGATAACAAAGCCAAGGCCTGAAGAACTGCATCATCTCTAAAAGAGTGGACTTGCCAATCGACCTGTCGACCTATTGCCAATGGACTTATAAAATAAAATAAAACAAGTAAATCATATGGAAACCAAGCGTGCCACGTCACAGGTACATTTTAGTGATGGAGAACCATTCACCCATGAAACGAATCATCTCCCTTGACTCGGTTCATCATTTTCGTCGAAATTTTACATTTTATTATAGGGAAGGTAGGCATTATTGTGTTTTGTGACGATTTGCTAGCGACACGGCTCGGAACAGACGTGACGTGCAGTGCGAATGTGTAGATTATGTGTAGAAGTTTAACGTCAACTTCGTGGCCGCAGAGACGGACAGCTTGCGTTATCTTCCCTCCATATCTGTGGGTGGAAATTTATAGGACGATTTTGTAAGCAGTATTTTTAAACTGGTTCCACGTCTTGCTTTTAATGATTTCAATCCATAACAAATAATAAAATTGCGTTGCAAAAAATTTGCATCAACCAATTAGGTCATCGACCCGCAACGTTTCCGGGGCACTTTGGCGCTGCACCGCGGGGTGGTGGGGGCGCGATGCCGATCGCCTATTGGTCGATAGCTCAGATTTATGGACCGCTATCTGCGCCGTCTTAATTTACAACGCTGACTGTACCTACCGACTTTGGAAGGGATCGGGTGTATTACGTAATTTTTTTTTGTCTGGAAAATACAAATGTAATTGAGATCTACACGTATTATGTTGCAATGTGATTTGCTGAGCAGAAAAATATTTTCCATTCTTACTTTTTTAACCAATCGAGCAATGACCTTAGGACCTTTTGTTATTCGTCTATTTGTTTGCTCGGGTGCAGGAATCCTATCGCCACCGAATTGGTTAATTTCCTTTATACAATATTTATAGTAAATAGGTTAATAACACCTACCATATTTATTGTAATTTTAAAACATTGAATAAATTTGGTCCCTACAATATCGTAAGGTTCCTAAATCTCTTTTAGAACTGGTAAGAATATTTAAACAGTTCAGTTCCAAAGTTGATTTCTTGCAGTTCATATAAAATCAGCAATAACAAGACAAGCGAGAAAATTCACAACACACTGCCTACAAACTTTTTAGTTCTAAAAAAGACAACGCAGCCGCTATAACTCGTCAGTATCGGAATCAAAATCTCAAATATGACAATGCAACAAATTTCCACACTTCAATCTGCGCGCGCGTGGGCACTATCCGACGCATCGACGCGTGGCGACGACGACGCCCGACATGACCCGAGAAAGTACGAAGAAGATGCCCGAAGGTTATGGTGTTAGTGGCAGCGGGTAAGATGACAGGAACGAGAGCATGCGGCCAATTGTTGAATGATGGAAAGTAATGCGGTCGTAACTGAGAATTTGAATTTGGAACAATGTCTGGAAGAAGTCGGAAACTAAAAGTTAAGTTATAAAGGAAGGCCTTACGCGATTTTAGCAGAGATTGAACCAGGAGTATAATAACATGAGTATACTGTTTAGGAGTGTATTAATTACCTGCATCTTGATGACAAGTATCAAGTAGTAGGTCAGTATCAGTCAACTCAATTCATTATTTATTAATTCAAATATCAGTATAAGTCTATTTGTTCTTTTGTATTTTTAACATTAAATATCTTATTCGTGAGCATTGAGGCTTCTGAGAAGGTAAAGGTGAGAAAGTAATAACAAACATTTCATTAAATATATTATTAAAAAATTAAATAATAAAGTCTGTCTCAATTCAGGAAAATATATTTACGCAACGATACGTAATCCTTCACCCACCCCTACCCCTTATTAGTATTGCAACCAGACCTTCAGTATCCACTGCTGGACATGAGCCTCCTCGTGGATATTGCCTTGTGCATGAGGAATGTAAAAAATGGCCTAAATATAAATCTTCTTGTATAGCTTAAAATGCCACACTGGCTAAGCGGGTTGGCGAATCTACTCTTTTAGAGGGCTTACGTGGCAACTGACTCGCTTAAAAACGGGTTCCCCCTATATGTTTTGCAACTAGTAAACTGGCCCACTTTTTAAATTGCTTCCGGGCCAGTTGACTATTTCAAAAAGTGGTAAACTCGCCCGCGGCCCAGTTTTTAAGCGGTCCAGTTGCCACCTAAGCCTTATCGAGGTGGTATAATTCCTCAGGGCCTGTGGTAGCCGCTATATTAACGCTTAGTCGCTTTTTACGACACCCACAGGTTATTTTCTTAGTTACGGCCCCGCGGACACTAGGACTACACTTTCAGGTATGTGTGCTATCTTCCTCGCGTGGGTGGCCTATCTACAATGCCGAGTAACATTTAAATGTCCGTTTTGAAATTGATGTTTAAATAAATGTGTGTTTATTTTGCTAATATACTTAACTCGCGTACGTTACGTCAGGGCTTTATAATATTTTTGATAATTCTGTGAAATATTTGGGCAAATGTTTTATGATGGAATGTCACCAATGTTGGGAGGGCTGCACTGTAGGTACCATTATAAAATTAAACGCCAGCTGTTATCGCTACCGTGTTGTGTTCAAAGAGATGCCGGGGCGCTGTGGTCTCTTTGAGAACTTGTATTAATTAGTTTGTTGTACACTAAACCGTGTTATGGAAGAACAACTTAATGTCAACCGATGTCTTTGTTTACATACTTACCTCATATATAGAATTTATATTAAAATTACATTATGAATGTGCAACGCCAGGACCAACCCTATTGGATTTTATGATACGAGTAGGTATATAAAAAGGTTTTCTGTGTATGCTGTATAAATATATATATATTTTAAATAGCGTTGTTGATTTTAGTTGAAATTGATATTTAAAGGGATTATTCGAAAGCTAGAAAACTTCATATTAATATTACAAAAAAAATAACAGCTTCAACTTCATTACGAAACTACATATTTAGATGGAATTATCGTCGTCTCTGTGACTTACTCATGGTTGTTTGTAGTAACTAATGTGTTAGTGACGTCAAAAATATAGTAGGTGCGGTCCTTTTCTAATTTGTGATTTCTAAGCTTCGTTATAATTCGGTATCTTCTCTATAACTTGGAATTTTTTAAAGATTTATCTTGATTTGCTTGTTGATTTTTAGTAACCGCAACCAGCACTTTTCCATTCACTGCCATATGAGAGTGATGTGTGGCCCCAAAACGCCAAGGAGATTGGCGAGTCTAGATGTAATCTGCGTCAGGGCTTATGGTATCGGCTTTGTTATCCCTTTCACGATGACCACGGCCTCCCGGGGAAGGGAGGGGGGTTATTATAAAGCCGCCTGACAGCACGCGGCCTCGAAGTATACATATTATAAATCAATTCTTGTCACATTTTTTAAACACAATAGTCGAACTAAAGCCTGACGGCAACGACCTAAGCCGGAGCTTTCGACAGATAAACAGACAAACAGATACGTGGTATCGTTAATGTTGTGCGGCTAATCGATTTGCAGGCGGTCTTATCTGTGGGTAAATATAAAACTGAGCGCGGTCTTATTGTGGGTTTTGAGGGAGTGCGTTCGCATATTTAGAGACGATACGTCAGAGAGCTGTGACGTTGTAAGTGTTTATTATTAGTGGACAAAGAATTTATGTAAACTGTAAGTTTAAAACAAACGTATGAGAGGTGATAGATGGATTCCATCGCCCTTGCAAGATTCAGCGAGCTACATGTAGCGGGAGCTGGCGTACCTCGCTGAGGCTTGAGGGGCGATAAGCTGCGTAAATTTTGTATTACTAACCTAGTTTGTAAGTCTGCTCTAACATTATTATTGCTATTATTATTATTATGGGTCCATTATTATTTGAATTAAAAAAGCTTTTTATTATTTCATTTGTTTATATATTGAATATGTTGTATAAATTTGGTTGTGTAATGGCATGTAAATGGCACGTTGGCAGCATTGCGTTGTTGAATTGAGCTTTAAATTAGTTCTAAAAGAATAAATGGACATTAGAGTGGAACCCGATGGGCCGAGGATCTCGAGACCGAATGCGGGAAAAATGTATGTAGATTAAGTTCACTTTATTTCATTTAAATAAAATGAATAAAATAATAAATGAAGAAAAAATAGAAGGTCCATGAGAAAAAAATATTTAAAACAATTTCACCATATCTATAGCCGAGAAGAGTAATAGACACTCAAAATGAAATTTTACACGACGTGTAATAATAAGTCATTGTAGCTCAATTTTACCTCAATTTTACTCCAACGCGGAATACATTAGGGATATACGAGTATATAGGGATAAAAACTAATACTTGTATTGTATGTTTCTTTTTAGTATATAAAAAAGTAGTGCTATGCAAATATCTGTAAAAACCAACCTCACCTTTTACTTACAGAAATAATAAATTAAGCATATAAAATTATATTCAGCATTTTGTGTCATGAACTGTATCTCTTATCGTATTCTAAAATTGTGCAGCATAATATATACATACATACTGCTACAATAAATAATCTATACATATAATAAAATCTGTAACTGAAATATTTTTTGAAAATAGTAATTGCAGTGATAAAGTCCAACAACATTTTTTGGAATTTTTGTCTGTCTGTCTGTCCGTCACGTGTGACGTCACGTCCGTGAACGCGCATCACGCAAAATCTACTGGTGGATTTTTAAACTTCGAATAGTTATAGCTTATGCGTCGGATTATCATTTAGGGTACTTTTTATCCATTATAGAGTTCCCACGGGAATAAAATATCTATCTACGCGCACGTAGGCTACGTCTACGGCACCAGCTGGTTTGTTTTTTAATGTAGTGCAATGGACACGCGCCCCCACACGCCGCCCATCTCAACTTTATCAGCGCTGCTTTTTTCTCTAATATCTTTCATATCTGCCCGAGGAATTTATTGCCTAATTACCGCGTTATTGTTTTGGATTTATTATTTATATATGAGAGTGGCCGCTCGTTTTTATTGGTCCAAGATAAAGTCAGATACTGGACGGTAATGGGAAGCAGATAGCTGGGATGGATTTAAAACGATCAATGTCTGTTTTTTTGCACACGGCAGCTGATTAATTTTCTGCACTATACCTACTTGCTTAGTCTATGACGTACCTAGGTAGTAGGGATGTTCCGAATAGCGAAAAATCAGTATTCGCGAATCTAGATAGGAATACCAATAATTTGTCTCACTATTGGCGAATACAAATAATACCTACCTAACCTACTACGCACTCACTTGTACAATTTGTGAGTTGGTAATTTTTAGTACAATTTAAATTTAGTGTTACAAGATTTTTTTTGGGATTGATCAATGATCAATCAATTAAACCAATGTTTAGTCTACAGATTCACACTTACTACTTACTACAGAACAATTCACTTACTACTTAAACTAAAAAAAAACTGCAACGTAACTTATTTTCAAATGAACGTTTAATCTTATAAGAATTTCTTTTTACATTACCGGTTACATAATTAGAATTCACATTACCGGTTCGAATATCAATACTTTAAAATTGGAGAATATTCACCAAAACGTATACGAATAATCGTAATATCCCTACTAGGTAGGTATAATATGATAAATGAAAAATTTTCTTAATTACCTCTGGCTCGCCGATGAAGGAAAACATCGTGAAGAAAACCAGAATAAATTTCAGTGTTCCAGAATTTAAAAAAAACCTGTGCATCCACCAATCCGCAAAGGTTTTTAAGTATAATGTATTTTAACATGTGTTAGCAGTAGGGTAGCGTAGAATTTCAAAACACATCAGTACCTAGATGAAAATAAAGAAACCCACAGTGCAGGCGAATGTCAAAGTGCGGCAATATCGCGAGTTATTAGTGCAGGGCGGGCGGCGATCTGTGGGCGCGCGATAACGCCCGCCCAGCCAGCGCGCACCTACCTAGGTACTAATGTGTTTTGAGGTTCTCTCGTTTTTAAATGCTTTTTTTTGTGTTTTGGTTGGATTATTTGTGCTACCTGGTTTCGAGGGTGTGATTTGAGGTAAGAATTTTTAATTTTGATTCTTTTTTGTTTAATATATGTTTAAGTGGAGTAAAATAAATACGAAGGAAGTCTTGTTAGAAATTTCAATAAGCTTCCAATCGTCTTCTCACAATACATATTTATAACTGAAATGTTTTTTAAAATATCTGTAGAACAACGCAAAAATTAACATTTTGGATTTTTCTTGTGGAAGCCGTTATTATTATTATTATTATTTTATTTACTACTACATAGAGAATATTACAAAGTTATACGTTA
The DNA here is from genome assembly GCA_914767545.1 of Sesia apiformis. Lineage (NCBI taxonomy): Eukaryota > Metazoa > Arthropoda > Insecta > Lepidoptera > Sesiidae > Sesia > Sesia apiformis. Next base: position 21,144,923 of record OU611949.1, on the reverse strand, counting down.
TAATTATAATGCGCTGAAACCCTTTCATATATACTATAAAATATATACAACTTGTGGCTTAAAATTAATAGCGATTAATCACCACAAAACAAAACAGAGATTTGTCGGAGAGAGAGAGATCTTTTAACCTATTATAGTATTCAATTGGTGTTAGGGTCACTAACCAAAAGTAGATAATAAAAGGTCAATGGACGATGGATTAATTAGTTATTATATTCCAACTCAATTTCACTATTTTACAATTAACCTAAAAAGGAGCGCTCATAAATTAAAAAAATATATAACACTATAAAAATTCTAACACTACGCGTTGACGCAACACCCAAGAGCATTCCTTCAAAGCGAGTTTAAACAGGGTTCGTGAAATAAAACGTTTCAAACAGGGCGGCGTGCGGTGCGCTGATAACGCCGCCCGCCCAGCCGCCCAGTACGTGATGGATGCAGCCTCGAGATAACCGCCTTATGACTTAAACACGCGGTTAAAAGGTAAACACCTCATATCACTTGGTAAGCAAACGCAGCGTAAATTAAGTTCCTGATGGTTAAAAGTAGAAATGATAAGCAAACGCATCGTAAATTGTGATTGAGTTTCTGATGGCCACAAGTTGAAATGCACGCTCTCATAAACATTATTTTTTGATGCAGTTTCTGTATTACAAAATCATCCAATAATTAGCGTAATGAGCAGACAGTCCAGTGGCCTAGCATATGAAGCAGCTCCTAGATAACCGCTGTGTGACTTTTTATCGTGGTTAAATATCACTTGGTAATTACTACTATACTTACAACCTCATATATGATGGTAAGCCATAGATAGCAATAGTCTAGCAGAAGATAAACTATTTTAAAAAAATCCCACATTCAAAAATACGTCTTCACATGTTTATACATTTAAAATGGCATATATGGTGCAAACGAATGTTGGCATCGTATGTCGTCCTGCGGCTCTGTGATAGCACCCAGCGATGTGCACCTCAGATACGCCCTTTGACTAACGCCTGCTCGGAGAGATAGCGCGCAGACGGATTGATGGCAGTAATCGGGTTAGTTTTGAAAATATTTATTAGGAAACTAAAATAACATGAAGATACTTGGATGTTTATCTAATGAAGAGCCAAAATCGTTATACGAAAGAAATACCTATATACAAGAATAATCAATATATAGTTTATAGCCATTTAAAATTCACGACATTTTCGTAAATTGTGTTCCTAAATCACAAATGACTTATGCCATTTTTAAAGTAGGTATTGCTCTGTCTGGCTGTTACACATTGCATATACGAGTAAGTGTGTAACGACAGGACCCTTTAACCGGTAGTCGCCCTTTGGTTAAAGTTTGGCCGACGAGATAGTACCTGACCAGACGAATTGATTGCTTGCACGGAATATACATGTATATTCCGATCAGACTTTTTAAAAGTAATAAAGATAATTTTGAATTATCCTTAAAATAAATAACATTATATTTCACATGTTTTCCTCAAAATGAAGTTAATTATTTTAACTAATAATTGTATGTTTTGATTACTCAAACTTAAAAGATCAATGCCCATATTTCATACATGGTTGGATCTGACCGTCAATAGTCACGTCTATAAACAGCATATGGTAGTATTAATTCGTTGGAATATACCTACTTATTATTTAATTTCAAAATAAGAAAAAATAGATGTAATTGAAAATATTTTTGAAGTTAGGGATGCGTTGGAAAGCTTGGAATGGAACGTAACGCAAAAATGATGTATTCAAAAATGGCGGACTGAAGCTAAAAGCGCATCATAGCGCTAAAAACAAAAAAAAAATTTTCTTGGCTTTTATTTGATTATGTGATACCTAATACCGTCTAAGACAATGAAAAAAAATAGCTTTTTGAGGATGTGTGTCATTTATAGACGTTCTCAGGTTCAATCTGGGTATTGTTCTTTGATTTTCAATCATCCTGGCATTCTACAATCTACACAAGCCTCTCCTAATAATCGTAATGCGGGTTTCCATAATCTACCACATGGACCCAATGTGGATTAGTAGATGTTACGCTAAAAATTCCTAATTTCTTTATTTAATTCTCGGGCACACGGATGTTTGTCTTAAGATGTTTGTCTACATCGCCTAATAATAAATAGAAGCTTATCGTAAATAGTAGCAATAGAATAATAAATAAAAGCATATTATCACAACGCGGGCGCTTGACAGCTATAAATAAAAATAAATAGAAGAAATCATGTACAAAAAAGTATATTAAAATTCTAGACTATTTTTAATTTAAATATAACACTTTATATAAGTCCAGTGCGGCGATCGCAACTTAAATCATATAAGGTTTTCGGTTCGCCCACGCCGCGCCTTATCTCTGAAAGCACTTCCCGTTATCAGCGCAGACGCAATCTCACATATGTACCTGTATTGGGTAAAGGTGTGCGCACACGGCACATTGCATCAAGACAGGCAAAACATTATGGAGTATTTGAATCTTCATAGATAATTACATAATTGAATAATATTCAACGTGTTACTGAAATACCGCAAAAGCTGTTCAGTGTCGAGAATAGAATGAATTCTACCAGTTTTTAAATAGGTTTTTTTCATAACATATTGTTCATTTCCTAAAGCGCGCGTCACGAAATGACCGAAATTCTTCCTGCTCGTGGCGCGCGCTTTAATATATTTTTTATTCTACACGCAGTTGCATGCTGTGCGTGTCGCCCGCGCCGCGTCCGGTCATTACCCTGTACTGAGTTAAGAAAGTTTTAGATAGAACAACGGAACTTTACATGTTTGTAACTTTTGCTTATTACCTAAAATATTTTTATTTTTCGCTAGAGCGGTTTTATACATTTAAAATTAGTTGACGTGGATACGGTTTTGCCTTATTTCAGTGACACGTTGTATGAATAAGTATAAACTTTATGGGTCATAAGTTTTAAAGAGTTCGGGGCTGCTCTTAGTTATGTGTCTAGTGCGTTAGGTTGCGTGTTCGTATATTTAATTGAGACAGTTAATTATATCCTCCAAATACTTTATTTTACATGAATACAATTATCATTAACTGAAGAACGCCTGAAGGCAGCAGGAACGTACAGTGCCGCTTAGCCTCTACTGCTGAGTTAACAAAACACTGTGTCTAGCATTCGACACTGTCTCGACACTGTGTCCCTTACAAGTTGGAAGAAGACCGCGTTACCAAAAGTAATAGAGATCAAGAGTAGAATATAGGATTAGAGGCACACTAAAGCTCCCATTGAGATTGAGTGATTGAGAACTGAGAGGACCACCCCCGATACGGAGGTATGATAGGACGGGGTGCAAATTGATGAATTCACGTTTTTTTATTTATGGGAAGAAGACGGCAGGCGAGCTGACAGTCCACCTGATGGTAAGTGGATATTGTCGTCCATGGACATCCGGAATACATACCAACATCTGATTGACAAACGTTGGCACGCCCCCGGATGCACTGCGCACATTTGGAGATTTAGAAGAATGGATTTGGAGGAAGGGTTGGGACAATGGGGATTGAAAAGGATGGGATGGGAATGGGCTCTGGTATATCTCATTCACTACCAAAACACGTACATAAGTTGGGGGAGTTAGTTAAAGTAGGAAATGCAGTACATTTCAAGGTAGTCTTCTGTGAGAGAGGGGTAACGTGGCCAGTCGAGTGCGTCCAGCGGCTGTGGAATTCAACTTGGGTGCAAAGATCCCCCTCCAAAGATCCTCCCGACGATTGTGAGTTTTGTAACAATACTCAATCGAGTATGTATTGTCCTTTACTGAAATTCTTCCTACTAAATCCTTAAATTTCTGTTTGTGAAAGATATTGTGAGATCATAAAACGCTTGGTTTTATGTTACTGACGTTCTGCTGTAAAACAATAAATTTATTTAAATATCACATTATTAGGGTAAGTAGTTTTAATAGTCCGCTTTTCATACAAAGAGTTTAGGTTTATAAAATTTGTTTCTTAAATACCATTCATTTGTTTCAGTGTTTTTTATTCGTATCAAATTTAACCATAAATAAATTGCTGAAGTGAGCACTGGTTTGTATTCATTCCTTGGAACCCCTACAAACTGAGCATCGTCGCACTTTGTACTATGATGTTCTGCTGTCGTTCAATTATAGTTCTGCAAAATACTTACCCAGTAACCGTGTACACCCACCTTAACTCATAAAGACACCGTGATTCATTTGTCTCACAGCGATCCGAATGTTTTAAGCTTATCCTTAGATAACGGTGGACGGAGCACGAAATTAATGTTCTGCTGTTACCAACTATCGGAATAGATAATATTTATTGGTGTTAGGTTGGTATGTTGTGTTATGCTGTTCGTGTATAATTAACACAGGCTTTTACATGTAGGGTGAACAGACAGGTTTCCTTTTTGGTACGGAAGCGATACCTTTTTGGTAGTGGTGAGATTAATGGGGATTGTATACAAAGCAAAGGGCCTAGCATTGGACGGTACTTTGATAGTAATCTTCGACAAGATGTATAAAATACTGGATGTAAAATAAGCAATGATTGGAATCGTTTAGTATTTTCTTGAGACAAAGTATTTGAAACCTATAGGTATGTAATTATATTAATAAACTATATTGTTCATTAGATACATATCCTACATAGGATTCACGATTATTTACAAGTGTCCAATTATGATAGACAGATAAACTCTTTATTGTACCCCCCCCCCCCCCCAATACCCCAACCAAAGATATATTAAGTAATAGGAAAAGTACAACAGGCGACCTTATCGCCAAAGCGATTTCTTCCAGGCGATCTTTGGGTGGTAAGGAGAAAACGGATAACAGTATCAAATAAAGGCAGATAATGCTTTTTTACATAATGTCGACATAATATAATTGAAATTACGTATACTTAATTAGTGACTGATTTTATACTACGGACATATACAAACATTATTTATAATGTTTATTTTAAATAACTTTTATTATAAATTTAAAATTTCTTATATAAGTTATTTATCATTCAATTATAGAGAGCAATTAAATCATAAATTAAAATCTGCTAAATCATTTTGCTACTGAAGTTTTATTAAGAAAATACACATATATTTTAGCACAATTTAAATACTGTAAAATGTGCATATTTTACGCACAATATCCACAGTATTACTTTAGTATTTGGTACCTTATTATTTAACTATTAAGAATCTAAGTTAATACGTGTATTTCTCATGGAAATATTCTTTTTACGGACACGATGTTTGCCTTTGTAAAGTCAACATATAAATAATAACGCTCAGAATCTAGAAATGCTGGCAGGACTATGCACTATAATCAATATTTGCATCTTCAAACAATACCAATACAAACTCAATAAAGTTAAACATTGCATGAACTCCCTACAATCTTATCTCACGTAGTGAACATTTGTGAACACTTGCGAGACATTCGCGAGACATTAGAGAAGCAAACTAACATAACAGTTTAATTAGGAGTGCATCTAAAGCGTATTAGTTGCGGCGAACGATGCAACGGTGGTGTTACAATTCATAAGAAAGCGCGGAGTTGATAGGAGAGGTATCTCACAGCCACTGGGTTATCACAATGCACCACTGACGCAGGAATATTATTACTTAGTATTTGTAGGGAGTCAGGAAATAGCGCTTTCGAAGGAGCCTTCGCAAGTTTTTTTTTATTAATTATTATTATTAATTAAAAATACTTTATACAATACCTGCTCGGAAAGTATCTTAGTACTTTCTCAAAAATGGGGCAGAAAGTACGTCATTACTATCGTACAAACGTACAACTATCGTACGGCAGAAAAGGTGTATGAAAATCCATTGTTAACGTGCTGAGCGGGCAGAAAAAGTGTATGAAAATTCATTGTTAACAAGCTGTTTTTTTTTAATTTTGGGTAATATCAATCGGTAGCTTATTTTAATATTATTATGCCAAAAGACAAAAAGTTTTTATCTCCAAGTCTACAAAATGATACTGGCCACTTGCATTTTCTGAAAATTAATTTAAAAAAAGAAAATAATAAACAAACAAGTGAAAATCGCGCGCGAGCGATTTGCTTTTACTTTATGAATTTTCAATTTGTGTTTACTATATTCTACTCGAAATGTCGTCTAGTAGTGAAAGTGAAGATTTGATGACGCCACCAGAATTAAAAGAAACAGCCCAAACAGTTATTGAGAACCAGAAATAAATACAACAATAAACTTCAATTAATAAAGATTTTGTTTTTTATTTTCCTTGTAGGTGTGGTATAAAGCACTATGTATCACTCGGAAGAAAGTGGATTCCCAGCTCGTCTGTATTAAGGCCCTCGGCTGCGCCTCGGGCCTCAAACTACACCCTTGTTGGTAATCGGTCACTTTCTCCCCTCGGTGAACAATGTACTATTTTTAACTTACTATGTCACATACGGAAACCCTCGAGGTTTATTATGCAGGTGGCGAGTCGTTCTTGTTACTTATGTACGTTAATTAAATAAGATTTAAACACAATGTGAAGACAAAATTACACAGCGCTCTATCTGTCATTTTATTTATTTGCTTAAGAATGTCTTATACTAAGCTATATAAAGCCTTACACATTCTAACCGATGACCGGCGTGCAATGTGTAGTGTAAAAATATAAAAGAAAACAAACAAAAAGTAATTGATGCATGTCAAAAAATGTTATTTCAAGTATTCATTGTCATTTGAATATTCCTCAATATTACAGTAACATTTGACAATCAGTAATTTTGATTAAAATTAAATTTAAATGTTCTATTAAAACCGAGATATTATTTTAAAGATAAGTAAATCAATAAAAATATAAGATTCAATTAAATGTCGATATCTGGAAACCTAGAACCGACAAATAGGTAAAGTGACAAATTATTGTACTGAAATGATTATAGCATTAATTAACATTAGAGAGGCTGACATTATTACACTTGGTCAGTAAACACTGCTTATTCTCGTCACTTGCACCACGCGCACGGAACTTTTGGTGGCTCCTTGTATTGGATCTTGCGAAGTTGCGCAGTATCTCCGAACGTATCGTTCCTATGTCTGTAATGTTCCTGGGCGAATATAACACAAAGTTAATGTTCTTGCATTGTAGATAGCGTAGAGTCTTGGTTTTATGGTACTGAAGGTCCGTAACCAGCCCTTTAACATACACTGCTGGATATGGGCTTCCTCATGCACATGGTCTTGTGCACGAAGGATATATGACCTTAAAACGCCAGGCTGGTCAAGCGGTTGGAGAGTGCACTCTTTTAAACATGGCATAATTTCTCAAAGCTTGTGGTAGCGGCTTCATTATCTCTTAGTCACCTCTTTATGAAACTCACGGGAAGAGATGGGCTGGTGTTATTCTATAGCCGGCCGACACCTTACGACCAGAAGGTCCATTCATTGGTAATTATGGTTTTTACAGTAAGCTACGGCACGGGGCTCTTTAATAGGACATCCTGAATAGGAAGATCCCGAAGATCGTTGCAGGTGTTCATGGACGGCAGTGACCACTTACCATCTGATGTTCCGTCCGCTCGTTTACCACTGATATAAAAAATCCTTCCAAAGACATTAGCACATACCTCTTTATAAATAAACGCTGCTAAAAACGTTAATAAAATAGAATACGTTCGTCTATTGTTTGTAAGTACTAGTATTTGAAGCATTGGTTATATATAAGTATAATTATATGAATGACTCCTTTGTCTAGCGGTAGAATAAAAGTATAATGCTTTAGATTATGTTATACATACAAAAAAAATAATGAAAAAGTAGCCTCGAGCACAGTGTCTTTTAGTCCTATGACAATTTTTAATATGGAAGTATGGTTTAGTTTTTACCGCGTTTTTACCAACATTTGGTGTCACTTGTCGTTCTTGAAAGCATTAAAGATGCCCATCAAATTTTAAAAATATACTGGCATTATGTTTATCTAAAAACTGTTAGCGACCATTATTACGTATCTTCGAATGTGGATGAAAAATGCCAGTCCGGTCGGAGTTGTTTTAAGTTTAAAATTTTACACGGATACACACATATCAGCTCCACAATATAGGCGTATAACAGTAGCCGAATTATGCACAAGTATTGGTGTACGGCAGCAGAACGCAAAGCTTATACGTTGTCGAAATTGCTTGGCTAGAAATGCTACTCGCCCTAAAGTTTCAATACTATTTATTTATTACAGGACAGGTTTTTAAAATTAGTAATAATAGTTTTACCCGTTTTTGGAGTGCACTTTATTCCTACTTAGCAATATTAATGTATATTCATGGAAAAGTCGTTTCAGCAAGTAATAGGTTACTGAATACATAGACCAGGTGAATAGGTGACGGTATTAGGTTACTGAACACAATATTGTCCTAATGTATATGTAAAATGTAACGAAAATATGTAAGTGTCACTTTTTTCCTAACAAGGCTTGTTATAACGATATATTATAATTATTTATCATTTGATTGTTGTATTTATTTATATAACCCCAAAGTTGTGGAACGAACTACCAGCTGAGGTTTTTCGCTATGTTAACGACATGAGGCTCTTCATGAGAGCTGAGAACAGGATTCTACAAGATCGGCAGCGCGAGTCCCCTGGTATTGTAGGTGTCCATGAGCGGCGATGACCACTTACTAGCTCGTGTACCATCTCTTCTATAAAAAAATATAATAGTGTGTAAATCTTACACATTCAAACAATGACAAACTACATAGTACATTGTTGCGCTTGACGCTTTGAGCACACGTGTGTCGTATTGAGCGTTTGTATGAAGTTTTTATACTGATCTTTCTATATTGTGCCAGTATCACGATGCACTGAAAGTTGGGAACTTTTACTTCGTGCCCGGTTCCTAGAAGATACGACGCTTTGATATATTCAGGCGAGATAGCACAGTTCGCAAGTTTCGGTACCAGATTCCAGTGAAGTGTTTGTATCTGTTTTATCTTTGACTGACTAGCTTATCGTTGCACTGAAGTTGAAATTGACCGAATTGAAAACCGTCCTTGTAAAAATATCTATGGGTGAGTCCATTGCTAACACAGAGCAACACAGCGTGTGACCGAAAATTCTAATTTAGCTAAACGTGCTAAATTAGAATTTTCGGTCACACGCTGTGTTCGGTCACATAAACGAGAAAGAACCAATTACCGATGCTTTTCCAATAGCAAATGCAAACAAAGTTCACTTTGGCAAAGAGGCACAAAGTCCTGAGAAACGTGTATTACCAAATACATATTTTCGAGTAAAAATAAAATTAAAAGTTAAAATTACACCGTTCGAGTTAAAATTAGCGGCAAGCGAGACTAGCGCCGCGTGCGACTGGAGATGATAATAAAAAAAAATCACATAATTCAATAATTATTCCGTTTCTTATTTACCTTTACCTTATTAATTTACCGTTTCTTCAAATTATTCTTATTTATTTTCGTGATTAATAGAATTAAACCTAGGAAGTAGATTTAATAACTGGCTTCCAGTATAATTTAACCATTGAATACAGATTCGAGCCGTTACCGTATTATTTCTACCTTTGAAATGTATGAGAATTGTTAGGAGCTGCGTTTGTTAACTCGTTGTATGTCTAATAACACATTTGATAACACAAGGTATACTCTTATGTATTATTAATTGCTAATTGCTACCATGACATTCAAGCTACCGACGGTAGTGTGACGTTGAAAGGTTCAACTCAACATACGGGCAGGTTAGAAAATGTATACAATGGTATACTTACATACAATGTATTCAAATACATGTATCAATATGTAACATGGATGCGAGTTCAGTACAATCCGAAAAACACAAATAATTCTGAGTGTTAGTTTGCTTGGGCGGGCGGGACGGTTTTAGGCGGTACACAGATGTATAGTTAAACTAAATATGACGAAAATTTAAACCTTTTTTTTTCTATATTAGTAAGGCCGTAGACGAGCATACAGTCCACCCGATGGTAAGTGGATACTGTCGTCCATAGACACCTGCGGTATGTACCGTGGTAATTGGATTGTGCCAACATTAGTTCAGAATGACAAATGTTGGCATACTCCCGTATGCGCTGCCTACCTTTTGCGATGTAGCAATTGGGGGATAGGATATAGTGGGAAATGCAGTATATTTCACGGTAGTCTTTTGTGAAGGGGTAAGGTGGCCAGTGAAGTTTTTTTGCACGCTGAAATCCAACAGCCGCTGGGCGCGTTCGACTGGCCACGTTACCCCTCTCTAACAGAAGATTACCTTGAAATGTACTGCATTTCCCACTTTATCTTATTTCCCTAATGTACGTGCGTGTTTCGGTAGTGAGTGAGATGTGCCAGAGCCCATTCCCATCCTATCCCTCCCCATTTTCCCAGCATCCCAAGGTATGAAACTTATTGCGACCATGAATTTGACTTTTGCACGCTTATTGAGGCAAAACATAACGGGACACATTTATTTATAGTATAGCAATACCATATTTTGATTATCTATGTTTTGGAATAATAAATAAGTTGATTGATTAAATGATTGTGTTCTTTATTTCTTTTCTTAATTAATTCCCGCGTAAACTGCCAACTACGCTCGTGCCACATCCAGCATCCGTACCTCCACACCGGTACGTGCCGTATCTCGCGCGCTGCTCACGCGGCGCTAACGATTTATTTAGTAACGGCGTAACGACGTTTGTACAGCGCGCGCCACACGTCACCACAGCTAGTTGCCGCTTTTTATCACTACGATACCGAGCCATTGTTATGTTTACAATAATACTGGTAGGTATTGGAGGATAATACTAAATGTACACGATAGTGGCTATCCCTGAAAATTATATATTTATGTGTTCATTTGACAAGTAGAAAACAATACAAACAAACTTTAAAAATAATTGTCCACATTTTAATATTTTAAAATTTATTTTAATATGACCTTGAAAATATTTAAGGCTTGATGTAACGTTTGAAAATATTAAGGTTGTTGGATATGTTTGAAAATATCTTTAAAGAAACAAAAATCTCAAATTAATTTTGGCCTGATTATCATAAGTGACTATAGTAGCTTAATAGTAACTATAATTGCTTAAGATACTTTAAATGTGCAGATAATAAATCGCTAGCAAAGTTTAATTTAAAAGAATTTCCAAATAAAATTTCTCTGTTAAAAGAAAAAGAAATTTTGGAACGCATTAGTATAAGTTGACGTCAGTAAAGCTATTTCAAGCGCTAAATAGAATAAACAGGGTGAATTAAAAAATAAATGAGATGCCTTAATCGGCGAACAGGAGCCGCGGTCACGAGCGCGCCGCTTTACAACAACTCTTTAAAAGTTATCGATACACTGGGAATTATAGTTAGGGGATTCTCAAGACCGCAGGGCCCCATGGTGTCGGACGGCTTTAGAATAGTACTCGGTTAGGATTTAAAATAGGTTTATAATAAGCTTCAGCATCATCCCACCTGATGGGTGTTGTTAAAGGCGTATAAGGGACAACCAAGCTGCTACCACAAGCTCTGAGGAACCCTCATGCACAAGTCAGTGGGCAAGAGGCTCGTCCAGCAGTGGGCGATAAAAGGTCTGTTGACGGTGATTAATTAAATACCCAAAAAAAAAACCAGAGGAAAAGGAAATAATTAAGAGGAAAATTGAAAAACATATCCATTTTCAAAATTTCGATTTTTTTCTCCCGGTGTGTTCTGAACTTTCAACGCTTTGTTCCCGAAGCCTCGTGAAGTGAAGGCTTTACCTAATAACATAATAACTGAGCGTTCGAGGCGCCGGTAAACCGATTACGAACCTATTACCTCACGGAAAAAATTAGAAAGCTTATTTCACTTAAAGCTCTCGATTTTGTCCGTAGCTTTACTCCAATTTATGAAACTTTTGACAGGGTTTAGAACTGCAAAGTTTGAGAGTATTACATGTCGATAGAGCGCCGATATAAATGGCTGATGAAATTGCTTGATTTGATAATTGTTATTTGTCGTTTATTGTATTTATTTATACAGAAAAGGGGGTAGAGTAGAATTTACATCAACGTCTACAGTAATGGGAAATTACAGATTGCGATCCTCCATAGACACCTTCAACGTGTGTGACAACATTATAGAATTCTGTTAGCCGTTATCTTGAAGAAATTCTTTTAGGAAGTACCTCATTTGAATTGACCCTATAGACCGTATTTGGGCGATGAGTATGAGAGGCGGGAGAGTAAAAGCCTGATGTTATTATTACATTTTTTTTTAATGTTAAAGTTTTTGAGACAAATCGATTTTTTTTATTTATTTTTAATAATTCCGATCCTAATTCACAGAAAATAAAACAGACGTACTGCAATAATACTAAACGTATTCCCCATGAATTCAAATTCAAATCTTTTCTCATAACAATACGAAAAAACAAGACACTATAACAGTGACGAAGTACGAAGTTTAATTTTATACTTCGCCGCTTACAGCATACTATTTAATAAACAATTCTAGGATGCAGATCCCTTTTGTCTTAGAACGGCTTTTATTAAAAAAGAGAAAATCTTTGTCTCAAACTGCAATTATACACGCAACAGACTTTAAGCCTGGAATTAACCACACATGTATACCAAATAACCACTTACATTACGCATTGTTAATACCAAATTAATCTGTATTAATTGCTTTTTTTAATATTAGTTCGTAATTGGTCTAAAACTTAGTAACATTGTAAAACTATAGTCGAGTGTAGGCTTTCTCGGCCGGTGTCTATATTAAATGAATTTTCCGGGCTACTTGGCCGAGGTCTTCTGGAATCTCTTCTCTTTCTTCCAAACGTTTCGTCAACAACTGCGGTTGACATCTTCAGTGGCGGCTGCGTTCACTTTCGGAGAGATGTTATCTCTTCGGTTTCTCGAGCGCAACTGGAGAGAAGAGATTCCAGAAGACCTCGGCCAAGTAGCCGGGAAGATTCATTTAATAATTGTAAAACTACTCTTACTTAAATTGTAGCCGCGAACATTGAAATTTATAAAAGTGAGGAACATAACGTTGATTGCATTCTATAGTGTAACCACTCTTGTATAAACTGGAGTCCTCTTCGCATGTTTTAAAACACTCCCTAAACAAAACAAAAAAAAAAAAATCAGCATGCAAAAAAACATCTAACAACACATTACAAATTGAGATCTCACTTGGGGACGGACGCAGATCAACACCCTGCTCTCATTGATTTTATTTGCATATGCAAACAGCTCTTACGTGTATCGATAACGAGTTATCCACTAAAAGCTTGTACTTGATTACTCATGTTATTGAAAGTCGAGAATGCATGTTGTATAATAATAAGTTTAAAGTATCAATACAAAGAAAAAACGAGGGCTATTATAGTTGCCGAGAGAAGGAACAAAAATATAGTGAATTCCGTTGAAGGCGACAGTAGAGAATAGAATAGTGAGAAAGACAATTTATGGAGTTTATTGTGGAAATATATTATAGAAAGGTGACAAATATAAGACACAAAGACGGGGAGAACAAATTGGCGAAATTTAAATGAATAGAAACAAATAGGTTTCATTTCAGCTATCCCCAACAAGGTCTATAAGTAAGAAAATGTTATTGGTCATTAGATAATAATAGCCTAGGGATATCGTATTCTCCACTCACATTTATTAAGTTCGAATTCCACTGAGTTTAAATTTAGTACGTATTTTGAGTAATTAAGTACGTAATTGAATGCACTACCTGTAACGATAAGATGCGCTCAAACATTAAATAGTTACAAGAGTCAAGTCAAGGAGCATTATCTGACTCAGTAATTTTCGCATACCCTATCTTACTTTCAGCACTTTTCTATTTACTCTGTACTGTAATAACTTTGTTTAAAGTCTATTTTCCCATATTATTGTATATGTATGAATATATGGTAGTGTGAATATTTATGTACCTATGTATGTTAGTATGTATGCATACATCTATGTATTGTATTCATCTTAATTAAGTATATATGTATGTAATATAATTATTATTAGGTTATATTATGTTGATTTGATATTATATGAAATTGCACTATCTACCTATTTTTGATATTCTTACCTGTTTTCTCGAGATCGCTTTGGAGATAAGGCCGCCTGTTGTATGCAGTACTTTTCGTGTAACGTAAATTGTCTCTTTTCAACATGTATTGGTGTGCAATAAAGAGGTTATCTATGTATCTACGTTTCAATAAATTGATTGTTTAATTAATACGTTTTAATGAGGTGCAAAATATAAATTTTCCATTTGTAACTAACCCGACGATGAAGAATAACATGGTAAGGAAACTAGGGTTTCCAACATTTTAAAAAACACTGAGTGAATACTAATTCAATTAGTGGACACTAATTCACACCTGGCTCCCGTGATGGATTATGACCCGAAAGTGAGGCCTCTTTACTGCAGTGGGACGTATCAAACGCTTGTTTACCTATTCTATTAATTTATGACAATGTTAGCTTCATCCTAGTATTTATAAAGGCACCTAATAGAGTTCCAATCGCGCAAGACAAATTTACGATCGCCGCTCTTTAGCGGGCACCGGTATCTGCTGGCCGGCACAAAGGCGGAGGAAACGTCCGCCTCTAACGGCGTCGTTACGGCCGCTAACGGGCGTTAACAGCCGTTAGCTTACGTTATCAGCGATACAGGGCGGCCGGAAGGCCACCTGCGGCGAACACCCCGCCCGCCTTAATGCATCCGCACTTATTTATTCTCGAGTTGCGCCCGATATGTTTCCTGAGATCGCTATCAGTGGAACCCTAAAGGGTCAACTGTGTTTTTCAGGATTTTAATCGCCGGTTTACGGTTTTGACGGGGTTGTTGCGTCCGGTGTTCTGTAGCTGAAAATTTTTGGGGTGTTATGAACAATAATGGCGTGGAAAATGGTCAATATTAAAGTTCGTTTTTACTTTTTATTTATACGAAAATTCTGTAATACCCATTTTTAATTCTACATTGAAATACGTATTATGTGTACCTATACATAACGATAAAAGGAGGTGTTTACTTTTTTGATAAATGTCTAAAGAAAGTGGTCACGTAGGGTTCAAGTGTTCGCAGGAGGAGAGTGCACGCTGCAATCCAACAGCCGCTGTGCGCACTCGACTGGCCTCGTTACCCCTCTCTCACAGAATACTACCTTGAAATGTACTGCATTTTCCATTTTATCATATTCCCCAATGTATGTACGTGTTTCGGTAGTGAGTGAGATATGCCAGAGCCCATTCTCATTCTATCCCTTCCCACGTCCCCAACCCTTTCTTCAAATCCATTCTTTCATCAACAAAGGTAGGCAGCGCATCCGGGGGAGTGACAAAGTTTGTCATTTTGTCACTTGATAACTATGCAAAACTACGTGTAACGATTATTACAAACAGACTTATTTAGTGCTACATATAAGAGCAGATTTATTAATATGCGAATATAAATTTGTATCAAACGCTTAGTGGCGCGCACAGATATACTTAAGCTCAAATAATTATTAAGAAAAGCATACCATTTAACTATTATTTATCTACGACACACATAGGTGTTAGCATAGGCCAACGTGGGTAAAGCCGCTGGTGCTCGCTAGCGTTGGTATTGCTCGTGACATTTCCCAATCAATTAAAAACAATGTTTAAGCACAAACAACATGGAGGAAATAATTTTTCGAGGAGTCGCTTTTTTGCAAATTTGTGGAATCTTTTTTTAGATATATTGTTACTGGTTTTAGGTTAAGAATCTAACTATTAATTCAACTCATTATACTCGTACACTTTGAAGAAGACTCACAAGATTCACAGAAGACTACCTTGAAATGTACAGCATTTCCCACTTTATCTTATTTCCCTAATATACGAACGTGTTTCGGTAGTGAGTGAGATGTGTCAGAGCCCATTCCCATCCTATCCCTCACCATTTTCCCAACCCTTTCTCCAAATTCATCGCTATATTTCCAAAGGTAGGCAGCGCATCGGGGGGCGTGCCTACGTTTGTCATTTTGTACTAATGTTGTCATGTATCGCTGATGTCTATGGGCGGCAGTATCCACTCACAACCAGGTGGACTGTATGCTCGCCTGCCGCATTCGTTCGTAAAAAAAAACACACACGTTCAGAGCAGGACGAGGCATAGACCAAGTACATCCTGGCTAAAGAACTTACTCCAGTGAAATGGCTAGAGCATTCAGACTCTACTCCGCGTTGTAGTTCCAAATGTACAAATAGTCATCATTATTGCAAGTCTTCCTTAGTAGACGATATTACAAGAAAGAGAAGAAAGCTGTCTACTAAGTTTTAATATAATACAAATTTTGATATTAGTATGCCACTGTGAAGCCATTTACAATATTTACGACCACTTTTAAATGTTATCTACAAATAATTGGCGATATGTGTGATGGTGAAATTACACTTTATGGTTTAATATTGTAGTGGAATATGAGTTAATGTTATTGTCTCTTATGTAAGTACTTGGAAATCGTTTAGAACCTACGTTTGTAATCGTATTTATAAAATAGGTGTGTTGTGTTGTGAAATCAAATTAGCCGAATTTTGACAAAAGGGTATTAGTATTTTTAATATATATGACATTATCCGAGCAAAGGGATCTTATTGTCGGTATAGACATATTGATTTTCGTCAATGTTTTCTAATGAAATTTCTTTTATCCAAGATTCTGTTTAAATAGATTTGAATAATTGAAATAAATTTTTTTTTTTATTTACTTAGAATGTAATCACAAACTCAATGTAGTGCCGCTCGCTTCGCGGGATTCCTCTTTCTTTATTGTCACCAACCTAATCCACTGCTCATTCAGTATGTTTTCCTGCTCATTTAATTATTTCTCTTAAACAAATCAGGTACTATCTGTGCTGCGTATATCTCTCATGTATTGTATGTTCTATAAACAAATCCAGGTGACCTACAACTTCTAGCGACTAGGTACAGAAGGTTTAGAAGTTTCAAAAGATGTTATTCACAGACACAGCTTTGTATGTGAAAAGTAGGTCGTCTTTCAAAAGGCTGTTTCATTTTTACCGACAATATGCACCCAGAAAAATGGGCCAAAATTGCCATAAAACATACACCGAAGATCCCCCCGTGGACCTATTTGATGCAATGCTTTTAGCAACGAGAGCTTATATTGAGACTTGTTGAAGTTATTTATGCAAATAAAGTAATTAAATTTAGGAATTCGAATGTTTTTGAAATCTATAGCAATAATATCGATGGTAATCTTCCTCTCTATTGCAGGTTGGTAGAGAATTCATAAGGTTCGAATAACTAAAATTTAGTTCCAATCTTGGTCAAGAGATAGCGCTAGTAAGTCAATATAGAAAGCATTAAACTGAGACGTTTTTATTTTGCATTGAATACTGAAGAAACTGTAAGCATTACTCGTATTTTTATTACTTCCTCTACACCAATATTTAATTTTTATCTCATATTACGAATTGGAATTTTATAACTGGGATCCATTTTTTTAGATGCTGGGTAAATATGAATAACATATGCCACAGGTATTGCCATAGGTATATGTGTATTATCCTATTGGCCATAGGTATCTACAGTATATGTGGTTAAATCATAAGATTAAAAATAAGCGAGGAGCCCATAAAATGATGGATACCTAATAAATGGATGTGAAATTTAACAATATTGATATCTCGTCTTCCTATGCGCAGGCTTCCTGTGGCGACTAGTCTGACCGGTCGGCTGTAAGAGAGACTCTATTAGACCTTGATTGAAGTAACGTCATTGCGAGCATTGCTTTGTTTCTTTATACAAGGATTAAACCTAGGTAAGGACAAACAAAAGTTTGCAGTCTCTTTTTATGCGGCAGTGTAGCATTTCAATGTTTCTTACATTTGTATCTCATTTAGATGTACCTACCATATTTAAAGTTGCTAGGTATTCTGTGTTATGTTTCACGTTTTAAATATATTATATAAATAGCTTTAAGTACACAATAAAATTATTTTTAAGTAAATAAGATTATATTTTAAGTAATTATTAGAATAAAATTTAACTCATTTAGAAATCAATTTTATGTTAAAAAAATCAATCATGCTGTCGTCACTCAATGATTACAATTAGATTACAATAGTTCTGTATATTTGATTAAACTGTGTAGATACTGTCGCTTTGTGATGCAGATAAATAAATTAATTAACTATTCAAGTGAATGACCTTTGACCTTTCTTTGTTTTCTTTGGTTTCATTTTCCGCCGGCGAACTGAAGAGGCCCCTTAAGATAAAGGATCTGTAATGTTTTTGTATGGTATTGTATTAGCATGCAACTGGTGCATCGTGCCAATAAATAATCAATAATAATAACCTCAACAATAATAATAATTTCACAACCCGTTCTCTAAATCCATTCCTACATCTTCAAAGCAGGCAGCGCATCCAGGGGCGTGCCGACGTTGCTCATTCTGGACTCACCATCAGGTGGATTATATGCTCGTCTGCCGCCTTCTTCCTATAAAAAAATACTAAGAATTAATTATATTACAATATAATTATGGGTTCACACACGGCGTTCATCTGGTACGTGACCTTCAACGGTTCAGTGTAATATCGCCTTTCTCCGATGCACGTAGGTTTTAATTTGGCTCGCGCTGAGCGGAATTTTAATTTGTAGGTTTTCTGGAGCGTTTTAAGGTAGTGAGTCTTCTGTACTTGTACTATTGAGTATTCTGTACTTGTAGTTATTCTGTGGTATAGCCACAGCATTATCACTGCTCAGTTTATCTGCAATATTAGCGGGAATGCATCCACGAGAAAAGAACAATACTAGCTCCTTGTACGAGGACAAATGTTTATTTTCCCGACTATTAGAGTTTTTAAACTAATTTTTCATTACACCAGAGGGGCGACATACGATTACAACCGATCAGAGTCGATTAGAATTAGATAAGAACCGCGTAACTATATATTTCTCATCAACACAAAATAATGAATACCTATATACATGTATTATTCTTAAGATATATATTTTATACGTATGTTTGTATGTAGTTTATTATGATATTAGTACGTATATATGTATTATAATAATCATATACATTACGTTTATATTTCAATATTTATTTATAGCTCATTTACACAAAGAAAGTTTCTCGAACGCGAGTTCCTCGAACATAAGTCAAGATTTCAAAATCAGCATCACCATAAACAACTGTTATCATCAGCTGATCACTGGTATCCGTGTTATCATTGCGTTTTTATCATCATATGAACAGTTGTAGGCGAGAATTGTATGTAGTTTGGTCGCATACAAGAATCGTATACAATATTCACGCCCGAACCGTTCGAGAAAATTCTCCTTGTGTAAATGATCCTTTACAATAATTCTTTTCTCTATCTTCTTTATTTGTTACATTTATTTACTCCCCTACCACTTCATTTCCTGCATAGTCTAGAGGTTGATTGCGAGATAATGCTAAAAGTTATTAAGTCCGCCCTTTATAATAATTTACAAAAAAGAGTAACTAAAGATACAAACTGCTGCTGGGGGAATATAGTTAAACTTATAATTCTGGAAAGCTAGGTAACTTAGGTGTGGAGGAAGACACCTGACCGCATTAACCACTCAATGACGAAGCCTTCCTACCTATTTTGATAATGTTTCCTTTAATAAGTCGCGCCATATCTAATTGATTTATTAAGGACTGTCGTTCACCTTACTCTGCTCACGTACACACACGGGCACAATACAAACACGAATATGCGCGGGCGCAAAATACTTATTTTTCCTTTACCCCTTTCTAAATAATTGTTATAAGTTTACCGCTGAATGCTGGTCTACGACAGTCAGCATCATGCTGAGCAGGAGATCCTCTTCAAGGGGCACTGTCGTGCACGGAATGACAATTATTAAATTTTTGTTAACAATCTTTGTGATTATTGATTGTTTGTCATTTTTTCTATCACCATTTTCTCTTCCTTTATGGTGATTCATGTGTCTTGTCGATTAAATGTTTCTTTCTTTCTTTCTTATTCATATTCATTAATTATTATTTACTTTTTGATAACTATGCTCCTACTAGAATGTAATAATTAAGTACATATTTGTAAGGGTCGAACTAAGTTCTATGTTCCCACACCACTAATTCCATTAGTCAGTACAGAGATAACTGGATCTTTATTTTTTTCTACTAAAATCAATGCTATTTTGGACAAATGCCACTTCGATAATCCTGTTTGAATAGAAAGAAAATGCCCAACAAAGTCCTTTCCCTACCTACAGGCGAGTTTTGCACGTATTTAGTATAACATTGATGCTATCTCGCATTGCATTCAAGACTTGCATTGTGAAGACGGTCTTATACCCTTTACCTAATAAATAACACTACAGCAATTAAAAATGGAATCTAATACAATTCCAAAAAGTCCTTTTCTCATTTGTACAACAATTTGTAGTTAAGTTCTTTCGACCCTAGTATTGGAGTGTTTCACGTTTGGCGTTGGCGATTAAATTTAAACTGTATTAGAATAGGGGAAAGACGATTTTGAGTTGAGGTTGAGAATAAGTTTCATTGCAATAGATAACATTGTTTTACAATTGAGATGTAAGAGGAGATTCTTGGTGTTGTTATAATAAGCATTTCACGACTTCGCTCGATCGAGCGACGATCGTTGTATTGTACATTTCATATTTTAAGTTGTATGGATGACATTCCTTTTGATTAATCGGAATATTTAATACTGCATAATAAATATAAATAAAGATATCTAAAAAGAATTGGATAGTATGGTTTATTAAGGTCGTCTGGCAGAGATCGCCAATAGCAATAAGGCCCGCCTTTTGTGCAATTTATATGTTACAATGTCTGTTACTGTCTTGTGTTCTTTTTGTGTGCAATAAAAAAAATTATCTATCTATTATCTCTTACACTAGGAAAATAGTCTCTAAAATCATCCAACTAAAATCAACCTACCATAAATTCCACACATCCTTATAAAACTTAAAACGGTGTCTGGGGCGGGCTGATAACTGCGTGATACCGCCTGGGCGGCGCTGATAACGCGCGCCCGCCCAAGACAGTGCATCTGCGCTGCGGGATTCTTATCGGTGGCAGACACCCGCCCTATCGCGACGTTCAACAATATTTGTATCTCTTGGGTTTTCTGTTAGAATGATAGGTCTGACACCTCAACTGGAGTTGTGAACTATATATTTTATGATTATAAGTTCAGGTGGAATTCCTGTTAAACTTAAAAAAAAAGGAAGAATTTGTAGGGAGATTTCGTTATTTTTCATGTTTTAGGAAAAAATTCTATTCAATGATATTTAATGGTATGTATGTATGTATATATATATATGACGTCTAAAAATTGTCACTAGCTGGGCGGTGAGGGAAAACATTGCGAGGAAACTTGCATGCTCCAGAAATAAAAGTTATAATAATCTGGAGTACCTATGTGATCCACCAATCCACACTGAGCCCGCCTGGTGGATTAAGGCCCGATATCCTCCTCTGCCCCAGCAATTTTACTAGGGGAGGCCTGTGCCCTGCAGTGGGACGTTATAGGCTGACAATTATATTGGTATAAAAAGTATAATAATAAAAGTAAAAAAAGTATAAAGTATTGGTATAATTATATTGTATATTATATTTGAAAAGTTTAACAATCATAACTACTAAGCCGATTTGGCTCATATTCATTCGATCTTAACCGAGATATAGATGTGAACTATTTTTCCCGCCAAATTTCATTTCAATCTGTTAATAAATGCGCCATCCAGTTTGTTTACACATTTCTACGGAACGATTTAACAGTATAATTTGTGTAAATAAAAGTGTAAATATAGCATAAGTGTAAATTAATATAGGCGGTAGGAGAGTTAAGGTAAGAAGTAATAATAATAATAATTATCGTAAAGGTCAAAAATATATTTACACATCTGTACGAGAAGTACGTTATGTGTTAAACTTTTTCTTTCACAATCCTCTTAAACAATTTAAGAAATCTTCAATAAGTACGTATTAAAAATAATTTTTCTCCGTTTGTATTTGCGTATTTTCATCAAAGAAATTATACTTTCCTACATAAACCTAATCCTAAGAACCCCCTGCAAAATATCCATGGCCAACCAAGGGCTGGAATTCACAACCCTTTGCTTAATGGGCAATGCACAAAAGCAGAATATATCATATAACAACTACTTACGAGTATTTAGGTTAGACCTATGCTAACATGGGTTAAAAGTCACTAATGTTGCTATCATTCGTGACATCTTTCAGTCAATTAAAAACAATCTTTATGTGCACACTGCTACTACTGTTTACCTAGTTTAAAAACCAATGCATTGTCTAATGTGTATACCAGGCTAGATCAAAAATAAAATCCCCACTAGAAAAATCCAACTTTAATTTCAGCACGAGCAAAACTTAGCAGATAGTGTACACAAAAAGACAATACGTGGCCGCGCGATAGACCGCACTCGCTTATAAACGTTGGGCGGCGTGATAAGAACGGCTGCCGCGCGCTGATAACGCGTCCGCCCGCCCTGCACCGCAATACACACATTGAACAGTAGGGAATGTATTGGTGATGCAAGGAATATACTATGCCCAAAAAATAAGGTGAATTACTTATTTAAAATTCGCGGGTATTATGAAAGCATACAATTATTTTTTTGTAAGTTGGTAGTACTGTCCTTGATATCTATGCAAAGTTTTAAGTCAATGTATTCAATTGCTGTAGAGCTACTCGTGTTTTTGTAAACATACGAAAGTGAGTTTATCGATTTTCACAATGTCTGATTTTGTTGAGCAAAGAATTTGCATTAAATTTTGTTTGCGGAATAAATATTCTGCCACGGAAACGTTGAGGATGTTACAGAAGGCCTTTGGTGATGAGATTATGTCGCAAAAAATGTTTACAAGTGGTACAAAGACTTTAAAGAAGGCTAAGAAAGCGTTGAGGACGAACACCGTCCCAGACGATCATCAATGTCAACTGATGACCAACACGTTAATCAAATCAAAGATCTTGTGCTCGAAAACCGTCGATTAACAATAAGAAACCTTGCTGATACTGTTGGCATTTCAAAAGGTTCGGTAAATACCATTTTAAAAATTTTTTTGTGCCTTAGACGCATCAAATCTCGTTTGGTTCCAAAAAAGCTCTCAACTTTTTGGAAAAAAAGCGTCGCGTTGACATCTGTGAAACAATGATTTCTGACTACCGAGACATCATGAAATGCATCACATCATTCCTCGAGACGAGACTTGGATCTACGCCTACGATCCGGAAACAGCCGATCAATCTAGTGAATATCGTGCAAAAGGTGAACCAAGACCGAAAAAAACAACACCAAAGAGTCACTTAAAAACCAAGGTCATGTCGACAGTTTTCTTTGATTATCGTGGCGTAGTGCACTATGAATTCCTCCTAACGGGTCAAACTGTTAATAAGGAATATTATTTGAGTGTTATGCGTCGTTTGCGTGACGCTATTCGCCGCAAAAGGTCGGAATTATGGACAGACCACACTTGGTTTTTGCATCATGATAATGCACCGGCTCACACAGCATTGATAATTCGAAACCATTTCGCCGAAAATTCAACTCCGCAACCATCGTATTCGCCTGATTTAGCACCGAGTGACTTCTGGCTGTTACCTAAACTCAAAAGACCACTCCGTGGACACCGTTTCGACTCAATGGAGGAAATAAAAGCCGAATCGACGAAAGCATTGAAGGCCATACCGGAAAAGGACTTTTCAGACTGTTTCGAGAGTTGGAGAAAACGTTGGCATAAGTGCATTGTATCGTGTGGGGATTACATTGAAGGCGACGAAATTGATTTGGTAAAATAAATAAAGATTTTTTATTTTTTAACAAATTCGCCTTATTTTTTGGACTCAGGATATATAATAGTCCTATAAAAATAGTGTAAGCTATTTTAATATGTCAATCAGTACGCTAAAACTATTATATCTAACTAAAAATGTATTTCATGATTTTTTTGAAAAATAAATAATTTCCTCATATAACACGTTATGCCGTTCAAGCTGTACTCCCGTACAAGATCAGAATTTCAATATCGCCATGGTAATAAAACATCAAATTTACCTTTTCACTTTGCATATATAACACGAGTAGATATGCTCTCGTAATTAAATCCAACTCAAATATTGAAAAAGTATAGTCTATACTGTTAAAACTTCAGAGCTCAAAACTATCTCGATCTCGACGACTCATCTCTATTAAGTTCGTAGATGATCCAAATCAGTAATTTCAAAATTATGACAGTGTAAACTTTTCAAGAATTGCAAAGAATATTAATGTCATTACTTCTATGTTGTTAGATAAGGCTTGTATAGATCTACTCTATAACGCAGATTCCGATCGGACGAAGATAATTATTTTGAGAATACAGTACAGTTGAGCTGCTGTATTCTATTTGTATTATGCTGTGCACCGCTGCTTGCAGCTCTATGATTCACTGTGATAAAATGTGTCGTAAAATGGAATCGAGCGTTCTGAAGGAAATTGATATGAAATATATTGTGTTATTGTGCTTTGCGTATTCTCACGCTTTTAACACTGATGGATTTATGTTAACCATTTTGTAATGGAATCACAATGTATTATAGTTTTGTTTTTATTTATATTATAATTGAGGTTGCCAATTTTGAAACACTGATTTGTGGAAAATCGGCAATTCAAATGCGCTGAAAAAAGCGCGACACAAAGAAATTTTGCTTTCCGAGATAACAATGAAACTTGTAAATTCGACAGTAGGTTTATTTCAGTAGGCCATACTGGATTAGTGATATTTAAAGCATGAACGGGACAATTAGCGTCTCACAGGAACCTTATTCGGGACGCCTCACCCAGAAACGGGACGTGCCGGTTCTCGCGGGACGGTTGGCAACTGTAATTATACTTATAATATATATAAGACAGCTGAAATGTATCTGCATGAGGTTTCATCGCACGAGTGCAATAATATCGCGCGTTGCTTCGAGAGTAAAAGTTTAAGAGTAATGTCGTTATAAATGACTCGATAAAGCTCTGAGCGCTTAAAACACTTTCTTCCTATACAAAGCAGTCAACGAAAGCTTTTTCTTGAATGGAGACTATGTATGGGATGCCCTCCAACCAGGCGATGTCTTATAGGAGTTTGTCGGTGGTGGCTGGATGAGAAGAGCCCGATAATCGTGTGTGGTTGGCGAGCTTTGAGAGAGGCCTATATACAGCAATAGAAAGTGGCAAATGAATGGTATAAGACATTCATTAAAACTAAATGTCAGTTCTGCGATCAAAACGCTAACACCTCGAGAAATGGAATCATATGCAGCACAAATAACGTCGTATTCACTTAACGTGTTTTTCTAGAATTTCATAAAATATTACACAGGGAAAACAAAGCTGCTACCACGAACGCTGAGGAACTATACCACCTCTAAAAGACTCGCCAACCCGCGTGGCGTTTTAAGGCCACACATCCGTCGTGTACAACACGTCCATTTCCAGCAGTGAATGCTGAAAGCGCTGCTTGCATTGTATCGCATTACACAGTAATTCAAAGATACGTGGTCTCGGTATTTTTGTAGTATAAGACATTAGTTAAAACTAGATGGCAGTTCGGTTATCAGTGCGGCAACACTGCACGAGATAGGGCGGTGTGCTCGGCGCAGATAACGCGCCCGCCCGCCTCACGTATATTTTACACTACGCGAATGTTACCCCGAGTGTTAAGCGAGTGCGGATTATGCGAAAATGAGCAAGAAATCTCCAGCAAAATCATATGCCAAAAACTAAACCAACGATCGAACGAATTACAAACTTCTTTGCAGTTTATTATTGGTTTATTCTGCAGGTGGTAATGTGATTCGAACTGCAAACATTATGTTGTAGTACAAACGCACTTTTTACGTTAAGTGCCTACATGATTTTTCATATATAAACACACTCGAAATTAAAAAGCATTTTCTTTGCTCAATGCTAAATACAAAGCCCATAATATTATTTTTTTACAAAAAAGTCAAATTTTATGTCAATTGACTCAAAATCATGACCATCATTCTTCGGGAAAACTTTAGTATAAATACAAGTATATTCGCTGAATACTTCTGCATTAGGCCGTCCCTGGCGACGACTAATAAAACGATTTAATATCCACTTCCGAACCGCTTTATGCATGGCCCTAATAAAGCGAACGGCGACGCATACATACGTAATGGCAGGAAATTAATAAACTTGTTTAAACATGTTATAACTAGTAATTTCTCACTCCTTTGCCCGCGTGGACATGTTTATCTCCATATTTTGTGACAACCCTCGGTCGCAAAGTGTGTCAAGAGAGCTCAAAATCGGACAATCGACTATTAGAATTAGGTACTATTAATATGAGGAGATACATGTTAAAAAGGAATTAGAAGCTGTTTTTTGTATATTTCGTTAGTAATTTAGTTAGTAAGTGAACATAAAAACATAAATATAAAGAGTAAGATTTTTCTTAGTAGTATTGTCATTTAGGAAACACAAAATAAGTACGTGGTTTAAAGCGATTTATAAACCAATGAAACTTGATTATGATTTAGAAATAAACTTAACAATTAAGAATGAAAATTATTTTATTGTTATAAGTTTTTAGCGTCAACTTTGGAGTAGTTTCAACTTTTACTGGAAAATTAGTCGGAATTGGTACACGCGAGTCTAACTTTGAAATATAAGTCTCCTCGATGGAAGTAATAAATAAAGAAACAATGTCTGATTTTAAGTTTTTTTTTAGCACACAGTAGGGCGAGATAACAGCTATATTATAAGTACTATAAAGCGAATAATAATAAATATATGACATTATCTGAGAAAAGCGACCTTGGTCGCTTCTATAGATAGTCTCCCTGACACAGAGACTATAATAAATGTAAGAGCAAGATTTTATGATATGCGAGCATATAGTGGACTATATGCTGATGATAAGTGAATACTGTCGCCCATAGACATCCGCGATACATGCCAACATTAGTCCAAACGTTGGCACGCCCCGGATGCGCTGCCTACCTTTGGAGATATAGGAATGGATTTGAAGAAAGAGTTGGAAAATGGGGAGGGATAGGATGGGAATGGGCTCTGGCACTCACTACCGAAACACGTACGTACATTAGGGAAATAAGATAAAGTGGGTAATGCAGTACATTTCAAGGTAGTCTTTTGTGAGAGAGGGGTAATGTGGCCAGTAGAACGCGCCCAGCAGCTGTTGGATTGCAGCGTGCAATCCTGTGCAATCAAATACTGTCAAATATCATAAACAAAATGTAAACTCTGTAAACAAAATCGTGAAACATCAAAATTTCAAGTTAGAATATCTTAACCAAAGTAAAAAAGTCAGACGCCTCTTAAATATAAATCCACGTCTTAACAATTTTAGTGTTTCCATCCCCTAACTAAACCCTAACCACTGAATATCCCGGGCTCTAATGAGTCGGAGTATTGCGCTCCGCTGCACCTGCTATCAGTAATTGTTGTTAATAAGTTCATTGTGCTCCGCTGAGGAGCCAGCTTCCGATGTTTAGGAGCACAGGAAGCGAGGTGTTGTAAGGTACTAAGAGGTTTAGAGGAAAATCTTAAGCGAAAGTATTTTGTATCCGACGGGGAGTATAAAGTTGGTAGTTGCAGGAAAACTTGTTTTAAGCATATTTAATTTAACAGAAATGAGTTACGACGATTAATGTTTTTAATTTCTTTTTAGTTGAATTGGAGTGATAAGGGAAACACTATTGTATGTGTATATTTAAGGAGAAATGAAGAAAAATATATTAAAAAATCTACACCAATTGGAAAAAATGTACTCATGCCTCTCAATTTTTATAAAAAATAAGTGATAATCGAGCTGGCGTCCAGCTGGTGGTAAGTGAATACTGTTGCCTATAAACATCGACGATACATGCTCACATCAGTCACTGTATACCATTGGAAATTAAGGTAGCATGTCCCTTGTATCTGCTTCCTCTTGAGGAATATACTCGGGCCTCAGAGTTCATGTGGCTACGATCACGTGCGCCACGGCGTATTGGTTCGGGCGTGTGTCCTTGCACCTCGTTCGGAGCGCCCTACTGTGTATTCAGAAGTCAATGTTGATTTGAAGTCAATGTCACGAAGGTCTATAGGTCAGCAATGCTGTGCTGCCAAGATTGATCTGGCGTGTATGCTCGGCGGCGTGGAATTTGGAAAAAGACTATGGCATACTGTGTCGATGCTTGTGATTAACAAAAATCTATGTTCCACACTTATGAAAATATTTGACAAACACTTCTAGTAAAACTAGATCTTGTCTACGTCGAAGGCCGCGAAACAAAAAGGCTACAATAGAAACATAAGGCCCGCCATCCACGCTACAAACTACCCACGAGCACGCCGCGACATTGTCGTGTCATTTCGCGAAATATCGCGCGCGTCCCGCGTCTAATCGCGACGAACGATCGCTCGACGCGCGGCCACCCCGCGCGCGATGCAGTGATAACAGCCGGCTGTTACACCGTTGCGAACACAAAATGATAGACGCTATAGATTGGCAATAATGGAGAAAATTATCGATATCAGCATATAATATCCTAGTGCAGGATATGCCCTGCCTCTCTTTTCAATCGCAAATGGGGTTCGGGTAATAATACCTACATATTCATTATTATACTTTATATATTTAATCATCTATTATCATCGCTTTATATTTATTTATTATACATATATATGTTATACATATACTTGTTACATGCAATTGACTGTTGTGACTACGTTCAACTGACCGCCTTAAGTTCATTTGACTTTTTAAATATAGTCACCAATAGCCCTTGCACAGGCCACGGTCTATAATTTTATTATAACGTTCTTAGCCTTTTTATTATAACGAAACACTGATGTTAGTCTATTGACTGTGCTCTGCTTTATGTTTTTGGTGTTTAAATAACAGTTTACTGTGTTTTATATTAAATAAATAAAATAAATGTATAATAATACAATTAACACAATTTATATAAAGTAGATATATGTATATATTGGTAAGTATTTATATTATAAAAAAATATATATCAATAATCATTATATATATATATATATAGTTTATCATCCTGGTCGATATTCGCGTGTGTACTTGTACAGTACAATGAGGTACTGACAGAATATCAGCGCTGTGGTTGTAAATTCTGCTAAACAGCATCATGCAGAGCCAGATAACCTTTTTGTCGCCGTGACACACAGTCCAAGGTTGACTGGATAAGGCTGTATACCATTTATGTACCAATTTTTTTGTCAGTCAACTTTATGTCTGTGTGTTGTGTTGCGTCAAAGAAAACAATTTATTTATTCCCAGTAATAAGACGGAAACAGGAAAATTGCATCCAGGTTTTTATTTATAAATAAAACAATAGATTCATTCTTTCACGTCAAATACAGATAAGCATTCTAATGATTAATTAAAAAACGTGTGCGGTCAGGGGATCCCCGTCAGGAACGAAGATCCTCACGCATTTTTTGTTAAACTCCGAATGTAATTCGAATTAAAATCTGTATAGTTCATGTATTTTTTTTTATTTTGTATCATATTTTCAATGCAAATAATTTAAAATAAGGAATCGGCCACTCACTAGTCTGCACGTCTGTTATTTTGCTTGAGTCTCACTCTCGATATCGCACGCACACACACAGAGAGAAAGAGAAAGGCGTATGGAGGGGGTAAAAATATTACGTGACGTTACATTTTCTCTCGAATCACACCTACCGCAAGCCGCGCAAAGGAACTTCGTTCCAATAAAGTATCTTAAAAATAATCGAATTAATATTGTTTTTCACTTATGTAACTGTGTCATAGCCGGCCGCCACACGCCAGCAATCATAACGTTGCACTTCATCAAAACTTTATCCCGACACACTAAGACACACTTTTGGAGATTAAAATATATTTTTATAAAATTGCAAATTTGAGGGCTATATAGATTTGTCCATTCTAAGAAGTGAGGTTCCACAGCACGACTTTTTGAAAGATTAGATGTCGTAACAGTGTATCAGGAAGTTAGGTCTTTCTACAGGGTCTTCGTCAGCTGAGGTGTAGGTGTTTTATTTTTCATTTAATCTAGAAATTTGTGTAACTGTTTAACAATTGTGCAGTGATACCTAGCGGTGATACCTAGTGGTGATAGCCTAGCAATTTTAATTTTTGAATCATAAGACTCACGTCACGACTTTGAAGGTCGGACCCCGGTTCGTATCTCGGAGTTTCTAATTAACTATGAGTTTTTCAATTGTTTCCAGTGCGGCGGTAAAGGAACACACCGTGAGGCACTCGCACGCCCGGGTACCTGACAATGTTTTAACAACAATGGACGCAAAGAAGACCTAAATATTTTGTGCAGTTACTTTACTTCCCACTTCCTCGTAATTCTCTTTTAATCATAAGCAATTATTATAGTTAAAGTATAATATATATAATTATGTTTTCCATTCCACGTTATCAAATCATCAATTTGCAATAGCGCAGTGCATTTCGCTGTTCGCGTGGTTCTACGCGCGGTCAGAGGTCGCTAGGTAATGAGTTAGATAGCGCGCGTACTTATTTGTTCACCTTTGTCTAAGTGCAACAGGTGGGAATGACCTTTATGTTACGTGAAAGTTTGTTGCGATGCATACTTTTTCAGAATTATCGAATTTCATATCATACCATCGGCCTGTGTCTCTCTGCTGCTGGGTATAGGCCAAGGACCGCTTCCACACACGGTCTTTTGCGGTTCTCATGCAGCCCCTACCGGCGGTTTTCTTTAAGTTGACTATCCACGTGGCCGGGAGCGTTTCCCGGTACATGTTCAAATAAGTTCCCGGTATTTGTTTAAACATTAGTCAATATTTTAAAATGGGCAGTTGAAGAAAAATAACAGAGTAAAATCAGTCTATTATGTATTCTCTTTTGGCAGTTACATAAAGGCTCTTACGGGACCATCAAATTATCAATAGTCGGATGGGTATCTACAGGTATCCAAGACTTACGCCGACATTATATTCGACGCGATGAGGATGTGATACTGAATGAATCAATGTCGCGATAGGACGCATATGTGCACATCTACGCAGGTGGCCATATGAATCTGAAAAACCTCATTTATAGCAATGGAGATAAAATATTCTTAATAAAGATTCATCCATAAAACTGGTACATTTTGTAAGTACCGAAAAAACATTTGCTTCTGTCTTCCTAATAGGATTCTGCCCTAAATGTTACGGATTTATGCAATCGCAAGCTGTGAATAGGATTTTGCAAGGTCGGCGGCGCGCCCGCATACCCCCTGGTGTTGCAGGTGTCCATGGGCGGCGGTAACACTTACCATCACGTGAGACCGCTTGCTCGTCCGCCTTCTGCTCTATAAAAAAAAAAAATCGCAAGACTAACAGCACAGCACAAAGTACAAGGTGTTTTTTGTTTATTTACTACAAAGAAAACATTAAACTAACACAGGGCCATCATATGATATTTAAAAATATATTCTCTATAATTTTAATCTTTAGGGCGACCTCGTAAAAATGTTTCCGAATAAAACTGGCCGCGCTATCACAAACGGAACAATGACGCGATAAACCGCGGCAATATTTTAAAATCGATGTTTTTATGAATCGATAATTTGTTCGGTCCGTTTTGGTGCGACGTTTCGCGAGCCAATCGATTCTTATCTCGATGTCACAACGCTTTGTTTCGATTCTGGCCCACATCACAGTGGAGGAAAAATCACGGTATGAAATCTTAGAGTTATTCTTGAATATTAAATATTCTCGTTTTATTAGGAAACAGACTGTTATTCATGTGAAAGGATGACGGTAAATCACATTAATATTCCAAGGATAATGTTCGCGCTTTGATCGTAACCGCATTTTGTTCAAGATAGCAACGCTTTGCAGCTGTATAGCATTTCCGACTGCAGAATGTCACTAGCCGTCCTTTCGTGGTGTAATCGGTGCGTTTGTGTACGTGAGAGGAATTTCTAATATTTGAATAAAGAATCTGTACTGCCCTTTAATTTTACTTCGCTCACATCGTCCATGTTTCTCTTGAAATGTGTTTCTTGCTAACGTACGAATTGATTCTATCTCGTGTTCAGTTGCAAATTTAATATTACCTCCACGAAAAGTTAACTTTGACTTTTATGGCCTAAATAATAAAGTGTATAATAGAATCGAAGGCTTGTGAATGTATTTCTGTATGGTTGTTGCTGTCCTCTTCATATGCATACCGGGACTTTTAACTTCAGGTGTGTCCGATGGGTAATATTTGATACTTTCTTATAGGAAGAATTCGCGAGAGCGCATCGCCAGTATGTTATGGCGAAAATTTTAGAAAGTATGTAGTTTTTTGAGGTTTGAGTGAGAAATGTGTATCACTGTTTTTATTGGTTGAGCGTTAATTAGCGAAGGTTAATTAAAGCCTTATTAGCAGCTGTGATCGCGGCTATGGGCTTTGTTTGTTTTTAATGAAGCAAATCTTCGTTTTATTTGATTAAATATTTTTGTTTATATGGACTGAATTTGATTGAATTAGGGAATCGCAAAAACCATCGTCTCTCGAATATAATTAATTTTTAAAAACTGTTATAAATTAATATTTATTACTCGTATTTTATTTAATAATTAATTAATAATACACTAATTGACTGTTTCATATAATGCATTATTGTCTAAAGCATTAGTTAACTAAAGATTTACAAAATTATATACGTTTTGCATCCATAAATTAACTATTATTAAGTGATTCAGCTTAAAAATATCTTTAGTGCACGTTGCAATCCAACAGCCGCTAGGCGCGCTCGACTGTCCACGTTACGTTGTCTCACCGAA
This sequence comes from Sesia apiformis, assembly GCA_914767545.1. Lineage (NCBI taxonomy): Eukaryota > Metazoa > Arthropoda > Insecta > Lepidoptera > Sesiidae > Sesia > Sesia apiformis. Next base: position 21,112,148 of record OU611949.1, on the reverse strand, counting down.
GATTACCTTGAAATGTACCGCATTTCTCACTTTATCTTATTTCCCTAATGTACATACGTGTTTCGGTAATGAGTGAGATGTGCCAGAGCCCATTCCCATCCTATCCCTCCCCATTTTCCCAACCTTTTCTCCAAATCCATTCGTATATCTCCAAAGGTAGGCAGCGAATCCGGGGGCGTGCCAACGTTTGTCATTTTGGACTAATGTTGTCATGTATCGATGATGTCTATGGGCGACAGTATCCACTTACCATCAAGTGGACTGTATGCTCGTATGCCGCCTTCGTCCATAAAAAAAAGTTTAATATTTTATCATTGAATCTGTTATTGGCCACGAAATGTCACTTAATTACAATTGAATACCATGTATTGGATAAGGATATTGATTCAAATATGTAAATAAATAATTTTCTCTAAAAGAATGAACAGACTTGTCCTACAACCATGTACGATTATACACGGTTAAGACCCGTTTAAAACGATAAATATGTGTGAAAAACGCGAAAATCTCAAATGTTATATACTGTTGGCACCACCTGGAGGCTTATTGATTATGGCAATCATTATTACTTTCTATATAGGCACATTTTTTTTATTATACAAATATAAAAATAACTATAACTATATTATACACACATCTTTAGCATCTCATTGGATGTTAATTATAGTAAAAGAAGCTTGTATTTCTTCTGACGCTCCATTGCGCAATACATTAATTTGCACATTTCTTAATCGAGAAAATAGTTAATTATAGCTTTATCGCCAGAAAAAAGTCTGGACCATTTCACGATCTCCGAGTAAAGTACTGAGTAAGCTAAACGACAATTAAAGCGACCGGTAATTGTAGCATCACATTTTACCAAGTCCGAGTAGCGCTAATCGGTGAAATCGATTAGAGATACTCGGCACCCTTAATTGCCGATTAGTGATAATTGTTAAGTAACAGGCCCTAAGCCGTACCTATAAATAAAATTGTTCACTTACACAGTATACACGAGTAAGACTACCATATTCAACATAAGGCACACTCATACCACGTGGGTGTACAGCGAATAAATAAAGGCTATCATAAGATACGCGAGATAAACCCATAGATACACTTTATTTATACGTCGCTAGATACGGGGCCATAAATAAAAACCGAGACTGATCCTTATCGTGTTTTGAATGCCGAAATTGGATGCCACGCAGATATGCTCTAATGTGCGTCGGCCTTATAAGATACGGGCGAAATGTCATTGTAAGAAAATTATCATTGCTTTTTGATGTGAGATTTAGCTTTATGTTAACTGTATGTTTGGTTTTACATTAGCTATTAAGTCTTATTTAAACCAATATTATTATTTTTTTCTTTTAAAGGTGCCTGACGACCTGCTTGATGTTAAATAATTAAGACCTACTTAGGTCCTAATTATTGTACAAGTGTCAACTTGTAAACTAATATCAAGTACTTACTTGATACTAGTTTACCCTCGTCTATGGACACTTGTAACACCAGGAGAATTACACCGCAGTCTAGACCGTGCAGATACTTATTCAGGTTAGTATTAAAAAGCCCTACGTAAGCCCTAAATAACGGAGCAAAAAACCTCAGGAAGTAAGTCATTCTATAAGCTACCGGTCTGCGGTATGAGATGTCAGATAGCCCGAATACTTAATTTGCTAGTCAACCATACAATTCATGATAATTTTTTCTCAATAAAATTAACTAAGCGGTCTACTTTGTGCGTGTCAGCTTAGCAACTTTGCATCATTATCGGTTACATTTATTTTATTTCTATAAATATTTCCAGTTTCAATGGAACTTTCAATGATAATTAATTTTGAACAAAACGTTGAGGCGTATTTCCTTTTAAGGAATTAATCGTACGTTGCAACTACCTATACCTTTCAGAGGTTTTTGTATTCATAACACGTATACTATCAGCTGAAGTCCATCCACTGCTGGACACACCACACTCACCACAAAGCTCACCACCACACTCGATCTTCCGCTCTTTTCAATCAGCTACTACCGGCGACATCTTTTAAGTCCTCGTCATACCTGAGTAAAGGACGTAAGTACTGCGACCGATATGATCAGCACTGTCCCCGCCACTTCATCTTGCTGATTTTTTGAGCTGTATCGGTAAACTTGGTTTTCATTGAATTTCTTCACATCACATTCTTCACACAGACACAGAACATCGATAGCTCTTTCCCATTGCTTTCTGAGAGACTTTGAACTCATGGATAAAGTTTTCCGTCAGTCAACTCATCACCACGTAACGCACAGGACGCATCAATTTAAGGTTTTCGTCTTCAAACGTTGTGGTTAATATTTACTGAAATGATGGTAATTGGTACTCGATTCAGAAGTAGAGTAGCGTTAGCCGAACATGATTAAAATCACTGACCGCTCACTAGTATAGACTAAAATATATAATTTCAGATACCCAACACGTTACGCCCACAGACTGTAGAACGGATATTGGGAGCATATCATCGATGAATCGATGTTCGGTTCGGCGGTCACCCTCGCGTAGATTTCACGATTGATCGACTCAATAAACGAATATTTTATACTTATATGGGTAAAGGTAGAGTCGGAGTGAAGGCGAGTAGCTGGTTTCTCGACGAATTAACCTAGGTAATGCAAAGAATGCAGGTTTCCTGTTTTCAGGTAGTCGGCATCGGGTTATCGGAATCGTGTAATCGAAATTTCTTTATGTTTTCACTCAAAATAAACTCAGTTATTGTTATGATTTCTAGGCGCTTGTGCAATTTAGATTTCGAAAAGATTGTGATTAATCGTTCATAAGTTAAAAAAAAACTAAATTAGGGGTATTTTAAAATTGCCGGTTTTATAATATTTTTTTTGTGCTATTTTATATTTATGAACACTATCTTATAATTTCGGTGTAGGTATGTCGATTTGAGTTTTTATTATTTAAACCAATAACAAAGTTACTCAAAGAAAGGTCCACTTATATTTACAACAATAACAGTCCGGTTTTATCTGTTTTCATTTTATCATCAAGTCATTGACTTAAGTTTTTAATTGAAATCATAAAAATCACATAAAATCGTAATCAGCAATCATTACTTCGTACAATCACATAATAAATTACAGTTACGGTTAAAAAATCACAAAGAGAGCAAGCGCCACCATAAGTTAACTAACATTTAGCCAAGATTAATGTTCCCCGATATATCATTTGAGACACGACAAGGTGCACGAACTTTCAACGATAAACTTTTAAAGAACTCAACTTGGTGTTATATCGGCCCTGAAAAATTGTGTATCAAGGGCCTGGCCCTGGGGCGGCGAGATAAAGGGAAAAAATCGCGCGCCACGTATTTGTTAAAGCGGACAAGATATTTGTCACCGCGGTGATGCGCGAACTTTGGTAATTGCTCTCTGGAAAGTTAGCGCTGGGAACAAGGGCGGATTTTAATATTTTGTCATAACAAAATTAAGACAGATTTTTATTAATAGATAGTTATATTTGTGCTAATGTATGTATAAATTAATTGCGTTATTAAAAATACAGTAGTTTTGGATTCTTTAAATATGGAATATGGCATTCTGATGATAAGTCACCTGTCTATGAACAAGTTTAATACGTTACACGCACTTAAACGAGTGCATGATTAAATACATGTATCGTCCATTATTTAGGTTTAAACACTAATGTGTTGGCTTTCGATATGAGGCAACTAAATTCTGATACTATTCTACCGCAAACAAATTAAGTACCGAGACTGATCATTATTAAAAAGCGAATCGTATAGATAATTTAAATATTAATTTCCGCATGCATTGTTTTCATTATAACACTTTTAAAGGATTTACATATTACACTTGAACTTGAATTACATATTAAACTGTACATTGCAAATACTCCAAAGCCGAACCGTCTAAATTACGAATCCTGAAAAATCAACTTCAAATCATAAGGTAAAGAAAACAAAGACATTAAATACTTGCCAGAACTTGCGTAATAGACACCCGTATCTCCAGCGTGTGTCTCGCGGCGAGGTGACTTTATTAAACTTTTTTGCATTAGCCTTTTTCGAGTTCCGAGTGGAGTTCTCGGATAAATTGTCTGGTGATAAGTCACCCGTCTCTAAACGAGGTTAATACGTTAAACTGAGTTAAGCGCAGTTTACGTTAAACTTGTTGGTGCCCCCGGGCGTTTAGGAATTAGCCGCAGCTTGTTTGATGACTATGGCGAAAAGAAATGAGAGTTCGGACATACGCTTTTTTGATGAGCGATTTGTTATTCCCGCATCTGGTGTTTATGTTTTATCGTCGTTCCAAGAAAATAAAAATATAACTTCTAACAAGTGGCATTAATTTTAGAAAACATTCCTTTGAATCAAAAATATTTTTTGTAACATTTTTCAAGTTTCTTTTTTTGTTTTTAGGAGCTACGCGACGTTTCGGCACTGGTTGCCACGGCTGGTGGAACCGAAACGTCTAGAACGATTAAAAGGTAAACAAATACCTTTATTATTCGCGGTCAGACCCGATTTAGAATATATTATATAAAGTGGTTCTTAAAGTACACGATTGTTTATATACTAAACAGATTTGAAATGTGTGTAAGGCTTCATAATAAGATCCATTTATACTTGTAGCATATTAAATATTTCGTATACCCGAATATTATGGTTCAAAGTACAGTGGCATACTTGAATACTATGATAAAGTTTTAGCTTTCAGTTATTGTTTGGAACGAAGTTAGAAATGGGTAAAAATACCTTCAGTTAATACGTGTAAATAGTTGGATGGCCACGCTGCCGACTGTATTGATTGCGAAGTTGTTTGGTGTACCGTCGTATACCTAAGTATTATCGGGATTGTCAGGCGTTTGGGATCACATAAAACGTAGAACCTAAAAGTAATACTTTTATTATAAATCACATTGGTAAAACCTATGTCTACATGCAATGCTGCACGCATGATTATCCTATGGGCGCCGCATATTCGGCCCAATGTGGTAGGATACACCAAGTAGGTCATATAAGTATGGCGAACTCGGTGCAAACACTTTGTTCGATCAAATGGATACGTTGATTTTTGCGTGAGAATAGCTGTTCATGCAATTACAAGAAATACGGCAAAGAGTTGTACTTAGCGTTAAGGTAAGGTAAGTTAAGGTAGCGTATTTAAGGTAAGGTAAATGTAAATAAGCTAAGGTAAGCACCTGCTGTGCAGAGGATCCTGGTTCGATTCCCGGTTAGACGTGGTTTGTTTACAAACATGATTTGCGCTTGTTTAAAGGCATGCGGATTGGTGGATATAGTTTTTTTTTCATTCTGGAACATGCGGGTTTCATCGAGATGCTAGTAATAAATAAATGCACTGGTACGGGAGAAGAATTTGAATTCACGATCTCAGGAGTGAGAATCAAGATATCTTTATGCTGTCGTTTCTCAAATGACAAGAAATAAAGTACGAGAACCCCACGACCCCATTACTAAAATTAGGTACTTATTATGTTTTTCATCTTTAAAATTGAATTAATATAAATCATAAATTAGATAATAAAAGGTTTTTTTCGTAAATAAGTGTTTAATTTTTCCTGACCAACTGCGACCCTCGGATTAAGAAACGATGCCCTTGGCTATCACGGCGCTAAAAAGCGCTTTTCTAAAATCAAAGAACGCAAAATCCTTTAACTCACTATCGGTATATATTAAAATGTATGTAAAGCCGGCCATCGATGTCCCGACAATAAATCGTCGCCATCGCCTCCGTATCGCGGTGTCATTAGCGCGAAAAGTAATTGTTCAGATTTGTCTCCTCTTGAGTGGGTAGCTTTATCTGTAGTATTTTGACAAGATATGTGGGCGTTTTTGTAAAGAGAAAGAGTTCGAATTTAAGAGTTTAATTTTATTTTTAACAGTATTTATTACCTTAATACGTAAATAAAGGTTGTCTCAAAAGAACTTGAAATTCGAATCGCGCGCCATTTTCGATTGTCAATTGTTCTGTCTGCCATATTTGGTACTTTGTTAATTGAAACATTGACATTTTTGAAAATGCCGCGTTGCAGTTTGGATGAACGTTTATTAATAGTGAAAATCCTTTACAAAAATGAAGAAAATTTTACATTAACAATTCGAAAGTTACGTGATCATTTTGGTGTGCATAATCGACCGTCGCGGCCCGCTATTGTAAATTTAGTTAGGAAATTCGAGCGGACGTTTTAATTGAAAGATGTGAGAAACCTTACCCGTCATCGCCCTAAAAGTACACCGGAAAATATCGCGGCTGTGAGTGTCAGTGTCGCGGCACAAGCGAACACTTCCACCCGTCATCGCTCCCAGGAATTAGATCACTCCGTTAGAGGTGGTGTAGTTCCTCAGGGCTTGTGGTAGTCGCTTTGTTATCCCTTAGTCGCCGCGACACGACACCCACGGGAAAAGATGAGGTGGTGCTAATAGCACCATTTAGAATAGCACCCAATTTTAATACCTGGTACCAATCAAAGTGATTCCAAGTTTTAGGTTAGATAATTAGATCTGAAAAAATCCACAGAATATTATTATTTATAGAATACGCCGTTGAATCTAAGTCGAATAACTGAATTAAAAAAAAACTACTACCAAATTTAAAAGAAAATATTTTTTTTTAAATACTAAAATACAAAAGTGGTCATTTGAAACACATTTGAAATTAAATTTCAAGGTTAATTGTTATTAAATTAATTTGCTTAATTTTCAACTGTTTTAAATAAATTGTTTCCTCTGCGTCCTTCAAGAGAATAAAAAAAACATTTTCTTAAATATTGACATGAAAAGAACAAAATATCCTTAAACATTTTCATATATTATGATATAATTATGACAAAGATTCCGCAAATTCGATATATGAAAATAAAAAATATTACCTATTTTTAATTCTAAAATTTAGGTGTTAATTTCTGAATAATAAATTAAACAGTCATTAATTAAAAATCAATTTATTATTATGCTCTCAAAAATACGTAACAAATTTTTCAAACTGACATTCAATATTGAGAAAATGTTCCAGAAAATTCTGTCGCCTCTACAAGCTTGGATTAACAGATTACCCGGCCGATGTAAGATGTGTCGCGATTTCACACCGCACCTTATCTGCTGCTGTCCTAATCTGGCAGGATTAACTTCTTTCCAGACTTGGGAAATGAGCGCGTATATTGTCAATGAATTTGTATTTATTTATTGTTATTATACGGTTGGTTTATATTCTATTTATACACATTTATTTATATCTACAGATATTTAATTATTTATTAGTACGACCAAATACCAGGACCGGCTGACATTATTTTTCTTTTCATATATGGCAATGGTGCAATTAGCACATTCTGCCAGTTTCTAATAATAATTAAAGTCAAAACATTAAAGTGAAACATTATGTACAAACACTAAGCACTTTGAAGTTTAATAAAATCACATGAAATGTTACAATCAATCTCTGACAGATAATGGATTGATTCTAATTTGCTATTTAATAATGATTGTATAGTACAATGCATATTTTAAAGACGTATTTTTTCCCTTCTTATAAATTGCAAAAGCAATTTATTACATGATTCACATTTCTATACATAAATTTGAAAACTTATAAATAACGTGTAACACCCAGTGTGTAGGATAATGTTTTCCGCTCGTATGTCTTGTTTGACGTAACGCCGAACCCGCTAATGATACACTTACTGCTTATGTTGAATGTTGAACGTAAATGTTGATAATTTTGATATATTATGTTGAAATTGCTGGGACTTAAAAATGATATCAGAATGTATTTAAAATGTAATTTGAATGTGCTATGCTCGGAGTTACTGGACGAAATACGTAACGAAGAAACTAAAGTTCCTGACATAGCTTAAGGTATCAGCAAACTATATTGGCGGTGGGCAGACTATAACTGTCGCAAGACCGACCGCAAGACCCCCATCGACATCCCCATCGGGGAGACGAGTCCTTGAATCGAGACCACCTTCCCGTAAACAGCGCGAGATGCCCACCGCTCAGGTGGTCAGATAACTTGAAGAGAGTCGCCGTTAGTGGGTGGATTAGCAGAGCTGAAGACCGTGTGTGGTGGTGGTCCTTGGGAGAAGCATATATCCAGCAGTGAAGAGACACACACTGATAGTAAGGTTAGTATTAAAAATCTGGTCAAGGAGCATTATCTGACTCATTGTCACTCACTTTTGCATCCCTATCTCTGTTCCACTACTTGTTTCTGTCTATATTTAGTTTCTTACTTTATTCTGTACTCACTGCGTTTACATTTTATTTTTTCCTTTCATTTCCCATAGTGTATATGTATTATTTTTGTATGTATATATGCATCTATATATGTATTTATGTATTTTATTCATCTATTATGTTATATTATGTTGACATTATGTAAAATTACACCATCTACTTTATTTGACACTAGCTGTTGCCTGCGACTTCGTTCGCGTGGTCTTCGAGTAATAATTCAGAAACCTTCGCGGGCGTGCCCACGACAACTCAAAAAAGTTTCATCGCAATCGGTTGAATGGTATAGGAACGCATATGGGACAAACAAAGAAACTTTCATTTTTATATATACACATATATAGATTGTTATTTGTTTGCAAAATGTTACGAGTATGTCTGTTGGTGTACAATAAAGAGTTATCTATATATCTATGATCATTTTCAGTTAATAATATTTTATTTTCTTCTTGAAGTTTTCTTAAAGAAGAAAATAATATATCAAAATGGTCTCATCAAAATTCGTCAAATGAGTTTTGTGTGATACATGCTTACAGACAAATCAGACAGACATAGAAATATTCCAAAAAAATTTGTTTTGGGCAGTATTGTTCATAGGCACGCTGCAACAAGGCTTTGATACGATTTTATTACATGTATCGTTTTGAAAATTACTTAAATGCCACGTGCCATTATTTTGAAATACAGGAAGTATACAAACTGCTATCTATGACGATCGCGTATATCACAAGCACACTTGTTCCCCGGATGTATGTGTAAGGGGTATCACACACGCGCCTACTCTCTGCGGTTTCCTACTTATAGCAAGAGCTCTTTGGTGTAAAAGGATATTTATCAACAGTTGTCCTTTTTGATACTATGGAGGTATAATGATATACATTTCTTGCCCCTTAATTAAGTTTCATTATTAGCAGAAATGACGTCCATATTTGTCCTGGTAAAATCGAATGTATCTGTACCCAAAAATATAGTTTAGATGCCAGGATTAGGACTCCTGAGGTGGACTTGTTTTCTTTATAAAAGAGATGGCACACTGGCGGGCGGTCCACAAGATGGTAAGTGGTCAAGTTAAGTGAAATTCTAATATTCTAAGAAAAAAATACTTTAAAAAACTGAACTAGTTTAAAATAGTACAGTAAATGTACGTGCGCGCGCACGCGCATGCCGGTCCATTTTGTCATTTCACTGTACAATTTGCATTCCAATCTTAAATTCTTCTTTTATGTTAACATAAAATTTATCTGGAAATTAATTTATATGTTAGCTACAATAGGTAATATTAAAATCAAAAGTCGTATTGACAAAACAAATAATTAGTGTGGCATACTTTTACAAATGTATTAACAATTTAAAATAAAAAAATTGAATCTTAGATTTACGAATGCACCCGAATTACTCAATAAAAACAACTTTGCGGTTCAAAATACTAACAACATCATTAATTGGATTCTTTTTAGGTCAAAAATGATACTAAAATATTTTACAGAACGGCAAATAGAAGTTGGTTTTAATAACTAATTCGATTTTTAAATTCAAGTAATAATTTAAATCAGTCTATCGATTGACAATAAATCGCGTCGGTGACTTTTATAATGTTTAACGGGATTAGATTCGGCCGATTAATGGTGCATATTTCGAAATGTTCGTTTAAAAATCGATTTTCCGATCGATTACAGTTAAATATTTGGGTGGGCCGTAATGTTGGGATCACAAGATGGCTGACACAAATTGGTAGTTAGAAAGTTGTGGAATATGTCATTATTGCATTCTGAATGATCAAAGATTGTATCAACATGTGTTGTATTTTATTACATAGTATTTTATTAAGATGGGGATTATTATTCTTTATAATTTGTAATCACAGCTATATTGTCCATTTATTTGTTCAATGTTTATTATATTTTGGAGGTGTCGTAAAAAGTCAAGTAAGATGAATGTGACACTAATGTATAGTCATATAGGGGATATCTAACTTGATAATAACTAAAGATTTGTACACCCTTAATCATGTATAAACATGTACAATGATAAACAGCTTCGATAATAGTTGCAATAGTAACTATATCAACATTCCCCGCTTCTCGCATAGTGACGTGATGTTGGGATTAAATAAACTAAAAGCCAGTTTCTCTCTGGGACCCGATGGGATACCTTCCATCCTTCTTAAACAAGTCAAGAGGCAATTGTGTCGCCCTCTCTGTCACATTTTTAACCTTGCTTTGAACACTGGAAAATACCCACCTCAATGGAAAATCTCGAGAGTTACTCCGATTCCTAAGAGTTCTAATTCATTGGCGGTCGATGAACACCGGCCCATTGCCATACTATCTTCACCCGCTAAGGTGTTTGAGAAAACTATTCACAAATATGTATATGCACAAGTGAGCAAATATCTGTGCAACGAACAACATGGTTTCAGAAGTAAGAGATCTGTCGAAACTAACTTGCTCACTCTGGTAGAATTTGTTTCTTCTAAGCTGGAGGAAGGTTTCCAGGTTGATGTGCACTACTTCGATTTCCGGAAGGCGTTTGATAGGGTCAATAATGACGTACTGCTGGCAAAGCTCGCTGCAATAGGTTTTGCTCCAGCCCTTCTCCGTTTAATGTCAAACTATCTACGTGATCGCCAGCAGTATGTCAGGCTTGGTTTATACGAATCTGCCTCCTACCACACGCGTTCCGGTGTAAGTCAGGGCTCAATACTCGGCCCTCTTTTATTTTTATTGATGGTAAATGATCTTCCTTCTGTCCTTAAGCATTCACGATGCCTACTGTACGCTGACGATCTGAAGGTCTTCAAAGAAGTGAGGTCAGAGGGGGATTGCATTGCTATCCAGATGGACATAGATGCGATTCACCAATGGAGTGTGGCCAACAAAATGGAATTCAATGCCACCAAGTGCTTCGCAATGAGTTTCGGTCGAGTGAGGTTTCCAATAAACTATGATTATAATATTAATGGGACTAGTATAACACGAGCAACCATTATCAAAGATCTGGGAGTCTTATTCGATCGTAAGTTGACATTCCACGACCATATAATCTCTCTAGCAAGGGAGTCTTTTGGGCGGCTGGGTTTTATTTTGCGAAATTCTAAGGACTTCGGTAATCTAGATGTAGTAAGGTTAATTTTTGGGGCTTTAGTGCGCTCCAAACTAGAAAGTGCTGCATGTGTATGGAATCCGCACGAAACTACATACACTCTTCTCTTAGAAAAGGTCCAGAAAGCTTTTCTAAGATACTTATATAAGCGTGCATTTGGATATTATCCATACATGTACCCTACTAAATTTATCCTGGGTTGCCTTGGCTACAATTCCTTGGAGGTGCGGCGTAAAAAACAACAACTCACTGTCATGTTGGGGATCATCCGGGGAAAATTTGATGTGCCAGATTTGCATGGGAAACTGTGTCGATTGTTTACTCCTGACAATTACCGCCGTAATAGAAGGCACCAGCTGTTTGCCGTGCCAGCTTGTCGAACATCAGCACGCGCTAACTCGCCCATACCACGCTCCCTCTGCGCACTCAACACTCTCCTGACCGCATATCCTGAAAGCGATCTGTTTGCGGATGGTTGGCTGGACATCATGTCAAAGTGTCTGAGCTTTTGTGAGCATGTGTGATTGTGGCTCTCATTTTTTCAGTTGTTTTTATTTTAATTTAATTTTATTTTCTTTTGATGTGTTCTTCTTTATTTTATTTGTTTTGGTTATTTACTGCATTATTTGTAATTGTTTATTGTTGTATTTAATTGATGTAATTGGCTTCGGCCGTTTTAATTAAATTAAATTAAATAAATAAATAAATAAATATATGTAATCATAGCGTATAGTGACAGTAGGTATAAATTAACAGTTCCATTCCGGTTTCTGCATTAAAACGTTTAGGTACTTACTGTGACAAATTGATTAAAGTGTGCATTTTCTGATGATGAGAAAATGTGACTATGAGATATACTATAACCAGCCCTTTTAGCATTCAGTGCTGAACACGGGCCTCTTGCCAAGTTGCTAGTGCATATATGGCGTTAAAACCCCACGCTGGCTAAGTGGCTTGGCAAGTTCACACTTTTAGAGGTGGTGTTCCGCAGGGCTCATGGCAGCAAATTTGTTATGCTTTAGTCGCACTTTACGACATCCACGGAAAGAGATGGAGTTGACGCTATTCTAAAGCCAACCGACACCGCACGCCCACGTCATAATACAAGTGACTAGACTTTCTTCTGTGTCACATATCACGCGATCAAATCGCAATCAAATCAAAATGCTTATTAACATTTACAAGTAAAGGTTACATAAAGATCATTTCTTATTGCCATAAAACTGTGAGTTTATCACTGCACCGTACATTTATTTGTATGTAGTTATGTGAAGATGATACTAAACGTGTAAATTGCTATTTGTGGAAACGTGTAAATCTATCCTTAATTTGAGTAATATCAATATAACTAAAGCTAAATTAGCGTTAGATATAATCAAAGACACCTGATAGGTGTTACTATCTATATAGATGCTATCTCGGGCAGTTCGTATGCTAATACAGCCTCAAGTGTTACATAAAAGAGTTTAAATTGAATAATTGCAGTTGTACAGTATTGGATATATTTTAGATACGTGATACTTGTGTGAGTTGAAGAAAGATATGTCAGAACATTGAACATACAGGCATTCGTGTAGTTCGTCGGTTGGATTTAAACTTCTCCCCCGTTATACATGTGTCATATTTTACCTAGCACTGCCCGCAACTTCGACAACCGAAGCACCAACATATTTTCTTTCGGAATGTCTAAATTCTTGTGGCCTAATGGCCTTTCAAGAGTCACCGGGTATGGACGGGCACTATTCGCCAATACAAATACGAATAGTACCATATCTACCTATAGTACCCAACCTACAAAGTGACTTGTAACACTTGTAAAATTAGTAAGCAGGTAAATTTTTAGTTCAAATAGTAAGTGATTTCGACTACTTTAGTTTATGACTAGGTACGTGACTGCTCTTAAAATGAACTTCGATCCTTAAAGTATTCTTTTCTTTTGGTGAGAAAACCTCTTTTACGTAGGTATTCTCAATAGTAAGTAGAATAGTAGTATTCTCATTGAATTTTTGCTATTCGATTAGTATATAGGAGGAGCGTGTTTATAGGAGGGGAGAGTGCACACTGCATTCCCACAGCCGCTGGGCCCACTCGACTGGCCATGTTACCCCTCTCTCATGGATTACCTTGAAATGTACTATTTTTTCCACTTTATCCTATTTTCCCAATGTACGTACGCGTTTCCCATTTTCCCAACCTATTCACCAAATTCATTCCTATATCTTCTATATCTTCCTATATCCCTAGCGTAGACGTTTGAGTATGTGCGATTAGCTTGATTCCCGTGGGAACTTTATAATTGATCTGGATAATTCCCAAACTTGCGAATAAAATACCAAATAAAGTTGAAAATAAACTTGGACTGAAAAGTTACTCAAGAAACAATATCTGACAATTACATGACATATAATGATTCATGAGTAGTGTAAGAAATAGTCATATTTTTAAGTATATCTAATAAATGTGTAGTAGAAAGTATGATTAGGTCAGCGGGCATGTTTAGCGGACATGCTCGCAGACCTACTGACAAAACTGCTCAGCTATTTGGCGAAATGTGAAAAATTATGTAAACCTGTAGCTTTTTAAGACGTAATAAATTAAAAAAGGATATATTGTATATATGTATTTTATCTAGATATAATTTATCTTTGTATTCATATAGAGACATTATTTCTGTATTGACTCAACTATACTTTACCACTGAAAGTTTGCCTGGAAGTAATCGCTTTAGTGATAACGCCGCCGATTGTACTTATAATTACTTGTATTTTAGTGTTTCTATTCTTTAGTGACCTGTGTACAATTAAGTATATCTACCTATATTTTATCAGGTTGGATTCAGTGTGGGTTGGTTTTTTGGGAGTCAGAGCACAAAATGATATTGCTAAGTTACAATATTTATATCAACTATATCTTCTCTTGGTCAAATTGGGCCACTAATACAAAACAAGACAATAAAAGGATAAATGATTGATAAAAAATGATTAATGAAATCACAAATTATTAATTGTTTTAATGCATTTATTACTCGGAGTCTAAAACAGCCTTAATCACAGTTATGAATAATTTGTAATCATGTTTTGAATAGATATAATATTTGTCGGATAGTACTTAAATATTGAAAATTATAAAATTAAACTTTCAAATAATTACTAACGAATTGGAACGAAAAATCCCGTCTTTAAAATTCAGTCTCGTTGAGGCATTTCAAAACTTAACAATATAAGATTGAAGCGTTTAATAATTATTCCATTGTAGAAAATACTTTTCTTGCAACGTTTTTGTTCCACTCTGATAAAAATAAGATTGAAACACAATTAATAACATTAACAATTTAACATTAAATCAAAAATAACAAATAAAATAACAATACTACATTGTAATACATTTGAAGAAGTATGTTAATACTGAGCGCTCGAGCTATTGAATTTTAGTGCTATTGAACCTTAACTTTAGACTCGAAATTTTTACTACAAGTGTTTAAGACATTTGAACTTACAAGCCTTTACAGCTAGTCTTAAAAGTTTATTCGCGCTTACTCAGCGCTCGAGCGTCGAGCGCTCAACCCTCGTTTTTACAACACTATTGTTAACTAGAATAATAGATAACATTTGTATTACATAATAAATATTTACTGTTAGCACGCTGTAAACATAATGTTAAAAATATTTTCTGACAATTGAAATTGAAATTTCTAGAGTCGATTTGTTTGTACCAACATTACGAGTATTAATGTTATAAATAGAATGAAGATTTTAATAATATTGATCTCTTTAATGTGCATCTACATGAATAAAAACATATACTCTTTTTTTATAGAAAAAATGGCGACAGACGAGCATACAATCCACCCGATGGTAAGTGGAAAACTGAATCAAGACTATTGTTATAATGCCAAAGATTTTTAAAGTTTTGAGTATTACTTTATTTATATAACTTGATACCTATGTTTCAGTCATTATTATATTATTATACTCTTTATTTTCTTCCACCTACAGTTTTTATTTTAATTTTAAAAAATCTGATTTTTTATTTTTTTACACTGGCAACATTTCTGCTTTAAAAGGGGTAAATTAAGTTGGGCTGAGTTGGGCGGCTGGTAACAATGAGTGGTTTCGCGTCAATTGTCACTGTCACGCAGTAAAATCTGTGTATTTTGTTTTTTTTTTTTGGTTATTTACAGTACAAGTGAAAAACAGTTTTACGGCTCCAGTACACGTTGGCCGAGCGCGCTCGACGAGTGCGCTCGGCCAACGTGTACTGAGGCTTTTTGGGTGTATTTGCCGTTTACGGCTAACGCTCGTCGACGACCCGACCAGTGTCGGTTTTCCGTGCACAAATCAAAGCATCAACGCAAACGCAGAGTGAAACACGCCAACGTGTAAACAGCATCATTAAAATTTGCCGAGTACACTCGCCGAGCGCGCTCGGCCAACGTGTACTGGAGTCATTAGATGTGACAATGTCTGCAGGACGAAAGAAAGACGACATTTGGATCATATTTGGATATAGGTATGTTGGTTAACTTAAAATAAATAAATATATCATTTTTAATTCACATTTGTATCATTTTCTATTGTAATCCAGTGAATTTTGTCTCCTACTTGACTTTTATTTGAATCATTGATTAAAATAAAAAGAAAACACCTTATTTTTATCATGATTTAATAAAATGGATTTAAATTACTCATAGATACTGTGAACAGTTATAAAATTTTGTAACATGAGAAAACTTTGCTGGCCCTATGCTTTTACTTATGTTGTTCTATCTGTAGTTGTGGTACGTGTGCTGTTTGTTTCTCTAGAATATGTAATAAACATATGTTTCTCAAGATAAAATATATACATTTTACATTTTCTTTTTCCTAACGGTGGGTATTAGTCCTTCAAAACATGATATTATTAATAATTTTATCAGTCATATCGTTGATAATTATCAGTATCATTTACATAACAGCTGATATTGCTGATGTTATCGAAACTCGTATCATTTGTCTGATTACACTTTTTAACATATAATTACATGTAATTAATATTAAACACATAATAACGATAAATTGATTGTTATCCGTGAAACATTAAGGTGACAATAACAACGGGATTGCACGCTGCAATCCCACAGTCCTAGTGGCTGGGTGCTCTCGACTGGACAAGTTACCCCTCTCTCAAACAAAACTACCGCAAAATGTATTGCATTTCTCACCATATCTTATACCTCCATTGAATGTGTACGTGTACTGAGCGAGATATGTCAGTGCCCATTCCCCTCCCTTCCCGTTTTATTCTATCCTATCCTCTCATATCCCATCGAAAGAAGACTATAGTAGAATAAACTTCTTTTTACAAAAGGCGAACTTAATGCTATAAAGCGTTTTCTACTTTTGTAATGCAATGAGGAAATCTCCATCCGGTTATAATTCTTATTCCTCATTTTACCAACCCATTCCCAAATATCCTAAGACAGGTAGCGCATCCGGGGACGGGTCAACATTTGTTATTCTGGAATTATGTTGATATGAATTCCCGATGTCCACGTCTGACAGTGTCCACTTATCACCAGGTCACTGTGATAAGTGGACACAGATCAGGTAGACCCTCTGCTCGTCTGTCATATCCTTTCTGTAAAAAAGTCGCGATTTATAAAATACAAATTCGAATTCAAAAAGGCTTGTATTTAAACGAGCAGATAAAAATACTGAATGAGCAGAAAATCATGATCAACGAAACAAATTATTTTTTGAATAACTGAACTAAACAATTTTTAACAAAGTCAATGGACTCCGCGGGAATCCTATTTCTTTAATGTCACCAGAGAACCTTAACCTAACCCACCTTTACATTTGCTGCCATCGATGTGCTACCATTTTTCTGCTCATTCAAAAATACATTAGGTAACCTTAAAACAAACGCTCTCTTCTAAACGAACGCTCGTAGCACAAGATAAATAACAAAGCGGATACGGGACTTGTTAAAAAAAACTTTATTACAAATTAAATAAGCATATTCTATACGTCTATTTCTAACTACAGCTTAACTCTAATTGCCCATGGGCCGATAGAACCACTTTATAAAGGTTCATGGGTGACGTCATCCCCCTGAGGTCGGGAGTTCTCACGAATCGGTATTTGTAAACTGACCTGTCAATCTGTAATAAACACTTTTCAGTTGACAATTACCCCTTCAAAACTTCCAATTAAATATCGGTTGAAGTGTTGATTTTAATAATCATTCCATGACGTCGTAGTGTGTAAATACACGTAGTGTACAAAATACACGTAGTGTACACACACTACGTGTGTAAATGTTCAAATACTAGGGGATGTTAATATAGTTTGCGTTGCGTTGCTAGTTTATTGATTGAAAACAAACACATAACGCGCGAGTCGCGATAACGCGCAGCGGCGGCACTGATAAGGTGGAAATTGGTCTTATCGCGTTGCAACGCGTGGAAATCGGAAAAATGTGCGCTGCGGGACCTGTGCCAATGTTTGAGCGAATGTATAGACCAATGTGTTGGTCAACGGTCTATTGAGTTGTGGAGTTTTGCCAGTTTCGTATTATGAAATTAAATATTTCAATGACTTTTTCACAAACCAATGTGTGAAGCGTTCAGCCCAACATTCTATAGGCACTTCTTCGACAGCCGTTTGGAAGGCCGTCACTACATCTTCTGCATTCATAAAACCTATTCCTCTGATTTTATCCTTAATTTTAGAGAATAAATAAATATCATAGGGCGCAAGATCTACATTTACGACATTGTCGTGATGGAGGATCATTCTGCTTCATCATCATCTGAGGATCATCATCAGCTGTTCACATACCAGTTCGCAGTTACTGTTCTTTTATTTTCTAAAGTTATAGTAGCAAAATGATCCGATCTGCCAAAGAAGGAGGCAATTATCTTCTTTTCAGCACTTCGTCCTTTCTTTACTTTCGTCGGCAACTCTTCGGCAGAAAGGACCCACTACCTCTTAGTTTCAGGCTCATAACAGCAGATCTAGATTTCATCACCTATTACTATATCAAAAACAGTACTTGATTGATCATTGTCGAATTTTTCAAGCATTTGGGACACCCTTCCATGCGGCAGTGTTTTTGAGCTTCCTTACCCGCAGGTGATCGTGTAAAATAGTTTGAACTTGACTCATACCAATGTTTAATGAAGCGGGCTTCATTAAGCATTGGTTAAGCATTCATTAAGCCTCATTTTCCTCTGTCCCCGCCTTTGCAGGACACCTTTCTCTAACATGGACACTGAGGTACGACCACGTTTAAGTTCACTGAACCAGTGGCACTGGATGGGGCTTCATCACCAAATGCGAACATAAGTCTTTCATAACTTTGTTTCTGGTTTAGACCGCAATTTAGTTCTTAACTAATCATACGATTTTAATTTCTTCGAATTATTACAATTTAATATGTTTAATTATGGGAACGCAACAGCATGTTTCGCGTAAACCAATTTAACCAATATTGCATCCAATATTTGTTCAAATATTTGTAAGTTTTATTGACAGATAACGGACCCGTACAAAAATTATCTATTGTTACTGAAACAATTTCGTGGCAGATAAAAGTATTTACGTACATTTTTTATATCTATTTTTTTTTATAGAAAAAGGTCGGCATGAGCAGACAGTGAGTCTAGATGGTGGTAAAAGGATACATGGACATTCGCGATACATGCCGACATGACTGAGACAACATTCTAATGTGCAATGCAATCAGCAATCAGCATCAATCCACTGTAGGACATGAGTTACGTCGCGCACATTGTCTTGTGCATAAGGGATATTTGGCTTTAAAACGCCACGCTGACCAAACGGGTTGGCGAATCCACTCTTTTCCACGCTTGGTGGCAGCGGCTTTGTTCTCCCGTATCGCCTCTTACGATACCCACGTGGAAGAGATACAGTCGACTACGCGGCAGTCATATTAATGTACAATACCTAAATGTAAAAAAAATATGTAAGTGACCATTTTAGTAAAATATAATTGTTTAGGGTATAGAATCAGTTGTATACTTTTATATAAATAAACTGAGGAATGTGCTGCTGCTTAATATAAACTAATAATTATTATTAATGGTTGCCGAGCGGTAAGAAACAAAAATTACGCACAATTATGTCATATTAGGAAATAAATAATCCCCAAAAATAAATCAGTCGAGCAAGACGAATGTTAGGCAAAATTTTGGAGTCCTTGGCTTAGGAAAATTTAGTAGTGGATTAGCGAAAATTATTGGGAAGGATGGGGAGTAGAGAGTACCTATACCGGGATGTGGAGTTTTCCTTCTCCAATTACACTTCGCAGTCTTGATGGAATGGGATAGGGAGCCAGCAGTAGGTATAGTAGAATGATGGACTTCCCACGCGATGGGAGTGGACGAGATGGCAAGTGCAGAATATAATGGAACAACAGACCTATCTCTATCCCATATGTTCCCCATTACCCCGGTACATTAAATCACTTCTACATTTAACCTCGATTTTTCAAATCTATTCAAAGTTATTGTATCTATTTTTTATAACACTTATTTCATATACATCTTGTTAATAGCTTAATTTCTTGCCAGCGACTTTGTTCGCATAAACTTTAGAGTGATTCCCGTGGGAACTCTGTAACAGATCAGTTTGAAATGTGCCCTAAATGTTTATCCAAGTCATAAGCTATAAACTGTGCCAAGTTTTATTAAAATTAAGCGTTCAGACAGACAGAAACAAAATCAAAAATTGTTGTTGTGGCCTCTATATCATTCGTACTTCATAGCAGTCACTTTTTTCAAAAAATATTTCATGTACAGTCACGGCTCTGTTACGACTTTATTATGTATTATTATATTTTATTATACGATTGTAAATACAAAATATCTATTGTTTATAAACTTTTATAATAAATATAATAATGAATAAATTTGCTTATACATATCTATACATTTATAGATAAAAAAATACTAAAATAAACAAAAAATAAAATAATAACTTTGGAATAAAAGTTATAGATTGAGTGAATTAAACTTTGAGCGTATCGTCTATACACGAGTATATCTTTTTTAAAATGCCTGTATCTATCAATCTAGCTAGTAAGTTAGAATCTAACGGTTTTAAATATTATATTCTAAGCGGGTTACTGACTACACATTAAAAATAAATAAGTATTACTTACCAATAGAATTGTGTGTCCATTTGGAGTAAGCAATCATTGGATTGTTTAGTTGAACTTCTTAACGATAACTAAAATGCAATGGGTATATTATAAACAACCTACATATCAATTATTCTATACCTGTATATTTTGACAATTTAAAATAGGAATTTCCTTGCGGGATTCCATTCGGCTGTCAACACGGAGTTTCAAATTAAAAAAGAAATAGCAAAACCGATTTTCACCGACAATATACCATAACTGACCAGTTGCAACCGACTGCAGCGTTAGTTATCGTTTTTTTTTTCCGATAAGCGTTTAATCAAGCGCGATTTTTACGATTGGTACAGTATCGCTTGACACGCCGGATTACACAGTGCGATAACAATCAAGAATGTTTGTACTTAACGATATGTACAGCCATCGTTTATTATTTTATCTGACGGGTAGGTGCTGGCTTCTGTGCCGGGGATTATGAGATTAAAAAAATATGATGATGCATGAATAACAGAACTTTGTTTTCTACATTACTGATTTACGATTGAAATTTACTATTAAACATTTTTATTATAATGATAGAATTTAAAGCTAAGATAGTCTGGTCAAAACAGTGGCACGAGAAAAAGAGCCAAAAGTAAGGAAATTAAACGTGTTAAGAGCGGTTATCATCTAGTAGTATCGATACTCGAATCACATTCGTGCGATCTTGAGTTCAAATGTTCGACCCGCAATACTGAGTTTCTACTTAAGTATGGATTTAAAAAAATGTCACTAGCTCGGCAATGAGGGAGAACATCGTAAGGAAATCCGCATGCTCGAGAAATATAATAACAAAATGGAATATGTGTATCCACCAATCCGCAAGGGGTCCGCGTGGCGGATTATGGACCGTGATTTACTCGGGGAGGCCTATGCTCTGCAGCGGAACATTATAGGCTGATATCAAAGGTGGTATGGTTTGAATTGTCGCTTGTATTCTTTATTCAATTTTGCAATTAGCAAAACTTTCTAAATCAATGTTGATTGATGAATAGATAGAGCATATTAATGACTATTTTGATTATATACGTGTTTCATCAACCAATTATTAATCAGTCAGTTATATATAGGTTGTCTGTTAGTCGCGAATCTAATTATTTAAAATACCTTTCTTCCTCTACTGTGAAAAGAACCAGCATCAAATATTATATTTTAAAATCAACATCTACATACAACTTACGTTACGCGCCCCAGTGGTGCGAGGCTTATCTCGCGCGGACAAAAGAATTTTTGACGATTGAGCAAACATAATGACGGCGCGGATCGCGATCGGCATCTCTTGGACAGGTGACGCGCACGATACATCGCACTGAAAAAATGTTAACGCATATTTCCAGGCTAGTTCACTATTAAAGACCACATTTTTTATTTACAAACGCAATTTACGCTTACATTTATTATCTATACTAATATAATAAAGAGAGGGTGCGAATTTTGTGAGTTTGTGTTCGGAACCACTGCACCTATTTCAAAAATTCTTTCACCATTTGAAACGTACATTATTCTAGATGGACATAGGCTATATATTATATATATGTATATAATTATATATAAAAAAAACTCTTACAAACCGAAGCGAAGCGAGTTACATAAACATGCAATTAATTTCTATGAACGTTTGCTAACAGCTAGTGCAGAAATATGAAATATAAAATGAAGAAAAGGATTGTAACAAGAAATCTACTTGAAAATTCCTAGCTATTAATTACGCCCTTAGTTAAAATAAGCATAACTTATTACCACCTGTAGATGGTGTTCCGTACGCGTGGAATTATGATTAAAAACTATCCTAATTGATATTGAGTTCCACGAATTACACGTATGCCTTTAGTAATGATTTTTTACAGTATTAAATAATGTAATAAACAAAAAAATTAAAGCAAAATGTCGTATTCATAATGTTATAAAGGATTATTGATACAATACATGTAGAAAGATTACTTTACGAATTATCTAAACAAACCTTATTAGTTCTTCTGCTGTCAAAAAAGCAAATTCACATAATACGATAGCAAACTATAATATCCCACTACAGATGGCAGGCCTCTCCTTGCGATCATAACGCAGGTCTAGTGCGGCTTAGTAGATAATGTGCAATGTAACGAGTACTATGCTAAAGCCACGACTTCAAACATTACAGACAAACAGAGCATTTGCGGTAAAACGCATTTCAGTTCTCAACTAAGTTTTTCCAGCGGCAGACGATGACACGGACTCAAGTTTAAACGTCACCGCTATCACATGTCGCAGTCGAAAAGTTTTTCAACTATGCGAGGCATAGAGCAGCGGGTTTACTGAGAGACGTCTCAACTCAATTCAGCAGGTAAATACGTGGGATATCAAAGCGCCTGCCGCCCTTAGATATGTCACTCATGTAAGTTTTCTTCGCGTTTCCGCGAATTATCGCATTTTGCATGAGTCGAGAAGTTAGAATGAATTTTTGTTGGTTGCTTTTTGTCTAAAACGACACTGTGATGAAACACTATGTGTATTATGTCACATATGTTATCTGAAGGAAAAAGATTTTGAATAAATTATAAGCATTTCTCAATCTACAACGTAGATCGAGATGTAGATGTAGATTCTACATGAATTCGTGTCTATTGCTAATTTCTTCTATATTTATCCACTAGCTTTTGACTTCGTTCATGTGTTCTACATGAATAGTAAGTAGCCTATGTGTTAACCCGTATACCCAAATATAGTGCAATCTATTTGTATTTCTACAATGCACCTAAACATCAATTTTCCAATTCCAATGTAAAAGTTCGTACCTTAATTAGTAACTGCCCACAGAGTATTATAATATGCGATGCATGGATAATAGAGACGACGACTCTACTCGATGGACTTTCATTTCCGTGCGCACGTTACTGGATAACAAAGAAGTGTTGACATATTTAGAACAAGCCTGAAATCGTACTGGCAACATTGCCGGCATGTTGCGCGGGACACACGTCAGTGGTGGCACCACTGCCAACTAACGCGGAGATTTTAATTTTCGAATCCATCCCGCCGGTGACAAGTCGCTTCGCGCGTTCGCAAACGTCAAATCGAGATCTCGATTGCTTCCTCCGTTGGAGAAGAATCGAATTTTTTAAACTGTCAAAGTTTTGATTGACACGCGGTGATCGGTTGGAGCACACGCGAATAGGTTTTTGTGGGAATTGCGCGGTGATTGATTCCAATTGAACTTTAGACAGCTACTCTGTTTTCGCATCAAACGCAATCATTACTTTGGTATATGTGTTTTTAAATATATTTTATCACATATTGCCCAAATATCAATATCGGAACTAATATTTATGTTTACCTCTTACAATAGCTACTAAGAAGATCCCTTACGCTCAGTCAGTTTAAGGTTATCTATTCAAAGTATAGTTGAAAGTTAGTTTTGAGTCAATCGAAAGCTTTCACTGACCTCCGAAGCGTTTAAAATTGAGTAAAAATTGAAAAGTATGAATAGATTTTTGCGGTGCTCTCGTATCGTCTGAGCCCGTCCAACGTCCGTCACTATCTATATTCCACACGAGCGAGCCCGATACTTCCACGATACACCAACTCGATTAAAATAAGAATAGTGTGAGGTACAACACTATTGTGGTACCGACCTTCCGAGAAAGGTTGTAAGCTGATACCGTGTTTAAGAAGTGTGAAGACCCGTTACATATGTAGCGTGATGTTCATTATTTATATATGAAAATGATATTAAGATAGCAGAACTTTCTTTCAATAATGTTTATGAGAGTAAATAAGCTGACGGTCCAATTGATGGAAGTGGTTAACACTGCCTTGGTGAATACCTTTCAGATATTATCCGCTACATAGATAGCATCTGCGTGCCATAAGGATTATACAAACTCACATAATTGCTAAACTTGATAAACTCCAGGTCAAAACCTAGAACGCGTGTAGTTCACATAGTTATTTCTTAAAAATCTTTGAGTAGAAACTTATATGAATTGAGTGTAATCAGAAATCCCCAATTTGAATGACAACTTTCATAAATTATTAATTAATAATGTCCATTAATTAATACATTTCGCATCTAAAGTGAGAAAATGTGGGGAGTGTATCGCGACCCAAGCAAAGCCCTGGAGACATTTAATCGAAACAGTGAGGCGCAATAATCCAACATGGCGTCTGCAATTCGACTGCAGATGCAATTGTCACGGGCCGCCGAGCCCGCCGCCTGCTCCTTCTGTTTTTACTCGATTGCCCGATTACTCGATTCTCGTTTTTCGTCGTGCCCCAACGGCGATACCGGCCGCGTTGTACATTGAGACCTGTCATACATATCGGTTCTTTGTTCACATAGAAAAAAATAGCAAAAAAATGAGATAAAAAGTCGTCCCGAGCAAATTGGCCGCCTCTGTTATAAACAACAGAGGTGGAATGCGAGCGATAGCGGACAATAAATGTCCGATTTTTACGATGCGAATTTGTTGATTGTTTCACCTCACCATGCTTTGTTACGCTAGTTTTGGCGCGCTGGAACTGTCTCATTGACGTTTTTTTTTTTAAAAAAGGTTCTTTACAGTATCTATTTGCTCGATTGAACCGAGTTCGGAACAGTGTTTTGTAACAACTGGCGTTATTTACGTTCGGAGTTCAGTGTTGCATCCTTAATAGGTATATCTGGACAATGTGCGGACCGTTATCTGCGAGCTTGAGAAGGCTCTTGGGGGGGAAACCGGGCTTGTTTGGTGGGAAAGGGAGGGGGAAGAGGTCCGATATGAATCACTGGGAGTAATGGCTGCAATATCACGTACAGCACTTTGTCAACTGGTTGTAGCCTTGCAGTTGCATAGATAATAGTGAGATTGTACTTCTAAGAGGGATCGCTGTTTGTAATCGTTTGAATTGCATCTCGACACCATCTTTGTTCCTTGAGGCATTGTATTTGCCCTGTGCGCTCGTTTCTGTATGGATTTAGTGTTAAGTAAGTATTACCTAAGTATAATGCCCGTAAACAATTAATGTCTCCAATGGATATCAGCAACACATACCATAATCAGTCAAAAATTTACGAAATTAGTTATATGTATTTGGAAGAAGGATTGCGAAGGATGGGGATTATAGGGTGTATTATTATATTCATCTAACATAATATGACCCCATTCCGCTTCCCCTATTAGGTACATTGAATGAGAGACACGATGCGGCACCGCATTTTTTTATGGACGAAAGCGGCAGAGAGCATACAGTCCACCTGTGGGTAAGTGGATACTGTCGCCCATAGACACCCGCGATACATGCCAACATTAGTCCAAAATGGCACACGGCCCCGGATGCGCTGCCTACCTTTGGAGATATAGGAATGGATTTGGAGAAAGGGTTGGAAAAATGGGAAGGGATGGATGGGAATGGCTCTGGCACATCTCACGCACTACCGAAGCACGTAAGTACAGGAAATAATATAAAGTGGGAAATGCAGTACATTTCAAGGTAGTTTTCTGTGAGGGACGAACGTCGTTACGTTTGGCCACGTTTGGCAAGTCGAGCGCGGCCAGCGGCTGTAGCGGCATGCCACTGAATTTATTTTTATTTATTTATTTCAACTACAGCATACGAGCCATTTACACCTCAATTTTGAAGACAAGTACACGTCATCAGACAGACAGGGTGCATAAACCATAAGTATCCAAATAGGCAAAGAGCCCGTGCTAGGATACGCTATAAATTTTCGTCAAATAGCTCATTGATGGTTTTATGTTGATGATTCTATAAAGATATAGATCGATATATGTATAACAAGGGTAAGTATATGAACCAATAAACTAATGCCAAAAAAACAGACTAAAGTACTCACGACTTTAGGGAAAGGACAGAATTACTATATCCACGCAAGCGGAAACACGGTCAGAAGCTGGTAATGGAGAAGTTCACAATTTTTACTTCGTACTTAATTTTACTTATTTTTAAAGATTACAAAAAGAATCCTGTGTTTTTACAATATCGTTAAAAATGACGAAGTTATAGCCTTCAAAAGTTGAATGTTGACTGAGCAGCGTGTGACGTCACGATACATTTACATACAAACGATAGGTAAGTAAGTACACCTTATTGGTGTGTCACCAAGAAATACAGTGAAAGTGACACAAAGTTTAAACGAATAGGTATACAAATGGTAGGCCTTATCTTATAGGTATACTTAAGTTAATTGTGTGTTATACTTATATTTAGGTTTAATTTCTTTTTGTTTTAATTTGGTTAGTTTAGCATCCTTTAGCATCCCATTCTTCGGGATTACGAAAAAGGAACGGCACGGCGAGGCATTGGATGGGATGGAAATGGACGAGGTAAACGATATGAGGATAAGTGTGTTCGGGCAACTTTATTTCACACTCGTAACACAGTTTGATGGTAGTGTTCTGTGTGTGAGGGGATAAACTCGACCCCGTCGCGTGAGGAATGTAGTATCATCTTTCCCCGTCAACATTTTAAACAGAACATTCATATACAGATCGAAATATTGTATTCACATAACGCAAATGCAACCAGTCAAAGGACTAAAAGCAGTATTCACTGCTGGACATGGGCCTCAAGACAAGACAATATGCATGAGGAATGTCTTATATCTGTCAGGGATGTCTGGGAAGGTCTAAACGCTACGCTGGCCAAGTGCGTTGGCGAGTCCTCCACTTTTTTGAAGGTGGTGTGGTAGCGGCTTTGCTATCCTTTAGTCGCCTTTTACGACACCCACGGGATGAGATGGGATGGTGATATTCTACAACGTAGAAATTATTATAAAAACATGACGACTAAAATATAAGACTAAGCTACTTTACAAATCCTTCAGTCACAGATCTTTCCCAACCTATCATCGGACAGAATAACTTTATAAACAAAATTTCCCTTTACGAACACGAGATTTCTTCCACTTAGCACCGTATCAATAACCTCTCATAAATGGCCGTCGTGGCGTGGAAAGAGCGAGCCGCCCGATAGCATCAGGCCGAAGCACCATCACGCCGTTTCTTCGAGTGGCTGAGCGCGGCTAATCTGCGTTCGCGGGTCGATCGGCGCGAATGCTACTCGTGAAATGGTTATTCAACAATTATTAGAATTGTGGGTGGATTCACGTTGGCATAAATGGATGGGATTGATTGTAGTTACATTTTTCATAGGACTAACTTTGTGTTTTATATTGATACGGTTCGTTATCTGATAACGTCGTAGTGTGATTTGTAATTCGTTTAAGTACTGCCGATGAAGTTCTGGGAGAGTAGAAAACTAGAGAGACTACTGTAGAAGTTTAGAGATTGTATCTTGCAAAAGACGACAAAAAAAAATAAGAACTAAATAAACCAATTAATTAGTTATACCTATTTAAAATTATATTTAAATCGATTATATCCAATAGCGTGATAAGATTCCATCTAAGTTTGAGCAATGATACGCGTGAGGTACAGCAAATGCTAGAATATTCCCACGCTGGCCAGGCTAGATAATATTAAGTTGGAAAAATAAAATGATTGGACAGGCTTAAGCCTGCGAAAGTAGAAGGTATCTCTGATGCATTCATCTACTTTTCATTTTTGGAACTCAAGATCGGTATT
This sequence comes from Sesia apiformis, assembly GCA_914767545.1. NCBI lineage: Eukaryota > Metazoa > Arthropoda > Insecta > Lepidoptera > Sesiidae > Sesia > Sesia apiformis. The sequence goes on along the minus strand of OU611949.1, from coordinate 21,084,058 downwards.
GATCTGTCTGCCCAATTCAAGAAGTGCGGAGAAGGTTTTAATTAACTTATGATTGTTGTTTGTAGATCTTTATAGATCCTTATTATCTATAAAAGTACAGATCGATATATGTATAACAAGGGTAAGTATATGAACCAATAAACTAATGCCAAAATACAGAGTACTCACGACATTAGGTAAAAGACAGAATTACTGTATCCACGCATGCGGAAACACGGAGAACACGCTGGTAATGGAGAAGTTCACCATTTTTACTTCGTACTTAATTTTAATTATTTTTAAAGATTACAAAAAGAATCCTGTGTTTTTACAATATCGTTAAAAATGACGAAGTTGGATGTTAACTGAGCAGCGTGTGACGTCACGGTACATTTACATAGGTACAAACGATATACCGTTGAATAGTGTTTATGAAACTCGTAACTCTTAACATCTAAACGTTGGTCTAAACATTATTTTTTTTAAAACATACGAAATGTAGCAGAATGTTTCTTTTAAAGATTGTAAGGTAAGGCCTTTTAAGGGTCGTATATATTGTGGCGTCGCGTCCATTAATTTTATGTTAGGCGAAGTACAGATATTAATATACTCGTAGCTATAACCGTTAGTGCAGTTAGACTAAAGGTTTACTAAGGGAAAATGAAGCAACTAGAATGTTAGACGAAGTGAAAGTGGTGTTAAGTATTGTTGTTACCTTTGTTGAATGCTTTATATGATGTTGTAATGCATGTAATGAAACGCAATGACAGATCCGACCTCTGCCACTAACCACATATAGTTTTGACATTGACGTACACAGTAAGTAACATCTAGCTATCAACCAAGACCATGTAATAATGTAATCTGTTAAAGTAAAGACGCCCTTGAAACACATATCCTGTCTATCAATTGTGGGACCTGAATAGACCTCCAACACATAACAACATATGAAACCAAGGAAAACATCAAAGGCACAATTTAGTAAATCATTCCGGTTTTACTTTCCGGGTGGTTTGATAATGTTGATACCTCCGACGTATACTATCGTAAATGTATTTGCCGAACTATATAGAAATGTAATTGTGTATTTTCTATTTCTTATGATTCTATGTTTTTGTGAAGTTTAACTGGCAGTCTGCCTGTTTACTGGCTTACATAGACTTTACTTGGCACCAGCCTATTGCATTTCTGTTTAACCAGAGTTGACTGGCAAAGAATGCCACCGGGCATTATGTTCGCCTCCTGTACAAATGTTGTGCACTAAAGTTTACATAAATAAGAATCGTTTAGAACAATAAAGTCGGGCCGACACTATTAAATAACAAAAACGGCGATTTCCTTAACTTAAATACATTACTTACTTAAGCCTTGAAATATTTCTTTTCTCATCGAACTTACCTGAAAGAAAATGAAAGTGTTTTATTAATAACTAGCTGTACCCGGCCAGACGTTGCTGTGGCTGTCCACAACAGATTGCGTTTACCCTGTTTTTGGGTAATTTTTATTTATTACCTATATAAATAAAAACCTAGTTTTTATTTATATATGTAGATAGATTAAAGTAATAGTGATTAATTAATACCGGACTGATTGGTTGATGAAACTAATAATCAAATGATATTCAAAATATTGTCACTTATTTGTACGTCAGTAATATTTATATTTCCTACTTAGTACAGCTGTTAATAAAATAAATAATAATATATAATTGGAAAGATAAACTTTAGGTATATCGTGTCGCCGGGTTTTAGTACCACCCCACTTCTAAGTGACGTAAGAGGTGACTAGGGGATAACAAAGCCGCTACTACAAGAACTACATTACCTACTCTTAATTTTTTTTTTTATATAGAGAAGAGGGCGGACGAGCAAGCGGTCTCACGTGATGGTAAGTGTTACCGCCGCCCATGGACTCCTGCAACACCAGGGGGTATGCGGGCGCGCCGCCGACCTTGCAAAATCCTATTCACAGCTTTCTTGAAGAATTGAAGAACCCCATGTCGTAGTTTAATGGGAAGACCTCTTGAGGCAGTTCGTTCCACAGCCTACGGGTACGCGATATAAAATAATTTTTGGACCGAACAGTGCGCGACACCTCCGTATCTAGGAAATGCGGATGGACCGCACTTCTGTGACGGGAGGTGCGGTTGTAGAAACCCGAGGTGGGAATTATATTGAACAATTCTTCAGAGCATTCCCCATTGTACAGGCGGTAGAACACACAGAGAGATGCAACGTCTCTCCGAACGCTGAGGGGTTCTAAACTGCCCGTGAGAGTGGGATCGTTGACAATACGAACAGCACGTCGTTGGATGGAGTCAAATGGGTCTAATTGATATTTCGGTACGCCGGCCCAGAGATGTGAGCAATACTCCATATGGGGCCACACCCATAGAGAATGAGCTTTGTAAAGCATAAGGAGTTGCCCAGGGGTGAAGTACCGCTTCGCTCTGTTCAGCACACCGAGCTTTTTGGAGGCCATTTTGGCCTTACTTTTCAGATGACCCCTAAATTCGACTTTGCTGGAAATGTCGACACCAAGGATCCCAATACTCGCCGAGATCTTAAGAGGTATGCTCTGAAAGCGAGGTGCTACGACAAAAGGGTTTTTTTAGCGGTGAATGCACAGACTTGCGCCTTACTGGGGTTGAAATCCACTAGGTTCAGGGAACCCCAAATCGAGACTAGATTTTGAGAGTCTTCGATTTCAGACACAAGCCTGGCGCGACTCTCTTCCACTCCGACTCGAGGGATGTTGCCGCGGCCCCTGTACAAGGCGTCTCCAGTGCTGTCATCCGCATAGCAACGTATGTCACCAATTTGCAACAGGTCGTTGATATGCAGAAGGAACAGAGTTGGAGACAGCGTAAATAGACATGGTGTCGGAGCAGCTACCATCGATAACGACTCTGATGCTCCGTCCAGTCAGGAAACTGGCAACCCATTCGCATAGTCCCTCGGGTATCCCGAAAGATGGTAACTTGGAAAGCAGCGATTAGTGCCATACCCGGTCTAGGCTTACAGCCAGAGCCTCGCCTCTACTCTCAATGGCGTCAGCCCAGCGATGTGTTAAATACGCTAAAAGATCACCAGCCGAGCGATTATGGCGAAATCCATATTGACGGTCGCTAATCAGCTGGTGATCCTCTAGGTACCCAAGAAGCTGTGTGTTTATAACACGCTCCATCACTCTGGAGAGGAGGGAGGTGATCGCTATTGGCCTATAGTTGGCCGGGTCGGTGCGGTCACCCTTTTTAGGCAAAGGGTGAACATGAGCTACCTTCCATGCTGACGGGAAGCTTTTTGTGGAATATGAGAGCCTAAAGAGTCGCGTAAGCACCGGAGACAACTCAGGAGCGCAAAATTTGAGCACCACCGCAGGAATACCATCTGGCCCACTCGACTTTCGGATATCAAGAGATGCTAGAGCTCGCCTGACTTCACGCTGGGTGAAGCAGATTTCTGGCATGGAGCTTGTGCACCTCGAGGTAGATGGTGGTGAGGCACCTCTATCGTCCAGAGTCGAGTTTGAGGCGAAGACGAAGACTTTAAATTGTGGACTCGCCAACCCCAGCGTAGCGTTTAGCGCATTTTTATCCCTCGTGCACGAAACAATGTGTATCAGCAGTTCAGCAGTGGGCGATAAAACGGTTACATCACATGATTATATATATTTTTTTACCTACAATAACATAGCATATTTTTTCTTGTTATAGTACATACAATACAGAGTAGAAAAATTTGTGATCAACACTGCAAAGCCTACTCGAGTAATAATACTTAAATAAATACTACTAATATTAGTAATACTACTCGCCTACACTACATAAATAAATAAATAACTGTTAATAAATTATGAAATCAATAATGTGGAAAGGCAATGTATATAAGATAGTGATGTGGTGAAAGATTAAAATATTAACAGTGTAAGAAATGTCATATTAATAAGTAAATTAAAAGATAATCCAATAAATGTAAATATTGTACAAACCGAAGAAACGTTTAACAAATACAAACTGCAAGTACGAACAGCAATGAATCAAAAACAAAACAATGTGATTATCCCGCCGCATCCCGGTGTTAGTTTGTGGTACAAGACATAGGCTTTGAAGGAGCGGCTGTTATCCGTTAAAATGTCGTATTTTAATCATACGTAATCAAGCTTCGAACAAATAAAAAGCTTTATTACTCATTATCAACATATTAAATGAGTCTCAACAACCAAAAAATATTACCCTTTATATAGTTTTAATTGTTATAGCTTTTAATACACGTTTGTGCTTATTTTATCTTACATATCACATTTATTAATGTCCTAAGGGGAAGTTGTGTACTTTTCACCAGTTTTAGTTCCAGCTACTTAATCAGTTACAATTACGTTATAGAACTAATAAACTAATGTTTATTTTTTAAACTAACGTTTTAATAACAGAATGATAATACATTCAGTGATTAGAGCAATGAATATGAACGTCGAAATCGGCAAAATAACATTTTTACTGACGTAAAAAGTTGGTAATCGTGCGAACGCTATTTTGACTAATGTTTTATAGAGGCAATATGGAGCAAATGTTATATTAAATTACTAAACATAAATTTGTAATGATTTGCTTCCTGAAATTAGAATAACTGGAATTACGCACATAATAATTTTATTTTTTTTAATGGAGAAAGGCGGCAGATGAACATACAGTCCATCTGATGGTAAGTGGATACTGTCGCCCATAGACATCCGCGATACATGCCAACATTAGCCTAAAATGACAAACGTTGGCACGCTCTCGGATGCGCTGCCTACCTTCGGAGATATAGGAATGGATTTAGAGAAAGGGTTGGAAAATGGGGAGGGATAGGATAGGAATTGACTCTGGCACATCTCACTCACTACCGAAACACGTACGTACATTAAGGAAATAAGATAAAGTGGGAAATGCAGTACATATCAAAGTAATCTTCTGTGAGAGAGGGGTAACATGGCCAGTCGAACGCGCCCAGCAGCTGTTGGATTGCAGCGTGCACTCTCCCTCGCAATAAATTATACAAGAATACAAGGTATATTTTATATACAAGGTATTGAAGAAAAAATTGAAGCCGTGCTTTACAAATAGGACATACATGTATACCTATCAAAAATAGAGTCAATTATAATTTATAAGACACGAATTACTTTTTTTGTCTGTATGCTCATTTTGCTTCTGCAACACATATTCTCCACACTAAAAATATTTTTCATATAAATATTGTATTTCACAAACTGTTCGATCTTTCCGCTGCCGCCGATATCTTATACTATTTTCCAAGTTCGACAAGAGGCGAGTGCAGGAAATGAAACGGCCCCGGAGTAGGTGCCGATAAATCCAACCACGCTCGGCTAGACAAAGAACTTGCCACTTCTTGTAGCTTTATTAACTGGGCGAATGTGACAAATTGATCTTTCCAGATGGACAGACTGTATAAACCTTTTTGTTCGTTTAATTTATAGTTAAAAAAAATTAGGTAATGAAATTTAGTGTAAAGAGTAAATTACAAGAAAAGTTAAGTAACTCTTGTTTCTTGTTGTTTCAACAATTTAAAATAAAATTTAAATTCTATCAAATTAGTCCATCTACGTAGGTAGATATTATACTAGCTGCACCCAGCAGACGTTGTCCTGACTGTATATATTTATTTACCTCTGTACCTATATAAAATCACAAATCATTCCGTTCTGCCGTCGATATGATTTTTGCGATCGGTTGAAAGGAATAGAAGTTGATGTGCTGCAGCGCCATCTAGTGGCAAGTTATAACAAAGTGGATAGCTTAAAAACCTTCTCTATGAAAAAATAAACATATGTGCCAACTTTCATGGTGATCGGTCAAACGGTATCGAAGTCTATTAACCTCAGATATACCAACATCTATTTATATATATATATATATATATATATATATATATATATGTAGATTTATTACTATTACATTCCTCCCCGTGGGTGTAGTAAAAGCCGAGTAAGAAATAACACAGCCTCTACCACAAACCCTGACGCCAAGGGACGAATGAACTCGCCAACCAGCTGGGCCAGGCGTGCCGTTTTAAGGCCATACATCCCTCATGCACAAGAAAATGTGCGTGAGGAAAATGTGCAGCAGTGGACGATACGAGTATAAGCGCTGGTGACGGTAACTCATATCTGTAGCTCATTTTCACTTACAAATATATATATATCAATCAGATCATATATATTCTCAAAAAAAAGTTTTAAGCAAAGTAGGTAAGTATCGCTAGTCTGAAATTAAATTAGAAAATCCATAAACAAACAAAACCGACTAACATTTATCAAGTTTCTGCTCATCCAGTTTCCTGCATTACTTGAAGATAAACAGTTGGAGAGTCAAATCAAGCGTGCCGGGAGTCATCTTTGTATTGAATAAAACAATAAGTTGTAATACGGGAACTTATTCGGGCGGAGATAAAGAGTTGTTTACACTATCGGATTGTAATACGAACCTGTATTAGGCTATGCAAAAATTAGGTACAAATTATTGTAATATCCCACGCAAACCTCCCAAAAAACCCGGTTTAACAGACCGCTATAAACGAAAGAGATACGAAATGTAATATCTATTCTTTTTTATTAAAGCCTGACCAGAAAAATAAAAAACTTGCTGTGGGGGCGCCACATTTGCTTTTTTCATAACTAGTTAGTATTGTCAGTAGAAGATATTAGTTCTATTAGTTTTACGCATTGTGAAGAGGTTTTTTATTTTCTTGGTCAGGCTATAAAGTAAAGAATATGTTTTTAATAGAAAGAATTATTTAGTTTTAAGGTTCCGTGGACATTTAAAAATCTTTATAGTTCCGTCGCGCTCATCCGTCTATTATTTCTCTATAATTCAAAATAATAAATGAAAGAAATTTATAAAAATAATATACACTAAAAAATAAAAATAACGCAAAAGCATGATGTCGCTGAAGTGGTCTTTTAAAGAGATTAGGAGATATTGATTAGGGATTTTTTTAGTTATCGTTGGTGAATAAAGTGGACCCCTATATCATTTTAAATACCGTTATAAACAAATAAAAAATACAGTTCTTAGTAGGTAGTTCAAAGAAAAAATGGGAAGGATACTGAAGCAAAGTAAAATACTTATGACTAAAAGATTTTAGAAAACCATATGCATGGAACAAACAAACTTTTGACAGAGCCAAATAGCACTTATTATCCTTAGTCAGATTATTTATTCGAGTCAGAACTGTCAATAAAGTGTCATCTCCGTACAAATTTCACTCTGTTTGACAGTTCTATATGTCATATAGAATAAATAAATTAACTGGGTAACTAATAAATTAACTAATTAACTCGAATAAATAATCCCATTTTCGATTATGTAGATATTTATCGCATCGCATTCCCACAGCTCGAAATATGCACAAAACAGTGTAATCACTCTATTAGCTCACGTACGCAACAGTCAATTTAAAGATATTGATGTGTTTTTAGGTAGCAAGCAATCTTTTAAATCACATATCATTAGGAGTCTACCTGAATGAATGGAAAGGTCACGTACATTATAATCCTGTACAGTTCTGTACAGTGGATGAGTGGCAAACTCATCCGATGCCAAGGCCCTTCCTCTTTCTAAAGCTGCAGGACTTATAGGACACACACATACTCGTACACTCCCGCACGCGAACAAACACACAAAAACAAATCATGTACCTAAATCATATTCATATATATTTCAGATAAAGCTGTTGATTTCTGTATATGGAAATAAATAAATTTATTCTGAAACGCCTATGAGCCCTTTAATGAACGAGCCCGACACGTTCTTTCCCGTTTTTTTCATTTATATAACCTCGTGTATTTTTCGATCTTTCATTATTAAAATTGTATTAAAATTTCTAAAAAAAAATAAGAGATCTTTTTTAATTTTATTATTTTCTAATTCTCGTCATTTCTATTCACACAAGTAATGGAAAACGTTTGAAAACAAACTATTTGAAACTCGATCGTCAAGTGTAAACGCGTGTTAAACAGCATGTACTGTGTTTTCTCATCTCTTTCAGGAAATTAGCACCGCTTCCCCGAAGGATTATTGCGAAATAAGATATTGTTTACTCAATCCATTCGTTCATTCGTTCACTTCGTTTGAATGAATGATGCTCTTTGTTCTCGAACATTTCGTGCGAAAACTCAACGCGATTGATGATTGTAACGATAGTTGAAGGGTTAATTTAATTTTGTTTATGTAGGGTACCTATATTGTTTATGATAATGGATTAAACGTTTCAAATATGGTGCGTATTTAATATTACTAAGTTAAAGATTGAAAAGGCTTTTGAAAATTTGTGTTGCAAATTCTAAGTCTTTTTTATACAAGATGAATCAACTAAAATTTGCAAAATTGCAAATTCTTTGCAATTTCTTTGCAAAATTCTTGATTTTCTGACACTGAAATATAGAGAAAAATCTTGTAATTCACAAAACTCAAACAACAAATATACCTACGTATTGAAGTACGAGTATCGTCGTTCTCGTCATGTTTCTTTTCAATTCTTTGACACTTGATCAATCTTAGGCGATACGGGTCATCAAACTTCTGAATATCATTAATTATGATCCAAAACCTCTTCATAATTGAGGAGCACTGTGTCCTGCAATGAGACGTTATAAGCCAATGTCGACTATACACTATATACCCAAAGCTACGCGCCACGAGCAGGAATAAATTCGGTCTTTGACATGAGAGCTTTGTATGAAATCGTCGATCACTGACCGACCACTTTACTAGACTTCTCATATTAAGGTTCAATAAGATGAGGGGTCTAGTAAAGTGGTCCGTGATCGACGATTCCATACAAATCTCTTTTCCGTCCAGTTTGGCTGGTCTCATGTCAAGGACCTAAATTACATTACAAGAACAATTATATAGTTGTTGATAAGAAAAGTTCCACGTCAACGAACTCAGAATCATGTAGGGAACGAGTTTCGGACACACCCTGCATATCAGAGTGTTGTAACTAAATACATCGACAAAATATCGATAGCCATCTACTATGGACGAGTGTGAATAAAATGCGAATATTACATTACTGTGACAAGGTGACGGACGGAGTAGGAAATTGCGGGCCCGCGTCACATTTGGGACCCTGTCACGTTTAACGCGATATTGAATATTTCTGATGCGTTATTTTTAAATGAGGCTATCTCTTGACTTCGGAATGCCATATGTATTCTATATTTGTTTACACGTTTTATTGCATAATTTTGGAATGTGGTAGCGGCTGTTATTCCTTAGTCTACTTCTATAACACCCGCGGGAAGTGATAGAGTATTAGTGAAATTAGTATTTAGTATTAATTAGTATTAACATTGCATTTAATTTGCCCATTTGTCGTATGTGTAGAGTGTATAATGATATAGCTAAGACCAATAAAAGTTTAGATATATTCTATAGATCACTGCTCCGATTCTGTTATCACGCTTATATCGATATCGATAGTGTAGTTTATGTGTAGAGAAATTTAATTACTTGAACATCTTAGTTTATTGTTAAATACTTTAAATTTTAGTCTATTGTTTATAATAATACTCATTGTTTTAAAAGTATAATTGTGTTGTGTAGCCTGTTTTGATCTGTTACTCAAACCATGTTATAGTATACATACCATACCTTCAACCCATGATTCTCTACTGCTGGATATACGCCTCTGCCAAGGCTCACCACCATAAACAATCTTCTCATCCAACTGAATCATCAGATCTCAACAGTGAACTTATAAAATAACTTACTAAACAAATAAATAAAATAAACTTAGTATGTAAATACTTATCGCTTTTTGCAGTGAAGATGAACAAATAACGTAACCAAATCTTACCCCATTCTGTAGTCATATATAACGGTATCGTAGTGTCGGGGTGGGTCAGATATTTCAATTCTCGGTCGGATATTGGCGGGCGTCGTGACGACGCATACATCCAGCCCTGGCTGTCCACGGCTTATCGTAATATTAAAATCTTGTGTGCACCCGTGAGTTATGTGGGTCCAATTTTATGGATGTGGGATGCAAAAGTATATGTTTTATCTGGGATAAGTAAACAAATCAAATAACTGTAGCAGCCACTCGATTATAACACGGCGAATTGAAAAAACGGTCATTTTATTCCTGTTTACAATGCGTAGCTCTGATTGGCGGATTTACTAAATTCGCTAGCGAAGCCAATCGCCAATTTTTAAAGTAAGATTTTATATATTAATAGTTTTTCAAATAAAAATACTAATTCTCTATACTTAAAAGAAACTTTCGCAATTCACAAATTACATTTCATTTATAGATAGATTTTCCTTAATTTGTTTCATTTCACCTCAACAATACATATGTTTTTAATGTGATAATGATAACCCTCGAGTCCTTTTTTGAAAAAAAAGTCGAACAGGATTTTTTTATAATTGGGTACAGTCGCCAATTTAAATTTATTCTAAAAAACATACATGAGTTGTCAATGTATTCATCATAATCATAGAAATCATAATCAATGATGAATAGATTGACAACTCATTTGCTGAGATCAAGATTTTAAGAGCTGTAATGGAACCTACATACATCAGCTGTCAATACATATAAGCCTTCCTTTTTGGCTTATATGTATTCATCGATTCGGATAAAAATGATTTTGAGTTCCACTTTGACAATAGTTAGTGCATCTCGTATACCAGAAGTTATTAGTGTTATTATCCCATAGGTCTTACTTACACTAAACGAAGCTTGTATCGTGAGACCTAGAACCGTTAAATGATCTGTATACAAGGAAAACTGAAATAAAAACGAAATTGTATTCAGCACCAAATTGATTCATTCACAGTCAGGCAAAAATGACAAAACTTTCCGTATTATCTACCCACAACTATGTCAATACTATGTATATTGTTGTTTCACTTATACATTTTGAACTTTATTGTAAAATATAATAAGGAGCGGATTATTCTGTCTCATTTTTTTAACGGAGACTTCGTAACGTCGCAACCACAAGTTTTTTTACAGATAATTAATTCATCACTCAGGGACAAGCCCAAGAATAATAAAACTATAAGGATATTTGTAACTTTTCTACGAAATATTCATTCAGTCACCTAATAATTAACTTTCTTAACAGAATAAACCAAGTTGACGTAAATGAGAGGATATTCTTTTTAAAATCCACAACTGTATTACATTTTAACATTTGCATAAAATTAATTCGATTTTAGATACAAAACAAAGGTATACTAAACAAAGGCAAAGCTCGATACAAAGCAAAGATATCTATTTCCGAAATTCGTATAAATATTACGTACATATTTATCTATACTAATATTATAAAGAGAGATAGTGAGTCTGTTTTCTGTTTGTTCATATGCAAACAGTAAACTCAAAACATTTGACCGATTTTGAAAAGTTCTTTCAAGAAAAATCGTTTCAATGTGTTTCAAAAACCCTGGGAAATAATTATGACATCCGAGTAAAGCCAGGGCGGGTCGATAGTATTATTTATTCCCCTGAGTTCAAACCCTGGCCCTTACCATTGTTCTACTCATTAAATAGACGGATATTTCAAATAGCACTAGATTCGCATGGTGGGTTCAATATCCGACACCTCTTTGTGATTCCAAGGCGAATAAATTCATAAAAAAAAACAACGCCATAGATATAACAATCAGTAAGTCGAATCCACCAATCTGTACTGGGTCCGCATGGTAAATTATGGTTCGAAATTCCCTAGTGATCTACAGTGAAATCAACGAGACATGAGGTTTGCGTCTGTGTGAGTGGGTGCCGAATTGTCCAATTCGATTGTCAGAATAGTTCGCACTGTACACTATCGGCGTGCACTCACACAAATGTAAAGCTCATGTCTCGTAGATTTCACTATAATAGGGCATGACTATGTCCTGTAGTAGGAAGTTATAGATTGATATTGAAGTTGAAGTGGTAGTGGACTGGCTACAACTGTTGTAGGGCCAATAACAAATGGGGTAGATGAATCCTCAAAAAGAGATCACGTTCCGGGAAACGTAGCGTGGGACGTCCTCGGGGCAAGAGAACCGATAACTTAAGGCTCGTTTACACAAGGAGAGTTTCTCGAAAGCGTGCAAGAGAGAAAATCGACAACTGTTATCATTATTTGATCACTGTTATCACTCTTATTTTCGAGTTTTTCTCATTATGTGAACAGCGAGAAACGTATGAAACTGGGCCGCAAAGAGAATCTTACACAATGTTCTCGTCCGGACTGTTCGCGAAGCTCTCCTTGTGTTAATGAGCCTTTAAAGAAATTCGCCAATAGTGGCTGGAATACTTAGTGTTGTGATACCTCGGGAAAGACCTAGGTATATCCAGCTGTGGAACAGATGGTAGATATGTTCCTTTGTGGTGTGAGATATGTCATTTGAAATAAACAGTTATTATTATCTCTACTCCTAAACTAGCTGAATAGATAGTTCAAATAATAAACTATCTAACCTATCAATATTTTAATATCTATCAATACGCCAGCTTATAATGCATGAGTCAACTCCGGCGCATGTTTGTGATTCATCGTTGCATTGATAACATACCGACACAACTGTCTAACTTATACTGTGCCTAACGTGTTTCAATTTATACGCACTTTTGATAACAGAAATTGCCAATGGCTGAAATATTTATGTAGATAAAGAGTGACAAACAGAGATCTTATAAGAGTTGAACTTGTAACAGACTTTCTTGTTACTCGGGGATATTTTTTTTTATAAAATTTGTATATATGTATGTTTGTATGTATTATAGGTAGGTATTCTTGTGTATATATGTATAAGCGTAGGTTTGTATGTATTTATATAATACATTTGTATGTAATACAGTATATTTATTGTACCATACCACCTCATTTGAATCTTGCTCGCATCTCCCGATTGAATTGAAGTTTGTAGGGTTTGCAGGGGGGAGTGCACGCTGCATTCTCACAGCCACTGAGCGCACTCGACTGGCCAAGTTACCCCTTTCTCATAGAAGACTACCTTGAAATGTACTACATTTCCCACTTAATTCTATTTTCCCAACGTACGTACGTGTTTCGGTAGTGAGTGAGATATGCCAGAGCCCATTTCCATCCTATCCTATCACTCCCCCATCCGTGGCGCACCCGCTGACCTTGCAAAATCTTATTCACAGTTAATAAATAATTAAATCGCTTAATATGATATTACTAAATTCTAATGGCTTCAGGGTTTTTAATTAAGTGATGCCCTTTTCAATAGTTCAATAGTTTCTGCGTCGAGTTCTTTAACGTTCTTGATGCAGGCTTTTCTTATACTGGTTATATATGGATCTGACGTATAGAGAAGCGTGTGAAATACATCTTCATTAGTGGATGATCCCGAACATTTTCTGGCATGTTGTAGTCTAAACCGTTTATAATCTTAAATCCGAGACTCCTAAGCGTCTTCAGACAATTGTCATATTGGTAATATTGCAAAATGGCTTATAATGTTCTCTCTGTGGATTAATATTTTATGCACGTCATATCAGTTTTAATATATGACGTACAATCTGGCAGTATCCAGGGAATAATTGCCATTTTTTTGGGAATCTATCATAATTCATAATACCAGAGGACAAATGTTTGCAGAATGATATAAAATCTCTTTGGTAACGACTCGTCGACAATAGTTATTTCTGCAAACAACTGGTATTATAGAAAAATCGTCTTGCTGCGTTGCCATCGTTACTATTACCACTTACCTACTTAACGCGGTCGGTCCCAATCCCAATCCCAATAATTAATCCCAAGTCTTCGCGAAAACGTTTCTGTATTACCTTTTTCTTCTCTTCCTTCAATCTTTTCTTGTCTTTGGTAGTAGCGGACTATTTTTGAAACGATAAATTGTATGAGATATGTAAGAATAATTCCATGCATCGGTTCCAAGTATGAAGAGTGGACAGCCCGTTCTCATTCTCAGGTCTCGCTGTGGCCTTTTCTATATCATTCATCAGTCGATCTTTCTATACTTAACACATGATCTACCACGTTTTCCTGTCGATGTAGACGGTCCTTCGTAGATAAAAACTTCACAGTAAATTCTCCATCTAACCATAACATATTCGAGCTCAAATTATTAACTCCTCATTTCTGCCGGCCTTCTGCCATCGAGTATTGAATTTTGAGGTATGAAACTTTGTTGCATTTCATTCATAATGTAATTCAACTGATATTTATACTGTAATTTTCTGGATGGCCAATGGTCCAACTTTACTACTTTCGAGTATTACCTTATCAACTTTTAACGTGTGAAAATTGGACCGGAGATACTGCGGTTCTTATTTCCAGTTACCCAATCATGCAATCAAAAGAGCTACCTATTTATCATTCACAGAAAACACAAATACTGTATAAATGAATATAATGGATATATAGTGTTATCAACGAATAATATTCTCAAGAAAACCGTCATACAGAACGTTTGCTTATAGAACAACTTAAATATTTCTGGTGTGTACAAATTAGTGCTCAGTCGCTATCGAGTACACTGGCCCCTTTATTTCAATTCATCTACTCATATGTAGTTCACTCTGTGAACTAGTGAGACATTGGCATTAGTATTTTTTAAATCAGGGGTAAAACTACATGTGTGTGTGTGTGTGTGTGTATAATATGTGTATGTTGTAAGCGACAGGGTTATGTTATAATAACTCTCATGATTGACTGACTGTATAACATATTGTAACATAACATTATTGTATAACAACCGCAAACGTGGCTACACCTTTTCTCAAATTCCGAAAACATTGGTATCACATACTGTGAATCATTCCTTGCCCTTAAAAGTGCGACCTGCGGATCCGTTACAATCTTTGATCGAATCAGTCATTCGAATTGACCAGTCGATACACGTATACACTCCAGCCATTTGTTAAAATCAAACAAAGGTATACATTGGTCTTAACAACCAAGCAAATAGATTAATACTCGATTCTAAAACTGTCGACTTAAAGATCAAATTGAAGTTGCTCCTATTTCCGAACGAGATTTGTAACGAATTTCAGTTGTAATTGTATCCATGTAAAATTGGATTTTCTTTGCAGGATTTATTAAGTATCTGCAATTTAATTTTAATTCTAAATCGAAGTTGTAAAGGTCTATAATTACTTGAATTGTGGATGTTTATGTTGTCTTTGGGTTTTGGTTTTGGTTTGTTGTGGAAAGCAAAGTCCAGTGATAGTCCTTACTGGGCGGCTAGACGTTGCACCAGACGGTTGGAATGGGAATGCGTTTCTTTGACTGGTTGTGTGATTATTCACACGATTTCGTCGGTGTTTAGAATTGGCGCCTTTGCAGGATCTGAATTAACAGACAGTTATTTTAAGAGAAAAAAAATGTTTAATGTCCTTTTAGCAAATCTTCGATAGTCAATGTTTTTTAATTTCTTTTCTTTGTTGACAATGGCGAAAAATCTACAAAATTTTCGCATTTTGCTAGTTTTTTTGCAATTATTAAACGCGCTGCTATCTTAAATTAAAATCAATAAGTGAACTCAACACTAACTTAGGTTGCTTTTTTTTATTTTAAGTTAAAAATAAAACTACTTTCAAGAGGAATTGTCATTAAAATTCAGTAAGAGAATCAAATATTGGTCAAATGACTTCTTCCAATTTTAAAAACTTTTACAATTCTTAATGTTCTGAAATCACAAAAAATATATTTTATGGAGATATCATTTCGCCATAAACTTTAGAAAAGTAAAAATAAGGGGACTTTTTGGCGGGACATCAAGAAGTGCAGTTGAGTTTTTGTTTGATTATTGTAAAAATTGTGTATTAGGCGTTTTGTGTTTTAATTGTGATAATTTATTAAACTTCCTAGTGTTTTTCGTGCATAGAGATTATGATAAATAAAAATCAAATAAAAGTGTGGGACTGCGTACTTCGTGTGCTTCCACGGAGTTCTCTTCTGTCCTCAGTAAACCTACTACCGCTTTACTGAGCGACACCTGACTTATTTCGAAGAGAGTGGACATTTAAAAGATTACTTTTACACTTCGGAATTTTTTATTACGAAGAAAACTTGACACTGGCAGAATGTGCTAATTGCACCATTGTCATATATGAAGAAAAAACAAGAAACTATACCGACTGAGTACACGTGACACACACACGTAAATATATGATGTATGTAAATACTATGCAGATCCCCCTAATTACGACCAATAAATAACAAAGTTTTTAAACACTCACACATTCTTACGCAGGTTGCTTCAGTTCGTTGTTTATTGACACATCATCTACATTATTATATTGTCTGTGTCATTACAGCCTACGAATTATTAAAAATGATTAGAATTTATAAGAATATTATAGACTTCTCATCAAACATTAACTAGAAAGAGCTAACAGCTAGTTACACGCGTAGGCGACAGCGCCTCCATATCAGCAACCCATATCAACAAAAAGCAATTCGACGCTACCAACGAACCGTTATCGCAGCGTTATCGCTTCGTTATCGTCGCATTATCGCGCCGCAGTCATTAGTTGTAGGGCAGCGAGCGTGAAATTAAGTCGATTGATGTATGATGAAACGCAAACGAAAAATGTTAATAAGCGTAATAATATTGATTTTGGTACTAATTAGACTTTCACATAATTAAGTCTTAACCTTTAACATTTTTGCGTTTCGAATATGTATTTATATACGACGTTTCGCTGGTGCAAAAATAACGCAAAACGTGTTCAATATTGAGAGTAGAATCGAGTCTATCAGTTTTTTTTCATAACTTAGTGTTCATTTCTGGTATATATTTTATTCTATGCTCACTTACGCAAATCATACTAGGCGCCCGGTCATTACCCTGTATTGAGTGAGCGCTAGGAACGTTTCAAAACTTTAGGTGGTGTAGTTCCTCAGGGCTTGTGGTAGCAACTTTGTTATCCCTTAGTTGTGCCGGCTCTAAAATAGGAGCATCCTATCTCTTCTAGTGGGTATCGTAAAATAAAATACAACTAGGTAATCATACCGGTTTACCATACCATCAGCCTATTTCCCTCCACTGCTGGATATAGTCCTCTCCCAAGGCTCATACATGACCTTCGGCTCGTCTCATTTAGCCACCACCGGAGAACTTCTTCAAGTTGTCGATCCACGTGTCTAGATGGTATCGCACACCGCGCTGCCCATCATATGCGTTTAGAACCCGTTTTATATATCAATAATAGGAACTTAGTCCGCCTGGATTAGACGAAGGTTACCTTTTATTTCAATTTAGAGGCGATCAATTGTCAGAGCTGGTATGTAGATAGCACATAAACATCTCTATCCAGTAAACCACCTCTTTAAAGGATGGTTCAATATTTTTGAAAATCAATTGTTTGTTTCTCTATAAGGTGTTATGAGAGAGAATATAAACCATTCTCCGCCATGTTTGATCCATCCATGTCAATCCGCATCTACAATAAACACTTGACACTAAAGGATTCTAACTTTTTTTTTATAAAAAAAAGGCGGCAGACGAGCATACAGTCCACCCGATGATAAGTGGATACTGTCGTCCATAGACATCACCGATACATGCCTGCATCAGTACAGAATGACAAACGTTAGCACGCCCCCGGATGCACTGCCTACCTTTGTAGATTAAGGAATGGATTGGGAAAATGGGAAGGGATGGGATAGGAGTGAGCTCTGGCATATTTCACTCACTACCGAAACACATACGTACATTGGGGAAATACGATAAAGTAGGAAATGCAGTACATTTCAAGGTACTCTTTTGTGAAAAAGGGGTAACCTCCCCCTACAACTAAACTTAAACATATTAAAGAAAAATCTTTCAAATTTCTGTTTGAGTCATGTTACTAGACTGTTGACGAGTTTTGAACGAATAACAATTAATCTTCTTAAGCTTTTGACATTCAGATTTTTTTAGTAATTTATTATTTTGAACAATAATGTATGATTAGTATTTAATTATTATTCTTTGCACGTCTGTTGAGGCAGAACATAACGGAAATTATCTATAATATAACGCCACATTATGTTTCCTATGTTCTTGCAAAAATAAATAAATAATGATTACAACTGTGGTACAGCCAATGTTTCCCCGTTACGCCAAACAAATATGGACAGAGCCTTGCAACTTACGCTACGAGCTCTACAGATGCAATTTATAATGAAATAAATAAATCAAACCACACTCAACAGTAGATAGAAACTCCTCATTCCCACAATCAACGAGGAAGGAGAATAATTTTAATTGGCACACAATAAAATATGTGAGTTTGTCCGTCCGTGTTGGCCGTATCGATTACACGGTGGTAGTGAGGGGATTGCGTCGATATTCACGGCTAGTGGTAGAAACCGTGAACATCGACACACTAAACTAGCAAATAAACTTAAGGGTTCGGAAAAGGAATGGGATATGATGGGATGGGAATAGGCTCTGGCATATCTCACTCACTACCGAGATACCAATCAGTACCCACTCAGTACCCATACATTAGGCAAATAAAGTGTAAAATATGTAAGTATGTAAGTGTAAGGATAAAGTGGGAAATGCAGTACATTTCAAAGTAGTCTTCTGTGAGAGGGGAGTACCGTGGCCAGTTGACTGCGCCCAGCGGCTCTAAGATTGCAGCGTATCTCATAAAATTATGTTGTATTTCAGGTCTTTACTTTCAAGACTGCCAAGGGTTATCGCTCAACAAAAAACATAATAAGTAGTCAGCGTATGAATGTTTATTAAATAATTTCAATAGCTCACAGTTAAAGTATTATCGTTTTATCCTCCAAAAAAGCAGCGGTGTCGAGTTAGCGTGCTCGCACACCGATCGGTGCGCCGATTGCGCGAGCGCAGGTGCGACCACGATCACCACCTTCGTGACAATATAATTGTGCCGCATACCTCGACTCCCTTAATTTATACCTAATAGCGAGATAATCGAACTTTTCGGTATTGCGTTTAAAAATGAGGGAGGTACTCATTGTGATGTGAACTCATGAGCCGCAAGAGAAAGGTAAGAGAAGAATCACGTGCTAATAAACAAAATGGCTAACGCTGTATCCAGACTAAATTACCAAAAATTAAAGATTGTCCAATTAATAATTACCAACAGATTCTTGGTATTCTTAGTACTAAATTAGTCTTGATAATTAGGTAATTAATCAAAAACCAGAAATGTAAATCCTAAATGGATTTAAGTTTGGAACATTCTTAACCAACATCTTAATTGTAATTTACAAATATGGTCTTAATTTTCATTTTAAAAATAAATATTGAAAGATACAAATAAAACAAAACGCTTAATCTCCTAATGGGAAACTTAGGTATATTCTTATTTTTAAAATATTAAGTTAAGAGTCCGCCCGATTCAGTTATTAATATATCTTAGAATCCAAGAAAAATAAAAAAAATTCTTTAATTTCGAAACATTCTGAACCAACACATCTCAATCGTAACTTAAGATAAACGTGGACTTGCATTTTCAAAATAAATATTGAAACAAACAAATAAAACAAATTGGATAATCTCGTGTAGTAGAAAAACTTCTTATAATCTAATTAAGAAAAATTCAAAAAATTGTCGTTTCAAATGATCGACAAGGTTTAGTTAGATTTGAGGCGACTCCAAAAACGAGTAATTCCTCCACTTCGGCTCGCCGAGGTGTATAGTAGCTCCATGACCGCTAATTCTTTTCGCATGTCTCATTTACATTTTAAGGCTTTATCTCTGTGGGGGCAATAATGATATTGCGCAGCGCCCGATCGCAGCGCCGATAGTTCACCCGATAGATCTGCGCCCGCGCACCTTTAACGTTTATATTTCACTCTTTTGTTGGAGGCGTGAGTGTTGTGCTTGTAACGTTGCAGATTTAATTGGCGGGAATGGTCGTGCTTTGGAGAAATTGTTTAAGGAATGGCTGGGAGATATAGACGCTGGCGTGGGGGCAATAATGTTGTTCGCGCATTCTGAAATTAAATAGCGCCTTAAAAATATACTATTATTATCTTAAAAATATATTATTATAAGTACTTATAAAGTAAGTAAGTATACTTCATTGCAGATCAAATAATACAGTGAAAGTAACGCAATAGTTTAAATAAATGGTATACAAAAGGTAGGTATTTTCGTTAAAGAGATCTCTTCGACACAACGTTTGGGCTAGAGATGTGTGCTCTCACAACGATAATAGGTAGATTGGTGCTCATATTAGAGGAGGACCTCTCTGTGCAAAAATATTTACTGAGAAAACCAAGAGTTTCAGAAAGAAGAAGTCGTCATAAACAAGCTATATTTTGAGGGTTTGTAACACTTTTTTGAAAGCTTTTTATTAATAGAAATCAACTGAATGAAAAATTTATCAAGGGCAAGTGTTCTTTCAAGCACTTGCCTAATGTACTCTCGAACGCTCTGACTACAGAACATTCAATTCTATTACAAAGTTTATTAAATCCTTGACAGCTTGCACAAATTTTAATATGGCGAGTTCAACTATGGCACTTCTCAAGTGCTCAGAGCGAACATAGGTAGATACATTCATACGAAGAAAGAAATTTTGGCGAAATCTCGAAAAAAATATACCTTTCACTCGGAATAACATATTTACATCACCGTGTTGTGATGTGTTCTTTCACATTCTGTTATACACAAATGTTATGGAGTTATGTATGATTACATGTATGACATGATTACACAATTTACATGTGATGTCACACTACATCACACTAGATAAATATAGTTATGTCAATGCAAATTAGTATGGATTAGATGTCGCGAGAACGAACTTCGACACACAACATCGCAATAATAAGTCAATAATTCCCGGTTCGGTCTTTTTTTATTTTATTTCATTTTACACGAAACAACAGCATAAGCAGTATAAAAATGACATTATAGAAATCTCTAAACACATGTCTAATTATTTTTCAACGAATGATAAGTAATCGATTAGTATTTAGACTGTTTCTTTAGTCTTTGGTGGTATCGAGTGCAAGTGGGACAAGCCCACCTATGCTCTATACAGTATCTAGGCACTCCTCGCGTGCCCAATAAATCGTGGCTAGGACGTGCGTACAAATTGGCGCGATCGCATCGACGACGCTTGTCCGCGCCTCGCGCTTGTTAAGTGTTGCAAGATTGCTGCGATTCTGTTGTCGCATTGTCGCTTCGTGAATACGCCCACCGATAGTTTTCGTTATAAATTGGAGTTTCGTGTTAGAAACGACTTTATTGAGTTGTGGAAGATGGAAATTTGACATACAAAACACCATAGATAGGTACTCCCCAACTAACTACGTGCAGCTCTGGTGTAAAATTAGCAGCAAGCGACAGGCTAACCGCGCGCTGATGCAGTTGTATGTTAAAGAAAACTTCACATAGGAACTTGTGTGTAAAAATCAACTTTATCTTAAATTTAACATTTTTGTATATCAATTTAATTTATAATGTAATGACAATTATGCAATAATTGAATAGGAGTAGGAGTTTCTTCATCTTTATAATTGAACTGTGTGGTACTCGGTGAGAATAGCACCACTCCATTTCATCCCGTAGGTGTGGTAAAAGGCGATTAAGGGAGACCAAACCCTGAACCCACGAACCCCGAAGAACTCTAAAAGAATGAACTCGCCAACCGGCTTGGCCAGCTTGGCGTTTTAAAGCTAGAGCACGAGGAGGCCCATGTCCAGCGGTGGACGAAAAGGGGCTGGTTATGGTCACCTTCATAATTAGTATAATTGAACCCATTAATAAAAATGTATCAATAGAATCTCAGGCGCTAGGATCCTGACCGCAAACCGCAAATGGCATTTTTGCTGCCTTCGAAATGTATGATTAGATTACTGATCATCAGCTCAGTTCAATAACTCCCGTTTCCGACTTTTTGGCGGGAAGTGAAGTGAAGTTGTGTTTCCGTTTGATTAATATAAAAATTGTGCGTTTTTGGTTCAATAGTGATAGTTTATTAAACTTCAAAGTGTTTTTTGCGCGCAATGTTTGTGATATAAATAAAAGCATAGGACTGCGATATTCGTGTGCTTCCAAAGAGTCCTCTTTTGTCCTCAGTAAACCTACTGTCGCTTTGCTGAGGGACTGTTGACTTATTTCTACGAGACTGGACATTGACGGGATATGTTTTAGACTTTGAAATAGTTTATTACGAAGAAAACTTGACAATGGCAGAATGTACTAATTCCACCATTGCCATATATATACTTATTAGTATTATATATTTAATAAAGAGGTAAAATTGTGTTTGTTTGTAGGTATGTTGGGGATAATCTCTGGAACTACTGAACCGATTTCAAAAATTCTTTCACAAATAGGAAGCTACATTATCGGTGTCTAATATAGTGTAAATTTTATTTAGAAATTTTGAAAAAAAACTTATAAACCGAAGCGAAGCGAGGGCGTGTCGCTAGTATGAAAAGAAAAAGAAAACCTCCTTTATCGCACCCATTTATGACATGAAAAAATCTTAGTCAATTGTGATTTAACCAGTCTTAAATAACACAGAAACGAATGTACCAAGCTGACAAGACGAGAAGGCATATGTGTTAGATCGCGCTATACTATAATAAAAGCCTACAAAATTCCCACGTGCATGTATTTTTAATTATTATAATCGTAACCAGCTCTTTTATCGTCTACTGCTGGATATGGGCTTTCTCATGCACATTGTTTTATGCATGGGGGATGTATGGCCTTCAACGCTACACTGGTTAAGCGGGTTGGCTATTCCACTCTTTTAGATGTGGCGTAATTCCTCAGGACTTATGGTACAGTCTTTGTTATCTCCTAGTCACCTTTTATGGCAGTCACGTGGGGGGATGATGAGACATTCTCACCGACTCGCGATCCCGCGGTATCCCCCCAACGCAACGCCCTAAGCCGAGGTCCGTTCCTTCCGCCGGTCTACCGGCGGGGGAGCCCTTAGGCTCGTTGCAACACACATTTTGTTCCTGGCTGAGCGCTTTCTGCGCTCGCTCTAAATTAAACAAGTCCGGTGACTCTTGAAAGGCCACTAGGGCCACAAGAATTTAGCCATTGCGAAAAAAAAAATATGATGAGACACTCACAATGTTGAGTTTATTCCTAATCATTATACACGTGCACTATGTACCTGTGGAATATTATTAACTTATGTATGTGTTAACCTTCAATCCTCAACATATAGGGGTAAAAACTGTATCGTATCATCACGAACCGATAACGCCCCCATGCGCTGTGTTTAGATAACAGAAATTATGAGCAAAGTGGGTTATGTGAATTTTTAAATGTGCGTTTAAAAATAAACAGACAGATGTATTTTTATTTATTTATACTTACATATAACCATTATAGTCCAGGCAAAATCCACAAAGGGCGGACTTAATGCCTTAAAGCATTCTCTATGGCTTGTATTTAGAGCATGTATTCGGTAGGGGGAAAGTGCACGCTGCATTCCCACAGCCGCTCGACTGGCCACGTTACCCCTCTCTCACAGAAGACTACCTTGAAATGTACTGCATTTCCTACTTTATCGTATTTCTCGTATTTCTCGTATATATTCGTCGTACTTTTTCGTATTTTCTTTAATGTACGTACGTTTTTAAGTAGTGAGTGAGATGTGCCAGAGCCCATTTCCATCCTATCCTATCCCTCTCCATTTTCCCAACCCTTTCTTTCTCTCAATCTATTCCTTACTCTGCAAAGGTAGGCAGCGTATCCGGGTGCGTGCCAATGTTAGTCATTCTGGACTGATGATGCCATATATCGCGGATGTCTATGGACGACAGTATCCACTTACCATCAGTTGGACTGTATGCTCGTTTGCCGCCGTTGACCGGCGGAAGGAACGGACCTCGGCATAGGGCGTTGCTTTGGGAGGGTGGGGCAGGATCGCGAGTCGGTGAGAAATTTGACTTAGGTAATGAGAAGAATCGTAGAGGACAAAGATGTGAAAGAAATTTTGAGTTAAGTTCATTGAGAAGTAATGTCAGAGAGGTAGTATGAATGTTTGTCAGAGTTTGTCTGATGTCAGCGGGGAGCGCGAGCCAAAATTTGCATTTTCCAAAAGTGAAATTTTTCCAAAAGTTTTACCAAATGTCTGAGCGCTAATAGAACAGGACGTATGAGCCAGTACGGCAAGAGATGACAAAAGATGACATGACAGAGATCTTATTAGAACGAAACGAAATGATCATGAGTATAGTCCCGAAACTGAACTATACGTTTCAGATAATGGGTAACAAATCGTATAGAATTAAGAATATAGTACAGTAAACGGTCGAAAGTAATACACATCGACTATGATTCGGCTACCTGTCGTGCAGTTTTGTAGAGCGTCGTCTCTGTAATGTACTTGTACGACAGAGACGACATTACAAAGCCGAAGCTAGCCGATCATCGATTATTATACCTACAGTATAATGTGATAAAGGAAATTTCTTATCTAATTATATATCTCATCTACTCCATCACCTATATCCACCAATTCGTTATGGACCCATGTGATATTACGGCTACAAAGATTATATAAGAGGTACGTGATAGAGATTAAGTGCTTAGTTAGGAGCATCAAGTTCAATTTAAATGACTGTTACTATATATCTTGCTTGATCGAATGATCACACTCTCCCTCTCATATTTCTATTCAAACAGCCCTGAATAATTAAAACTAGATGCGACCAGCGATACCAACACTTATCTAAACAAAAAACAAATGAATAACTACGGGCATATTCTGGGAGCGTCGCGATATCGGGCCGAGCGATCGCGTTATCGCGCAGGCGATCTCTCCTTGCGATCGGGAGTTTTCGGCGATAAAGGCGTCCCCCTCTTTCCCCTGAACCGGCCGCCGAAGCCCTTTGAATGGACGTAGTGTGTAAATTGTTTGGTTAGGAGTGTATTGTCACATTTTGTTTTTTTGTTTTTAATTGAAGAGCTAAAAATGATATTTAGCAATTTACAAAGAGTTAATGGACAGACAGACCTTAAAACTAGTGCTATCTCCTGAACTCCTTTTAGGTGTATCGAAATGTATCAAAAACCTACTTCAATAAATAATTAATTACAATAATTATTTGCAAGGAATATAGATACAAATCCAATGTTATGTTAGTTATAATTTCTAGCGTACTCTGATCATTTTAACACTGTGCAAATATTTTTATACAAATCTTACAATTAATTAGTAGCTCTGATAACTATTAATTGATTATTAAATACAAAGCGTATATTTTTTTATTAAAATTACTGTGCATTAACATTTAATTGAATTTAATCGAACATACATTTGAAGTAATAAGCATAACAAGTTCAATCAATTATTGTAGAGAATATTTTAGTTTATTACAGTGAACAAACAGTTCGTTCATTTAAGACTTGATTTTTATGAGCTGACTACTCAATTGACTTATGTAATAAGCAAAGTTATCAAATCATTATCATATAAATAATATTCCTTTAATAATAACCCGTGCAAAATTAAAAAAAAAACACGAATCCGCCGCTCACACCGAAACGTGCGCTGTTCGCAACTAGGTGAACGTTATCGCGATGTTGGCGCGACGTTTTATCGGCCGCCTGGCCATCTCAGATTGCAATCCTGAAATAAATGGAAGGTGGTTCGGGCGTGACTGTGTGATGCGCGGACGGGTGGGGTGACTAGCTAAAATATTGGATAAAAATGTGTATTTCTTGCAGATACTACTTCTTAATTTGGCCGACTTTGGGGTAGCACCACCGCATCTCTTTCCGAGGGCGTCGTAAAAGCGACTAAGGAATAAAAAAACCGTTATCACGAGCCATGGGGAACTACGTCACCTCGTGCGGATTCGCCAACGCGCTTGGCCAGCAAAAGGCCATACAACCCTCACGCACAAGACAATGTGCGTCCGAGGCTCATGTCCAGCAGTGGACAAAAAAGATCTGGTTACGATCACTTAATTAATTAAATTCATCAATGACAAGTTCGATCTGTTAGGTACAACTCATCGATATGGGAATAGGCTAGTTCACACATCTTAGGTTCTTATCAAAGAAATCTGGTTGGCAACATTTCAGAGGTGGGGGGAGGGGGGGATCAGGGGTGAAGCAGAGGTTCATTAAAAAGTCTAATTTGAAACTTACTACTTAATAAGAATGTTGAGTTTTCAAAACACATGAATTTAAGAATTCCAGTGCTACTGAATTTAGAACATTACTAGACTCTAACGTGCCTGCTCTAGAGTGTTTGTATAACATATCTATTAGTAGATATGTATTCTCGAATCGATGGTATAACCGCATAGATATATATAATCCGAGGGCATTTTTAATTTCCACAAAGTTGATCAATATCGCCTGTAAGATCTCGTAACAGCCCTTAAAAATCTAGAGGGTTTCGGGCCATAATACACCACGCGGACCCAATGCGTTTTGGTGGATACAAATGCTCCGGATTTGTTTTATTCTTGGGCATGCGGGTGTCCTCACAATGTTTTCCTTCACCGTCGAGCTATTGATAATTTTAAAATCCGTACATAAGTAGAAACTCAGTAATACGGGCAGAGATTTAGAACTCACCACCACTTCACGAATGAGAGAGGAGATCAGATACTTCTAGGCTATCACAGCTCATGACGACTGATTGGTTTCTGGTGGTAGTGACCCTACCTGCTCTGCCCGGTCGGACACTCATTTGTTTAAAGACAAAATGTTCGTTCGGCTCTGCGTGAGTCTTTGTGTGTGTTAGACACAGGACCCGACAGGAACACGACACAGGGAATCCTAGTGAGGATCACTGATTGTGGCATTATTATTTGTATTCATATTGTTATTAATGTATATTAACCGATTGGAATTGCCTAGTCTCAAAAGAAAGTTCAAAATGTCAAACGTGCAAAATTAGATAAGTATTAAGAACACATCTCAACAGGTGTGGAGAGAAATCGAAATTAATGACAAAACCAAACAGCTGACGTCACTATCCACTATCAACAAATATGCAAATCTATCCGTCAACACTCAGTCATCGAACCCGCGACCTTTCAGTGGCCCCGCCCAGGCCGATTTCGAATCAATTAGTCTGCGCGTGAGTTGCCCGGCCCACTGCATAAATCGATACTAACGAGAATGAGGCCGAAATGAGTCGTAAAACTCATACAATCAAAGAATGTGCGTGATCAAAAATAATAATTTCTTGTAACAGCGGTGATAGCCTAGCTAGGATTATCTATATTCGTCTCACATTCGTATGATCGTGAACTCAAACCTTCGGCCCGTACCACTGACGTTCTACTTAAGTACGGATTTTTTGAAATTGTCACTAACTCGGTGGTGAGAGGATAACATTTTGAGGAATCCCACATGCTACAGAAATAAAAAAAAAGATCTGGAGTATGTGATTCACCAATCTGCACTAAGCCCGTTGGTGGATTACGACCCGACACCCTCAGTGATTTACTAGAGGAGGCCTGTGCCATGCAGTGGGACGTTATCGGCTGATACAAGTACAACGAGGTTGAGAATCAAAATCACAAAAATTTTGAGTAACCGATAACATGTTGAAATCTGTAACATGGTTGTCACAAAATAATATGTAGCTTCATGCACAAGTGATTATTTGTGTAGGGAGAGAGCGTTAGCGCTTTAAGCGCTCAGTGCTTTATCTATAATTTAGCGGCAATGGAACTATGCGTCAACGTATGCTGGCCGCACATTGAACCAGCTCTGCAGGCCCTTAATTCGAAGTCACCACATATACAAAATTATAGGTAACTCATCCGCACATTGACACACACGTGGCTAACATCATGAACTGATAAATAGCTACAGACTGATCGCAATGACTTGCGACCCGGCGACTAATACGTCGAAAGAAATTGGTTGAGGTCGCCTGAATTTGTTCACATGGTGTTGCGCGATACACTAGGCAACCAGTAAGATAAATATGACTTACTAATGATGTTTTCACTGATATAATACCTACTATTAAAATTCTAAATTCTATTATTTACTAACAGGCATAGTACTTATTTTATTTGTCATATTTATGTGCAAGCTATGTTTGTTTATTAGTTTGATCACTTTATCCATTGTAACATATATGTGTATTGGTGTAAAAATGCTGACAAACGTAATCAATAAAAAAAACTATTACTAATCTCAATAAGTAATCGCTCCTACATTTAGCGTACTTATCGCCGGGCGAGTCCGCACTATCAAAGATGACGGATAAACTGAAGTAGGTCTCGGGTTTCGACACGTGAATTTTAATCTATAGGATCTCTTGTTTGCGGCTGTACAGAAAAGAGAACATCAAGCGAACCACTTTGTTCCATTTCTGACTTTATGCCGACGCGATAAGATTTACTACCTACTATTAACTGCACCTGTTACGTTGACCTGTGTGTATTGTTTAAAAAAAACCTGTCGCCAATACGAGTTCAATTTTGCATATACATAGTCCCATCGACCATAAAGACCAGAAAACTGTACTGCTTAAGAATCCAAGAAATGTGAACATCCGTCTATCAGATGTGTGTACCGTGTTTCCTACCATCACCCGTTTTTCTCTCCTATTCAATGCTACAATTTTGTGGCAGCGCCAAAGCCCGTTGAGGTTAAATGGAGACTGGGTTCGATACTATCATGGCAAATACTGATGAAACAGAGAGAGCGAGATGAAACAGTCGAGTGTCAGTTATACTCTATCTATTTATATCTATAATACATCGTAACAGAACATTAAATATTGAAAAAACAGACAGTGCCCATAACAATATTTTCTGCATTTTTATCTCTGTTTGAGCTTTACCTACGTATAGGCCTTATGAAGGCGTTTAATATTGCATCGAGTGTAGTATAGCGAGTTTTCAAGTATAGTGAGAGTAAGGTAATATAAGCTACGAAAAAGATAATTACGGCCGAATGCAGCAAAATGTAATCAAAAGACCACGCGAGCCAAGTCGCGGGCACCGCTAGCGTTTAATAAAAATAACACAAAATAACTACGCAGAAGGTGACCGTCGTCAGGTGGCCGACCTAGCTTTGCCACTGATTTAATAAAAACCTTGTACATTTTACCCATCCTTTATAACATCCTACAAAAAAATTCCGGCAAGATCTTAACGATAACGAAAGGCACCAACGGTGCTGATAAAAACTAGTGATAAGGGGTTCGATTCCCGAGCCAGCTGATGTTTTCTTTAGATAATTCTGTTTTGGAAGAAAATATAAGTTTTAAAGACAATAGAATTTTGTTACGGCTTATCATAAGCTGATTTATAAGGCTGCTGAGTCACTAGAGAGTAAGTGGAATAAGGCACATAACGCCACGCAACGCTTTACTCAATGAACCTTATTAAGCTTCCTTGTGTCGCGAGTTCAGACGCACTCAAAGAGAAAAACAAACTTTCCAGATTCAAATACAATCAAATCAGTTATTTTGTCAGAGCATAGGTAATCAAAATATAATGATGTTATAATAAATACTTATATTTATCCCATTATGTTCTGTCTCAATTGGTGTGCAAAAGTCAAATTGATAGTCAGAATATTAATGTTTACATTAATGCCATTAATATACTTAATTTATATTACTATACTACAATGTTTCAATATTAATTAAAAATTTTATGTCACTCTTCAATGTAAAAAGCATAAAAAAAGTATTTATTCGTCCGATCGAGAATGGAATATGGGGGGTTTAGTCTGCGAAATTTCAGGCTCGACCGAAGTTCGTGCTATAACCCTACTCTGATTTTCCTTCGATCAGAGCTCAATACATCGGGTATCTATGAGTATTTAAAAGGAATTTTCCTTTGTCATCGTGAAAGACGATTGGTCCCGAAGTTGATGTCAAAATATATATTACGATCGTTGTCCAATGCTATCAGAGCAGAATTCAGACAGAACAAATGTCAAATGAACTTCGTTCGGGTCAATATATCGAAGTGAATGTGTTCGTGGTAAGAACCGCCCAAAGTATCGACCGAAACTTCGTTTTTTGTGTTTTCGAAATAGATCCCTTGGGTCTTTAGCACTGTAAATCCTGGATCCATAATTGTAATCCAGGTCAATGACTCGCTAAATCGTTGTCATCGTGATACCTATTATATCCGACTTCTAGGTCCGCTTGTCTGCTGTCTGTCTGCCGCCCTACGGCAATGTGGACCGACCACTTGAAGAAGTTCACCGGTAGCTGTTAGAGGAGAATAATTGAAGATTATGTGGCTAGCCTCGGGGAAGGCCTATATGCAGCAGTGGAGAGACACTGGCTGATGGTACGAGAATAGTAACCAAAAATAAATCCACTAACATTCAGCTGAATATTTGAATATGTGCACGTAAGCATGCGTAAGTTTTAGAAATGCTCGGGAGGCTACAAGCCAAGCTTAAGATTTATAGAAATGGCAACCAAAAAAAATCTAGTCAATTTATTTATTTTATTTAAATTTATTTAATTGTATTTACGCTTTAATGATACGTTACAAATTCCAATCCGCGTGCAACGATAACAAAGTTAAAATTAAGCGGGTGTTCGGTTAATTAAAATTCAACTATACCGCTATCAGTAGTGACTTTATCAGAAAGGAAACTATGGTTCCCGTCAACAGAATATTTGATAATGAATTTGGGTGATTGCGATACGATATCCGCCTATAACCTCCTATTGCACGACATGGGACCTCCCCTTGCAAGAGGGGATCAGAAGCCCACGAGGGGGTTACCGATATAATACAATATATATAGTTAACACAGACAGAAGTGAATAAACTGAATAATAACTAAGTATGTAATAATAAGAGAGATTTCGCTGTTTTCCGCACATTTATGTTTAGATACATATTGTAGAGTTTTAGATTCAAAAAACTCTATTCTCATTAAGACATTGTCACTTACATGAGAACATAAAGGATAACAATATAAAAGATAAATAATCTTACAAGTCTAGTGAACAAAAGTTACAAATTATAAACACGATCAACGTTTAAATTACAGTGACTAAAACTAATGTAATTATAATTTTAGTAATAATTATTAAACATATTATTTAAGAATAGTCTTGAATAATGTGCTTAGCTAATCTAGTCTTAAATACGCTAAAATAGGAAACTCTATCTATCGACATACCTTATCTATTTAAATAAAAATTAAATGCTGTCCGTTGGTAAGCGCATCACTTGAGAACGGCTGCACCGATTTGGCTATTTTTTTCAAATGTTCGTAATAGTTCAAATAAGGTTTTTAGGGAAAGAAAAATTGGAAAAGTTGCCCGGAAAATTAGAAAATTTGAGAAAAACTGAAAGTGATTTTTTCTATGGGATTTTTGTATGAACTCAAGACCATAACTCACGATTCCAACGATGGATATGCGGAATTCTTTTTTTGTTTTGTTCGTTATGGTCATGGAAAAGTTTTCAGGAAAAAAAAATATTTATTTAAATTTGAAATTATGGAATTTTTTTATTGAAATTTTAAAAAATTTGGACAGGACAACGTCTGTCGGGTCAGCTAGTCCTTAATATATATTGGCGTTGCAATTGTTTTTGTGAATATACTTTGTTTATGGAGGCTGCGTATCGAGAAACGTAGCGTGGGAAGGCCTCCGGCCTGATGGACTGACAACTTGAATAAAGTCGGCGGTAGTGCTGGATGAGAAGAGCGGTAGACCGTGTGTGGGGGCAGTCCTCGGAAGAGGCCTATATCCAGCAGTGGAGAGACACAGGCTGATGGTATGGTATTGTATGATATGGTATTTATCGTTTTATGGTTTTATTTATAGTATTTAAACTCTTTATTGCACACCAGCATATTATATTGCAAACAGTTAAATTGAGTAAGTAACACAAAAAGTAGAACAGGCGACCTTACAGCTAAAGATAAAGCTAAAAGGATCTCTTCCAGGCAACCGATTTTAGTATTTCATGAAATATTTAAAATCGTCGTACTAGTATATATGTATTATAGGAACAACTGTAGAACCATCTGCAGTGGTTCCAGCTGATCTATACTGTTTTGAGCCATATATCATTTCAATCTATTAAGAAATGATTCGACATTTCGAACTACATTTGCGACATTTGCCAACATGCAGTCAAAACTTTCCAAACTCTAAAGTCATTATCTCCGCTAAATTTCATTCTAACGCTCTGCACATGCATGATGCTTATGGAATATCTCATTCTCAAAATCACAGAAACAAACCGTGCCCATGAATCAACACACACACACACACACATAAATGAGCACTTGATAATGAACGTGAAATCTCGACGGGGAGATAACGTTTTTTTCCCCTAGCGTTATCAGTTCTATCTGGAGCCGCTCCGTTGCACGTACCTACTCATTCAGCGGCGCAAACGACGCGATGTTTGTGTGTGAACTGCTTTAGGATTTTGGCGCTTAGCGGCAAAACAATTTTAATGACGACCGATCGGGACAGTTTGTAGTGACCCCATCCGCTGTGTATCCTGCTTCGATTCCCGTTGTTTAAAGACACATGTCTGTTCGAGTCTGGGTGTGTGTATGCCATTGTGTGTGTCTCTGGACTCCCAGCACAGGAATCCTAGTGTGGGGTTATAATAAAAATGTTTTTTCATATTTTTAAACAGATATAACTAAATAGACAATAAAAAATACTGAATGAGCAGCAAATCTATGGTATCAAATTTAAAGGTGGATTAGGCTTAGGTTCTCTGGCAACAATAAAGAAACACTTGGTGACGACATTCTTATTAATTTAAAATTATTTACTTCAGTTTATGTTGCTTTTGTGTTTGTTGCTCGTTTAATTTAGTTAATACAATTAATAGTTGTTTAACACAAGTCTAAACAAGTCCGTTAATTTGTTATGCAAAATATTATGTGTCGTCGAGGGCGTCGTTATTCTCCTATTCGAAATTCAAATCGGACGGAAAGCAATTCTTTTACATATACTTTACTTGTCATTCACCTAATATGACTAACTTCTACAAAGGATTTTGGAAAATTAACAGAAAGACATCTGAAACAGAAATAGGAATGAACTAGCACCACTATAAAACTGAAACAGAACTGACTTAGAACTGACTTGAATTGCCATGGAAACCATAAGAAACCATAATCATAAGAAAATAATTCTTCGTAGAAAAAATACATGGATTACAGAAGACAGGTCGAAAATCTCAATGTCATATCCAGACCCACGAGGAACTAGATGAAAACCACAGCAACTTGTTCTCGGGTTACATGATCAGATTGGTCAGACATTGAAAAAACAATCTTATATGATCTATCAAAAATACATTTTTTTAATCTGACAGTTGATTTTGCTGACGTTACCGAGATTGACAGGTCGGCCGCCTCTACAATACACATTCATGATACACATAAGACAAAAATAAAGGTTTGCCCACACAAGACAAGTAAGACTTGACAGCTGCTGTCAAAATATGTACATGCCGCACACGCAAGGAATTTGAATTTTTGACATTGGAATTGCACGTATCAACTGTCAAAGTCATGTCATTAGTATAGATGGTTCAATGGAATATTATTATAATGAATAACACAATTACATTTGCTATGATTTCAGTTTGTGGCTTTTAAAATTAAAATTAAAATACAATTGGAAGTAAAGTCATTTTTAAGTATTGTCTACTACTTCAGCATCTTCTTCTTCTTCTTCTTCTCAGCCCTTGGACGTCCACTGCTGGACATAGGCCTCCCCCATTGTCCGCCATTTAGACCTATCGGCAGCGACCTGCATCCAGCGGGTGCCATATCAGCATAAGTATATATAAAAAGATAACATATATAAATAAGTAGGAAATATAAGAAGTAAATATATATAAAAAATACATACAAAATAAGATGGTTTATCAGTTTTTTTGGAAAACAATCACAGTGATATTTATAAGAAAAATCATGAATTTTAAATGTTGTTATTATTCTAATAATAACTTAATAATTCTTTCTAATAATGTTATTATTCTTTGAGGGGGAGAGTGCATGCTGCAATCCAATAGCCGCTGGGAGCGCTCGACTGGCCACATTACTCCTCTCTCACAGAAGACTACCTTGAAATGTACTGCATTTCCCACTTTATCTTATTTCCCTAATGTACGTACGTGTTTCGGTAGTGAGTGAGATGTGCCAGAGCCCATTTCCATCCTATCCCTCCCCATTTCCCCAACCCTTTCTCCAAATCCATTCATATATCCAAAGGTAGGCAGCGCATCCGGGGGCGTGCCAACGTTTGTCATTTTGGACTAATGTTGGCATGTATCACGGATGTCTATGGGCTACAGTATCCACTTACCATCAGGTGGACTGTATGCTCGTCTGCCGCCTAAATGTACGAAAAAATTTATAAAAAAAAAAATATTATTGCGATTCTCTATGGATTTATATGGACAATAATTTGTTTTGCCACTTAAAAGGCATTTTAATAAAGCAAAGTAATGATGTATAAAAATATCATGCGCTACAATTTAGAACGTTCGGAATCTGTTCCGGGAATCTTATAGAACATTCAGCAATAGAAGTCCCATTCTCTGTACATATTGAAGATAATAATTTAAAGTTACACTATCTTACTAACAGTAAAAACCGGGCATTTGCTGAACCACTATTACGGTTATCGGACACAAACATGATAAAACACAAACAATGCTAACGACATTTTTATCGGGATCTCATCGGACGTGGTCTCGACGATTACAAATATTGCATTATACTCCTATCTAGGACATTATTTTGAGAAATTTAAGGTTAAGTCATTTACAAAACAAATTAAAAAGTTATTCAAAAACATCTAATCTCACGATGACGAACTAATAGATGACCTTACTCTGTAAATAACTGATTACTTAGTTATTAATTACGAATTAATACACGAAAGTTTAAGTAAAAACATAATTAAAAGGAAGTAAACAAGCACTGACTTACACATTGTTTTGACATCGCCAGCGCCGCCTGGCGGCATCTCTAGCACACTACTCGCCAGTTCCAACTGTTTCAGGTACCTCAGCCACAATAACATCACAGTAACATCCTCACAACAGCACTAACAACAGTTTCTTTCTAAAATAACAACAGAATGATATCGAGCCGTCATTCTTTTCCCGCTCAAACTGAGTGACTGGTTGGCTGGCCGTCGCGCGCCCCTCTCCGCACACATTCACAGCGTGTTCGTACACGCCACGCACACACAGCCGCTCGATCCCTTATCAGCATGGTTTAACTAGCATTGGCTGGCCCCAGATGCTATCAATGCCAGCTCGCGGTAACGTTGCATTGAAAGATAACGTCTGCGATCATATCGCTGTGTTTGAATAAACTTGTATAAAATGTCAAATAAAAAAGTTGCTCGCCATAAACGTCGTGTCTATGGTAGGGTGATTTTTTGATAGCGATGTTCGTGCTTTCCAAATGCAGGCAGTGGCGGCTGTAGTGTTCTATTCATAAAGTTTTATGGGTAAATTCAATTTTTGGGTGCGTGCAAATCGAAGAGGCCGTCAAATCAATGTCACATCATAATCTTGAATGATCTTTGGAGCTGTATATAATATAACAAATTATGACTATTATTTTTTAATTTACATGATAATGATTAGACTGAATACATTATGACCTAATAAGTATGTTCGAGTTTGGCATTATTTTTGGAATAAATGTGGTTCTAATTTGTTTTAAATTACTTAAGTTTTAAGAGATGATTCTACTAGACTCCAATCCGGTACAGTCAGCAACTAAATTATATTAAAAAAAAATGTATTAAAATACTTATTCTTTTTTATTTCATAACCTTTGCAACGTCTTGATAGAATTTAGCAATCAGCTGTATCTCCACTTAGTATTCTTAAGTAAGGACATGTTTTAGAATAATTCATTTGTAATAGAAATATCTGTTATTTGCTTTGATTTTTCTACAGATTGAAAGAAAAGTTCTACTTGTATTTGTTATGTAGAGTGATTGTGTGGGACGTACAGAATTGTTAATTTATTGTGTAATTCATTTCTATTGTTGTTATTATAACAATATACTTGCTATATTTGTATTAATATTATAAATCTTTATTGTAATATAATTAATAATTATGTTATGTATTGTATATATATTATAAAGATTGAGACCTTGCATACCCTGTCACAAATACTCGTACATACGAGTATATTCAGCATACTCTGGTAGCATTATGCACTGAGCGAAGTAGCAGTTTCTAGAGTCACCGTTACTATGTTATAGCTACAGTGCAATAACTAATTATGACATCCCGGTGGTCAGGTCGGTTTGTTTATTTATTTAAATTTCATTGCACAAGTATTTGACATGTACAAAAGGCGAACTTTACGCCTCACGGCATTCTCTACTAATCAAACAGAAAATATTATAATGCGGGCGTAGTTTTGGTTTAAATACATAAATATACATACATAATTATATATACCTAATAATATACATATACTACATACACAAGATACATAATAAACTAATTCTGCATAACTTGCTTCAGGTTCTATCAATTTTAACTTGATAGCGATCGAAGGAATCGGAGACGATCCGAAGTGTCTGAAACGATCGATCGATTATTGATTAAGGATTAAGGATAATTTAATGACTCAATGGCCAGTAAATTACGCTAAAATAGAGTTATAATCTGACAAAGAAAATAGTAATATGGAAATTGACTGTTCGTTTTGCTAAATTAATTATCATCAAACATAATATGATAGCAATATTTAAACGATGCTGTAAAAATGTTGAAAACATTTTTATATGCGTATAATGTTGAGATTTAAGGCGCTTTATTTAAATTAATATTGTTAATTTTAATTATTTGACTATTTAGGAAAATTACATCATGTTACCGGATATCGCCACACTAGGCGTGACCGTACTTATAATAAACAGAACAATATAGAAAGAGATGCCACTATTACACACTTTCTGTAATATTATGTAGCAATATACGGAGTTTCATTGTATCTATGTTATGTTTTCTGCAATAAAATAATGAATACCTATCATGACAATATTACAAAAACGTGATTTGCAATCGACAACATGGAATCGGTCGTATTTTATTTTCGTAATATTATAATATACTTTTTTCCACGTGAATTTGTATCTATGAAATCTATGTTATCTTTCTTTGATAAGAATTGATAAGGTTGGAGACGCTTCTACAGATATGAAGATAACAGTGTCCAAATAACGGTAATTTGAAACGTTAGCGTTCGATAAACTATGAAATTACTGTTTGCATAAAGTAGAATCGTGTACACCAGCTAAATTTTTATGTTTGAGTGTGTATTTATTTGTTTTCAAGTCTCCTAAAAGACGTTCAGACCATTTTGTACATTTTATGTGTGCAATGAACGTTAAACACACAATTTTATTTTTATAGAAAAATTCGGCACCCTAGCATACACCTGATGATAAGTGGACACTGTAAGTTATTTGCTCTTTCTTGTGTATTAGTACAATAGTACATTACTGTCTAGGCCCGAAATAAAGCAATTGACGGCCGAGTAATATTGGAAGGACGAGGCCGTTAATGGCTATTTCGGCCGAGATTTGTATACTACTTTTCTCTAATTTGCGAGGAAACAATAAACAAATTAATTCAAGAAACAGAAGTTTCATTCCTGCCAATTTGACTGCGCGCGGTCTTTGTTCTTTTTTAAACTTTTAAAACTGTTCTTAAATAAATATTGTGTACGTAAAAAAACTTAATTTATGTTAGTGTGCACTAAAAATAACCTCGCTACTGTCCAGCAATCTCTATTATTGTCGTGTTGGAAATTGCTGGCGTGCGTACAGAAAAGAGCCGATTGACATATTCTTTTTTTTAAATAATAATGTCATTTCCGAGCAAGAAGGAGAAAATATTTATAACTAGCGATGTCTGCCACTTCGTTCGCGTGAACTTTAAAGTGAATTCCGTGGAAACTCTATGACGGTCTGGGATAAAAGTATCTACCCTAAATGCCAATCCGATACATAAGATATAATTGTGCTAAGTTTCCTTCAAATTCGTTCTGTGGATTTAGCTTGAGGCGCATTCAGACGGACAAGCAAAAATTTTAGAAAATATTTTTTGGTCTCTGTATCAATGCAATGACTTTAAAAAAATCACCTACAGGCACGGCTTTGTTACGATTTTATTATATTTATGGCTGTATGTATAGATTTTAGTATATATATAGGTATTATATTATTATTCTTAGCTTTTCGTTATACAAAAATAAATTAGAATGAAATGACGCTTAACTTATTTCTTACTTTTAATTCTAACCACAACGTCGTTCTTTGAGAGTCTGTCTATTTTTAAGATATCCGCTGGCAGGGTTGACGATCACCAGACGAAGTACTTACCTGCAAAGAAACAAAAACAATAATTCAATTTCAATTGTTTATAAAGATAATTGCAATTGTATACTTTGAAAATAGGTGTACAGTTAGTAATCAACAGCGGGCGAATGCACCTAAAATATTCTGATCCTCGTTTTCAGGCAGGCATACGAGTATTATGGTACCTGTAGGATTAAGTTTACCTGTAGCTGACTATATATTTTTTATCATATTTTTCGTATTTTTTTTTCTTTTCATATATGACAATGGCGCAATTAGCACATTCTGCCAATGTCGAGATTTTATCGTAGATTTTTTTTCTAATTAACAATAATTTCAAAGCCTAAAACGTAGGATACGTCAATGTCCAGTCCCGTCAAAGTAAGTCACGAATCGCTCAGTATATTGATAGTAGGTTTGCAGAGGACAGAAGAGAGGACTCCTTGGAAGCACAGGAAAAAAGCGGTCCCATGGTTTTAATTGATTATCATAAACATTTGGCACAAAAACACTTTGGAACTTAATAAACTATAAACTATCACTATTAAATTATAAAACGCACAATATACATTCTTTATAGTACCTAATCTAACAAAAAGTCAACTTCGCTTTTCGAGTTCCCGCCAAAAAAAAATGTCCGTTTCGTGAAGTTTAAGGCATTTTAAATTATCAATTAATTATTATTAATATCATTTATTTATCCTTCGAGCGGAGAACTAGTGTATTTCAGAATATAATCATAAATACCATATACAAGTAATGTTATTTTTAATTGATAATGCTATGGGATGTTTCTACAAACATTTACATATTTAAATAATATTGATTATAATTATTATAATTTTTAAAATATGTACATAGAATTTTATATATGTATTCAAAGTTGTAATTTTATATTAATATAGGTCTCGTACCTGACACAAATAATAATAATAATATTCACCTATATCTTCAACGAGTTCTCGAGAATAGGTATAGGTGAATCTTTCGGTTTCGAGTAGAGGCGCCAACAATATTCTTTCGAGTAGGTATTTTTATCCTTAACAGAACTACTTCCTACAAATTCTCTAAGAACTGGCCGCTAAGGAAAACCTAAATTCAAATTTGGTTCAAACTCTTTGATTCGACTGCTTTTTGATTCATTCTGGTGTCTAATTTTCAATCTGTAAAGACGTTCCTATTACACTTCACAAAAAGCCTGTATGCTTGTGAATATCACATAAAACGCTTGCAGTTGGGCATGTTACCGAAGCTCTGCTGTATAACAATACAATTGTAAAAAATACTTTACTAGGCTAAGTAGTTTTTAATGGTCGTTTTTACACACAGTTTACTCTTATAAAATCAGTTAATTAACTGCCTTTCGTTTGTTTCGGTGTTCTTTTTTATTTTATTTATTCTTTTGCTTATAAATAAATTGTCTGTGATTTCTTAAGAACCCCTCTACCGACTGAGCAACATTCGCTCCTTAATCCGCAAAGGTAGGTACAGCGCATCCACTTACAGTATCCACTTACCACCAGGTGGACTGTATGCTCGTCTGCCGCCTTTTTTCCATAAAGAATAAAGATAGAAAATAAACTACATATGGTATTATACCAAATTCGGTATCTAGCATCTGTGTGATTTTTTACAGATTTTTTAGCATCTGTGTTAATTAGGTAACGAACACTCAAATCTAGTGTTAGGTTAAGATTAGAATTCATCGTGTTAAGTGAATCAATGACATGCCGCGTCTGACCTTTAATCTATGACCAAGATGCTCAACGATAGTTGCAAGGTTATGATTTAACTGATACGAGGCAGGTGCTCAGTTGAGGCTAGCTCAGGCTTACGTGATCGCTGCTCAAGATTGCCTATCGTGCTCGATCGCCACTGCGTATACACATTTACATTAAAACTATTCTTTTTTCGTGCACATTTTTTTATCTGTAGTACATCGATTAAATTTTTTGTGTAGTTATAATTTGCATATAATGCAGGCGTATTTAGTGAGATATTTTCTTATTTAAGTATATAAAAGTATGAAGAAAAGTATAGATTAATTATAATTCAATCGACAAAGTAATTTAAATGATCTTGAACCTTAATCTCCAGATCAATTGCGTGCATTAATTTTGAAACCTGATAATATAGCTCTTTTACCGCCGCTCGCGCGCTTATACATAATATGTGCGTATGCATTAACCTCATGTGTAGTTTTACGTTATTATTATGTGGTGTGCCCACCAGCCGGAATCCTCTGTGACGCCGGGTGCTATAGAATTCATATACATTTATTATATATGAAGATCACTAGCGATCGCCGGTGACTTCGCCTGCGCTAGCGTAGGGTTAGTGTAATTAAGTATTAGTTAAATGGTAAGCTCTGCTTATTTGCTTATATGAGATGCACCCCCCTGTTCCAGATGTCTATGGAACTGTTTCTTGAAGTCAAAAAGTCAAAAACAGAACCGAATAACGCACAGTATTTTCATTTGTCGCATTGACTTCGTACATATCATTGACATTGCGTGCATTACCGGTTCGATATATGGAGTGGTATGTGATTGGATAATTAATGAATGGTTTATTTGTAAAGCAACACACACAACTTTTATAGAAGTATTATAGAAGATTCGAAGTAACAAAAATAAAGAATTAATGCGTTAAAATTTTCATGCACTTACAAAGAGTAACAAAATGATAAAAGTATGAAATGATGTGAGTAGCAATAACAAATTGGACACCATATTCAGCATATTTATTTTATTTAAAAAAAAACTTTATTGTACTTAATCGTACAAAAGGCGAACTTAATGGTTGGTGGGTGCGATGAATTGTATAAAATAAATATAACTTAAATGAGGATTAGTAAATATTTTACACAAATATTTGCAATAACTATAAAACTACTTATAAATAGTACGACATTACAATTTTGCATATTGTTACAACGCTGATATTCTGCTAGGGCCACCTGCTAGTGACTGCTAGTGTTATTCTGCTGGTGACGTGTCACCGACGTACAGACAGAGAAATCACACTGCCTTGTCCCCCATACTTTCAAATCCTTTTTTAAAAATCCTAGATGTCAAAAATAGGTAGCGTCTCGGCGGCGTTCGTGTCAACGATCATCGTCAGTTTAGAATAACGTATGCATGCTTTTTTTTCATAGAAAGAGCGCGGCAGATGAGCAGTTAGTCCACCCGGTGGCAAGTGGATACATGCCAACATTAATCCAAAATGATGAACGTTGGCACGCCCCCGGATGCTCTACCTACCTTTGGAGATTTAGGAATAAATTTGGAGAAAGCATTGGGAAAGTGAGGGAGATAGGATAGGATGGCATGGGCTCTGGCGTATCCTAATTAGTACCGAAACACGTATGTGCAATAAGGGAATGGGATAAAGTGGGAAATGCAGTACATTTTACGCACATTTATCGCAGATGTTCATGTGCTTGTTGTTGTCTTGGGAATTGGTTGCTAGTGGAGACATGATATTTTTTTAAAAAGAAAAACCATCAAATTCTTCCGCCACGTAATCGTCACCATCATTAAATATTCAACAGAAGCCGCTTTTGAAACTACATACTTCAAATTCAAAAAGAAAGCTCGTAAGTGTCCCCTGAGATATGCGCGCCCGGCGCCACGTTACATCTTAACACGATAACACTACGTATAAATCAAGCAGACTGTACTCAAGTATTGATAATGCACTCGGTTCGCGATAACACACTTATTAATCAGGGTACATTTTGGTCAGTGTATCTCTGTGTGGCGCCTAATGGATTCTTAATGCGGGCTGTTTGAAAAAAATTGTTGATAGCTACAGATGTGCGTCTGGAAGATTGGGTAAGGTTGATTTGTAGTCATTTTACTGATTACTGCAATGTTGTGACGCTGGGAGTTTGGTATCCTTAAGAGGCTTTTATAATAGAATGTACTTCCCTAACAATACTCTTTCGAGTATTGTCTTTTACCGAACTTTGTGCTACTAAATCCCTAAGAACTGGCCGCTAATGAAAATCCTAAATTCAAATTCGCTCCAAACTGTTTGATTCGGTTGCAATTGTTACATTCTGCTATCTAATTTTCGATGTGTAACGACGTGCATATTGCATTTCGGTAGAGCCTCCTGTATCAGTGCCGTTTAGATTTGTGATTATCTCATAAAACGCTTGGTTGCGCATGTTAGTTACTAAAATTCTGCTGTTATAGGAATATATTTATGAAACAATACATTAGGGCAAGTAGTTTTTAATAGTCCGTTTTTCCATACACAGAGTTTACTCTTATAAAATAAGCCTCTGAAGTGCCGTTCACTTGTTTTTTTTATTATCTTTACTAGATACTTTTACTGAAATTGGTGGGGGGGGGGGGGGGGGGTTAGTACTATTCACATTGGGTTTTTACTATTCGATTAGTATTTGAGTATTAGTTTTGAAAAGTGGCGAATGTTCACCAAAATGAATACAAATATTTAGAACAATATTCAGTCTTTGCTATGTTCCTAAAGCCAAGTATTAGTCTTTTTGTCAGCTCAATGTCATTTTGTCTCTCGAGACACCCACACTTATGTATAATATTTTTGTATCGCATCAAATGTGATAAGTCAAAGATCATATAGCCTGATTGGTTAATTTCAAAAACTTTTCAACCGAAGGCGTTGTCAACAGTTACGTCAGTGGCCGAAATCCCAGCACGAGAACATCGCTGACCC
Source organism: Sesia apiformis (assembly GCA_914767545.1). Taxonomy (NCBI): domain Eukaryota; kingdom Metazoa; phylum Arthropoda; class Insecta; order Lepidoptera; family Sesiidae; genus Sesia; species Sesia apiformis. The sequence continues at coordinate 21,041,081 of OU611949.1, read as the reverse complement.
GTTTTGTAACGACTGATACTCTGATACCCACCGCAAGCGGTAATTTGATCGGTAGATTATCGCGTTCACCATCTCTCAATCGACACAATAAACACAGGAAACAGTGGGGAATAGTTGTAAAAATAGCAGAATTTGTCTTACACAGGCAGACGCAACGTTTACATAAGCATACGTGGTAGCATGTAGTTCTTGCAGCAGCGGATTTGTACATGTCAAAAGATATATCAAAATAAAAATAGGGCTGATGGCAGGCGCCAGTTTGAAGGAGAATTCCGATTTTTTCCATAGAAACAAAAAAACAAAGCAGCGTTACGAGCCTTATGGCTATGTAGCCATAAAGCGATATCCGCCGTGTATAGACGCGCTCACATAGTGACTATTGAAATTAGTGGCACCGGCGAGAATATTGCCAAGAGAGACTCGCTCGTGCATTTGGCGCTTTAGTCAAAAATTTCCCTATTCCTACATGTTGATGTAGATATTTTTTCCGAAATTCGTGATCTCCGCAATAGACAGATTTCTTCGACATCTTCTTATTTTTTATAGAAAGAAGACGACAGACGAGTAGACAGTTCACCTAGTGGTAAGTGGATACTGTCACCTTGCGACACCCGCGATACATGCCTCAGTGAAGAATGACAAACGTTGACATGCCCTCGAATGCGTTGCCTACTTTGGAGATTTAAGAATGGATTTGGAAAGGGATTTGGAAAATGGATAGGATAGAATGGGATGGAAAAAACACTTACGTACATTTGGGGGAATAAGATTAAGTGAGAAATTTTACGGTAGTCTGTGAGAGACCACTATCGTATTCATTATTTATATGCATTTGGAATGTTGCTTTTGTGGGTAACATTCCATTCTGGCTCCGTCAGTAGCTTGTGCATCGAGAATATGCAATACCGTCTGCAAAATTTAAAATATATGCAGTTAATTAAGCCGATAATTGCTTGTATAACGGTGCTCATAATTTGTCATTTTTCTTGACTTTACGAAGGGCAATTGGGAAGTTGATTTATTGTTCTTAAAGTGGCTGTGTATGGGCCTTTTTGGACGAAATTAAAATGAGGATGAATTCTTTGGATTCTTCATATTCCTTGATTTGATATCATAATTTACGAGGTAGTGCAGACTTATGAATTAGATTTCATTTCAATCCTTAGATATGTAGATTACCTCAGACTACTACCATGCACCGCCTATAATATTCTCCTGTAGGGCACAGACAAACGATAATGGGGTCTATTGCGGATTGAATGATTTTACTCATGCTCTAGTTTTTTTTTATTCTAATGCACGTGGGTTTCCCACTTATATCAAATGTTATAAAATATGTATGTTGTTTCTTTGTCTCGACAGCCAAGGATTGTTATCCTTGGCTGTCCTTGGCTGTATATTGTTGTTATCCTTGGGTGTCGAGCTAAACTCAGTAATTAATTAACTCTGTGGTATGGACCAGGATACCATGCCATACCATCAACCTATGTTTCTCCACTGCTGAATACGGGTCTCTCCCAAGGTTCATCACCACACACTTTTATCATCTTCGGCTTTTATCATCCAGCTACCACCGTTGAATTTTTCCAAATTGTCGGTTCATTCTGCCGAGAAAATTGTACTCTATGGGGACTACACTTCCCGGTAGTTTTCATACGGGGACTCGTCCACCCCATCGATTCTTTATCGATTTTTTTTATTGTATTGTATGTATCCATCAGGTAATTTTTTTTTTTTATTGTATATTATTATTTATTATTTTGGGTAAATTATTTATATTTATTTATAATCTTTGACGTTTAAGTCACATATATACCTCTCATCCCACTTCCAAATGCTTAACCCAAATGTTTGTTGGCCCAAATGCCTTAAGGCATTAAGCTCGCCTTTAGTGCAATAAAGTTTTGTAAATAAATCATCATCATCTACAGGCTGCTTCCACCCACTGCTGAGTAGGTATAAGCCTCCCTTCGTTTGTGTCATCCTCCTCAGTCCTGCGCCGCCGTTCTAAACTTTCTTTAAATAAATAAGAAAAAATAAATATGAGCCGTCCATTGCCACTTTAGCATGCTGATCCTATGATTTTGTTTTTCGGAATGGCTAAATTTTTCGGAATGGCAGAGTCACCGGTCGTGTAAGTCACCGGTCGTGTAATGATCCTATGAGCTGTGTCGGTAACATTAGTTATTTGACGAATTAGACTAAATTAGAGAAAAATAGCCACAATCGAAAACATGTTTGGATTTTGAACTCACCACTGATCAATAGTCAAGAGCGTTTTCAATATCATAAATAAATTACTTCCAATTATAAATCACTTCCTACTCTGACGGTACCGCACCTGTGGGGGGTGAGGTGGGGATCGACTGATAAGGTATCGATTGACTAGCTATCGTTTGATCGGCATCGAAACGGACGCATCAAATCGACGCGAATGAAACTCGTTTTGTTACCTTTCGCTGCTCGATACTGTTCATGAAACACGTATAAAGTAACGATATGTACTTTCAATGTTCCATTGTGAAAAGGCACATTCTTTGAAAGTAGTTTGTGATAAAAATTGTTATCATAATTGTAACGATTATATAGGATATGTCAATCGAACAATTCAGGTATCAGGTGACATTGATTACTTTGCATTCCCAGATGGTAGATATTATAACTGGTATGAAAATACAACTAACTACCTATTGCCACTCGTGCCTGCTATATACGACATCCGTATATACGACTATATACTATTTACGACATCCCTGTATACGACTATATACTGTATACGACATCCCTATATATACGACATCCCCTTCGTAATAGTTAAAAAATCATAATAACTATGACTTCTTGTTATGCTTATAAATATATAATTAAAATAAAGTCGAAAGTTTTTTATATAAGAATTATTATGAAACCATTTTCAGGTTATAATACGTAATCGGCTTTTAAAAAGTTCGCTATAAAAAAAATCGCCGATGGTGGTTGGATCAGAAGAGCCGTCAAGAGTTTTTTTTTTATAGAGAAGAGGGCGGACGAGCAAGCGGTCCCAGGTGATGGTAAGTGTTACCGCCGCCCATGGACACCTGCAACACCACGGGGCAATACATAAAATTAGTTGATTACAAGATTGACATCAAATCAAATTACATCAATCCACACATGTCATTAACCGATTATAACTAATTTTATATCAAATCATTCTACATGATTACATAGAAATTCAGAAATGTACGCCAACTATAATCAGTTTATCATTTCATAAAACCTGTACTGTAACCTGTAACTTTTTGTGTTGTTTCTGCAGTAATACTTACAGGAGTACATTCAATTAATAAATTACTTGTTAGAAAAAGATTCTGCGGTATTTTCCCTAGCGATGCATCTCCGTGATACGAGTAAGCACGACACAGTCGGTTTGGTACCGTTGTCCCCATCAACAGGTCCCCCTTGGTGGACAACGGGAATTGTGTCATGTCATATATTGTTTCAACACGAAATGTGACAAATATTTGAATTTTGATACAACAAATACTGCATTTTAAACCTATCACAGATAAAATTCGCAATGCGTTGGTGACACACTGAAAAAGTTTGATATTTTCTCAAGGGGAAAGAATAACGGATTTTTAGGTACGCCTGTTTAATCTAAGTACCTAGTTTTATCATTATTTTTATTTATTTTATTATATTTGGGAAACAAACAGAACACAGTAATATGGCGTGTATGTACCAAAATGTTTATTTATATTGTGATATTTAATTAATATTCACTAGTTTTACTTAATTTTAATGATCATTGCAAACACCGCGCCAGCTCTGCATAGCCCAAAGGTTAACTGAGAGATAATGCTTCTAAGCATTAAATCCGCTTTTTGTTACTTTGTGCAAATAAAGAATTGACGACCAATTAGCCCAGTTGGTAGTGACCCTGCCTGCTGTGCAATAGTTCTATTCCCGGTCGGACAAGCGTTTGTTTAAAGACAAATAGGTGTTTGTTCGAGTCTGGGTGTTCCATGTGTTGTGTTCGTCTTTGTATGTGTCTCTGGACCCACGACACAGGGAATGCTAGTGTCGGCCATTGAATGTGGAGTTTGTGGAGTTAAATTAAATAAATATTTTGATATGTGAAAGGTGAAAAACAATATTCAAAAGTTAACTAGAAGTTAGAAGGTAATGTTGTAAAGCATTAAGTCCGCCTTTGGTAATAATTTACAAAAAATAGTAAGTAAATAAATAAATATACAAATGAGAGTATGTCTGTGTACAATCGACCGAGCAAAACAAAGCAAGGATATTATACAAACATATAACTGGAACAGTCAACCGTCACGTACGCGACAGCATTCAGATTGACTCCTTCGATAGTTGCGAGCTGTTCCCGGGAAATAAAGTGGGAGAACAAAATTCGATCGGGACCGGCCAATTTCGCAAAAACTACACAACACGATCCGTTGTACAGATCACTGATAGGGTTGCGGTAACGTCAGAAGAATAGACTGATGGAAAATTGAATTCTGTCCCAAATTGAGTAAAATTAGTTAAAAATCACATTTTTGTACTATTGTTGAGTCTTTCACACAAAGTCTTCTGTGAGAGAATGTATGTGTTCTGTGACCTTGAAATATAACTACATTTGCCACTTTATCTCATTTCCCCAATGTATGTACGTATGACGACTTGAGTCCTTAGGAGAGACCTATATTCAGCAGTGGAGAGACACAAGCTGATGAGACAGAAGGCTGGTGGTAATGTACGTGTTTCGGTAGTGAGTGAGATATGTCAGAGCCCATTCCCATAAAAAAAGCTTGTTTTTAACCTTTACAACTTTGGTTTGTAATACATTTTCATCTGATTAATAAAATTACGATTGTAGTTGGATATTGACGCAACTGGCCAAGCTACAATACTATACTAAGTAAGTTGCTACTTTCTGTGCTTTTATTGAATTCATTTTATAGTAGATGTCCATTTTTCTTTCCACTAAACTATTTCACTGACCATAATAACGGTAATTAAGGTAATAAGGTATCGTCCACTGCTGGACACTGGCTTCCTCGCGCACATTGTCTTGTGCATGAGGGAAGGACTTACAACGCTACGTTGGACAAGCGAGTTGGCGAGACCACTCTTTTAAAGGGAAGAAAAACTGTTTCGAAATGTTGTAACATCGTAATTTTTAAATTACTAAACTGTTTGAGCTCATCTTCGAAAGGACTAAACATATTTCCTGCCAAATTTAATTTAAAAAAATAAAATAAAAACTCACTGATTAAAAATTCGCTTCATGAATATGAGTTCATTGACATAAAAAAATACGAATCATTTCTGCGATAAATTCAGTTTTGTCGAGCAGAACTGTTATTAAATAAAGCCTCAATTTATAATTTTACAGAAAGGTATGTATAATACTTTCATATCACGAAAGCGGGTTACGCTTACTAGTAATAGTGGTTGTGTTCGTACATGTACATTGTCTTGGTGTGTGCCACGGCTTCGGGAACACCACTGAGTGTTCTCAAGTTTACGAACACTAAAACAATGTACATTTACCAGCACAACCAGTAATAAGTGAAATCAGCCCACGTTGGATGAAAAAACTATAACAATATTAAGGAACTCAGCAGAATTCATGGTTTCAGGCCCCAGGAAAGGTTCGTACACACGCTGTATATACATACATATCTATAATATATAGATTTAATTGATGTTTTTTATTGAGCTGTTGACCAGCTCAATAAAAAACATCAAGGACATCAAACTAAGGTCACCCTTAGTTGAGATGGAGACAATTTCTTTCGAGAATCGAAAGTTGGGATCTCCCCAAAAGCAGATTTGTGACAATTGTTAGAACACAGTAGCGAATTTATAAGTGAATAATCACTACATTCGACATAATGAATTCTATTTTTTCTGCCAACCGTCCACACACACGGCCCGCGAGCGCGTATCAAGCCATCTAATATTATTCTGGGAACGGCCTTAATAAGTCAGTACAGAATGTTATCTATTCCATTTTATCGGCTCGCCTGATAAGCATCTCTATCCAATTAGCCTCACAATGCAATATGGCCCGTCTCAGACACAGTTATGATGGAATTCTGACTTTGTACACTTTTGTACGAGGAGTTTATGTAGGTCTGATAAATAGTGTGATTTTATGTCCATATATGACTTTTTTTAAGAAAACAGATCTTTGTTGGGTTTAGTTTCTCAGACGTTAAAACTGGTGAAATCTAAAAAAAATATCTTTAAATTCAGATTCCTATTTAAACAGAATATTGAAACAACAAAATTTTAAGTTAGAAAATATTAGCCAAAATCACAACAAGGACAATAAGGTCCCTTGATTCAGATAACGTCACATGGGTGTATGTATGTGTGTCAGGGCTTATTTACATATGAGACATTCATACACATGAGTGTGTCACGCATAATGTGAATGAAGTATTGGCAATTTCTTGCCATTTAGTAGATAAATGTTTTTTTAAATTTTTGTTATTATTTATTACCATATGAAATTAGTAAATTGTCATTCTTATAATTTCCTTATTGCCGTATCAGTAGTTGGGTCCATGAGTGTATGATACTCAACAACCAATTTGTTTTTTAATACATTAATGGCGTCCATTCGAGTCCACAATCCGAGGTCACATATCAGGAAACGCAGTGTGGGACGCTCCCCGGCCAAGTGGAAAGACGAGTGACGACATAAAGAAATTCGTCGGTGGTGGTTGGATGAGGAGGGCCGTGGATCGTGTGTGGTGGCGAGCGCAGGGAGAAGCCTAAACCCAGCAGTTTAGGCTGATGGTATGATGAGAGAGAGCGCGTCGGAAGGAGTCCTTGTGGACTCGGTGGAGGAATTGGGTTCATTTTGTTGTTCATTATGACCCAAAACCCTTGTCATTGCCTGTGCCTTACAGTTGGATGCTGGGACACTATAGGCTAGTATTATATAAAACACTAGCGACCCGCCCTCGCTTCGCTTCGGTATATAAGTTTTTTTTTTTTCAAAATAAAATAATATAGACTATATATAAAATAATATAATATAGCCTATATTAGACACGGATAATGTAGCTTCCTATTTGTGAAAGAATTTTTGAAATCGGTTCAGTAGTTCCAGAGATTACCCCCAACATACCTACAAACACACAATCTTTATTATATTAGTATAGATAGATTCTCCGCATACGTAAACTAATACCAAAACAAAATATACGTTGCTTAAAGGAAATATAGTGTGTAAAATATATTTACTTCAATACAGCAACATATAAATAATAACATATTATGTTGCAAGGAAACTGCAATATGACACGTCATTATCGGCCACTGGATCTCTTACCAATTAACTTATGCACCTTTTTGCCTCAAAACGATCATTATCTCGTCGTTTACGGCCACGATACTATCGTTATTTTTTTTAAACAAATTAAATGCGTGCAATTATATATTTTTTTACTTTACTTAGGTATTTCCACTTGAGGTATTTATGTAGGCACACTTTTAATTTTGCTGACTACAGTCGCGTGATGATGTGTATGATGTGAGATGTATCTAGATCCAGCAATGAATGTATAGTCTGATAGCGCTATATGATATTGTAGGTTGTAGCTATGCTCTAGCGAAGATAAGGATTTAATTAACAATTTGATATGTACTCGTAATTAATTCTCATTTAGAGCATCTAGTGAGAATTATGAATATTTTTCATTAACGTATATGATGCCCTCCAGAATACCATTTTATTAAAAATTTTAACAACATATGATAGTGCCTGTATGATAGTGAAGATCGTAATAGAATCGGATTAGTAGATTCCGAGATTAAAGTAAAACTGCCCGCTTGCGCGCGTGTTTGCCCGCTTGCGCGCGTGTTTGCCCGCTTGCGCGCGTGTTTGCCCGCTTGCGCGCGTGTTTGCCCGCATACGTGCGTCCGTGAGTGCTTATAATTGGTGCGACTATAATATAAGTATTTTTTATTATGCGTGTATCTATATAGTGGTAAATTAATAACGACTTGATTCAACAACCCACTATTAAAACAAAGCAATTGTATCATTAAGTCATTTATGTGTCATACGGCGTCTTTAGAATAACCAGTAATTTTTATTTAAACATACCCAAATAAGTGTAGTGTGAAAAACAAGAGTCAAACATTATTCGACGATAAGCTCATTGTTTTTAGAAATCGACTCACATTTTAAAATACATTGATGACTGATCTTCCCGTCAATCTGTGCGTCACATTTGAATCTGTCCCTAACTTGCAACAGTTTTATTTTATGCAAAATCTCGATTGAAAACAACACTAAATAATAGAGCCACATAGTGACTCATTGCGGTTCGTGTCAACAAACCGAGTGATATCTATTTCCTTATTGTGGTTCTATAGTTTGCAAAGGTTACTACTGCGATCACGTCCGCAATTGGTCCTGTATGAAGACAAGTTTCTCAATACTATTGCTTGATACAGTGACGATTCAACATAAAATAGTTGTCCATACGAGACTGTAACAAGAGTAACAGTAAGTGGATGAACTGAGTAATAAAATCTGCCCGACTCAGCTGGCTTGGATACCTCGAAAGAATGGGAGAAGATCGTGCAGTAAAATCAATGTACGAGGGGCGACCAGTCGGTCGTAGAGGTCAGTCGCCCCCAGCTAGGAAACGAGGTCGGGAAGGATCTGAACAACTTCCAATCACCTGGATGGAAGGACTTGGTGCTGGACAGTAAATTACGGCTTCTTTTGATTGCGGAAGCCAAAGATGCATTTTGAATCACTGAGTCAGCGGAGTAAGTTTAGTTTAGAAAGTTAATTTTGGAATACTTAAATATCGTAATAACTCAAACAATGTTATAACGTAATTAATATATGAAAAGCAGAGTACACCTCTGTTTTTAGGTGTACACTTAGGTAGATTTATTCTTAAATGAGACATGCGACTGTCCACGTATAGGTATTTTGGAAGCATTGTTATTACAATGCTTCATTATTATGAAGCAGACGCTGCACTCTCATTGAAAACCAGTGTTGTGTGCTGTGTAGATCAGCACACAGCTTACGCTGAGCTTATGACCTCTTGCACATTGCCCATATATTTTATACCTATAAATACCACTGGATTTTTGTGTTATTTTATGTACCAGTGCCCCAGTGCGGCAAATTAAGAATTTATTGACTTACATGAGTAAGTATAAAAAATGGTACGTCCGCTCTACGTACCCATGTCGAGATTGTGCCCCTACAAGGAAAACATTCATTACCATTAATTTTATTAAAAAACAGATATCATCATTAGCATTGCAAAAAAAGCGAAGCTAATTGGTTTGACCAGGTGTACTATCATCCAGCTAGCTCAAAAATAATAATGTCAGAGTACAATCGCGATTGACCGCATGAAATAGTACCGTGAATCATTAAACACCCGATAGAGGGCGGAGGTGACGCGTCGCCCACTCCGAGAGCACCCACGGGCGGTCCAAGTAACAAGAGAATCGACTCTAAAAGAGCTCAGTTCAGAATCATTTTGTCATTTCAATAATTTTGTAGCGTCAAACAGGACTATTCGTTTTTTCATAATTCTATATTTCTTCTCTGCATTATTTTACGACGCAACATCACTAAAGCACTATGTACGCTAGGAGTTCATATATTTATTTACTCGTATTTACTGCAACAAAATAACAGAAATGCTAGAATGCTCTACAATTAGGTGGCTAAGCTACTACCAAAATCGTTTATTCACCAGATGAATAAACGATTTTGGTAGTATCTATTTTATCTAAGATGTGACTGTCTTAGTTTTGTTCGATTTCATTTCCAAGCACCTCATTCAGTCTACACAGGGGTTAGTTTTCAAACATTATCAACTGGCAATTAAACAACTTTAACGGTTTAAATCGCGTATATTTGACATTATTTATATTATTATCAACTGGTTTTAAAACTTTTACACAATGTTTATTTATTCACTCTCAAGAATGATTCAGTGGTATCCTTGCTAGATGTTACTCGATGCTAGATGCTAGATGTTGCTAGATGTAGATTATACGAAATCTACGATAGCAAAAAGTGTCGAAATTAATAAATGTTTTCAAATACGCTTCCTTTGCGAAGCGATAGAATGGAATATTTTTTTTTTACCTACAAGCCATAGTAGGATTTAATTATAATTTGTTTATTTTTTTTGTCTGACGTAATTAAAGACGATATTATTAGTAAACGAACTAATCTAACTCTGCTCATATCAATCCAAAATATATTTTGTCACGTAATCAGCTCAACTCTTAACTTGGACCACATAAATACGGGTCACACATACGGCCGATTACATCCTTTGTTGTATAGAAGAAAAATGGCCAAACACTATCGTGCCGCGATACTATTATTTAAAACAAGATTCGTGACGACCGATACGGTCGTATAATGTAGGTAGGACCCAAGAAACTGATCACGGAGAAGGCAGTAAGAATTCAGAACATAGTAATAATTATTTACAGAATCACATTTTCCGGAAAATGTTTGCGTCACATGACACGTATTTATCGAATGACCCCAATGCTTGTTGATGGCTCAGTCAGTTTTTCCTATTGCCCGCCCTTATCAACGTACCGGGAAGCGCAGTGTGCGACGTCCTTGGCTAGGTGGACTGACGGCTTGAAGAAGTTCGCCGGTAGTCGTTGGATGAAAAGATCCGAATATCGTGTGTGGTGGGGCGAACTTTGGGAGCGGCTGATGATGGTATCAATTTTGGTTCCAAACCTGATTGTAAGTTAAATTCCAAAGGCAGGCAGCGTTGGTATGTGTCAACATTTATTTATTTGACTGCGTGTGTTTGCACCACTGTGTGTGTGTGTGTGTTTGATTTATGTTGGAATATGTCGCAGCAGGCTATGAGCAACGAGCCAAGTAGATCATCTGTTCGATTGCCACCTTCTTTCTATTAAAAATGAACTGGTTAATGAAGGATGTATCGCAGATTTCCGATGACACTTAAGCCGGATGCTTACATGACGCCACAAATATTACATAAGTATGATCAGATGCATTAGTTCCCATATTGTATCCTTCTTTCTTTCTTTGTATTTGGAAAGACGCTGTTTAAAGATTCCTCACGTCACGAGAAATCGTGTAGTGTCGTCCAAATAAATAAAATACTTATCATGGGAATTGATGTCATCAGATCGCCGTCAATTTCCAGCTTTATAATCAGGTGTATTACCTGTCTACCGTTTAATAGAAAAGTAACATGGAAGCTTTAAAATACTAGCCGTCAAGTTAGCTCACAAGCCACGCGCTGGGTGGCCGCTCGCTCAGCTCATTTGTCTCCCGCCCGCTACCACGATACGCTAACTTGGGCCTTTGTATCACGCCAGATTGTGATCGGGACAACAATGGCACTAGTGTTTATAACTTTAAATTGTTTAACACATTTGTTATTCTGACAAAGGTTGGTCACTTTATTTGTTGGCGTGGATCGAGTTACCGTTTCTCGTGTCTGATTCGTAGATGGAGGTGATACGGGTTTGGTATTAAGATTGTTTTGTTAGGATTAAAATGTTTTTGATGGTAGCTATATGTTGTCGACTCTCATTAATAAGGTCGTTAAATCAAACCCCGAATCACAATCCCACCAGTGAAGAAAAATATCGCAAGTATCACCAAAGAAATTTGGTGCATCCACCAACCCACACTGGGTTAGCTTTGTGGAAATGGTCCCAAACTCCCCTGTGTTTACTAGAGGAAGCTACTCGTAGTGCCGTGCAGTGGCACGATATCAATGTTTTTGACTGATGTCGAATGTTTTTGATGTAGTAATTCAGTGTTTAAAATTGATAATATAGACAGATATCTGATTAATTGAGGTGCATTGGGGTAAAAGAGGAAGCTTTTTTAAGAGATACCATATGTTTCACGTTTCCCTTTAATAATTGGGTATTTAAGAGCTTGGAAAGACAGAATTATAATTTTATCACAGAAAAAAAACATTGTCGTTGATAGATTTATTTGTACCCGAACAGCTTGGGTTGTTCTTTAATTTTTCTCTTACAAATCAAACAATATTAAAAACATGTCATGGGTTAAGTTTGAATGGTAATGGGGGAAGGACTAAATCTAATGGTTTTAATTTTAATTTTATCTTTGATTATTGATAAATTTCTTGACTATAAATCTGCAACAAAATATACACCTTTCGGATGAAAAAATCGTTGTCGTGTGTGGAAATTAATAAAAATGTAATTAAAGTGAAATTAACAAAAAGTGGTCTTATCCCACTTTACTATCAACTAGACAAAGATTCTTAAACAATTATTATAAGTCAACTAATATTAAAAAATATACTATATAATACCTACAAAATGCGTAGGTATTATATAATAAAAATACGAATGGGTCATTAAATCGAGAAACCCTACTTAGTACATAGTGCCTCTGCAACAGTTATTACGTAACAGATATTAAAAATATATGAAACAAAAAAAATACGTAGGTGATGATACTAGAGCACCATTAATTGAGAACAAGTTATTAAGATTAGGAACTTTTTAAATTCGTACTTATTAATGTCCAAGCTAAACGACCGGTGCCTATCACTAGTCTAATTGAATAACATCTATACAACATATCATAAAAATGTAACTGATCGCTGTCTGTACATGGAAGATATATGAGAAAAACTATTATTTGGGGCCTTTATCAACGCAATAGAACCCAAAACAATGATTGTTAGAATTCTTGTCTGTTTATCTGTTTGTCTGTGCGTTTGTGCGCGCTAATCTTAGAAACGGCTTAACCGATTTGGGTGCGGTTTCCACTAATGTATTGTGGTAAGCTTCATTTAAAATTTAGTGTTTGTTTTATTTCAATCAATTCATAAATAAAAAAGTTATTTCAATTTAAAATAATCACGTCGAATAAAGACGGTGTTTATAAACTAATAATAAAGTCCACGCGGACGAAGTCGCGGGCAACAGCTAGTTTGTTAATAAATTTAATCTAAAGCAACAACAAAAACTAGAATAATACTGTATCAAGTTCACCAAAAGAAAGGAAGATCGAAACGTATTATGATGATGACTTCTTGTATATTATATTGACGATTTAAATGAACATTAAAAATGATTTTTCCCCGACTTGATATTTGATATCCGACTTGCATGATGATATCCATGCATCACATGATTTTTTTTTTAAATTTATTTCATAATGCCACACTTTGAAAATCTCTTAAATCAAAGAGTAATTAAAGGTGTACGATCTTTACCCGTTTTCCACCGCACCCCAACGCACCCCACAGAAAACTAATGTAATGAATGAATAATAGCATTTATTTTTATTTTATATTCTTTCTCCTTTTTACTTCTCCTTTTTTTTTACTTTTTTGAGGTCACTTTAAAAATAACTCAAAATAATTTAAAGTTCAATTCAGTCAAGTTATATGATATCCCTGTAAAGGAATTACGAAGTCTAAAGTATGTTTGATTTTTGTTTTAAAATATATTTCTTTACGAAGTTTCATTGTTTGTTTGTTTGTTTTCATTTAAATTGAATATAATATTTTATATTAAAATCTAACAAATAATTCTCCTTAAATAGTCTTGCGACAATCGGCCAAGTGATACGATAACGATACAGCATTCCATTTATATGAAACGGAAAACAATACGCTATTTGTTACAACAAATACGACACCGAAAACCATACAGAACTCCAATTACTACTCCCTCATTTTTCTTATCATCCATTACCTGTCATCCTTCACAGAACTAAAACTTTGAACTACATGTAGGCGTCAATGCACACGTACTTCATCGATAAAAACGTTTCAACCGGTGTTTCTGGTATCGGCGCTCGCGCCAGTAGTCACAACACTTTTTTTTTAATATCATCCATCTCACTTACACTCGTCGAGCCTTTATAGTTAGGTCTCTGTCTTTCGCTACGATCGATAATATTGTTCTCGTGGTTTTAAGATTCCAATCTGATTTTTGTTACAACTGTCAAGTTATTTAACGTTTTGTACACTGGAAAGAATGGATGTTAAGTGTTCTAAATTGTGTGGGACAGTAGGTACCTCGTGGTCCTCAGCCTGTCCCTTTTCACTGCTAGATATATCGATCCTGGAAATTTCATTTAACGAAAGGGACAAATCACTAGGTACTTCTCAGGAAAGACAGAAAACAATATTTTTAAAAAAGATGTGCATTTTATCAGTTGAGTGTTATTCTTTACTCCACAACGCAACGTGACAAAGTCTGGACTTAAGTCCGCCTAAAAGTTGAATGGGAAATAACTGGGTTTGTCAACCTTTGGGCTATGCAGAGATTGCGCGGTAGATGTAATGATAAGTAAGATTTATAAATACATACCATATATATTATATTACATGTAATACATACCATCATACTTTATTATAATATACGATTAATATCGGTAATATAACTGTAACACTAAAAATTTACAAGATTTTTTTTATGAAAAATTGATTTTGTCCCACCTGAATAGTTAGGATCTATTATTTGTGCAAATTGAAATGTCCATATGCATGCCTCTCCGAGACTTGATATGTGCGGAGAACATCATGGAGGTATCGGGAGATAGTTCTTGACTATGTGTAGTTTATTGCCTACAAATACTTTAAGACTTAGTAATAAAGCTATTTCTTTTATAATAATGTTTCAAGGGAAATAATCGACTGAGAGTATGTACCCAACACTGCGTGACCATGAACACAACGCAATAACATAAAGAATATTATAGCGACATTCATTCAGTACAACCCTAGGAAACCGAAGCTTTAGTGAAATATTTGAAAACGCAATCTAAAATCTATAGCGGCGTTCCTTATAGATATCTGCAAACCCATCTAATCTTCAATCTGTGGACGGTGGCTATCATTGTATTACATCTTTAACCGAGTGCGGCGAAGAAAGAAGAGTTATAGTTTCTAGAATAGATATCAGACAAGCTGTACACCTGATAAAAATGGTTCTCAAACTATTGGGTTCTAGGCGCCCGTGTTAAATCGAGATTTTCTGAGAGGTCCTCTATGAAACTAACAAATACCTGCACTTTGGGAAATTGTCAATAATTTTGTGCAAAGGCCTAACAATAATAAATAATAGTTTTAATTTGTTTTCTATGTATTTAAACGGGTATTTAATAATAGATAAATATGTGTCATAAAGGTTGCGGGCACCCGCTGGATGCAGGTCGCTGCCGATAGGTCTAAATGGCGGACAATGGGGGAGGCCTATGTCCAGCAGTGGACGTCCAAGGGCCGAGAAGAAGAAGAAGAAGAAATATGTGTGAAAAACGCGAAAATGCAAATGTTTATAACACTTGTATTATTTACTATTCTAAAGGTTAGGTTTTTTTATTTATTTATATAACAGAGAAACAATTTTTTTTTTATGGATTTAGTCGGCAGACGAGCATACAGTCCACCTGATGGTAAGCGGATACTGTCGCCAACAGACATCCGCGATACATGCCAACATTAGTCCAAAATGACAAACATTGGCACGCCCCCGGATGCGCTGCCTACCTTTGGAGATATAGGAATGGATTTGGAGAAAGGATTGGGAAAATTGGGAGGGATAGGATGGGAATGGGCTCTGGCACATCTCACTCACTACCGAAACACGTACGTACATTAGGGAAATAAGATAAAGTGGGAAATGCAGTACCTTTCAAGGTAGTCTTCTGTGAGAGAGGGGTAATGTGGCCAGTCGAGCGCGCCCAGCAGCTGTTGGATTGCAGCGTGCACTCTCCCCCTCAATACATGATATTGCACTCAACACAATACATGATATTTTATGCAATTTGTGCCCTTTTAAGCCTTGGAGGTTTGTGGTGGCTCTGTACATTCATATTAAACTAGTTAAATAGAATAACATTGATTGCTGGATTGGTTGTGTTATTGTTACGTACTTGTATATAAACTACGTTCTTTTTTTTCGAAATGGCTAATTTCTTGTGGCCCTAATGGCCTTTCGGGATTCATCGGATATGTATGATTTAGGGCGAGCGCAGAAGGCGCTCAGCCAGGAGCAGAGTGTGTGCAGCAACGAGCCTAAGGGCTCCCCCGCCGGTAGACCGGCGCTAGGAACGGACCTCGGCTTAGGGCATTTGCTTGGGGAGGGTACCGCGGGTTCGCGACTCGGTGAGAAGCGTCCAGGCACGTGCCGATACCTGGTACCTGGTAAAAATGTTGGCTGAAGGGCTTAACCTGGGTTCAATCACAATGTTTCAATTCGTTTGTCTTAGACTTGATATCTACTATCATTCAAAGTTCGCGCGTCAGGATAATAAATAAAATAACATAGGAGTATAACTAAGGGGTTTGCAACAGCTTCCTTAAATGTTGACGAATACAGTATGAAAAAAATATACCTACCGTAAAACTTGGCGAAGCATAGCATTGAACGGGACGGTCTGGCATAAAAAAGGGGAGGTCCTTGCCCCAACAGTGGGACACAAATACAGGCTAAATAAAAAAATATATTATTAATAGTTTCTTCAAGTGGATAAAATAAATATATTGACCTCAAACTAGAGCAGCTAACAGGTAACGGGAAAATATATACAACAAGAGCGCGTTCCAACACTATTCACTCAATAGACAATTACTGAGTCAATTATTTGTCGACGGTACTCGCTTTTCATAACAGCTGCCATCACCATAATATATTGCGGCATTAATCTGCCGACCATACCGTATCAGGAGATCTCCTATCTATCCAGTTATCTGCCTTAACGACCGACGGAGTTATCAGCGACGTGCTTCCAGCTTTTTGTACATTAAAAATTGTTCCGAGGTACAGTCGGATGAAGCCACCTTTTTGTTAAGATATATATTTTTATGTATGTATTAAAAAATATATAATTAAGGATTTCGAGTTAACATATAACTGTACAACTATATTTTATCTTATATACGAGTATGTTTTTTTTCTTCAAATATGGCAACGGTGCAATTATCACATTCTGCCATTGTCAAATTTTCATGGGAATTAACAATTTCAAAGTCTAAAACGTATCCTGTCAATGTTCAGCCAGTCCCGTCGAAGCAAGGGTATTAGGTTTAATGAGGACATAAGAGAACTCCGTGGAAGTACACCCCCAAACGCAGTCTCATTTATACAATAATCAAACAAAAAACTCTCCGAGTATGTTAGCTTTTAAGTTCTCTAAGTGGAGTTTTTGGCGTGAACTCGAGAAGTGAAGTTTAGATTTTGTTTGATTATTGTAAAAATCTACTATCACTTTACTGAGCAACTCCTGATTTTCTTCGACTTTGAAATTATTAATTCCGATGAAAACTTGTCACCGGCAGAATGAGCTAATTGCCATATATGAAAAAATAAATGTCTTCTAAGTGACAATTAGTCATAATGAAAATAAGTTTCTTTGAACTTAAATGGACTCTGTTCGATGCGTCGGCATACTGGTGTTGCTTTTGTGTGTATAAAATCATGAAAAACCTTTCGTTTAATTGCAAGTGTAGTTAATTCTTCGAGACGTGTTTGACAAATAGGAAGTGGATAGTTGTTATTCTGTTGTTGTAGAATAACTATTTATAAAATAGAGTGATTGTCATGTGAGTGCTTTGCATTCTATCAATATCATATTTTTTTTAATCGACAGCAGCCTATAACGTCTCACTGCAGGGCACAGGCCACTCCTTAATAAAGGAGTTTCGGGCTATTATCCACTACGTGGGCCCAATACGGATTGTTGAATACACGTTATTTATATATTTTTTTGAAATGGCTAAATTCTTGTGGCCCTAATGGCCCTTCAAGAGTCCCGGACATGTATGGTTTAGAGCGAGCGCAGAAAGCGTTCAGCCAGGAGCACAAGGTGTGTGCAACAACGAGCCTAAGAGCCACAGGAACGGACCTCGGCTTTGGGACGGATACACATGTTGATGACGTCACTAATAGTACCATTACAACCACGCATAAGTAACAGAAACGACTATAGCTCTCCACTACAAATATTTCCAGTTCACATCTATCTCATTTTTAAATAAATTTGAAAAAATATTTTTTGTTTACCGTTCTCGTCTCGAAAAAGTGATAAAACTTCAATTTCAACTACTGTATCAACTATATTATGTATATTTACACCCGTTCAAAGAAATTCATTCTAAACATGTGTGACGATGATAAGAGACCCGACGTCGTTGGTCGTCCAGTTGTGTGGGACGCAATGTGCATCGACACGCTGCCTCCGTCTCACCTCCAACGGTTCTTGTACTAAGGCTGGGGCAGCGGCGCAAGCAGCACAGAAGCGTAAAACTGTCAAATACAGGGATATAGACCCGGAACACATTTTTATTGCTTTCGGTATCGAGACCCTAAGACCTAACGCGTTTTCGATTTTCAAAGATCTTTTAAAGCGTCCACAGATCTGGTCCACAGGACTGACGACCCATCCGGCGAGGTAATGCCGCCAGAATGCTCAATATACCTATATATAGGTATACTCGTAGATATAATCCGGCGTTTTGAGCATTTTGTACAACGAACGCGTATTATAGTTTTAATATTTATTTTAAGTTACTGTAATGTTATTGTGTAATATGATAGTTATTTATAATTGTTATTACAAACTAGGTGTATATATGTCTGGGAAAACTTAGGATTTCTTCGGCATTCTTCGCACCTTGCGCGAGCGCCTCCGATATCGCACGGTATCTTTATCTTGCGCGAGATTTGACTAAAACCTATCGCATGTAACTTATATTTAATGATAGGGCTTTAGTGCGTTATCACACGTAACAATGTTCTATTTAGGATACATAGATTAGATCTTCTTTGCCTCTGCTGATTTCTGGTGGGTGGATGTAATTTTTAATACTAATTGATTTGGATTATACGTAGAATTAGTCGAAGGTACTTAAAAAGTATTTACTTCATCAAAATATAGGTATCTATTGTAAAAACAAATGGTAAAAGGGCACTACCTACTGTTGTCATCAGACTCAAAAATACCGCTTCGTTTTGTATCTACTTACAATTTTCATATTGGTCAATCAAGTGTTCGCACAAATACAAACTCCTTTGCAGCTCCTTATCAATTTATTCAATAAGCGGTTACGTAGCGTCCACCGCAAATATAACGTTGTCGAACAAACCCATTCGCTTAGTGCAAGGAAAATTAACTTTAAAATCATCGCAAACAGAGCTTGAAATAGTGCGAACTCTAGGTTGCCTAATGTTTTACTCGTAGATTGTATCCGACAAAATTGAATTCAACACTCTCGTCTACACTAAAGGTACAAAATTATAGCACATTCAAATTTTCTGTCATTTTTAACTAAAGGTTCTCACAGGTCTTGAGACATTGAAATTAAATATACTACTCTGTGACCGATAAAACCGCTCCTTAAAAGCCTTAATCCGAACTTAGACAAGATCTGATAAACAACTGAACCAAAAAGGTCAAGGCTTTTACCGATAAGATTATTCTGATAATTTTGCTACCTGAGTGAATTGCTTTGGCGCCGAAGGTGTTAATGTGGAGCCAAAAAAAATATCCCGACGTTTAAGTGCCTACTCATGCATGGCATCACGATTATCAGATATAGTTGTTTATCTTTGTCGCGGACACAAAAACCATGCAATAGTACTTATTGACATTTCTGTGATGATTCATTTTCGCCTACTGATGGGTATTAAAAAAATAACAATAGTCTTTCAAATGGCGGTCGTTAGGAGAGGCCTATATACAGCAGTGGAGAGACACAGGTTCATCGCTTACGCTTGAGGGGGAGAGTGCACCATGCAATCCAATAGCCGTTGGGCGCGCTAGACTGGCCACGTTACTACTCTCTCACAGAAGACTACCTTGAAATGTACTGCATTTCCCACTTTATCTTTCCCACTTTATCTTATTTCCCTAATGTACGTACGTGTTTCGGTAGTGAGTGAGATGTGCCAGAGCCCATTCCCATCCTATTCCTCCCCATTTTCCCAACCCTTTCTCCAAATCCATTCCTATATCTCCAAAGGTAGGCAGCGCATCCGGGGGCATAACAACGGTTGTCATTTTGGACTAATGGTGGCATGTGTGATGTCTATGGGCGACAGTATCCACTTACTATCAGGTGGACTGTATGATCGTCTGCCGCCTTCGTACATAAAAAAAAACTATTCAACTATCAAATAGTTTAATAATTGACTGGTTTTATCAACATACAATTAACTTTTTTAATAATTAGTTTCATAAGTGCTAATTATTGTTTCAGTGTTTTGAGTTTATCACTAATAAATTTCTAGAGAATCCCTACTACCACTAGGGCTAACGGTGTTTTCTTCTTTCTCACTCTTGGCAAATGACCCACCAAATAGATGATAGTGATGATGATTGGCATGATATGGTTCAACACTGCCATAAATACAAAATTAAATCAAATTCCCAGAAATATATAAATCGTTATCATATTTATCTGTCTGTATTCCCATTAAAATGTTTGTCACGTTTTGCTTACAAAACTGCAACATCCGAAAGGTTAACCGAAAGGTACTAATGGTAGCTTTACATAATGGTAACTAATTGAAGGTACTAGATGTATTGGTAAACAATACTTTGTGTATTGCCTCAGCACGCTTTCGTTTTCTGTACCTTAGAACTCGGTTCTGCCCATCAATATAAATCTGAAAAAGGACTTCTTCAATTTCTTCAAGGATTTCTTAGTGGCAGTATACAGCCCACCTGGTGGTAAATGGATACTGTCCGCCATAGATATCTACGATACATACAAGAAATGTATCGCATTTCTTGTATTCTTGTATGAGTCCAGAATGACAACAAGCTGCAATCCAACAGTTGCTTGACTTTGTCGACTGGCCGAGTTGCCGCGACGAATGCCGTGAGATTTGCCAGAGCCCATTTCTCATTTCATTTGATTGAGTGGCGACGAATGAACTTTTTCTTCAAAAGAAGATCTTAACGAACGTTAGTGATCAGCATGGCTGTTCTCACGCGAGAGACTGCTGCCTGGAACAAAGACTTTGTGCTCATCCCGAACCCATTCTCTAAGGTTTCTGAGCCAAGATGTCCGTCTTCTGCCAGATTTACGGCGACCGTATATCTCATCCTGCATTACAAGATGTAAAAGATTGTATCACTGCGCATAACGTGACCAAAATACCAATCCAACAATCCGCAAACATACAATCATTTGGAGTATTCTGAACGCCAACAAACATCTGCAGAACCAAATTACGAATTAGGTCCATGCAAAAAAGGTAATAAAGTCTACTAAATTTGGTAACATTTCATCGGAAAATTTGGCACAGATAAAGTGCTAGGCACCAGAGTCCCCCAGCGCGTATTTTGGCAACCATTCCCTTTGATACAGCGTTAAGCCGAACGAATATTTATACCTTCGTATCTCGTTTATGCTCTGCGATTTTGTCAAATTTTTCACTAGCTTCGCATATCAACCGCCTATATTTAACTGATAGAAAAATTGCCAAAGAATACCTTTGTTAGTCCATCCGAAAATAGGTCTCTGAACCTATTAAACACACCCTATGAAGATATTGAATGATGCAACTTATAAAAATAATACCTAATATGTGGCCTTATGTAAAGATAACAATAGGCTATTTTTCGGTTGCCTGTAAGCGATCGGTGCGTCCATGATGGAAAAACAGCGCTACGACTCCTGTGGCAGTAAGTGCTGAGCTGCCGAAATTGCTCATCCATTCATTCATAAAGAAACGACAGAATCTGTCTATCTGATTCAGAAATGGTGGGAGTGGAATCCTTGAAACAGTTTGATAACACCGTTAGTAACGTAGCAACTGCCACGTTTGAGTTGATATTAGGAAATGAAAGAAATTAACTCTAAAACATAATTTCATATTTTCATCCAACCACCACCGGATAACTTCTTCAAGTCATTGGTACACCTGGCCAGACGGGTCCGACTGTAATCAAAAATATTCTTCAAAATGCCTCCTGTGGAACAGTTGATAATCCTAGAAATGACACTTAATTTTAACGTGTGTTACGCATGCGTGACGGTTTTATGTGTGATGATTAATGAAGAAACAAAACATAATTGACAATTGAAAATGGTCCATTCGGCATGGCAGCGGTGCGATGCGGCGTGTGGCGTTGCCTGTCATATGGCAAAGATCAGCACGAATATTTCGATTCCGATTTTGCGACTCACAAATTCCAGATATTGATGGAAACAAAATAATTCCAAAAAAAAAATTTGATAAACGGGTCATTTTTCGTCAGCAAATCGCGTTCGTCCCGTACGCGGGCGTCGTTCGCTCGATCAATGCCTTCATTTACATGTCCCATTTCCTTAACGGCCATTTTCGAGAATACTGCATTCGGCTGGACATTTGCAATTACGGTCTTAGTCAAAAGAGGCAGCGGTCGATGGCCCCGCTCTTTTGCTACTATCATTTAATGTAGTTCGGCGATCAGTATGACTACCCTTACACGAGAGATTGCTGCTCGGAATAAGAACTCTTTTCTCATGCTCTTTTCGAACCATTCTATAAGATATCTGCCACGTTTATAGCGATCTTATCCTCATTAATAACTTGTAAGAAATTTTACTTGTCACTTTCTAATTTCCCTTATATATTTTGTACATCAAAATTTTGACACAAAAAAATTCAATGATAACTCTTATTTATAGGTATCAAATTGAATACAATTTTATACTTATTATCAAAAGTACTCAATTCTCATAAACAAATTTTTAACATTCATGACAATTGAATTCCCACGGCTGTGTAAGAGAACATCTTGAGGAAACCAATATTGGGCACATGGGTTTCCTTAAGGTGTTTTTGGTTACGCTTTCTACTGTCAAGTTGTGTGACTGTGCGACTGTAGCGTCGCACTTTTATACACTAATTGCTGTCAGGCAGTTTGTTGGTCGCCTTGTCACAGATCGGGGCGCCCAGGTGATACCGTGTGTCAACACCTAATTCAGAGAGAATGTGCCATTTAACCCCATTTCTTACCATGGGTGTCGCTTCGTGGTGACTAAGATATAACAAAGTCGCTACCACAACTCCTGAGGAACTACACCACCTCTAGAGTGGACTAGCCAGCGTACCGTCTTAAGGCTATATTTTTCTCATGCGCAAGACAGTGTATACGACGAGGCCCGTGTCCGATACGATATGGCTGGTTAAGATACCATTTGATATCATAGAAAATTTCCGTCTCTTTTCCCGCTCGTCGTTTATGATCTAGATGCGGCCATAAACTCTGCATTTTTCGTTTTCAACATGGCAAATTACACACATAAGAAATGTGCAGTTGCATTAGTGTATTAACATTTTTATGGGCTGTATGTTACGTGAAAATGTTGCTCTGAACAATTGATGGCCGTTCCCAATGCTATTTGAATGTGTTTTCTTTTATTGTATCTTGTGGCGGAATAGGCGGACAATTATGGGATTTGTTACTTACGAAAAAATAGTACCTACTTATTGCTTGTATAAATATTGTTCATTTCGTTGTTTCAGTAAATATCTATCTATCTATTAGTGTAGAAGAGAACATACGAATTTCTCTCTTAAACACGTACGTACACTGTTTCACAAGTGAGTTAGATTTGCCAGAACCCATATTGTCTCATCCCATCCGATCGAGAATGTGTAACAGAATAAGAGAAATGCTTAATCCCATTGCACTCCATCGACTGGAAAGTAGAATGGAATAAAAGAATGAGATAATAGTATGAAAGTGATTTCTTGTATCATTTAGTACATATATACCCCCCATCTCACCCCATCTCTCCAAGGAAGAATGGGAGGTGTAATAGAATGAGGAAAACTGTTTTACTTCCTATTCGCCATCCTTCCCAACCATTATAAAAATCCACTCCTAAATCTCCATAGGTAGGCGATGCATCCCCTAAGTTCCCACTAGTTCAATTGATCAGTTCAGTCATTGAACAAGTGAGACTCCGGTGACGTTTGTCACTCTTTAACTATGTTGGCATGTATTAGGGATGACCACGGGCGACAGTATTCGTTTCTTTCAATAAAAATACGCTATGAATATGCCAAAGTATAAATACTGCAAAACGAACGGAATTTTATCCTTTAAGCAATAAAAATCGCCGACGGGAGGACTGCTTTATTGCCTCGTGTGATAGACTGCTTGACTATAAAATATGGATTTTTAACTTTCAAAGACTGTAAAAAACAGACCTTATCAGCAACAATTCTAATAAATGGCAGGACTTCAAACCCTTTATAATACCACAGTATCCTTTATCGTACCAGCTAACACATACCACTGTGATAAAGTTTTAACATATTAAATTTACAAGAAACTGCAGTATGTCAAGGAAAACGCTAGGCGATATCGCAATAACAAATATGTAGTAAGTGCATACGTATTTGTTTTAAAGTGATACACACTGCTCGGGGAAATGGTAAACGGTTTCAGGACCTTAAATGGTGTAAATGAAAATTCTATAAATACTTTTTTTCGGAATGGTTAAATTCTTGTGGCCCTAGTGGCCTTTCAAGAGTCACCGGACATGTGCGGTTTAGGGCGGGCGCAGAAGGCGCTCAGCCAGGAGCAACCAGTGTGTGCGGCAACGAGCCTAAGGGCTCCCCCGCCGGTTGACCCCCAAAGCAACGCCCTAACCTGAGGTCCGTTCCTTCCGCCTACGCGGTACCTACCCAGGTACCGCGGGATCGAAAGTCGGTGAGTTTTTAAAATGTCGGTGAGGTCGGCGATCTTCGATTGTTCTTTTTTGTACTCGTGACTCTTTTGGACCAAGTCGCGCTTGAGACATTCTGTCACGAATACTCATAATTTGAAGAGATTTAATAAAAGATATATTAGGTCGTATTATTAGTTGAGCTTATTGGTTTGAGGACTCAAAAATCCATATTGGTTAGCATATTTTTTAAAAACTCACATTAATTACGGAAAAATACCTTTTAGTCAATACTAATTAGTCAATAAGAACTTAATTTCAGTGCATGTAAATATAAGATACAAACAAATGAAATGTACAGGTAATATAATTCGTCTTCCAGTTAAAACATCGATATAGGAATACATTTGATGACATATCATAAGTCCTTATCAAAGAAACCTGGTTGGCAACTTCTAAGGGAGGTGAAGCAGATGAGGAGGGGTTCATTAAAATGTTAAATTTGGAACCTACTACGTAATAAGAATGTTCCATTTTCAAAACACATATGAATTTAATAATTAATCCGAGAGGAACTGAACATATCTTGTATAACATATCTAGTATGTATTATTAAATCGATGACTTGAAACAATCAAATATCATTGTGATTCGATATTCATTTGAATCTGATTAAACAAAAAATAGCTAAATAAAAATAAACAAAGCGACAACAATCAAACTCCGGAGTGCATTTTCAGAGCCTCGAGTTCCTCACCTTGGTTGCTCACTGAACTGCATGTCTGTGTGTCACCGCCTGCCGCAACTTTGTGAAACAATGGCGCGCGTAACCGATAAGCTGTGCTTATAAATAATTGGTCTACGATAACTCTAATTAGGACTATTCGATGTAATCGCCAACCGTATCTCACGCCAGACGTGGACTAACAGGAAGTCAAACTGATAGTGCCGTAGCAAATAATTAATTTTTATTATTCAGCTTGTTGACCCGCCGACACGTGTGTCAGGGTGTGTGGTTCACTTCGTTATTGGTTTGATTTTTCAGTAAGAAATTGTAAGTATAAATAACTGACACATCCGTCGCCAAATAGTCTTCATTAGGCATTTGCTAGGTAATTAGAAATACATTCCATGTTA
Organism: Sesia apiformis; assembly: GCA_914767545.1. NCBI lineage: Eukaryota > Metazoa > Arthropoda > Insecta > Lepidoptera > Sesiidae > Sesia > Sesia apiformis. Next base: position 21,015,276 of record OU611949.1, on the reverse strand, counting down.
ATAGTGATACAGTCAGGTCTCTCAAAGCTAGGTGGGAATAACCGTCTAAGTCACTTGCAACTCGTTGAGATATGTCTATTTTCGATTCTGTTTGGACTCGACATTGGTAGTTCCTTCGTCTCACGAAGGCGGGTTACGCTTAGTAGTGGTTGTGTTCGTTTTAGTTTAGCGTAAACTTGAGAACGCTCAGTTGGGATCCCGACGAGCGCAACCACTACTAAACGTAACCCGCCTTCGTGAGATGAAATTGCCAATGTCAAGTATAAGTCCAAACATAATCGAAAATAGACAGTATCATCATTGAGATCAGTTCGTAATATCCTCACACCGAAATACTTGCGTTGCACAGGCTCCAGAAACTGTTTCAAGAAGAAAAAATAATGAAACAGCATGGTCTGCTAAAATCGTAAACCGCTAAATCCTAAATCCGCATTCGTTTCAATGACATCGCTTTACAACGATACTGCCTGCCGCCTCAAATTTACATGTGTGTGCGTGAGCAAATACTTTCATTGGAAGCGTGATGATATAATATCATCGGAGTCGCTTGCTGCAGTGCAGTGACTGGTTTTGAAAGCGCGCGTATGTGAACATGCCACCTCCATTTCTTAGTTTCCTCTAAGTACGAAGCTAAGTACAAGGGTGGTAACTATTAAGCAATCCACTCCTCCCAATTACTGTTCTTTTGGCTATATGCATATAGCCTATATATGCATATATGCATATATAGGCTAACAAAAGGACACGGCAAAATAATGTCAGTCATCATTATTTAATAGCTCATACATTCACATTTTTAAATCAACCTTGATTATCTTCTAGTTGAGTTCATCCTCGACCACACATTCACACACTTCTCTGAGTATAAGTATCGGAGGAGGGGTTGAAGTGTGTGGGGGGGGGGGCGTTCAGTGGGGGGGTTACAAACACAGCAAAAGTTCACGTCCGTCTTATCTCATCTGTTTGACGGATTCCTCCCGACAACGCTGCGTATTCATATTTTGTACAGAGTAGGTGCGATCACAGAGACAATCAGTTTTCATCAAAGACAAATGTTTGTTCGTGAGATCACAGAGAATCTTAACATGTGTTATAGAGTCTGGTGGGAGTGATGAACATTTCATGTTCAATAAATATTTTTATATATACATTTATATTACATAATTACCATTTATATTTATACTTAATGTGGTAATAAATATGATTAAAAAATACATTTGAATTTGGAATCTGTCATTCTCGCGTGAAACATAAATGTATTTTCTCATTTTGTCGCCAATTATTATTAAATATAATACTAATATTAAAATGGAGTGGGGTGATAACGGAAACCGTATTGCTGTAGGTAATTGCATTACACAAAAAAATGCAATTTTTAAAACTCTCCATTCGCTTGGTATTAGCCGAATGTTTGTGTACCGAGCTATTGGTGGGTACATTGAAGCATTCTCTGTTTGTGACAAAAAGGTCTGGTCGTCAACGCACTATTCGTACTAAACAGACGATTAAAGTTGTGAAGGATAGAATCTACAGAAATCCCGACCGGAAGCAAAAGGTTTTATCCAGAGAGATGAATATCCAGAGCCATAGAGATGCTGCTCGATTGGTCAATAGGGTGCAACGTGACCATTATCCGGCTTCAGTGATGGTTTGGTGAGGTGTTAGCTATCAAGAAGCGACTGAACCATATTTTTGTGAAAAAAGTATTAAAACATCGGCTCAAGTATATCAAGATACGATTCTTAAGAAGGTCGTAAAGCCTCTTACCAACACCGTATTCCATAACCAAGAATGGTCCTTTCAGCAAAACTCAGCACCAGGTCATAAGGCTTGCTCAACACAGGCGTGGCCGGAAAGGAATATTCCCAACTTCATTAGAGCTGAAGACTGGCCGTCATCTAGTCTTGACCTTTATCCACTCGATTATGATTTATGATCTGTTTTAGAGAGCATACCATGCTCTAAACGTCATGATAATATTGAATCCCTAAAACATTCTATTTAAGTGGCAGTTGCCCATTTTTCCATGTAACGGGTGCGTGTTTCAATCGAAAACTGGCTACAACGTTTGAAAGATTGTATAAAAGCAAATGGAAGCCATTTCGAATATGCGTTATATTTTTAAAATGCTTGCCTATTTCTTTCTAATATAACAAAAAATCTTCTAATAAAATGTTAATGTAAAAATAGATATACAATGTTTTCTTTGTAGTAATATTTATGGCTAAATATATTAATATACCTAGGTATATTAATATATTATGTATATTAATATACCTAGGCATATTAATATATATTTATATTACATTTTATGTGTGGGTTGCACTGTAACATGTTGGTTGTAAAGAAAATATTTTTCCTGTTCATTAATGTAATGTAATTAATATAATTTTAAACTAAATTTAAATAAATAATAATATCAAAAATATAATAAACGCTTATTTTTTATTATTACATATTGAGCATGTTGTATAAATTTGGTCTCTGTGGCAAGGCAGCCAATATGCTGACAGCGAATTGTTTCAAATATTACAGCTATTAACTACAGGTATGAATTTCTGTTTCTTTGACAAAATAACACACTTAAATTTTAAATAAAGTTAAATCTCAAAATAAAAAAGCAAAATCAGATCTAATTGTCCACTTATTTATGATAATTATCATAAAAATGTAATCGCTCTAAAACTGACACTACTCTGTGTCGCCCAAGATCCTCCGCTGCCGCCGCTGATAACGCGGGCTATTTAATCACAGATAGCATCTGCAGGGCGGGCGGCGCGTTATCAGCGCCGCGGGCGGCTTATCGCGCCGCCCCCGCCCATGCTTATCGCTCCCGTATAAATTCTGAACAGATCACAATCGCAATTTTCAGTGTGTTTCAAGGGCGCTTTCAGTTTATTTTAAATAATGTTGATATTTTGTTATCGCGAAAAGTTTGTGTTATCTATTACAGTTAATTTGAATTAAATATTGTTTCTTTAAATATATTTGTTGCAATTTTATAATAATAATAATAGTAATAACTAATAATATTCATACCATACCACAACATTTGTCATAAGTCATAAATAACATAACAGACTTGATGAGAGAGAATCAACTGGAAGGTGGATTATTAAAATTCACTGACTAATAAAAATATTTTCATAGATAAATACTTCATTTTTCCTCATCAATTGTGACTCCTGTATATGTGTTCTCGACCCCCCTGTGGGTCGCGCGACCCCCACGTTAAGTAACGATGCCTTAAGGCATTCTCTATAAGCGAACCTTGGACTCGATTAAATTACAATAACTATACCATCTGCCTTTTATTCTTGTGTTTGTGTACAGCCACCGCCCAAAGGTTGCCTGGAAGAGATCGCTTTAGCAATAAGGCCTACCTTTTGTATACCTAGTTATTTATACTTTTGTATCACTTTCACTGTACTCTTTGGTGTTCAATAAAGTATATTTACTTCTCACTTACTTGATCAGAGTGAATCAACTGGAACGTGCGAGAAAAACTTATATGAGATTATATGGTGAAATATATTTAAAATATACTTTATATACATACACAACTTTGTATATAAACAAAGTATGTCTATACATCCATACTTTGTTTAAATTCTATTTTTTTCCTTCCATTTAACATATTATGTATTTATGTATTATATTCACCTTAAATAAGTGTATAAAATATTACTAATATTAAGTTACATTAAGTCGATTTAATATTATGTAACATTGCACCATCTACCTATTTTTGATATTGTTATCTGTTTTCTTCTCACCACCCAAAGGTTGCCTGGAAGAGATCGCTTTGGCGATAAGGCCCCCGGTTGTACATTTCGTGTTTCTTGAATTGTCGTTTTGCAACATGTATTCATGTACATCTATCTATCTACATACAAACATACACATATACATAATAAAGAGTACATACAAAGTGTACTAACAAATAAATTATTTAAATAAAATATCCACATAAGCTATTGTACATAAAGAGAGACCTGTTGCTTACAAAAGTAAAAATAGGCGAAAAGATATAGCAAAGCGAGTTAGTTGAACCTTGACTGGACTTACATATGTCTAGGGCTCAGCTGAAGATGAAGTATACGTGAACTATCATTCCGTGTATACGAAGGGCGATGCCATATGATTATGATTTGTTACTCTATAAAAGATAAAATATTCTATAAAAGATTTTAATCTGTTTATGGCTTAATCGTCACTTAACAAGCGTTTAAAAACTCCAGTAAACAGTTAAGCATTGACAATTTAACTAACACTAGTAACACTACACACCGTATGATGCTATCGTCGAGATTTTATGGGTATTTTTATTTTAAAGATTGTTGTTGTTGCTCTTTATTGTATAAGGAATTCTTATAATAATATTACCATAAGTACAAAGGCGAACTTATTCCTAAAGTTTAAATTTAGAAAAATGTACCCACGCGCAGACAAAAGTAATAACAATATGTCATGTATGTGGAGATAATAATCTATATGTTTGTTTAACACTCTGAAAGCTCAAGCATTAAAACGCTTCCCAACCTGTTCAATTTCCTTTATCTCAACTTTCAAGACTCAACTTACCTTGTTGTTTGACCTTCCCACTATCTGTCTGTTTGTCCGTCCAGCCCAAGCTATAAAACTCAATCTCTATTCGTATCGGAGCGGCGATATCGACTATAAATACTTTATACCCCTACAATGGTTTGGTACAAATAATATCTGTGTGGCCTTATAAAGTGGCCTTATCGGGGCGCAATAAAACTTGGCGTACGCGATGTATAACAAAATGTTCTATTTTAAAATGCGATCTGCAATCTACAACGTAGATTGTAGATTGTTATAGGCATATTATGGAGAGAATTACGGTCGGAGTTTAAATATAAAACGACATAGAACGTAAATCGCCGCCAATATACTCGTAGCTTATAGAATCAGTATACTAAGAGGGCAATGAGCAAGACATATGGGCAGCTCACAGATAAAGAGGTGTCGCGTACTGTGCGGTCCAAAAACCGTTTCATACCGCGAACCCGTAGGCTGTGGAATGAACTGCCTCAAGAGTTCTTCCTTTACGCTACGATATGCAGATCTTCAACAAAGATGTGGATAGGATTTCGCAAGGTCGGAGGCGCACCCGCATGCCTCCTGGTGTTGCAGGAGTCCATGGGCAGCGGTAACCACTTACCATCACGTTGGCCGCATGTCCGTCCGCCTCCTATCATATATAAAAAAAATAACTGTCAACTTGGTAAACAAGTCCTTTAATAAACATATATGGGCTTCTGTACATGGCCTCCATTCCATATATGGGGCTAGGTGAACTGACAACTTGAAGAAAGACTCGGAGTGAGTAAGAAACTTTTAGTAGAAACCAGGTAAAGGATTTACCCTTTTACCCGAAAACCATCGTTTTACTCTTTTTTCCAAATCCACTCTTCAATCTTTAAAGATATGCACAGCGCAAGAATGAATTAGATCTTCAAAAATACATAAAAATACGCCATCATTGAGTTAAACATAACCTACAAAGCTAGATCTACTGATAATATTTTTATAGAAACTTAAGCTCTAATTACTCTACTTGAATTTTAATTCACGAAGGCTGACACTCCAATGGCCGCTGACCTACTTACCTGAAAGAAAAAAAAACAACAAAATTAAATTACATTATGATATCATTACCAGTACAACGCAGGTCATGACCTGCAATTGACCTGATGTTGTAGTACAAGTGTTGAGAGGTAAGCGGAATCCAATCGTAATTCAATAGCCAACCACCAGGAGAGGTTAGATAATTATAAAGACGGCGGTGCAATCAAGGATGACAAAAAACAAAAAGACATGAAAATAATAATGAAAGTACATTAAAAAATATGCATGGTGTAATTTATTTAATATGTCAACTGGGTCGCTAGATTTGTTATAACCCTGAGAACACCAAATCCAATATGGCAACCATTAGGAGGTATTTTTGTTAAAATTTAAGTTATACCGTCATCAGGTCCTTCTTTTTTTTTGATCAATATCGCATATGACCGCCTGTACTTCTGTACCGGCAGACCTCACCTTCAAGTTATAAAGGGATTTCGGGTCATAATCGACCACGTAGAAATTGTGTAATTTTTTATATCCTCGAATACGAGGATTTCAGTAAAGAGATGATTGACTTGCGTGGGGACTTGATTAATGCGAGTCGAGAATAGATAATCTTTCGTTATCACTGCTCTCTATTTAAAATAATAATTAATATTTATTAAAAAAATCTGACTACATCTTTAATTTTGAAACTAGTGACTGAAAAGATTGTGTGTGATGACTGATGACATGTATTGTGTGATGATGTGTATTGTGTAATGACGTATATTGTGTGATGACGTGTATTATGTGATGACGTGTATTGAGGGATGTATATGGTATGTGTATGGTGTAATATGTATATATGACTTAGATCAAAGTTTAACTTAATCAAAGATATCTGATAGGTATTTAACCGGTTCTGTCAAAGATGAGATTTCAAATACATAACGGTATACACCAGTGTAAACTCTTACTTTCTCTTACTCTATGTACGAAAAATCAGAAAGAGGAAATCTGTTTTATCTAGCAGAAATAATAAATATTATTTTTATATCCGCTGCCTCCTCTCGCTCGCACCGTACCGCAAAGTCAACCACATTAGAGCACAATAAAGTTTGTATGTAGCTGTGTTCTTTCTTGAAAAAAAATTGCAGCATTATGGAAATTCTCCCTATCGGTATGATCTAGACTTCACACACGCGCAGTCGCATGTTCTGCTTACTGGGACCGAACTACTTCCGCCACCCGGTGTTGCTTGCATTTTCTCATGAATAGGTTAAATTAATCGATTGCTTTTTTAATACATTTTATAGTGGAGTAAAAAATAAACTTTATACACATGTAATTTATGACTACAGTATTTACTGTTATTATTTACAGAGTTTGACAAACGCAACATGCAATAATAAAAGAGCGGCAAATTTAAAAAATCTTAGGCTTTAAATACTCATATTAATAAGAAAATACGTTTGTCATTCAGTCCAAAATGACAAATGTTTGTACGCCCTCGGATTAGGATTGGGAATGGATTTGAAGGAAGAGTTCGGAAAATGATGAGACAGGATAGGATGGACCGGGAATGGGCTCTCACATATCTAACTCAGTCCGAAACATGTATGTACATTGGAGAAATACGATAAAATGGATACATTGGACAGTACACTTCGAGGTAGTCTTCTTATATTTATATCTGAAATATAAGTGAATGCAGAAAGAGATTGGATAATTACATGTAAGTCGTATATCGTGGTTATTTTAAACTTTTTAACGCGTCCATAAAGTTTTTTTTTTATTTTTCTAACCAGTTTATATTTATTTTTAAAACTAGTAAATTTTTAAACCTATTATACTAGTATATTTTATTGATTGTTTTTTAAAACTAATTATCAAGACACTTTATACCGCGAACCCGAAAGTTCGAACTAATTATCAAGACTCTTTATGCCGAGATTTTTCCGTTATGTCGGCAGCGTAACACCGTGCAGCAAACACCGTGGTTCAATTTCAATATCAAGTGGTATAATTCAATTTCTGTCACATCTTTTATGATCTTATATCATTTTTTCTATCTTTATTTATGATCACAAATAAATGAACTATACAATGTTTTTATGAGAATAAAGTTTCTATAAATCGAAAATTTTACTGATTTATAAAAGATTTAGTTTCAATCAGTTCTTCTTCTCTTCTTTTCAGCCCTTGGACGTCCACTGCTGGACATAGGCCTCCCCCATTGTCCGCCATTTAGACCTATCGGCAGCGACCTGCATCCAGCGGGTGCCCGCAACCTTTGTGAGGTCGTCTGTCCATCTAGCAGATGGACGTCCTCGGCTTCGTCCGCCGGTACGTGGTCTCCATTCGAGAACCCCTCTGCCCCATCGGCCATCGGTTCTTCGAGCTATGTGCCCTGCCCACTGCCACTTCAGCTTTGCAATCAGTTCACATATATACGAGTATATTAATTTTTATTTCTGTGGCACGTCTCGAACGCACCGCAACAATAAACGACCCATAAGTACAGACTTTAATTACCACAGGTGGAGATATATCGGCTCGTTATCGCATCGACATTACCACGGGTTCGATTCCCGGCTATCGCACTCATTAACCGATAGTTATTCAGCTGGTTAACAATGCCGGGTACAAATGATAAGACCGTGCAAATGGGTATAAGGTGCGGATAGGCGTTTGTTTTTACCTTTAAACAATTACGGAGATACTGGGCGGTAAGAAATATATATTCCTTGTGTAATATAATAACAGTGTGACTGTATTAATTTAGGTAAACCAACAATTGATTATGTTAACATATTATTTTGACAGCATGCTAAATAATATGTTAACATATTATTTGACTCATTAGTTGAGTGTAACAATTATTTTTTTTAAGAAAAAAATCTTTACTTAAACAACAACATAGCATTGAACAATAAGATGAATAATAAATAGTTATTTTCCCGCGGACTTGTAATCACAACTCTGACTTTTAAACTAGGTAGAACTGTACAGTAATGAAATTATAATAATAGCATGATGTGCACGTTTGTGCGTGGTGCGTGTGTGTGTGTGTGTGCGTGCGTGTTTGAGGGGGTGTGTGTAAGAACAGCATAAAAAGATGTGTGTATGTTTTTTTATAAGGAAGTAGGCGGACGAGCAAGCGGTCCCACGTGATGGTAAACGTTACCACCGCTCACCTGCAACACCGGGGGGTATGCGGGTGCGCTGTCGACCTTTCAAAATCCTATTCGCAGCTTTCTTGAAGAACCCCATATTGTAGCGTAATGGAAAGACCTCTTGTGGCAGCGCGTTCCACAGCCTACGGGGTCGCGGTTTATAATGATATTTGGGCCGAACAGTATGCGACAACAGTACGTTTGAGGAAATGCCGATGGACCGCACTTCTGTCACTGTATATTACAGAGAATGGATAATAATAAACTAGGGGCAAATTATATATTCAATTGTTTAACAAGAGCCATCCCGGACGGAAGTTGTCCCGTCAAACAAGAAATACCATGTTATAAAATTTACTTTTACTAATAAAATGCACCCCAACAATATTACTTAAGCTATGTAGGAGTTTACTAAGTCTGGAAATTGGAGAATTAGCACCTAGAACAGTTCCTCGTAAGGGTGTGACCTGACTTCGGGGAAACTTTTAGAAATATTTATTTATTTATAATTTATTGCACACACACACACACTGTACAAAAAGCGAACTTAATGCCTTATGGCATTCTCTACCAGCCAATTATAACAATACCGGTATTACGTGATAGGAGGGGATGGGAACGCGCTTTAGCATATCTCACTCACTACCGAAATACATTGACAATTGGGGGAATAGGGTAATGTGGGAAACAGCATATTTTACGTTAATGTTGAGTAAGGGAGGGGTAACTTGGCCAGTCGAGTGCGCCCAGCGGCTATGGGATTGCAGCGTGTAACTTCCTCCTCCAAATGAGATGCCCATGAGCAATAATACCCGCTCACTATAAGGCGTCTGCCACGTTTATTCTACAAAAACCTAGTCAAAAACTAGATTCATTTCAAAAAAGTAAATTGGAAGTCCACTCCAACACAAATAACAATCCCAAAAATCCTAGAAAAAACACATAAAATCGTGTAAAAACCCGGCGAGTGCCACGACGGATCGCGTACGAGTTCGCACATGAAATATATTCAATCTGCGACTTCGAGATAAGGCCCCCCCTCACGCCGCCCTCCCTGGGGGTCTGGGGGCCGCTAAGCCGGATGCGAGATTTTTGACCGTCACTTGTTTTCCAGTTACTATTGTGTTTTTGAAATGCAAATTTAAGTTTGTAAGTAGGTGTGTACTCGCAGGAGTACTTGAAGAAAATAATTGCTGTTCGTATAAAAATTGCTTTTTCGTTTTTATAGAAAGTAATCGGCATACGAGCAGACAGACATCTGATGATTAGTGGATACTGTAGTCCATGGAAATACACGATACATGCCGACGTCAGTTCAGAATGACAATCGTTGGCACACCCCTGCCGCCGACCTTTAAAGATTTAGTAATGGAAAGTTGAACTCACGAGATTAAAATATCGTTATCTCCCAACATAATCTTCTCTCTCCCCCTGCTGTGTATAGGTATTTTATTATTCCACCTGTGTTTAATGAAACATTACAAGTTATTGAAAATTATTATTGTAAGAAATTAGAAAGTGTCATTAATTCCTTTTGTTTATTCTGCCATATGAATAAAGAATAAAAATAAACTCTTGTTTCCCAGGGCTACGATACTACAATAATATAATCGTATCGTAGCAATAGCGATCGTATTATTTAAAGAATGAACATCACTAGAACATTGTGTGTGTGCAAACAAAGATTGCATTGACTGTCAACATCTCGTCGAATAGTGATGCCATTATTACCTTTGCTAAATTACGTACCGCAAAATCTAGGAAATAGCAACTGAAGATAAGAAATACAGAAATATGTATTATTGTATGTAATATTGTAGTAATATTATATTTATATATAATATTATATATAAATATATTATATATTTAATGTACAGTAGAACCGAGTATTCACACTAAGGAACAGAAAAACAACTGCTCCCAAATTGTAAAAAAATAACACAATCGACAACCCTAAACCTAACCACATTACAAGATCCTGAATAATTTGTTATCTTGAATATTTCGACTCAGAAAGACCTTTATTCCGTATAGAAGATTTTTTGAAAACGTGAAATTATTACTATTACAACTATATATTAAGATAAATCACTATCGGAGTCGCAAAACTCATTCCTGATATCATAAACTGTTAATCATATTAACTGTACATTGTAACGATGTTGACAACCCTGAATCGCGATAATAAAATTATTATTATTCATACTATCAGGGCTGCCACCCGGTGATGTTATCGCGCGCTATCTCGCAGCGCCAAGCGACGCTTCACCCCCTTCTGGGCCAGGTAGGGATGAGCAATGACGATAGTATATTATCGATAAAAAATATTTTCTTATCTATCAATCTTGCACTTTAAAAGGTTTATTTTATGTTTTGTTACTTGCATTTATTATAGAAACTGAAGTTTTAAAATAAAATCTGTACATAATATAAAGTATTGGTTGATTATGATTATATTAGATAAGTTGTTGATTCAAATAAATAATTCAAACATACACGTGATAAAAGTGGATATACATACATCTATGTTGAAATTTTATTTTTTAAACTTTATTAGTACCGACAAAATGTACAAAAGGTGGACTTGATGCCTTAAGGCATTCTCTTCCAGACAACTTTTGAGCAAACAGAGAATCAAGAGCAGTAATCATAATTATTTATGAGAATTAGAAAATACATTAGTATAACACATATAAATATAAACATAAAAATATTATTAAATAACAATACAATATATATAAATAAGTATGAATTTAAAAATACATGATTTAAAAAGCTTGCCCCGGATTTCGGAATATTAGCATAAAATCGGATTTATTGGGAAATAATCATATGTTTACTTCAGACTATAATACCATAACACACTTATAGCTAGATAGCTTTAAGTGACATGTTTCTGTTAACTAATACGTTAGTCTCTTTCCTATACAGACTACTAAAACCTTCCCTACTTTTTATTCCCAGCTGCGTTTACGGCAAATTAATAGCTAGAGAACCCGTAGTTAATCTTGATTGGGACTAAACGATTTATTATGTAAATCGACACTTTAGCTATCACTTTTATAGTAAGGCGACAACTCTATATGGACAACGAGAGCGGGGTGTAAAACATATTCGTCACTGCAAGTGTAACTAGGAGTGTAAAACTTTTTGTGGACGGTTTCTTTTATTAAGATATAATCTGGCGTGTGTAGAATATAGAAATGGCTTAAGGATTTCTTGTTAATGTACTCGCTTGATATTACGTTATTGTTGAGAACCACTGGACATATATCGTATTCATATGACCGTACTTTTACAGCAGCTTGAAAATATAAATTTCGCTCCATTTTTGATTCGTTTGATTTCGTTGATATAAGAAATTTGCGATTTTCTTTTGGATTTTTTTTAATGTCACAATACGCCCTACTCAATAACCCACACTAAGATAGCCTGTGTCATGGGTCCAGAGATACATGCAACGACGAACAAACGTTTGTCTTTAAACAAATTATTTTCAAACCGAGAATGACCTTACCTATCTAAATCATAGGCGCTAAAGTAGCGCAAGATGAACTATTTGTACAAGAGACCTTGCCGCAGAGCATAAAGACCGTAGTGTGTTGGCGGCCCCTACCCTAAATAACGCATGCTTTTTACTCGTAACACCAATGTAAATGTCAGTAAATCCCCCTATCCGTCTGCCCCCTTTTTTCTATAATAACTAAGTAAGTAATTATTGTGGAGTGTAGGATTTCTCGGCCGGTGCCCATATTAATTGAATCTTCCGGGCTACTTGGCCGAGGTCTTCTGGAATCTCTTCTCTTTCTTCCAAACGTTTCGTCAACAACTGCGGTTGACATCTTCAGTGGCGACTGCGTTCACTTTCGGAGAGATGTTATCTCTTCGGCTTCTCGAGCGCAACTGATTGCAAGTACATAATTATTATTTATTTATACACCACAGATAAAAACAAAATATAATGCAATACCTAAAATAGTATACAAAGGCGGTCTTATCGCTAATAGCGATCTATTCCAGACAACCTTTAGGTTAGAGAGTAACTTATTACAAATATAAAGAAAGATTTTTATCGATACTCGTATCCCATCACTAGGGGTGTAACCTGACTTACTCCGGATAAGAATAAATACACTCGCCTGCCCGTCGGAATGTGCTAATACATCCTTATCAGCCGCGACGCCCGGCGTCCGCACACTTCCACACACTTTACACACACATGTGTGTTTTTTTTAATAGGAAGAAATGGCCTTTGATACCGCGTTTGTTCAGCGCAGTTTGAAAATTGGAAAGATTAAAATACATCTAAGGTAAAGAAGTACTTAATGAAAAATTAGTTCATAAATGCTACAATACCTTACCCAGTCAACCCTTGACTATGTGTCACGGCGACAAAAAGGTTAACTGGCTCAGCATGATGCTGCGGAGGAAAATTAGTATCTGTATCATTAATATTCACACATTTTTTGAATGATTTTTGAAACATTTGTATGTATATGATTATGTCAATTCTCGTATGTATTGAGTTGTTGAATGTGTATTCATATTTTGTACAAGTATATAAGTGCATCTGGCAGTACATTTTTGTTAATACTCAAACCCAGGGGTGGGCAAACATATTTAGTGACGGGTCGAATTGAAAAATGAAAATTTACAGCGGGCCAAAAAAAATAAAAATAAAACATAATAATAAATTATCTTTATTATTGTTTTAATTTTTCAAATTAACTTTTAAAGTTACCTTTTTGTTTATTGGCGGGCCGGATAAAAAAATCCACCTGGTGGTAAGTGGATACTGTCGATCAGGGGCATCCTCGATACAATGTCAATTTGTCGTCTTACACACACAATCAACTAAAAGGGAGTTATTAGGAAGGAAATAGGAAGGAAATAGGTTATATAATTACCAAAAAAATATTAAAATATAGCCTAATACAGAATTGACAGAATTATATTCAAAAGTCCGGGATTAGGGATTAGTGGCGGAAAAGTGCCCGTAGTACAAGGGTTCAATTCATGGAACTCACGGATGAACGGTAGGGGAAGCGGCGCCCAGAGCAACTAACAGCGGCACTACCGCCAGCCTAAAGCACCGGCGGCGGTCAGACGGCGCGCGGTGGAGGCCAGGCGCAAAAGGTGGCGCCCAGCAGGAGCATCAGCGCCCAGAGAGCGGCGAACCAGAGCTGCGGCGGCCGGCGAAAGTAATGGGGCCAACAGAACGTCGGAGTTTCACTGCTATGGCTGCGTTTAGGTTATTAGGAGCGCTGGAGGCCGAGATGATGTGTCCCAAGGCAGCTAGGAGGCGGGACAGGCGGGACTTTTATTTCAACCCTTCTTCATTGATCGCTCGGAAACAACTCGTCCGGGCGGCTTCCTATATTTTTCTTGACGTCTTGTCAGAATATGATCAATTCTTTTTTTAATTTTAGATTTTACAAACGTAAACTTGTTTCAACCAGCATCTATTGTTTTCGGGCAGTGCTATTCATTCATGTCAAGAAGATAAGTAATGCGTTTGAGTAAGAACATAAATAGATTGAGAAGTCTTGTAAGAAACGCCGGTTAATATATAGAAAATATAAAAATATTAAATAGTGAAATACAAGGTTTAATGTAATAAGCGTATTCAAACAGATTGATATACAGAATACAGAGATTATAAAGGATGACCTATTGGAACAAATGTCACAAGCATCAGTCAATAATGACAAAAGCTGGCCCGCACCCGGATGCACTGCCTACCTTTGGACATAGATGTAGGAATGGATTTGGAGAAATGGTTGGTAAAATGAAGAGGGATTGGTCAGGATAGGATAGGAATGGGCTCTGGCGTATCTCACTCACCATCGAAACACGTACGCCCTGTTTTTTCATTATTTGTCATTGGGAAATAGGATAAAGTTCACCGTAGTCACCTGTGAGAGAAGGGTGAAGAGCTCAGTCGACTGAACCCAGCGGCTGTTGGATTGCAACGTGCAGCCTCCCCCTCCTGCCTTTTCTACCGTCTTTACAATTAATAAAGAATAATTCGATTTCACCTACTGAGCTACTTATATGATCTTTAACCGTCAATTGTTCGCTTTTGTATTAGCGGCCCTGGTGAGTCAAGACGCCCTTGACTGATCGATGTCAACCACGGGCTACTACAACTTCTTCTACAGGCTTCTCAAACCGTTATCAAAACGGTGGGAAAACCACGATACAAAGTGCTTTTCTAGTCTTATCTTTTATTTATTAAAATATTTTTTAGGTTTCTTAATAAATAAAATTGGATCGCTTTAGCAGTTACAATTGCTTAGGTACAACAATTATGATAGATACAAATAACAAATATTCAGATAAGATAAGATTTTTGCGTTTTTCACACATATTTATTTATTTAAACAGGTCTTAATGTTTACTTTATTTATTTCACTCGATTCGGTTGGGTTGCACCAACCATGGTCACGAGCTAACTGAAGAGGCGGGTGACTGAAGAGTTCTACTGAAACGAATGACCAAAACGCCGAGTAAAATAAATAAGGTAAACATTTGCGTTGAGACCCATTTAAAAAGATAAATACAAATATACATTGTCACTAATTGTATGTTTGTTGGTGGATTAGGACGACATCCATACATTTTTTTCCTATTTACATGATTTGAATTTACGGTGTATCGTAAGTACACCGATATCTATACCTACACAATTTTCAACACGCCATTGAAAATATTATGTGACCTTTTTTTTATCGTCACTAGATACAGAATCGTCAATAAATTGCAATACAATCTGCAGAAACCAGCTGCTCTTGACATAAAATTTATAATCAGGCGTTAATATCTATCCTTAATCTTAATCTATATATTTATCCTTCGCGTAAATATTTATGTGGAGTAAAATTTAGACACAGAATGGTGAGAAGTGCTATATATTTTTGAAGCAGTACAGGTGACATCACTATTGAGACTCGCTCCGGACACATGCCCTTGAACAAATTCCTTTATTTGATGAAAAAGTTCATCAAAGGTGTGCGAGCGCCTCTAAGGTAAGGTTATTTGAGCTCGACAATAACAAACAAAATAACTTTGATATATTTGGTTTGATATAGGTATTTTGATTCAACAGCTAACTACAAAAAAATTCCAGCAAATTTGTTAAAAAAAAGTAGATTATAAATGTAACATAACATATAAAATACGGTTAAAGTAAATTATTACTTTTTAAACTGTCGCGTTTTGTACTGCACTGCAGGCGGCCACAACTGATAATTAGCGCTGCAGTTTTGCTGCACACATGCTGTGTTGTGGTCCGTTGACGGATGGCAATACACAGCTTTGTATTAAGTAGATTAAATGGTTTAAGTATTATTATTAATAGTGTGTAGTGTTATCTACCACTAATAAATTTCATTCTTTCTTTCAATGGTCGCAGTGATATAAAACTATTTACTTGCAGAACCCCTAATCCTCAATAATAATAATTTTTATACACTGTAACGACGATATTACGACGATAATGATTTGATTTGTACTTGTACTTGTACTTGTACTTGATACTTGATACTTGATACTTGTTACTTGTTACTTGTTACTTGTTACTTGTTACTTGTTACTTGTTACTTGTTACTTGTTACTTGTTACTTGTTACTTGTTACTTGTTACTTGTTACTTGGTACTTGGTACTTGTTACTTGGCACTTGTTTTTGTACTTGATTTGTTTTAAAGTAACCCCAGAATGATCCATAAATAAATTGTGACAACATTTCTAAAATCGATTTGATTAAACGTTGTCTTTGTAACTTTTTGTTGTTCAATTGATAATACTTAAAATCTCGGTTATCTTTTTACTACTTAGCTATGTGGGAAGTTACTTTTAGCTTTAAGAAAAGCAATATTTTGAGTTTGCTATCAAGTTTCATCTAATAAATAAATAACTTCTACACGAAGGTCCAAAATGTCCTTCTTTCGTCCTTCGTGTTAATTAAAACGTAACACGTTCGACTTACTTGAAATAAGGTGGCAATTTATGCGTGTCTTTGAAGGTCACGTGACACTTCCTCTAATGATAGTAGGTATGTCAATATCAGGAGTAACCTTCAGTTAATGTTAGGCTTTTTGGTTTAATCAATTAATGATATGCATAGACTTTTGTCGCCGATAAGACATGGATGGAAAAAGGGTTTTTAGTGCCGTTGTTCTTACAGACTTCCCACTGGTGGTAAGAACCGGAATTGAAGATAAAATAATTTCCGTTGTCCTCGCTGACGTCAGTAGGAAATTAGTTTTGTGTTTGAGAATATTCGTTGTCTCCACTATAGATGTATAAGAAAAAATGTAAGTGGCCTAAGAACAGAATAAAAAAGCATTTTATGGTAAGAAGGCGGCAGATGAACATACAGTCCACGTGGTGGTAAATGGACGGTGTCGTCCATAGACACCCGCGGTACATGCCAACATCAGTCCAGAATGACAAACGCTGGCACGCCCCCCGGGTGCACTGTCTACCTTTTGTAATGTAAGAATTGATTTCGAGAAGGCGTTAGGATAATGGGGTAAATTTCTATTAGTGTATTAAATTTGTTGTAATCTGGTTGATCCCGTGCAAAGTGAATTGTAACAAATGAGAGCTAGTCCGCCAACAAACAGTGCTCACAGTTTGGCGTAACTATTACATGCTACACGGTAGTGACACAAGTCAACGCACCGGGATGCACAGTGTGAGACGCCCACTTGGCAAGTGGACCGACGACTTAAAGATGAGACTAGTGACTTCAAACTAGTGATGGTTGCATGGGAAGAGCCGAAGATCGTGTGTGGTGGCGAACCTTGGGAGAGGCTTGTATTCAGCAGTGGAGAGACATAGTATGATGTGTAACCGTTGAATAATGTTGGTTTGGAAAATAAGCATTAAAAAATGGTTTGCTTGTAATTTTAGCCATTTATTTACTGATTTTTATTCTGGCCTTCTCAGGGTATTTCGTAACGAGAAATACAGTGGGGGACAACGGTAATAATATTGTCCACAATTCCCGTTGTCCCCACCAGCGGTTGTAACCTATGAGTGGGGATTGTCAGTAGGGTCAGCGGTACCAAACCATTATTGACCGGTGTTCGCATGTATTTCAGATAGCTTACCATCAGGCGAACCGGCTGTGCGTCTTCCACTTCCATCTTTCTATAAAAAAAACTGATTACCCGGAAGCTTAGGACGGGGAGAGTGCACGCTGCGATCCAACAGCCGCTGGACGAGCTCTACTGGCCACGTTACCCCTCTCTCGCAGAAGACTACCTTGAAATGTACTGCATTTCCCACTTTATCCCATATCCCTAATGTACGTACGTGTTTCGGTAGTAAGTGAGATGTGCCAGAGCCCATTCCCATCCTATCCCTCCCCATTTTCCCAACTCTTTCTCCAAATCCATTTCTATATCTGCAAAGGTAGGTAGCGCATCCGAAGTCGTGCCAGTTTGTCATTTTGGACTAATGTTGGCATGTATCGCGGATGTCTATGGGCAACAGTATCCAATTACCATCAGGTGGGCTGTATGCTCGTCTGCCGTTTTCGCCATAAAAAATAATAATAATAAGCTATCCCATTAAAAAAATATTAGGAAAATAGGAAAATATGGGTGTAAATTAATAGTCTCCTATTCTTATCTACTTGAAACAGGCACACCTTAGCGATTACTATCTTTTTAATTAATTTCAACAAACAGTGTGGCCGCAAAAATGTGTGCTTTCCATAAAACCCGTATCAGGGTGACGCACCCACGTCACTGACTTTAATTAATATACGTACAATTACTAAGTATACTTGATGTATGAGGTTTACATATGTGATAAAGATCTATCACAGTAAGCGAGTTAAAGCGGCCAGGAAATTGCTGGCTGTGAAGAACAACGGTTAAAACATTACAAACTTTTTTTGCGTTCATAAACGAATTATTGCGACGATTTTAAAGTTTATTTTCGTTGCTCTAATTCAGCTATACTCTAAGTGTGTTCCGCGGAACCCTAGGGTTCCGTGATACCTCTGTCGGGGTTCCGCAAGAATTTAGAAATAAAAAAATCAAAACACCTCTCTCTGGTCGCTCCGCGGCTGTGCGGACTCCGCGGCCGCGCGGAGACAAAACGCTATGAATGTTATTTATTTATTTATTTGTATTTGTATAAGCTTGTGTTACATTAGCTGGTACAATATCTCATAAGTTTGGTCTCAACAATTTTATACTTGTACAACGCGTTCGCTCTAAGTTTGCCGGTCTGTGGAATGCGCGTACCCTCCCCCACGTGACAACAAAACTTATAATGTGTCATAGTTTTACCCAAATATCTAACGTACACAATTTTTATTGTTACAATTAAATAAAAAATTTCGAACGTCATACACTCATACCTATCGCCAGCGGCAAACTTAAAACGAGCGGGTAGTATACTTGTAAGCGCTCAGTCTCTTTGATAAAAGCCGCCTCTGAATTAGACGCTATAGTTGTCAACTAGCGACTTTCGTCTCTAACTTCAAAGGATAAAGTCGATATTGTTTACAACGCTATTTTTAAATTTCTGTTTTTATTTTTGCTTTTTGTTTATCAAAGGTGCCGACTCGAGTATTTTCGAGAATATTTGAGATCGAGTCTAGGACTAAGTATAAAAGCGGCGATCGCGCGTTGGCGTCGTCAGTTGATGATTAGCGTTCGGAGCGATAAGTTACTACCTACTTACAAGCTCGCTAGCGAGAAACTAGTGTTCATTGTTTTACTGCCTGCTGTATTCTGTTGTCTCAGTTTTATACATTTCTTCCCTGTAGGTTCTAAATTTAGTCTCTTATACGCAGTAACGATTGTGCATTATTTAAACCCCACTATCCTGACTTGTAACATTATAAATAAAGAAGAATGGAACGTTGGCTTAAAGGTGTTAAACGTGTTCCAACAACATCTTCTAATGACGCTGAATGTTCAAAAGCAATGCGCGCGGAGAATTTAGCAATCACCGATCCAGAAGATGATGCCACGAGTGCCACGACGTCAAGCTCGACGGTTTCAAAGACGAAAAAAAGGAAGTATGATGAATCTTATATCAGTTTCGGATTTGTTGATTCCAACGGCTCACCTCTCTGCATGCTCTGTAGTAAACTGCTTCCTAATAGTTCCATGGCACCTGCCAAATTGCGTCGACATTTAGAAACCGTACACCCCGAGACTAAAGACAAGAATAAAGAATTTTTTGTTCGCAAAAAAGATCAGTTATTAGAAAGTCAAAAAAATATGATGCATGTAACACAAACTACCAACGAAAAGGCCACGGAGGCATCATACTTAGTTAGCTATCGCATTGCACAAGCAGGTGAAGCGCACACTATCGCTGAGAAATTAATAAAACCATGTGTATTAGACATAACAAAATGTATGCTTGATGAAAAATCTGCAAAGCATCTTTCTACTGTTCCGCTATCAAACGATACTGTTTCACGACGAATCCATGATCTGGCAAGCTACGTCAAACAAGAACTAGTTACACGTCTACAAAATACACGATTCGCTTTGCAAATGGACGAGTCGACTGATGTCGCTGGTTTGGCTATCCTGCTGGTTATTGTGAGATATCCATATAAAAGTTCTTTTGAAGAAGACATGCTTATGTGTTCATCGCTGCTTACAAACACTACCGGGGAAGAAATTTTTAATAAAATAAATATATTTTTTGAAGAACATAATCTCAGTTGGAACAATTGCATTGACATTTGTACAGATGGGGCCAAGGCGATGACAGGTAAAACAGCAGGAGCAGTGTCACGAATGAAAAATAAAGCGCCTAATTGTAGTTCCAGTCATTGTATTCTGCATAGACAAGCACTTGCGATGAAGCAAATGCCGTCTAATCTAAAATTAGTTATGGATGAAGCGGTAAAAATAATTAATTTTATCAAATCACGACCACTACAATCCCGATTGTTCTCATTATTGTGTGAAGATTATGGCAGCAAACATAAAACACTGCTGCTCCATACAGAAGTGCGATGGCTGTCTCGGGGAAAAACTTTAACAAGGCTATTTGAACTTAGAGCCGAGTTACAAATGTTTCTTTCAGCAGATACTTCTTTTAATTTGAAGGACCGTTTGTATGATAAAACTTGGTTGTTCCGATTGTCTTTTATGGCGGATATCTTTCAAAAACTTAACGAATTAAATTTATCGTTGCAAGGTAAACAGACAACAGTGTTTCAGGCCTATAATAAAATAACTGCTTTTAAAAGAAAATTAGATTTTTGGATCATTTGCATTGGTAAGAAAGAAATAGAAAGTTTTACGTTACTCAGTGAGTTTGTTAGCGAAAACGACTCAGAAATGTTTGAAGATAATGTGTTTGAAGAATTGGTCCAATATCTCAGTTCGATGCGCGCATCTTTTGAAAAGTATTTTCCCGAAGAACACAATACAAAAATTAAAGTGAACTCCTGGATTCATAATCCTTTTTTACCCAACTTGGAAAAGCCTGAAAACATGTCAAATGAGATATATGAATCTCTTTTAGAAATGTCATCAGACACAAGTATGGAGTCATTGTTCAAAACGACGCCTCTTAATGATTTTTGGTGCAGAATCCAAGATGAATATGCAATGCTTGGCCAAATGGCTCTGGATATTCTTCTCCCGTTCCCAACTACATATTTGTGCGAAACAGGATTCTCTACCTACGCAGCCACGAAAACAAAATATCGCAATAGACTGGACGCCGAAGCTGATATGAGACTCCAACTTTCTTCCATCAAACCTGATATCAAGCAATTGATGAAAAATAAAAAACAGTTTCATACCTCCCACTAGTTAGATTTTTTCTTTTTTAATGTTTTCTATTATTGTCCTTACCAAGTGGTGAAGTAAATAATAATTAGTAACTGATACATTGTACTTTTATTATGCTGATTAATATAGAATACACTTATAAAAATAATTGTTTTATTGTAGGGTTCCATCAAGTATTTTGCTTCCCAAAAGGGTTCCGTCATTTAAAAAGTTTGAGAACCACTGCTCTAATTGAATGAAATAGGTTTCTTCGACAACGTTATATTTACGGTTGGCGCTACGTAACGGTTTATTGAATAAATTGATAATGACCAGCCGATACTGTAATTAACCAAGAACTATATTCAAACACTGTAGACACTGTTAGATCCGATTTTCATTAACAACAGTGCCTAAATCTCTAAAGGTAGGCGCAGTGCATCCGGAGGCGTGCTTTGTTTGTCGTTTGGACTGACGTCGGCTCTTAGGTACCGCGAATATCCTTCGGTGACAATATCCATTTGCCACCAGGTGGACTGCTAATCAGCCGTCTTGTTATTGTTTCTATTTTTTATAGAAAGTAGGCAGCAGACGGGCATAAATCCCACCCGATGATATGATAAGCGGATACTGTAGCCCATGGACATCCGCAATAAATGCGAACATCTCACTTTTTGGCGGGAACTCGAGGAGTGAAGTTGAGTTTTTGTTTGATTATTGTAAAAATTGTGTATTAGGCATTTTGTGGTTTAATAGTGATAGTTAATTCAGTGTTTCTCGTGCGTGGTGTTCGTGATAATCAAATAAAAACGTGGGACTGCGTTTTTCGTGTGCTTCCAAGGAGACCTCTTCAGTCCTCTGTAAACCTACTATTGCTTTACTGAGCCTCTCCCGACTTACTTAGACGGGACTGGACATTGACAGGATACGTTTTAGACTATGAAATTGATTATTACGAAGAAAACTTGATACTGGCAGAATGTGCTGATTGCACCATTGCCATATATGGAGGAAAAAAACATCGGTCTACAATGACAAACTTTAGCACACCCCGAATAGATTGGGAGAAAGGAGAAAGATGTTCTTTATATCTGGGTATAAGGTCCCTTTTCAAAGTCAAACATCACAAATATTTTCCTACAAGTGGCTTAATACTAAAAAAACTTAACTGCCTCCCGATCGAACACAATGTGCACAAATAAACAGATATTTATCCACAAATTACTCTACATTTCGCGACGAAGGGCATCGCCATCGCGTATCGCGCTTTATCCCCTTCGAGTTTAAGGCCGGGTTTCGCTTGCGGGCTATATCGCCGCCTGTTGCTCGCCGGATATTGCCGCGGTCTATCACCGCCCCGCTCCGTCGGGAATTACCTTGTAATTCGCCAAATTAGCTGCAGATCTTTGTAATTAAACTCTTCTTTTTGACTTCAGAATTTGTAGAAAGAAAGCAACAGACGAATAGGTAGTCTGCCCGATGGTATGTATCTCATGCAGAATGACATACAAATATCTGTGAAAATAAGCAAGGTTGGCCCGTCGACATAAGCGTTTACCCGCCTTTAAGGATTTATAAAAAAGGATTTGGATGTAGTATTGAGAAAATGGATAGGGAATAGGAAGTTTAATGAAGTGGATTTCCCTCGAACCTTATTCAATGAAATGGAATTGAATGAGATAGAACGGAATGAAAAAGTAAATGAGCTCTGGAATCTATAACTCGCTACCGAAAAATTTTGGTACGACAGTTTTCTGTAAGGAATAATTCTGTCTACCAGATAGGCCCAGTCGGTTGTGTAAGACTACATCACTCTCGTAGAGAATTAAGAAATCAGGTAAGAACAGTAAAGATTGGGGAAGATGAGAAATAACGAGTCTAATGCGACAAGGAAAATGGGATGGAATCGGATGTTTTGGGACGGAAAGTAAAACGGCTCTGGAAAATGTCGCTTACTGCCGAAACACGGTTTCTGACTCTGCGAACTTTTAAATTAAGGTTTTTGTACACATTTTATATCAGGAATTAAACGCATAAAACGCATTAAAGGCTTTTGTTTACCCCAATGTTGGTACAGGTCAGCAGGGCTCGTGGTGGCGGCTCTGTTCTTCATTAGTCGCTTTTCACGACACCGACAGGAAAATATGGAGTGGTGCAATTCTAAAGCCAGCTAACACCACATGACTATCATTACCACAACACACACATGTAAGAACCGCTGACACCGTATATAAGAAAATATGTTCCCTATATGAACTCAAAACACCAAAAATCAATACAGCAACACATAAACACCCACATGACATATAATTCTCACTTTTAACCGTTATCTTCAGTTTGCAAGCATCGCCCCACCTCCCTACGCACTCCACCTACCCCCTTGGGACCTTGACTTATAAGATTGTCATGGGCAGATAGCGAGATATGAATTTTGATGTGTTGGCTTTTGTTTAGCAAATATTTAACACTTACTGAAGTCGACTGTCGAAAAGGCTTTATATCGTTACGTAAGAAAAAGTAGCGTCTTTTTCATAAAATAACTTTTGTGCTGGGCTTGTATAGGGGAACTGTCTTTTCTTTTGCTTTCTATAAATATTATCTTACATTTAAAGTTACTCAGCGAGCTATGAACAGAGTTATGATCAGAATTTCTTTGCGGTATAAGATCCGATACGAAGAGATTCGTTGAAATACGAAATTCGCTGACATAGCAGAACATTCAGGAGACTCCATGATCAGACCAGGGACGCGCCGCTGAAGATAGAACGGAGGCATCCGGTGTCAAAATATAGGTCGAGCAATTTCAAGATCATGTGCTCAGAGTTGCTGCAGTGCACCAGAAGGTGTTTCTCAGTCCAGACTTCTGACCCGAAGAGACAGTGCGTCGGCGGCGCTTTATGCTTTATATTTTTTAGTGATGAATAATTATTTTAGTATATATTTGTAAGTTAAGGTATATATTATATGGGCATTTGATGCTTGATATAAACTAAATGCATAAAAAATAAAAAAATAGTTCACTGAATTAGTAAGCTCAAGTGGCTATGAGCAGGTCATATTTGCCACAGGAATATTGACCGATAGGGTAGACAAAGTCCTTTATTGGAGACCGCGTACTCTAAAGTGCAGCGTAGGATGCCCTCTCGTCAGATAGACTGGCGACGTGAAGACAGTCTGGACAGGCTGGATGAGAAGAGTAAAAAACTGTATGTGATGTGCAGGCCTTGGCAGGCACATATATCTAGTATTGGAGAGCCATAGAGTGATGGTATGATATGGTATGTCTTCTCTTTTGTATCGATGGCATGTACCCGACAGGAAGGTACACTATCTTTTCGTTTTTTTTTTTGTTTTAATGTTCCAATTTTTTTTTTGTTTGTTCTTGTTTTCACACAGAAGAAAATCTGTTGCTCGATTGTTTTTATATAACTTTTTTGATCAACATTGATAACTAGTAAAACAATTACATAAATTGTTTAATTTGTTGTATAATTATTTTCCAAAATAAATAAATACTGTATAAAAGTTAAATGCGCGGGAAACAATTATACTTCGTCCTCTTTTCTTATATGGTAATAGCGCAATTAGCGTATTGTGCCAGAGCCAAGTTTTCAACTTGTCAATGTCCAGTTCCGTCGATGTAAGTTTGGAGTCAATCAGTAAAGTGATAGTAGATTTACTGAAGACAGAAAGTTGAACTCCACGGAGGAACACGAAAAACGGAGTTCTCTGCTTTTATTTGATTGTCACAAACATTAGGAACACGTCCTGGCTTCTGCTATAGGCAGTCTAGTTGGTAATCCAACTGAAAATTCAAATCAGCCTAGACTGAATTTGAATTTTCGACGACGTTAACAGATTGTATTAAACTCTTGCAGATTGTCAACATGATTGATTTTTATTTTAACTTTTCAAAGGAAATTAATACATTCTAAACCGTTTTTAATAATGTCAATTTATTTAAATTTTTAGTATAGTAATATACAATACAATTTAGTATATGGTGTAGTATTTTAGTATTTTATATGTTGTAGTCAAAAAATAATTTTGTAGCATTTTGTCGTTTTCTATTACAATTTCATCGTGTTTTTACAAGCTTTAATTTTGATAGCTAAACATGATTAACACCATGAACTGATGCTGCAGCCAGGATTGTCTCCTCATGAGGGCACTCATCAACGGTAAGTAGCATCCACATGAAACTTTGCAAGACAAAACATGACTTTCTACCGTAATGATGCGTTATTTGAAATGGATAGATTGAGAAATATTTCTAACTAAAAAGGTGTAAATAAAATAATATAAACAAAAGTGTTTTTTAAAAACAAGCTTTTATGCGCGAATTGTAAATGGTATCTACCCTACTTTTATGAATATTTCGCGAGAAGCTTTTTGAGAACAAATAATTCAATATATACTTATTTTATTCGTTTTAATATATGGCTTGCATAAAAGCTTGTTTTTAAAAAAACGTTTTTTTTATATTATTTTATTGTTCTATTTATATTCGATCTAAATAAAAATCTACAGCTACTAAACGTATACGCAATACATTGATCTAAAATGGCTAAATTTATTAAATTTAATTTTTCGTTTGTTAAAGTAACTTATGTTGTCGCTTTGACGTTTGAAGGTGTCACCACATGTGCCCCAAAAGTCACAGAACTTTTTTCTTTCTTTATAAAACCTGAACAAGGATATATAACAACCAACTTGAACTGACTTATACTTTGTTAAGGTAAAAGTAAAGATAACAAGCCGTGTTTCGACTCTCATTAAGCTGCTGGTAGTCAATTGAGTGTAAAGCGGGATAAGACAGAGAGAGGAACGGCTATGGTGTACGAGTTTATGGCGCTGAGGTTTTAAAATTTTAAACAGGTGAAAATGTGGTAAATATTAGTCAAATATTGTGCGAAGAAATTGACATAAAAGTAACTACTTATCATAATGTTTTTAAAAAAAGTAGTTAATTATATCGATAATTTCATTGAATTCAAAATTCAATCATAATTTTACGAATTATTACATTACGTTTAAAAGTAATCAGCAAACACGAAAACTGCATTAAGTAACGAAATTTGTGGTAAAACCGGCGAGTAAATAAATGACCGTACTTGTACATGTATTTGTATCAATCGGCCTTTAATGTGTAGGGCAAAGGCCTCTTTAAGTTATGATCACTAGGGGGTTTTGATAGCTTAGAGCAGTGATAGCGTAGGGTATCTGTACTCGACTCACGTTCGTGTGAGTTCGAATCCTCGGCCCGCACCACTGAGTTTCTAAATAAGTACCTACGAATTTTTAAAAATTGTCTCTAGGTCGACGGTGAGAAGAAATATCGCGAGGAAACCCGTATGCTCCAGGAATAGAAAAAAAATCGGAACATTTTGTATCCACCAATCCGCACAGGGACCGCGTGGTGGATTATGGCCGAAACCCCCTAGTGAATGACCGTACTAGAAAAAAAAAATACGAACTAAATTCATTTAGTTCTATAGACCATGGATGAAGGAAAATATATCCCTGTTATGTTTTTTGTTATGGCCACGCACTGGGAAGCTCAGTGCCTCCCCTCAGGCCGTGTGGACCGATCGCAACGACTTGAAGAAATTCACCGGTGGCGGTTGGATGAGGAGAAGATTGTGTATGGTCACGAACTTCGGGAGATGCCTATATCCAGCAGAGAAGAGTCATAAACGGGTCGAAAGGTATGAGCCAAACTCGTTCCGTAGTACCAAAATTACAACGATTCGAACTTTGAAAAAAAAATTAAAAATGTTAAAAATCAATATACACAATCTACAAGATAATTATAAGAATTTGTTTTTAATAAGTACGTACGGATAATAGAGATACGCGTGACATTAGCGTTTCTTATTAAGTCATAGACAATTAATAGATTAGATGTATTTATTTTATTTATTTATTCGTACTTTATTGTACACAAGGCGGACTTAAACAGCCGACCTTTGGGCAAAAACAGATGTGTAAATGAATGTATATCGCCACACTATAGGACGAACATTCGTGGCGTGACGTCCCGACATTACGAAGTAGTTTTCTTCGGGATGTACGAACGTTTTGGATGTACCTATCGCGACAGCGCAAACCTTCGCCGACGACAGTGTGGCTGTAGCCATGAGTGACAAGTGATAACCATTTAATAATTCTGACTCGACCACGATACGTCTACGCTTTGCCTACACCAATCTATCACTGGCGATAGGAGGGGGATAGAAAAATGCGGCAACGTCAGGTATCTGAAAAGGTGAGATAACGTCCTTCGCACATGATCAATCTGTAGGCCCTTTTCACGAGTAATCTCGCATAATATATATTGCTCGCCCGCCAGGTACGATGCGATAGAGGTCCGACATAGAGTTGAAATTTTTTCAAAAAAAAAATGAATATTAGCATGGTATATCAAAATTGGCATAGTTAGTTATTATTATATCCGTAATACTCATAATATAAACTAAGCCAAACAGACAAACGGTGACTCCTTACGTATTTAACCTCAAAAATTTACTTCTAGCGAATTATGACAATATTAATTAATATTCTAAGTAAACAAAACGAATTTAACTGACATATTTATATATATCTATTTAGACTTATATATCTATCTATTTAACTTTATTTTACTTTATCTATCTATATATCTATTTAACTTATTTGACATATATATATATATATATATATATAACTTTTTAAACTTTCGCGTTTTGTGCATATTTTATATTCTAAATCGGATCTGAACGCATATAATAAAGTTATTTGATTACTTGTTACTCCTACTCGATACTTATGAGTTGACTGAAGATGGTAGTCCAAGGTGGGAGCTGCGAGCAGTTTTATCAACTATCAACATTTGATCTTCACTTTCCGACTTTCCGACGCAGTTCTTTACGTCCACGGACATTGTTAATTGACGGTAAATCGCAAGGTTTAAACTTGATAATCACTGGATTTCACATCGACGACAGTTTATATCCATCTTTCCGATTGAGTTTTTTATATTTCTTAATTTCAATCGCGTCACCTACTATCCTGGGATCAGTTGCGTTCAGTGGAGAGGATTTTGGGAGTGTAGAGTTCTCTATTCAATGATTCCAGCGTTGAGAATGTGTCCGGCTAATGCTGATTTACTAGTTTGACGGTTTCTTGCAGCTGCGATGTGTTCCATGACCCTTTCCGCAACTGTACGCTTAGTTTGGCATATATTAGGAACTACCACAGCTGCAGTCTATCTATTCATATCCAAATACGTGTTCAAATCCGATTTAGAATATAAAATATCTATTTAATTACCATAACCTATCTAATAGTTAAATTAACGATTATAAAACTCGTACAATATGTGTTTTAACAAACAAATATGTAACTGAAATAAAAATATATTAAGTTCATTATCATCTGCGATAGTTTTTTTGCTAGGTATTAATACGACTATGTATGTTGCTATATGTAAGCTGTGTATTTCATATATTTATAATACGCAACTTTAAATATATGGGATACATTAACTGCTAACTTCCATTCATTTACTCCACATTCATGCCAACCCATCCTTACTTCAATCAAAACTGCCAAAAACCATCTCTAAACCTTTTCTCACCTCGGAAAAAGCCGATAAATAATTTATGATGATCCGCTGCCGCACGATACGCGATCAGAACAAAGGTACGTGAGCGTTATCGCGTCGCTCACCCGCCCAGCCGCCCGCCCTGGCGCACCCGTGTCCGCGACACGATACGATACGACACCAGAGGGTCTAGTCGCAAGTGCAGGGCATTACGTACGCAACGACACCATCGCCTGCGACATGCAGTGCACGAGTATATAAGAATTTAACAGAGAATAAACAGATATTTGTTCCGACATATACAAACACCCACAGAGTAACCAAACAATAACCAACAGAAACAATGTTAACAACAAAAGATACAAACGAAAATTTCAAACACTATAAAATTACAAAAATAGGACCTTGCCAATTCGTGTGTTCGGAAATGCCCGCCAATTCAGCATATGCTGTGACTGAGTGTCAGCCACAGCGCTGATTTGCTAATTCGTTGTCCAGGGGGTGTGCAGGAAAGTAAGCTGATGGGAATTGACAAGAAGCATATAAATGCTGACTATATTAGTCGAAAACCAACGATCAGGGGAGCCGTTGCTCCCTGAGATGAAGCTTAAGTACAAAAGGTTCCTCACACTCCTGCCTGCACTAGATCATTATTACATAGAAGCGTGCGGAGGACCCAGTCTCAGTGTAAGTCTTATTAAACATTAGCTCATTTGCAAATTAATTCACGTTAGGAAAATAATAAACATTTTTTTTATTTGAAGATTTTAAGTTCTTCAAATCATCCGCTAGGGGCGCTGTTTATTTCTCTATACAGTGATTTTTTTGCATGATAATATTAGGTTTCTCAACACGACCACTAACTAAATCTTGATTTAGAAACACTTGGCACACACGCAAATGTTTACAAACGGGAAAAACCTATGCTAGAGGCACTCAGTAGGTACATAATGGTACAAATAGCCAAATAATGGACTGAGCTGTTAACACTTTACTCCTCAAAGGTTCATTAGGTCTGCCTAAGCGTTTAAGCGTCGTGCGCTCAGCGTTCACTTTTACAACTCTATTAAAAAGTGTGGAGCGTGTGTAATATCGACCATTCTGAACTGGATTACGTCCTGCAGTGGGACATTATAGGTTAATGTTGATGTAATTAATGTGGGTGTAATGGAAACAAACCCGACACACGGGGTGAGCAACGCGCCGCGCGGCTAAATGAATCTCTTATGAAAATGTATTGCAGATAGCGCGGGTATCGCTGACTGATGGTGTGAAAGCGCTGAATTAAACAGAAAAACTTACAACGCGCTTATACTCGTACGTTACATACGAGTATATTAATCAAATCTTAAACGCGTATACATATTTTATACTAAATTTTATTTTATTTGATTATGCAGTTTTCAGTTAAGACTCTTAAAATTTGCAACAATCTATCATTAGTTTAGTCCGTGTGCAAGTTTAACTTTGTAGAAGTGAAAGAATTTTCAATATCGGGCCCGTAGTTTTTTTTTTTTTTTTTTTATGGACGAAGGTGGCAGACGAGCATACAGTCCACCTGATGATAAGTGGATACTGTAACCCATAGACATCCGTGATACATGCCAACATTAGTCCAAAATGACAACGTTGGCACGCCCCCGGATACGCTGCCTACCTTTGGATATAGGAATGGATTTGGAGAAAGGGTTGGGGAAATGGGGAGGGATAGGATGGGAATGGGCTCTGGCACATCTCACTCACTACTGAAACGCGTACGTACATTAGGGAAATAAGATAAAGTGGGAAATGCAGTACATTTCAAGGTAGTCTTCTGTGAGAGAGGGGTAAACGTGGCCAGTCGAGTGCGCCCAGCGGCTGTTGGATTGCAGCGTGCACTCTTCCCCTCGTAACTCGTAGTTTTTACTTTTCTTGTCTATATATGTACAACCTAAACCAACGTCAATCAATAAAAAATAAAATTATGTTAACGACTAGATTAAAAGTTAGAAACAGGTAACGTATTGTTGTTCTGTCTAAAACGTTCGTAGTGCTTTAGACAGGACGCCTAGGTGGCGCGCGCTCGCGGCTCGGGCGACGCGTGATGCTTGTTCAGACAGATACAGAAACAGACAAAAATTCCAAAAAATGTTTTTTTGGCCTGTGTATCACTGTATCACTCGTACAATACTGCAATAACATTTCGAAAAAAATATTAAATTTACAGGATATTGCCTTGTTACGGTTTTATTATATGTATAGTTTATCTGACTAATTATTTTTGGAAAAAAATGCTTTTAAATTGATTTACGCAATCATAAATGATCAGAACTGAGAACAGTTCAGCCGTTATCTATTACCACACAATTACCCCGATCGGAGATCTCTAACTTTCTGATGTACACCCCTCCCCTCCCTCCACGCAGTACATCTGAGAAACAGTAGGGTGCGACACATTTAGGACAGTAAAGCCATTTTCCATGTTTTGTCACTTTTCCGTGGTACTAAAGTAATATAATTAAAAGACCAATAAAGATCTTTTAATGTGGCAACATGGTATACTTTAAAATCATATAGAGTTACATAATTAAATATTCGTTATTTGTGCATTCGATGCATTGAATTCTGTATTTATTATGTTTGTTATTACTCGTGTATTTTATCTAAACCAACTGTAACAATGCCGGTTATATTCCCATATTAATTATCAATTTGAGTAAAACTCTTAATTATTTTATGAAATGAATAAGTGTTTATACTAAATAAATTTCTATTGCGGAATTCATCCGGTCGGATGCTTCAGGAAGAGATTGTATGTGGAATTCATCCTGTCTCATGTTTTATCTCCACCGGCCGACAACATTGTCGTTGACACTGTCTTGATTCTGTTTGATTTAAGATAAAAAAGGAATAAGGGTATGTTTAATTTCCTTTTTACGGTTATTGTACAAGATGAAATTAGAAAAAAAACGTACAAATGCGACAGTTTTGACTAGTTTCACTAACGCAACGTCCACGTGACAAAGAAACAATACAAGAAAGTGAACAAAACAAGTTTCTCTCCACAATAGCGACAGTGTCTTTCGCCTAGTACAATACAATACATAAGACGAATTTTCCGCAAATGTTTTTCAGACATCAGAAGAAACGCCACACTGCACGAACGCCACGCTCGCAGCTCGTATCAGACTCGTATGAGTATATGAATCGCGTTTCTTCGCTATTACATAGTTACGTCACTGTTCAACCACCTTCACCGTGTCCGGGGTGTAAATAGTCACGGGTGGGAAGGGAGGGGGTTCTTTATCAGTGATTCTCGCACCATTAACCCTGGCGATACAGTCTCCACTCCACATCGAGCACGCACTAACTCGTGATACAATTGATGTACAGGTGGGCGGATGAGGTGAGTTTACTGGCCGTTTTTTTAAGTTAAGAAGCAGTAGTTAACTATACTATGTTACGACAGAAGATAATTTAATGTATCAAGCGATTCATAGAAACACTTGTGACGTATAGAAAGTGTAAATTTTTTTTTTTCGTATTTAAATAACAATTGACTTGTAATGATAATAATGCAATATCTTGCGTTATTTTAATAAAAGTGTGTATAATAATATTCAAACGAAAAGGCGGGTTCTACAAAAAAAATGTATACAATCGTTTTTGTAGGAAATTTTCTGATCTATATTTTTTGTAATAACCTATATTGACATCTGGGCCAGGAAGCGAGATTTTCGCCAATAACTGTATTTCGTGACCTTCGATCAAGGTACCAATGCCAATGAGAAGCACTAACCAATAATTTGATTGAATTACACAAAGCAAAAGTAATTTCAACTGAACGCCATTACATACCGCGTTTAGTACGAGGCTATAGAAATTTAAAAAATGCTGAAATTTCAATCGCGAGGATGGATTTAAGTTAGCACGTACATGGGACCCAGTGCTTGAACTTTGCAAATCCAGAAAAGTAGATGCGTTTTCCAACTCGCGTGTGTGTGGTGATATTGTTAGTATAGTGTGCAAGGAATTTCATCAATAAAAAACAAGTTCAGTGTGGGTAGGTGAATCAACAACGAACACGACGGAGGGTAGACAGATTTGTCTGTCAATAGCAACAACACCTTCACCTGCCTCCGCGGTCTCGCCGCGACCACGGCTCATGTAACCTGGCTATCCGGCCGAAATATCGGCTATAATAAATTGTGAATAACCGTTTACATAACAATTATTACGTTTAAGGGTGTAGATCGTGAAAATCACCGAAAAGAGTGTTACGATTTTTCATATTTAACCTATTTACATATGATTGATATCAATGATAATTTGTATATATTACAATCAAAGACCAATAAGTATGTTCATGCTTATATTAAACTCTTAAACCTAATAGTTGTTATATAATAAACGTCAACAAACGCACAAAATTGAGTAAAAATGCAAAAACATGACTTCGTATTTTTCAGATTTAACCCCATAAATCAACACAAATTGATAAAAAGAAACACTTTTTGAACACTGAAGAAACCAATAAGTATAGCTGTATACTTCTTTTTATACCTTTACAAACAAAGACTTCCTCTTTTAAAGCCCTAAAATCTAGATATATTTTAAGGTAAATTTTTCATACACAAATGTATGGGATAAAACGTTCGTTTCATTCGTGCAATCTCGGTGGTCTGCAGCGGCAGTTCCTTTCTGTAAGTGAATGCGACACCACGCTTGTCGGCTGCAGACAGCAGAATTACGTATTGTGAATTTGTGTTTTTTGTAAAAAACTGTAAGTATAACATTTTTATAATTAATTTATTTTCAGTTAGTAGAAAGTATCGATATAATGAATGTCTGAAAGAAAACCATGATGGAACTAGATATAAATCGTAAAAAATACAATATCTACACTAATAGGTATTATAAAGAGGAAAGATTTGGATTTTTGTATGTAACGAATAAACTCAAAAAGTACTGGACTGATTTTAATAATTCTTTTATCATTCGAAAGCTACATTATCACTGAGTAACATAGGCTATTTTTTTCGCAGGACTGATTGAATTTGAGTGGCATGCCAGGGAAAAGAAAGTTTTGTACGCATTATAAAAATATGAAAGCCAAAAGATCTCGGAATAAAATGTAAGTTCCTCCCTACTTATTTATTATCGCATTTGAACAGGGTACATTACAAAGCTAATACAATATGTCATATGATTTAGATCGCCCGATTCAGACATATACCTACAATAACATGTAAATATTGGTTTGTATTATCTATATCTATACTGATAAATAAAATTGAAGTATCTGTATGTAATATCAAAATAATAGGATTTTTAAAAAAAAAAAAGGCGATACGGAGTTCGCCGGGTCGGCTAGTATTGTCTAAATATCAAATTGTGGAAGTAGGTAGGCGACAGCGCAACTTTGTCGACATACCTATACCGCCAAACAGACGCGAGGCGCCTAGCGTCTGGCTTAGGGTTGTACAAAATAAATAAAAAGTGGATAATATTGATGAATAATATTTCCAGTATTGAAAATAAAGAAAACCTTGGGGCCGAGACTCTGAGCAACAATGCTACGCGCTGTATAGAGGTAAGTTGTTATACGTAATTCTTGTAGACTTGTTACATAAATAAACAAACTACTTAGTTAGTGATGGGCGAAGACAAAATCTCAATACCTACCTATAGATTTTTCTTGCAATATTTATTATTTTCATCGAGAGACAAACACCTTAGTACCGAAATACTTCTCAATTACTTTCTCAAAAGAAAATTTACGTTCAAATAGGTGACGTCATAAAAAAACAATACCTAATGCGTAAAGAAATTATAATTTCTATTCATCAGGAACCTAATATTGTATTAATTCTTTTGCATTTTTTTAAATTTTTAATTATTTTTTATAAAAAAAATCAAGCCATTATCTTTCTTTACAGGAACTAGTTATTGAAAACGACCAAGAGGGAAAGGTGGATGAAATGGAAGTTGGGCGTAGAGTTGTAGACGTTTCTTTTTTTTTTAAAGCTCTTCAGGCCATAGGGGACCACGGTCCAATGGATTGTAAGTTAAGTTACCTCAGTATAATAGGTGAAGTAAAAGTTGGTCTGGACTCAAAACTCATCATGAAATGTAGTATGTGTAGTATGAAATTTACTGTGTGTTTGATTGAAAAGAAAGAAGATAGAATGGAAGTGAATCATCAAATTGTATCTGGTATCATATCATCTGGTGGGAGCTACTATCAGTTAAAAACATTAACTGCCGCAGTAGCCCTACCAATCATGTCACCTTCATTATACAATGAAATTAATAATACGGTTTGCGATTGGTGGGAAAAGACAGCAGCACATTCCATGGCAGAAGCTGTCAAGGAAGAAGCGGAGTACGCAGTGTCTATAGGTAGTGTTGATAAAAATGGTACACCATTAATATCTGTTGCTGTTGACGGTTGTTGGAGCAAGAGATCTTATGGTAAGAATTTTTCCGCCTTGTCCGGCGCAGCTGCGATAATTGGCATTAAAACTAATAAAGTATTGTTTTTTGGAGTTAAAAATAAATACTGCGTAGTTTGTGCACGAGCCGCAAAGAACGACAGTCAGCCCTCGGAACACCGTTGTTTCAAGAATTATTCGGGATCATCTACCGGTATGGAATCGACCATAATAGTTGAGGGGTTTAAACGTTCCATTGTTGATCACGGTGTAATTTATAATAAATTTGTAGCAGACGGCGATTCCAGTACTTATAAAAAAATATTAGATTCGCGACCGTACGGTAATTTAACAGTAGAGAAAATTGAATGCAAAAATCATCTTTTACGAAACTACTGCAATAGCTTGGAGAAACTGTCGAAAGACACTAAGTATCCTTGCGAATTGCGGAAATTCCTAAAAGAAAGGTATTTGCGTTTAAGAACGGGTGTAAAATGCGCTATTAAATATTGGGGCGATCAAAATCAGTCACTCGAAGAAAAAATAAAAAATCTTAGTGAAGATATCCTAAATGGTCCACAACACGTATTTGGTAATCACCAATATTGCAAGGAGTATTTCTGTAGACCTGATACTCGTCGAATAGAACCTGTTGGGTTGCTTCCAGCAATTGTTGGATGCGGATTAATGGACGCGGTACACATTTTAAGTAAAAGACTGTCATATCATTCTAGAAGTTTAATTCATAATTGTACAAGTAATATAGTTGAAAGTTTTAACGCAGTGATTGCCAAATTAGTAGGGGGTAAGCGTGTAAATTATTCTTCCCGTGGTTCTTATGCGGGCCGATGCGCAGCTGCTGTTGTGTCTTTTAATACAGGATCGATTCATAGTAAAACTCATGAAGTAATATTTAAATCTAGTCCTAATCCTTTGATCGCGAAAGTGGAAAATTGTAATCGTAGAATCCGTTTAATTGCTAAACCTAAATTAAGATTGAAAAAGAGCCACAGCGCTGTATCGAAAGACGCTCACTATGGACCAAACTGCGAAAAACCTGATCTGAGTCCAGAATTATATGAGAAAGCCAAGTCATCTTTTTTAGCCGATTTAAAGTTGTCTTGTGCTGAAAGAGAGGAGCTTGAAAGGTCGACCCATTTGCAAAGAAGTAGTTCTGAGTGGATGAGTACAAGGAGAAAATTACTAACCTCATCATCGTTCGGGGAAGTTTGTAAAAAACGAGAGAGCACAAGTTGTGCTGTTCTTGTTCGTAAAATCGTTTATGGTAGTAATATCTCCAGTTTGCCTGCTGTACGGTACGGTATCGAAAACGAAGAAACCGCAATTAAACAGTTAGAAATTCAAGAGAATATTAGTATACAAGGTTGCGGTTTGTTCGTCGACGATCAATATGAATTTCTTGGTACTACACCAGATGGCATTTATGCAAACGGTTTAATTGAAATTAAGTGCCCACATTCTTTAGCTGGCATGACTCTTGATGAAGCAATGGCCAAACATACCTTTTGGGTTAAGGACAAGGCTTCCAAGGGTTATGTCATAAATAAAAATCATAACTGGTATTTCCAAATTCAGGGAC
Organism: Sesia apiformis; assembly: GCA_914767545.1. Lineage (NCBI taxonomy): Eukaryota > Metazoa > Arthropoda > Insecta > Lepidoptera > Sesiidae > Sesia > Sesia apiformis. The sequence goes on along the minus strand of OU611949.1, from coordinate 20,978,157 downwards.
AGGTACATATTACTAAAAGAAACGTTTGCATGCTTGGCATCTGGTTTGGTGCTACTGTACCTATGAAAGTTTATATTATAGAAAAGGACGACAAATTTTGGGAGGAGAAAATGGAGATGAAATTAGTTAGGTTTTATTACGATTGCCTACTTCCAGAATTAGTTGATCCTCGGCAGTCACGAAGCATGCCCATTCGTGACGCGCCCAGTATCATAGAGGCTATGAAAGAGAGGAAAGAAAGAGCTTTACGTGTTATGAAAGAGAAGAACGCCTAATGATTTTGAAAGATACAGGTAACTTAACTACCCAGCCAGTCGATTCACGTAAACACGCCAGTCCAAAAGTCGTTTTAACTTAGGAACTTAGAAATCGCCTTTTGGTTTTCTGTTTTAAACGCACTTACTTATCTAGTCTTGGATTGTCATAAATCTTCCAATAGCTCAATTACTATACAATTTCTGAGTTACCTGGTGTAAAGAATCATAAAAATTGGTTCAAAAATACAGCGAATTGAGAATTCTCCTTTTTTTAAGTCGGTTAAAAGGGCTAAATTTGCAAAAAACGAAGTGACGTCACTGCGCTACGGTTTTTATTACTTACGTGAATCGGGCAGCTGGTAACGTTTTCATTCTGATAGGTTTTGTGATAGCCATTGATTTTATCATCAAATTAGCAGAAATCAGAACTTGATCCGTAATCGAATGAAAAACCATTAGAATTTTGAACTCATATTTCGTTATTGTTTAATTACATACTTTTAATTAGTATATTAATAATTTACAAACTTCTGTTAAAATTAGTAAATAAATGAATTATTTACTAATTTTTGTACAACCCTAGCACGCTTTTGAGATAGCGAGTAATGGCGACTCATATTTGTTATTGTGTAGTAAATAAATCATTTTTATACTTGTGTTTCATTTATTGACATTTTTTTTAAAACCCTAGGATTTTTTTTAGATATCGACGAGGTGATCGTAAACAAAAAGTAAGTATTTGAGTTTACGCAATAGGCACATTTCCTTGCGTAGAGATAAACACACTTCCTACTGAATTTGCAATTATTTTATTGAATGAATATTTTACGAATTAGAATAAATTTTGGTAGTGAAATTACAAATAAATAAATAGTTGGAATTTTAGGTAAGTAGAATACAAAAATGTCAGATGTCAAATGATAGAAAAACATAAAAATTGTGTCTCAACTACTCTTATTAATCTATTAAAAAGAATCAACAGCTAGTTTCCAAAAATTCAACGTTATTGTTATGCTGTAAATATTCAAGTTCAATAACAATTTCTCAACGTGGAACGTTTGTTGCAAAACATTTTGAAAATCGCGCTCTCTAGGTCATTCATCCGCCCCGTCGGATGTTACATTAAACTTTGGCGCTGCGGTCGCTCGAAATCGAGATCTCAGGCCAACAATCTACACCCTTAACCGCGACAACAAAAGTTTAAAATCTTTGACCTTGAATATCTAAAAACGCACACGCGATATCAATGTAGGTTTTTGATATATTGCTTAGAACACTGTTACAAAGAGCCAAAGTTAAGTTAAATGGGATTTTTTGAGAAGATGAGACCTAAAATGACTGATCTCGTTTGCTTGGTGCCATCAAACTGAATAGTTTATTTTGGTACTACTCATTCGTTCTATTCGTTTTTTAACTGTATTTAACAAAACTTTGAAGTAAATAGTTTAACCTAAATTTAAAACTATGTTGATAAATTATGATATACCACACATATATATTTTGCAGGCTGATAGTTTTTGTTTGAACAGCAGAATAGAACAAATTATAATTTGTTTCTTGTCTATTCTTGAAATATTTCTTGTCTAAATTATAATTGGTCACTGCTCACGGGTAGGTTTTTTAATGTCTCGACTGGTACTAATTTAGCAATAGGTACTTGTATCTTAGACAAATCTGTTCTTTGTTTGCAATACTTATTCTTTGCAAATTTGGTAATAATAATAATAATAATAAAAAAACAATGTACACATACATAGACTGGAAACAAACCTATTTATCTTTTAGAATGGAATAGAATAGAGACGCAACTCTCGACGTGGACGTACCCGCCTCTTCAGTGAGCTCGTGACCACGGTCGGTGCAACCCAACCGAAACGTAGAGTGAAATAAATAAGGTAAACATTCACGTTAGGACCCGTTTAAATAGATAAATATGCGTGAAAAACGCGAAAATCTCAATTGTTATATTTGAAAGTTCATGAGAAAAAAACGATTTTAATTTCGCATTTATAACGTTCCATACACATCGCCGCCTACAGAATGTTACCACACACGTATGTTTGCAGATAATTATTGAGATGTGTGTTAAAATTCTGTACCTTACGCGTTTTACCGCAGTCGGGTATAATTTAATATCATGTCCACTTCTACGCGCATATACGAGTAGGTCTCTCACACACGCTTAGAAAAGCACTTAACGCCAACATAGTATCTTGAGTTGCTTAAACGGGCTCACACCACAGTTTTGGTAATAACAACGTGCCTTATCTGTGCCGGCGAGCATACATTACAGATTACTATGTTGCAGTGAGCACACCTGTAAAGACTTACAATATTATATCTCGGTTTATGTAATAGTTGGCAAATAGGTCTCGGTGTACGGCAAACGTTTACCGTTCTTACCGTCACCTATGGACCGCTCTCTTCTATTTTTATTATTTTTTTATTTATTCATTGTAACAATTATAAAATTTTATTACAATGTGTCATCATCATCATAGTTAAAAAAAAAACAAAATAGCGTTGTAAAATGAAATTTTTAGTTAATCAATTTAGATCTTACAGAGAGTAAAGCTAATTTATGTTTAAAATCATTTCTGTTATATAAAGAATTTTCTATCAGCCCGAAGGTTATTACAAATTGAAACTCATCTAAACCTATACATATAATAAACCAGTAAAAGTGTTGTCTGTACATTGACTTAGTTTAAAATAAAATGGGGTATTTAGAACCCCAATAGTAGTTTTTGAAATTTTCGTCTGTACGTTTGTCTGTATGTCTGTTTGTTTGAGCATCACGTAAAAACTACTGAACGGATTATGATCGGGTTCCCACTAATAACTTTTGTAAATAACATTTTATGATTCACCGTAGATGCCTATTCGACATTCAGCCCCGGGTTATAATGATGTAGCCCGTCTCGCTCGGCAAGAAACTTTATCTTCTATTGTAAGACATCTTGTAATGCTTTCTTCAATGAATTTGCAATGCAATACAATCAGCTTTTTCAATGTTCAGTGCAGGAAATGGGCTCCCTCGTGCACATTGTCTTGTACATGTCGGATGTATGGCCTTAAAATGCCGCGCTGGCCAAGCGGGTTCGCGAGTCAACTTTTTAGAGGTTCAATCAATTTAATTCATTAATTTTTATAAGAACATAGATGGGCAAATACATGTAGTGTTAAATTACAAACATTTTTCATTATGTTCTGCTTCAATAGACGTGCAAAAACAAAAAGTAATTATCGGGCTCCTCGCAGGGATATCCCTATATCGCAGACGTCCAGGTTTTATTTATACATTTACTAGAAAGATTTACAAGTATTTATCACAGGTTGGTTGTTACTTGTAAATAAATATTGTTATAAATAATATACAACATAACTGTAACTCGTTACAAACATACAAAATAGTTTGTAAACGTGCGAGCACTTGAATAATAGACATATTCTAAAGTAACTTTTTGGAAAATGCTCGCAACATTTTCCAAAAAAAAATATTATCAATGGATATCTGCAAAATATTACATATAATATCACAGTTATTCCAAAATTAGAATTTTATCTCAAAATATATATGTATATTGAATTCCGTGGATATGGTAAATCGGTGCAGCGATCCCCGACGCCAACAATGTAGGCGAATCATATCGATATTTAGATGAAACATTGTAAATCTTACTCCTACGTATAATGGATATGTATTTTATTTATATTTTAAATTAATATAAATATTAATTCAATAGCTTTTGCCTGCGGCATTGTCCGCGTGTCCATTATCTTCTTTTTATGGACGAAGGCGGTAGACGAGCATACAGTCCACCTGATGGTAAGTGGATACTGTCGCCCATAGACATCCGCGATACATGCCGACATTAGTCCAAAATGACAAACGTTGGCACACCCCCGGATGCGCTGCCTACCTTTGGAGATATAGGAATGGATTTGAAAAAAGGGTTGGGAAAATGGGGAGGGATAGGATCGGAATGGGCTCTGGCACATCTCACTCACTACCGAAACAAGTACGTACATTAGGGAAATAAGATAAAGTGGGAAATGCTGTACATTTCAAGGTAGTCTTCTGTGAGAGAGGGGTAACGTGGCCAGTCGAGCGCGCCCAGAAGCTGTTGGACTGCAGCGTGCACTCTCCCCCTCAAAAAACTCACGTGAACTTTAGTTATATAGCCTATGACCTTTTCATGATATTCAAGAAGGTTCATGCAAAATTTTAGCTCGATATGTTCATCGGTTCAAATAGTTTTCACCACATCTAATTTTAACGTTAAGGATTGAACCTCACCTCCACCCCACTGCCTCCTCCGCCTACCCCCATACTATGTAGAGCAGGGATCTTAAATTGCATACAAAAAGATTTTAAAGAACAATAAGCTAAAACAAGTATAAGTATGTATAAACACTGAGATACTTGTCAGGACCCATTGGCATTTTACACAACTGGATTCAACTTTATTAGGTCGGGTCAGGATGCAACTTATCGCATGGCGACAATGCTAAGTGAGGTCAAAACCTGTACTAATGATTCTCCACTTGTGTATACCGTGACAGCCTGCAATTAAACTAACACTTATGTACATGCATTATGATGCAATATGAAGAATGTGACGGCATTAACTTGACAGCTATATTATAATTACATGAACCCTCTTAATTAACTTTATTAATTCAACCATTTCAAATATTTATTGCCGCAGAGTACGTAATTTGTTTTTCCTATAACACATAATATTCCCAATCTCGATTGATCTACCTCCTTTCAGAAAAAAACAGGATTAATGAATATTAATTGAATGAAGGAAAAGTGCAGGGAAAAATTTGAATCCCAAGTATCCGTCGCTTCCTTGGATCATTTCTATACCTTTAGGATACTGTCCCCCCATGGGAAGATCAGGTAACACAACTCAATGGGGTAGAAAGGAGTCCTAGAAAGGAGATCATGTGCAGTGACGCGTAGTGTGGGACAACCTTCGGAGACTTGAAGAAATTTACCGGTAGTAGGTACATAAAAAGAGAGGAAGATTAAATGTTGTACCGAGCTTTTGGAGAAGTCTACAGCCAGGCATTGATGAGACATCGAATGAAACATGAGATGGGCAGGTCTTATCTGCTGCTGGACCAAAAACCGACGGAGTAGACAAGTCTTCGAATGGAGATCACGTACCGGGTAGAACAGCATGAGATGGTCTGCAGCTAGGTGGACCAATGACTTGATGAAGTTTGCCTTGAGAGAGGCACTAATACAGTCTGTACTAATACATTATTTAGATACTCAGGAGTTAACATGAGGATCTGATACCACAAAAAGTTAGGCATTGTCTAATTAACACCTCGTAATACCATTTTGATACACAGAAGGTAGAACAAAAGGGCACGCTGCTGACACCTCGCCCTTATATTTATTGCAAATTATGGCCCTATCCGCACCATCTCCACCTCACGATAATGGACTTTAAACGCCAGTAAGAAATGTATGGATATGACTGATATAAACTTAGAATTAATTGTGAGTGCCGCCAAAAGCGGCACCAATACCATAATTCACTTCGTAATACACGTTTGTCTGAACTCCAGGCCTTTCCGGTTAGTTGAAAACATTTTTAAACATTTACGTTTCGTACTTTCATATTGTAAGTCGGGTCTGAACGTATAAAATTAAAGACTTTTGTTTACCTTTTCGATGTTTCAACACGGGCTACACCAGCTGTGATCACGAATTGATAACTCGTAATACGGTTTGATTTCTTGCTTAGTATGTCGATCTTAGCAGTTACGGCTTCGGTACTACGGTTAAGACCCGGAGATTTTTTTAGTAGGTACCTATACATATAGATTAAAAAAAGAACTTTGTATAATCTGAACATGGTTAACAAAATAAATTCTAAAAAAAAAAGCAAAAATTTATGACAGGTGAAATTTTGTTGAACTATTTTATTTATTAATATTTTGTTGTACACACTATGATCTTACTGTTGAAAAAAGATTTACTGTTGTCGTTTATGGTATATATCTATAATACTTCTCATCGCACCTCCCAATGTATCTCAGAAAGATTTATCCCAATGTATCAGCCCAAACGTTAGCAAGTAGAGAACGTACGTTAGCAATTGCGTCCTTAATGCCTTAATGCATTAAGCTCGGCTTTTGTACGACAATGTGCAATATCGACAATGTGCAATGTACGACAATATGCAATAAAGTTTATTAAATAGATAAAAGTAAATAATTTAAATAAAGGTAATAAGTATTGTATAAGAATACATAGTACAAAAGGAGGACTCATTTAATTAGGAGATATCTTCCGGCCAACCTGCGAAAGCGCGAGGTACAAAAATGTTTGTTTCAAAAAAATAATGAAATGAAAACCAACATCTTAAAATACGTAGAATGCAAATAACACAATTCTTTCCTTTTCACTTTTTTTCTAGATACTTTTCTGTTTATTTACACACTTATATTTATGAAGCGAATTTAACTTATATCGCTATTTTTTTATATCTTCTTTTTGTTAATGCCGTTGAACGATTACAATATAATATATTAACAATAGCAATTGCAAGTCCTGTCTAGTCCTAACTGTAACAAGTTAGGACAAAATTAAGCTGAAATTAGGACTAATAATGGACGTATCCACCCTTACCTAGCTCAGGGCCTACCTCAAAGCTATTGACAAAGGCCCTGTAACATTGATACCGACTGATTTATACGCCATTACACCACCGCCTTAACTGATCGCGAGGCGCGATATTAAAAATTTAAATCCCGTAACGACCGCCTAAATGTCCTGCCGATTATAACGTTAAACAATTTGAATTTTGATTTAATTTCGGATAAAACTTTCGACTTTTATCTAGGAGTCATGTATCCAAAAATGATAATGGTGTATAATAATTATAATGATTTTGGAAAATGCGTCAGCTCTTCTCGTCGCCTATACCACAATGCTTGAAGACGAAAGTCTTCAAGCATTGAAGCATTGCTGAAACTTGGTCTCTGACAGTAGGCCTGATTTATAATTTCCAAGTCGCTCAGCAAGCTATGAACGGAGGAGCTATGCACGGAGTTTCTTTACGGGATAGGATCCGAAATCCGAACAATATGGAATTTCACGAAAAAAAAATTTAGTTACATGCCGCAAATGTGTCTGATTTTGTATTCACAATTTTTTAAACTTTAGCGTTTTGTAGACATTTAATATTCAAAATCGGGTCTGAATGCGTATAATAAAGGTGTATCGTATAAGTAACCCGTGTTGAAACGTCGAGTAGGAATAAAAGGTAAACAAATACCTCTATTACCCGGCCGGCGCACGGCGGAAGCCTCACCGCACGGGCACGGCCCGCCCCCGGCACGGTGTAACGTGAATCATCCTTTATACGCGTTTAGATCCGATTTAGAATATAAAATGTTCACATTTTTTTAACAAATGACATCCATAAACATCTTAAAAATATTGTAATCATCGAAAAGAAATATGTTAATCACAAGTAATTAAATGTGCGGCAAAGAATATTGAATGAAATGCAAATCGATGGTGGGTGTGGGTTAGGTTAAGTTACTCGTATCTTCGCGCGACACCATCGACTTGATATTGATGTTATCGTTTTCTAGGTTTTTCTAAATTTCTATGACCTCTTGGACCGAACGTGAAATGTAATGACGTCCCATAGAAATTATTTCAAGCCTGTGTAATTTATTGCTTAAAATTTTAATTTGATTAATATCTTATTTAGTCAAATCAATATCGTTTATTCTGCGTGACCAGTTATTTGAGAATTATGCAATGTTTGCATTAAAATTTAGTTATGAAACTTCATCCGATATTGGCGTTTAATGTGACATGATAACACATCTTTGTTACAATACAAATAAGAAACAATAATTAAGATACGATGTCACATTGATTTCTTAGAAGGCACTCTACCAGATAACATGTTTGGGTTACTGGTATTTTTATCAATTGCGCCGCAGTTGTGCAATGATCGATGTATGTATCTGTGTATCTACATAACCGTGTTTATTAGTTGATAAGTGTATCGGAAAAATGTTGTTTGTGAGTGATCAGGAACTGTTATCATAGGGACACAGATCATTACTGTTGCGAGTAATATACACAGTTTTGATAATTCTTGTACAAATTAACTAACAAAAATTATAGAACAGAAACAATAAATCGAAATTTTAGAAATAGAATAATCGAATTTAAACTATTTCCTCTGAATTTTAGTGTCATCTTAGTTACATTTAAATGAGCACCAAATACTAAATGGGCAGCAAATCATGATCAACACAACAACCTATTTTTAAATAACTGAAGTACACTTGCCGGACGAAAGTAATACACATCGGCTTTTAGAAAGAGACTATCAGCTAGCTTTGGTTTTGTAGAGCGTCGTCTCTGTCGTGTGCCGTTACGACAAAGACGACGCTCCACAAAACCGAGCTAGCCGATCATAGTCGATGTGTATTACTTTCGGCCGGGATGTGTAAATCGTTTTAAGTTACCTACTAACCTGTTAAGAATGTCATCGCCAAGTCGACGAAGTCTCGCTTCGTGTGGTTCCTATTTCTGTATTGTCAACAGAGAAGCTAAACTTAACCCCTCCTTTGAATCTGCTGCCATCGATTTGTTGCTCATTCAGTACTTTTTCGTTGCTAATTTATTTATTTATTTTTTAATTCACAATTATTTTTTTAATTTTAATTCTCATAGTACCAACTTTGGGATGCACTGCTTTTGAATCTCTGTTTACTCAAAAGATAACTTGATAGATAATGTCAAAAAGCGTTTTGAACGAGTATACTTTGTCTACGCGATAAAATTTAAATACTTAAATTGCGTTGACTCTGTATTTTAAGTATATTCTCTGTAGTCTATGCGGCAAACCCATATTAATCCTAACTCGACCACAGACAAAATAATACAATCTTCATCAGACAGCGCAGACAGTTTGTAGAGAGGAAAGGTCCTGTTCGAGTCACCTCCCCGTGTCTGCTAATTAACTGAGTATTTACAAATAAGTACAAACCGATAACAACTTTCTCTTTATCATCAAAATAACAAGTTTATCGGGGACAATGCTCTATCGGGTATAAGTTGCATCGACGGCTGCAGTTTAGGGTTGCCAAAATGCAGTTGACACCGCTTTGGTTCGGTCAGCTCTGGATTTTACAGAGGAAAATTTGAGGGAAAAAGCAATGAAGTTAAAAGAAATCACGTATCGGCTTCCAATTACCAAAATATTCACATTTTTTTAAAAGTTTAATGAAACAAAAAAAATATTTTGGATAGATTGATAAAACTCTTTATTGTACACCAAAATAAAATAAAACCGTAACAGATATCTTAGCTAGGGATAATGTGGAACTCCGTAACCGAAACTATCGGATATCCGAATTATGATAATATTCGAAACCGAATCCGAAATAAAAGTTTCGGATGTTCGAATGTTCGGATACAAATAATTTTATTCACTGCCGTTTGGAAGCGGAATTCAAACGAGGCGTTTTGTTAAGTTCTTGCTGCTTACATTTGATTGGATAGATATGTCATTCGTTCTTTATGAAAGTAATGTTACAATTACTCCCTATTTGGTTTTATTTTTCTTTGGTTTCAGTTAGTACCTAATACATTTCTTAAAAAGTTCATTAAAACATGTCCGTAACCGAAACCGTATCCGATAAAAGAGTATACAATATATCCATATCCGGATCCGAAAAATCATATGCTTAACAAACCTAGGCGATCTTATCGCTAATAGCGATCTCTGGCTAATTGGAGAAAGAGTTGGGAAAATGGGGAAGGATAAGGTGGGAATGGGCTCTGGCATATCTCACTCACTACCGAAACACGTACGTAGGTACATTAGGGAAATAAGATAAAGTGGGAAATGCAGTACATTTCAAGGTAGTTTTCTGTTTTATGTGACTTACCGCCATGTGGTCCACCCGCTCGTCTGCCAACTCTTTAATAATAAAAGTTTTCGTCCGTGAATTTATTTTTTATTTTAATTACAATATTTTTATTTGCAGCCCTAACTGTCGAGCGAAAGTGCACGTCTCGATATCGAACAATGTGACACGAACGATAGTGCAACGTGATCGCAGCGTTATCGCAACGACACCGCACCGACACTAGATACCGCAGCTTCTTGTTTTGCTTGCAATTCACATTGCAGTCTTAGTAATATCAGATGGCTTTTACTTAAACTCTTATTTATTTAGTATTAGTATTTACTTTAGATAAGAAAAAAGTCATGATTAACACCTTTCAAGAGGATGGAGATGGTTTGAAGAGGTGTTGTGCTAATAGGAACCCAACTAGACCAAGATCTGTGCTTTATATATATATATATATATATCTATGCATTTAAACATGTATCAGCCTATAACGTCCCACTGCAGGATACAGGCCTCACCTAGTAAATCACTGGGGTGTTTCGGAGCTTAATCCAACCACGCGGGCCCAGTACGGATTGGTGGATCACAGACTCTAGATTTTTTTTTATATGTCAGGGCATTCTGGTTTCCTTATGATGTTTTTCCCCAATCCCGAGAAAGTGACATTTATTTTAAAAATTGCCTCGTCTAAACATATAGGTACTTAAAGAGAAAATTTCTCTTTATTTCTAGTGACTGACTGACTTATCAACGCCGAAACCGCTGAAACTAAAACATGAAATTTGGACATAGCTTCACTTTATGACGTAATAACTCACTAAGAAGGAATTTATCGAAATTCAGTCCCTAAAGAGGTGAAATGAGGTGTCAAAGTTTGTATTTGTAAGTTTGAAACTTGATATAAATATTCTACAATACAAATAGTTAAACACGTATTTTGTCGTCTTGCATAATTATATCGGTGGACTAAAATCAGGGTTCGCTGATATATATCAATTGATATATATATATCAATCAATTGAAATATATAAATTGATATTTATATCAATTGATATTTATCGTCAAAACTAGAATTTTGGCAGGTCCCACGCTGACCCTGGCAACACTTGACAAGAAACTAAAATTTTAATTACTTTTACCGAAGTGGCAATCTTATGGAAGTTTCGGAGATTCACCATATTTATAAATGTATACGGTTAACTTTTTATTGAAATTCAAACCTTATATAAAGTCAACTGGACTGGGAGCCAGAAGATGATGCCCCTCTTGTAGACCTGAGCCTAAGACCTGACTCTGAAGTTTTAAATTTATTATACTGACATAAATAAAAATTATGATCACTGCCACTCATTTATTCAATTAGTTGAATGTTGATTAAGACTGATTTTATTAATCTCAAAAACTCTAATTTTTTTGTTCCCTCATTTTACTCTTATTTTTTGTTTTGTTTTATAATAAATAAGTCTATTGATCAATGTCATAGTTTCATTTATCAATTTTGATACATTAAAACACCTATCCGTATCGAGGAAATGCGGAGGGACCGCATTTCTGTGACGGGAGATGCGGTTGTAGAAATGCGAGGTGGGAATTATGTTGAACAATTTTTCAGAGCATTGTACATGCGGTAGAAGACACAGAGAGACGCAACGTTCTCCCCGAATGCTGAGGGGTTCTAAACCGCCCGTGAGCAAACATATTATACGCAAAAATTTCTTGACGCGATAGGCGAAACGCTTGGCCAGTGGATATTCACAAGTTTCATTCATCAGTTTCATCAGTTTCATAAGATGGATCGCTAACACCTTTTATAAAATCATAGTCGATACCTGCAAGGTGTAAGGTGACAATCACGAATTTCTCATATTGATGTAAAGTCATATTCACACACGCGACGATTATCAGTATGCGCCGCGCGTTCGTCCTTAATTTCCGAAGCGCGATGCTCGGCCGCCCTCCTGATAGATGGCGTAAGGTGACAAGTGGAATTTGTTTTGTTCAGAATAAAGATAGAAAAACATCACCATTACATATAATCTAGTATTAATATGGGATATTATTATTTAAGATAAAGACCTCATTATCGGTTCTAGTGTCTCAGATATTCGATTCAAATCTAATCGTCTATTTGGAATGTAAGTAGTAACAAATGGTAGAACTTTTTGGCGGAAACTTGAGAATTATTAAAAAGTTCCGTTTGTCCGTTTTGTAGTTTGATAGTGATAATTTATTAGATTTAAGAGTGTTTTTTGTGCGTAGTGTTTGTGACAATCAAATAAAAGCATGGAATTACGCTTTTCGTGTGCTTCCAAGGAGTCCTCTTCTGTTCTCAGTAGAATTACAATCAATTTACTGAGCGACTCCTGACTCGCTTCGACGAGGCTGGACATTGGCAAGATACGTTTTAGACTCCAAAATTGTTTGTTTCGAAGAAAAACTTGACACTGGCAGAATGTGCTAATTGCACTATTGCCATTTATGAAAAGGAAAAAAACAGATGGTAATTGAAGCAGCTCGTCACATTTGACAGTATCGGCTTGCAAAATAAATATATTTATTATGCTCTAGCTTAAAATCAGATGTTACAGTTAATCAAAATGTGAAAATATTTATAAAGTAAAAAATCCCACGATGGCCGGTTTTAGGATAGCACCACCCCCCTCTCTTCCCGTGGGTACCGTAAAAAGCGACTAAGGGATAGCAACGCCGCTACCACAAGCCCTAACTACACCTGCTCTAAAATAGATGCGAGTGTATTGTTTTAAGGAAATACAATGTGCGAAACAATATGCGTCTGGAGGACCATATCCAGCAATAGTATCGACCATTGCTAGTTGCTAGTGACCCTGCCTGCTGTTGCAAAGGGTCCCGGGTTCGATTCACGGTAGTAAATATAAATTTGTTTAAAAACAAATATTTGTTCGGGTTTGGGTGTGTATTTGTCTTTATCTCTGTGTGTGTCTCTGGACCCACGATACAGGGAATCCTAGTGTGGGCCTTTAAATGTAGTATTATTGATAAATTGTATTTATTTATTTACTCATAACCACAACAAGTCAACCTAATTTATAAAACGGAACACCAACTAGGTAGGTACGTGTTTCATTGCAAAAAAGCCCATAGCATTGAAACTTCCATTAGCGCGCGTCGTACCTATGTGTCATACAAAGGGGCGAATGGGTGGAGATAGCCCACTTTGCGTGTTTAAACCCGGACTAAACCGAGCTTAAGCATTGTTTAAACTATACCGTCTCTCCCCCGTTAATGTGTTGCATTTGAATTGTGAGATTAAAAAGTTAGCTCTTCCGCGTGGTCGCCGCGGGTATATTGATTCGTTTGAAAATTGAAACAAACAGAGGAATTATTGTTTTAGATGGCAAGTCTAAGAGAATGATATAAATAATTTTGTTTATGAAAGCTATGTGACAAATTTCATGTTACTGACTACTACTGATTATAATCGACGAAGAACTATATTTGCGGGGAGAAATGTCCTCGAATGGAGACCGCGTGCGAGATACGTAGCGCGGGACGCCCCACGCAGGTGGACTGGTTTAGTGGCTGGATAAGAAGAGCAGAAGACCGTGTGTGGTGGGGGTTCTTGGGAGAGACTTGCATCCAGCAGTGAGAGACCTAGGCTGATGGTATGGTATATCAATCAATCAATTTGTTTATTTGCAATGTGCGTTACTAAAAGTGGCAATACTCAGTCAGATCATCAGATCGACACATTTGTCCTTAATGGCGTGCAAAATTACATATAGTTTATATAACAAACACATAAATGCTTACAAATACCACAAAGAAATACAACACCCAACACCATACTTAATACAAAACATCAAATTAGCCCCCTTTTTTCTCTTTCCCTTTCCCTTGTTGAGGGGGAGAGTGCACGCTGCAATCCAACAGCTGCTGGGCGCGCTCGACTTTCCACGTTACGCCTCTCTCACAGAAGACTACCTTGAAATGTACTGCATTTCCCACTTTATCTTATTTCCCTAATGTACGTACGTACGTGTTTGGGTAGTGAGTGAGATGTACCAGAGCCCATTCCCATCCTATCCCTCCCCATTTTCTCCAAATCCATTTCTATATCTCCAAAGGTAGGGCAGCGCATCCGCGGGCGTGCCAACGTTTCTCATTTTGGACTAATGTTGGTATGTATCGCGGATGTCTATGGGCGAAAGTATCCACTTACCATCAGGTGGACTGTATGCTCGTCTGCCGCCTTCGTACATAAATATATATGTATATTAAGTGCAGCATGAACGTTACTAGTAAAACAGGATGCAACATAAGATTTTGAAAACCCACAAGATTTTGACAGAAAATAAAGTATAACTTTATTGAACTGTCAGGTGAACTGTATGCTCGTCTGCAGCCTTCGTCCATAAAAAAAAAAATTCGTGCCCAAAAGTATGAAAAATATCCAAATCTAACCTTTCCGACTGGTACGTCGTGCCATTGTTATTGTTTCTCTCTTTCTAGTACTTACGTAAAGTATTGTAGGAGTGCCGAAATGGATCGCTACGGACTGCGACGGAGACTTACCTGGGAAAAAAAAATTGTATTGAATTAAATTCAATCTCATTGTTATTATTATATATAACTAGCTGATGCCCACGACTTCGTTCGCGCGGTCTTCAAGTAGTAATTCAGAAACCTTCGCGAGCGTGCGCACAACAACCCACCAAAGTTTCATCGCAATCGGATGAATGATATAGAAACGCATACGGGACAAACAAACACATTCTTTTTATATATATATATATATATATATATATATATATATATATATAGATATTTGTTTTGTCAATTATATTATAATATATGTATTATATATTTTTCAAGTTATCTGTTTTATCCTGGTATTATAAGGTTGCCTGGAAGAGATCGCTTTGGCGGTAAGGCCGCCTCTTGTACTTTTCGCGTTTCTTACTAAAATTGTCATTTTGCAACATGTGTTGTATGGTGTACAATAAAGAGTTTATCTATCTATCTATAATATTATTGTTATTCACTGTTATTGAGGACAAAAAGTTAAGTTCTTTCGTTCGGTTATTTCATTTTTTTTTCAATATTTCCTTTACTTCCATTCTCTCTTTTAAAACCTTAATTTTTTTTTGTAATAAGCCGTAAAACCGTTAATATCGTCATCAGCCCTTTTATGATTCACTACTGGATATCGGCATCCTCGTGCACAGGACCATGTGTATTTCCTTAAATCGCCACACCAGAATATAAAAGAAGCGGGACGAAACTTCAATAAATAAAAATAATATCAACTTCAAATAAAATATCAATATCAAGAAGGCTGCAGACGAGCATACAGTCCACCCGGTGGATACTGTCGCCCGTGGACACCGGCGATGCATGCCAACATCAATCCAAAATGACGAACGCTGGCATGCCCCCGGATGCGCTTATTTATTGCCTATTGATATGTAGGAATTGTTTTAAAAGTTCGGAAAAATGCCGCAGAACAAACGTTTTTACTTTAATTGATATAATTTCAGTATTAGGAGAATACGGTGTTTTTAAACACTGAGGCCGGGTGGTGTCGATCGGCTTTTGAATAGCACTACCCTATCTCATCCTGTGGATGTTGTAAAAGGTGACTAAGGGACAACAAAGCGACAATCACTAATCATGAGGAACTACACCGGCTCTAAGAGAGTGGACTCGCCAACCCGCTTGGTCAGCGTAGCGCTTTAAGGCCATACATACCTCATGCACAGGGCAATTTGTGTAAGAAGGCCTATGTCTAGCAGTGTCTATTTATTTTATATCGATCCACTAGCGCTATTTCATAGGCTGCAATAGCCACTTATTCAAGCTGTAATATTGCGATTTTCCCCACCCTTCCTATGACTTAATTATTTTATTAACAGAATGGCTTATTTTTCGATACTTTTTTTTGGTATAAAATTATACTCTACTGCAAACACTTCTAAGGAAAATTAAGGCAGTTTACCCAAAATCTATTTTTAATTACCAGTTCTTTTTACGTTAATCCAGTGTAGAAACATTAACAAAAATTGCGAAGGCGTTTAGCAGTGAATTATTATGCCTTTATTACACGTTTTTTTCAATTAACTTGATTATGTTTTTTCTTGTTTGCCATTTTCCTTAACTGTACAGATTCAAAGGCACAACGAGAGAAATTATAAAATTTCTCTTATTATTCCTAGCGCAACAGAAAAAGAAACACGAAGTAGGTACAGAGACGGAGTCTTAATTGTATACAGTAATAGTACTCGTTGATACAATTTGATAATTCCTTAATAGAAAAATTAACACATGTTAATCATGGCTGTTATAAAGGTAAGCCTTATGTCATGTTGTGATGAAATATGACAAATATTGGCATTCTTTATAATCAACACTACTGTTCCTTTTAAAGGGTCAAAACTCAAAGTGTATTACATATGAACGTTTTATTTCGAGTCAAATGATCCAAGTATTGTATCAATTTCGTTTATAGACTTCTCCTTACCATCCAAAGGTTGCCTGGAAGAAATTGCTTTAGCGATAAGGCCACCGGTTGTACCTCTAATTACTTGTACGAGTACTTTGTATTTCTCTGTATATTTTTTACGTACAATAAAGTATGTTTATCTATCTACATAATAAAATGTAATTTTAGTGTTGAGAGTTAGAATTAAATAATTGGGTATAAATAATTTGGTAATAGTAATTAGGTGTTAAGATACCCAGTGTAACACATGTAGTGTTACACTGTACTGTGTAATGCACTATAGTGTAAGGTAGTTATTAATTACTTTGGTTAAGTTGCAAGATATCCTGTTGCTCGTTACACTTATTAAAGTAGCTTTTTATTTAGTTCTTCATATTAAATACGCACTGCGTGGCACAATCTTCATGCTTGACACAGGGTGACGAGATAGGGCCAAGAGAATCTCCTTCTTTTTCTTTTATTCAATGAAGATAGGAGTCGAGCAGATAATCCACCTAAATGTCAGTGGATACTGAACATCCACTTACATTTAGTAAGTGTCATGGATTCGTTGCCACGGACGACCTTGGCAACGTTGGCACACCCCCGGACGTGCTGCCTTGGAGATGATAGGTTGGGATGAGAATGGGCTCTGGCATATCTCATTCACTACCGAAACATATACATACATTGGGGAAATAGGATAAAGTGAGAAATGTAGTACATTTTATGGTAGTCTTCTGTGAGAGAAGGGTAACTTGGACAATCGAGTGCGCCCAGCAGGTGTGAGATTGCAGCGTACACCTTTCCCTTGGTAGTTGATAAAACTGCTCGCATCTCCCATCTTGGACTACCCGCCTTTTCAGTCAACTCGTGACCACGGGAAACGTCGAGTAGATATAAAACGTAAACAAAAGCCTTTAATTTTACGCGTTTAGACCCGATTTACTATGTATGTAACTAACAAATGTATCTATTTTTTTACAGTATACGAATAAGTATCCGTTTTTGTACTTGGACAGAAAACAATTTCAAAATTTACGTAATCTCCAAGCGGTATGCAGTTACACAATAACCAAAGCTAATGTCGTCAGATCTTCAACATCTCGTCAGTATAACCAGTTCGAGTTGTATCATGAACGGGGGCGGGGCGAGGCCCCTCCTTCCTCGGTACTGGCCATGCTTGCTCATTGACGTAGCATACTGGTTAGACGGGTTACAATACCAAATTATTAGCCTTTATTGCCCATAATATTAAGGCCTTAACTACTCGTACATGTACATACATTGTACGTTTCATAGGGCCATGGTTCACATGGTTTAGAACAACGGACAGCAATTGGCGGAAGATAGAAAACGATCATAAATCTGTTAAAATAAAAAATGTTTTATTGAAAACAAACATTAAAAACAAATATATGAGTTTTTATAAACAACGTTCCTTTTTGACGATCAAAAATTACCTGCGATCTATTTGAAGTTTTTCTTTTATTTCGCTGGACCTCGATAAAAAAATTCAATAGTGTCCGGACCACAATAGAAATTACTTGCCGACCCCTGGTTCAGAAGCTAAATGCCGGCTTTCGTATAATGCCGAATATTGTGACTTTTCATACAACTGATAGCAATATGACGAGTTCAAACTTAACCGACTTGAGATTGTAATATGTCGACTACCACATGTCGCGATATACGAGTAGGTAGGTAGGTGCTAACATTAGAAAATCTATCGTTTTTATATAATGAAATGCCAACTATTGATACAATCCCAAACACAATATTGACATCAATTTTAACAAAATGTATTCCTTGTTTCTCATAGTATATAATATAACTAAAACAAATTTTCACTTGAAATTAAACAATATACACATATGTACTTTAAAAAAATCTAACTTTACTTAACCTATCTAAACATGTTCGTGTGTCCATTTTATGTGAATTAGTAAACTGGTTGAAGAAATCTGCCAATCGGAAGATCATGACTTCGGAGAACATTCAATACATCTCGACTAATGGTCATTTAATTCAAAGTATCAATCAGTTTCGAAGTTTATGGAATATAACGAACTACCCATATACCCCTCCATACAATATACCCCCCCCATACAATTAGGTATACCCCATACAACTTATATCGAAGAAGATACCTACTAGGGGCAAGTCGCCGCGTTTCCAACGCTCAAATAAACGTGAGTTTCCTCCGATTTTTTTGTATTAAAAACAAACACAAGAAAGTTAGCACATTCTTTCATCAATACATATTTCGTTGCTCCCGGCACATCAAGTGTCGATTAGTAGTACAAACAAATTAACTGGCGCACCGACGGCAGCGACAGGCCAGAGATGTTTATTATTAAGAAATAAATTGGGCGGGAAACGGTAGGGTTGCCACTAAAGCAGAAAACTAAGAAATTTTAAACTATGTGAATTTAGTTTTACTGATTTCTTATGATGGTAAACATAATTTATATCTTGTATTGATCTTTAGGATAAATAATTGTTGTTGTAGTGGAATGTTTTACATCTAATACAATTTCTCATGATCCCTAGAAAATGCTAGTATTCTAAAAATACTAAAAAAATGGTAGAATACGTATATACTGATGAGTCTTATGATTCAGAGTTAACTAACATGACTTTTGTGTATTCTCTTAAAAGTAATGTTTTTATGCTTTGCGTTTAGTAAATATATATGAAATGTTTAGCAATAAATATTTTGTTTTGTAAAAAAATGATATTTTTGTATACCAGTTAACTCAAAAATCATTAACACAATCCATAATTTGAAGTTTCAGTAACTGTATATACTTTATAGTAACTTGCGAGGGGTGGTCCAACCTGACAAAGAAAAAGGACACTAAAGTCCATGAAACTATTTTTATTTTTCAATATAGACTTCGTCTTTTGAACACACTTTTCGGGTTGTTTAATTAGCATTTCTATTCCAGTATACAAATAGTCAGAAGTTTTGTCTTCAAAATGGGCGAAAACCGCATCGGTTACTTCATTATCAGTGAACAAATATTAATCACTGGGAGCCAATGCAGGAGGTCGGGTGGCGAATTTCCGTAAAGCCACACTTTGAAACAGCAGCTTTCGCAATTACGGCGGCGTGGACGGGTGCATTGTCGTGGAGAAGTCGCACAACTTTACTTAGTTTTCAACGACGTTTCTGCTTGATTGCTTCTCGTAATTGCTCTATAAGGTTAGCATAATAGTTTCCAGTCACCGTAGTATTGCGTTCTTTTCTGTCCATAAGCAATATTCCTCGACAATCTCAGAATATCGAAGCCATAATCTTTTTTTGTGAACTGAGTCACCTTTGCCTTTCTAGGTGGTGCTTCACCATGTGCGCAGGGTCCGAGCCAGTCCCAACGGCATCCTGGAAATGTTTTCGAACAGGTTTGACTGTCAGTACCTACCTGAACCGTTGTTGTATGGTACATATGCTGACAAATAAATCGGCATAAGTGTAATTTATATTTAATTTATATTCTGTGTGTACTAACACTAAATTATGATAAAATGTTCCTGAGTTAATCGAAATAAAAAAGAATTTATTTGTTATTATTATTATTTATTACATCGGCACCGTGTTTGGAAAGGCGATCATAGTAAAGAACCATAGTTTCATCCCCAATAACAATTGCCTCCAAAAAATCGTTTCCGTTTCTCTGAAAGGCCTCCCAAAGTTCCTCAGAGCACGCTACTCGTTCACCTCGCTGCACACTCGAAAGAAGTTTTGGCACTCACCTCGCATTAACTTTATTCATATGAAGATGTTTATGAAAAATCCTAAGGACTGTAGTTTTTGAAATCCTTGTTCTTGCTGCTATTTCGTTCGACTTTAGCCGTCGATCGCTCAGACCTTGTTCTTCCATTAATTTGAAGTTGTTTGTAGTGAGTGCCTCAACGGGTCGACCGAAACGAGGTTCGTCGTCGATGGACTTTTGTCATAAACGAAATTGGAAAATGATGAAGAAGAACCCCCCTACACATTATCCAACCTTTGTTTGATATCGGTCGGTCTAACACCTTCCTTTGTAAGGAACTTATTCACGGAACTATATTCCAGTTTAAACATTCTGCGACTTCATGTTGTTCTAGGAGTTGAGGAATCAAAACTAAAGAGGCTGAACTCTAAAAATTATACACGGATTAGCAGGATAAATGAGAATTACAATGACGTATATTTTTTTTTAGACAGGAATATGTCAGGCTAGAAGCTTTTGGTTTTGGTCACGTAAACAGTAGTGGTAGTATGCAGATATCTAAATAAAAAATTGTTTCAACCAATTTTAAAATGTTATCATAATTGTTATTAACTTTTACTAATAAACTATAAATCATAAAATGACTATGAATTGAAAAAAGCCATAACAGTATTGATGAAACTTTTTTCATATATTCTTTCTAAACGCATCCCAAAACTCACTACTCATCCGCTTTGACAACCCTAAAGGGATACGGCGCGGGTGTCCCCAGGCCTGCGGCATTGCATATAAATTACAGATTTACACACAATCTTTCATTTTTCACAATCGGTTAACGTTGTCGGCAATTGACGACGAATAATGAGTTTATAACGTTTAAATGACATTTCGTATTAGATCGGGGGAATGGGGGGATAATTCGATATTAACTGGAGTTTAAGGAAAGATTAATAACTTTTTTACGATGTCACTGGTATTTTTTAAACATAAAGTTACAACCTAAGAATATAATATATTCTATGAGGGGGAGAGTGCACGCCAATCCAACAGCGGCTGGGCGCGCACGACTGGCCACGTTACCCCTCTCTCACAGAAGACTACCTTGACTACTGCATTTCCCACTTTATCTTATTTCCCTAATGTACGTACGTGTTTCGGTAGTGAGTGAGATGTGCCAGATCCTATTCCGATCCTATCCCTCCCCATTTTCACAACCCTTTCTCCAAATCCATTCCTGGGCAGCGGGCAGGTGGGCAGCGCATCCGGGGGCGTGTCAACGTTTATCATTTTGGACTAATGTTGGACTGTATCGCGGATGTCTATAGGCGACAGTATCCACTTACCATCAGGTGGACTGTATGCTCGTCTGCCGACTTCGTACATAAATATATATGTATATTAAATGCAGCATGAACGTTACTAGTAAAACAGGATGCAACATAAGATTTTGAAAACCCCCAAGATTTTGACAGAAAATAAAGTATAACTTTTTAAATTGTGATCAATATATTAATGATTTATTACGTGGTAAATTATTATCTTCAATCTATCACTAAACAAAGATTTAAGCAAATAATTTTTCCTTTCTTCATGTAATCAAGCAAAGTAGGGTATGGTAAATATAAAATCATTACGTTCGGTAAGTGAAGAACGGATTTTACTAATCTAAGAACAATAAATAAACAATAATAAATAAATAAGAACAATAAAAAATGTAAACAATAAATTATGTAAACACGGCGACTTATGTAAATAAAAAAATAACTATCACGATCTAATACTTACATATTTCGTAACATCATTGTATTCTTAGCGACTTGTTTTATGTCATCGATTCTCATAATGGTGACTGGATGAAAGAGAAGGTGTCTATATCCAGCAGTGAAGAACGGCAGCCTATGGTATGGTTATTTACTGATCTCATCCAAATGATGAGTGGATGAATACAAAGGCAGATCGAATTTAAAAATGTCTGAAATTTACACATCCCTTTTTCGCATTGTTTCTCTGTATCTCAAATTGTTATCTTATTTTATGTTTAACTAATGTCTTTTTCAGTCTTATTGTTCAGATAAGGCATTTTTTATTTCAAAAAGAAACTTTGTGGGCTTCACGCATCAGCATACATGACGATATCACCTTGATTTTTTGACGATGTAACTAAAAATAACGTTTGGATATCGACATTTTCATATTGATAAATGCATGTTATTACTAATAAAACTTTATTTCTAAACATGTTAGCGAAATCCTTTTTCGGGCGTCATCTAGTGACTGTTTAAAATTCGCGCTGACGTTTCCCGCGCGATTTGTAAACATGGCGCGGGTTCCGGTGAGGCCGCGACGGAAATTTGAGTCCGCCATCTTTAGAGGAGCGAGGGGCAGTACACACGCCCTATAGAAAACAACAACTTCACTGCTCTGTTGCTGATCGGAATATTAACATAAACTTGAACTATTATAAGATAGACAGGGAGATGTGGAATTATATGATTATACATTGTGCTTCGTCCTCAAGATTGGTATCCTGAAATATTAAATTATATACTTGAAGCGACGCAGATGATAAACTAAGCATTATCTAGTTCTGCAATTATGCAATATACCAGGCTTCTCAGAAAGATTTGCGATAAAGAGTTTTTATCTATGGAATACTGGCTAATTTTGATGTCAATTAAAACTATGACTATAACAAAAATCAAAACATTTCAAATTCTAATTTCCCTCCATATTTTTTACGAGCAGAGATAAAATATTGTGTCTCATTAAAAATGTATTATATATTCGACGGGAACATTTCCGCGCTGTGATTTCGTATGATTGTAAATGTTCTTTAAGACCTGAAGATTCTTTTAATGGACTTCAAATGGCGTATGCAAACAAGTGCTCTTCTAAGGCAACCGTGTATCGTTGGTACAATGAATTTATGCGTGATCGACTAAGTGGTCGTGGTCGTGGTTGGCTGACAATGAATGAAGTAATCGCTCTTTAACGGCTATTATGGTAGAAAACGTCGTGGCAGTGAAAAATTCAATTTGAGAAAACAGGTAAATCACATACGAGGAGATTCAGGAGAGATTTTAGATTCGATCGGGGAGTGTATATGAAATATTACATGGGCATCTACGAGTCAGAAGCATAGTATCGCAAGTTGATGTGGAATGGTGCCACGATATGATAACAAAATTTAAAGCATTTAAAGGTCGTCTCGGTATTGTCGCAGGTGCCGAATCTTGGATCTACAACTTCTATCCAGAAACTAAGCGTCAATCTACTGTTTGGTTGTTTCAAAGTGAGCCAACGCCTACCAATTTAAAAAGAGTAAAAAGCGCGGGAAATACGTATTTTAATCGCCAGTTTTTTCACTTTAACTGGTTACCTAATATCTGTACCTTTACGAAACCAAAGCAGCGTTAACGCAGAATGGTATATAGCCACGTGCTTGCCCAACGTTTTTACTGCAATGAGTAACAACCGCCCAAACACAGGTCTACGAGGACTGCTGCTACACCACGACAACGCGCCCGCTCACTCTTAAAACAAGGGACTTTTTGGACAGTACCCCGGTGAAAGTTTTAGGCCATCCTCCTTACAGTCCCGACTTGGCACCTTGTGTCTTTTTTATTTCCTGAAATTAAATATCAACTAAAAGGGAAGCAGCGAGGAAGACGCGTTGACTACGTTGGAAGAGGCTGTGAAAGAGGTATCCGAGGAAGAGTGGATTTTTTTTTAAATTAGTTCAGACGCTTGAAACTTTGTATAGATGCAAGTGGAGAGTACTTTGAAAAAATGTAAGAAAAATATTGGACCACGTAGAACATAGGCATAATAAAGTACTCTCTATATTAAAAGTGTAAATACAAACATTTACGTTTAAACCTTCCTTGACAAACAATGATTTTGACTTGTCAACTTAGTCCCGCTATACTAATGTATATCCGTGTATGACCATAATGTTTAATGTGAAATATATATCAAAAAATTTGTTCTCTTTGAGCAGTAATGTAAGTTTAACTATTTTTAAAATAGTAAAAATATAGTTTATATATCATCCACAAGTGGTTAACCGTTTTCACAATTATACATTTGCCTCACAAACAACTTTATGGTGTGATAAATAACAGGAAAACACGTTAGTTTACATTGTTGATATAATTTAAAAAGGTCAATAAAGGGATAACTATGTAGCAATGTACCGGAAAATCGTTAATAAATTAAACAGTCAACTGGACTTTGTTACACGTGTTCGTTTTATAGATATATTTGCTGAGATTTCAGGAATTAGTACGCCATATTTTATTGACAAATAACAATTAACATAAGAGATTAATTTAGTAAAAACATTGCAGTAGGCTACCTTCATATAAACGCTCTTAGCTGTTCACGATAAGGTGAAATACGTGTTGTTGGTGGAACAAGTCACCAATATTGATTTACAAAAGCCAGTACGACACAAGATCAGCACAAGAGTGATAAGTTGATAACTGATGATACCTAGAACCAATAATGTAAGGAGAACACTTTAATATACAATTCCGAGTATTATGAATACAATTCCATTAGAGATAAAAAAAAATACATATTAAAAATAAATTTAAAAAAGACTATTTACAAAAATAACTTCTAAATTTGAGCAACCTGTATGAAGTAAAGTGTGTAAATTTAAAGCGGTCAAACAAGTATCAATTTTACGTAACTACCTTCAAGCGAATGTGCAGCGCCGTGACAAACTCACACAATTTATGACACCAGGAAATTATTCTGTAAGTATGTACCCTTTATTTTGTAAATGTGAAATGAATAAGGAAAACGCCACGTTGGCCAAGCGGATTGGCGAGTCCAGTCTTTTAGAGCTGTAGTCCTTCAGGGCTTGTGGTAGTCGCTTTGTAATCCCTTAGCCGCGGGACCACGGGAAGAGATGGGTTGGCCCTATTCTATATTACACCGTCAACACACACCGGCCCTCAGCCAACACTTTTATCGATATCGTCACGTGCCTGGGCGCTTCTCACCGACTCGCGATCCGGCGGTATCCCCCTAATGCAACGCCCTAAGCCGAGGCCAGTTCCTTCCGCCGGTTTACCGGCGGAGGAGCCCTTAGGCTCATTGCAACACACAATTTGTTCCTAGCTGAGCGCCTTCTGCGCTCGCCCTAAATTAAACACGACCGGTGACTCTTGAAAGGCCACTAGGGCCACAAGAATTTAGCTATTCCGAAAAAAAAGCCGTAATCAATAACCGGCCGACCCCACACGACACTGCACAGCATGCTAAAAGATCGAATAATCTCGTTTTAGGTTCACGAGCCGTGATCCTTGGACTAATAAAATAGCTTGAACAATTTTATTAGTCCCAGAAAAAAATAATATGTAGCGATATTTTCTGTCCCTTTATTCATGGTGTAGTGCAGTGGATCCGCGGGGAAATAAAATTCACCGGTGAGTCAAAATGGTGGGACCACGGGTCGTAAACCTACTTTCAATCCATTAATCAACGGCTATTACTATTTTAAATGTAAGAACAAAACTCCTGTATGAAATAGCGCGTCCCAAATAAAAGGCAAATCTCCAATTTTAAGGTCTTTTAACACACCTGTAGGCAGTATCCTATAACATCCTTCTCATTCACTATATCACAATATCACTGTGATCAGCTGTCAATGATCAGTTATTTACCAACGCAACTTTCACTACAAACGTAGAAGAACCAATGCGATTGATGCAGGACCAAGATTTATAATGCAACGTGACTGTCCCAACATTGTTAAGACAAGCCCTAGGCGCATCTCAGTTCTCTCCACTTGTCAGGATACAAAACGTTCCCGCATCGGCGATGTTCCCAACTGATGTATCTCCCTCGTTATTTAGTTAGCAGATCATCCCATTGTTACTTAGGAGAGGCCACGAAAAAAGCATGGGCGTGGCCACTATCGCGCTACGCATCGCGCCCGATGAAACATTCACGCTATCTAGATACATGCCTTCCAACACGCTCGCTAAAACCATCCCAAATTGAACTGAAAGGCGTATGAAATGAAGTCCAAATCAGAATGCAAGGTAGTTTTAAGGCTTATTAAAGAAAATTTAATTTGTGGCCACGCGAAATGAGCACGAACCGCGGCCGCAGAAGAGCTCGCCCTTAGCCGATCGCGGAATATTAATCCTTAAGGGCAAGTTTCAATTGGTCGGCATTCATTCTCGAACGCGTGCTTTGCGCTGTGTTCCATAGCAATTTCTCTGACACTATACAGGCGGTTACGTCTTTAAGAATTGCTGTTTAAATGTTTATATAGTCCGGATATTTATATAGAGTGGATTATAGATAAGAGGCGAGCGTATTTTCATTTTATTACCAAATTACCGATGATGAGATTGCGGGCCGAGAACCGATTGTGCGGCCCGGCCCGTATCTGGAAACATTTGCCAACAGGTAATTGTCTTATTGCTTATTTTGTGCGGTTCAGAAATTCCAACACTTACAAATGCGTGCGTGTTCCACTGGTTTTAAGTTTATTTCTTTGTGTACTCAGAAAACATTGCGGAATTAAGACATGGCCTTATACGTAAAACAGATTTTACGAGAAGTGTTTTGAGATAGATAGTATTTGTATTATTTTAAAATCTCAGCTCTACAATAGACGTATAACTATTTATATCTTCGAAACTTTATCTTCGAAACCGCCCGCGAAGATGCATTTAAGAACGGTGAGAACATCTCGCATCTTCGTTTCGCCGATGACATAGACATCAATCATCGTTTAGGGTATAATTTTATTCGATCGAGACTGAAATAACAACCGTTCTAACCAAAAAAGTATCGCTAAATTTAAAATCGGTTTCGAAAATATCTAAATTAATAGACAAAGAGTCATAGAGCACGAGTGCAGAATTAACTAACTATAAATTCACCAACATAGTAAGCGATGATAGCCTAGGGGTATCCATGGTTAACTTATATTCGTGTGATCCTAAGTTCAAATCCTCGGTCCGTACCACCGAAACTTTACTTAAGTACGGATTAAAAAAAAAAACTCACTCGCTCGACGGTGACCGGTGAGGGAAAATATCGTGAGGAAACTCGAATGATCGAGTAATAACAGTACTTCGTTTTTCTGTTTAACCAAAGGTTAACTGGCAGAAAATGCCACAAGGCATTATGTCTGCCCTTTATACAAGGGCCCTTTGTGCATTAAAGTTTATATAAATAAATAATAATAAAATTCTGGAAAATGTGCATTCACCAAACTGCACTGGGCCCGCGAGGTGGATATGACCAGAAACCCCCCCAATGGAAATCTACTAGGGAAGCCCTGTGCCCTGTGGAGGAACGCCATAGGCTGATATCAAAACACAGAAACAAAATAAATATTTTTCTAATCACGACTTTTAAAACCAATAGTCTGAGATGAGAACAAAAATTAATTATAACCCCGCAGTGGGTGTTGATCGTTGCATCAACACGACCTTTCACCGACGTACCTAAATCATCTCGCGCAAATTGATCGATCGGCGAGCGAGGTGTTAAACAAGCAATCACATAAGTCTGGATTGCACGACCAGTTGGTAGTGAGCTCCGGATTGAGGAACGAACGAAAAGCGAATTTATAGGGCGATTTTTGAAAATATCCGACACTATGTTTCGATCATAGGCTCAGTAAAGGCTATTCAAAATCTTCGTGTTAATAATACTAGTAATACTATTTGCGTTAATAGTATTATTAACACTGAGTACATAAAACTTTCTTGATGATAAACCATCAAGCATTCGAGATGTCATGAACTCATGACATACTAGCGACCCGCCCTCGCTTCGCTTCGGTGTATAATTTTTTTTTTCAAAATATCAAACTATAATATAGCCTATATTAGACACGGATAATGTATATTAGCTTAATATTTGTGAAAGATTTTTTGAAATCGGTTCAGTAGTTCCAGAGATTACGCCCAAAATACCCACAAACACACAATTTTACCTCTTTATACATTTATTAATATATATAGATGATGAATGAATATCTACATAATTTTATTTACAAAATTAAATGTAACTGTATGTAACATTGATCAAATCAAATATAACGTGTAGAAACTAGACTTCAATGGTATATGGATTGCGTAATAAAATAGAAAACCAAAATGGAAAAATTACGATAAAATTGGAAAAGAATCTAATATAAAACGATGCACTAGGTGGGGGTGTGGTGGTTTTCAACAGCCTGCCGCCACCACACGGCCCCACCACATCCCTTCCCGTGGGTATTGTAAAATGCGACTAAAGGATAACAAAGCGGCTACCACAAGCTCTGTGGAACTACACCACCTCTGAAAGAGTGGACTCGCCAAAACCAGTTTGGCTAGCGTGTCGTTTTAGAGCTGTACATCCCTCATGCACAAGAGAATGTGGTTAAGAAGGCACATGACCAATAGTGGACACTGAAAGGGCTAGTTGCATTGCATTGCACTATGTTCCAACGTTTTTACATCATTTTCTTAATGTCAAATTACTATTACACTTGGATTCTACATCTCACCAGTACTGCTGTGTACCTTTTAGGGATGTTCCCAACACTCGAATTCGTTTTGGCGAATATTCGCGATTTCCTAAACGAATACTCAAATAATAATCGAATGGTAAAAGGCAAAAGCCCAATAGTAGGTGAAAGAATTTTTCTAGATAAAGAAATGCTTTTGAGATTAATCGTTCATTTGAAAATAAGTAACGTTGCCGGTTTTTTTAGTTTAATTCGTAAGTGATTTGTTAATTTTAAGTTGGGTAGGTACTTATCTGTAGATTAAATCAAACTCATTGATCTAACCCCAAAAAAAATATAACACTAACTTTAAATTGGACTAAAATTTACCTATTTACACAGGTACAATTTTTGCATAGTAGGTTAGGTACTATTCGTAATTGTATTCGTATTCACAAATACTGAGGCTAATTATTCGTATTCACAAATACTAAGGCAAATTACTCGTATTCACAAATACTGAGGCAAATTATTCGTATTCACAAATACTGAGGCAAATTATTCGTATTCACAAATACTGAGGCAAATTATTCGTATTCACAAATACTGAGGCAAATTATTCGTATTCATAAATACTGAGGCAAATTACTCATATTCATATTTGTAGTCGCGAATAGTATTTTTTTAATATTCTGAACATCTCTAGCGCCTTCTTGTTTAAAATCAATAAATCTTCGTTAAGAAAAATGTGGATGGAAAGAAAGGAATTGGCGAGTCTTGGGAGAGGCCTATCCAGAAATGAGACATAGGCATATCATTTATTACTTACACCTGTGCCAAGAACAATACTTATGTAAATATACAAAGATTACAACATTGGTGAAAAGGCAAACTCACACCAAAACTTCTTTCAGGCAACTTTTTTTTCTTAATTCTGCCGAACCGTGAGCAGTTAGTTTCTTGGTGGTAAATCACTCATTTTTTACAATTTACATTGCACGGTAACAATCAGATTATAATTCATTGATTTAATACAGAAATATTTTTAATAATTTTGAAATAATTAAATTCTAGTTTAAATTAAATTTGTTTAAAATCTAGTTTATCTACTTAAACGGAATTAATGGACGGAATTGAAAACTGTATAGCAAAGCGTGTATGTATGAGCTATATTAGTTTCAGAATAAAATTTTTATTCATTATATTTATAAAACATTACAGGAATCTCGAAGCGTGGGGTCTCCACAAATCGGTCAGAGAGCTAGAGTAATCGGCGCAAGTGTCTGGAGGTCGACAGGATATAAATAAACGAAGTGTGAAGCGCTTGCGCAGGTCAGGATTTATTTAGATACCGTTCAAACGGATTCATTTCAAATATCGAATAGGGAGTTTGCTATAACTATCTCGCAATACCTATAGCCTATGAGCATTGGCTGCGAATTATAAAGTGATGACAATCGCAGTGATACGAGACTATCGACTTGCTGTTTTAAAAGACTCTATGAGAAGTAAGCTGTATTCAAGTAAGCTGTAAACAGAGATTTACAACGTTGATGATGTGAATGAACGGCGGTAGCCACTTACCATCATGTACACAAATTGCCACCGTCTGCTCATTTGCTCACCGATAAAGGCTGATAGCTAGATCGAAAGGCTGCAAGATTTTATTATATATGATATGAATACCCTTACATTTATTATTAAGGTATACGTGCCTATTTAAATATATATTACATATACGCGTCCTTTCTGTCTTGACCTGTATTTCAGTTTTCCAGGTCGGCTGAAAGAAGTCTCCGCGGGAGATAAGCTTGCCTTTCGTATATCTTTTTTTTCTCCCTTTTTTATTGATTTAGTGTTATGTGTGTACAATAAATAATTAGAAGAAACAAAGATAATCAATTGTACTGTCAAATGCTAATATGATAATAATAAATAACCGCCGGTGCAACTACATATATTCCATTACATATAGTTTAATGACCGGTTTAGAATATTTGTTCTCTTTATAACTGTTAAGTTGTATAAATAGATTAATAAATGTATGTATGGGCCGTGTGGTGTCGCCTGGCTATAGAATATCAATTCCCGTCGGTGTCGTGTCGTGGCGACCAGGTATAACGAAGCGGGTACCACAAGTCCCGAGGAACTACACCACCTCTAAAAGAATGGACCTCTGGCCTATCCGCTTAGCCAACGTGGCGTTTTAAGACCTTACGTTTTTTTTTCGGAACGGCTAAATTCTTGTGGCCCTAGTGGCCTTTCAACAGTCACCGGTCGTGTTTAATTTAGGGCGAGCGCAGAAGGCGCTCAGCCAGGAACAAAATGTGTGTTGCAACGAGCCTAAGGGCTCCTCCGCCGGTAAACCGGCGGAAGGAACGGGTCTCGGCTTAGGGCGTTGCATTGGGAAGATACCGCGGGATCGCGAGTCGGTGAGAGAGACCTTACGTCTCTCGTGTACAAGACAATGCGTATGGGGACTGAGGAGGCCCATGTCCTACAGTGGCTACTGAAAGGGCTAGTTGCATTGCATTGCAAGTAAAAAACAAACTAAAATAAAACTGTACTCTTTGCACTTACCAAAAGTACGATATATTGTAACCTCACTCTGTAATAAAGTATACATCCTCTCATTACGGGAATACATCATATTTATGTTATTATTTAATCATTAACAATATTGTATGTATACCGAATAATGGTCCATAAACTCAGAAACCGATGTTAATCTCTAAAAATTATCGAATAATCGACGTACTGCTACGCTTGCGCCGGATGTCATACTAAATCTGTATGACGAGACAATACTAGTGTTACATCCAAAAACTGTAGCTTCTCTTCTAAGCCATATGTAATAAGGGTGATTTTGAACTTAGTTAAATGAGAATATAAGCTGGTATGTTTGTATGTTGTTAGTTGTAATTCTAACCTGTCATAATGTCACATTTTTTAAAGATAAAATCGCGCCATTTAATAGCTGTCCGATAGAGTGGGCGATAGAAAGATAATGTTATTCAAATAGTGAACATATTTTTATGGAGATTTTTTGTCTGTGGCATAAAAATTTGATTGTCTATTGTACTGAGTAGCAGGAACGGAGACAAATAATAATTATGTTGTTATAATTTTTTTTTCCGTAAGAAATAATCACATTTTAAACCTGGTTAGTGTTATACGAAGCCATGGGCTCCGCCAAGTGTTCTCATAAGTTTGTTTGGATTTTTGGATTATTCGTAAAATAATGGGTGATCAAAATTGACAGACTCTATTTGTAAGAATTAGTATTGTATTTATTATTATTATTATTATTTGTATTTTATTATTAGCTGTATGTAAAATCCACGGATCTGTGAAACTTGTAAAAGTCCTTTTGGAGAAGCTTTAAATGTTAAGTGCACGTATCAGGACAACAAGAGTACGGTCGAAGACAATCCCAATTTATATGGTGTAGCCCGAAAGTTTGTAGGAAGAGTACCAGCGTGCCCTCATCCCTTGGTAACTATCGATATGCACCCATATCGTGTCGCGTGTGTAAGCCAATTTTGATTGCAAATTCACGAATGTATATCAAAACAAGTCTGTTCTATTATTCAACCTATACCTATCTACTAATTCGTTCAAAATATAAACCTTCAACTACTGATGAATCTACAAGTCTCGTCCATACTACCGAGAAAGGCGAAATTTCTTTGAGTACCCCCTTTTTCAGCCCTATCTCGCATTTAAATTGTCGATTTCCCGCAAATCAATGTTTTGAAAGTTGGTAACCCCCCGGTGAAATAAATCAACACGCGATCAATACCGACTTAAAAATGTTACGAATATTTTTTACAAAAAATATCTTGTGTATCGTTCAAACTTCACATAGTTTTTGTTAAAATTTACATACAAAGCCCAAAAGAATCGATATTTTTACCAAAACGAATACGTAATTTACTATGTTAATTAAGTCAGAATCATGAGCAGAATCCATGCATCGGAAATAGTCCAGACACGCCGTGTATACTTTAATCCTCGTTTATCATCACGGCAGTATCACCTGACATGGTCGGCTATGTCCAAACTAGATTCGCAATGTCTGTTAGTTAATCTCCACCCACGTGCTTATTGTCTTGTTCTCGGTATGCTCATTTTGTATGCCAGATATCATCAGAGCTCAACGGTACTTTCGCGACTCTATAAGGTTCGGATTCCACTGTGTATTTTAGCTTCGATGCCACTGAATACCACTACATTCATAAAATGTCCCTGTGTACATAATCTTGTCGCAAAAACTGCAGACAGTATTTATCAAAAGGGTACGTTATATTAACCATAACCGTAACAAGCCCTTTATCGTCCACCGTTGGCCGTGGTTCTTCTCATGGACATCGTCTTGTGCATGAGGAATGAATGGCCTTAAAACGGCACGTCAAGCGGGTTGGTGACTCCACTCCTTCAGAGGTGGTGTAGTTTCTCAAGGGTTGTGGTAGTGGCTTTGAGGTAGACACTCACGAAAAGGGAAAAGGAGGAGAGATATGTCATGGATATGTTAGAAAGGTTATACTATGGTGTATCCGCATGATACACTACCAACATTATCATCATCGTCCTTAACTTGTCATCATATATGTGATACGGATATAATGATAAATACAGATAAAATTCTAACAAGTTGTATCATTTTGTACTTACAATAAAAAATTTAAATCTCTGAACACTCGAAAGCTTCAGAGAGATTAATTTCAGCATTAAAGTGATATATCTATATACAAAGCGAAAACACAAACACCGCACTAAAAATGCACCCTTAAAAATCTGTAAACAAAATTTAAAAACATAAACAATTTTATTTTTTTATGTAATAATTTTCGTATTGCTATTATATCTTCTTCTCAGAAACATGTAATTTTTAATACCTACAACTTCATTTATTCAAATTTAGTCCCATTTTAATAGATTTGCGGTTAAGGTCATTAAACTTCATGATATTTCATATAACAGCAATTAAGAACCGTGTCTTTCTCTGTTAAAAAACAAGAGCGGTAAAAAATACGCCGAGTTGCAGAAAACTGCAGAATAATGGAGACACGCATCTTTTATCCCTTGATACATAATACCATTATAATAACGCCACACTCAATAGCCCACACTAGAATTCTGTGTGAATGAACCCGGGACCATTTTTGTATATGGTACACCAACAGTATTCATATTAACAATATTTGTAAAAAACGAGTAAGATTAATCTTATTAGAGCTTATATGAATACCTATATACAGGTGTACAGAACATTTATAATAAAGTAGCATCGCTGCTTTTAAAAAACAAAAAGAAATATTAAAGATTTGACTATAAGAAAAATATTTATAAAAACTTTTCTTTTGTTGGATATCTTTCTCTGAAATGTGTGCAAGGAGTCATAAACTATATCCAATTCTTTTACTTTGCTTATTGGTATTATGATCAGGACACATTCTGACTAAAGGCGAACATTAAAAAAAATTGAAAGTAGTTTTATAGGAAGTTTTTAAGGAACAGTTAATAAAATCTTCTCAATTATATAACTGCAATGTATATATCCGTTTATAGATCCATTTATTTAATATATACACCGTCTGCGCCGGCGGAGACGTGGACGTCACCCTTGCTGCACCGTAAACACACACCGGCCTTCAGCGAACACTTTTACCAGATATTGGCACGTGCCTGGGCGCTTCTCACCGACTCGCGATCCCACGGTACCCTTCCAAATCAACGCCTTTACTCGAGGTCTGTTTCTTCCGCCGGTCTACCGGCGGGGGAGCCCTTAGGCTCGTTGCTGCACACGCTCTTTGCTCCTGGCTGAGCGCCTTCTGCGCTCACCCTAAACTATACATGTCCAGTGACTCTTGAAAGGCCATTAAGGCCACAAGAATTTAGCCATTCCGAAAAAAAAAGATCAGTTCATAGATTTACTTTTTTAACAAGGTAGGCAGGAGCACTACCAACTGGACTTAATCAGTTGTCGAAATCTGGGTCGAAGTCGCCAAAAGTCTAATCGGACGTCTGGCTAGACGGTCAAGTATAAAGATGTATGTAATATATTAATTAATGTATAAAAAGATAAATAACATGACAATATATGACGTTCCTTTATCAGATAATGTCACATATTCTCTTAATGTACTCGTATAAGCAACCAGATCTTTCAGTATCCATTGCTGGATATCATGCCTCGTCATGAACATTGTTTTGTGCATGAGGAATGTATGGCAAATGTATGGGTTGGCGAGTCCACTCTTTTAGAAGTGTAATTCCTCGGGACTTCTTAGTCCTCTTAATTATCTCTTAGTCGTCTTTTACGACACACATGTGAAGAGATGGTGTTATACTATAGCCTGCTGACACCACACGGCTCAATATATACGATTAAGATGCATTTAAAATATTTTAGACACGGAAGTTGTTAAAATTTAAAATCAACCGTAGCAAACCAGGAATTCCATCTTGAAAATATTAATAGCGACGCAATACAAACGCGTATAATGTATAATTAAACTAAAACATTGTGTAGTAGTCTTATCTAATCTACACATCGGACCATTAACAGAGGTCTACAAAAAACATATACCGACGCACACTGAAACAAGAACAAAATAATGTGAAATGTAGAATTGGCGTGACACACTGCTTGTGTGTGCAGCGAACCGAGCGCCAAACATTAAACCCCACGGAAATGCAAGAGAGTAAGACAAACTATTTTAACACAGAAAAACTCTACTGGCGGAAATAAACACAAACCAATCACCTATAGTTATATTTATTACGCATTAATGCAGTGGTTAGACAATAAAATCTACTTAGCCAAGTATTATGATTCGCCTACTTGCATTTCCTCGATACGGAGGTGCCGCATACTGTTCGGTCCAAAAATCATTTTATACCGCGAACCCGTAGGCTGCGGAACGAACTGCCCCAAGAGGTCTTTTCATTAAGCTACGATATGGGGTTCTTCAAGAGAGCTGTGAATAGGATTTTGCAAGGTCGGCGGCGCACCGGCAGCTGGTGTTGCAGATGTCCATGGGCGGCGGTAACACTTGCCATCACGTGCTCGTCCGCTTGCTCGTCCGCCCACTTCTCTATAAATAAAAAATAAAATAAATAAAAAAAATGGACAACGTGGCGTTTTAAAACCCATATACCACCTCGTGACTAGCCTCTTTTAAAATCTCATTTTAACACCTTTATAACACCTCGTAAGTAGGTCTCTGGCCTGCAGTGGAACTGTAAAGGTAGTACTGATATTAATATAACGGATGTTATTGATTATTTAGCATAGCACAAATAAAACTACTCTTTGCTTATTTTTATTAATATGTTAAGCTACAACACTGTTATCTAAGTATTGCTTATTAATTAAACAAGATTACTGTGCTTTCTACTCTTCACACCCCTGTGTCATTCCCGTTATCTTTCAATCTAAAACGTTCCACACAATCGCATAATCGTAGTCACCCGTAACACCCGTACACTGGCTGTCAAAACAAACGAACACTGTCCTTCACCACAAATAAAAAAAAACATTTACCCGTCCATGAATATCATAATCTATTTAAAAGGTAATAAGACACAAATCCGAACAAACAAAGTCAAACATCAGTATCCGTCATTTGAATAGATCTAATCGACACAAACTGCTAGTGTCAAAATTCTAACCTCAAAATTCATCTCAATCTTATTACATTTAGAGAATAAATTCGAACGCTGTCCAATGTTATTTGACATACTATGTGATCTAAACGCTGGAGGCAAAGAATAAAACAATCGAGACTCTAGTGCGAGAAAATAAACGACAGAATCGATTGGTATCGATTCACGAGAATCGAGAGGTTGTTAACAATTGACGCCTATTTTGTAGTTTATGCTTGGACGAGATGAAATGGATCGCGAGGCCGTAGGTCGAGACGAATCACTGCTTTATAAACAAAAACAGACTTTAAAAGTGTGACCTTTAAGGTTTGTTTTCGGTTATGTGTTGATGTATAAGTCCGAGAAAGAACAATGGTGTGCAACAAGATGGGACAGGTGATTATGTTACAGCGAACATCGTTCTCGGACAAGGGCTATTCACGTGTATCAAAAGAAATGTTATACAAATAAATTTATATTTCAACTTTTAAATATGCACGGGTTAATGTGATTTGTTTAATTAATGATCTTGTGAGAAACAAGATGAAGGATCATCAAATGATCAAATATTAAATAATAGTCGGACATAAGTATAAATTATAATCTAATTTAAGGTTGGACAGAACTGCCCAAGTCAAAAAATGCGCAATGTTTTCACATCTAGAATTTTAATAAGTGGCACAAAATATGTATTTTCTTGCGATATGAATAAATAAGAAAAATGATTCGTTTTAAGAGTATGATATCATAATTCCATCAATTTCCACTACGACAGTTTTTTTTTTTTCATTAAACCATCAGAGAAAATGAAACACATTCAAAGTCAATAAAGCACGGAGCGACGACCTTTTATAGTATTAGACTAAAAAAAATACCCAGACACATAATAAGGAACAAGTAATATGATACGATCGCGTGATTTCTGTGATACCCGTAATTTTAATATTTGCACGACAGTAAAGACAAATAAGCTAATTGCATGGAAATAATATTTACACTAAAATTATTTCGCTATAATTAAACACACTTTTTAATTTAATAAAGCAAAATTGAGAAGGCAATGCTTGCCTTAGTTTTTTTTCGTCTAAATGTATAGTGAACACAAATAGCGACGAGAATATTTGCAGAGTACTTAAATAGGCCTTCACCAAACAGCTTGTAGTATGTCGCAGTTACATATTTCCTATTAATTTCTTTCCGGGTCGTATAATTTTACATTTTTGTTAGTGGCGGTGGGAAATTTGAGTAAAAATTAAACTACTTCTATTAAAACGTTATTAAAAAATATATAAATGTTAAAAACATTAACGACCAACACAAAAATTAATAAGGCATGATGATTATTAGATATCTTTCAGAATATTAATGAATTTAATTCTATTTACATACTTCGAACAAACAAATTTCATAGAGCAATTTTGTGTGAATGTCATCGACATGTGCAGCTCCTGTCACACCAACGACAACCGCACCGCTGTGGGAGTCGAGTTCTCGAATGGGGACCACGTACCGGAAAACGCAGTTGTGGATCGACGACTTGAAAACTTCGCCGGTAATCTTGGGAGAGCCCTATATCCAGCATTGAACAGACAGCCTAATGGTATAATGTAATTTTATGTAAAGAAAAAAACAATGATGATGAAGATGCGTCTAATTAAAAAAAAACTATCGACAGTATGTAAGTAGGTTCATGAAAAAAAATATCAAGATAAACAACTATGGCAACTTAAATCACACCTCTCTATCTGATCAAACGAAGCCTTTAGCAGCTCTTAAAAATGTAGTATTCAATTATCGAAGCAGGAATCAAAGTCACTATCTCATCTTATTATTTCAAGTAACGCTGACCGCAATGGCCACCCGCAAGCTACCGAGAATAACAACACACGTGGATGTGTTTTGTAAGAAATATGTGTAGTGTTAAATTACATTTCAAATGATATTAAATTAAATTTATGATAAATAAAACTTGGTTCGCACGGGGTGGAAGAACGCACGTGGGAGTATTTTTTATATTTACAAATAAAGTTAATGAAAATTATTTGAACAAAAATACTTACAGAAAGGTGCCTGGCTCCCAAACTAGGATACTATGGGTGGCCAAAGTATGTACTCGTATAAATGTAGTTACATTAGCTATTGTTCATGGCTTCACTCGCGTAAGTTTACCTAACTGTGATTAAATACAAAATTTGCCACCATGTATTTTTATGAAGTACATATTTTTATACTTCTATAATGAAATAAGAAACTTCCGTAATCCCAACACAATGGAATGGGACGGACTCTGGGATGCAATTAACGTTCGCTTTACCCCTCAATTCTTTATATTCCCTATATTCCTCAATTCTTTACAGTGTTTTAGCGGAATAAAAGCAATATTAGGAAATGTTTACTCCCTAAGAGCCGTATCACACAAGCGAATTTCGCGCGATGGATGAGCAACATCATCGCGATATCGCTGCGATCACGTCATTTTGTACTAGTAGACGTCGCGGCGATATCGCATATTATTATCGCGTTGCCGAGATATCGACGCGAAGTCTTAGGAGACTTTTTAGTTTTTAGTCTTATGAGACTCTTTTAGTTTTAATCTTACTAGTCTCTTTTAGCGGCATTTTAACGTAGGATCAAAATACCGCGCTAATATCCGCGGCAACGTCGCTCGCTCATCGACTACGCTCAAAAATCGCTTGTGTGATACGGCTCTAAGCATTGCACGATATTTTCGCGCCCGTGCAAATCTTAAGCCGTGTAAGGCTAAAATCTCATTAAATAAGTGACAATCAATTTTTTTTTTGTTAGATCTCAATTTGATATTGATAAGATTTCAGAGGTTAAAATTAATTCAATTAAACGTTTTAATAGCCTGCATTCAAAAGGCTATTTAGAAGACTTTTTATTAGTCGTAAATAGCGGCCGCGTGCTGTCGGCCGACTTTAGAATACCAGCCCCCCCCCCCCCCCCTCTCTTCCCGTGGGTGTTGTAAAAGGCGACTAAGGGATGG
This sequence comes from Sesia apiformis, assembly GCA_914767545.1. NCBI lineage: Eukaryota > Metazoa > Arthropoda > Insecta > Lepidoptera > Sesiidae > Sesia > Sesia apiformis. The sequence goes on along the minus strand of OU611949.1, from coordinate 20,938,682 downwards.
CAAAGTGGCTACCACAAGCCCTGAGGTACTGCACCGCCTCTAAAGAAGTGGATTCGCCAACTCGCTTGGTCAGCGTGGCGTTTTAATCCCGCATGCACAAGACAATGAGACCAGTGTCCAACAGTGGGTTAGAAACGGGCTGGTCACGGTTACTATGATTCCATGATTCCTAGTGTTGTCCCAGAGAAGAGATGAAGACAATGCATCTAAACCTAAAAAAATAAATTTCTTTTACTAAAATAGTGTCCATCTCTCGTTTTTCCATAAAAAGATAGCAGAAGAACCGCGTTGAAAAAATCTGGGAGCTTTTACCTGTCAACACAAGCCATCTTAAGATAGGGCTTGTTTCGCTGCACCTTCAAAGTGTTTCGCAGTGCGGCAGTAGGTATTAATTACTGATCGCGTTTGCATTGAAGTAGCTTTTATTGTAATCTGTTCACATAAGTTAAAGTTGTCAGGGGCCGTGAGTACGCCCATTGGTGGAAACACTGTAAAGCCCACTCAGGTAAATAAATAAATAATCTTCGTCATCAAAGATTGGCGATCATTCTGGCAATTTGAACTTTGGATACAGAAGAATAAATTATTTTTTTGTATACAGTTGGCGAAGATTTTCAACCAAGACATTCTCCTCCTTTCTTCTCTCCTTCTTCCATTCATTCTTCTCCTTCTCCCCGGTTTCCTATTTCCCTGGATCTTCCCTTAGATGTGTAAGTTCTTGTATTTCTGTTTCCAATTTATTGAAAGAAAGAAAGAAAATTGTTTTATTGACATCAACATATAACGCAAAATGAAATTAAAGACAATTAAAAAGAATAAAATTGTTGTCTCGATCGGCACCAACGCAGCATGAACTGCGACACTGATTTTCAGTTGGAGCACCTCTGGTGACTACAGACTATACACAGCAGAAATCGTGCCACTTTTACACCAAGCCTTTAGTAAAATTTTAAGTTAATATTGTAGCGGAATAATCTATATTCTATTAATTAGTTACTCTTTATTGCACAAAGTGACCAAAGGCGGATTCAATCCTATTGAATTAAATATTATTGAACGGCAAATACCTAACATCGAACCAAGTTTTCCGAATGAAATACACATATAGCACCCCTAACAGACAGTTTCAACAGTCTGAAGTAGGAAAATACGAAAGTTGCGTAGTCGATAAAAATAAAAGTCAATAGATCTAAGTCCGAACTTGTTAATCGGGGCCGACAAAGCGGTAATTAAAAAGAATCGTTCCAACAAATCACGCAACCCTTCCTACCAAAAATCGACCTCTACCATTGTTCCTCCGATGTACCACAGAGATAACGCGGCAAAAACAAATAGTACTAATTACGTAGACGGTGCAGTTAACAATCGTGGCATCTCTAATCTGGTAGACGAATTGGTGAGCCATCACTTGGGGCGTTCAGCCAGACAAATTAGGCAAATTATTTTTTTCGATTACAGCACCATTGTTTAATCGCGCCGGTTAATAGGGGGCGCGATACGATCAGAAAGTTGAGGTGTGGGATAGGTTTCCATTGTACAACGTAAGAGAATCTTTTAATGTCCATCAATGTCTTTTTGATACTAATGACTACAGTATATTAAAGCCTATAACAGGAAAATACCGTTGTCCTGCTGTTCAGCACTGCATCGGGATACGTGATAGATAACCTTATTAAAAATTAATAGTTAGTTAGTTAATTAAGTTAGTTAGTTAAGTTAGTTAATTAATTAAGTTAGTTAATTAATAGTTATCTAAGATCTTATTAAAAATTGGGCTTTATCTGATTTTTTTTTTCAATCATATTTTAATGTACGGTTGAATCAAAATTGATTTTAAAACATTGTCATTTATGATAAAATTAAATTTCTATTTTGTCATGATTTATTTACATTAAAATTGTGTTTTATGGAACAGTTTATGCATGCATAACCATTTTTCTTACCTGAGTCACTATTGTGATAAATTTATGTAAGCATTAAATTTTACTAAAGCTGACTTAATACCTTCCGATATGTTCGAGCAGGTAACTCACCTTTATACAGGTGCAGGTGCAGTAAAAACTCTATAGTGGAGATAAACTAAATAGTTCAGGCTATTATTTTTTTTATGTACAAAGACGGCAGACGGCATACAGTCCACCTGATGGTAAGTGGATACTGTCGCCCATAGACATCCGCGATACATGCCAACATCAGTCCAGAATGACATACGTTGACACGGCCCCGGATGCGCTGAATACCATTGGAGCCATAGGAATGGATTTGGAGAAAGGGTTGGGAAAATGGGGAGGGATAGGGTGGGAATGGGCTCTCACTCACTACCGAAACACAAGTATAATACATTAATAAAGTGGGAAATGCAGTACATTTCAAGGTGGTCTTCTGTGAGAGAGGGGTAACATGGCCAGTCGAGCGCGCCGAGCGGCTGTTGGATTGCAACGTGCACTCTCCCCCTTACCACAGTGTGGGCGACAGCATCCACTTACCATGAGGTGGACTGTATGCTCGTCTGCTGCTTCGTCCATAAAAAATATATAGATAGTAGTATTTAATTGCCTTTTAGTAAAGTTAAAAGATGGAGCAGCATACCATTCCCATTTTTTGTTTACCGTATCGTCTTGTTCAACGGAAACACGTTTTAATGTGTACATCGAGCCGTATCCGGGAATTTTACGTGGATTTATGAGAGTTAATAATTGAGCCCAGTGGAAACCGGACGATAAACTTGGAGCTTGAGTTTTTGTGTCTTCTGACCGCCAAGCGTGCTTTGATGAACAAACTAAACCTGTAATGGCCATGACCTCGTGACCCCATTTAGCAATTTTATCAATGAACGACTAGGTGACATGACAGTAATGACAATAACTGTGAATGGTTACTACATAAATTGGATGGTTGTTAACCATAATCTAACTATACTTATACCCAGGGCCGTCTTAAGTCTATTCTGCGCCGGGGTGCGGGAGTGTATCCTAAGACAGTCAAACATCCTATTGTGTATCCTATGACAGTCAAATATCCTATTATGTATCCTATGACAGTCAAATATCCTATTGTGTATCCTATGACAGTCAAATATCCTATTGTGTAATTGTTTACTATAGCGTTATATTTTTTCATTACCTTTAAAAGGTGAGCGCCCGGGGTGCACCGCACCCCTTGCACCCCCTGGTAAAGACGGCCCTGCTTATACCAAAGTCCGATTCGGCGCGAGAAGTAAACGCCGACGGTAGACATTTCGTAACGGTACATTTCCGTAACACTATTTTCGTGAGTTTCAGAAAAAGTGTTTAAATGAATGCCCTATCCAATAGACATTTTAATGCAATACAACGCAATGCAATTATTATGTACTATTTATTTTGTGCAATAAAATCTTTGCAAACAAACACAAACAAACTGAAGATACACAACACGTTCGTTTAAATACATCCTACTAAAATAATTTCTAATTAGGTACGTAGTCAAGAACTTATTTTGGTGTCTAAATAAACGTAAATCCGGCAAGCAGTTTCATTTATGAATAAACCCTATTAATGTAATTTTAGGGTTATAGGAATTTTCTGCTTCTAATGCATTGCCGGCTTTTTTATAAGGAACAATATCTAGGAATAGAGTTCTATGACAATCGTTTTAAGAAACAAAAGGTATTTTATTATCTTTCACAGAATACAGTGAAAGACAAGAAAAATCATGATTTTTTATTTGTAAAATTTTAACATAACTAGGCTCAGTGTTCAAGACATCACAGCACGTTGTCAATGGTAAAATTTTAAAATAGAGATTCTATTATCTTATCTTCGAACCAGAGTCCATTAGAGGGGTTAACTAGGGTTGCCAATCGTGTTATAATGTAAATAGATATACTTTATTGCACACCAAAATAAACCCAAATTAAAAGTACACGTATAAGTAACTATGTTTGTCCAGTTAACACACTCGTTACTCGTGTGATGTTTCTAATGTGCCACTGCTATTGTTTCTGTTCTTTTTTATAATCTACCTATGAGAAACGATGTGAATTGTACACATTTTCATACTCATGTACCTACCTACCTTAATGTGTAATATTGTATGCACAATTGTTTGTTTTCCCAATAAATAAAAAAAGCGTAAAGTATAGAAAAAACCTTTAACAAAACGCATTTCACAAAAACAAAGGCAGGAATCTGATATTTCATATTCTCCATAACACCGCTCGCGTGAACTTTATAGTAATTCCCACGGGAACTTGTAACTGTTTAGGACAAAGTACTCTGTATGTTTATTCAGAATATAAACTATCACTGTACTAAATTTCATTAAAATCCATCTAGTGTTTTTATGTGGAGATCGACTTTGCACGCTGGGACTCGATGATGATTCCCGTGAGATATTTAAATATAACGAATCTAGGATAAAATGTATTATAAATATACGTTCAGTAGATGGGCTACTACTGTACCAGGTTTCATTAAAATCATACAAGTATGGGCGCATTCAGATAGACGGGCGAAATAATAAAAATCGTTGTTTTGGGTTCAGGGCTTTAATACAATTGAATCGTTTATTGTTCAAAGGAGCTGTTTCGCCATTATAAATTATCCTTAATTTTTTTAATAATTCATTTACATAATATGATCATAACCAACAGCGCCGGCTCTAGCCCATGTAGCGCCCGGATGCAATCAACACCCTGGCGCCCTCTAGCAGGCACACGAACACCAGCGCAGGGTCTTTGAGAGCGACGCAGGCTCTTTGGAGGGGTCGCGAGCGACCCTGCGCCCGTGTGCGCCGCACACCCTACACCATAGGTAAAGCCGGCACTGATAACCAAAAGTTCATCCAGCGGCATAAAATCGGTTTTTTAATTCACGTCTGGACAACGTACTGCCATCTAGCGGATAGTAATGTCCCTCGGGTGTGAGAAAGAACGACATTGGCGGTCGACCGACGCTTGCTGTGAGCGCGCGAGCTATACCTATTACATTTTACTCCGAGCTATATTACATACGCTGATAATCCAAGATTCTCTGCAACTTTACCGAATTCAACAAAATATTACACAGTATATGAATTGTGACCATAAATGATTTTGACCCTTTTGTAGCGGTGAGCTGGTGGACAGATAGAGACAGGTGGAAACGGGTGGAGCAAGAGTCAAGAGCTCAACAAGTAACAATGCCATCAGTCACAGGTATATTGTGCATATATTGTCTCTGTGTTAGCGTTTGGTCTCATTTTTAACGTTTATCATTTTATCGGCGGTCATCGACCCCCAGTTGGTGCCATGTTCACCAACGGCATCACATTACAGGGGCAAATGATCAATTTTTCCTAAATTTACTTTTTTCATGTTTTGCTATCCTTGTCATCAGCGAATTATAACTTTTGAAAGTAAAGATTACCTTCGTTTGAAAAATCCTTGAGATAACGTTATGACACTGCTGTTCCAGTAGCATAATCAAGTGGAAAATAATATAAGTTAACTATTTTTTGTGACTGTATCTATTAAATATACTATGTTACTTATGATTTTATATAATTTGTGTTTTAATAATCTCATACTGTTTAGTGTATTCCGGGCCAATACAAGGAATCATAAAAGCCAATATTTTTATTCTTTTAGAGTTCAAAGTAACTTTAAACACTCAAGCATATTAAGTAATACCCAACAATGATTTTAAAAACATTAAATTAATATTTCAGTACAATATTTATGCAGTACACAGTTTAACCTTCTGCCGTAGTCAATGGAATTAGCCTCTTTGAAAAATAAACGTTTCCATTTTATTATATGTAAAGGCTTCATACTAACTTCATCATACTACTTCATACTAACTTCATACTAACCTTTACTTTTAACTATTTTTTATGTTTTCGGAAGTATCACATGGAATGTAATAAATTAAACGAAAGTAATAAATTTATTGAGTATTATTTCGCTAAAGCCCTATATTGTAATTTGTGTCGACCAATGAACAGGTAGTAATTAAATAAATTAAAGAACATCTTTTTAAAATACATAACTAATGTTTGCTACAGATACTAATATGTATATTCATGGAATTTTCCTTCAAAATTGGGTCAATCAATAATCAGAATATGTCAATATTGATATATTCTGATTGTGTCAATTGCCAATAACAAAAGTAAGAAACGTGCTTCTTAAAATGATTACGTAAAGTATGCACAAAGTCATTTTCATTATTATTAACGTGAAATTTATTTTAAAGACTTATTAAAGGTATCAATCAATACCTGTGAGAAAATTCGATTATATTAAAATTAACCTTGATCTTAATTCCGAGACGCCACGATATAATAAGAGAGGCTTGTAATTAAACCAACAGAATACTAAGAGAGTCACAAATAATGAACAACAAAACAAACTATTTTTGAATAATTCTAATAAATAATTTTAAATTTCTAAGATGACACCATCACCGAGTCCAATATCTCTATTTCTTATCTATATTTTTCTACATTTAAATTTGCTGCCATCGATTTGCCTCTAATTGTTCATTGTTCATCGGTGTTCATTTAATTGTTTCCTAATAATAAATACGTAACTGACATTTATGTTGCTAACTTAACTAATTTTAATGCGACAAAAGCTGACAACCCTAGAGGTATCGGTGTCTTTATCAGCCGTTTATCAGTCAGAGATGAGAGCATAATGTGATGACCAAATCGGTTAACCGCTTAGGATACAGTTGTATGACGCATATATAATTGGAAGTGTTAATTTGTATTTAATTAAAATTGATATGTATCTTCTATACTAGTGGAAAATACCGCTTGAATATCTACATAAATTAAGTCATAAAATTAAGTTATTTTATACGTTTTTTCTCCAACGAAATTGAGTTGTCATTCAACACTAATTTAATTCTTGAGAAATGCCAAGTAATCGTTAAGCCACCTCGTTATCGGGCCACCCACATATGTCTTAACATACCGTACTTTACCATCAACTGTCTCTCTCTACAGTGTTGTTGTTGTTGCTTTTTTTTTCCTAACATGAATTGTTACAATAACACACTACAGTATTACCATAAGTACAAAGGCGGATTTATTCCTGGAAGGAGTCCTTTAAAGTCAATCTAAATTTCTTCCAGTCAACATTGTTAAATATAGGCTTTTCCTAAAATCCTTATACTAAGTGTAGTGTAAAGATTTTAGGAGAGGCCTATATTTATTAGACGAGCACACAGTTCACCTGATGGTAAGTGGATACTGTCGCCTATGGACATCCGCGATACATGTCAACATCAGTCCAGAATGACAAACGCTACCACGCCCCCGAATGCTCCGCCTACCTTCTGAGAGGTAGCAATTGATTTGGAGGTCGGATTGGGAGAATGGAGAGGGATAGGATGGGATGGGAATGACTCTAGCATACCTCACTCAATACTGAAAGACGTACGTACATTGGGAAATAGGATATAGTGGGAAATGCAGTACATTTCAAGATAATCTTCAGAGAGGAATAACGTGGCTAGTCGAGTGCGCCCAGCGGCTGTTGGGTTACAGCATGGACTCGTTAATTGGAAATGTGTTTATTCACAAACAGAGGTATATACGAGTATAATATTTACACCCGGATCCTAACAGCCCGTAATTAACAACTAATACATTTTTAAAGATAACATTACACGATAACGCAAGTCAATGCAACACGAGTTTACATCACATTGTTGCTTTGTCTCCAAGATACAGTCAAACGAGATAAGACACGTTCCCGCGAACTTATTGTGTGTTTGTGTGTAAATTGTTGTGATCTGATTGACACTGAAACGAATATTACACATTCTTTATCGACGTGTGTTGAAAATATAGGTGTGGCAACATTACTGGCAGCTGTCACATTACGCGCTATTTTCGCTGAGATCTAAAACGTACGAAAATCACTTATGGTGCATTCTTTTTTCTTCATCTTAAAAGCTCGCGCACATTACAGCCCCGTCGTGCAGCACCGCAAAACTGCGACTAGGCACATTACAGAGGCGGCGAGCCTAAGCTCAACGTCCGTTAGCTGTTGACAATTCAAATCTTCACGTCGCCGTACAGCGAATAACTCTTGAATTACGTCTGTCACTGCGCTAGTTCAACGCACATTGAGTCGGGGTGCGTCGTGTAGCGCATAACATTGGCTCATAAATAGGGCTGGTAAGCGATCCGTTAGTACGCTGCGCTGCGGCGCGATGCAGCTCGCTTCTGATGTGGGATCGTTTATACAAAATGTATGAAAATTACTTAGGAGGATTTTTGCAAATGCTATACGCTGCGGTGCGACCCGCCGTAAAATGCGGGAATCTTTAATCATACATAAGTCATAAAATAAGACAAAAACGTAAATAGGGTCGGGAAAATTGGGAGGGATAGAAAGAAATGGAAAAAAGGGCTCTGACATATCTCACTCACTACCGAAACACACACGTATATTGGGGAATAGGTTAAAGTGAGAAATACATTACATTTCAAAGTAGTCTTCTGTGAGAGAGGGGTAACGAGGTCAATCGAGTGCACCCAGCGGCTGTTGGATTGCACCGTGCACACTCACTTTCCTAATTTATTTTTTTATAGTGAAGTAGGCGGACGAGCAAGCGGTTCCACGTGATGGTAAGTGTTACCGCCGCCCATGGACACCTGTAACACCAGGTGACCTTGCAAAATCCTATTCACAGCTTTCTTGAGGAGCCCCATATCGTAACTTAATGAAAAGACCTCTCGCGGTTTTTCATTCCACAGCCTACGGGTTCGCAGTATAAAATGATTTTTGGACCGAACAGTATGCGACACCTCCGTATCGAGGAAATACGGATAGACCGCACTTTTGTGACAGTAGGTGCGGTTTTAGAAACCCGAGGTTCAGAGCATTCCCCATAGAACACAGAGGGACGCAACGTCTCTCTGAATGCTGAGGGGTTAAATTAAGAGTTAAGTTAAATTGTTTGTTGCTCATGGGTTCAATGTTAATATAAATACATGTTATACAGCACGTTTACTTTTGAAGTTTTAATTTTGCTTCATTATGCTAAAATATGGGGTTCGCTGCTATCTACGGTTTCGGCTATCCACGGAGGACGTCAGAACCAAATCCCCACGGATACGGGAGCTCTACTTTACTATAAAAGAAACACTGTGAAGAGTAAAGCCGTTCACAAACAACTAGTCGATATATACTCGTACACAGTAAGTTAGGTGGAACACAGTTATCAGATTATCAGTTACAAATGTTATCTAAGTTCAAGGGTTATTAACGGCAAGAAAAAAACAACAACTACCACAGTTAACTTTAGCCTACTTACTCATGATTTAGTAAACACTAATAGTAAGTACACTAATTTTTGACGACTACGAATAACTTACGGAAATTTATGGGAATTCAGAGCAATTATAAATATCTAATCCTAATTGCACTTTGTATAATAATGTTTATTATTATGTATATTATTATGTATCTTTATAAACATTGCAGGTGTGCTTAAATTATTATTTTGTCGTGATACATTTTGATAATATTAGTTTTTTTTTCTTTCTTTTGCCGCTATCTAATATATAGTGTATGAATATACTAGAAAGCAAGAGGATTATACAAGGCGGTATATAATGAAACTTATATTTTAAATAACAACTTTATATAACTTTTAACAACTTTATAGGCTACTATAATGTATAACAAAAATATTTTATTAGAATCAGTAGTAGTATATCAGTAGCTTCCCTATTTTTTTCATACGTTGTACAAAAAAACTTAAGTAAGTAATAAACGATTCCTCGCTGACTCGTCATAATTATATTATTTTTTTTAGATAGAAAGTGGCAGACCAGCAGACAGTCTAGCTCGTGGTAAGTGGATACTGTCGGGCCATAGACATCCGTGATACATACTATCTACATCAGTCCAGATTAATAAACGTTGACACACTTCCGGATGTGCCAACCTTTGGAGATGAATGGGTTTGGAGAAAGGATTGGGAAAACGGGGAGGAATAGGATAGGACGGGATAGGGTAATACGCTCTGACATATCTCACTCACTAACGAAATGTAGTTTCTATGATGTCGGAGTAACTTGGTCAGTTGAGTCGAGTGCGTCCAGCGGCTGTGGAATTGCAGCATACACCCTCCTAAGCTAGACTATTGGCACGGACCTAACTCCTAAATGGCAATGGCCAATATAAAATTTTAAGGCATTTAAACTGTCTCTCTCCACTGCCTTTTCAAAGGACCGCCACCACAAGGCCTTCAGCTCTTCTCATCTACTGGCGACTCTCTTGAAGTCGTCGGTCTACCTGGTCGGAGGGGGTCCCACGTTACGTTTTCCGGTACATGGTCTACATTCGAGGACTCGCCTCCTCCATCGATCCTGCGGCATATATGGCCCGCCCACTGCCACTTCAGCTTTCTGATCCTTTGAACTATGTCGGCAGCCTTAGTTCTTCGGCGAATCTCCTCGTTAACGATTTTATCCAGCAAAGAAATTGCGAGCATAGCTCATTAATTCATCTAAATTCCTGATATTATAATATCATAAATGGTACATTCACGAATGAAACTCAAATCGACAAAGCAGATGTACTGTTATCTCCAGCGATACACTGACGGATGCTGTGCGATACGAACACTGCGATAGCGATATCGGTTATTATTATATTTTTTTAATTTGTAACTAGTCAGATAAGAGATAGACATATAAAAGCTACGTGAGAGGAAGTGAGACAGGGATGGCGTGATGAGCGCATGGCTCCGATATCTCGGAGTGATTATCGATGTTAATGTTTGTTTTGTTATGTTTAATTGAGTAACTAGTGGATACAGTTTGTATTAATGTACAAATTAAACATATGCAGCAGTGTATGTAGTCCAATGGGCTTCCTGTTTTCTTCCTGTGGATTAGTAGGCGACTAAAGATAACAAAACTGCAACCAATAGCCCTAAGGACCTACACCACCTGAAGAAATAACTCGCCGACCTTCACCAGCGTGCTGTATTAACGTCATTTGCGGGGGGAGTGCACGCTGCAATCCAACAGCCGCTGGGCGCGCTCGACTGGCCACGTTACCCCTCTGTCACAGAAGACTACCTTGAAATGTAGTGCATTTCCCACTTTATCTTATTTCCCTAATGTACGTACGTGTTTCGGTAGTGAGTGAGATGTGCCAGAGCCCATTCCCATCCTATCCCTCCCCATTCTCACAACCTTTTCTCCAAACCCATTCCTATATCTCCAAAGGTAGGCAGCGCATCCGGAGGCGTGTCAAAGTTTGTCATTTTGGACTAATGTTGGCATGTATCGCGGATGTCTATGGGTGACAGTATCCATTTACCGTCAGGTGGCTCGTCTGCCGCCTTCGTCCATAAAATAAAAGAAAAGAAAGAACGTCATACATCCCCCATGCACAAAACAATGTACACGGAGGCCCATGTACAGCAGTGGGCGAAAGAAGCGAAAGAAGAAGAAAGACGAAAGAACGTTTACGTACAGTACTGGCTATTCGAGCGTTCGGACAAAAACAAACTCCTTTAACACGTAGTGGTGTAAAAATGAGTGCTTGATTCCCGAGCGATTTAAAACTCGAGCGTTAAATGCTCGTGAACGTTATATTCCAAGTTTTAACGTTTGATCGTCTTAAAAGCCCTTGAAGTCGAAAGCTCGATTCTTAACGTTCATTAGCTGCGACTTAAGGCTCGAGCGTTCTACGCTTATTTTTACGACACTATTTGTTGCTTGACTTTAGACTACTTGACGAGCGAACGGAAAGGTAAATTATAGTAAGGGATTGGAGGGAGTGGAAAGAGATGAAACGAAATGAGAAGCGAAAAGAAACCAAGCTTGCAATCGAACTTCAATTTCGTCAATCCTCTCTCCGATCACCGTGAAAACGAACACTTCCCTAATGAGGACGTTAAAAATATTTATTTTCACAGATATATAGACTCGGCTAGATGTCGCTACGGGCGCGGTATCGTCCCATCGGCATCAGATTTCCTTTTCAACTAATATTCGTGCCTTATCAATGAGTTATGGCGGGCGGGATGTGCGCACGAGATAAACCGCTTCTCACGTCTCGTAGCCCACCAGCTTTATTCCGCGTTGTTAATTCGATACCAATCGATTGTTCTAATCGTTACTCGGTAATCGTATTTTTAAACTGAAGCAGGATTATGTTTTCTAAATTTTAATAAAAGAAGACGATTTTATATCTTTATCATGGGGCCTTTTCACTTGTTTAAAATGGAAGTAAGAAACTATTGCTGGTGGTCTATTAAAATTACAACGGCTTTATTACATAATACTAACCAGTTTCTTGTGATTATTTTAGTTTTTAACACGTGTTTGAAGTTTCAATATTTATTTAAATAAATATATAAAAATATATACGTTTAAATTACGAATATATTTATTTATGTGAATTAGGCTTACGAACTAGAATGCGTACAGCAATATTATACTTCAAAATTATTTGGTGAAATATTTTTGGATATGCAGATCTTTAACATATATTTTTTGAAATAAGGTGGCAGACGAGTGGATAGTCCATCTGGTGCTAAGTGGATAACTGTCGCCCTGCGACATCAGTGGCCAACATCAGTCCAGAATAACAAACGTTGCTTCTTATGCGATTCCTGCCTTTGGGCGTATCTTGCCGACCTTTGATGGATAATGGACGGGGGTAGGATAGGACACGATGGAAATGGACTCTGTCATATCTCACGCCATCAAAAGACATACGTACATTGAAAGAACCGTACATAAAGTGGTAAATGCAGTACATTTTACGGTAGTCGTCTGTGGGAGAGTCTGTGGTAATTTGGCCTGGTGATTCCCTAATTAATAAGTAAATGCATTCAGGGCTAGAGGATGGACTCGGAATACGACCGCATAAATCTAACAATTACATTAAAATTACAATTACATGCTGTAAAAGAGAGTTTCGCAAGCAGGGGTCCGCGGACCCCTGGGGTTCTGCGAGTCTATCCGTGGGGGTTGCGTAGACACATCTCTTAATTAGTATGTAAAAAAAAAAAAAAACAATTTCATGTATCACTGCGGAGACGGGCCCCCTTGCGGGTGGGGCCCGTGAGTCAGTGGGATGTAGTTATACATACATTTACCTGGCGCGACTCTTAGTTTTTATTAATTAATAGAAATATCCAGTAATTATGTTCTGAATGGAAACTTCAATCAATCCTCTTTAATCAGTTTTTGGGTAAATTTAAAGAAAGATTCTTTGGAAATATCAGAATTAGCACTGAAATAGTACTGCTTTTTTCGACAACATACGTGAAGAAGAATTTTCTACTCTGGTGTTTACAAAAAAAATAAATAAATATCTATATTTGAATAGATTTGAGACAGATTTGAGATTACAACTCAGTAACATAAATACGAACGTTATTTACTTGCAAAAAAGCAACTTTGGAATTAAAAATTCCGTAAAACATTATATTAAATGGATTGTTTAATTGACTTTTTTTTCGTTTTTCCTATTACGAGTATTAAGGGGTCCGCGGCAATATGCTTGATCTCCTCGGGATCCGCAGTTAAGAAAACTTAGGAAACGATGCTGTGAAAGATACTTACTGTACCGTAACCGTACGTGTTATTGTCCACTGCCGCACATGGGACATGGCCAGAGCCCTTTCCTATATCATCCTATCCCTCCTCATTTTCTCAATGCATTCCTTAATCTGCAAAGGTAGGCAGCGCGTCCGGGGGCGTGCCTACCTTTGTCATTCTGGGCTGATGTTGGCATGTATCGCGGATGTCTATGGACAACAGTATCCACTTACCATCAGGTGGATTATATGCTCGTCTGCCGCCTTTTTTCTATAAAAAAAAGAAAAAAGGGCGTCCTCATACACATTGTCTTGTGTATGAGGAATATATGGCCCTGGAACGCCACACTGGTCAAGCGTGTTAGCAAGAGTCCACTCTTTTAGAGGTGTAGTCCCTTTGGGCTTGCGGTAGCGGCTTTGTTATACCTTAATCGCCTTTTGCGTTATTCAAAAGCCAACCGATACCACACAGCTAAAAAATACTTATCAAATAAAAATCCGATTTGTACGCGAAATAGTTATTTTTTATCGACAATGTAAATCGTTATCAGTACATCGGTAGCAAGCAATCGAGTGATAACGTTTATCTACACACCATTATCGTGATGGGACTGGTACACATTAGTATATATACGTTTTTTTTATTATATTACATATGTTTCAATTTAACTGATAAATAAATGTAAACATATTTTTACAGAAGTAGGACCGTGTGTGAACTAAATCACTTTTCCTAATCCATTTCTAAATCTCCAAAGTTTCGTGGCGGATCAGTGGGCGTGCCAAACTTTATCATTCTTGACTGAAGTCGGCATGTTTCGCAGATATCCGTGGGCATCACGCGGGTATCATCAAATAGACTGTCTGTTTACAGAAATATCAGCTACAGAATGTTAATAAAAACTGTGAGTTAGGTACCCATTTACATTTACCATAAAATGTTCGAATGAAACTGATTGGTCATAAAACCATTTAGAATAGTTAATAAAAAAATTCTTTTTTTATATATACAAATAGGCGGCAGACGAGCGTACAGTCCACCTGACGGCAAGTGAATACTGTCGCCCATAGACATCCACGATACATGCCAACATCAGTCCAGATTGACAAACGTTGGCACGCCCCCGGATGCCTATCGTAGCACATAAAGGAATGGAATGGCAGTAAGGGTTGGGAAAATGCGGAGGAATAGGATGCTAGGAGGATAGGGAGCGAAATACGTATTTCGCAAGTGAGTGAGATATGTCAGAATCCACTCCCATATATACATGTACGTATGTGCAATACATAGGCGAAATACTATAAAGTAGGAAATGCAGTACATTTCAAGGTAGTCTTCCGTGAGAGAGGGCTGTCGTAGCCAGTCGAGTGCGCCCAGCGCCCGTGGGAATGCAGCGTGCACTCTCCCGTTACACACATTTATTTGTCACAGCCATAATAATATTGACAAAGAAAGTAAAAATACAATGAGACGAATACTTATATCTAATTACATGGCTTGCATTAGTGCAAATACAGCGTTGAAGGCTGCTGATCCCAAAACTAGGTAAAACCTGTGCTTTTAGGATTAAACATGTTTCCAAAAAAATATCATAATTTCTTATCATTATTATTTATCTATTGCAACGGCTATAGCGATTATTAATGATGTTACATAATAATCGTTACTTAATGTCCGACTACTTAAAGAAGCCAGCAGTGGCCAGATGAGACGAGCGGAGGAAGGATGGTATGTGGCAAGTTGCGAAAGAGGCCTATTTCCAGCACAGTGGAGAGATATACAGGTAGACTCATGATAATATCGTTACCGTAACCAGCACTTTTTATAGTCCACCGCTGGACATGGGACTCCTCGTACACGAGGGATATATATCCGTATAATGCCACGCTAGTCAAGCAGGTTGGCAAGTCCATTTCAGAGGTAGGGGTAGTTCCTCGGGGCTTGTAGTACCCGTTTTGTTATCAATTAGTCTTTATGTTGATAATAATGTAAATCTTAGTAAATCACTAGGAAGTTTCGGGCCATAGTCCATCGCGCGTGTCCAGTGCGAGTTAGTGGATACAGATGCTCTAGATGCGTTCCTTCACGATGCTTCCCTTCACCACAGAGCTAGTGATATCATTTTAGAAATCCGTACTTACGTAGAAACACGATGGAACGGGCCGAAAGGAACTTTATAATTGAATTCACGACTTCAACAATGAGAATCGAGAATAAGCTAGAATAGAGGAGAATATAGAATGATATGGTAACAACGGTGATAACCTAGGGGTCTATCACCGTTCTCCAGTAGTTACTATACCATACCATCAGGGTGTGTCTCCCCACTGCTGGATATAGGTCTCTGCCAAGGACCGCCACCACACACGGTCTTCAGCTCTTCACATCCAGCCACTACCGGCGACTTTCTTCAAGTGGTCAGTCCACCTGTCCGGATTTCCCGGTATGTGGTCTCTCTAGCAGTTATATTTTTTATTCTATATTAATTTACGATTACTTGTCGTGACGTGATCGTGCCGTGCGAGTGTAAATGTCCTCTAAGCTGGTTGATGGTATCACAGTACATATTTATAAGGGATAAGTCACTACAGGTTCGTTTCTTGCGCCCATTGCAACTGCTTCAATAACCTGTACTTGTTGCCAACGAGAAATTGTTTAGTTCAGTCACCAAAGACAATATACTAATGTTATTTAAATATAAGTTAATTAAAATATTTAAATAAAAATCCAGTACTCAAATAATTGATGTAGACATTAAGACAGCAAAACTCAAGTAATATTGGGCGGGACATTGATGCCGTATACATTTTTTTTTATAGACTAGTGGGCGGACGAGCAAGTGGTCCCACGTGATGGTAAGTGTTACCGCCGCCCATGGACACCTGCAACATCAGGGGGTATGCAGCCGCCGACCTTGCAAAAAATCAGAGAGATAGAGTATAAAGGGCAAGAAGAACCTCTCAAAGGATCCCACTGGATCGCAACTTCATTTCGCCGATGAGATAGTCATTTTGTCTCAGTCGCGACTCATTGTGTATGCGACAGCTTTTCAACGACATATTTAAATTTCTTATCCCTAAGTAGACATTTTAATTACATTCATACTAAAATAAATAACAAAATTTGCTTTAAATAGTGAATAAATAATAAATAAATCATAGCA
Organism: Sesia apiformis; assembly: GCA_914767545.1. Taxonomy (NCBI): domain Eukaryota; kingdom Metazoa; phylum Arthropoda; class Insecta; order Lepidoptera; family Sesiidae; genus Sesia; species Sesia apiformis. The sequence continues at coordinate 20,921,971 of OU611949.1, read as the reverse complement.
GAAGATTCTAGGGAAGCTTTTAAATAACCATTTTTGAGATGGACCTCTTAGGTGCTGTCCCATAGTGCGTTAGCTCAATCTGTTACCAGCTTCCTACAAGACCCAAAAATAAAACAATTTGCCTCGAAGATCTTCATCCCACGCGACACATGTACCCATAAATCCACCCACCACTGATACGATCAAACTCTTTATCAATCTGCGGGTATATAAATTAACTCTATCTATTGTCGCAATCGACTGTAAACGCAATATTTTAATTGGTATCGCATGATTAGTTACAATAATGCTTTTGGCGCGCAAGTTCAATGATTTAGTGATGTACAGAACTTAAAATTGCTAAACAGTCAAGTGAGGCTTGGTCCAATATGGTCACTAATTAAAAGAAGATCAAAGGTTATATATACAATAACTTAATACATTTATTTATTATTATTAGTAGTATCATAAACTTTTAAAATATTAACAAAATAAAACTTCGCATCTCTCAAACATATACAACAATAACCTTACATATTATTTCACGATGTACCTGTCTCTCTCTCTTTATGTGTGTGTGTGTATGTGTTTTGTGGCCTAAGTCATTATTGTGCTCCCTAAGAAGTTCGTGATACGATTCGGTTCGTCCATCCGATTGATACGTGTAAGCATTTCAAACAAACAGATAAATTTCAATTTTATTTATTAAAAAAGATTATTCTTACTTGACTGTATCTTTGCGTAGCGTAATAGTTAACTAACGTTTTATCTCTTTTGAGAGCTGAGTTTATTTCTCATTAATGGTAAGGGACCTTCCTTCCTATACCGATGAGATAAAAAATATACAATAAAAATGCCACTAAAATACTATAAATACTTATTATAAATTAAAATCACTATCGACAAATACTTCAATAAATACCAATCTACATTTAGGGCCTCAGTTATTCACAGAGGAATTCAAACACACAGAAAATTATATGGACATGAAAATTATAAATCTCTCCAAAGATAGGCATCATTATCTTTTATTGATATCTCAAAATCATCGATCAAGTTTGTTATCGAGCACCCGACGCACTAGCATGATTATATCGATAGTGATCAAATTACAAACAGTGTAAAATTGTTTCGATTTAATGGTTACATTTATTTAATCTGTTTTGTCCTTTCTTATTTTTAAATTACAATAAACAGTCCTTTGAGAAATTAATTTTTCCAGAAACTTATAACGTACCTACTGTAGAATCGTACATTGTACAGTACATATGGGGTTCTTCAAGAGAGCTGTGAATAGGATTTTGCAAGGTCGGCGGCGCGCCCGCATGCCCCCTGGTGTTGCAGGTGTCCATGGGCGGCGGTAACACTTACCATCACGTGGGACCGCTTGCTCGTCCGCCCACTAATCTATAAAAAAAAAATCGCATTATGGGTATTATGGAAATGCTACCACATGGTAGCATGGTATTATGGAACACCCCCAAGACTTGTTGAACAATGACGTACATATTGCGTGAGTATGTTATCCAATTTACAAATTCAAATTCATTGGCACTTCTAATATAAAATATAATTATGTCTACTCTTATGTATGTATGTAAGCGATTTTTGTCTTTACTGTAATGAATCATTCCTAATGATGATCGCACATCCTCTTCACACATAAGTCGTGGTGTTAAATAGGTAAATACACTTTATTGTACACCAAAAACATACAGAGTAATACAAAGAACAAGTTAATAGAAATAAAACCGATTCTAAAATAAAAGCGATTTCTACCAGCGACTTGCGTGATGAAGAGAAGAGTAGACGAAACAGAGGTAGATGATGCAATAAGAAAATAATGTCTGTATATACATTCATAGATACCTACATACATACAAATATATGTATAGATATCTACAGGCATTAATATATACATGCATTAATACATATACATACAGAAAGATAAAGGAAAAAAATTTGGGCGTAAGAGAACTCTTTATCTGCGGGTAGCCAGTGTTCTTTCACGAGTATTTTAAACTTTAACCTTGAGCGCGCTTTAAAGTATATTAAAATATTAACTTTTTAATTTTTATCAAGTTATATTTTTATTATTATCTTTGTTATACAAGCTGTATTATGTAAATAAATCTTATTCCTGAAAATCGAAACAATGAATTTTGATCATTAAATATATTCTAGTCATGAAATGTAATGGTATCTTTGCAAAAAAAAAAAAAAAACAATTTTAGCACCTTGTATTTAGCAAATATGTGTCAAAAATTAAAGAAAAATTTATATAAAATATTTTTAAAAAATACGTAAAAACACTTTTATGCAAAAGTAAGAATTTTTTGACATTTTGTATTTAGCTATGTAGTTATATGAATGAAAAATTTGGCAAGAACTCAAGATATCTGATTTTCTGCATAAAAAGAATTAGTAAAAAATTTCATATAAATTAACTCAGAATTATGAACGAAAATGATTATACTCTGTTTAAGTTAAGAAAAAGCGATGCACTATCATCAGTCACGTGATTTCACCTATTAAAACCAATTCACGCCGAGTTACGCTACGCTGGATGGATGACGTCACCTTTTTTTTAAATGTGTACAGAGTGTACACCTGTATTGCCAATTTCTTTTTGTTTTTCTAATATACTGTAGGTATTACAGGTGCATATCTTAAAAAATAAATCATGATAACATCAGTTTCTATCCGATATATCGATGCGAAATTATCTTTGTAAGCATAGATCGTTATCGTGTAAATCCAGCGATTTTAATCCACAGATAGCGTCCTATCACGTATCCACTGTATTTTTCTATCGAATGTTGTTATCAAATAATTTGATCAACATTTTTTTTCTATCAAGGACGAAACCTACATTTTGTATTAATTTACGAATGCCTTTTGCTAATAAGAATACTAAAAAAATTACATTCACGAATTTCATAATTATGAAATGTGACTTTTCTCATCAAGTAGAGTGTAGAGGAATTCATTTAAATCTCTACATAGTTAGATGCCAATTATTACAATTAGATTACAAAGATGTCTTTGTAATCTAATTGTTACAAAGATATAAAAATTAATATTCTACGCAGATAAATGGAAGCTATCAACTACACTACACCATCTCCATATGTACTCGTATGTTGACTGACATACAGTATACTTTTAATTTATGTTTTAAATTTTTGTTATTTATAGTTTACCGAAGTGTTCGGTTAATGTTGTCCATTAGTCCATTAGTTTTGAGGGGGAGAGTGCACGCTGCAATCCAACAGCCGCTGGGCACGCTCGACTAACCACGTTACCCCTCTCTCATAGCAGACTACCCTGAAAATTACTGCATTTCCCCCTTTATCTTATTTGACCAATGTACGTATGTGTTTCGGTAGTGAGTGAGATGTGCTAGAGCCCATTCACACTCTATCCCTACCCATTTTCCCAACCCTTTCTCCAAATGCATTCCTATATCGTCAAAGGTAGTCAGCGCATCCGGGGTCGTGCCAACGTTTGTCATTTTGGGCTAATATTGGCATGTGTCGCATATGTCTATGGGGGACAGTATCCACTCACCTGTACTGTAGTATGCTTGGCTGCCGCCTTCATCCATAAAAAAACTAGTTTAAATTAACATTTATATCACTACAAGATCGGTTCGACATTTATCAGCCATTCTTTATTCCTGTATGTAATAGCAATGTTGCTCGTAATAATCCTGTTATTAGAATGTGTCACACTTACAATCAACTATCAAGAAAAGCCGCCATTTCTAATATCTAATATCTAGCTGTGCCTGGCATGCGTTGCGTGCCCAGCAATTTTTTGCAGATTATATATATACATAATATATAGCCTATATCCATCTGGAATAATGTACCTTTCAAATGGTGAAAGAATTTTTCAAATAGGTGCAGTGGTTCCGGAGATTACGCTCCACACACAAACTCACAAAAATCGCACTCTCTCTTTATTATATTAAATAATAATAATAATTAGTATAGATTCTCGTCATTGGGTGTACTATTCAGATGCAATCTCCTGAAAGTTCTACAGTTTTAATAAATTATTATTCTGATTTGTTTAAAGCTTTTTCAAAACAAACTTTGTAATACTCTATACTCTTTAAAATTTTGTTTACTTTTTATTAAAACAACTTGCACATGTTAAATATACACTTATTAGGAAGTTTGGCTAGTTGTTATTTGTTTTATATTTGATTACTTTTCTTACGTGTTTTGCATTAATTCTGCTAAGTGCGCTTTAAAAATAAATAAAAATTAGTCAAGGAAATACATACGAGCATGTTCGCTTTCTGCATACCTTATTAGCCAATCGGTGCAATCAACATTTTTTTTTGTATAATCTCTCGTGTACGTGTCGTATGTTATTGCTTCCTGTATATTCCTGTTGTTCAAATTCAGATAATTTATTTGTCAGAGTACGGGTTACAATAAATGTTGTAACCCGTACATTACAATACATATTAATTGACATAAAAGTATTGACATTGTATAGACTACATATGGTACTCTGCCTCGTTGGCTTGCAGGGCAGGGGGCGTGTTAAATTGCTATTCTTCAGCTAACACTGAAAACTGAAAACAAATTCTAATTGACATATTGACATTGTATAGACTACATACTCTGCCTCATGGGCTTGCAAGGCAGGCGGCGTGTTAAATTGCTATTCTTCAACTAACACTGAAAACAAATTCTAATTGACATATTGATATTGTATAGACTACATACTCTGCCTCGTGGGCTTATAGGGCAAGGGGCGTGTTAAATTGCTATTCTTCAGCTAACAATTAAACTGAAAACAAAATTACAAATAAGGTAAAGAACCATCTCTCCTGTTCTTCACAATGTGGAATTCCCCCAATACTGTTACATTTTCCTATAGAAAAGTTATTCGAGTGACCTTTACCTGTTTTTCAGGAATATGAGGAAATATGTCAATCTGTAGGCTTAGGCGTATGACTAATCATAAAAAACATTAAGGTCATTAAAATCGTTTATTCCCTGTTCAATAATTTGCCAGATAACAATTTTATGAAGAGGAAAATTAAAGTTTTATAGAAAATTTATACATTTTTAATATTTATTTTAATTAAATTTTATTTTAAATTAATTATTTATTTAAATTTTGCCTACAGCATAAATTTCTTACATTAAATTTTTCGTAACTGTGATCCAAAGTTATTATGTAATATTGAATTATTAGACATAATTTTCCAAAAATTTGTTAGCTGTTTTTAACTTTTTTATTGTATTTATTTTATATGGTTAGTTTTTATTAGTTACTTGCGACCCCGCCCCCCCAGCTTCCCTCAGATGGCACAATAGACTGAAGCCATTTTCCTTCTTTATTCAAAAAAGATGCGCTTATCAATTAGTTTTGTCAAAAATATCCGTGAATTGAAAATTTTTCAATTTACGTTTTAAAGAAAGAAAAAAAAGCTTTATTCAAGCTTTTATTCTTTTAATAAAAATGATTTATAGTAATTTGGAATTTCTATATGTGTTATGATTCTATAGTCATCAGTCAGTACTGGCTGGATAGCATAAGAGCATGTGTGATAATAATATGGCGATCTTTGCAAAAGGCTTAGTTATAACCAGTCCGACATATTGATGGTTTAGTATTGCATAACTTTAACATAGCCTATAGGGTCAATTACTTTCATATTATCAATACTTTCAGGGTCTTTGCGGAGAGGGTGGATGGCCCGATATTGAGACATTCGGTGGAGTCGTACGTTGCTTGGTAAAAGAGGTGACGGGCGGCGAGAGCCAGTCTCTTATGATGTAAAATATATACAATGTTGTGTATGTATGGATATGATATAAATGCGTGTGTATGTATATATGTAATTAGTAATAACATCTTAATAATAAGTACCAAGGGCGTCGTCAGGGGTAGGGGGGGGGGGGGGCAGTTGGCCCCCTCTAGAGATTCGAAATTAAAATATTTCTATAAAAATTCAAATTATTGTACCTATTTGTACCTACAATTCATATTTCTCCCATTATCTCCGTCATCTGGACCCCCTCCCCCCCCCCTCCCGGCCCAACATAGGCCTAACAACGGCCTGGCGACAGCCTTGATAAGTACTAACATAGTCTAAAAGTTAACACTAATGATAGAATGAAATATAGATCTTGTCTGAAATAATTGAATTATTATAATTATATTGTTTCTAATTGGTATAAATAGCTATATTCCGTAAGCATATGGCATTCATTACATATAAAGTGAAATTAGTCTCCAATAAACATTTAGAAAGAAAACTTTTTGTAGCTCGTCGCCCGATTAAATGGTAAGCGAACCTTAAGCCATTAGCCACAAAGTACATATTACTATATCATGATATTAATTTTCAAGCATAACACAAAAGTTAAAAAATCTGGTCATTTATAGCCATCCCCTAAACAGCATCCAAAGTCAAAAACTGGCACGCGCTGCACCGTGGGAACCGAGGGGACTGAAATAAAATCACGGGGGTTAACACCCCTCCCTAACCGCTGACATATGGTTGTATGGTTGTATGACATATACCATGGACTGTAAAAATAATATATTTTGTTGCTGTTGCTCTAGTATTATAACAATTGTGCATTTGGCGTTTTGTGGTTTAATAGTGATAGTTTATTAAACTTTAAAGTGTTTCTCGTGCGTAGTGTTTGTGATAATCAAATAAAAGCGTGGGTCTGCGTTTTTCGTGTTTCCAAGGATTCCTTCTCTATCCTCAGTAAACTTACTATCGCTTTACTGAGCGACTCCTGACTTACTTCGACGGGACTGGACATTGAGAGGATACGTTTAAAACTTTAAAATTGTTTATTACGAAGAAACCTTGATACCTACTGGCAGAATGTGCTAATTGCACCGTTGTCATATATAAAGAAAAAAAACTTTTTAAATTCTTTATTTTAAAAATCAGATGTTTTCTTAAACACGGCAATGGTGCAACATTCCGTCAGTGTTAAGTTTTCCCGCTGATTCACAATTTCAAAGTTTAAAATAAATCGCGTAAGTGTTCAGTTTTTTATTAGTCGCTCAGTAAATTGACAGTAGGAGGACAAAATACGGAATATTGTTAGATTAAATCTTAAGTTAACTTAACAGTTGTTAGCTTAACAAATAGTCTTAAGCTTTTATTTGATTATCACAAACATTACGTACAAATAACGCTTTGAAGTTTAATAATAATCTATCACTATTATAACACAAAATGTTGTATAATATAATCAAACAAAAATTCACTTCTCGAGTTCCCGCCAAAAAGTCCTTTCAAATCACATGTTACAGCATATTTCTATTTACACGTTTCTATTTAAATAGTCAATTCTTTATTTACTTAATAATGTGGTTACATAATACAGGTCTTATTTTAAAGGAAAATGCATCCATACACAATTACATATTCTGCCAGGAAAATGGCGCGCAAATGTTATTTAATTAACTTTTTTTTTTAAATGTTTTTGTTACTAAAATAATTATCTATGTCTACAGTCTAAGTAATAATTATAATGCTAATTTACTATTAATTGCATAAAACACTAATAATAAATCTTCATCATATTGTAGTAAAATCTATGAAATAATACGTTGAATATTTTTCTGTTAAACAGATTAATCTCGATCCCTTTCACAGCGTCGGAAAGTTTATGTTATATATTTTGATAGACATATTTATTTATTTCAAATTTATTGCACAATCTACCTTTGGGTAAAAAGATAAATAAGCGGGGGAATTGTAGACATACTATGCATTTCGGCTAAATATTTTGACTCTGTCGTGGTATTTAGAGGTCCTTTTTATCTCTTTCTTTCAAATTAATATGGACATCGGCCGAGAAAGCCTACACTCCACTATAATATAAAATATAAAATATTAAGTAAAAAATTGTTAACTTTGGTTGCCTTTGGTCAATATCGACATTAAGGTCCCTTTGCTCAAATGACGTCACAAATGTACTAAAAAACTTCAATAATACTTTTTATGTGCCTTACCCATACTTTAGTTTTGCAATACGCTTTAGCCATGTCAAATGCTGATTCACGAATTATAAAATAAAAATAATGTAAATGATTATCAAACACGTAAAGTTCCATGAACTTTGATGTAGGTAGGTACTGATGACCAGTATTATGCATCTGAATCATTTAATACAGTGGATTCAAATGTAAATCAGTTGTTTTACTCGATTTCTGATATAGAATCGTTAAAACAAAAGGCCTAATTTCACTGCAGTTTACTGACTCAATATTCACGTGTTTAATTTGTGTATATTTATTGTATCTCCTTGATCTGCCTAAAAAACACTGTTATATATGGTACGTATTTAATATGTATTATTATTATTATTACTTGGAATTTGGTGATCAATTTCCTTTGCTATTCTTTTAAATTATTATTTTTTTGGTTGGACGTTTCACGGTAGACGGGAAATATTTCTTTCTTTCTTTCTTATATTTAGTCATCATAATATGTGCATCATTTATCTATTATTCTTGGGTTCGCATACATCTTCTCCCACCAAAAGGTTGCCTGGAGGAGATCGCTTTAGGATATAACGACTACTTTTGTATATCTATTTATTTAAACTTTGGGTCACTGTCACTGTATCCTTTATTATGCAATAAAGTGTACTTATGTAAATTTAAATAATTTGACGTTTCAAGTGACATGATTTGTGGAATATACGAATAAAATGCGCTGTTTTTCGACGAATTATTAAATTGTAGGTTAATTATAAAAAACAATAACATTCAGCTGTCTACCAATGTGAGATTTGTCTTATAATTTTTCGATAACTTTCAAATTTTGTTAATTGTCGATTAAAAATGATCGAATCCAGACAATTTGTTCATTTGCCACCTTCTATATTAAAAATGTAATACAAATTAAAAGCCTCTATATTAATATTCACCACTACGCACCGGGCTCGCGTGATAGATTATGGCCCGAAACGTCCTAGCGACGTTTACTAGGGCAAGCCTGTGCCCTACAGTGACAGGTTATAGACTGATATCGATATTAAAATCCGATTCGAAAATTAGACAACAGGGCGTTAATTTTTGTAAACCCTTTTTAAATCCATTCAATATACATTTAATCTTTTAATTATTCTTGCTTGCACTCTTCAGTTTTCTTGTATTTTATGTTGAAGTATTCCTAGTGTCATTAGTTCATTACTTCACCTATATGAACTATGTTCATTAACTTATTCATTAACAAGTATTAACTGTGTAGACTTTTTAACAGAATTCGTCACTAAATGTAATTTCAAGTATCTGTAAATCCTCCCTAAAATTAAAATAAAATATAAATAAATATGAATTTTATGACTAAAAATAAGATTATTTTGAATTTTATACACGGCAACCAATTCTTCAAAACATATACGAACCGCACAACTAGACTCAAAAAGCAATATCCTATTTCGCAATATCCCACGGGATATTGGAAAGCGTAATTTAGCGCATAATGGCGCGGCGGCGCATCGTCCACAAACGCAAATGCGCGCACAATAACCCTTTGATATGCCGCAGTATATGGTAACTCGCAGAGCAATTGTACCAATATGCTCTGAACACGTGTACTGACATTATAAGTACAAAAAATATTTGATTTACATTATTTGAGTTTTTTCCATACGTAATCAAGTATTTAAACGTTTTATTTCTATTTCATTATTTATTATAACATACATATTTCGTCACAGTATAATAATATATGTATGTAACACAGCAGTTATGTCATCACAATTATACAGTGCAGTGCACGACAGAGTAATAAATATTAGCGTCACTGTTATAGAGGGCGCCTAATTCGATTTACTTTTAGTCATAAATAATTACTGAATGTTTCTAAAAATAAAGGGCATTTTCTTGGTTCATGCTACTTCATAAACAGACAAAAATGCTTCTCGCCTGTAACAATGCAATTTTTATAATACAAATTAACTCAGCAGAAACAACACCGTACAATTGTACCGCCTGTACAATGGGGAATGCTCTGAAGAATTGTTGAATATAATTCCCACCTTGGGTTTCTACAACCGCACTTCCCGTCACAGAAGTGCGATCCATCCGCATTTCCTAGATACGGAGGCGTCGCGCACTGTTCGGTCCAAAAATTATTATATATCGCGAACCCGTAGGCTGTGGAACGAACTGCCTCAAGAGGTCTTCCCATTAAGCCACGACATGGGGTTCTTCAAGAAAGCTGTGAATAGGATTTTGCAAGGTCGGCGGCGCACCCGCATACCCCCTGGTGTTGCAGGTGTCCATGGGCGAAGGTAACACTTACCATCACGTGGGACCGCTTGCTCGTCCGCCCTCTTCTCTATAATAAAAAAAGAAATAAAAAAAAAACAAGGCATCCGAACCGGAAGTCTGGTCTGGTTAAAAAATCTGTTACGAATTTTGGTTAGAATTTATCTCAGTGAAATCAAATTGTATCATTTTGTTTATTTTTTACTGTAAGTATACAAATGAGAATCTGCCTCTACTTACTAAGTATGTAAATGCCTAAATACGTCCACATGTTAAAGTAGCCACAATCAGTTTCTTATCACCAATCTCCGTTAAGAGATACACGCAATAAATGTTATGTGCAAGAAAAAATTATTACCAAGTTATCAAAAGATAAAGGTAAAATATCTAGCAAGTTTTGAGAGCAGGGTTCTACATGTTTGAAAAAAATAATAATAATGTGCTATTTTCTATTGTCCACTAGTATAATGAGATATATATTTGAGTTTATAGATAATTCTTAATTATACAGGGTGTGTCCGAACCATTCCCGAAGTTAAAACTAGGGACAATCCACATGACTTCAGTGTTCATTGACATAAATGTTAGGATCTTTTTGTATACTTACAATTTTTAATCTTAGTAGTTTAATTGAAAATAATTTAAGTTAAAATGTAAATTTAATCTAAATTTTATTTTATTTTTAGTCGACCGATTGGCGCAGTTGAAAAAGGCGCAGTTGAATTGTGCAAAAGGTCCCGAGTCAGATTGCCGGTCGGACATTCATTTGTCTAAAGACAAATGTATGTTCGGGTCTGGGCGTGTGGTTGTGGTCCATTGAGTGTGGCGTTATTAATTTATTTACTCACTTATTTATTGGACTCGATATTTAGCAAAATTTTATGAACAATTTAGTAAAACTCAAAAAAGGATTTTTTTGCGAATAAACGTTCATAAGATTTTCATGTCAATGAATTCAGAATCATGTGCAGAATCCGTGGTTTTGGGCTTCGAGAAATTAAGTAACCTTTATATTTAAGTAACCTTAGTTATAACATATCGATTCGTGAAAAACAAATTAACAAAATATCTTGAAAACTTACTAAGCCTAGAATTACTACTGTATCGCAGTCACTAGCACAGTAGTGCTAAAACAGAGAAAGTCATTAACAGAGACTGCGATAGCTCCCCATATCAAATAATCGCAAGCTCACATCTAGCTAATATTCTAATGAGTTTAAATAATTTATTTGAATGCAGGTTTGCGTTCTTCTCTAGTTGTCGAATAGGCCTTAAATAAAACACATTAATTTTAATCATAGTCAACTACTCTATCGGCGGCATGAAGGTAATCATTTTCCCTTAGATAGGGTTGCAAACTTTGAAACACTAATTTGTGAGAAATCGTCAATTCAAATACGGAGACAAGTTAAAAAACAAGACTCAGTGTTTATTTCCCGATCTCTGAGTAAAGTTCAGAGTAAGCTAACCCATAAGTGACCGGTAATTGTAGGCATCACATGTCACCGAGTTCGAGTATCGCTAATCGGTGAAATCGATCAGGGATACTCGGTAGTCTTAATTGGCGATTAGTGATAATTGTTAAGTAACAAATCGTAACTTGACTCGAAGGTCAGAGAACCACTGTTTTTTTTATTTTAAAAGGAGGCAGTCGGTAAAGCGGCCTACCAGATAGTAAGTGGCCAACGCGGACCACGAACACCTGCAGCACGAGGGGGTATGTGGGAGCTCTAGCGACCTTGCAGGACTTGCTTCACTCACAGTTTTCTTAAAGAGGGGCTCTTTATTCGATGACGTCCCCCATCGGTTATCGGTCCTGCGGCATTTATGGCTCGCCCACTGCCACTTCGGCTTGCTGATTCTTTGAGCTATGTCGGCAACTTTAGTTCCTCGTCGAATTTATTCGTTAAGGATTCTGTCCAGTTAAGAACCTCCGTGTAGGTATAGCTGTTTCCATCGCTCGATGAGCGACTTAGACATTTTATTATATTTAAATATTGCACAAGTAATTGTCCAAATGGCGGACTTAATGTCATATGGCATTTTCTACCGTTCAACCACCAGATCGAACAGGAATAGATATATTATAATTCCCATTGCAACGTTACTCAGATGATAGAGAGGTTCTTAGAAAATAAATGACACCGAGTCTTCACTCCAGCAATTTATTTACCAGTAAAAGTATTAAAGAAAAACACTGAAACAAATGAAAGGCTCTTAAGAAACTGATTTTATAAAAATAACTGTATATAAACGGACCATTAAAAAGTTCTTACCGTAATAAGGTGCTTTTTTGCAAATGTATTGTTATACAGCAGAATTTCGGTAGCGCGTGCAATTACAGGCGTTTTATGAGATATTCACAAACATACAGTTATTGAAGGCTTTACCGAAGTGTAATAGGCACGTCTTTACAGATCGAAAATTAGCCAAGAGAATTAATCAAAAAGTAATCGAATCAAAAGGTTTGAAGTAAATTTGAATTTAGATTTTCCTTAGCGGCCAGTTGTTATAGTAGCAAGAAGTTCGTCAAGGGACGATACTCGTAAGAGTGTTATTACACCATTACCAGCCAGACGTTTGGAATCAATGACATTCATCTGATAAATACTGAAGTGATTTTTACCATCTCCCACGGAACCCCAAACTAGTATACCTTATCAGCGACTCCAATACACTCAAGTGAGTGGTTCACTCAGCACTATCTGTGTATTGAATAAAATCTTTACATCGCACAATTACATCTTGGGGATACGCCTCTTGCCGAGCTAAATAAAAGTACAGTTACGAGGCAGCATAAAAATAGTACTGGATGAACTGCGATGCTTAAGATGCAAACAGACTGAGCTGATGTGACGCCACACGTGACGCTACAACTATAACGTGACGACAATCAGAATGCATTAATTCCCATACATATTTTATATAGGAAACGCTTGTTTAGAGACACACTTGCTTATATTGTGTGATACCACATCACCTAAGCCAAATATTAGCCAAATGGGGGAAAATTTAGAGCGTCACTGCATGATAAAATTGGGTAATCTGTATCTAAGTTCATTTATTGTGTTAATCATCCACACTCACTCAATTCACACACACACTGTGTGTGTAAGATGTGTGTCACACGCACGTTTAAAGGCACTATTATCTTCGATAATAATTATATTTTGTAACCTGTCTTCATAAGCTTAGAACCATTTTATAGAAAGTTTAATAAAAGTCTAGTAAATAAATAAGTATAAAAGCAATTACTTATCATTTAAATTACTTTAGACATTAATTGGCATGTGTTTAGAGATTTTTATAATGCAATTTTTATACTGTGTTTATGCTGGTGTATGAAAGTGAGGGCATGCTGTAATCCCACAGCAGCTAGACGCGATCGACTGGCCAAATTACCACTCTCTCACAGAAGATTGCTGTAAAATGTGCTGCATTTCCCACTCACACACAACACATAAGTATAATACATCGGTGAGTACCACAATGTATTATACTTGTGTTTCGGTACTGAGTAAGATATGCCAGAGCCCATTCCCATATTTCCCATCCCATTCTATCCTATCCCATCTCATTCTTCCAGCTCTTTCTCCAAATCCACTCCTAAATCTCCAATGACAATAATCCGGGGGCATGTCAACGTTTGTCATTCTGGACGATGTTACTACTTTTTATAATGAAAATACGTTTCTAAATAGCATCCTAGAAACACGCGTTCCGATGTGATATTTATATGTATTGATAGATAATGCTTATTTTATTGTTATGAAAATAAAAATAAATAAATAAATCTTGAAAGGTGATTTGCTCCTAAAATCTTGTATCTTATTTCACGAACTCAATGTCTTGACTCAGCTACCGTTACACTATCAATTACTTATATAAAATATTGTTTTATCAATAATAACAAACGGTCAACTGCTGTAACCTCGTTGCCACGTGGAGGTACGTTCACATTTTAATCACATTTTATCATTTGAAGGCCACAAAGAGAAAAGACAGGTTTTTATATGTCCATTCTATTAATGATACCTTAACAATACTCATAATGGTCTTATTAAATATTTTGCGTATACGTTGGAAGCGTGGTTCACCCTTCGGCCAAGTGGACTCACCACTTGAAAAAAGCCCCAGTAGTTGCTGGTAATTTTGATATAATAATAATTTTGATGTCTATACTCACAATCCATATGTCGTATACAAATTATATGTACAAATTAAATTATACAAATTATACGCTCCTTCCCAAGGGCTCGTAAAGCTCTACAACTTTTATTTTTCCCACTGGTTCTGTCATCGGTATTTTTGAATCAACGTAATAAAATTAAAAAAAAATTTTTTTAGCGACCTTAAATAAAATTTATTTGTAATAATGGTGGTATAACAATACGTAAATATGTTAATTAAAGTAATTAGGCCATACTATCCCACCTATGTCGCTCCGCTGTCCTGTCCACAAGCTCTCCACCGTGCAAAAACTTCAGTTCTTCTCATCCAGGTATTGCCGATGATTTTCTTCAACTGGCCAGTCGTCCTGGCCGAAAGGCGTCCCCCCGCGCTACGTTTTCCAGCACATGGTCTATGCAACAAATATGGCCTGCTCACTGCTACTTGAACGTTGTAATTGTTTTTGCGCTATGTCGGTTTCTTTGAAATATCACCGAATTTGTTCAGAATGAGTCTGCAAGTCTCATAAGACCTTCCTCGTAAATTCCCACAAAGATTGTACGAATAAATTTAAATGCACGATGATAATCATTTAACCGTCCCAGGTCAGACGTTGATAATGATATCTTATAAAAATATTAGACACGTCGATACGCAGTGATGAGAGAAATTACAGCAATCACTATCTGCAGAGTGGTACTGTGATAGTGGTTACGAAATTTGATAACAAGGTTGTTACACTTTCGGATTGTGCGACGTCTTTCAGGGTCAAAGAGTTCTAGTTACTAATAAATAGAGTAAATGATCGTAGAATCTGAAATATTGTTAATCTGAAATAAATTACAAAAGTAGTTAAGAGTAGCGAAATAGAAAACTAGATGTCAGATCATTAGATTATTCAACCGACTATCATTGGATTTAAAAACCATTCAAACACATAGAATCTTCAAAAACAAACTGAGGCAGTTTCTTGTTATAGCATTGATGAATTACGTGACCATTCCGACTTGAAAAATGATCTGTGATATGAAAATTGTATTTTGTTAAATATTTTTAATGTTTGAACCTGATAATTATCTTTTTAATTGGTTCCTATTTGTATAGTACCTAATATCTTATATATTAGATTAGTTTTCGTACATAATTGTAAAATTGTATTAAATGAAATATTAAATAAAAGCCAAGAGAAACGCCGACTCTTTTTTAGTGCTGCCGCCAACCTTTGGAGATTTAGGAATGGATTTCTCTTGTCTTAACAGTGAACTGTGTCCAAATTAAATGTTAATTAGCGTTCACTCAGTGCTCGAGCGTCGAGCGCTCAGCTGTCATTTTTACAACACTAAATTTACATTGTTGTATATGAAATAAGCTCAGTGTGGGACGCCCCCTAGCCAGGTGGACCGACGACTTAAATAAATTCGCCGGTGGGGGTTGGTTGAGAAGAGCCGAGGATCGTGTGTGGTGGTGAGTCTTGGGAAAGGCCTATATCCAGCAGTGGAGAGACAGGAAAGGACATATTGATCCGAATGAAAGTACTCACTAGTTAACCTATCCAAAGCTAGCTCTTTACCCAAAGGTTGTCTGGCAGTGATCGCTAAAAGCGATAAGACCGTCTTTTGCGCAATTCATATGTTTCAATGTCTGTTACTGTCTTGTTTTGGTGTGCAATTAAGAGTTTCCTCTATCTATCTAAAGTAAGTAAGTAACTAAGGTACCTACCAATAGTCGTTATCACCATATCGTTAAAAATACAAACAGTTTAGATCAAAGATCATCTCGTTCCTCACTGTTAATTAGAGTTTCTCTCCACAATAACAATTAACGTTATAGCTATAACGTTGCCGTTATCACTGTCATAATGATAAATAAATAATCAAAGAATATTATTAATAGAACGATAACCGTTTAACGAACTCGCTCGCACTTTGAATTGTTAGTGCAAACAAAAAAAATATAAATATCTATTGTAGGGTAGATATAGGACGGCATACTCTATACATATAATAAAATCGTAACAGAGCGATTTCTGTGCGTGAAATATAAAAAAGTCATTAAAGTACCTACATGTGATACAGAGCCCAAAACAAAGTTTGGAATTGTTGTCCGCCTATCTGTTTGAACACGTAGAAACCATCATGCATCACGCAAAAACCGCTGGACTGATATTAATGAAACTTAGCATAGTTATAACTTATATGCTAGGTTATCATTTAGGGTACTTCTTATTTAGATTAATTACGAAGTTCCCACTGGAATCACAACTTCATGCGAACGAAATCGCTGGCACCGCTAGTGGCGCTAGTATCTAAATAAGACACTTGTGTGATGTGAATTTGGCCGAATAGCTCAGTTTTTAATTATCTATTTATTATATTCAATTTTTTTTTATATAAAAAATTCGGCTGACGAGCATACAACTCACGTGATGGTAAGTGGATACTGTCGTCCGCGATACATGCCAACATCAGTGGAGAACGACAAACGTCGGTACGCCCCCGAATACGCTGATTACCTTTACAGATTAAGGAATGGATTGGGAGAAAGGGTTAAGAAAATGGGGAGGGATAGGATGGGATGGGAAAGGCCTCTGGCATATCTCACTCGCTACCGAAACCGAACAATGGCTACATTGGGGAAATACAATAATGGACATAATGGACTCAACTTTTTATTTTGATTATTATTATTTATTATTATACTATAGTTACAGATATATTATTTTATATTTATGGTAGTCTTTAATACTCCAGATTTTAACTAAATTATTTTTTAATACAAGTTACTTAATTGATTTGTATTAAAATATTCGAAAAACTTGAAATTGTTATTAAAGGGTAAATAAATGACTTTACATATTTTGATTCATATTTCAACAATATCCTGGCGTTACTGGTTAAGTTCTCTAACTTAAAATTTCATTGTTTCAAGATTCTGTTTAAATAGAATCCATGCTCTAACATTTGATTTTTAAGATGAATCAATAACAAATATGTTATTTCTTAAGGTTATTTATAACTACTGGTCCCGCGCGATGGATTAGGGCCGAAACCCGAAACGGAGGCGTGCCTTGCAGCGGGACATTAGTCTGGTACAAAAAAATATATTTTCATAATTAGTTGTTGATAGTTGTTAAGTTTCAATTTCTAGAAAATTGGACCCGACAATGATGTCAAATAATGCCACAATTTTCCTTTTCTTAATTTTAACTAAATCTTAAAATTTTAAAAACTGATAATAATGCAAATATTAGTAATTCCAATACAGATAGCTCACACACCAAATATCTCTTATATGAGTCATTAATAGTGGCTCATATTATACGACCTAATATTAAAATGATAATATGGAATTTTAATAAATATTCCACGTAAGTAGTACCCGTCATTATTACGTAATAAAAATTACTTACTTCTATCTCTCGCTAGTAATAACGTGCCTACAATATAAGTTTTTAGATTTTCTCCATTTGCACTAAATAATTTTAAGGCTCGTTTAGTGTGTCTCCATCAGCCTATGTCTGTCCACTGCTGAATATAGGCCCCTGTCAAGGCTCACCGCCACACACGAATTTCGGCTCTTCTCCGATAGCCAGCATTGGCGAACTTCTTTAGGTCGTCGGTCCACCTGGCCGAGGGGCGTTCCACACTGCGCTTGCCGGTGCGTGGCCTTCATTCGCGGACTCGTCCACCGCATTGTTTATCGGTTCCACAGCAAATTCCCCGCCGACGGAGACGAGGACGTTCCACTTACATCACCGGTGAACACACGCCGGCCTTCAGCCAACACTTCTACCAGGTATCGGCACGTGCCTGGGCGCTTTTCACAGACTCGCGATTCCGCGGCACCCTCCTAAACCAACGCCCTAAGCTGAGGTCCCTTCCTTCCGTCCGTCTACCGGCGGGGGAACCTTTAGGCTCGTTGCTCTACATACTTTTTGCTCCTGGCTGCGCGCCTTCTGCGCTCGCCTTAAACCATACATGTCCGGTGACTCTTGAAAGGCCATTAGGGCTCCAAGAATTTAACCATTCCGCAGCAAATATGACCTATGACCTGCCCATTGCTACTTTAGCATGCTGATGCTACAAGCTATGTCGGTGGCTTTAGTTCTTTGGCAAATCACTTCGTTTCAGATTCTATTCCGCAAATAAACTACGAGCATAGCTCTCTCCATAGCTCGCCGATTGACACTGGCAAACAATATTACGAAAAATTCTTAAGACTTCCTTTTTCTACGCTTTGTGAAACGAACAAAACAAAGAGAAAAGAATAAAGATTTGTTTGATTATAAAATGTTTGTTTACACTAATATTCAACAGCGTTGTATTTATTTTATTTATCTATTTAAATTTTGCCGTACAAAAATGGTGCAGAGGGCGGACTTGTCTAGTGGCATTCTCTGCCAGTCAACCTTTGGTTAAACAGTAATGCATGAGGGTGGTGCAAAGCAAAGCACTTTCTTAACGGAATACAAAATAGTACATATTCATAAGTACACAAATATTAAGTACATATAAGACATGAGACAAATATATATGTATAATAATTATCTTTTAAAAACAGTTTCAATAAATAGGTAATAGTATAAAGTTCACTTGATCCATTAAGATAACAACAAGAACTATGCATGTAATTAAAAAACTGTGCGACTTTGTTTGTCGAGAGATATTATCTCCGAAATGATTCAAGTCATGTATTTCTTATTTAGATCTGTTTTCTCTTCAAAAATAGTTTGTTTCGCAGATATTTTCAAATAATTATCGCCAATATCTCAAGCAACGCTATCCAGCCGCTCACTTAGTCACGGGTACCAAATTTTTTCAACATATTCGATATATTAAAATTTGTAGTTTATTCGAAAAAATCTTTATTGCACTTAATGGTACAAAAGGCGAGCTTAATGCCTAGGGGCATTCTCTACCAGCCAACCTTCGGGTAGAACGGAGAGGCGCGTTGGGAGATTGTGCAAGATGCTTAAGGTAGTTCCCGTACCTTAAGCATTTCGTACAGTAACAAAAACAATTTAAAAGCGCTAAAATAAATCTTCGTTTTTAAAAAGTTAGATAAGATTCAATTGAATCTACAATAGCCAGTAAATTTCAAATTTCAACTAAGTCTTTCGTGTATTAAAGTGCTGTACGTACAGTAATTTATTATTCTAAATATATACACGTAAATTGTATATCTAATATTTAGATGTCGTCGGGAGTATCGCGAAAGGCATAAACTAGTGTGCTTATAAAAAGCAGTATAAAGTGCCTATCGTGCACGAGGAAAGTAATATAATTGATAATAATAACATTAATAACTACTGAATATAAGTTCAGTGCAATATTATGTTGTGTCGACACGTTTTCCAACTATTCTTGCTTCACCTTACATAATTGATTAGGACTTATCAATTTTCAAAATGTAACCGTTACACATTAATTATCTCTTTACACAACTAATACACAGACACGACTAAAACGAGTTTTACTTCATATCCACAGTACGACTACAGCTCTATGGACCATAACAAGATCTATCGCTAAGTTTCTCGCCACTTTTCGCTGCGAATTTGTCGATATCGTGCACCTAGCATTACCACATTAACACAAATACATACGATAACAACAAAAATGAACACTTCAAAAGTTGACAGACGTATCGAAAGTTTGACAACAAACTTTAAGTCAACAAAAAGTTCAACAAACATGCCGCGTTATGAAACTTGGCAAACTTACGTTTTAGGGGCTTGGGGTTGCTCTGCTTCCGTCGAGACATGACCTAGCACGGTGCACCGGCTTCCCCCAACATGACACACACAAACACTTCACGAAACGTAACTCAAACGGTTTAACACGTAACACGTGCACTCACTACGAAGCACCGAGCGAGACTGGAGGCGTATGCTCATTGTACAATTCTCGAGTAGCAACCAGAGGGCTGGCTTAGCACCGCCTCTTTTTGCCCCCCTCCCCCTCGTTCGTAGCGCGTAGAGGCGTAGCGGCGTAGACGATGCTGCACTTCTTTTACTGAAAAAAAGAAACATCAAATTTTTCAAAATTCTATTGTATATTGTATTTTGGATAGAGCCCCTTATACGGATTCATAGCTAGTAAAACGTAGAAGTTAGGTGCCGTAGCAGTTGTCGTAGACGTAGTTTAAAAACTTTTGTAGACTTTTTTATATAATTCACATTTCTACATAGATTAAAACATAGTCATAATCATAAACATATTCTCTGGTTCGTTGGTCGTAGTGCGTAGAAGCGTAGGAACGGGCCCGCCGTAGAACTTGGTGTTAACGTTTTCTTTATTTATTTTATATTTTATTGTTTTTATTCGGGAAACATAATGAATAATTGGACGGTGTTCCGCGTTAGTGTATTAACCAAAAAAAAAGTTAATTTCAACAACACGAGCGTCCGCGTTTTTTGGAAAAATTAGGTGTGACTTTTTTGCTTTTATTGTCGCATAGATATAATTTTGATCACTTATTCACGTATCACTCACTTATTCCTACAAACGGGAAGATTATGATTCTTTAATTAAATGTAATGTTTATTTCCTCTATCACACTTTATATTTAAAAAAATGGTTTATCAAAATTTTAAATGTGTGAATATTTATTTTGCAAAAGTGTTGTAAAATACCTTAGAACATTTTAAAAATATCCTAAAAATATTAAATATTTTAAAATTTTAAAAATATTTAAACATTCCGATTTTTGTGGGCTTAACACGTAAATGCAGAAGTAAAAAAAAAACGTAAAAACGTAAATTCATAGTCCATTCCATTAAATGCATTAGTTTTTTAATTGATTTTTAAATATTGTTCTTAAGTTGAGCTTTTATTCCAAAAAATCGAAAATGTTTTACTTTGGCATATGGCATTGTAAGGTAAAATTAATTGCCAATCTATAAACCTTAACGGGAAAAGGTCGAATTACCAGTAACCCTATAGGTATAGTCAATATACAGGATGTATTCAGACTATTTCCTAAGCTTGAAACTATAGATTTTAAACATGATTTCGAATTAATTGATACATAGTGTTATACCTATTTCCTTCTAAAAATAACTAGTTTTTGGGCTTTATAGTCAGCATTTTATGTGACAAATTGAGTAACAATATGAAAATGTTTTTGCAAGAGATATTTGTAAACACACTCACACACACGAACGAGCACACACACTCGAACACACCAATGTAAACACAAATCTACATGTATTATTATACATACCGGCAATCTATTACATACCGTTTTTAAATGTCAGTGTAATCCGAATTTGGCCATTAGCACTAGCAATATATTTGCATGCACTAGCATGAATTCTAGCAATAAATAAAGTCTTACGTAAACCGCTATTGATTACATAAATAAATAAAATGTTCACGTCATTGAACTCATAATTATGAGTTCATAATTATGAACTATTCCGTTCATAATTATGAGTTCATGGCTTCTATAATAAAGCTGTGCAACTTTTGTTTATTTTTTTATTATTTAACGAATGAATGAAATCTTTCCGACACGCACATGCGCATGCGCGCTTTGAATTTATTGGAATTTCAAATTATATTTGAGAGGCAATTTCAAAAACGATTTTTTCACTAAATATTTTACTGTTTGGTTTTTTTTTGTTATTATTATAAACACATATACAACATTACATTAGTGTAGGGGGAGAGTGCATGTTGAATTCCCACAGCCGCTGGACGCACTCGACTGGTCACGTTACCCCTCCCTCACAAAAGACTACCTTGATAGGTACTGCATTTCCTACTTTATCATATTTCCCCAATGTACGTACGTGTTTCAGTAGTGAGCGAGATATGCCAGAGCCGATTCCCATTCCATCCTATAACTCCCCATTTTCCCAATCCATTCCTTAATCTGCAAAGGTAGGCGCCCATCCGGGGGCGTGCCAACGTTTGTCATTCTGTCATAAGATTGTCAAGTTTGTCATAAGATAAATTAAAAAAGATAAATAAATTATCACAAAGATAAAGATCATTATGAGAAGGTATTATTTTTTTTTAATTAAAATATTTAGCGAGAAAGTATTTAGCGGCTGCCACAAGCCCTGAGGAACTACACCACTTCTAAAAAAGTGGACTCGCCAACCCGCTTGGCCAGGGTGGTGTTTTAAGACCATACATCCCTCAGGCACAAGACAATGTGCATGAGGTGGCCCACGTCCAGCAGTGGATACTGAATGGGCTGGTTACAGTTGTATTTGCATTTATTTTTTATATCACCTTACGTCATGACTCCGTGAAGAGCCACAGTAGAAAAGATTTCAACGAGTGATCATTTTGATACTTGTTTTAAAAGGCTTAATTGACCAATTTGAAATTTCTGGAAAAAAATTGCAGTATCTACCTAAATTCCGAAAAAATACTATAAAAATATTTAGTTACTTGATGTGGCTCTTAGTATCACTTATCATCTCTTTCGTAGTTCAACTCCCAATAAGTACTTTTGATGGCAGAATATAATCATGTCCAAAGGTTGCGTAGATCACATTTATATATTTTTGTCGTCGTGATAGTCTAGGGTTACCTATTCTCGACTCTAATTCGTAAAAACGTGAGTTCAAATCTCAGGACCGCACCCCTGTACAGGCCGAAGATTTGAACTTCTACCTAAATACGGATTTAAAACAAAACTATCACTAGCTCGGTCGTGAAGGAAAACATCGTGAGGAATCTGCGTGTCGAGAAAAATCATGTGTATCATCTGGTACGGATTATCAGCCTACACCTCCTTACGATTTACGATTTATGCCCTACAAGTGGGCAGTGAGTTGAAATCACCGTTTATTTTCTTCAATGTTTACAAACAATATTTTTAGCAAATAACAAAATATTTTTAACATTAATAATAGTTTCTTGTTGGTGAAGAAAGATTGGGAAACACTCCATTAAATTATTTAGTTCACTCATTATTTATTAGCGCAGTAGGTAACTTCTTTTTTTTTTTGGAAAACCAATGTAATCTCAAAGTCTGACTGTTTATTTGATTGTTACATTACTAATATGATAAAAATACTGTATGATTTCTGAATAAATAAATAAAAAAATATAATCAAATGCAATCAGCCCTTTCACTGCTGGATACAGACCGCTTGTCCTGTTCATTACCTTCAAATGCCACGCTCACCGAGCTGGTTGGCGAGTCCACTCTTTTAGAGGTGATGTAGTTCTTCAACGCTTGTGGTTGCCTCTTTCTTATAGCCAACTTCCTGCGGGTGTTGCAAAAAAATATAATACAAAACATAATCAATAATAAATATAATCTTTTTTTTTTTTATGGACGAAGGTGGCAGACGAGCATACAGTCCACCTGATGGTAAGTGGATACTGTAGCCCATAGACATCAGTGATACATGCCAACATTAGTCCAAAATGACAACGTTGGCACGCCCCCGGATGCGCTGCCTACCTTTGGATATAGGAATGGATTTGAAGAAAGGGTTGGGGAAATGGGGAGGGATAGGATGGGAATGGGCTCTGGCACATCTCACTTACTACCGAAACACGTACGTACATTAGGGAAATAAGATAAAGTGGGAAATGCAGTACATTTCAAGGTAGTCTTCTGTGAGAGAGGGGTAACGTGGCCAGTCGAGTGCGCCCAGCGGCTGTTGGATTGCAGCGTGCATTCTCCCCCTCACTGCGTTCGTATTAACGACTTCTCATCATCGTTCAACGAGTTCGATGGCTGGACTGGACTCGAATTATTTAGAACACAAGAGAAATATATCAGAACTATGCTTGGCGCAAATCAAAGAGATAGCTGCGTTTTATATTTTAAAAGGCTGAAAATATTGACCCTACCAACGCTATATATCTATGAAGCTTGTGTATTTGTAAAAGATCACCTAAATAATTTTATGTTGATAGAAATTAGACACTCAAGGGGAAGAAGGAATAAAATTGAAGTCATATTAGGATCAGCATCATCCTAATATGACATTTTATAAAAAAAACTGTACTTGTATTAGCTCCTAAATTATTTAATAAATTACCTGACTTCATAGAGTAACTGATTTGTAGACAATTTAAAATAAAACTAGAAGAAATACTAGTGACTAAATGTTATTACAGTGTCGATGAATATTTATTAGATGACATTAATGTATACACTCATAATTTCATATTATTATTTATAATTATTAATATTCTGAGACACGTATTATATAAGTTTAATTTGTCAATTCCTGAAATTTAATCAATGTTATAAAGATTGCATGTCGACAGCAGGCAAGTGGCAAGTTGCAGTGATACTACATGATATTATTTATATTTACTACAATATCCACCTGTAACTGGCAGTGAAGAAGGTTAAAGTTTGAAGTTCGAATCATTCGTACAATCAAGACCTCAATTTATTGTCAGTTTTTAATGAAACGCCGCATCAAAGTCAACTGAACGTCTTGAGCGTGGCACGCTCGCTCGCGTTACAATTATTTATTTATTCTTTACTGCACAAACTGACAAAAATCAGACTGAATGCTTAGAAGCATTATCTCCCAGTCAACTTTTGGATTATGCAGAAATGGTGCGGTAGGAGTACAGAGATGGTGCGGCAGGTGAAATGATAGGTGAAATTAAGTAAAAATATGGTTAATAAATTTAAATGTATTTATAATTATATATATTTAGTTAAATTATTTGAAGCACTTATACCACCATTGAGTTGTCCCCTTTCAGACATCCTCTCTTTAATGTGTGTTCTTTAATATATATAGATATATAAGTAGGTACATATTATTATCATGTATGTAGATATAGACATATTTATATGTATTATTGTACCTGCATTGTCATGTTTATGTATATATGTATATTGGTTAAGTTTATTTATTTACTAATTAAAAGTACTTATAATATCAACTTTATAATGCTCAGTAATTGTCTTAATTCTCTGTTTATGCAAAGTTTGACTGGAAGAGAATGCCATAAGGCATTAAGTCCAAGTTTTGTTCATTGAGAATTGAGAACAATAGGCAATAGGTACACGTATTGCCTATTATTGCCTATTGTTCTCAATTAAAAATAAAGAAGCCTCTGCAAAAACCCTACTTGAAAACAAACAAATTGCTTATATACCTAAGGGAAAATAACACAGTGCAAAGCTATTAGGGACCATCCATAAATTACGTCACACGAATTTCATGATTTCTGGAGTACCCCCCCTCCCCCGTCCTTGTCACAGGTGGTCACATTTGTCTCCCCCCCCCTCCTCTGGTGTGACGTCACATACTTTGCAATTTTAAATTTAGTAATTATTAAATTAAAATAACCTTATAATAATATAGATCGAGTTGGTCATATTTCAAAGTTTTTCGTTAGAGTTGATGTTTAGTTTTAATACTTTAGATTTATACATGTGACGTCACGAAGCTTATGACTCATCCCCCCCCCCCCCTGCCCCCCGTTGTCACACGATGTCACACTTTGTTGATCCCCTCCCTCCTCCTTAACGTGTGACGTAATTTATGGATGACCCCTTATGACACATTGATTGAATATATTAACAAGAGTCTAAAACAAACAAAAAAAATAACAAGCTTAGACTATTTCAACATATAATAACAAAAAAGAACCACAAAATCTTATTTTACGTACCCATACTCCAATGGATATGAATCCTAAAAATATGGCATAGGCAGAACTAAAAGAACTCTTCCAATCACCTAATGGAAGTTTAGAAAAGACTATCAGAATTACAGAGAAAAATCTTTGGAGAGACATCTCAGAGACAGGGGGAGTATAAAGCATCCATATAAAGAGTAAAATATGAACAAAACATAGATACGATCTCTGAAAAGCAAAAAACAACTTTCTACGAGCAGAAGAGAGATAGTGAAGCCAGCATCCAAATATTACAAGGAACTGTATAGTCAAGTAAAAATGAAAAAGACTCAGGCATAGTTTTATTGGTGCCTCGGTTTTGTAATTCAACAAAAACTAACCAAATACAGGACCGCGATGAATCTGAATTTTTAACAGCGATAGACCGACTGAAATCTGAAAAAAGTCAGTGCCCAGACGACACGCGAAATGAAACAATATTAATCGGAAAACACATTCTTAAGAAACCTCTCGTCGAACTATTTAACTCAATTAAAAACTCTGGTGAAGTGCCGAAACAATGGATACAGTCCAATATTACACTGCTCTATAAGAAAGGAGATCCTAATAAGGTAACCATTCTATCAGTTGATTATGTAATTTATACAAACTGTTTTCAACTAGCATCTTAGCATCTTATGGCGACTCAGAACTACTCAGCTCCACAATAATCAACCAGTGAACAAGGGGGCTTTCGAAAGGTCTACTCTACAATAGACCACATTACATGTTGTGCAGCAAATTCTGAAAAAATACAAAGTATTCAACTCACCCAATTTATAGACTTTTGTAGACGCTTTTATAGACGCAGACTTTCAATACTATTTCCCATGATGCAATATGAGTTGCTCTCGATAGGATTGGTATCCATCAGACTTATATTGATTCACTAAATAACATTTACAAAAGCAGCAGAAGCAAGATTAAACTAGATACACTGGGACCGTCTGTTAAAATTGAAAGAGGTGTCAGACGCGGGGGATTATATATCACCAAAGCTTCTTATTATATTGCAAGTTCAATCTCCCAGTAACCATAATTGGTACACCAGTTTCCGTAGAACCTGCTATGGATGCTATGTACCAACATGCAAAAGTGATTATGAACGCAGTAATCCCACAGCAACCGCTGGCCACAATCGACTGGCCAAGTTACCCTTTTCTCACAGAAGACTACCCTACAGTAAAATGTATTGCATTTCCCACCATATCCTATTCCCCCTAAATACGCACGTGTTTCGGTAGTGAATCAGATATGCCAAAGCAAAATCTTAGCTCATCCTATCCCCCCCCCCTCCGCCCCTCATTTCTACGCTTCCTCCAAATTCATTCCTTTAATTTCCTTCAAAATCATTTTTCTCCAAAGGTGGGCATCCAACCTGATGTTGACATGTATCGCGTATGTCGCAGAGCTTCATTATCGACTAATCACCAAATGGACTGTCTGTTCGTCAGCCGTATTCTTTCCATAAAAAAATAGTCTTTTTAACTGTCGAAATAATTTTCAATTCATTTATTCTATTTATTTATTAGATTTGTCAGCATTCTCACATTAATATATATGTACCTATGTAACATGGAATAGGTATAAGGAAATAAAATAAACTACTTAGGCGTAAGAAACCTAATACACAAACACAGCTTGCACATATATATAACAATTAAATAAATATATACTGTGCCTGTATACAGCAGAGAATATTGAAATTTTGATTTCAAGTTCAACTTTCACCTAACTGGCTTCTATTGTGACAGCCTGATTTCATGCACGTAATTATTGAAATGTATACTTTTTCATGCCAAAATACTTAGAAAAGAATTCCAAATAAAGCAAATTTCCGTCAACAACGTTAGGAAAAAAAATATAATTGAATTCCCAATAAAACCACCGCATAGATCAAATGTTAAGAAGTAAATGACGCAAGATCACAATGTGATGTCATGTAAAAATATCACATGTGGTGGGGTCGAGTGAGGTCATTCTCCTTCCAGGCTACGTTGCTTTGTAGAAAACGAGGTACAGCCTTCTGCGGAAATTAAAAACATAGCAGCGTCATCTACTGCCAATGAAGCTAACTACTTCATCTCCTAGCAGACTAGTTATAGACGTTTGATAATAAATAACTATGTTACTTGCGTACTAAATAATACGTCAATGTTTCCCTAGATGGCGCTAGTTTCGTTACCTACTGTCATTCTCTTCTAAATAATAAACTTTTCCAAAGTTTACAGTCGATGGCGCTGCAGGCAGCATTACAATACAGTTCGTATACCAAGCGAACGACAATCTGTATATAGAGCGCACCTAGGCTCCCGCGTGCGATTCCCTATGAAATAAAATAAACAAACGTTTGTTGTGAATTTTTATGTTGGTATCGCAGGAGCCACGGAATTGAACTTCTAGTGTGAGCCCTAGTGACTATCGTTTTTCCTATTATAATCCGATTGATGTTATCTCTTGTTATGATGACTCTTAAAATAATTTTATAAAGATAAATTGTAATAATACATACACTTATTACAGGAACTTTATCACAGGTCAACAGTACCCATCCATTTTATCGGCCACTACTGGACGTGGGCCTCCAAATGCATTTTGGCTTTTGCATGAGGGGCGTATGGCTTTAAAACGCGACGCTGGCCAAGAGGGTTTGTCAGTTCATTCTTTTAGAAGTGGTGTAGTTCCTCAGAGCTGGTGGTAGCGGCTTTGTTATCTCTCAGTCGCCCTTTACAACGCCCACAGGAAGATATGGGGTGGTGTTATTTTAAAGCCGGTCAACACCACACGGCCACAGGTTACTGACCTGTAATTCAACAAGTGACATTTTGCGATTCTCAACCACGCCACCCACACAGCACACCTACGTTTAACGACCAGTGGATCGTCAGTAATGTAGTCTCGCCTACAGAGTGACCGCTTTTTTATAGACTAAAGATTGACTAAATATGCCACGTTTTTTAAATATTGATAGTAGCCACAAGTTTAATTACTTTTTTATATTTTTGTATATATTCACTACATGCCTACTACTCTATAAAATTATAAAGCGGGCGCGCCACGAGCAGGAAGAAGGTCAAGAATGATTGAAATTCTCAAGCTTTGTGACATAAAAGAACCCTTTGATGAGTTAACACATAAAAAACTGCTTTTGTGAATTTGCTGGTGTACCATACCTACTACAAATTTACTTATGTTTATTGTACAATGTTATATTTGCGGCTGCCGCTACCTAGCCGCCTATTGAAGAAATTGATAATGAGCTGCAAATGAATTTGTTCTTATTTGATCGCTTGATTAACCAATATTATGGGGCGTAGATCAAAATCGTAGCGAGTGGTCTACGCTGCTACGCCGTAGACTCGACGTAGAGCATCCTAGAAAACCCCAGACATTTCGAAAATCCTAAAATGTTATGCAACTCAAATGTCAACACTATACTTATCAATTTTAATTGATCTACCTTTCACCTCCGCCTAAAAAGGAAAGGCATTATTAACAAAAAATGTTACTAATGCCTGTTACTAATGTTACTAGGCATACGTATAATATTATATTCGGTAATTAAAAAAAAAAAAACAAAAAAAGAATGAACAATTTTATCAAAACTTTTGTATTTTTTCTCGAATGTCATCAAAGTGTACGTATTTCTTTCTTTTTTTAGGAGCACAATATTCCATTCCAACCGTTGCCATCGGCCTATGTCTCTCCACTGTTGGATATACGCAGCTCCAAGTCGGCGGTCCACATGGTT
This sequence comes from Sesia apiformis, assembly GCA_914767545.1. Classification (NCBI taxonomy): domain Eukaryota; kingdom Metazoa; phylum Arthropoda; class Insecta; order Lepidoptera; family Sesiidae; genus Sesia; species Sesia apiformis. Next base: position 20,892,166 of record OU611949.1, on the reverse strand, counting down.
GGGGGCGTCCCACACTACGCTTCTCGGTACGTGATCTCCATTCAAGGACTTATCCACCCGTTATCGGTACTGCGGCAAATAGGACCCTATTGCAACTTTAGCATGCTAACTCTACGAGCTATGTCGGTATACTTGCAGAGCAGTTATACGTGCAGACATTTTTTTTTATGACTTGCAACTCCTACTCTGTCACTCATCATACGATGCCGTAATTATTATGATTGGCCTTGTGAATACCAACTGTGGATAAAGGACACGCGTATACGCATAAGGTGTTGTAACCTCATGTTACGAATAATGCTAATAGAGATTCAACATTAACATTATTTAATTATCAATTATCATTAATCATTATTGTAATCAATTCATTGATTAAATCAACGAATCGCTATCTTCTCATTGCGCATACCACAATGCTTGACGTCCAAAGTCTTCAATAAGAAAAGTAGGTATGTACGTATGTATATATATTTTTTTTTATGGACGAAGGTGGCAGACGAGCATACAGTCCACCTGATGGTAAGTGGATACTGTAGCCCATAAACATTCGTGATACATGTCAACATTAGTCCAAAATGACATATGTCGGCGATGTGGGAATAGACTAGATGGATGACACAACGTTCTTATCAAAGAAATCTGGTTGGCAACATCTAGGGGAGGTGAAGTGAATAAGGAGGGGTTCATTAAAAAGTCAAATTAGAAACTTAAGTAGGTACTACGTAATAAGAATGTTCCATTTTCAAAACACATTTGAATTAAAGAATTCGAGAGTTACTCAACATAGAACACGTTAGACTAACTTGTCCTACAGTGCTTGTATAACATATCTAGTAGGTATGTATTTTCAAATCGATGGTACATGTATATTATATATGTATATGTTTATTTATATTATGGTAGGTATTTAATTAATATGCGTTACTATTCACTATAGTTTTACTTAAAGTGTAGTTGCACCAGTTATTACCGGTGATATAAAACATATACCTATAAACATAAAACATTTTTCTGTTCAACGTGTAGGTATATGAAAAATCACACCATAAAATATCAATTTAGTCACAAAAATAAGACTTAACCAATTTATTTACCTAACACCTGTAAATGTATAAACTTAACTTATTTATTTTAAAACTTTTTCTATAATATCGTATTTAATGCATATACCTGTTCCATAATTACGGTCAAAATTAATATCCTCACACAGTTGGTAAAAAGAAAACAAAGTCATATTATGCATCGATGAACAAAATACACGCCTCGATGTGTAACAGCTGTGGGGGTCACTTCTCAGAAACGCAGTCACGCAACATACACAGTACATACACTTCCCGGCCGAAAGTAATACACATTGGCCTTTATTAGAAAGAGACTTCGGTTTTATAGAGCGTCGTCTCTGTCGTGTGCCTGTACTACAGAGACCGTTCTATTAAACCGAAGGTGGCCGATCATAGCTGATGTGTATTACTTTTGGCCGGAATGTGTACCTACATGCACCCATAAATACAAGCAGTATTTAAACGATAAAATTTATCAATTAAATCGTCGCCTGAAAATTTAAATCGGGAAAAATATCAAAAAGCTACTTACGATTAGTTTTGAATAATAATTAGTGTAATAAAATAATAACTCCGTAGAATTATAAATCGAAAAGTAATCATAAATAATGGTAATTTTCAATTTACGACAAATTTTCTGGACTGATGTTCTAGAATGATTAATTACTTAAATTTAAATTTAAAAAATAATCGATTAATGCTAAAACTGCAGTTACAAGTTTTCCTCGTAAAACATCAGACATAGTACATAAGTCACACTGAAAATTTCTGGAACTGGCCACTTAGATTAACAATATTTAAAAAGTAATTACAATATTTGAAAATGGAATTCTTTGGCTTTAGAATAAAGTTTGTTACATCTAACAGTCTTTTTTTTTTCATTGTGGCGTCATTTTAAAAATTGCGTGTCTAGATTACGATGGATTAAAACTCGTGAAAATTTTCGCTGTATGATTTTCTACGATTTTAAGTGTAATTTGACAGCTCAGCAGAGTCTCGCTCGGCTTCAAACTGCTTTTGGCGATGAAGCACCAAGCAAGACTACAATTTATAGATGGTTTGCAGAATTCAAGCGCGGTCGTGTCAATCTCAGTGACGAATTTCGTGAAGGTCGCCCGTCCACCGCTGTCAACAACAAAAATATCGATGCTGTGCGCCATATGATTGAAACAGACAGGCATGTGACCTACCAAGAGGTTCGGGCATCCTTAAGCATAGGCATGAGTCAGATACAATATATCTTACACAAACATTTGGCTGTGTGAAAGCTGTGCTCCCGGTATCCACTGCACAATTTGACTGAGGCTCAAAAGTGTCAGCGTCAAGGAACGCGTCACTTGGTGCAATGCCATGCTTACCAGATTCAACGAAGGGGCGTCAAATTTGGTGTGGCACATAGTAATAGGTGACGAAGCATAAATTTACAGCTACGACCCCGAAACGAAACAGCAATCGACCGTTTGGTTCTTTGAAGATGAGCCGAACCCCACCAAACTAGCGGGTGTGCAAAGTGCCGCGAAGCAGATGATCGGTTCTTTTTTTTATAAAACTGGACACGTGGCTACTGTTGCTTTGGAGAATCATCGTACCGTGAATGCTGATTGGTACACGACCATTTGCTTGCCAAAAGTTATTGACCAACTCCGTAAAATCAACCGTAAACGCCGCATAATCTTGCACCATGACAATGTCAGCTCTCACACGGCCAAACAGACAAACGAATTATTGAAAGCAAAAAACGTAGAACTCATGAGCCATCCGCCATACAGTCTCGACTTGGCACCTTGTGACTTCTTGTTTCCAAAAATTAAGAATCAATTACTCGGTCAACGATTTTCATCGCCAGAAGAGGCTGTCGAAGAGTATGAAATACATGTTTCCGAGGTCACCACGGAAGAGTGGAATAAATGTTATGGAAATTGGTTTATTCGTATGAAAAAGTGTATTGACGCTCACAGAGAATATTTTGAGAAACTAAATTGATTTTTGGCCATTCATTGTAATTTTTTCTTATTCATTCCGGTAACATTCAGTGTGGCCTCGTATAATAATAATAAAGCCATTTATTTTTCTCGTCATTTAGTACATACACATGAATAATATTCCAAGTCAATCTAAAAAATAATAATTAACATAATATATTTAAAGCATTCACAAATAATTGAAGCAATAGTCAATTTAATTAATTTGATTTAATTTTTTGATGATGAGAATCTATCTGCCGTGTATAGGCCTCCTCCGTCGATATGGGAATAGACTAGTTGACACATCATACGTTCTTATCAAAGAAACCTGGTTGGCAACTTCCGGGGGGGAGCGGATGAGGAGGGGTTCATTAAAAAGACAAATTTGAAACTTAAGTACTACTTAATAAGAATGTTCCATATTCAAATTCGAGAGCTACTGAACATGCCTGCCCTAGAGTGCTTGTATAACATATCTAGTATGTATTCTCAAATCGATGGTCACCTCCAAAGCCTATGTATAGAATAACCAGCAAAAATATTCGCTAAATATACGTATTCCGAGTCCCTTGATTTACTTTTCTTGAAAAGTTTTAGCTTCAGCTTGTACTCGTACTTGTATCAGCCTAAAACGTCCCACTGTGCATGCACTGCAGGGCACAGCCATCCCCTAGTAGATCACTGGGGAGTTTCGGGCTATAATCCATCATGTCTGATTGGTGGATCACATACTCCGTTTATTGTTTAATTTCTAGAGCATGCGGGTTTCCGCATGATGTTTTTTCCCTCACCGCCGAGCTACAGCAATTAAACTTTATAACTAATGTGTATAAATCTATGTGGAAACCTTAATATATTATTATATGTAACCTTAGTAGCATAGTATTATAATATAGTAAAATGTAAAATTATATGCTTTCTGGTTTTACAATTTAATGAATAAATAGGTACATAAACTAAATACCAAATTTACATTTCACATACGTTATAAAAAAAATTGATAAATAAAGTATGTTTGTCTGTATGTTCGCAGTAATCTTGGGCATACGTGACATACTGAACTGATTTTGTTACTGTTTTCATTTCTGTGTGGAGCGACGTTTATCAAAATCTGTTTAGTTGCTTTAATATAACAGGCAGGGACGTTACGGTTACCTAGTTAGATAAGTAAGTAGATCTATTATCTAATTAGAATATAAATAACCGTGATATAGGTACATATATGTAAAGATATGTACAATTACAATGAGACAGAGAATTTAAGTAATACACATCGACTATGATCGGGCAGCCGATCATAATCTATGTGTATTACTTTCGGCCGGGAAGCTAGCTGACCATAGTCGATGTGTACATATTACTTTCGGCCGGGATATGTACCTACTTGTTATATAGATCCATTATAGAGTTCTCACAAGAATCAGAACTTCACATGAACAGACGCGGGCATTGCTAGTTTCATATTTTTAATACAATAAAAATGTCGGATTGTTTGTTTGAAATGCCTTCACGCATCAGCGGATGGACGAATTGAGCTCAAATGTTACATGAACCTTCTTGGGGACCACGAAGAGGATATACGCTACAAAACTAAGGTTTCAGTGGAATATGAACATGAGTCAACGCCGCGGGCAAAAGCTAGTTAGTATTCAATAAAAACGTAATTACCAATACATCACCATTACGTTACTTATAATGAGTAAGTAACGTTAAAGATGAATCACACTAATTACGAAAATTGTCGCCAAAATTACGTTGCAAGACTCGCAAGCAATTTGATCCACATTTCACACTACCAGTTTTTTCCGAACACCTCACAAAAACAGAACACACACACCCACATCAAACACAACGAGGAATACGTTACGCATAAAAACTCACGTCTATTTATAAACTGTGGTATAAGTCAAAAGATTTTGGCTCAAGATAAATATTGGCGAGGGTCGTTCCAATCTAATGGAAAAGGTACTGCGTTCAGTGTGGACTTCAAGATACTTCAAGATAAGTCTTCAAGTAAATGCGAAATTTATTGAACGAACTGCCCACTGACATTCTTCCACTGAGCTATAGCACGGGGCTCTTCGAAAAGGCTGTAAATAGAATTATGCAAGGTCGGTAGTGCACCCGCAGCCTCCCGGTGCTGCAGGTGTCCATGGGCGGCGGTAACTACTTACCATCTTGTCTGCCACCTCTTGGGGATCGTCAAAATCCAGTATGTAGTCAATTTTTTGACTAGAAGTTCAGACATAAATAAAGGGATGAGACCCCGTCGATCCCCCACGCGCTTGACGAATCCTTTAAACTCAGTAAAGAAATGCTCTTTGGTCGAGTCTTCTTGTAACAAATCATGGTACAGAAGAATCCGTGGGGTTTATCTCATATACGCAGTTAAGCAGAGCTTACCGTTTTACTACTCCTTATTTACGTTAAACCTTCAAGCTAAGTAGTAGAATAATGCCGTAAAATGTACTGCACACATGTTTTGGGAGGGAATGAAATATGCCAGAGATCATTTTCCAACCCATCAAAAGCTTTGGATCCTGTCACTCAGCGACATTTGCGATAAACCTTAATCAATCCCAGGCCAACATCAATAAACGATGACAAACATTGGTATGTACTTACTTAAATATTAACCAATTTATTAATTTCTGCAATCATATTTATATAAATATTAGCTGTCATATAATATAATATACAGGGCCGTCTTAAGTCTATTCTGCGCCGGGGTGCGGGAGTGTATCCTAAGACAGTCAAACATCCTATTGTGTATCCTATGACAGTCAAATATCCTATTGTGTATCCTATGACAGTCAAATATCCTATTGTGTATCCTATGACAGTCAAATATCCTATTGTGTAATTGTTTACTATAGCGTTATATTTTTTCATTACCTTTAAAAGGTGAGCGCCCGGGGTGCACCGCACCCCTTGCACCCCCTGGTAAAGACGGCCCTGATAATATACATTATAATATACAAGAGTATTGCAGCTTTGCTCGCGCGGAATTACTAAGAAAGAAAAAGAAAAGGAAATAAGTAAATAATTAATGTATTTACAATAACAAAGACATAATAAAATAAAAGATAAAACATCAATTGTTGTGCCAATCGCCACCAACTCACCATAATATGTCGCAGCGAAAATTGCGACGCTGATTTTTAGTTGGAGCCGCACCGTTGACCACGGACCTTTCCACAGAGGCCTTATTTTTAGATCTAGATCTAGTGAATATAAATAAATAAAGTAAGAAATAATGTATATAGATATATAAATATAATATTATGACACCAAAAAAAAACCTGTTCTAACCCGTGGTCCCACCATTTTGTCGCACTGGTGGTACCACGGTATACTAACCGTTGCCGTGGACCCACTGGTTTACAAATTAATAATCTGGTGGGACCACGGTATGCCAACCAGTTTCGTGGACCCACTGCACTACAAATTAATAATGTGGTGGGATCACGGTGTACCAACCGATGCTGTGGACATACCCACTGCGAAAGCTACAACAGGGCATTCGTCAAATCCTTGATTCATTTATAATTAAGTGAAAGATTGGAATTATTCTTAAATGTCTATATGAATTGTTATACAGATATATTTATTTATTAATGATATATTATAATTTAGATACAGTCTTTTATATTATTTCATAGTCTCTGTTTTTGTACCTTATGTTTTAATTTTTAGCGTAGTATCTAGTATTTCCCTTATGTACTTTTTAGTTCAATTTTTATGTATGTTGTATTTGATTTATGTTAGTTTGTTTGTATTCTATCTTAATAAATATCTGTCCACCTGAAAACAAAATTAAATTCTAAATTCCTCTCAACTTAAACAAACAACAAACAAACGACAATGAAATTCTAAAACAAGAGAAAGCAAATAACTATCTTCATTTTTCAAGCAAATGCCCAATGCTAATTGTATTTGAGCGTTAATAATTTGCTCATTTCGTTGAATAGAGGTTGCTGTGCGTTTTAATGTCAATTACATTTGAAACATGCTATAAGATCCGGTTTTAAGATAAGGCGGTGACTAAATCATATTAAATTCTCAATATCTAAAAAACTAGAACCAATAATAAGGTCTCTTTTCTCAAATAATATCATCAATATTAAATATTATTATTATATTTTTTAAATCGCGACCTTTCATAGCTTACACCACTTCGCCTGCGGTCAGTCGCATGCGGCCCGCCCCTCACTTTCACGCCGCGAACACGCTTCGTCTGTGCATCGCTACACGGACGTAATAAATTACAATAATACACCATTCGTTTTAGAACTGTTTCGTTGCGGTGACAGCGGAAAGTTTTGCGATTATGCTTAAATGATTAAGTAAGCATTTAATGCAAATATGTGCATACTATATAAGTATATGGGCAGTAAGTACTCGTATGTGACTTTGTTTAATAATTTATTCGTATGTATATATTAGGCGGATTTTTATGTTTTCGTTTATTTTTAAATGTCTTGCATTAGTTGCACTATGTCACCTTGGAAAGTACGTAATACTAATGATTGCCCGTGGCTTCGTTCGTGTGAATTTAAATGCGTTCAATTGTCACTCCATACAAAATTTAACACTCTATAATTAAGTACCGTATCATACCATCAGCCTATGTCTCTTCACTTTTGGATACAGGCCTCTCCTAAAGCTCGCCACCACACACTTTTAGTACCCGGTTATTTTTGTAACCTTAACTAGCCTTTTAATATTCCACGGTTGGATATGGCTCTTCTCATTCACATTGACTTGTGTAGTCCCTTCTTTTAGAGGTAATGATGAAGATCCTCAGAGCTTGTGATAGCAGCTTCGTTATCCTTTAATCGCCTTTGACGCCACCCACGGGAACAGATGGGTGTGGTGCTATTTTAAAGCCGGCCACAACACAACACACAACACAAGACAACACAACACGACGCATAATTGTCACTCCATACTAATTTGAATATTCTGAGAAACGAACGAGAAACTTTGAGACGCGATTAAACACCTGCTTAATTATTTGCATTATAGAATATTTATACTGTATCAAATTAATAGGACCATGAATTACGATTTTCCCATACAAACATCGACACCCCGGTTTAAGGGTTGAATTTCGAGAAATCCCTTTTTAGTAAGTCTTTACATAATAAATGGTACAAATCATCGTGGTCAAATGGAACAAATGGTCGGGTTTACATTATAAATGGAAGTCAATGCCCAAATTTTATGTTTGTAGATTCAACGGTTTCGGCTCAGCGTTGATATGTCAGTCAGGAGTCAGGAGATTACTCTTTCTACTCGTATGTACAGATTTCTATGTCCAAAGGCACCCTGGAATGGAAAAGATCATCTTAAATGCCATCTTTTGTGCCCTTCCATAAGTAATAATAAATGCTATATACCTAAAATATATATTTCACTATCACTTGTATGCAATAAAATGTATATATACTCTTTACATTATTATACTCCTTACTACCACCTCCCATCCATAATAAGAATGGGAATTATAATGGGATGAGAAAACACCCTTTCCCCATTTGTCCTCCATTTTGTATTCCAATTCTTCAAAATCCATTAGGTATTTAAATCCACTCCCAAATCTCAAAAAATAGGCGACGTTTCGAAGCGCATATTCTTGCATTTCTTACAGTATACAGATGGACCCTGTGTTCGTTTTTTTTTTTATAGAGAAGAGGGCGGACGAGCAAGCGGTCCCACGTGATGGTAAGTGTTACCGCCGCCCATGGACACCTGCAACACCAGGGGGCATGCGGGTGCGCCGCCGACCTTGTAAAATCCTATTCACAGCTTTCTTGAAGAACCACATTCTTGCTATAAGAACATATAATTATAACTTGGTTGTACCCAATACATTCTTATATTTTAGTGATATTAATTGTCTTTGTTTCATTTGAATTCTATTTTGATGTCACATTCTGGTGGCCACGTGGGTATCCCACAATTCATTATTCATTCGCATTCATTATTAAGAATAGAAAACAAATAAATCTAGTCCCATCTGCTTTGAGTCTCATACTGAATTGTTAGAATAGTACAGTAATAAAACAAAATAAAAAAAACTATGTAGTTAGTGTACCTACGGTATAAATATGCAAACTCAATTGTATTTTAATAGTTGGAAACAGTTGGGTTTTTTATGTAAATTTATTTCATGTACATAATAACACACATACTTGAATAAAACCTTCTTTTGCAAATTGTTTTTTAGAGTTGTAAAAACTGTCTCCACTTACTTATTTTTGAAGTTTAAGTATCAGATAATAAGCTAAATATAGTTCATTTGTTTTCAAGCTAATTCGGTAGGTATATAAAAAAACCTTCAGGTAAATACGATCTATTTTCGTAGCGAAGGTCGTATCCCAAGTGTACCTACTGACCCATGTTTTTTGTTTATTTTATTTTATTTATTCAATGAAATATTACGATGATAATTTAGTAAACATGTGCTATAAGAAATATAAACATAGATTAATGTAAACATAACGTGTGAACGTTGTGAGAATCTAATCTGCATGTCAACAACGGTGAGAACTACTGCAAGCCTTTATTTGATTACATGATATGATAAATAACTCATATCTCTACCTAGAAAATTCCTATTGCGACCACTTGTTTAGGAACTATTGTTTTCGTATTACTCATGCGACCTACTCGGAGTTCTTGGTAGTAATTTACTATTGTATGGTTTGTATGGGGTTTGTATTCAACAATTTTAGTAATGTTGACATCGCATCGAGGTCGTCAACCCACCTGTCAAATAGTAAAACTGCAAGACGAACATTGTGTCATTGACGGTGCAGGCGGCAAGCGCGACCTTGCCATGCCCGTGCCCGCGCCCCTCGCTCGACGTCATGCGGGGGCGCGCCGGTGACGTCACGCCGCGACCTCGCCTGCCGTCACTCCGTGTGCACGTGAACACCACGCGCCGGCACGCGCTCGATGCGTGATCACTGCTCTCCCATTGGCTCACACAGCCGTGCCGCCCGCTCCCATTGGCCGCCCGTCCCGCACGCTCCGCGCACTCCGGTGCTTCGTACCTCGACCGCTGGCAAAGCGGTTTATTCGTCTACCGCTCGTCGCCCGAACTACACTCCTCTTAGAAGCACGAGCGCGAAACATAAACATACGTTTTTTGAATTAAAAAAGAAAGTTTTATTTAGTTGTATGATCTTATTTTAATCAGAATGTCCACTCTACTCGAAGTTTGCGGACCTCTCTCGCCACCGTCAACGCCTCCGTTGATGGAAAATAAAGTGAGTGTTTTAAAAAAATCGTGATTTTCTCTAAAAAAATATTTCCGAAAAATATCTCTGTTATTTTTCTTAGTAAAAAAAATATGTTGAAAAATTTATTGTGCCATTTATGCAATCGAAAGTATGGAGAGCGCGCGGCGCGATCACGCAGCGCGCGCGTGTTCAGCCGACCTAGCGACCGTTCACTTATGTGCGTCTGTCTTTGTCCCACAGGTCGAGTTGCCTTTAAAGAAGGCTGCACTAAAACGAGCCAGGGAATCACCGCCACCTGCTGGCCTGGTGACTCCCCAGCCCTCTGACTCCGAAGGGGAGGAAGAATACAGCAAGCGTTCCCGCTGCGAACTGGCACGGCTTCTACTCACAACACCACCACCTGAGCCACTCCCTACCACGTCACCAGAGCCTTGCGACAGGCCCTCTGTCATAATGTGCGCACACAAGGACGGCACTTGCAGCCGCCTGTCACCGCCGCCTCCCAAACATGTCAACATTCTAAAAACTCTGAAATTCAAAATGAACCGCGGCCATAGTTACTCGTACGCAAAATATATCGCGAGCCAAGCACAAAGTCCTCCACCAGTGGAACCCGCAAGTCCACCTATGCCAGTTGAGGAGGCTAGAGTTCCATCGCCGCATAGCGAATGCCCACCGAAACAAGTGCGTGACGAGCAACGAGTGCCACAAATCCCCGCGGCCGCCGCAACACCGGGCTGGGTGCCACTGGCTCCAAGGCCGACACCTGCCGTCATAGTGCCTGGTTTACTTCCAACCACAGCTCTATGGCTAGTGGCACCGGCGCCAGCCGCGCGCCGCCGCCTCTATGAATGTTCGTACCCCGGGTGTGGAAAAAACTACTTCAAATCGTCACATCTGAAAGCTCATGCACGTACACATACCGGAGAGCGGCCATTCAAATGCGCGTGGCCCGGCTGTGAGCGAAGATTCTCTCGGTCCGATGAATTGTCGAGACATAAGCGCACACACACCGGAGAAAAGAAGTTCGGATGCCGTGTGTGCAACCGTCGTTTTATGCGCTCGGACCACCTTGCGAAACACGTCAAAAGACATACGAAGGAGCGAGTGCCCCCTGCACCAGTGTTAAGACTTCTTCCTTCCCCACCTCTCGCGGTACCGGTTCCCATACAACCCACCGTTGCGTTAGCTCAGTAAGCGCAACACGACTGTGATTCAGATCTCATGATCATTACCTAGTTGTAGCTGTACTCATGTTTAAGACTGTCCTATGTTACTACTTATGTAGTCTTAGTTTTAAGTCAACTATGTTATATAGGCGATAAGTGGGAGAGTTAATAAAAAGGAATATTTTGTATAATATCACTTTGTTGTATGATTTGTTGACACTAAAAACACACACTAAAACACTTTTTGGGTTCACTAAACACACTTTTAAGATTTTGGTAACACTATGATTGTTAGCACTTGGTAAGTTGTAGTTTTCCGATTGTAAGTTTGTATTGGGATCGAACACAGGTCCCCTGAGCTCGGGAGGCCGACGGGCGACTGCGCGCCGCCCGCGCCGTCTCCCTCGACACGCCTCCCGAACTGATAACGCACTCGCTAGCGACTCTTATCTCTAGCTAAGTCACTACGATATCATAGAAATGTCTAAGCTTTCGATACAAAAAATAAAAAATACAATAAATACCAAAATATTTTGAGTTGATAGCGCAAAGCCAGAAAAGCTAGAGGAAATTTTAGATTTTTATTTTGGTGTTTTTTTTAATCTTTAATCGAAACCAAATCCATGAATAGCCAATAATAAATAAAATTAATACAATGATGTACCAAAAGTAATGCAAAATGAAAACGATAAGTTGCAAGATGCAACAAAAACTACGTGTTTACCAAAATAATTCTAATTCCTAATGCAAAATTAATGGTTCTAATATCCGAGAAGCAACTTCCTCTTCTCTTGCATCATGCGTTTTGAAGGAAAGACAAGTAATGGATTGACTATAATCAAGGTGCAGTTATAAGTATGTTTCTTTTCTGCCAAAGGCTATTCGGTGCTTTTTACTCGCTGCCTTTCAATTTAATTAGTTCCATATACTATAATTTTTCAATTTATTCAATTTAATTTAATTTTTGAAGACTATATTACGTCACTAAACATATCTACTTGAAGATATTTAGATTTTGATATACAAATTTAAAATTAAATTAACAATTTCCCAAAATTGACTCTTTTATAATTAATAGCACGCGCTCGTCAGAAAATTTTTGAACTACTGAATCAATTCGACGGAACTTTAGTCGATATGTAATGACTTATTCGAATTCGTTCATCCTTCCTTCCTTCGTTTCTTCCAGAAAACGTTGTGAATTAATTTTAAATTAAATCATTTTTTATAGAACGAGTGAACGGACCTCAAGATGGTAAGTGGTCACCGCCGCCCATGGACACTTACAACACCCGTTGGCCCGTTGTCATGGCGCGTCGACCTTCCAGAATCCTGTTCACTTTAATTTACTTATCTACAGAATTAACTTCGATTACATTATTTACAACTTTGATTAAATTGATATTTAAGTTAACCTATCAAGTCAAAGGTTAAAGGGTCAATCTACAGAGAAGTAAATAATTAAGTACCTACCTTTCGTAATTATGTATGCAGCATTACCTTATCGTCTAGGAATGTGAAAGATTACACTAATATCTATTTAACGGAACCCTCTGAGCGACTGTTGCATTACAATACTATTAGTGTCAAAAACAGTGTCAAATAATTTCTAAACCACAATAGAAAAAAACAATTTTCAGTCTATATTTTTTTTTTAATCTATATTTTGATTAAATATATCTTCCATTGAATTTTGGAGATAAAATTAATAATAAAATATCAATCAGCTTTACAAATAAACTAGATGTCAAATAATTCCTTTTTAAAAACCCACTACCCAGAAAAAATAATTTTCCTTTTCTATATTATTCATAAATCTATATTTCAATTACATAATATTCTTTCATAAATGTTTAGAGATTTTAATAATACATATAATTTCATCAGCTTTAAATATTTTATAACAAAAAGATTGCAAGAAAATTTCTAAAAGTCATTTTTTAAATCCAAGAGCGTCATTACTTGCGTCAGAAAGCCAAAATCATGGGGCGTGCGTTAGGCGTGTACACCGACGCGTCACGAGCCCGTCACGTCGCTGACACGTTCCCACGCCGTGTCTGTGACGTCACGTCGGGGAAAAGTGACACTTTTCTTGATAACGCGAACCTAATACTCACGTGCACACAAATTTAAAATAATGTCTTTTATGGATGATTGACATTTTTTATAGGATTTCGTAATGCAATTATCTAATTATTGTTCGCAATTACCAATAATTATCTATAGATTATTAAAATAATGAGCGATTTTGATAAAATTTGATAGGTACCTATATGTATATATAAGACAATGGAAGATTATTTAAGAGAAAAGCAGATTGTGATTTTTTTGGCGGGCCTTGGGAGAGGCTGTACTCATACAGCTGTATATTCAGCAGTGGAGTGACAGTGTTACGATATGATATAGGTATTTCTAGGGGGGAAGTGCACGCGCTCGACTGGCCACGTTATCCCTCTCTCACAGAAGACTACCTTGAAATGTACTACATTTCCCACTTCTATCTTATTTCCGTAATTTTTGTACGTGTTTCGGTAGTGAGTGAGATGTGCCAGAGCACATTCCCATCCTATCCCTCCCCATTTTCCCAACCCTTTCTCCAAATCCATTCCTATATCTCCAAAGGTAGGGGCGCATCCGGGGGCGTGTCAACGTTTGTCATTTTGGACTAATGTTGGCATGTATCGCGGATGTCTATGGGCGACAATATCCACTTACCATCAGGAAGACTGTATGCTCGTCTGCCGTCTTCGTCCATAAAAAATGTGCTAGTAGATTGTAAGAATTTCTAAAAAAACTTAAAAAAAATTTTTATTGGGTTTTGTTTTAAGAGTAATAAATTTAATTCCCTTTGGAAATTAAATTACGGGATAGAAAGTACGCATATTCATCCCTGGATTTCATGCTACCTATCTGCCAAAATTTCTTTGAAATCGGTGCAGTAATTTAATCACGAAAACATAAACAACTAATATACAGATAAGAATACTTCTATGTTAGTGACAAATTTTATAATATACCTGTTTTTGACAAAACACAACAAATTGATGCATGGAATGGAATATATGTAATTAACACTAATTATTTGTATGTTGGCGGACACGTTAACGAATAGAAATGCAACTAAAACATTGTTTAAATAAAATGCAAAATTATAAGTGATTTTTTTTCAGTTTCCTAAAATACAGCTTTGGCAATGAGACTTAACAGAATCTATTGTAGGTATATTCCCTTAACACCGCGTGTTTATGGCTGGCCTCAAAATTGTGGTTTCTCTGTTTTGAAAAATGCAAAAATAGATACCTATAGTAATTTGTGACGTTATTTTTATTTCTTTATTTATCTGAGAAAGGGGACGGCACAAACTTTATCTATAAGTATATTTATTTAAGCTTTACCATACATAAATTGTATAGAATTGTATAAACTTAATGCCTAGTTAGCTTCTTGTGGAATTCTCTGTCAATCAACCTTTGGTTGAACAGAAATGCATGATTGCATAACACAGTCCTTGCTTAACTGAATACAAAATAGTATACACATACTAAGTACATACATATGGTAAATATGTATAAGTAAACATCTCATTTTTAGGATATACAATAAAATATTTAGTCTAGTCTAAAATATTTAGTACATCGGAATGCTTCGGTTGTAGCAATTTTTTTTTTTACTTTTGAATCCTTCTAAATGAAATGTCCACCGATCAGTATAATTCTACAAGTTTTAGTGTCAAAAGTATAATAAATAAAACGGATTTTTACAAATATCTCTTAAATGATTGTTCTTATGGTAAAATAGTTAGTATAAAATTGGGTCATGAAATTTCCCACAAAAAGTTTTGATATTTTTTTCGATAGGATTAACTGTTGGTGAGATATGGCGATGTCTACAAACGTCTCTTATTGGCTAGACATAAACTCTATCGTAATTTAACAAAATATGAACTTTAAAATGAACCATTGCTTACATGTATTTCGTGTGAAGTTTGCTTTCATGAAAAATACGGAAACATTTTTCATCAAAACATAGTCAAGAGTACAATGTTATTTTTTCAATCCAAACACCGGAAAATAACCGTTAGTCATCTCAAATAAGTTGATTGGGAAACGCAAAAAAAAACCTTCTAACGGTTTAGATACTGTTTGTTTTACTGTTTATATAGTTGAGGAATGATAAAAAATATTCTCGATTGCATGGCGCTGAATGGTGCCAATCTTATATTTAGTTCGGGATTAGGTACAAAGTGCAAATAATCGGTTGGTTACTTCGTATTTATAATGCGGGGCGACGGGCGAGCTTCGTGGACTTTGGGCCTCTCCCATTCGATGTGTTCTTATTGAACAACATTTGTTGATCTTTTATTTATTAACAATTACAATAGGAGATATGACTCACGAAGTGAATGGAAACGGTCTTGTACAACTATCTTAAGTCGTACAGAGGACCGCCTAGATAGATACCATCTACATATACGTAGGGTTTAAATACAATATGCGGAGCCCTAATGTACTATTAGTTAATTTATTATTAGACAAACTTAATAGGTAGACTCCCGACATATATATTTGCTATATCTTAAATCAGATGTTAGATCATATATCTATTTAAACAAATACTTAAAGCGACGAAATTTTAAGTTAATTTTTTTATCCAAAGCCAATAACTCCACACCGACTACGATCCCTTTGTTCAGATAAAACATAAAGTAGAGACTTTATTGGAATACCTAGATATTGGCGATGGTGTAGGTACTACTTACCATCAGTTAAGCGATATCTATGACAATATCCTGACGGCTTACTGACATTCTCAGCTAACATTCATAATATCATAATTTTCAATGGTTTGAGACCTTTGAGTGTGTACTTATGGATTTTTCAATTATCTCTTATTCAGCGGTAAAGGGAAGCATTGTGAGAAAATCCACGTGCCCAAGAATGTAGGGTGTTTGTAATATCTAATGCTACGCACCTAGCCTTCATGATAGAGTGTGGCTGGAAACCCTCTCGTGATTCCAAGAAGTGCCCTATACACTGCAATGGAACGCAGTAGTGAAAATCCGTACGGGTAAAAAGCGACCTTCTATCCTTCAAAATATAGGTACATGACAGGAAAGTTACTTTTCACGTATACGGATATTTATCCACGACCAAAGTTGATGTGTGCTCGAGCTCCTAGAACTGTTCCGACTAGTTGAGTGTTCTTAAAAATACCAACCTACTTTGCAGCTCATTGTCAACATATTCAATAAACGGCTAGGTAGCACCAACCGCAAATATAACATTGCAGAGCCAACCTTTACTTTCAGTTAGAGTAACGAATACTGAATGGTTATAGCCCAGTTTATTTATTTATAGCTCATATACTTAATACATATAGGACATTGTTAGTACATTTTCATACTTTGACATTGTCAAAGCATCATTTTTCATATACATTTAAATTACAGATATGCCAACATTCTCATACAGACGTACATACAAATAAAGGATATCTTATGAATTAAACATGAAGAGAAATAAATATTTGATCACATACGGCTGTAATGAAAAAATAATAAAGTTACAACTAATCCAAATCCTAGTTCAAATCCTAGGCCAATAGGTAGGTACTACTTACTAAGTTTCAACTTATGTACGAATTTTTAAATTATTTTATTCCCTGCAGGGCGGTGAACAAAAATATCGCGAGGAAACTCAGATGCTTGAAAATAAAAAGAAGTCCGGAGTTAAACTAAAATATGGTGGATTGCGGCCCGAAATCTCCTGGGGGATTTACTAGGGGAGGCATGTGCCCTGCAGTGGGACTAGACTAATATCGATATCGAAATGAATATTAAGATAACTCGCGTAAAAAATCTGTAATCTTGCGAACGCCTGGTTGGTTGGTCAATGTTTGTCGTGTATGTATATCGATTTAGAATGCCCTTTGATACGTGCGCGTGCGCTATTTCAATAAAATAGCGAGGAATTCACCCAAACAAAATACGAGTATAACATATAACCATCCTCACCTTAGCGCGGTAGTAATAAGTGCTAAAATCGATTGGTTTTTGGATACGCCAGCATGTTACCAACTGTACCGTTCGAAGGGCGTTCGTTGTTTACTTCGGAAAAATACTGGATTTAAAAACAACAAACGCCGATTCGATTATTGTGGTTCCGACAGTACCGATTCTTAGTGTTGTCATAGAGATAGAAACAATCTATATAAATATCGTAACAGAGCGTGTGTCTGTACATGGAATGTTTTTTGAAAATATCATTGCAGTATAAAGTACATGCGATACAGAGTCCAAAACAATAATTATTCGAATTTTTGCCTTTCGTCTGTCTGTCTGAATGCGCATCGCGCAAAACCCACTGGCTGGATTTTAATGAAACTTGATATAGTCATAACTTATATGCTGGGCTGATTATAACATTTAGGGTACTTCTTATCCAGATAAATTGTGTAGTTCCCACAGGAATCACGAAGTCGCTGGCACCATTAGTATACAATATTATTTTGTTAGCAATAAAAATGTAAATAGCTTAGGCGGCCATTACACAATCAATCCAGATCACGAACGTTAATTGTGATCCAGATTGACCAGATTGACCACACATTACACGGTCAATCGTGATCTGGATTTATTGTGTAGGTAATGACCGTCTTACTGGATATGTCCACTGCACAGTTATGCGATTTCCTTTCGTAATCGTATATCTGTGTGTCCTGTGAAAGTCGGTATCACTCGAGTGTTTTAAGTGCATCATACTCAAACTAATTTAACTAATTTTACCCACTCAGATAAAAAAGCAAATACCCTTATATCATATCTTCCGTCAGTTTTCTCCATTACTGGGTAATTATAAACCTCTCTTTCTTGTATAGAAAGACAACGGCAGACGAACCTACAGTCCACCTGGTGGTAAGTGTGTATACTGTCACCTATGGACGTCCACCATACAATTCAGAATGATAAACGTCTGCACGACCCTGGATCCGCTGCCATTGAAGATTTAGTTGCGAATTTGAAGAAAGTTTTGGTAAAATGGGGAGGGATAAAATAGGATGGGATGGGAATGGGCTCTGGCATATCTCACTTACTACGGAAACACGCACGCACTTTGGGGGAATAGGATAGTGTGGGAAATGTGGTACATTTTACGGTAGTCTGGTTTCTAAGGCCTGTTATCAGTATCATACTGTCAAACATAGAATGTAAAAACGTGTAACTGTAGTTAAAAATCAAGATTGTATTTTGCTAAGCAACAAATGAAAGCGAAGGGCCGCCCTTGAACTTTCTACGCGGATAACTGCCGTAGGTCACGCTTGTTTGAATGAAGTGCGTAGTTACGTACCCAACTACGTGTAAAACGTCCGACAATACCGGCCAATCCAATTTAATGCTTAATTTATTTATTTGCACAAAGTGTCAACAGGTGGACTTAATGCTTAAAAACCTTATTCCAGTTAATATATTTACAGTCCATTTACAGTTAATAGCGACGCATATTAATTAAATACCATAATAATAATATAAATATACATTCATACTAGGGATGTTCCGAATATTGGTATTGGTTTTGGCGAATACTCGCCAATATTCAAGTACCTATTCGACTTCGTACTCGAATTCGCTATTTCCTAAACGAATATTTGAATACTAATCGAATAGTAAAAGTCCAACGCGGGTAGTGAGTAAAAGAGGATTTTTACGTTTTTTTTTTTTTTTTTTTTTTTTTTATAGATTAGTGGGCGGACGAGCAAGCGGTCCCACGTGGTGATAAGTGTTACCGCCGCCCATGGGCACCTGCAACACCAGGGGGTATGCGGGTGCGCCGCCGTTCTTGCAAAATCCTATTCACAGCTCTCTTGAAGAACCCTAAGTGATTTTTCTAGTTTCATTTAAAGTACTTTAGATCTTTCTTCTTACATTTAGATTAAACAAAAAAGGAAACTACTAGCTAATTGAACTAAATAATTACTTATAACACTAGAATATATTGGAATTATATTGGAATAAAAATAACTTACTTACTTATTTTATAAGTGCTTGCGTAGTACATTAGGTACTACTATTCGTATTTGCGAATAGTGAGGCAAATTATTCCTATTCATATGTGAATTCGCGAATAGTGCTTTTTTGCTAATCGAAACATACATACAAGCATACTAAACTATAATATACGATTAACAATACCTCCCTTAATAGCCTTATTTCTGAGCAATATTCTCCACTTAGTAAATGTTCCCGGAATCTTTTTTTTATTATTTTTTATTTGTTTGATGATTTGAGGGACAACATCCCTAAAGTTTTAGTCAATTAATTAAGAAAATATTAGGTATTTTATTGTTAATTGCATTAGTTTTAAATTGTATTATATTAATTTTAATTAACAAGGCGGGACAAGTCGAGTATAGTTTTGTATTGATTACACCTGTTCTGTACCTGCGATCCACGAAAGTAATAAATATAAATCCATAATTGTACAGACAAAATGTACAAACGGCGGACTTTATGTCTTATGACATTCTATAAAGGTCAACCTTTGGGCGAACAGAGAATTAAGATAGGTGCATTATTTATTTGTATTTATAGATGCATTCTCCACTAGCTAATTTTTGAGTTTGTAACATTTCATCCAATAGCTCATTCTTTATAACCTCTGTATTTTTATATCTGTATTTCATTATATTTGTTTTTGTATCTGTTATTAATATATAGTACTGGCTGGTAACAGTCTTACATGTAAAAAAAAATTCTGAGAGGACGAAGAAGAAATCTAGGCGGCCATGCCGTCATGTTCAATCTAGGCGGCCATGCCGTCATGTTCAATCTAGGCGGCCATGCCGTCATGTTCAATCTAGGCGGCCATGCCGCCGTGTAAAATCTAGGCGGCCATGAAAAACAAAAGAATCGAGAGGGCCGCGAGGAGAAGGTGAGGGGCGTGAAGAAAAAAAGTCGGACACCTGTGATCTCGGCCTCCAGTGTGATTTAAAAAATATAAACGCAACCAGAGTAGCAAAACTCCGACGTTGAGTTGGCCTACTACTCTCGTCGATCACCGCAGCTCTGGTCCGTCGCTCTTTGGGCGCTGGTGCTCCTGCTGGGTGCTGCCTCTTGTGCCGGGCCTCCACCGCCATTGCTTCCGGCTGGCGGTTGTGCCCGCCTTCATCGCATGGAGCGTGCGCCTTGCTGGGCGCCGCCTCTCCTGCCGACTTACCGTGAGTTTTTGATGCTCCAGAACAAGGAAACGGACTCTTTTATAGACTTTTTATTTTATGGACATTGTTCTAAATTTTGTATTAGGTTTTTTAGTTACTAATTATACAAACTATTGGAACAAATTTAGCTACCTCTTTCCTTTCTAGTTAGAGTTGTTTACTTTCTTATTCAGTTAGCTCATAGTTAAACCATAACAGTTTTTCATAGTATTAACGCGACAGTTTGTTATATTAAAAACATGACAAGTTGATCTGAGAGATACGTTATAAAGTTGGTATTAAGATAATTAAAAAATATATCAATCTAACACAAATATGAAAACATGAACATACAATACAGGTAGGTACAATGATATACAGTGGATTTACTATAAGTACTTTCTGATTTACTCAGCGCTCATTTAGGTTGGTACTTTACTTTTGTGGCGTTACAATCGGTTGTGTCATGTGGTGTCTTGTACAATCATCCTCCATTTGGTTTTATCTCTGATATTGGCCTCTGGTGGATATAGGCTATATATTGTTGGGTATATGTAGACCTCCCCCAATTCTCCACCAAACAAGATCTTCAGTTATTGTCATCCAGCCACTACTGGGGAACTTCTTCAAATGATAGATCCACCTGGCCAGAGAGCGTCCACACTGCACTTTCCGGTACGTATTCCGTAGTCTCCATTCAACACTCTATGTTCTATTTTAAACTCGAAAATCACCGTTCATAATCATATTAGTGATTGCTAATCAGCCGTCAATTCAAAAGTAAATACTTCAAAAATAATTATCAAAAATATGTACTTCTATCGCTGAACGGATAAACAATTATTTACAAGACAAATATTTTTTCAGGATGTAGGTAGTTTGTGTTCGTCCTTTGTAAGTGGTAGTTATCTTTGTGAATGTCTCTGGACTAGTGTTGTGAAAATGTATACTGAGCGATCAATACTTGAGCGCTGAGTGAGCTCTTATGACCCTTTAAAACTCAAGCATTAAACGCTTGTAAACGTTGTAATAGGTACAATTTTTTAATGTTTAATAAACTTTTAAAAACTTGAGGTTAAAAGCTCGAGTCTGAAAAAGTTAGGGTTAAGATTCGTGAAATTCATTAACACTAATTTAGCGTTCGAGTGGTCAGTTTGTAGTTTTAAGTTTTAACAAAATTTTTAGTTTTCAGATTTTTTCATTTTTTCGCAATGGCTAAATTCTTATGGCCCTAATGGTCTTTCAAGCGTCACCGAACATGTATAGTTTTGGGCGAGCGCAGAAGGCGCTCAGCCAGGAGCAAAGAGCGTGTGCAGCAACGAGCCTAAAGGCTCCCCCGCCGGTAGACAGGTGGAAGGAACGAACCTCGGCTTAGGGTGTTGCTTCGGGAGGGTACCGCGGGATCGCGAGTAGGTGAGAGAGTTTTACGAGTCCTATCCAACGACATAACGTTTTACATTTTTTTTATTTCATTTTTTTATTGTGCGAAAAGTATTTTTAGATCATCGAACTGATTTAGACCATCTACCTACAAACTTGGCACTATTTTTGCACATTGATTATTAGCAAAATTATCTTCGATAACACTATACTCGTAATTTACGTAGTAACCTGTGGTAACGTATGTATCTAATCCTAAATATCCTAATCATTACTACTTTCATGAACGTTCATGTTCATGAACTTCTTCAAATGTACCTACGTAATGTTACCTACCCACGTAGGTAAGTGGTTAATCTATTCCAGACATCTGATCCTTTTTAGTAATGTAATACAATTAGGAATCTCTTAATACATAACCCGAGAGATCAAGAGTCATACAAGAGCGACACAAATTCTTAAGCACCTAAAGAAGGGCTAAATAAAACAAAGGCGCTGGGGCTGATCTACAAATAAGGATAATCGGCACATAAATTTCACGTACGAGTTCCCCAGCCCAATACCTAGGACGAAATAGGACGAGGCATTTAAACATGAAAATCTAGCACAAATTCTTACCAAACAACATTGAATATTGTTATAAAATAAAATGATAATACATTCACGACGCAATAATACAGATTGTTACAGTTTTCTCTGTTTATAATTTTCAGTGCATTTCTATTAAATCGGTTTAATATTTTTTTACAATACAATAAATTTGGTTTAACAAGTTTGACGTCTAGTTTACATTGCAAGTATTGGTTTCCCTTCATACACCCTTCACACAGCTGGGAGATTATTACCAATTATGATTGTAAGACATAAAAATGGCCATCAAGTCCTACGCTACAAGATCCCATTCCAACCGCTCCCAGACACACCCATGATGCAAAACACGTCTCGCGTTCATTCTTAACGCGAATACCAAAATACATAAATATTTTTCTCTCGGAATTCCAAGTCGAAATTCTTCGCAAAACGGACAGAGTGAAGAATATAGGTCTTATATTATAGTAATCATAGGTCTTATAGTAATCCAAATGCTTTCAGACACACGAACGCAACACGATAGTCTTGCGTGCTCCCATGACGCAAACACAAAGACTCAAGGTCATACATTAAAATTTGCACTTATGACGGGGGATTGAAATCTTACTAGCAAAGTGTTTTAATAGAAAATTGGAACAGTAACAGCCCCGTAACAGAAACAGTAACAGTAATAAAATTAAGCCCCGTAACAGTAAGCCGCAAAAACAGATGCATCAGTTAAGATGAAGAGGTTATAAAAATGATCGTCACTAATGGTTACGCTCCAAAATTTCATTCCAACCGCTTCCAGGCACACAACACATTATGTGTCGCTTTCTTAACGCAAAATCAAAAACTCAAGGTCACATAAACAGTCACATAACAGTTAACTCGAGATAACAACTGGACATTTTATATTAATACGACGGTTTCTAATCCTACGCTTCGAGATTTAATTGCAACCACTCGCAGGCGCAACCGCTTGTTGTCGTAACGCAAAATCAAAAAACCAAGGTCATAAATTCTTGTACAATGAAGATCCGAATCCCAAGATGCAACAGTTGAACTAAATGAGTCGTCAAAATGGTTATCAAGTCCATACGTCTTAAAATTGCATTGCATCCACTCCCAGGCGCACTCATGTACACAGCACGCAAGCACGTGATTTACTCCTGTACAATGAAGACCCGAAACCCAAGATGCACTAATTGAGCTAAACGACTCATTGAAATGGTCATCAAGTCCATAGGTACGTTTCAAGATTCCGTTCCAACGGCTCCCCAGGCACGCCCATTCGACGCGGCACGCACGGCTCGCGTGTTGCAATGACGCAACACGCCTCGCTATTCTCGATTGTAAACATACTCACCGGCTAGGTGTTCCGGTTTGAGTAAACGTCGTGATCGGAATTGGCATCGGTTTAAGCGGTTTGAACTGCTTTGATGATACAGACGTCACAATAATCAAAATTGGACGGAATGTTGAACACGTTTTTTCATTGAACATAGATTTCTTGAATTTGAACACAAATATGAAACTGTAATATAGCTAAAATTACTAAATTACAGGTTGTGAATAGGATGTGATGCATCAGATCGTAATTTCATAATTCCTACAGACTTTAACATAAAAGAATTAATACTTTAACTGCCTTAAAATTAATAACATGTGTAAGCATTTTCATAGTTTTTAATGTTTCGTAAAAATACATATTAATTAACTGAACAACTTTCATAATCTGCAAAAAGGAAGGATTTCAAATTATACGCACAAAAAAATCTAAACTCCCATTCAATTATTTAAATGTATACCGGGAATTCACCCACGTATCTTTATAATTTTATTCCGGAAGATTCCAAAAATATTCATTTCTTAGTATAGATATAGACACCAAAATAAAACCACGTAAAAATAATAATTCCTTTTAATAAAACTTATTATTTGCCACAAGCCATAACACAAAGACGTTAACATCTATATTCCTGGCAACAGCCCAGTCTCTCGCAACGTAGTTCAAGGGACTTAGAAAAGGTTCCGGATCCCCTAGAACGACCCCTAAATACGTGTATGAAAACATTTTAGTTAGATAGAAGGCATTTGCAGTATCTTGAAAGACAAAAAGCAAAATGTACTTAATATGTAAGTAGAACTAAACAACAGTAACTGCCCATAGACCTCTTTCGGGTCACAAGCCCTTGAATAAACTTTTCTAATGAATGAGAAAAAAGTCAATCCTCGTATAGGTTATATATGTATGTATATTTTAAGTGTTTATTATTATTAGTAGATTTTATATATTCTAAATTTTATTTTATATACTTGCACTTACCATACCATCACTATACTCGTATATAGCCCCAAGTCCACTTTTTGTTAAAACAATAAAGTGTAAATAAATAAAAATAAATCTCTTAATTGTAGGACTTGTGGGAAAATTAAGGATGTTCAGGATTTGAAGACAAACATGGACGGCGTGGTTTGGTTTTAAAAGTATGTAGTGGTAAGTTAATTAATTCAGGGTGGTCGGTCTTGGTTGCTCTAGGGTTCACTCTGATGGACAGGATGTCACGGCTTGTGTGTTAAGAGTCCTAACGTTTACCTACAACCTGTAACAGTCGATACGTAGGACATCGTCTTTTCTGTTCTGGAATTTACAAAGAGTTTTAAAGAGCCTTTGTAAGTTATAGTATTCCTTAAGTTCTCTATTTTGTCTGATTTTTTTCAATCTATTTTGAAAATTGTGACCCTTCTCGTTTACAAACATCATAGATAACATAAGTGGGGTCTGAGTTTTGCGAGAATACCAAGAAAGAGAGTCTTGTAAATAATCTTTGGCGTCGGATTGCGGGCGTGTTTCGTAAAAAACAGAATTGCGGCGGCGACGGGTTCGCGTTGGAGGCTCTCGGGAGCAGGTTGTCCGTATCGTATCGTATTTAACGAGAGTCAAATTACAGAATTTTCGCAAGTGCACGGAGGGGAAGCACGTGGTGAGAAGTGCAGTAGGACACAGGCGAAGTTCATGTGGAGTTTCGGCAAGTATCCAAACGAATCAACAAAGGAAAATATAAAATTCCATATTGCACTATCAACAGTCAGTCACATAACACGCATGCATTAATTTTATGTACACACGGATTTTATTTATCACCGTAATGCCTTGGGAGATGGGTAGGTTTAGAAAAGTAGGGTATGGATGGTATGCTGTAGCAAGACACATAGTTAATCTATGTGTCTTTGGACACATTAGTACAATTCTTTATAAATACACACAATATCACTCAGAATATAGTTTAAATTAATTGGATGTTTATTGCGAAATTTGTGTTTCAGTAAATGTTGGTCTTATACTATTAGGTATTGTGAGATGGGACGAATACTTTTGAGTATTTGTGTCAGACGACATGGTGTGGCAGATAAAGTCAAATATATTACTCATTAAACCTTATTGTTATGGTTTGCAGAGATGGTATTCCATAACTGCATTTGAGCCATTCGTAATGGGAAGTTAAAGGAATGGCTAATTGTTATTTAAAAATGAGTAACTGTCCAAATTAAGATTGTGGTTACACAGGACTTTTCTCAGCGAGAACCAGCCGTCTCGCGATATCGTCAATTGTTTAAACTATATACATACAAACACGCACACGCACATATGTTCGCAGGCGCCTCCGGTTTTCAAATGCAATATAAACATAATACTTACAATATTATGTACATAATACTGTAAGTATTATGTTTATGTTCTCAGGCGCCGCTGGTTTTCAAATGCAATATAAACAAAACGATTTAAACAATTACGAAGATGTCCTCTGGAATCCTGTAACAGAGACAAACGGAGACAATGATCTGTCCTCTCATGATCAATTTCAACATTAATATTCAATATATGTTTATGGAAAATATTTCGTTTTGATTTTTCTTTTTTACTTTGAGATATCGATAGTGTTGAAATTTCAATACAATAAAGTAAGAGATATTATTATAATTGTTCATAGCTTTTAACAAGTATGTTATATATTTGTTAAAAGTACATATATACAAGTATATATTATAACAAGGTTAAATATAATATATAACCTGTAGTTTTTACCATGTAGAAGCGTGTTTATGAAAGCTTTTGTCTTTTTTTACATTATAGAGTCTATGCAGTAGATTAATTAGAGTTTTCGTGGAATTTTGAAAGAATGTCATAGTAGTAAAATAAAATTAACACGTTAAACGCCGTAAGAAAAAACAGTACCTTTCTATTGAGGCCATGACAGACACGGTGTGTCCGACACTTGATTGTTCTATTCGGGACAAGTCGGACACCGGTGACCGCGCGATGGGGATCTATTCAAATGTTTAGTAGAACAATCTATCTACCTATCTATCTACTCTACCTTGGCACGCTAAATTTCAAAGTTGTCGAAAACATATGACTGGTTTTATGGAAAAAAGTTGTCATTTTCAAATAACTTTTTCAAATAGCGAAATTATGCTAATTTAATTACTGCTTTACATTGAAAGTAATAAATAAACAAAATTTGTATAAAATCTAAGTTATTTGTGTCTCAAAATCGATAAGTCAGAAATAGATAGAATAGAGTAGGGTCAGAAATAAAGGAACAAATAACATAGTAATAATAATCTTTATCCTAAAAACAATATTAATACACAATAAAAGTAATTAATTCTATTCTAAAAGATTATAAAATAAACATTAGCTACAAGCACTGCCAATAAAGGCGTAAGTATGTGAAACTATAAAGGCGGGAAAAACGCAGCGTATCATCTCCATTTACATATCGTCTAGTCTAAGGTAAGGTAAGGCGGACGGGAAAAGATAATGCGTCTCAGATGCACGGGAGTCACGGGACAGTATATCCGACAGCGTGTCCTCGCGGCCCCACGTGTCGTGGCGGACACGGTTGAGCGCCAGCCGTTTTCTTCTCAAATATGAATATCGACATCCCAATTCTTTCTCCAAATCCATTCCTTCATTCCGAAAGGTAGGAAGCACACCCGAAGCGCTAACGTTTGTCATTCTGGACTGAAGCGATCCTGGTCATTCGGATATTTTGATATTTATGTTTTATAAATATCGCGTTTTTACGAACCCTGCATATATTTATTGCGATAAACTACCCGATTGACAACATACTGCAAATATTTAACTCCATTCTTAGAAAAGTATAACAATACTAGAAAGAATATTCGGAGAATTATAAAAATGAAATAATATGTATCTACAGCGAAACTCATAAAAATGGAAATTGCAAAAACTGTTCCAATCTGCGATTCCAACTTTCTACGCTCATTACATTTTCAGAACTGAAAGCGCGAAGAGTCATCCAGACACATGATTTGTTCACGTGAAGACATTATGTCATTCCGTGTCATGTCATGTCCATTCATTAGGTAAATATTGGCGAAAAGCTAGAAACTAAATATATAACACCCCAGGCTTCAGGAACATTTTAATAACGTTGCCAGCATAGAAATAGCCCAATAATATAAAGGCGTAACTCTGTTTGATATCTCTGGACATCTGGACTAACATTGAGGAAGTTTTAACTTCATTGTCACATTTTCCGGATTTTTTATCAAAATTACAAAAACATTAATATGTACTCTCCATTCACATTTATTTTTTCCTAGTGTACTATAGTCTACGGAAAATATAAATCTGCTAGTCTTTAGCTTTACATTCTTTTCAAGATACAGATTTTAAATCTAGTTTTAGAGTCGGAGTCAGAAAATTTGAGAGTCAGAGTTAAATTGAGAGAAATAAAGACAATTTCAATTTTGGTTATTCTGCTTTACCTTTGGTTCTAAATTATCATAATAATTAATATCAAAATTATCATAATAATTTAGTACCACTGAATGGCACTGAAGAATGAGATTGTAAGGATCGAGATCAGATATCAGAATGATTTCAATTCAGTTTATTTATTTGCAATGTGCGTGACATATGGCAAATGTGCAATGTGTCACATTTGCCAGTAGTGGCGTGCAAGATTACATAAGACACAGATGCAAAACAATTTCTTATAAAAATACACAGTGCTACATTTAATTATCATAGCAGCAATGTCAAAAATGCTATTTATTGTACATCGTGTCAAAACTTCATTAATAAATGTATAATTTCATTACATCACTAATATTAATGAGAAATGGCAGTGACAAACATCACTGCTATTAGATCTCATATTCGTCGGACTGTGACATCAAATCCCAACCCGATCAGTGCATTGATGGAACAACATCAAATGGAAACCCGCTTTCTGAAAATAAAAAAATATCTGGGACTGTTATCCACCAATCGGGCACTGGACCCACGTGATCATTACTGCTTAAAATCTCTCTTGATTGTTTTGTGTAGCCTGTGCTCTGTAGTGGAATATTGTAAGCTGATATCGTAATAATGAGGCGGGAAACTCACACCAAAACACATTGGTACATTTAGAAAGAAGGAAGAAGAAAGTAAATGATTGTATTGACTACAGCAACATAAAACATAACTACAGCAGGAATCACATAAAAGACAGGTATGAGAAAATTATATTAATTGTTGTGTCAATCGGCAACAACAGACTATATGTCGCAGCGTTCATTTTCAGTTGGAGCCGTATCAGTGACAATGGATTACTCATAGCTTGTATACTTGCTTAAACATTTCACTTCTGTCACTTGCTTAAACTTTTCACTTCTATAACTTGATTAAACATTTCACTTTTGTAACTTGCTTAAACATTTCACTTCTGTAACTTGCTTAAACATTTTACATTCGCTTGCTTCTTCTTGCTTTTACATTTCCTGGGACGTGCCTAGTTGGCCGTGTACTGCAGCGTTGTCCTCCTCTAGTTTCTTTTAATAGAAAAAAAGCGGTATACGAGCATACAGTCCACGTGATGGTAAGTGGATACTGTCATCCATAGACATCCGTGATACATGCCAACATTAGTCCAGAATGACAAATGTTGACACACCCCCAGAGGCGCTGGCTACCTTTGCAGATTAAGGATTATATTGAGAGAAAGGGTTGCAAAAATGGGGAGTGATAGGAAAGGATGTCATGGGAGCGGTCTCTGGCATATCTCACTCACTGCCGAAACACGTACTTACATTGGGGGAAAATAGGAAATGCAGTAGATTTGAATGTACTTTCAAGTCTTCTGTGAGAAAGGGGTACCGTAGGCAGTAGAGTGCGCCCAGCGGCAGTGGGAATGCAGCGTGCACTCCCCCTATTTGCCCATTTGTTTTTTTTTTGTTATCTTGCCAAATAGCACACATCATAAATTTATCATTATACCCATGAAAACTATTCATTAATCTATTTATAAACGCAACCTTTATAATTGCTGATTGACATATGCAGTGTAACAATACGCCAGGATGTGATAATGTTATCTCCGTAAAACTGCGTATTAAATATCAGAAAATAATTTTAATGATTTATCAACACATGCATAGTTGTGGTAATTTGCAAGTGTTTATATTTGCAACAACGTTGAGCACCTCGCCAGCAAACAATCTAACTTGGCATTCCTACCGTTCGAAAGTCTGCAGCTTTCTAAGTTAATACCGAATTGACTAAGGAAAAATCTATTCGGTGTTCTCACCATAGGACCTTACCGTATCATCAATATTTCAACACATCGTTACAATGACCAGTCGCGTCTTCGATGTCGTGACAATCGATGTAGAGTTTATCATTTAACCACTACTCATCTTTACACTAAACCTACGCTAGCGTGGGTGAAACCGCGGGCAGTCGCTATGTTTTTATTGCTCGTGATACTTTCCAGTCCGTTAAAAACAATGTCAATATGAATGACTGCATAGTCGTACAACTTAAAACGAATGCACTGGTAAAGAATCGCCTTCCATTCCATTACTTCATTCCACGCCCATCCCTGCAGTAGAGAGGCACATGTTGATGATATGGAATGCTCATGATATATGATAGCAGCAGGTTATTGCAATATGTACTTGGATCATAACAGCAGCACAAAAGTTTCCATCTTTTCATTGCATTATTTCGTAGTCCCTAATTCAATCTCTGCATTACCAATTCATCTCTTACATGGTCTTTGCCCGATTTTCTCAAAATCCAGCTGTATACTTACTTTTCCTAGGCTTCGGTACGCTTCAAAACTATTTTACTAGTTGGCACTCCGCTCATGTTACCTATTTTCCTCCCATTTCCCACTGGCAGTGGATGCGGGCTTCATACATTGGAAAGATTAGGGTTAAGATCCATTACTGGATTACATACAAACAAAAGAACGAATTATGAAGATTCGGGTGCATAATCTGAGAGAACAATTGCAGAGAAATTTTAACCTGTGAAAAACGTTTTGAACTTGCTCTTTGCGATATCTGGCCTCAACTTCCCAATTTAGTACTCGTAAATATATGCGCCGTTTGGTGTTGGACAGATTTAGAGTATGGTAGTACCACTCCATATTTTCCCGTAAGTGTCGGTGAAAGCAACGAATTTCTTTTTTTAAGGGTGAAGGTGGCAGACGAACATACAGTCCTTCTGATGGTAATTAGATACTGTCGCCCATAGACAAATAACAAAGGATAATAGATAACAAAGCAGCTACCACAAATGATGAGGAACTACACCTACAGCTAGCGTGGCGTTTTGACGCTATAGGTACATCATTTATAAAAAAGCCATGATAACGCGTTGAAATTAGGTCCACTCCTTCAATCGTGTTTTTATTCAGTCAGTGACCCTGTCATTTTCGGTGCACTCCCACGCCCGTGTGATGTCTGAACATCCATTTTTAATTATATGTGTCGCAACTGAGATGTGTTTATTTTTTAAACTCGGTAGTGAGTAGGAATGTAAACATTTCTAGAATGATTTTTGAATGTTTGACTCAATCCAAAACAGATGGTTTCTATTTCTTTATATCCGTACCTCATTATTTAGATACTATTATTAAGTTTGTTTGTATAATTAAGCGGGTACAGTCGGAAACTCACTAATGTACTGAAAACCAACCGATTATTTTTTCTAAGCGTATGAAAGTACTTAGTCACTTCGACAGGTAAATGTGGCATTTTAAAGCCAATCATCCCTCATGAACAAGACAACGTGCTTGAGGTGGTCCATGGGCCATGGCCAGCAGAGGACCATAAAAGGGCTGGTTATGGCAATAAAATCAACAACAGATTGACGTATACGTGGGTGGTATATGGGTATGGGTGCCTTAATATGTTAGTAATAAAGGCTTGAATTGTATATTTTACGGCTACATCATCATGTTGCTGTACCTGTGGGTATAGTATAATACCAAAAGTGGGTATGGTATATTTTTAAGTAATTATACTGCTGGTTTTATTCGGTTAACCTGTTTGGTAGAATACAATTTGGAGTTCCACTTTATTTGTTGTCGACTGTACAAACCATTTAGTATGTGTTTGATTTTCAGTCTATACTTGTAGTAGAGTAATATTTTTGTGTCACAGATGTAGATATTTAACAGTATTTGTCAAAATTGTATAAAATACCAGAGTATTGTTTTAAAACAGTAAGTAAAATGAGAGGTAGTGAAAATAAAAGTATAGGTAAACATACGATTTAATGAAAAACATTTTCCAAATATTGAACACCTCCATGCACCACTGCTATCATAATGATAAAGTCCGCACGCCGCTCTACCACAGTCGGCATAAAGTGCACCTATCTACAACACAGGTACTTGCGGGTATGTGTGTCAATGTTGCCACACCGCAGGCCCCGCGTGACGTCACCTGACGCGCCGCCACGCGCCGGACGCGTGCGCAGCTCACGCCCACCGCGTGTTTCACCGAGTTCGCAGTCCGCAATCACGTGTTCTGTCGTGTTGTCAAATACGATCACTTGGGAAATTTGCAGTTTTTGGTTCGGGACAGAGTTGTGTCTTCGTACTAAATGGTACAAGTACCTATAGGTAAGTTCATAGAATAAGTATGACGATTTGGCAATAGGCAGGCCATATCTGAAACAGGATTGATAACCGATGCAATATTCGTGAATTTCGTGAATTCTGCAATTCACATCATCTAAGTTGGACTGGACGTGTACAGCGTATGTCGCAAGAAACAGCGCCAAAAATAATTACAGGCTAAATTCCGTATCTAACGAGATCAAGATGGAGGCTGTGAATGAAATGGATCGGGTGTGTTGAGAAAGCTCTTAGGAGCATGAGAAGAATAATATTCCAGAACAGAGAGGCCAAAGATAGAACCAAATGGAGGAGGATTGTGGAGGCCGCCAAGACCCAAAACGGATTGCAACGCTGTTGAAAATAAAGTAAGTAAGATGACGTTAGTGAATAGGAATAGAAACTCAGGAAGATATTTGACTTTGACTTTGATAGATATTTGACTGCAGTACTTAACTACACAATACGGTATTTTCTTTCATCACCGAGCCAGTGATAATTGGAAGATATAAACTCAGTGGTTCAAACTTAAGGCTTCATAAAAACAAACACAAATCCCCTTGTGATTGCAAGAACTAGCGAAATTCCATTGTACCCTGCAGTGGCACGTTACACGCTGATTGCCGTTAACAGGAAGTCTAAGAATATTCTGGAAACTAAAGTCTAAATAGTCAATGTTGTTGCTGACGCGTATGACTACATAGTATTGAATGTTGTTCTAAACTAGGACGCCCTGAAACACGTAAATTATAATTATAATCGAGGACGGGTTCTACGTAGATGTACCTACAGTTAGTTATTTTGAAACATGATCTCACCAAATGTGTTTTATTATCAATTTGCTCACCTACTTATTAACAAATGCATGCTTATAAAATAAAATAGCTTTAACCACAAATCTCAA
Organism: Sesia apiformis; assembly: GCA_914767545.1. NCBI lineage: Eukaryota > Metazoa > Arthropoda > Insecta > Lepidoptera > Sesiidae > Sesia > Sesia apiformis. The sequence goes on along the minus strand of OU611949.1, from coordinate 20,858,744 downwards.
AATGTGGTCTACAAATAGCACTTTTGTTTTATTATTTTGTTTGACATTATCTGAGCGTATATCTTATTTTATTATATATGGTAGTCGTTTCAAAATTCTGTTTAAATAGTAATTCAGATATAGCAATAATGTTCCTCGGGTGGGTCAAAAAGAATAGTCTCTCGCCAACTCCTGAACTGATGTGTACATGTATCACGTACATCGCTAGGCAACAGCATCCTCATAAGTGGATGAGGATGATATCCTCATCCTCATACTAAGTGGACTAAATGCTTGTCTGCCACCTTCTTCCTATAAGAAAAACTAACATTACACTTACAATTCGTCGAAGGACATTTGGCTTTTCTAGAATTAGAATGTAACACGCGATTACGTGTCAATCTCCCAGTGAGGTACGAGTGTTAAGCAGTAAACTGAACCAGTATTATGAATCACTTATACCTTTAATATAGAGAGTATTACGTAATACTACACATTCAATAAAATTGCAGGTAGGTTGTATTGTTGGTATTGTTAATAAAATTAATAATGAAATAATGCAGTATGGTACTAACCCCATCAAGAATTTCTTAATCAACGAGGAAGCGTCAACGTTCTACCAGCTGTAATAACAAATAATGAAGTCTGATTCTAATGATGAAAGTACGATTAATTATATGAGGTGCGACTGAATGTATATCCTAAAACAGATAGTTTTTTTTAAATTATTTACAAGACACACCAACAGCATTTATACAAAAAAATACAAATGATAAAAACTTATAAATTCAATATACTGTGTGCAATACTTTACCAGGTGCATACAAGTTCAACACATAGGCATGCGAGTATGATAAAATACGAGTATAAACGAAATTAAACATTAAAATATAGTTTAGTGTTAAGTAGTATTGTAGAACGGCTATTATTTTGTTATTAAACCACTACTGTTGCAACATAAAACAACTGCTCGATGCATTTTATAAATACCCGTTTGAGGGGGAGAGTGCACTACCGTTGAGGATCGCAATCCAACAGCCACTGGGCGCGTTCGACTGGACACGTTACCCCTCTCTCACAGAAGACTACCTTGACTACCTGCATTTCCCACTTTATCTTATTTCCCCAATGTACGTATGTGTTTCGGTAGTGAGTGAGATGTGCCAGAGCCCATTCCCATCCTATCCCTCCCCATTTTCCCAACCCTTTCTCCAAATGCATTCCTATATCTCCAAAGGTAGCGAGCACATCCGGGGGCGTGCCAACGTTTGTCATTTTGGATTAATGTTGGCATGTATCGCGGATGTCTATGGGCGACAGTATCCACTTACAATTAGGTGGACTGTATGCTCGTCTGCCGCCTTCGTACATAAAAAAAATATTGAAGAAGAGCTTAAGTATTAACTAAAGATACAAAACGCTTAAGTATTAACAGCAAGATATAAAAATAAATAAACAGGATATAAACTATTTGCATACTTTCTCGAAAATTGTCAAATAGCCAATTTCACTTCTTTAAAGATTATAAGGTACTTATCAAGATACACCAATGTAAATAATGAAATGTTTCAGCAAATGAGTATTTACACAACTAAATAAAAAAAATGCTACCTAAGCACATAAAAAGAACAGTACAAAACTGCCATAGAGCCACAGATAACTGTGAAAAAACGAGCTAACCACATTGTTTACGTGTTTACAAAACCCGTTGATCTTACGCAAGAAAAACACGCCGTTGACGATTGAGAGCCGAGATGATAAGTGTGTCGAAGATCTGCCGGTTCACATCACGTCTTCACCGAAGCGGAATTACCAGCTGTACATACAATATTTGTAGTGGGGTAACATTTTAACATTTTACTGCGATTGTAATAAAATTCAATATAAAAGGTCTATAGTTTTATTAAAATAACAATAAGCACACATACATTGAAAGCAACCGAGTGAGTAAAAATACCATAGTAACATGTACGAGTTTAAAATGTTAATTAATATATGCGATCAAAAAAATTGAATGACAGAAGGATTTGATTAAAAATTTCATTATTTTTTTGTTTTAAAATTACATAATATTCAATATTATAATTAATGTCAAAATAATAAAGTTGCAGCAACAAATAAATTAAGTTAAAAAAATTAAATAGGGGTCATCCATAAATTACGTCACACGTTAAGAAGGAGGGAGGGGGTCAACAAAGTGTGACATTGTGTGACAAGGAGGGGAGGGGAGTCATAAGCTTCGTGACGTCACATGTATAAATCTAAAGTATTAAAACTAAACTTCAACTCTAACGAAAAACTATAATATATTACCAACTCTATCAATATTATTATAAGGATGTTTTAATTTAATAATTTTTAAATTTAAAATTGCAAAATATGTGACGTCACACCAGGGGAGGGGGTGTCACACAAATGTGACCACCTCTGACCAGGACGGGGGGGGGGACTCCAAAAATCATGAAATTTGTGTGACATAATTTATGGATGGCCCCATACGAATAAAAATAATTGATAAATATATAGTGATTATTATGTATATTTTTGAAATTTTAAACAGTCTAACATTAGTTTAAAAATTATTGAACAAACCACTAAAGCTTTAGACGTTTCTAAAATACAATAAATTGATGCATTATTATAATAATTTACGCAATTAATCTTCATAATATTAATTGTAAATATTGTAGATATCGCCAATCTTATTTTTATTACAATTTCATTATTTGAACTGACATCGAGTTTATTGTGTGGACAATATCATAGATATACAATACATATACTTACTGCCTGTACTTACGTCATATGAGGATTTGTAAGTATTTCAATATTTGTTATGTCACATCGCGATGGTTACATAATATCGTAATAATAAAATGACAATGTACAAACACTAAATACTTACTTCGTTACCCACACCCAATGATTAATTAAGTTTAATTACTTTTAATTTGATTATCTATTTCTCTTAATTAACTTGCTAATCCACTTGCCCTGACCTACAGTGTTATTTATAGATTTCCTTACTTATTCTAGTCTCATCTAAATCTTGGTCTCAGTACCTAGTTACAGATTCTCATTTCCTTATTGTTAGCTTATTTGTAACCAAGGCCGAAACTCAGGTCATTGATGTCTTTAAAATTGGTTAAAATTAGACAAATGCCTTGACAATTTGATTTTTAAATACCTTTTGTTTTTATATTAGTAGGCACTTGCTTTCTCTGATGATTCACAGTCTACATCAAGGGTTATTTCCTACTCTCTATTATTGACTATAATTAATCTTTTGTCTTTGGGCGTTAATAAGTACCTACCTATGATTCATTCAAAGATTTTCTGAGATCACCGGTGCGGGGGGGGGGGGGACCATAGAGTGAATATCAAGCTGTTTTTAAATAGTAATTGTTTACACTGTTATCGATTATCATTAATCGTATATCCTATTTAGTAATGATTCACCCATACTTTCATTCCAGTTTTAATGTCAGACTTTTTAGTCGACCTTTAGGGTCGTTTTTACAATTATAGTTCGCTGCAATTAATTACAATATTTACGTTACGTTTCATTAATAGTATAATTATCTTCCTTAATGATTCATTCAGTTCCATTTATGTTTCAAGTTCACACCTTTAAAAATAATTTTGCAATTCCAGGTCATCGGAAATTGATAACTGTGTTTACATCGTTATCTTTGATTAATCTATTGGAATTTACCTTCTCTAGTGATTCATTCAAACTTTCATTTGGGTCATTGCCGTTTACGGTAGCGATTTCATTTGCATGCTAATTAGCAAGTGAAACTGCAATTGGGTTATTGACTTGTTTATTTTCTTTGCCTTCACTATCAGTTTTATTTGAAATTATTTAGGCTTCAGTGATTACTTTCAGTACTTCCAGCTATTGTTTACTGAGTAGAGGTGTTATTCTTAGTGGGTTTGTCCAGTCTGTCTGTTTGTTTATTGTGCGCTGTTTCCAGTGTGCCAGTACGATCCGCACTGGACACTGAATACCGTTTCACATTGGTTTTATAGACTCGGTATGCCCTGATAACGATGTGTGTTTACATTAGATAATTTCAACATCGTGCGTACGATAAATGTTATAGTATGGACGACATAAACAAAGTCCTATTGCATTACATTTGATATATCGTTTCTAATTAAAAGGAGTTTTTCCGCCGCGGTGGTAATACCTACGTGCTACAGCGAGTTTTGATGGATTTTAGAAACATGACAGCCCTTGCAATTTGCTACAGTTGTTTTCTTTAATGTCACCACAATATTGTGACTGATTGTCGATATTAATTATATTTTAACCAGGGGATTTACTATTTTGGATATTATTTCAGAATACTCTGACCACATTTTCTAGATAGTAATTTTATATACTGTTGTCACAGATTATAGAATGTACCAAACATATGCACTACCGCATCTGCTTATCGTCGATGTATGGTTTTAATATCGATGTTTACAAAATGCTCTTGTCGGCTCCGAGACACTCGCGACCCTGATGATTTGACTGAAGCTAATGTAATCAGATAATAGGCAGGTATCTTAAGATAAATTTGCCTAAAACACTTGATGTCTAAAAACAAATGTATCGTCAGTGGAAATGTACTCGTAAAGATACTAAAACGCCTACTAACTTTACCGAAAGAAAGGAAGGAAAAAAATGTTGTTTAACAAAAAAATCATAACTTTTCACTTGTTCAATTCACACGAAATAAAGAAGCTCGTAAAGTTTAAATTATTTGTCGAATCATAATTCAATTCTCATAAGAACATTGTTAGCGGTCTATGAAATAATTAGCGCATTACTCAAAATTCACTGTTTTATTATACGTTATTGCATCGGTATACTTATGCGAAGTAAACTTCAAAATGTTGAAAAATGAGTCCTGTTTTTTGTAATGGTAAAACACCAAAAAATTACTCGACGCACAGAAAAGGACAAATCAATTGATATACAGTGTGTCTAGACAGCGACCTCGGAGACTTCAATAGTATGCTATGCTATACTTTAACCATAAAAAAAGGGGGCTTGTAACGCCAAAATATGCAACCCCTTAAAGTCTCCGAGATCAGAATCCAGCCAGACACACTGTACATAATAACATAATTTCGACATAAATTAGTATTACATTTCCAATGAAGATTATAAAATATAACTAAGATTTCATCCCTTGATGTTTTCGTAAAGTTTCAATTTCATCGCCTTTATTAACTGTAGATACTTAAAACTGTACCACCTAGTTAATTACAAATTTTGGTCAGATTATTTCACCGAATACCTTTAATATCTATATTTTTATAGGACGCAAAAGTACCGTCAAAGCAAACAAAACAGTAGCTAATTGAAATGTCCAAGAGTTGTAAAATAAATCATTTGAACTGTGAGTACCGAGGATTTATTTTAATGAAATAATCGACTAATAGTTGCTAACTTAACATTCTCATGCCGCTCGACCTCTCAACTGGTTAGAAATAAGACTTTTAACTACTTTAAAAATACTGATTGATAAAGACTTCCCACGACCCGCAACTGATATACGAGCTCTTATTTAACTGATTATTCTATCCTGTTGAGAGGGCGCGCACGGTTTTCACGCATTTTTTTGGTGTGTTTCCCGGCAAATTGGTACAAAATAACTGCAATTGTGACAATAACTATTGCTGATATAGAAGAACCTGTCCTTCCTCTAGCTTGAAAAGAAGTTAAGACTAGACTTAATTAGGTTAGATTAGCTCAAGACTGAGGCACAAGCGTTCAAGCAAATCTAAGAATTTGTCGTTGTTTAGTATGACTATTTCTCATTTATTTTAATCCAACCTTAGGGATAGCTTTAAAACATCGTGACCAAAATTCAAAAGCCACGAAAGAGTCTTGCAATTTCCTTGCAATTACACCACACCTGCGCCACTACATAACAAAAATACGAATGGAAAACTACAATGCACCGGAGTTTAAAAACCTTACACGATATCCACCCTCATTGCTCCAGTCATAAGGCTCATTCTTCCTTGAGTTGTTGCCATTGTTTTGACGCCGTGATGACGCTGGATGACGTCACTCGGCACGCATACTCTTCGTGACCGTCAGTCGCGCCCACCGCGATCTAAAAATACGTGAACTGTAGTCCCTTGTAGGGAATTCGGATCTTGTTATCAAGTTAAATGAGTGCATTTTTCCTTAATTTTCATAAAGGAATACACTAACGATTCCACTTAACGTACCATATCATCATCCTCTCTCTCCAGTCCTGGATATGGGACTCTGGCAAAGTCTGCCATCACATAGTATCTTTCACTTGGACAAAAGACTATCCTCTGTGTTAATTTGTTCCACAAACGATACATATATCTATAGACATATAGACCGACCAATTGGCGCAGTTGGTAGTGACCCTGCTTCCTGTGCAAAAGATCCCGGGTTCAATGCCTGGCCGGACTACATTTGTTTAATAAAAAAAAAGAAAAAGTCAAATGTATGTTCGGGTCTGGGTGTGTGTTTGTGTTTGTCTTTGTATGTCTCTGGACCTACGACACAGGGAATCCTAGTGTGGGTCATTGAGTGTGGCGTTATAATATACATATATGTGTTACTAGCAAAACCCGGCAGATGTTGTCCTGCCATAACAGTTGATGTTCTGCAGCGCCATCTAGTGGCGAGTTGCAACAAAGTCGATAGCATAAAAACCTTTTCCATGAAAGGATACATACATTTGCCAACTTTCATGGTGATCGGTTAAACGGTGTGGAAGTCTATTAATATCAGATATACCAACATCCTCTTTTATATATATAGATAAACTGAGTGTTATTAATTAGGTAACAAAGAAAGAAACCAACTTTTACTTCTATAATAGGGTTGCCAGACATAAAATGAGAAATAATTATATGTACAAAAAATACTGAATTGGCAGCAAATAGATGATAGGTACCAATTTTAAAGGTGGGATAGATTTATGTTCTCTGATGACAATAAGGAAATAGGAATCCCGGGAAGCGGGACTCATTCCACTTGGTAATATTATAATAAAATAACATTCTTAGTAATTTAATATTATTTATTTCAGTCATTCAAAACTACCTAAGTTGTTTTTTTTTTATGTAGAAAGAAGGTGGCAAACGAGCACCTGTTGTCCACCTGGTGGGGTCCTGCAGTCCACCTGAAGGTAAGTGGATACTGTCGCCCATAGGCATCCGCGATACATGCCAACATCAGTCCAAAATGACAAACTTTGGCACGCCCCCGGATGTGCTGCCTACCTTTGTTGATGAAAGAATGAATTTGGAGAAAGGGTTGGGGACGTGGAAAAAGATAGGATGGAAATGGGCTCTGGCATATCTCACTCACTACCGAAATACGTACATACATTGGGAAATATGATAAAGTGGGAAATGCAGTACATTACAAGGTAGTATTCTGTGAGAGAGGGGTAACGAGGCCAGTTGAGTGCGTCCAGCGGCTGTTGGATTGCAACGTATTTTTATTACTGTTCATTTGAATATAAACCCTAAAAATACTTTTCCGCGGACATTTCTACTACATATCCCGTTTCGAATTTTGCAACGAAAAATAAAACCTCATTGAAGTGACTTTTGTTATACTTTTTATTTAAAATCAACTACAAGGGCCGGGCCCAAGAGTCAACTATATTAAATCGTAATTTAACATGTATTTCTGCGGATTTGAGCCGTCAATAACTTTGTGTGATTGCAATAGAAATTAAAGGTTACAATATTTTTTATCATAGTGAACATTTTTGGTCGTCGACCGGCTTCAGAATGACACCACCCCATCTCATCCCGCGGGTGTCGTGTCGCGGCGACTAAGGGAGAACAAAGCCACTGCCAACCGCCAACCCGCTTGGCCAGCGCGAGCGTGCCATTTTATGGCCATTCATCCGTCATACACAAGACAATACGTATAAGTAGACCCATATCCGACAGTGGATGTTGAAAGAGTTGGTTTCGGTTATGTACTTTATTCATTCAGTTAATCAGATCAGTAACTACTCTCAGTTCCAATACATGTTGTCAAGCTTTGTCGAGCCTGAATCGTGAATCGTGATTGACACATTATTTTTTCCTAATAACCAGCCAGTACTCGTATTATCACTAGATTATACCAGTTTATGTTAGATAACGTATCACGATTATCTTGTGTATTGTGCTGTATTTCAATATCTTTCGGATACGATTCTAGTGACTTCTGAGTATATAAAAGAAGGAATGAAGGAAGCAGGAAGAACAGTGATGATTGCCAAGGCCCTAGGGGTATGCAATCACCCATTGCCTAGGGCCTAGGGATATTCTGAAGTCGGCCGACAGCACATGTCCAAAGTTTTATCATGTAAAGTATATTTATCACTTAAAGACTCGTAAAAATTGTGAGCGGTCGGTTTCCATAGATAACACAGAACAGAGCAAATCGTAATAGGTTGCGGAGAAAGTCTTTTCGTATTTTGTATGTATGAAGTTGTGATCCAATATCTTTAATTGAACTGTTTGTACCTGGCTGGTTATGATACCATTAAAACGTAACATTTAAAAAAAGAAATAAAAAAATAAAAAACCGTTGCCCGTCATTTTTCAATTGTTTTTCTGTCCAAGAAAATGAGTGAATCTAACGAAGAAATTCGATACATTTAAAAGTTTTATTACAAAAAAGGGAAAAATGGGACACAAGCCGCGAACAGTATTTGTGCCGTTTATGGACCTAATGCAGTGTCAGTAAGAGTAACACAAAGTTGGTTGAAGCGTTTTCAGTCAGGAAATCTTAATGTTAAAGATGCAGTTCGCTCCGGTCGCCCTGTTACCGATAGAGTTGATGCCATTTGTGAAAAAGTGCAGCAAGATCGGCATATAAGCAGTTACAACATTGCTAATGAACTGAGCATTGACCACAAAACAGTTTTGACTAATATGAAACAGTCTGGATTTACAAAAAAGCTCGATATTTGGGTACCACACGAGCACACTGAAAGAAACCTAATGAACCGTGTACTCGTTTGCGATTCGCTATTAAAACGCAATGAAACCAAACTATTTTTGAAAAAATTGATTACTGGTGATGAGAAGTGGATCACTTACGACAAGAACGTGCGGAAAAGATCATGGTCTAAGTGCGGGCAAGCTCCACATATTGTGGCAAAACCCGGATTAATGCGCAATAATGTGATGTTGTGTGTATAGTGAGATTGGAGGAGCATCATTCATTATGAGCTTTTATCGCCGGGCAAAACCATCGATTCGGATCTCTACTGCCAACAGCTGATGAGACGAAAGCAAGAATAGAGAAAAAACACCTGGAATTGATCAACAGAAAGGGTGTAGTCTTTCATCATGATAACGCCAGACCACACACATCTTTGGTCACTCAGCAAAAATTGAGAGAGCTTGGTTGGGAAGTGTTGATGCATCCACTATATAGACCTGACCTTGCGCCCTCAGATTTCCACTTGTTTCGGTCTCTTATTTAGAATTATTTAGGTAGTGTAAGGTTAACATCAAGAGAGAACTGTCAAAACTACTTGTCGCAATTTTTTGACCAAAAATCTCAAAATTTCTACGGCAACGGGATCATGTCACTACCTACAAGATGGCAACAAGTAATAGAACAAAACGGCACATATATGTATATTATAATTAAATGTAATTAAACTTTTTAAAAAAATGTCTTGAATTTGTATATAGAATACGAAGAAACTTTTTCCCCGACCTTATATTAAAACTGACATGTAATTACATGTTGCATGTAATCTACAGCTACATGTAATTACATGACATAAGTAACAGCTACTCGGGCGGCCAGGTAGACTGACGACTAGAAGAAAGTCGCCGCTAGTGGGTGAATGAAAAGAGCTGAATGAATCGTGTGTGGTGGCGGTCCTCGGGAGAGGATACATATATCCAGCAGTGGGGAGACACAAGTTGATGGTATGATATTATACGAGTAATTTTTAAATGACGGTAAATAATTTTAATCCACCAATTGGCATTGAGTCTAATTGTTGAAGAGTGCTAGAAACCTCCTACGATTACAGGGTGTGAACTTTACCCAGCGATTGGAGGTACAAAGTAAAGAAAAAAGATTAAAATAATAACAAAACTACGCATTACAAACAGCAGTACAAAACAGAAGGGCAACAAAACAACACACTTCGCAATAAATCATTTGACAAAAATGTACTGACATCAAGCCCAGATAACAATTTAACCAGTGAATAGACTAAAAAAGATATAATCCAGGTAACAGAATATAATTAGGAAGCAAAAGAAATAGATTTATAGCGATTCTTTTATATTTATACCATACCATACCATACGAGTACATCAACTTGTATGATATGGTTTTGCATGCATTGTTGGATACGGAGTTCTAAGGCCGGCCAAAACCCGGCTTCATTTTTTAAAGTCATCAGTTACCTGGCTGCAGGACGTCCCACGCTATTTCTTTCAGTATCTACATGATCTGCCTTCGAGGACTCATCTGCTCCATTAGTATCGTTTCATTGACATATATTGTCTGGCTACTGTCACTTGCGCTTGCTGATTCCTTGATAACTGTTCTAATGTCAAATAACTGTAAAAAATAGTGTTGACGGTTCGAGCGCTAAATCAGCACTAATATAAACCTTAAAAACCTTCATTTTAAACGTTTTCAACCTCAAGGATTTAAGACCATCAAACGTAAAGAACTTAGCTTGGACGCTTGAGTATCAAGATTTCATTAGAAGTCACTTAACGTTCGAGAATTAGTAGTCACTCAGCGCTCATTTTTACCATACATACTAAGTATTGTCTCTATAAACTATCTGATGTCGTTTTAAGAATTTGATTTAGAATCGATAACTGAACATATTTGTGACAAAGAAAGTGCCATGCTTGTAGGTATTTTGATGTGGATAATCTTAAAACTTTTTTCTTCAAATTTATTTCTGACAAATATTTTCAGCTGTCGAAACATCGAAACATCTAATTTGTGGTTTAACAAAACCACAAATTTATGGAGCTAATTAAATGGCCGATTGCTATATTAATCACTTCCTATTCTTGCTTTTCGTTACGTTAACAGAGTCATTAGTATTTATCATTTGTCGTGTGAATTTTCCACTGCACATCCAATAAACGTTTAATACATAAATATGTACGTACGTCTACCGATACCTAATTAAGACCTATACCTAATTATGTAATGTTACCTAATACTTAATTAAGTACAAAATGATAGCCTCGGTGATCTATTCTCAACTCTAATTCACGAGGTCGTGAGTTCAACTCCTCGGTCCGAGGGTAACACGGCAATTAGGTACCCTAACAGATAGTTAAAAAGGGGGTAAACAACTTCAAAACAAAGGAAAGAGGTAAGATTTATTTCTATAGCTCATTACATTTTACGAAAAATCTAATACAAAATTTAAGATCACTTTAGAAAAAATAGAACTTAAAATAAAGAGTCTGTAAAAGTGTCTGTTTCCTAGTTTTCGAAGCACCTAACACTCACGGTTAGTCGGCAGGAGAGGCGGCGCCTAGTAAGGCGCACGCCCAGAATGATGTAGTACCGCCAGCTGGAAACAGCGGTCGGACGGGGCGATGGAGGCCAGGCGTAACAGGCGGCGCGCAGCAAGAGCACCAGCGCCCAAAGAGCTGCGGTGGCCGGCGAGAGTAACGGCCCAGATGATGTGTCCAGGACAGCAGAGTCCCGGGACAGGCGTGTGATTTCTTCCAAACGTCCTTCCTTGATCGCTCCCAAAACAAAAACTGTCCGTGTGGCCCCTTAGCTTTTCTTCTTTTTCTTCATTGTCAGAATTTTGTCAGATTTTCAAATTTTAGAATTTTCTTTTTCGTCGAGCAGTTTCTAGCCAGTGCTATTTATTTCGGCCAGTGTGTTTATTCATGAAGATGGGTAATGTGTTTCAGTGGTTAATACATATCTAGCTAATATAAAAACATTAAATATTGAATTACAGAATTATAAATACAGATATAAAAAGATACAGAGTTTAAAAAAGTGAGCTATTGCAAGAAATGTTACAAGTTCTACTGAGTTTCTACTTAAGTACGAATTTTAAAAATTGCCACTAATTTGGTAGTGAATATATACATGACGTGAAACAAAAGACCAAGTCACATTTTAAGGAAAAGGACTATAGGAAAAAAGATAAAATCAAACGGATACTTTTATTGATAATAACAACGGATACAAACTAGTTCTACACTACACATAACAATATGAGGATAAATAAATACCGCACAGTATTAACACTCCACTGTGTTAGTGAGTTTCTATGAATCTTTTAAATAAATAATTAATTAGAGAAATTGTCAACATTATTTTTATTATTTTACATAAAATATTTTTAACGTTTATGACATTATTTATAATATCCGGAAATTAAAAATAAACAAAAAGAATAAAGAATGATTATTTTTTGCTTCATCTAAAACTCCAAAATCAAGCTGGAAATGAGTAGGTAATGAAGTAGGTAATTAAATTTTTATCAAAATTATTTGCTATTTTTTCGAATGTTGCTTACAAAATTTCACTTGCTTGTCAGAGGGCACTTTTATACGAGTACATATATCTAAAATACAAGGAATCCAATTCTTTTTGAAATATGCTTTTGAAACCAACCGCAATATTTTGCATTTTATTGTATATCACTATATCCGGTGACTCAGCGGCTACGCCATTATAGCCTTTGTTTTATCATGCATATAAAAAAAAATGAAAATAATTTCTATTTTTGAGACAATAACTCGCGTGCTATATTTGCTTATTTTTTATAAATTACATATCGATGGTGAAATTTTCAATTAGCGTAAGGGTCAAACCACAAAATTATCTATACGAGCAATAAACAATGTTCTTTTTCAAATTCTCCATAGCTTATCAGTTTTACAGATTAATTGTTTTGACCTAAAAATACTTTTTTTACTGATCCCGAAAAATATTGGCTTTTTCCTTAGGTCAATTGAAATTTTCACCGTCGATATGTAATTTACAGAAATTAAGAAAATATGGCACGAGAGTTGTTACGCCTCAAAAATAGAAAATTTATTTCATATTTTTTTATGCTTTTTATTTTTTACTTAGTTATGACCACAAAAAATATGTTTATAGACATGCGTGAATTTTGCATGGTCCACGAAAGTTAACATAATTACTCGTATTATCGTGTAAAAACAATATCCGATATTGCGCACTTGTGCAGTCATATAAAAGTTCCGTCAAAACAGTAATTCCCAAGAAGTTCAATTATTTTAATCATGTAGGTACCTAACGTTGAATATAAAACAACTATAATCTATAAGTTTATTTGGGGAATGTCTAAAATAATTTGTCAACTAATTGACATATAATAAATACCGTTTTTCGTTGGATGAATTTAGTGATTGGAAGCATTTTTCGATAAAAATGTCATTGGGGTTTTCATGAGTCGGATCCAAACATTTACATACGAATATTTAGTCTGACGCCTTAGCATTGTGTAGGCGATACTTAATTATAAACAGATTTTCATTATGCATGACCTTGTGACCTCAGAGGAATAACCAAGACATTATCGCTTCAAAAACTTTCCAATGCAATCTTAATATGCACTCAGTTACAATAAATTGAAACTAAAAGAAATCCGAGCCAACACTCTCGCACAGTCCAAATCGAAATAGCGCGAGCACTGCCAACAATTTGTGACGCGTGACGCATTTTGAACACATCAGCAGGGCGTGGCCCTACTCCGGCGAGAGGTGCTAAGAACCAAACAACCAGTTTGTCATAACCTCAGTTAGAACTGAACCATGCTCTTGAGTCATCATCTTTATTAGTTGAGAGGGGGGCGGGGAGGATCTATCGCCCTGGTCGTGGTTTAGCTCAGTGCATTCTATTTTGGTACGAAGCGGCACAGCGACCACGCGCACACCGCGTGGCTTTGTTTTGCTGCGATATGAGTACTTTGAATCACAAGGAACAAAACGATTGTAATGCCACATATTTACGTCGTGCATATTTTATTGTTCACCCTTATCAGGCAGCTGTAACTATGTATACTATCAGCTCTCCCACATTATCTCGTGTGTTTATTGTTTTATGTCAGCCAGGTACTCCGGTGAATGAGATTAAAAAACCTTGTGTTATGTTATCTTATTATCATTTATGATAATAACCTTTATTATTTAATTCGTTAATTTCTGATTCAGACATTATTGTAATCATATTCTATGGACATATTCATTATTTAGCAATTAGGTTACCTACTATCTAGGTACCTACTTCCTGCACATTTTTCATGATCTTTTATTATTGTTACGGGTATGAAAAACATATCGCCTACTGCTTAAATATACCTAGGTGTTATCTCTCTGCTAAAGCAAATTCCTGTGATTTTTAAAACCATTATATTCCTACATAACATTATTTTAAATTAATATTATTCATAATATTTATAATTGAAATTGTAAGAGAATCATGAACAGCCTCCTAAGTGGTCCGGAGCCGGCGACGATCTGCCACCGACTGGCAGCGTGTGAACGCCGGAGCCCCCATGTTGACTACGGTCTGATAACGCTATCCATTCAATAATGATCTCTAATTCCTCGACCGTATCGTTTGTTTCTAGGTCTCCTAGGGGTTTGTAAAGTGAGTAACGGGGGTCTTGTAATAATGGTTATTAGATTAGGAAGATACGCGCTTACGCAAATGCCTCCTGCTATACATTTGCGAATGTCAACACGAGATAACGTGTCTCGCCGCTCGGGGTCGAGCCACTATTTGTACCGTTTACAATGTTTAGTTTTCGTGCAAATAACATTTGTAACAGTCAAAGTAAACAGGCGAACATTATCGTCTATATTATACAATCTATTTTCAATTTGATTATTTTAATTTGATATTTTTGTTTCCACTCCCCCCCACCCCTCTACCAAAATGAATTGCTTTGTGATCGCGATTAGTGTTTTACGATTGTTATTACATGACTTTGCGCGACCTTCCTTAATGCGATAACACTTTCTACGTATAAAAATTTAAAAATATCAGCGTTTATCTCTACACTTTAACCCGAATGAGAAAAAGATTTTATGAATTGGTACGCAATGAAAAAATAATAATCCCATAAAACAATAACACCTAACTATAATAATAATTAATAACTATCAAAAGTCACAAACGCAAAACATGCCATTCGTGGTTTTAATTCTAAACATTTAAAAAAGTACTAATATAAAAAACTTTCTCACATGTTTCTCTAAGATTAAGAAGTGGAACAAACATGTTTTTATTATCTGAATAATAACAAAAGTTACTCTAATTAACTCATTAACAAAAGTCTACATGGTAACTATGAAAGTGATAAAAATAAACCTTCATGAAATCACATTCAAAAATACCTACCACGAATGTGTTATCAGCTTATTTAATTAGGTGACGTGTTTAACTTAAAGCTATTAGTAAACATGCATGCGAGAAATAAGTAAATATGGCCCGACCTTACGACCTGATAACCCTCGTGCCCGTTGGTGGTTTTTGCCATATTACTATATTTTACTGCGTAAATTTTTAGCAGTCAGTTTCTGATGTCAGTAATTGAAATAATGCAATGAGAAGTACGAATCAATAAGCGTGAATCACGAATGATGATGATTAAACACATACGATGCATGATATCGTGTTGGCCGTGTACGTTCGGTGGGCTTTGTAATGGCACCAAGATTCCCGTCGATCTTTTAAATGGCGGCTAAGATTACCACATCTTTGTATGTGGTGATCATCATGCAGTTATCCATCGTTATCCTTCAGTCGCCTTCAGTTCAAATATACTTGGAAGTTTATATTATTATGTAATTGATTATATCACAGAACGATATTTATTGGCCAACTTCTCAACCAATAATATGTTTTTAAATAAAATGGAATATCTCTGTCTGGGACATGCTTATTGTGTGGTTAGCCGACATTGATTGGGTCACGATTGGGTTGTCCCGTTTAGTTTTTTTCCAGCGATAATTAAGGCCAGTACTACTGTAACTTAAAAAAATGATGATGCAGTACTTGTTACAGCTTACGATAACCCACTGACAACAGATGACAGTAAAAAATACTTTGAGAAAAAATTTAAATTATTCTCACATAATATGCGCTTTATTGAATTGAACTAATTAACATTTTTTGATTACAATAGTTAAGTGCTATTATCTTACGCAAAAATGAGATCATGATACAAAGTAACAAAGGACTTTATTATTATTATCTGATAACATTACACCTATTTAACTTTATTCGTAGGAAAATTTCGCTTACTGCTGTACCTAGACAAGAAAATGCCGAATATGAGGAATGATTGAAATACTTTGGTATGAATAACTTACAAAATCAATGTACAGTACATTATGGTACGTTTTATATGTTGTACCATATAAAATATGGTATTGTTTTATAAAATTGTTCATGGAACTGTCGACAGTGGAGAGCTTTAAAAAAATATAAAACAAGAGTTCCTTGTCGGTATCCTAGGAAATCTGTAATGTTATTTTACATATATAATAGGTAGTCGGAAATGTTCGCGACCTTTTTGATACCTGGCGGGAAAGTGATATACCATTTGACAGCTGACTTTTTTGTAATGGCTACAAGTTGAAATTACAAGTTAAAAGTGTTTTAATATTTTTTAACTATTTTAAAATAGAAGTTGATAAGGAGAAAATTAGATATCTTTCACTTTTTATTTCTACAAGGGTATGAATGATTCTAGTGCTCTAAAAGAGATTTGTGATGTTTGCGGAGAAGATGCTTTATCTAAAACCATTGCAAAAAAAAATGGTTCAGTCGATTCAGGTCTGGCAATTATGATGTGAATGATATTCCTCGCTGTGGTCTTCCTATTAAGGTAAATGTTGATGTTATCATTGAAAAATTGAAGCAGATCGGCACATAAGCAGTTATCAAATTGAGCAAGAGCTTAGCATTCACGACTCAACAGTTTTGGATCACCTGCATAAACTGAATTTTGTAAAAACAGATAGATGTTTGAGTGCCGCATGATTTAAATGACAGAAAGTTGGTGAATAGAATTTCCGTATACGAGATGTTGCTAAAACCAAATGAAATCGATCCATTATGAAGAGATTAGTAACAGGTGATGAGAAGTGCATCGCCTACGATAACAATAAGCGAGGTGAGCCATCACAAATAGTCCCAAAGCCAGGCCTCACTCCAAAAAGTCGTGTCATGTGTATGATGGGACTGGAAAGGCATTGTGTATTAAGAGTTTCTGCCACATGGCCTGCTTAGCAATTAGTAACAAACATAACTTAAAACAAACACTTAAAGAAAATCGCCCAGAATTAATGAATAGAAAATGTGTAGTTTTCCATAGCGACAATGCTCGACTGCATACATCTTTGATGACTAAACAAAAATTGGTGTACTTTGGCTAGGAAGTCTTAATCCATCCCCCTTAACAGTCCAGACATAGCACCTTCGGATTATCATTTAATCCTCTCTTTACAAAATTCGCTAAATGGAGTAAAATTACATTCAAGTAAATATAAACCATTTAAATTAGTTTTTCGCTCAGAAACCCCAAAAATGTTATAGCGATGGGATAATGGCTCTGCCAGAATAATAGCGAGAGATAATCGAATTAGGTAAATGGACAGACAATATTTCAATAATATAATATTTAAATATAACAAAGAAATTCTTTATTATTTTCACTATAAAAGGCCGCGAACTTATTAGACTACCTAGTATTTGTTGACTTGAGTAATTTCATTTTAATTTCATTTTTCAGTAATGTAATCGTTTTCTCTTTACGTAGGCAATTAAAGCTAAAATTCGTAAAATATTTCATTGGCCCATTAGCTCAGTTGGTTAGAGCGTCGTGCTAATAACGCGAAGGTCGCGGGTTCGATCCCCTCATGGGCCAAAATATTTATTTTGTTTTTTTTTCTTTTTCTTTTATGATAATATCATATTTATATTTCTACTAAAGAATTTTATATGTAATATTTATATTTATACTAAAGCCACAGCCTCTAGGCGCACTCTATAGGCCACGTTACCCCGCTCTCTCATAGAATACTACCTTGAAATGTACTACATTTCCTACTTCAACGTATTTCCCCAATGTACGTACGTGTTTCGGTAGTGAGTGAGATATGCCAGAGCCCATTCCCATCCCTTCCTATCCCTTCCCGTTTTCCCAATCCAATCCTTAATCTGCAAAGGTAAGCAGGGGCGTGCAAACGTTTGTCTATAATAAAAAACTATAATAGAATTTTACTGAAAATGAATATAAAATGGCAAGTTAGAAATTGTAAAATGCCTATTTAGTTTTTTATCCCGATTCCCGATTATAATATTAAAAGTCTAACACACATAACGTTAGATTCATTTTTTGGCATTTTTTTTTAAGTATATACTTATAAAAAAAAATGTCATATTATAAAATTTACAAAATATTACTAAATGTATGCAAAAAAATCTGTTCTTTTCTTGTTGCATGTGTAGTTCACCAAACTACTTCCGTGTATTATATGCACAAATTATATAGGTACTGTATGCCGTTGTTTGCGCGTGATAGCGTCAAAACACCAAATGCATTTGCGGTTGGTAAAACTTAACGGCCTATTGGATAAGTTGATAATGGACTGAAAATTATCAACATGCAATGACTATTGGATTCGAAAATTATATTGTCACATTGTAGATATAGAACAAAATATCGATTGGAAAAATATGAATCGGCATAACGGATGAATCACAACTTTTCAGGGGGGACAGAAAACAATTTTTAATGTGAATTCTTTATAAGTTTAAAAGTGCCACAACTATTCATTCACCAGCTATAGCTGTAACACTAATAATTATTTTTTATAAATCATTGATTTACACCCCTCTTGAAAGTCCCTTTGCCAATTGAAATTTCCACTATCAATATATAGCCAGAACAGACTAAAGCGCGCGCCACGAGCAGAAAGAATTTCGGCCACTGACATGAGATGAGCCAAGAGATTTGTATGAATTTACACACCGATCACTTTACTACACCTCTCATTTAAGGTTCAAGTTATAATTACGAAATTCTTCCTGCTCGTGGCGCGCGCTTTAGACGTGTGTAATGAATAGTAATCATCAATAATCATACTTCACCGTAACCATAATAACATCTTTTGTCGTCCACTGCTAGTCGTGGGCTTTTCTACAAGTGCTAGAGATGTATAGCCTAAAAACGGCACGCTGCCCAAGCGGGTTAGCGAGTACACTGTTTTAGAGGTGCTGCAGCTCCCCATGGGAGTAGCGGCTTTGTTATCCTCGGTCGGGCTCTTAAGTGAGTTCAAACTCACTTAAGTGAAAGAATTCACCGTATCAATTCTTTAGTCCGTTTGTGTAAGTAAATCTCAAAGATATGTTTAGATCATTTGTCTTAATGCTTCAGTAGTTCTCAGATTCTCTAAGTTCATTTGTATCGAGACCGAAATGTTTGTCACAGAACGTATTTATTATTATTCGTTCGTCAGAGTTCAATAAATTATTAGTTTGTTCGCGAACTCTTAACATTTTATGTGAATAAAAACCGTTACCAGGTCAGCGTCCGGAAGGTATTAATTTAGTTGACTCAAAATGAAATAATCCACAGCCAGATTAAATGCAATATAGAAGAGAACGCACATGGTGCGCGCGCGGGCATCTCAATCCGGCGTGAACCGAACCGTTATCGGGGATCGCGACCCGACCCCACGGTGCTCGTGCGTCTATCGGCACCTCAGAAATGTTGTAAAATTGAAAGCTGAGCGCTCCATGCGCTGGTGAGCGCTAATAAACGTTTAAACGCTAGTGAGCGATATAGTCCAAGTTTTTCTCATGAGGTTTAAAGCTTGCGTCTGAAAAGGTTAAGATTCTTAAAGTTGATTAAGTTTACTATTACTTACTTTACTTACTATTTTTCTGAAATCGGTTAAAAAAATTGTGTCCATCCATTTTTTTTTTTTTTATAGAGAAGAGGGCGGACGAGCAAGCGGTCTCACGTGATGGTAAGTGTTACCGCCGCCCATAGACACCTGCAACACCTTGTTTCTCTTCCAAAACACAAAGAACTACAAAAGACGTTCACTACTTATTAAACTAAATTAAAACAAAATGTAGTGCCTATTGTATCCGTCTATATATTATGTATATTCCCTCTACGTATCTAATTATTTGTGTTATCATGAAAAAAACATTGTGCAAGATTTGAACCTAAATATAAAACAATTTATATACATATTTGTAACATTATGTGAAGCTTAGTATGATTAGATAATACTAGACATCTTTGTACCTGTTTTAAATTTTAGTCAAACCAAAAGACAGGAAAGCGTATGCTAAGTCGAAGGTGATTCTCCAGAACTGTGCATAAATCCATTATTGGACTGACTTGAAAATTTTGACGACTTTTAACGACGAGAATTGTAATTACTTTTTTAGTCAAATTTATTAATCAAGGTCTTGTAATAGTGCTTGTTAGTCTCAAAATTATTTTGAATTATTGAGTTTTAAAAAAATACTGACTTAAGTCCATAAACTGGTAATGATCACTATTTTATGATTTAGTGTCAAAAACGTCATTATCTTATCATAACTCTCTCTCGTCAATATCATGCCATTCCATCAACGGAACTTTACGTGGGTACTTAGTTCAGTTATAAAGGCCAAACTACTAATTTACTTTTTACATAACAATTTTAATATATTCTTTGCTTTTTTATATAGAAAAAAAGGCGGCCGGCGAGCATACAGTCCACCTGATGATAAATAGTGTCGCCCATTGACATCCGCGATACATTCCAACATTAGTCCCCTCCAATATTAAAATACTCCAAATCCTCCAAAATAGATTCGTGTGTAAGGCCGTGGCTGCCCGATGGTATCTACTCTCGCGATGTCGACCTCCATAAGGACTTGGAACTTTCCTCCATCGTCAAATACGTGAAAGACTCCGCGCGACGTTGTTACGACAAAGTCCCTCACCATTCCAACCCCCTAGTAGTTGACAGCCTAACCTATGTCCCCGATAGGAAAGTCCCTCCCCGTTGCCGTCGTGTCGTCGTCCTCGGTATGTTTTAGACGACCGCGGCGATCCAATTACTGCTGCCAATGCGGTTCTTACACTACACTCACAGACTACATATGTACACCGTCACCGCCGGCGGAGACGTGGACGACCCCTTCGCTATAACCGTGAACACACACCGGCGTTCAGCCAACACTTTTACTAGGTATCAGCACGTGCCTGGGCGCTTCTCACCGACCCGCGATCCCGTGGTACCCTCCCAAAGCAACGCCTTAAACCGAGGTCCGTTCCTTCCGCCGGTCTACCGGTGGGGGAGCCCTTAGGCTCATTGCTGCAGACACTCTTTGCTTCTGGCTGAGCACCTTCTGCGCTCGCCCAAAACTATACATGTCCGGTGACTCTTGGAAAGGCCATTAGGGCCACAAGAAATTAGCCATTCCGAAAAAAAAACCAACATCAGTCCAGAATGACAAACGTTGGCACGCCCCCGGATGCGCTGCCCACCTTTGTAGATTAAGGGTGTAGATTGTTGGCCTGAGATCTCGATTTCGAGCGACCGCAGCGCCAAAGTTTAATGTAACATCCGACGGGGCGGATGAATGACCTAGAGAGCGCGATTTTCAAAATGTTTTGCAACAAACGTTCCACGTTGAGAAATTGTTATTGAACTTGAATATTTACAGCATAACAATAACGTTGAATTTTTGGAAACTAGCTGTTGATTCTTTTTAATAGATTAATAAGAGTAGTTGAGACACAATTTTTATGTTTTTCTATCATTTGACATCTGACATTTTTGTATTCTACTTACCTAAAATTCCAACTATTTATTTATTTGTAATTTCACTACCAAAATTTATTCTAATTCGTAAAATATTCATTCAATAAAATAATTGCAAATTCAGTAGGAAGTGTGTTTATCTCTACGCAAGGAAATGTGCCTATTGCGTAAACTCAAATACTTACTTTTTGTTTACGATCACCTCGTCGATATCTAAAAAAAATCCTAGGGTTTTAAAAAAAATGTCAATAAATGAAACACAAGTATAAAAATGATTTATTTACTACACAATAACAAATATGAGTCGCCATTACTCGCTATCTCAAAAGCGTGCTAGGGTTGTACAAAAATTAGTAAATAATTCATTTATTTACTAATTTTAACAGAAGTTTGTAAATTATTAATATACTAATTAAAAGTATGTAATTAAACAATAACGAAATATGAGTTCAAAATTCTAATGGTTTTTCATTCGATTACGGATCAAGTTCTGATTTCTGCTAATTTGATGATAAAATCAATGGCTATCACAAAACCTATCAGAATGAAAACGTTACCAGCTGCCCGATTCACGTAAGTAATAAAAACCGTAGCGCAGTGACGTCACTTCGTTTTTTGCAAATTTAGCCCTTTTAACCGACTTAAAAAAAGGAGAATTCTCAATTCGCTGTATTTTTGAACCAATTTTTATGATTCTTTACACCAGGTAACTCAGAAATTGTATAGTAATTGAGCTATTGGAAGATTTATGACAATCCAAGACTAGATAAGTAAGTGCGTTTAAAACAGAAAACCAAAAGGCGATTTCTAAGTTCCTAAGTTAAAACGACTTTTGGACTGGCGTGTTTACGTGAATCGACTGGCTGGGTAGTTAAGTTACCTGTATCTTTCAAAATCATTAGGCGTTCTTCTCTTTCATAACACGTAAAGCTCTTTCTTTCCTCTCTTTCATAGCCTCTATGATACTGGGCGCGTCACGAATGGGCATGCTTCGTGACTGCCGAGGATCAACTAATTCTGGAAGTAGGCAATCGTAATAAAACCTAACTAATTTCATCTCCATTTTCTCCTCCCAAAATTTGTCGTCCTTTTCTATAATATAAACTTTCATAGGTACAGTAGCACCAAACCAGATGCCAAGCATGCAAACGTTTCTTTTAGTAATATGTACCTGTCCCTGAATTTGGAAATACCAGTTATGATTTTTATTTATGACATAACCCTTAGAAGCCTTGTCCTTAACCCAAAAGGTATGTTTGGCCATTGCTTCATCAAGAGTCATGCCAGCTAAAGAATGTGGGCACTTAATTTCAATTAAACCGTTTGCATAAATGCCATCTGGTGTAGTACCAAGAAATTCATATTGATCGTCGACGAACAAACCGCAACCTTGTATACTAATATTCTCTTGAATTTCTAACTGTTTAATTGCGGTTTCTTCGTTTTCGATACCGTACCGTACAGCAGGCAAACTGGAGATATTACTACCATAAACGATTTTACGAACAAGAACAGCACAACTTGTGCTCTCTCGTTTTTTACAAACTTCCCCGAACGATGATGAGGTTAGTAATTTTCTCCTTGTACTCATCCACTCAGAACTACTTCTTTGCAAATGGGTCGACCTTTCAAGCTCCTCTCTTTCAGCACAAGACAACTTTAAATCGGCTAAAAAAGATGACTTGGCTTTCTCATATAATTCTGGACTCAGATCAGGTTTTTCGCAGTTTGGTCCATAGTGAGCGTCTTTCGATACAGCGCTGTGGCTCTTTTTCAATCTTAATTTAGGTTTAGCAATTAAACGGATTCTACGATTACAATTTTCCACTTTCGCGATCAAAGGATTAGGACTAGATTTAAATATTACTTCATGAGTTTTACTATGAATCGATCCTGTATTAAAAGACACAACAGCAGCTGCGCATCGGCCCGCATAAGAACCACGGGAAGAATAATTTACACGCTTACCCCCTACTAATTTGGCAATCACTGCGTTAAAACTTTCAACTATATTACTTGTACAATTATGAATTAAACTTCTAGAATGATATGACAGTCTTTTACTTAAAATGTGTACCGCGTCCATTAATCCGCATCCAACAATTGCTGGAAGCAACCCAACAGGTTCTATTCGACGAGTATCAGGTCTACAGAAATACTCCTTGCAATATTGGTGATTACCAAATACGTGTTGTGGACCATTTAGGATATCTTCACTAAGATTTTTTATTTTTTCTTCGAGTGACTGATTTTGATCGCCCCAATATTTAATAGCGCATTTTACACCCGTTCTTAAACGCAAATACCTTTCTTTTAGGAATTTCCGCAATTCGCAAGGATACTTAGTGTCTTTCGACAGTTTCTCCAAGCTATTGCAGTAGTTTCGTAAAAGATGATTTTTGCATTCAATTTTCTCTACTGTTAAATTACCGTACGGTCGCGAATCTAATATTTTTTTATAAGTACTGGAATCGCCGTCTGCTACAAATTTATTATAAATTACACCGTGATCAACAATGGAACGTTTAAACCCCTCAACTATTATGGTCGATTCCATACCGGTAGATGATCCCGAATAATTCTTGAAACAACGGTGTTCCGAGGGCTGACTGTCGTTCTTTGCGGCTCGTGCACAAACTACGCAGTATTTATTTTTAACTCCAAAAAACAATACTTTATTAGTTTTAATGCCAATTATCGCAGCTGCGCCGGACAAGGCGGAAAAATTCTTACCATAAGATCTCTTGCTCCAACAACCGTCAACAGCAACAGATATTAATGGTGTACCATTTTTATCAACACTACCTATAGACACTGCGTACTCCGCTTCTTCCTTGACAGCTTCTGCCATGGAATGTGCTGCTGTCTTTTCCCACCAATCGCAAACCGTATTATTAATTTCATTGTATAATGAAGGTGACATGATTGGTAGGGCTACTGCGGCAGTTAATGTTTTTAACTGATAGTAGCTCCCACCAGATGATATGATACCAGATACAATTTGATGATTCACTTCCATTCTATCTTTTTTCTTTTCAATCAAACACACAGTAAATTTCATACTACACATACTACATTTCATGATGAGTTTTGAGTCCAGACCAACTTTTACTTCACCTATTATACTGAGGTAACTTAACTTACAATCCATTGGACCGTGGTCCCCTATGGCCTGAAGAGCTTTAAAAAAAAAAGAAACGTCTACAACTCTACGCCCAACTTCCATTTCATCCACCTTTCCCTCTTGGTCGTTTTCAATAACTAGTTCCTGTAAAGAAAGATAATGGCTTGATTTTTTTTATAAAAAATAATTAAAAATTTAAAAAAATGCAAAAGAATTAATACAATATTAGGTTCCTGATGAATAGAAATTATAATTTCTTTACGCATTAGGTATTGTTTTTTTATGACGTCACCTATTTGAACGTAAATTTTCTTTTGAGAAAGTAATTGAGAAGTATTTCGGTACTAAGGTGTTTGTCTCTCGATGAAAATAATAAATATTGCAAGAAAAATCTATAGGTAGGTATTGAGATTTTGTCTTCGCCCATCACTAACTAAGTAGTTTGTTTATTTATGTAACAAGTCTACAAGAATTACGTATAACAACTTACCTCTATACAGCGCGTAGCATTGTTGCTCAGAGTCTCGGCCCCAAGGTTTTCTTTATTTTCAATACTGGAAATATTATTCATCAATATTATCCACTTTTTATTTATTTTGTACAACCCTAAGCCAGACGCTAGGCGCCTCGCGTCTGTTTGGCGGTATAGGTATGTCGACAAAGTTGCGCTGTCGCCTACCTACTTCCACAATTTGATATTTAGACAATACTAGCCGACCCGGCGAACTCCGTATCGCCTTTTTTTTTTTTAAAAATCCTATTATTTTGATATTACATACAGATACTTCAATTTTATTTATCAGTATAGATATAGATAATACAAACCAATATTTACATGTTATTGTAGGTATATGTCTGAATCGGGCGATCTAAATCATATGACATATTGTATTAGCTTTGTAATGTACCCTGTTCAAATGCGATAATAAATAAGTAGGGAGGAACTTACATTTTATTCCGAGATCTTTTGGCTTTCATATTTTTATAATGCGTACAAAACTTTCTTTTCCCTGGCATGCCACTCAAATTCAATCAGTCCTGCGAAAAAAATAGCCTATGTTACTCAGTGATAATGTAGCTTTCGAATGATAAAAGAATTATTAAAATCAGTCCAGTACTTTTTGAGTTTATTCGTTACATACAAAAATCCAAATCTTTCCTCTTTATAATACCTATTAGTGTAGATATTGTATTTTTTACGATTTATATCTAGTTCCATCATGGTTTTCTTTCAGACATTCATTATATCGATACTTTCTACTAACTGAAAATAAATTAATTATAAAAATGTTATACTTACAGTTTTTTACAAAAAACACAAATTCACAATACGTAATTCTGCTGTCTGCAGCCGACAAGCGTGGTGTCGCGTTCACTTACAGAAAGGAACTGCCGCTGCAGACCACCGAGATTGCACGAATGAAACGAACGTTTTATCCCATACATTTGTGTATGAAAAATTTACCTTAAAATATATCTAGATTTTAGGGCTTTAAAAGAGGAAGTCTTTGTTTGTAAAGGTATAAAAAGAAGTATACAGCTATACTTATTGGTTTCTTCAGTGTTCAAAAAGTGTTTCTTTTTATCAATTTGTGTTGATTTATGGGGTTAAATCTGAAAAATACAAAGTCATGTTTTTGCATTTTTACTCAATTTTGTGCGTTTGTTGACGTTTATTATATAACAACTATTAGGTTTAAGAGTTTAATATAAGCATGAACATACTTATTGGTCTTTGATTGTAATATATACAAATTATCATTGATATCAATCATATGTAAATAGGTTAAATATGAAAAATCGTAACACTCTTTTCGGTGATTTTCACGATCTACACCCTTAAGGAATGGATTGAAAGGGATACGGGTAGGATGGGAATGGGCGCTGGCATATCTCACTCATTACCGAAACACGTACGTACATTGGGCAAATACGATAAACTAGGAAATGCGGTACATTTCAAGGTAGTCTTCTTTGAGAGAGGGGTAACGTGGCCACTCGAGTGAGCCCAGCCGCTGTGAGAATGCAGCTTCCTGTCTCCCCTTACAACTGTGCCTGTGGTAATCGAAAGTCAGTGAATTTTGGACCACTTTAACCAATCACCTCCAATAGGATTCGTCAGACAGACACACGGTGATACAGTCACAGTCAGACACATGGTGACTCGAAACGAGCACAATATTATGTGGCCGATTTAAAATAAAATTATTATTATTAAACGTTAATATCCAACATAGACTTCTCATCAGTTCATGAGTATACATAGTTTTATCTGTGTTAAAAGTCAACATACAGCTATAAATAAACTGAAACACCAAAATTATCCTTATCGAGGTCAATTGAGGGGTCGATGGCAATATATTCAGGGGGCAACAGCCTTCGTCCCTTGTCACGTTATGTTCTCACTGCTACTCGTATGAGGTATGAGGTTGTTTTTCCCCTGTTTTTATTGTATATTTCTATTGTACTCGTATATTCGAATAATTATTGTGAACGTCTTAAAATTGTCATTAAATGATAAATGAACACAGACACCAATAAAATGGGATACAATAAAAACAAACAAAATATAGCGTATAAAACTAAATACATTTAATCAGTTACTTGGGTTGAATAGATCATGTTTCAACGTTCGCAAAGTTATGTTGCAATTCAAGAGTATTTCAATTACAACCATCGCTCATAAAAACTTTTTTTGTAGAAAGAAGATGACAGAAATTAGACCGTCTACCTGGTGGACTATCGCGGATGGACATCCACAATAAATGCCAACATCAATCAAGAATGACAAATGTTGGCACGCCCCCCGTTTTACCGCCTACTTTAGATGACACCTTAAGAATTGTAAACAGGGAAAAATGTCTCGCGGCAATTAGCAAAAAAATTGTGTTTTATCGTTCAGAAGATAACATGAACGAAAGCATCCATTTACCTCTTTTAGCATTTTTAAATTTATTTTTAGTAGCTCCAGAGCGTTGTTCCAAAAATATTGTCCATCAGTGCGCCAAAGCGTTATCACTAATTCATAAGCGGTAAGTATATAGGGCGTGATGGAAATAGCCAAAGTTAGCCTAAAGGCTCGAGGGAGCACACATCATCTGACACATTTGTCAAGCTTGGAAACCTGTTAAATTTTCGAACTCGCTTTGGTCTAACTAGGGATATTGTGGAACTGCGTAACCGAAACTAACAGATATTCGAATTAAAAAAATATTTGAAACCGAAAACGAAATAAAAGATTCGGATGTTATTGCATGCCAACTTCACTGCACAGTGACATCTTCCGCATTTTCCGCATCCGCGCCTGCCTTTGAAGATGTAGAAATGGATTTAGAGGAAGGGTTGGAAAAATGGAGAGGGATATGATAACACTATAAATAAGGTGTCTAAGGTATATTTAACTATAAGGTAATTTTAATTTTATTTCATATATATAATGTATAAAAACCCATTATTAGGGTAAAAAGTTTAATAATACACCGGTTTAACCTAAAGTTTATCTTTTAATACAATAGTTAGTTTCATAGTTGCCATTTACTGTTTCAGTGCTTTTTTTATTTTATGTAGTTTTTTATTATTTATTATTATTATATTTTATTTATTATTATTATATTCATAGTTATTTTTTATTATTTATTATTATTATATTTTATTTATATTCAATTAAACTGCTGAAGTTGAGGTGTTGCTGATATTATTTGTTTTTACAATGTACATGATTATATAAATAGAAATGTGACGTAGAATTTATTATTAATAGTAAAACATAATTATTAATAGTAATAGTAAAAAAATAAATGTATTATATTACTAATGTATGTATAAATGCACTTATTGTGATTACGGACTTGACTTTTGCCTATTGAGGGCAACATAGTATATTTATACATAACAGACTAAATATATTTATTGTAATGTTATTTTGATTACGTATGTCCTGTTTTGAAGAATACTGCCCGAGCTACAAAATTTTCTCACTGATGGTGAACTTATTGTGGCTTGTATTCTCATTCGCACACTTTATTGATGTTAACAGTGTGCAAAAATTTCTAAGCCTATGAAATAATCAATGTTATGAAGATTAACTCCATTTTCCTTATCTTATCATATTCTTATCGCGTGACGTTCAATAGTCAAAAATGAATGTTAAATATTATGTATATGCACGCGATGCTCGCATGATGGAAAACTTGACGCAATAAATGCTTAGTAATGGCAATGCTACAGAAATATTTTACCTACACATCGAACATTTTTATTACATGAAATTGACAGAAGACATTAGTAAAATGTATCTCGTACACGTTTCGGGATCGAGAGATGTTTGTCTTATTTTATCGAATGTGTAGTAAAATCTGATAGAGGAACAGTAAAAACAATAAAGTACTATTAGCATATTTCCATAATACCATAGTGCAATAATGTAGGCAACTAACTGCCTGTGGGCCCTAAGCGCCCCGCGGCCCGTGAGAACAATAAATCAAAGTAGTTATCAAGAAATAAATCATTGTTATAATTTTACTATAATCACCATTTGCAAGTATTGCATAAATTGAATTACATTACATTACCTATAGATAGTTTTGTTTTAATAAATGACATACATTCATTAGTGCCGATATATTACAATTTGGTATTGATATAAGGTTTAAATGCTACTTACCTACCTAAAAGGACGGGGCCCCCGAGACTTGCATTGCCTAGGGACCTCTACATTTCTTAATCCGGCCCTGATCCTGGATACAGACTTCTAGAGTGTCCCGCGGCCGCACTGCGTCCCGGTACATGATCTCGATAGTTTGTAGAATCAACTTACTAAAGTGACAATGGTTAGATACACTTTCCCGCTGAACCGAGAACCGATATAGTAAAGGAGTCCTCGAATGGATTAATAACAGTACATTATATAAATATAAAAGTAAGTATGATTTTTTTATATAAAATAATAATATGTAAATAAAAAATAATCATCACAAAAGGCTCTAGCACTGAAGTTCCAAATAAGGAGTATGTACCCAATACTTATAATTAGAATTTTTTACTTTACAGGCTGTAGAGGTGTCATCACATTAGATGACTTACATTACTTCTTCTAAACTATCAGGTGATGCTTGATATTTAATTAAAAGGCAGCAACGTATTTAGCATAATTTGTTGTAGTCGCACTTCCGAACTGCTCCGATAAAATTCAAGATATGCTGATGGGACTTCGTTAGATAATTGTACATCTGATGTTAAGTTATTACGGGCACTTGATATTTGCAACGGCTGCTACCCAATATTTGACTGGTGTGTTGATGTATTCACAACCTTCTTAACGAATCCTGGAGGTTCTCAATAGCTCAGCAGTAAGACCCGACAATTGATGGCAGGATGTCATAAACTTTTCTTTAAAAACAAATATTTGCCATCTTGATAGTGGCTTTTAGAATCACTGTGTGGAACATTGATTGTATCGTGTTATTCTTCCTGTATATAGTTTTTCTTTATCAACACGTCAGTTTAGAAGCATGATGTCCTTGATAACTTGACGCCAATAACATGACTGGTGAATACTATTTAATAGATATTTAGACTATCCAAGATAATAGAGAACCTGCGTAGACTCCGTGGGAGAATCGCGTTATCTACTTGACTCCTATCTGTTGAACCTTGCTGATATCGCGATATACTTGTATTTTTTAAAAAAATACTTGAGGGGCATGTAGTAAATAAAGTCGTTCATATAGATAGATGGTGATCTAATGCGGGTTTTTCACCTACTCTCAATATCCAGATAAAGACGATTATTTGTTTTCATCGACCATATTATGTCGGACTGTCGGTGAACAACAAATTGAAACAGTCCGCGTGAGAATGTATGAGTATTTAAAAACTCTGCTATTAGTCATAATGGAAGCGATAGGCATAAAGAGTGAGTGTTTGTCACGTGTCAGCATAAATTTCACGGGGTGTACTCAGAATTTATGCTTCCGAAGTTTCGGGCCAGACTAAGATTTGAACTAACGAAGTGCTATATACCGTACTCTGAATTTTCTTCGTTCGAAGCTCTATATATCAGATATCTGCGATTATTTAAAAGGTCAAATTGTTGTTATCGTGAAACTGACCCAAGTATTTCTTGTTAAAATCTATAATATTTCGATCGTTGTCTCGTGCGATCGGAGTAGTTTCAAACGTCAAATGAACTTCGTTCGGGCCAATATTCAATATCCAATACTCAGGCCTATAGTTCAGTATTTTTTGAGGAGGAGAGTGCACGCTGCAATCCAACAGCCGCTGAGTGCGCTCGACTGGCCACGTTACCACTCTCTCTCACAGAAGACTACCTTGAAATATACTGCATTTCGCACTTTTTCTTAATTCCCTAATGTACGTACGTGTTTCGGTAGAGAGTGAGATGTGTCAGAGCCCATTTCCATCCTATCCTTCCCCATTTTCCCAACCCTTTCTCCAAATCCACTTCTATATTTCCAAAGGTAGGCAGAGCATCCGGGGACGTGACAACGTTTGTCATTTTGAACTAAAGTCGGCATGTATCGCGGATGTCTATGAGCGATAGGCACTTACCACTGCCTATCGCCTATCGGTGGACTGTATGCTCGTCTGCCGCCTTCGTCCATAAAAAAAAAATTACGATGGAGAAAATTTAGAAAAATAAACTACGTCTATACATTCAAACTATATGTCCTTGGAGAGGGCTTCTAAATCTCTCTATTTTTTGTCTGAAGACTTTTCTCTAAAATTAATGTACGAAAAACGATTTATTTCGTGGCAACACTTTTTGTGCCACTGGTGGCACAAATAGGAGAAAAAAAATCCGTCTAATACCACTCACTGTTCCAGTGAAGAGGTATATTTCTATTATCAACAATGAATTTGACATTAATGACAATGCATGTCATTAAGTAGGATGTAGTTACAAAATTATGACCGTTTGTGTCACGAGCTGTCATACACTCATTTTATTTTCATTAATTTAAATTGTTAGTCAATCCAACATCATTTTCAATACAGAACGTTTGAAGAAAACAAAGTAATTTTCATAAAGAGAGAAGGGGGAGAAGTTTTATTAAACTATGGCCATCAATATTATAAAAAACGGAGATATACTAATGGCTCTGTGATTTGGCGTTGATCGGCTGTAGTTAAATGCAATGGTTTAATAACAATTATGGCAAGTGCATTTATTTTAATCGCGTTTTGTAGTTCGTACACTGCAAAAAAAAGATTGCAGTGAAAAGCTCGTGTTAATTTACATTTAAGTTGGGAGAATGGTTGGGACAATAGTTGAATGACATGTCATGGTATATGATATTGAGTAACTTAATACGATTTGAGCATTGAATACTTTAGTGTTAAAGGGAGTACCCCTTACGCACCTTTAAAATTGACAGTGGCACAAGACGGTTTTTTTTCCTATCTGTGCTACCAGTGGCACGAACAGTGGCAAGCCACGGAATAAATATGGAAAATAGAGAAATGAAATAATAAAGTAAAGACAAATAGCTCGTGGACAATAGTGATACATGCCGACATCCGTCAAGAATGACAAACAGAAACCACGAAACCAGATGCGCGTCATACCGTTCGAGATTGAGGAGTTGAGCCAAAAATTATTGGACAAGATGGGAAATAGGAAGTAAACTATAACCAACGATGAGGTACCTTATCTGAAAGGGGTCATCCATAAATTACGTCACACGTTAAGGGGGAGGGAGGAGGCCAACAAAGTGTGACATCGTGTGACAAGGGGGGACGGACGAGTCATAAACTTCGTGACGTCACATGTATAAATCTAATATATTAAAACTAAACTTCAACTCTAACGACAAACTTTAAAATATTACCAACTCTATCAATATTATTATAAGGTTGTTTTAATTTAATAATTTCTAAATTTAAAATTGCTAAATATGTGACGTCACTCCAGGGGAGGGGGGGGTCACACAAATGTGATCATCTGTCGGACGGACAAGAACGGGGGGGACTCCAAAAATCATGAAATTCGTGTGACGTAATTTATGGATGGCCCCAAATGAATGACACAAAAATGACAATCCACTATGACAACTAAAGATAAAAAATAATTGATAAGATCCGTTGATATGTCAGAGCCCATTCCCAGCCCATCCTATCCTATCCCTTCGCATTTCCCCAACCCATGTCTCCAAAATCATTCTTACATCAACAAAGGTATGCAGTGCATCCGGGGGCGTGCCAAAGTTTGTCGTTCTCGACTAAAGGTGGCATGTATGTACCGCAGGTGTTTATGGGCGACAGTATCCACTTCCCACCAGGTGCACTGTATGCTCGTCTGTCACCTTCTTCCTATAAACAAAATCACTTTTGCTCTTAAAAACGCTCAGCTCACCTTCGAAAATGTAGGAATTGGCGTTAGGTATAATGGTAAGTTAGTTTTAGTGTTGTTATATTTTCCTTTGTTTACCAATAAGTGCACAACTGCACAATATATTACTCAACTTCGACTTGATTCGTCACCCCAAGCACGCGGCGGCCGCATGACGCGCCTACGTGATGCGGACGCCGTGCGCGCGCGCACACCTACCGACACCGGCCGTGAACAATGTTTTTGTCGACTATCCAGTGATTTTCCAGATTTTAGAGGGTATTTTATTTATATCACTCTCCTTTTACATCTCTAATGGAATTTTCCTAGTTTGAGAGTCGGGGGACATAATTTATTTATACCAGGGTTCATAAAAATCTGATATTTATAATAAATATCAAAATATCCGATATTTGATATATTATGTACCTATATAAAAAGACGCGAATTTCATTGTGTAAGTGGTTTTAATGTGTCAAAATTGTTAAATGAAACTTTGAGTTTGATTAAGAGACTTATTTAAAAACAACAAAAAAAATAAGAGTGAAATTCAAGTAATAAATAATTAAAACCTCTGAGATTAATCACCAGTCTACTTAATCAACATTCAACTAAATTATATTTAAAAGCGTGGGAACTGCCAAAATTATAGTTTTGACGATAAATATCTATTGATATATGGTATAATATAAATATTAGGGGTTAAAGTATGAAATTGCCGATTTGTACTGAAAAATTAAAACTCGTTTTTTTTCTAAAATGTAACATATTTATTTAATCAAAATATTTACCCTCATTATCTATACATTGTTGCCATCTAATTGGAAGTTCATTTATGCCTTTGCGATAGAACTCTGGGGATGTAGATTCGACAAACTGTGAAAGCATTTTGTACTGCCTCTTGGGAAGAAAATTTTTTATCACGTAGAAAATTGTCCAAATCACGAAAAAAATGGTAGTCCGTTGGAGCAAGGTCTGGCGAGTACGGAGGATGACGTATGGTTTCTAACTGCAGCTCCTGTAGAGTTACAACGGTTTCTCGTGCAGTGTGAGGTCTTGCGTTATCATGGAGCAATAATGGTGAAGATCGATTCACGAGTCGGGGCTGTTTCACTGCTAGTTTCGCCATCATTGTTCGAAGTTCGGCACAGTAAACATCTGCTGTTATTGCTTGACCAGACCTGAGAAAGCTATAGTGAATAACACCATGAATAGACCACCAAACAGTTACCATTACCTTTTTATTGGTAAGCTTTGCCTTAGGGCACTGTTGCGGCGTTTGACCTGGGGTCAGCCATTGCATTTTTCGCTTTCGGTTATCGTAAAGAATCCACTTTTCGTCACATGTCACAATTCGATCCAATATTCCTTCATTTCTGTACCGATTCAATAAGGCAACGCAAGTTTCAACACGCGTTTCTTTCTGCAGATCAGTCAAATCATGAGGCATCCATTTTTCA
Organism: Sesia apiformis; assembly: GCA_914767545.1. NCBI lineage: Eukaryota > Metazoa > Arthropoda > Insecta > Lepidoptera > Sesiidae > Sesia > Sesia apiformis. The sequence goes on along the minus strand of OU611949.1, from coordinate 20,823,991 downwards.
TAGTTTTTTATCTTATTGGTTTGATGTAAATGAGTCAATATTGTAGGTAAGGCAACGTTAAACCATGCCGCTAATTCCTGGATAGTTTGACTCGGATCGGCTTCCACCATCTCCTTCAATTCAGCGTTATTCACCTGTCTTCCACGTGGTTCGTTCTTCAAGTCGATTACGAAACCGTTTAAACCAAAAACGCACAATTCGTTCATTAGCAGTCTCCTCTCCAAACGCAGCATTGATATTGCGAGCCGTTTCTGCCGCGTTAGTTCCATGTCGGAACTCGTATTCAAAGATTACTCGGATTTTCGAAGTATCCATCTTTCCCGTCTAAGCCGAATAAAAAAAACAATTGAAAGTCAAAAATCGAATGTTGCACATTTTTTAAAACAAGAACCTCATAGGTATCATGTGAAAAAAGTTTCACTCAAAAATCTCACACCATGAAGGTTTTATGTCAATTCAAAGTATCTAATACTATAAAACGGCAATTTCATACCCCTATTACCTAACCCTATTTTTTGTCATTGTACGATCTTAAGTAATATTGATTAAAATAATAAATTAGCAATACAATAACATGAAAATCGGACTTTGTTTTTCCAAATAAACAAACAAATCTTGTAATGGAACTTTGTATTCGTGTTATCCATGACGCGGCGCTCGTCATGCAATGACGCCGCGCGACGCGAGGCGCGTCATCGCTATGAACGAAAGGAACGATGAAAAGAGAATGATGTACGGGTCGCTTTGTATGTCATTTGAATGGTCATCATTATTGTATTAATGACGCGTAGTTGAGAGTGATTTTAAGAAGGAAAGTTTTTTAACATCGTCATTGTCTCTCCACTGCTGCTTAGGGCCTGTAACATACAGTACAAGCTTTTCTTTTTCGTGTACTGCTGCTACATATGGCCTCGTCCATGAAGGATGTATGGCCTTAACACGCCACACTGGCCAAGCGGGTTGGCGAGTCCATTATTTTAGAGATGACTCAGTTCCTCAGGGATTCTGGTAGCGGCTTTGTTTCCCTTAGTCGCCACGACACGACACCCACAGGAAGAGATGCGTGCGGTGCTATTCTAAAGCCGGCTGACACGACACGGCCACGACACGGCCACGACACTAGCAAACTGGCTTAATTTATTTCGGTATACGAATTCAATACACTTGTTTCTCATGTTACACGCAACATACAACCATTGTGTTTTGCATAACAATACAATAATTCGCATTAGTATCCCGTATCGGATTGTGGCCCAAAACCCTCCTATAATTGTAAGGGGACGCTTGTGCCCCAGTAGGACGTTATAGGCTGATATCGAGAGTATCTACTAAATAAAAATATAACGCCTCACTCAATAGCCCACAATACGATTCAATATGTCGTGGGTCCAGAGACACACACAAAGACAAACACAAACACACATCCAGACCCGAACATGCATTTGTCTTTAAACAAATGAATGTCCGACCGGGAATCGAACCGGGACCTTTTGCAGAGCAGGAGTCACGACCAACTACAACAATCAGTCAATCTGGTCAGTCTAAAAAGGCATTATACGGCCTTTTAATGAATTAATAAGGACTTGTATTTAAACGAGCAGGAAAAAATACAAAATTATATGAGTAAATTGTAATCAACAAAGCATTTCCCCGAGACGGAGGTGTCGCGCATTGTTCGGTCCAAAAATCATTTTGTACCGCGAACCCGTAGGCTATGGAACGAATTGCCTCAAGAGGTCTTTCCATTAAGCTACGATATGGGGTTCTTCAAGATAGCTGTGAATAGAATTTGCAAGATCGGCGGCGCACCCGCATACCCCCTGGTGTTGCAGGTGTCTATGGGCGGCGGTAACACTTACCATCACGTGGGACCGCTTGGTCGTCCTCCAACTTGTCTATAATAAAAAACCTATTTTGAATACCTAAAGTAAATAATTTTAAATAACTAAGCATGTCATCACCAAGTCGCCTATTTTTATATCTCCGTTTTTTATGAAATAGTCTCCGTCGACTATATTTTTGTTGTCGCCAGAGGACCTAAACCTGAACCCACATTTAAATTTGCTGCTCATTCAGTATGTTTTAGCTGCTCATTTCAATATAAATGTGAAATTAAATTAAATCGCTAATCATATGAATGATTTCAATGTTAACATTGGTTCAATGTTAAAATAGCAAAGCCCATGACTCTGCAATCTTCCTGCAGTTCAAGTGCAAATATGTGCAAAATCGATGCGGCAAGTTCAAGGCCGCCCCTCCCGCTCGCGGCCGTCCGCCCCCGGCGCTGCGCCGCCCGCCCCGATGACGTCAACAGACCATTCATGCTTACCCCGATCGATAGAGCTTCCCCGCCCTTGAGGGTGTGGGACGATTCATAAGACGGAGATAGTATTTTGTTTACTACATGAAATATATGTTTGTACTTAGGAAAATCTGTGTTTAATTTAAGTTTAGTCGCTGATTTTTCTTTATTGATTATTTTTTTTATGGACGAAGGCGGCAGACGAGCATACAGTCCACCTGATGGTAAGCGGATATTGTCGCCCATAAACATCCGCGATACATGCCAACATTAGTCCAAAATGACAAACATTGGCACGCCCCCGGATGCGCTGCCTACCTGTGGAGATATACGAATGGATTTGAAGAAAGGGTTGAGAAAATGAGGAGTGATAGGATGGGAATGGGCTCTGGAACATCTCACTCACAACCGAAACACGTACGTACATTTTATGGTAATTTATTTTTGTTTATTTATCTTTCGGTAATTTATTAAATATAATTCATTATCATTATCATGTTTGGCATCCATAAGAATTCATCTTTATTTTTTTACTATATTATTTTTTATTAAGTTTTATTACCTTTTTAATTAAGTTCCCCCAACAGAGCATATACCATATAAAAATCGAGATATGTGCCAATATGTTAATTATAGCCTGACCAAGAAAATAAAAAACCTCGCCGTGATGCGTAAAACTAATAGAACTAATGTCTTCTACTGACAACACTAACTAGTTAGGAAAAAAGCAAATGTGGCGCCCCCACGGCAAGTTTTTTATTTTTCTGGTCAGGCTTTACATAAAAGTCATGACGTTTTATAGTGACTATTGTCGCCTCAACGTGGAGGCGTCAACATTGATAAGTAAACACAATATTAAAAAAAACAAAAGCAAATTTAAAAAAATAACTCTCCTAAGCATGTCTTACATTCCAGATCATGTGTTTCAATTATGCTAACCGCTTTTGACTTGGACACCACTAAGTTCGTTTGGTTTAAACGAAATACCTTGATTTGACAAAATAACATGACAATGTTTTTTTTTATAGTAAGAAGGGGGCAGACGAGCATACAGTCCAACAGATGGTAAGTGGACATCCGTGATACATGCCAACGGGGACTGCCACGCCCCCGAATGCGTTGCCTATTCTTTGATGTGTAGGGTTTATTTAAGTTAAAGTACACTAGAATTCTGTACTTAATTCTTACACAACCTGTCAATCTTTTCTTAATATAGCATATCTCTACTGGAGCATAGCATATACTGGATCTACACCGGTGTACGAGTAGTTCTACAAATATGACATATTTATTAAGATAATGATAAACTTCGAATAGTAAACACGAACAGTAGGCAAAATGCATATACTCGTATGGTGAAAGTTCATAGAGAACTCAACGAACTATGTACGAGTACTATGTACCCGGATTGCTGACAAGACAGTACTTTTCATCATAAAATAATTAATAATCGCTATCTACAAATGCTACAAGTGTATGTTCATATATACCTATATTTTCTTAAGTGTTAATTAAGTTCGTCAAATAGAGTAGGTATTTATAAGAGCTATTGAATCTGTGTAGCTCTTTCGTAGTGCAACGCCGCCGCCCGCCCGTCAATATCGTAGCAATGTCGTAGAAATCTCGTAGCAATTTTCATTCATCTAAGAACTAAGTGCCTATTTTTTATTTCCTATAATGACTAACGAAAAATAATTTTCCCGTTAGTCACACTGTTGTGACCACGGGTCTGACGATTGACTGACCCAAGAAGGAGAGCATGCACGCTGCAATTCCACAGTCGCTGGGCGCACTCAACTAGCCAAGTTACCCCTTTCTCACAGAAGATTACCGTAAAATGAAACTATCGAAGACTACCACTTTATCCTACTACCCCAATGTATGTACGTGCTTCGGTAGTGAGTGAGATATGCCAGAGCCCATTCCCATTCCATACTATTCTATCCCTCCCTATTTGGGTGAGAAAATGGGAAGGGATAGGATAGGATACCTACCTTTATTCTATAAAGCATCATTGACGCATCCGCATCCAGAGGCGTGTCAAAATTTGTTGTTCTGGACTGATGTTGACATGTACCGCGGATGTCCATGGACGACAGTATCCACTTACCACCAGGTGGACTGTCTCTCATCTGTCACCTACTTTCTATAAAAAAATAAAAATCCATTCTTTGGAAGCTAAAATGTGATTATCGTAGCACAAAGAGTTGTTTGTAGAATTTTCGTAGCATTTCGTAGCAAAATCGTAGCTGTTGGCCTACGAATTTTACCATTGGCGTGCCGTGAGGTAGCGACCGGGGATGGGACACCATCCCATCTCTTCCCATGTGTATCGTAAAAGGCGACTAAGGTATAACAAAGCGACTGCCACAGGCGCTGAAGAACTACACCACCTCTGAAAGAGTGGACTCGCCAACGCGCTTGGACAGCGTGGCGCTTTAATGTTATACATCCCTCACGCACAAGACAATGAGCATGAGGAGGCCCATGTACAGCAGTGGATACTGAAAGTGCTGGTTGCATTGCATTGCGCATCTCATGAAGTTACCAAGGACCTTTGGATTTCGACTTATTAATTTTTTGTTATTTTTTTTAAATTTAATTACATTGTTTTAAGCTATTGTTTAAGTAGAAACAAGCTCTAACATGTAATAATAATAAAGCAATCTCTCTTCTTGTTTGCAACAAGAAAATAACAAGGTTGTTGTGTTGGCAACCCCTTTTTACGTTTTCCTGTCCTTCCGGCAATGGCGGATATATTGTAGGCACGTGTAGGGCTAATTGTACGAGTAATTATCAGAACAGTTTAGTTTAATACGTACATAAATATACATAAAATATATAATAAAATAAAATTGCAACGTTAGCTCAGTTGGTAGAGGGATTCTTTGAACACAACCAACCTCACTTCAGTAATTTTAAATGAAAATGAAGGTTAAATAAGGTAAATGAAAGGTTGAGAAACCGTTTTTATAAAAGTAAAGTATTTATGTAAAAACGGAACATTAAAAACTAATTACCTTAATAAGGTGTATTTTTTAATAAATGTTTTTTTTTTATTCAGCTGGACGTCAGTAACCAAACGTTCTAAAAGATATTCACAAATAAAAGCAGCACAGGCACGTAGTTTCGGATCACAAATTAGACAGCAGAATGAGTCAAATGCTACGATAAGGGGTTCTTCAAGAGAGCTGTGAATAGAATTTAGCAAGGTCGGCGGCGCGCCCGCATACCCCCTGGTGTTGCAGGTGCCCATGGGCGGCGGTAACACTTACCATCACGTGGGACCGCTTGCTCGTCCGCCCACTAGTCTATAAAAAAAAATCGAATCAAAGAGTTTGGAGTAAAGAATTTAGGTTTTTCATTACTGGACCGTTGTTAGGATTCAGTAGCAAGAAAGTTGATACAGAAAAATATGCACTAGAAAGAGTTTTATTATTACAATATTGGTCATGTTATGAACTAAAGTATATGCTGAGTCATGAACTACTTCCTTAATTATTGGAATGACGTCATTGTAATCATCATTTCCAATTAGTGTTTAGTGCATTGTTGTGTTCGTTCGGTGAGTTATGAAAAACTTTCTCTAAATGACTACTTGAATACGTTGTACGTTTTTTCAAATTTCAATAAATAGTAGGTTTCTTCCTCTTCGACAAGCTTGTAGGAGAGGAATTCAATATTAAATCAGTCTTAATCACCTCCCTTTTCCATCCCAGACGGTTGTTCATTGAATGTACGTCACTCTCTAAATTATATTATATCTAAATTTCATCATCTGTACAAAATATCGTATCTAATAAAAATCTGACTAAGGTATTCTTCAATTAATTGTCCAAATGAACTAACAGAGAAGCCTACTGTAAAATGTAATGTATTTCCCATCTCTAACCTATTCCCTCTCATGTACGTTTGTCTTTAGGTAGTGAGTGAGATATGCCAAAACCCATTTACCATGCCATCCTATCCTTCTATCCCATCGAATGGAGAGTAAAAGATGGCATAATGGAGAAATAAACTTCTTATTCCACAGCATTCTTGACTCCCCATCTAACCCAATCCCCCAATGAGGATTAGGAATTGTATTGATGTTTTTTTTTATATAAAAAAGGTGGCTGACGAGCATACAGTTCATCTGATGGTAAGTTTGGTAGGGGGAGAGTGCATGCTGCATTCCTATAGTCGCTGGGCGCACTCGACTGGCCACCTTCCCCTCTCTCACAGAAGACTGGGAAATGGGGAAGGATAGGATGGGATGGGAATGGGCTGTGGCATATCTCACTACCGAAACACGTACGTACATTGGGGAAATACGATAAAGTAGGAAATGCAGTACATTTCAAGGTAGTCTTCTGTGAGATTGATTAGCTTCATTATTGATTGATTAAATTGATTAGTAGTGATTAGCTCCTAACCGTAGTTAGTAGCTAGTAGTAGTTAGTAGCAAACATTTCATTCGTTTGGGGTAAACAAACAGCTAATCTAGCAAACATAAAATCCACCAATTCGTGTATTGCCGAACAGAGTTCTGTGGCGTCGCAATTTTTTGGGGGTTAATGGTCGCAGCGTCCAGTTAAAGCGATGATATAAATAGCTAAGTAATTTGACGGCAGCAATAGTCAATTGGCCGTGTGGTGTCGTGAGGCTCTCAAATAGTACCACTCCTCTGCCTGTGGGAATCGTAACGGGCGACTAGGGATGACAAAGCCGCTACCACGAGCCCTGAGGAAGTACACTACTTCTAAAAAAGCGGAGTCGCTAACCCGCTTATCCAGGGTGACGTTTTAAGGCCAAACATCTCTCATGCACAAGACATTGTGCATCCAGCAGTGGACGGCAAAAGGACTGGTTATGGATTTTTAGTAGTAACTATCAAAACTGCTAATTAGTTTAGTTTTACTGTATTTATATAATTTTTCAGTGTTAAAAATTGTTTTGCAAAAGCTTTAGTTATCGAATGTACCCAAATTATTAAATTACTAATACATGTTGCTTATTCTTAAGCGAATGAATGGTTGACCGGAGAAATACTTACCTTCAATTTGCATTAATTTTCATTTACGATACATGGCATTATACATGACATTAATATATTGGCTTTGTATTTAACAAATATGATAGTTCCGAAAGAAAAGAATTCTCGGTTTACCTTCGAGAGTATAGCTTTGTGGCGATAAAAATAGAAAGAAAGAAAGAGGGAAAATATATTTATTCATTATCGCAACACCACAATTACGTTTAGTCTGTGATACATAAAAAATAATAGAATAGTAATAACGATTAATAATTATCTACTAATAATTAGAATGGTTTATATTGATGTATGTTTTGTTTTAATTGGTTTCGCTGTGGATTTGTGTTTATAAATAAATATATGTAGAAATGTAGAATATATGTATATGTAGAATAATCGACTGTATTGGTATATATGAAACTACAATATCCTGAAACATCAATAGCTGTGAGATCGACATCAATCTTATTCAACTCAACTCAAACTCGACGCGAACTCAAAATTTTTGTCTACCTCCAGCTGGATCTCAAGGTCTACCTCCACACCCACGGGGTGACGCGTGGGCGTATGACGTCAAGACACCCGTACCCCGCGCCCCTTCAACTTGACATTCTCGAGGCTGTATCGATTCGCCCCGTCTCCCCCCTACCGCAATGCCGAGGACGATGTTTACGCTTCCATGTCGAGTTGTGAATGAAGTCCCGGTATTCATGAAAGGATTTCAGTAGATTGAAGTTATCAGTATCGGGGAAAGGAATGTAAAAAAAAGCTTATAACGTCCCGAAGCAAAATACAAGCTGCCTCTTGCAATTTAAACGTTTAAAAATTGCTATATTTTTAACTTTCAGAGGCCTTTCAGAGAAATGGAAACGAAATTTTGCAGTCAATTGTTACTGGAGATGACACTATGGTTGTTTACTATTCCCTGTCCAAAAGAGAATCGATGGAATGGCGTCATTCTGGTGAAGCATCGCCTAGAAAGGCAAAGGCGCCTCGGTCCATCAAAAAAGATTATGGCTTCGATATTCTAGTATTGTCAAGGAATATTGCTTTGGGCATAAAAAACGCAATACTACGATGACTGGAAGCTATTATGCTTACCTTATGATAGAACAATTATGAGAACCATTCAAGCAGAAACTAAGCGGAGGTGTGCTGTTTCTCCATGACAACGCACCCGTCCACGCCGCCGCAGTTGCGAAAGCTGCTGTTTCAAAGTGTGCCTTCACGGAAATTAGCCACCCAACCTAAAGTCCCGTCTTGGCTCTCAGTGATTACTATTTGTTCTCAAAACTCAAGGCCGACTTAAGAAGTTAATCCGCCTTAAGAGGCCGATTTTCTACTGTTGATTAAGTGACCGCTGTTGTTTTCGCCCATTTTTAAGACAAAACTTCTGACTATTTTTATACTGAGATAGAAATGCTAATTAAACAATCAGTAAAGTGTATTCAAATAGACGGAGACTATATTGAAAAATAAAATAGTTTCATGAATTTGAGTGTCCTTTGCCTTTGTCAGACCGGAAACTTTTGGACCTCCCTCGTATGTTTAAAACATGCTGATGAAGGTTGGGGAAAAAAATTACCGACAGCGGAATTTTGCTAATTATTTAAATATACTAATTAAAACTGAACTAGTGAAGATAAAACAATAGGGCAAACAAAAGATATAAATGTAGGTATAAACAATAACTGAATATGTGATCCATCAATCCACACTGGGCCTGTGATATGTTCTTGGATAATAGTCATGAAGCATAATCAAGAAAAAAATGCATAAATAAGAGTTGCATAGAAACTCTTTCTATGTATTTTTTTCTTTATAAGATACTAGCTGTACGATACTAGCATACGTTGCATGCCCGGAAAAATTATTTGCACATAATATACATATATAATATATAGCCTGTATCCATCTGGAATAACGTATCCGCATTTCCTCGATACGGAGGTGTCGCGCACTGTTCGGTCCAAAAATTATTTTATATCGCGAACCCGTAGGCTGTGGAACGAACTGCCTCAAGAGGTCTTTCCATTGAGCTACGGTATGGGGTTCTTCAAGAGAGCTGTGAATAGGATTTTGCAAGGTCGGCGGCGCGCCCGCATACCCCCCGGTGTTGCAGGTGTCCATGGGCGGCGGTAACACTTACCATCACGTGGGACCGCTTGCTCGTCCGCCCACTAGTCTATAAAAAAAACTAGTCTATGACCGTGGTGGATTATGGCCCAAAACTCCCCAGAGATTTATTAGGGGAGGTTTGTATCCTTCAGTGGGACGTTATAGGAATGTTATTATATACAAGCTAAATAATAGAATTTATAACAATTGTTGAAATGAAAAACAAAGGCACTTATGAAGTGGGTGGTGGCAATTGATTTGAACAAGCAGGTGATTTACTCTTCACAAAATTCAGAAATTGAAAATTCATCCCCTAAGTGTGTAAAAGTTCCTGAGATGTTGCCGATGAGAAATGTCATCGGGCACACGGCTAGTGGTCACATAAGTACATAATATTAATAGTTCTATCATAAGATCAATTAATACAAATTTGTATACATATGTGTCGTATGATCTGATGAATGATGATCTGATTATTCACTGAATAATCATTAAAAATAATAAGATTAATTAAACTAAAACAAATGATTTGTAAATAAAATACGTACATTGATATTTCTAAACAGTTGTTACCAACGAAAACTCATACAATATTTCCCAGTCAACAAGTAACCATCTATCGGTACCTATACGGTGTTTGACAACAAATAAGTCCCATTGAGTTCTGTACTGCGACGCCCACGGAGAAACTTGGTGGGTGCCGCCCGCACACGCCCACGCGAGAACACTCAACAAAGTCTTCATTGACGAAAATGTTACCAATAATAAAATTTGTCTCAGTTCTGGCATGTTTAGAATGGTTGAAGGAGAATGAAAGTAAATAAGGTCGATGGCGCGCGCCGTCGAAAAGGTATAATTTCTCGTTATTTTCAATAGGTTAAAGAAAAAAAAAATATTAGACATAATTTGTACATAGTTTCAGGAGTCTTATTTAACAATATACTCGTATGTATTGTTTATATATATATATTGTCATTTTTACCATATAAGTTTAAACCACAGAACTGGGATTTCCTTTCATATATTCCGTGGTTTAAACCATCGTAATTTTAGAAAAACCGAATCTATTACATTTTTAGATTTTTTATTTTGTTATTTTAAACTTTAATACACAACGAAACATTGTACAAAAGGCAGGCTTAATGCCCGCTGACATCCTCTGTAAGTCAACCTTTATTTAAACAGAACCTAACCGAGATATCCATTAGACGAGTCTTCAAATAAGGCCACGTACTGGGAAACGCAGCGCGGAACACCGTCCAGGCCAGGTGGACGGACCGACAACTTGATGAGGTTTTCCGGTGGTGGCTGGATGAGAAGAGCTGAACATCATGTATGATGGCGAGCCTTGGGAGAGGCCTATATCCAGCAGTGGTGAGACATAAGTTTATGTTATGGTACCTGTAGCGCCTAGTCAGCAAGCCGTTAAACTCGATTAATTAGGTCTTGCAACTATAGAATGAACTCGCTAAGCCGTCAACTGGAAAGGAGACACCGCTGCACAATATGGAACATTATATATATATACGAATGGGCCATCGGTGTATGAAAAGGCACGTCTTTTAAATCCTGAACGATATAAAGCTGCCAGAGAAGAGTTTCAGATCATGATGGACAACAGAATTTGTCGACCATCAAACAGTCCCTGAGCTTCACCGTTACATGTCATCGTAAAGGAAAATGGAGAATTAAGGCTATGCGGAGATTATCGCTACCCGATACCCAGATTGCAAGACTTCTCACATGTTCAAGGGCGAAGAAATATTCACAAAGCTGGATGTCCAAACAGCATCATACTCGTAATATTGGTATTACTGGTATTGTAATACCATATTGGTATCGAAAAATCACTGAAAATAGTCTTCAAAGTACCTATTCATTTCAATCACTCCTCAGTTCATCCACAAATTTAGTTTTGTAGTCTACTGGTCACTCTAGTGTAGTCTAGAGTTATCACCTAAAGAAATTCGAAAATTATGCTCTCTAGAATAAGTAGATATTGTATATATAGTGTTTATGATTTTAAAGTGATGTCTATATGCATAAGAGTTATGTCCTTTTCATATGTTCTGAAAAACTAAAAAAGAAAAACTAAACTAAAAATTATTAAAAAACTAAAAGGGAATAACTCGACTTAATCCCTTTGTGACTGGAGGCATTGAAATCATCTCAATGAAAGGAGTCCCGAGTCGTATTTAAGACTCCACACTTCGCCTTGCACAACTAAGCGTATTTACTGTTTCCATATTTTTTCTTCCTCCAGGCATAGAAAGAAACCCTATGTCCTCTGCTAAATAAAAAAAAAACCCAATTATCCAAAGTGACAACATTGAAATACCCATACTCTCGAAATACGCTCGAAACGTACGACCTCTACCGGCGACCTTACGCTCCCGGTGACCTTAACAATGGCGAGGTCCCGCCTGTAACGTCACTGATGGAGGCTTTATACAGACACAACTAAGCTATAGGCACGTGCTATAGGTCATTGGACGGTGGTCGCTTTAAAGCGAGGTAAACGCTGACTTAATAAATATTTATTAAAGAATCTGAAATAGTTTTACGCAGGAGAAGAATAGTAGCAGTGCTTGGAAGAATGCCATAGGGTTATAATATAAGTTACGTTGGGCCATTCCTAGAATTACAATCAATTATTCCACTTCTCATTCATGAGATATATCACGCAGAGAGATCTAGGTCCTCCACGAGTGTAGGTGTAAGTATATTTTGTATCACCATTTTTACATTTGTTTTTATTTTCTTTAGTTTCGTGGAATAACATGGCTAAAGTTTTGTGTATTTGTTAATAGAACACTTATTAACAGAATCTGAGTTGGGAGCAAGTAAGGGAGAGGAATATTTTCCATCCAGGAGATAGTATTAGATTTGAGTGACGCCGAATCTTAAACTAACGACGAGGATTCAATATAGTGATATAAAAGTGATAATACAGAATCAAATAAAAATATATAAATATCAACACTGTGGGGGGTCCTTCCTAGGGTCCTCCGGAGGGTGCGAGCACGCTGCAATCCCACAGCCGATGCACTTGACTGGTCGCGTTATCCCGCATTCACAGAACACTGCCGTGTTCTGCATTTTCCATTATACGATTCCCCCAAATGCATCGTACGTGTTTCGGTAACGAGTGAGATATGCCAGTGTCCATTCCCATCCCATCTTATCCCTTTATATTTTCCGAACCCTTTCTCCAAATATGTATATTCATAAATCTATAAAAGGTAGGCAGCGCATCCGGAGACGTGACAACGTTTGTCATTCTTGACTGAAGTTGGCATGTATCGCGAATGTGCATGGACGGCAATACCCACTTACCACCAGGTGGACTTTCCGCTCGTCCTTACTTTCATAAAAAAAAACTGCGTGAAACTAAACTAGAAAACCAAATATTTTCACACATAAATAAGTAGTTATTTATGTTGCACTGATGATTTTCTAAGATGTTATATAATTGTATTTTTGTTTAATAATTGAGGGTAGACACACTAAAACAAAATAGCACAAATAAGTTTTCAAGTTGGTTCGTTCACGAAGTAGGGCATGAATACTGAAGATCTTAATTTTTTGTTTTTTCGTATTTTTGTTTGAATACTAGAAGTATCATTTTTATTTTGTAAATCTTATTCAAATTATTTTAATACATCTATAATTGGTCATCGATATGGCGACATAGCGAGTGGTGCTAAGGGTTAAAAAGAATTAGATTTGGAAATTTTCCAAGTTTCAGAGATGTCGAGAGTTCATCATAACTCAAATACACAATCATCTAATCTGCTGTTTTCGATACTAAATACAAAATGGCAGTAAATAATTGACAGTCCCGTTCTCGCTGACAAAATAATTCGTCTGTAAAACAATAAATAGTGGAATAATGGCATAACAAACACATCGCGTATCGTGTAATGGCGATATGCCAAATCATCCGGTAGGAACCGGTTGTTACACGCAAGAAATAGTAGAAATGCCAAGTCGTCTCTTCTAACACGCTGCTAATGCTACATTGACACCTTCGGCGAAAGATTCGACGAACGACGAGTAATACCGGGTCAAACAAGACAGTGTACCTAATCAAAAAATATTGTTTGACTCTACGCTCCAAATCAGGCTAAGAAATTTTTAAAGTAAGTTCTTATTAACAATAAATTATGTAAAAATGTTATGATCATGAGTTGGATGAAATAAATAAATAAATTAAAAAAATATATAAGATAAATCAATCGTGAAGATAAATCGTGAAAGGTATTCACGCATAATCTTCTACCCTTTATCCGTCAAGCCCTGGAGAGTTAAAAAAATGGGCCAGGCAAGGATTTGTAGGGAGTTAAGAGCACGTCGGAAAAAGCCCACGCAAAGAAGACGCGCTCCTATCAACCTCGTGGTTGATAGGATCATCCTTCATCCATAAAGATAGGAGGTCGAAATGAAAGAATCAGTTAGCATTCACAAACAAGTGTTCTATGAGGGATTTCAAAACAAAATGCCCACTTTCGCACTTTGTCGAATATTCAATGTTTACATGCATTCGGTGGTACAGTGACAATATTTATAATTTTTCATACATGAACGCATTATTCCTATTTTTTGTTTTTTTTTTAGCTCACATCGCAATTTTACATATTTGAAAAGAACATGATTCAGTGATAGCTTTATATCTACTTTCGTACAGTTTTGTTCACATGTATTTCATTTTTAGATGTTTATTTGTGAGGTTTATTATCGTAATTAAATATCACTTTCAATGTAAGCGACAAAACAATATGCGTCATTGCGTCAATCCTTTGGCTATCATAGGGGGAGAGTGCATGTTGCTTTCTCACAAATGCTGGGCGCATTCATCTGGCCACGTCACCCCTCTCTCACAGAAGACTACTTTGAATAAATGGGAAATGCAGTACGCATTTCCCACTTTATCGTATTTCCCCATTGTACGTACGCGTTTTGGTAGTGAGTGAGATATGCCAGAGCCCATTCCCATCCCATCCTTCTCCATTTTTCCAATCCTTTCCCTCAATCCATTCCTTAATCTGCAAAGGTGGGCAGCACATCCAGGGGCGTGCCTACGTTTGTCATTCTGGGCGACAGTGTTCACTTACCATCAGGTCAACTGTATGCTCGTCTGTCGCCTATTTTGTATAAAAAAAGTCAGATAAATAAAGAAGCTCGAAAAGTACGTATCGTATGAACTGAATGAACGCCAGCTACAAACAAGCGTTGATGCTTGCATTACTTTACGCATCTAAATGACGGGATTCTGAATCGGATTGTCACTTGCGATGAAAAATGGATCTTATACGATAATCGTAAACGTTCGTCATGGTGGCTGGATGGAGGAGTTGCAGCTAAAGAATGTCCAAAACGAAAGAAAAATCAAAAGAAGCTCATGTTGATATTCTGGTGGTCTGTACCGGTATGCTGATGTAATCAACTATAGATTCTTGTGGTCCGGCACAACAGATAACGCAGATGTGTACTGTGAAGATCTGCAAACCATAATCGAGAAGTTCGATATCAAGCAACCATAGTCACAGAAAATAGTCACAAAGTTATCCAAATTCCGAAAAAAATAGAAATCAATAGGGGCAAGGTCTGGCAAGTAGGGTGGGTGATGGAGAGTTTCTAGTTGAAGCGCCTGTAACTTTGAGACTGTTTGTAGTGCAGTGTGTGGGCGAGCGTTATCTTGGAGAAGCAGTGGACTAGAGCGATTGACCAGACTCGGTTGTTTGATAGCGAGTTCTCCATCATCGTTTGTAGTTCTTCACAGTACATATCTGCATTAATTGCTGTGCCAGATCTCAAGAAGTTATATTGGATAATACCAGCACAGAACCAGCATACAGTCACCACGATGCGTCGATTCGGACCAAAAATAACGAAGTAGGTACAAGACAAAAATACCGAAAATCTCGGAATTCCGACATGCGTTATAAATATTAATACCGGCTTTAGTAAATTAATAAACAATGCGGATATTGGATCGTCAGGCAATGCTAATAAATACAATTGTCTGACAATCCAATAACCGGCACGTGAGTTGTCAAGAACACCTTCACGTTATACGGTCGGAAAACTCGCGTGACTACTGACGTCAGGGCACTAGGGATGATGTCAGACTGGTATCTTTGGAGAGTTCTATCATAGAGAAAACACTATTAACATCATTCATGTCTCACCTTTTAAAAACTATTGTAATTGTAGTTCAATCATTAACAAATGTTACTATTACAATTCCGCTGATGAGTGCCCGAATAAAAACAGGAGTCCTTTTCGTTCAGAGGGGGTTATTTCATTATAAACTATGGA
The DNA here is from genome assembly GCA_914767545.1 of Sesia apiformis. Classification (NCBI taxonomy): domain Eukaryota; kingdom Metazoa; phylum Arthropoda; class Insecta; order Lepidoptera; family Sesiidae; genus Sesia; species Sesia apiformis. Next base: position 20,808,236 of record OU611949.1, on the reverse strand, counting down.
ATAACTTCCACAATAAAGTGTGGAATAACGGAGGGAGCGTGCTCACTGCACTCCCAGTCGCTGCGTAGCCACGGGCAGGTTGAGGCGCTCGCCTTCACCCGTCCCTGGCATAGAGAAGAATAAATAATAGACTTTCTGCATTACACTAGTTCTATTTAAATTATAACAAAATAGTTTGCTTTTCCCCACCCTGGATAAAATCTTGACTAAGGCCTTGGCCTAGAACCTCTCTCTACCTACCGTATAATACCGTAAAGACTACCGTAAATTATACTGCATTTCCCATTTAATCCTATTCCCCCAATACATGTTTTGGTAGTGAGTGAGATATGCCAGAAACCATTCCCATTCCATCATTTCCTATCCCTCCCCATTTTGTCAACCCTTTCTATAATCCATTCATAAATGGAAACGTACGTACGCAGTGCAATCGGCGGCGCGCCCATCGTTTGTCATTCTCAACAGTTGTCATGAGCCCCTAACCACGAGGTAAATGGTATACTCGTCTGCCGCCTTTTTTAAATAAAAGAAAACCTTAGAGCTCTAAGATTAATAGTTGTAACAGTAATAAAGTTACAAAGGATTTTTTTTATCGATAAACTATTGAATGGGATAGATTTAGGATAAACAATCGTTTTTTACTCGTTCTTGAAAAGTATTGGTTTGTACTTTATGGCAATTGAAATTTCCAGTGTTGATATGCCAGAGCCATTCTCATCCTCTTCTATCCAATCGATTGGGAAGTATAATCAAAGGAGGAAAATCTCTCATCCCGTTATATTTGCCACCATATATTACATCCTGTCTAATTTCATCACGTTCCATAGAGTAAGGAGTTTAATGAGGTAAACCAACCCATTAAATATCAATGGGGAGTATAAAGGGATTAGGAAATATCCCTTTTCCCAAATCCACTCCTAAGATAAGCGGGGCAACCAGTAGCGTGCCAACGTTTCTCATTCTTGACAGAGGCTGAAATTAGGAAAGTAATTTGCAAATCGCGAGAAACGTCGTGTTTATTTCGAAGCCATGTATAACCCAGTTTCTGATATTTATAAAAAATGTACAAGTTCGGAGGTTACAGTAAAAGACTGAAAATAAAATATAATTTGGTTCTCTCATTTCAAATTAACAATGAGTGATTAATTAATTCATTGTTGCAATTGCAAACTATGTTTATATCAAAAGATATCATAAGATAACAAAAGGAAGTGCTTTCTCACAATTGAATTTTTAATATCTTTGAGGTAATGTAGTTAATTTATATCTACATTCGTTGTATGGGTTATTTTGCCATTTATTCACTGCACTAAAAAGGCGCTACATGCATCGTCGTATGCGTTATTTTGTCATTTATTCACTGCACTCAAAAGGCGCCACATGCATCGTCGTATGCTTTATTTTGTCATTTATTCACTGCACTCAAAAGGCGCTACAGGCATCGTCGTATGCGTAATTTTGTCATTTTTTCACTGCACTCAAAAGGCGCTACATCCATCGTCAGAGACGTAACTAGGCTAAATATCACCCGGGGCAATACCTCACTTTGGCGCCCATGCCGCTAATTCCTGGGTAGTTTGACTCGGATCGGCTTCCACCATCTCCTTCAATTCAGCGTTATTCACCTGTGTGGGCGGTCTTCCACGTGGTTCGTTCTTTAAGTCGAAGTTTCCATTACGAAAGCGTTTAAACCAAAAACGCACGGTTCGTTCATTAGCAGTCTCCTCTCCAAACGCAGCATTGATATTGCGAGCCGTTTCTGCCGCGTTAGTTCCGCGTCGGAACTCGTATGCAAAGATTACTCGGATTTTCGAAGTATCCATCTTTCCCGTCTAAGCTGAATACAAAAAACAATTGAAAGTCGAAAATCGAATGTTGAACATTTTTTAAAACAAGAACCATGAAGGTTTTATGTCAATTCAAAGTATCTATTACTATAAATCGGCAATTTCATACTTTAACCCCTATTATTAACTCGATGAGCGCTCGCGCCATCGGCCGACGCAAGAATTAATTTATAAAAATACTTGTTTTCGTTTCAATAAAGGTACAAAATTGATTTTATTCTGTATATTTAAAAAAAATTCTTTAATAAATGATAAAAAAATGCAGTTAAATGCCGGTGATTTACGCCGAAATTGACGCCAATTATTTTATTTTTTCTCGTGATTTGTGTTAATTTACAGAAATATTAGTACACTATATGTCAATAGAATTATATACTACGTATAATTGTACTTTTTCGTTGTTGAATTAATGAATTTTAGTGGAAAGAACGGCTCTGAAGGCGCATTTTTGCTAAAACATGATATGGGAGATTGAGTACTACAGGATAAATAAAGAAATATTTCGAAATGTATTACATTAAATGTCAATACAAAAAAAATGAGCGATTTAAAATATTTACTCAGAAATGTAAAGCAACTTTCATTTCACCTATAGAAGAGCTCAAAAACTTGTATTATTCGCTTAAAACGTGACACACATGGATAGCATTACATCGACAATTTTGCTCTAATTGCCGCTGGTGGGTCTGTGCCCCGCTTAACAGGGATCGCACAGGAACTATCTAGTGTAACACTAGATGGTTCCTGTGCGTTTAAATAAGTTAAAACACTAGCTAGTAGTGTTTAAATAATGAAATCGTGTGATGAAGCCAGTGCAATATATAATAGATAATGTTTAAACTAAGCATCCATAGATTACTTACTTGCTAATATAAGAAATAAATCACATTTAAATTATCGCCAACTTGCAAGAGTACCTTCCCGCGCGCCGGCGCGCACTGCGCTCTAAATCTTTCTTCACATTTCCAGACTTTTCTGGACTCTGGAGATATCCTTATGACGCAATAACTCAAATCTTTGGAGCGCCAGTTTAAAATTTTATTAATATTATTTATTTATTTTATTATTTTTATCTTCCACTTGTATTTTTTGGAAAACAACAATTGCTATTTTGGCGCCCCTGAAAACCCGGCGCCCGGGGCACAAGCCCCCCCCCCCCCCCCTAGTTACGTCCCTGTCCATCGTCGTCGCCTGAATTCTTTAATAATATTATGTCTAGTATGATGATGATAATTTGATGTCAGCTTATTTAACGTCTTAATGCAGTGGACAGGCCTCCCCTAGTATATTTCTAGGCGGTTTCGGGCTATAATCCATCACGTCGGCCTAGTCAGGATTGATGGGCACACTAAAAACTTAGTGGTACGGGCCGAGGATTTAAAGTAACAATCTCTGAGAGTTGAGAATATACATCTAGGCTATCACGGTGCATTAATTAACAATAGTTTATCATAAAATTGTTAATTAAGAGCAACTAAAAATGAAATACTTTAATACTATTTAGATAGATAATCAATAATACACAAGTATCAGTTGTAACATAACATAAGTTTATAGCGGAATGAAAAGTTAAAATTAGTATATTTATTTGTCGGCCCATTAGCTCAGTTGGTTAGAGCGTCGTGCTAATAACGCGAAGGTCGCGGGTTCGATCCCCTCATGGGCCAACAACAACTACCTTTTTTTTTCTGTTTTTTAATAATTTTAAGCCATTCTTTTTCGATTCTTTTTTAAACCTCATCATGTTGCCTGTTTTTGAAATAAATTAATAAAGAATATCATGAAGAGTAAACAGACCTTATATTGTTTTCACTGAATTGAAAAAGCATATTAAATTAAGGTACATCAACTCAACATAGTTGTTAACCGAGATACAGAAGTTCAAACTAAACATTTGCCAACGGGATGTAGGCCTGACCGGAATTACGTACCGCCGAAAAACGCCGAATTACGTACCAAAACACGCATTAGGTACTAACGTGGGTGCTGAGTGAGACTATAAAATGAGATCGTGCTGGAAACATTTGCCTCATGCATTCGGAAAGGTGGAAGAAAATAGTCACCGAGTAGATGCAACAGGATGGATACCGATAAAGAGACAACCGAGAAAGAACCATAAGACAAGTAAAAATAATGAATATTGTTATAAGATGATATCTATTCAACAGTCAAAAGGTCGCATATATCTTCAAAAGTTAATTATACAAAATTAACCGTTTTTCAAAGGCACGATTTAATGTTCGTGTTTTTGCTTGAATATCGAGATATCACTTTTATTCTAAAATCAATTTCTCTGAATCTATCGAGTATTGAAGATTTAAATCCAAAGTGATTTGTCCCGGACTTTTTTTTCTTCATATAGGGCAATGGTGCAATTAACACATTCCGCCAGTGTCAAGTTTTCTTCATAAAGTCAAAACAGTTTAAAATATTAATTACATCTTGTCAGTGTCCAGTACCGTCGAAGTCAGGAGTCGCTCAGTAAAGTGATAGTAGGTTTATTGAGGACTCCTTGAAAGCACACGAAAAACGCAGTCCTATGCCTTTATTTGATTATCACAAACATTACACACAAAAAACACTTTGAAGTTTAATAAACTATTAGATACTATTAAACCACAAAACGTACAGCACACAATTTTTACAATTAATCAAACAAAGACTCAACTACACTTCTCGAGTTCCCCCAAAAAGTCCCAACGTTCTAGATTTCTTATTTAAAATTTTATGTATTTTCTTATATATTTTGTAGCTTTTCTTGACGGAGACACAGATATCCTGCCCGGCCGATACATCATATCTTCATTACCCCGGTTACAAACTGTAGCACTGTTTTGTGCTACGTGCTGGGGTATGCATGTACGTCCGGGAGGATCTTTGTTGCCGCCGCCTCAGCCATTTTGAAGACGGGGACCTGTCGATTATCTGGGCGCGTATTGACTATGGACGTTCCACTAAAGTCTACGCTTGCCTTTACAGGTCCCACAGCGGTGATACGGAGACGACTCGTTTTTTTGAGCGTCTACAAGAGACGACTGACAGCGTGCTCGAGCAGTTCCCTTGCGCGGAAGTGATGGTCCTCGGTGATTTCAACGTTCACCATGAAGAGTGGTTGGGATCCCGAACTACCGACCGCGCAGGGAGAGCAGCCTACAACTTTGCCCTGGCTTATGGTTTCTCGCAGTTGGTGTCCTCACCCACGAGGATACCTGATATCGAGAGCCATACTCCCTCCTTACTGGACCTCCTGCTGACTACGCGGCCGAATGACTACAATGTTGTTGTTGATGCTCCGTTAGGATCATCAGATCATTGTATCGTTCGAACTGCTGTGCCAGCTAAATAATCCGCGCCGACCTATTCTCAGGGAACGCGCACTACAAGTCGGTAGACTGGGATGGGTTGCGCGAATTTTACACTTCTTATCCCTGGGGGCAGCTCCGTTTCTTTGATGACAGCACTGGAGAGGCCTTGTACAGGGGCCGCGCCAACATCCCTCGAGTCGGAGTGGAAGAGAGTCGCGCCAGGCTTATGTCTGAAATCGAAGACTCTCTAAGTCTAGTCTCGATTTGGGGTTTCTAGAACCTAGTGGATTTCAACCCCACTAAGACGCAAGTCTGTGCATTCACCGCTAAGAAAAACCCTTTGTCGTAACACCTCGCTTTCAGAGCATACCTCTTAAGATCTCGGAGAGTACTGGGACCATTGGTGTCGACATTTCCAGCAAAGTCGAATTTAGGGGTCATCTGGAAAGTAAGGCCAAAATGGCCTCCAAAAAGCTTGGTGTGCTGAACAGAGCGAAGTGGTATTTCACCCTTGGGCAACTCCTAATGCTTTACAAAGTTCAGGTGAGGCCCCATATGGAGTATTGCTCACATCTCTGGGCACCGAAATACCAATTAGACCCATTTGACTCCATCCAACGACGTGCTGTTCGTATTGTCAACGATCCCACTCTCGCGGGCAGTTTAGAACCCCTCAGCGTTCGGAGAGACGTTGCATCTCTCTGTGTGTTCTACCGCCTGTACAATGGGGAATGCTCTGAATAATTGTTCAATATAATTCCCACCTCGGGTTTCTACAACCGCACCTCCCGTTACAGAAGTGCGGTCCATCCGCATTTCCTAGATACGGAGGTGTGGCGTACTGTTCGGTCCAAAAATTATTTTATATCGCGAACCCGTAGGCTGTGGAACGAACTGCCTCAAGAGGTCTTCCCATTAAACTACGACATGGGGTTCTTCAAGAAAGCTGTGAATAGGATTTTGCCAGGTCGGCGGCGCGCCCGCTTACTCCCTGGTGTTGCAGGTGTCCATGGGCGGCGGTAACACTTACCATCACGTGAGACCGCTTGCTCGTCCGCCCTCTCCTCTATAAAAAAAAAAGCTACCCGCAGGATCTCGAACGAAAAGTGGTATCGTGTCGAGATTATTCGAGTAATATATATAAAATATAAAACCCCTTACGAAATCAGAAAACATATGTTATGTCATTCTCCAAAAATATTTGTAACCGTGCGTTTTCATTAGCCAACTAGAACTGGATGGTACCAGACTTAGTATCAAGGCTGTGCCTAGATTTTACGTCGTTGAGGCTAGTCGAAAATAGAAATTGAAAAAAGACCGAGGGTCGGCGACAATGTTTTCCGGCTAGTAAAACGTACGGTAAGTAGTAAGTATACTAAAATCGAGTACACAGATGGATTCTCATTTATATCACTCTCAGATATACTTTACCCACTTCCTAAAATCATGGATTCCGTTCACGATTCTGAGTTCAATGTTGTGATAACTTCGCGAATTTTATTTACTTGCAATTTTTTTTCAGATGTTACCAATTTTGTCGCACTAATTTGTTGAGTACATACTATTTTTTGGAATAGTTCATTATGAATCAACTCAGACTCATGAGCATAATCCAGGGTTTTAGGACTTGGGGAATGTTACGGACGGTATACCTACGTGACATTATCTGAGAAAATTGTCGCCCGTAGTTTTCGAGTTAAAAGGTCAAGATCAAATGCATACCATACATATAAATAAATGATTAAACTGTTCCCCATCTGAACTATAAATCTATGTGCCTGGCGTAGCCCTGAGAGTACATTTTTCTCGTTTGCAAATATTACTATCGCATATGGGTTAAATTCTTTTTCATAATAATGAAGGGGGCGCTGCTTGATTATTTATACAGAAAAACAGTTGACGCAGACGCGACACACGTTTACAAATGAAAAAACTTATACTCAGTGACCCTAGTGTATTTATTCGTATGAACACGTTATCTCATAGACAATCACCGTTCGATATCGCTCGTCTCGTTCCTGCGCGCACCACTGCAAGTCCTAAAGCCATTGAAGCTACAAATCAGTGCCGAACTGTCACACTACTCAGCTACTTCCTTGCCCCACCAAAAATGGTGACCACAGACCACAGGGGTGCGGTTGAAAGGACCGGTGCGGTTATCTACTACGCGTTTGGGTCATGTCTTTTTTTTTTGTATCAGTAAATTATGCGCCTCTAGCAGTCGTATTGAGAAACTTAAAATTTACATACAGAAAAACAGTAGACACAAATTTACACTCGGGGCATACAATATAGCTTTTTTTATAATGAAACTGTGGCTGAGATGGGCTTGAAATTATTTAGTTTATGCGAATAATACATGACTAACTTTACTATATTTTTTTATATTTAGCAAGGACTAGAATAGAACGACAAGATAAGGCAATGACAATGCGTAGGTATACTGAAAACTACATTATAGCACAGACTTCATAATACAACAACGATCAGTCACTATGTGAACGGTCGGTACAAACCGGCCGAAACATCAAGTAAAATAAAATGAAAGGTACTAAAACTTGTTCAATAATAGAAAAGAAACATATTGACAACAAAACGCATAAGCTACCTAATCACGGATTCACGAGTTCATGATCCAAACCGCTAATAACCAGATACAATTTGTACCTTTTCCAATATTTACCCACAATCACGATTAGAAGACATGACTAAAAAACGCAATTGAAAAATAACTTTTAGACACGTTATTAGAGTTACAATTACATTGAACCTTTGAATATACAAGTTCCTCAAAACTATTCAACAGATTATCAATCTTATCTCTGTTGAAGACTGTTAAAATTTTATTACAGCAATTTTAAAGGTGTGGATCAACAAATTAGATAGATGCTAACAATGAATCGTGCGTGCAATCGACTAATTTTGTACGAACTCTACATAAATTAGATGGTAATAGAATCGAAGGTCTAAATACACTGGAAACGTCATGACCACGGCCTTCTTTTTAGAACAAAACCACGCCTCCAGCCGGTTCAGACTGGATCCCCGCAGGTGTCGCTTTGCTAATTTTTTACCTTGACTTTGTCACTATATTTTAATGGCGTTGTTTATAGTTTCTTTACTGTTAATTAAAAGGAAGTGTTTTATATTCGTTAAGGACATCGGGTTTTTAAGCGTACATAGTTTGTTTATAAACAATAGCCTATTCGAAGAAAAAAACTAATCACACTTTTAAGGCGGCTACATACGTAACTGCAAGCTTGACAAGCCTGCATGAACAATCATTTTGTGCAAGCTTGCAGTTACGTATGTAGCCTCCTTTAGCAATGCAATGTGCGGTAGGTAAGTATCTACTAAGAGAGTTCAAACTTGGATTTTGTAGTTTTATTCCATTAATCAATGAGGCTTTTATACTGAGTAATGTGGGTAAAACACGGCTTTTACACATGTGTAATGTGATAAAAAAAATATAAATATTGAAAAATATCAAACTATTTTTATGGCTCTCATTTGAAATTGATTGTTGTATTGAGTGCAGCTGGCTGCAAATTCGTGATCAATTTATTTATTATTACACCACATGCAGAGTTACAAATTAAAACAAACTTTAAGGTGTAGCAATTTAACTTTAAGGTGTTATTGAGGGGGAGAGTGCACGCTGCAATCCAACAGCCGCTGGGCGCGCTAGACTGACCACGTTACCCCTCTCTCACAGAATACTACCCACTTAACGTCAAGTGGACTGTATGCTCGTCTGGAGCCTCTACACTTAATAATAAAATCTAACTTAATTAACCATTGTATATGTAGGTCAATAAAAACTATCTATTACAAATCTTTTAATAAGACTAATATTCGAATACTTATTATACAATTTAGTATATTATGTAATAAATAGTCTATTTGCTATTAAAATATATTTATAGGTATATCGTATTCTATTACTTAATCTATTTAACTATTATTATGCATCTATCACTCATTAATTATTCTATATTGTAATAAAAAAATCTAATAAAATAGATTTAAAAAAATTCCGGATGTTCCGTTCTTATTTTCGTTCTTTAGAGACAATCAGGTAACTTTTTTTTTTATAGACTATTGGGCGGACGAGCAAGCGGTCTCACGTGATGGTAAGTGTTACCACCGCCCATGGACGCCTGCAACACCAGGGGGTATGCGGGCGCGCCGCCGACCTGGCAAAATCCTATTCACAGCTCTCTTGAAGAACCCCATATTGTAGCGTAATGGAAAGACCTCTTGAGGCAGTTCGTTCCACAGCCTACGGGTTCGCGGTATAAAATAATTTTTGGACCGAACAGTACGCGACACCTCCGTATCGAGGAAATGCGGATGGACCGCACTTCTGTGACGGGAGGTGCGGTTGTAGAAACCCGAGGTGGGAATTATATTAAACAATTCTTCAGAGCATTCCCCATTGTACAGGCGGTAGAACACACAGAGAGACGCAACGTCTCTCCGAATGCTGAGGAATTCTAAACCGCCCGTGAGAGTGGGATCGTCGACAATACGAACAGCACGTCGTTGGATACATCTACTTATTGTAGATATGGATACATCGATACCGATCGAGTGCGTGATCTAAGCATTAGATACATTTCTCTTTACAATAACATAGATGTAAAACAAGGCTTTTGTCTCTCTTGTCATAAAACACCGAATAAATATGTGTATCAGAAACTAATTTATTTTCAATATAAGTAAGTACATATAGGTTTTTTTCGGAATGGCTAAATTCTTGTGGCCCTAATGGCCTTTCAAGAGTCATCGGACTTAATAAGTACATATAGGTACCGAGTTTTAGGAGTAAAGTAATAGTTTTACTGGAAAAGTATCTGCTACATGAGTTTACTTCTTGGCATTTGTTAGATAAATAAGGTTTTGAATATTCCAGAACACCACAGTTACAAAATAAAAAGGCAAATACATATTTAGGTACAGATAAAACAGATATGTACATAAGTCTTTATTGCACACCAAAACAAAAGAAGACAGTAACAAAAGTAGACGCAATTGTCACAAAAGAGTTGTACTCCTATAGTTAAATAGTAACAAGTTTCATTGGGGATATTTTTGGCAGAAACTCGAGAGGTGTGCGTTTTTGCTTTATTATCATAAAAAATTATGTATTGTAGATTTCAGTTAACAGTGATAGTTTATTAAACATCAAAGTATTTTTTGTGCGTAATGATTGTGATAATCAAAAAAGCATAAGACTGCGTTTTTCTTGTGCTTCCAAAAAGTTCCAAACTATTTTGTCCTCGTAAACCTACCACTTTATAGACTCGCTAACTTACTTAGGGTGGACTAGACATTTTTGGAATTTTTTGACCATAAAATTATTAATTGCGAAGAAATTAAATAGAAATTAATAATTTTCAATTCAGATAACATTTGTACACCATTATCCTGGCAGAATGTGGATGTATATTTTTTTTAATAAGACCTTTATTACGTATCCACATTTCTAGCAAATAAACTATTGAAAACTCGCCACTTGCACTGGCATAATGTGCTAATTGTTCTTTTGCCACATCAGAAGCTTCATTGATTATGATATTTATGATTAATAATGGAATAAAAAGAGATCAATAAAATATTGGTGTTTTAGCTTATTGTACTTTAAAATAATAAAAACAGACAATAATTTTCATACCATTTATTTTCTTATTCTACAAATTATTTCAATATTTAACAATATCTTACAACATCTCCTAACATTTATAATAAACATTATGTGCAAATCGAGGCACTTCGTAAGTGATTGTTTTTTTATTTATTTTTATTAAGCTTTACTATGCGTGGAAGCATATTTGTTCCTTTTTAAAAATCTTTTGGTTTGCGTTGTACTTACAATTATTACATAAATATAATAAAATATTGACCAGCCAATCGAACTATTACAAATCCATTTGCAGTTCGTTATCAACTTATTCAATAGGCGGCAATTTGACAATGACCGCAAAAATAACTTTGTAGTAGAATTAATATATTATTTGCCTTGAGTAAGTTGTTTGCGATCTACAAAAAGCCGTTGCAATTGTTCAAACACTTCTTTAACAATGTGGTTCCAAACAAAAAGGGACCAATTAGTGTAGAGTTCTATTTTCACAGATATTCGCATTTATCTAGTTAGGAGAAAAAATGATTACATCTATGGATAGTTATATTTACATTACATTACATTTATATATGGATTACAAACAAATGCATATGTGGTTTATAACATAACGAACGCTTTATATTGAAAAGTTTGGTAGAAAAGGATCAAATGTCATCATGTGTATTTAATAATTGTTTGATTATATTTAATATACTTTTGTGACATCGGTGGCAACTTCTGGCAACAAGCGTTCCATAATACAACCATAAACCATAAAAGGTAAAGGTTAATTGATATTTTTTTCACATAAACCTTAAAATATCTGGAAACGTTTTTTTTTCTTAAAATACTAACTTTAAGATCATGTTTATTGTAAATATTTAGGTAAGGTTTTTTTGGTGTTTGTTTTATTTCATATATTTTCTAATGTCTTTGTTATGTTCTACATACTTATATATTTTCCATATTGTATAATATATTTCTATTTCACTTTAATTTTTAGAAATCTTCTATAGGTATAGTATCTCAGTACATCACTGAAGGAACCTGTTTGTTTCGAAGCCAACATATTATTGTTTTATGTATTTCATAGTCAAAACTGCCATATTTAACCACAATATAATCCCATCTATTACTATTTTGTTTATCAGTCATTGTACTCGACAAAATGTCGAACAGATCTAGAAATTAAATATAAATATGAGTCATAATAATAAAAACTTATCGATACACATTTTTCACATCATTAAAAAGTAATTAAAATACTCGTATAGATAGTCTTTTAACTTCGTCGGCGATACTCATAATTTATTTTTAAATTTTTAAAACATAAAATCCTATGTTAAATACATAAACACACATATAAAATAAATAAAAAAGATAACATTAAATTTTGATTACATTACATTGTAACGGAAGTTCTATCGAAGCCTAAAACCATAGCTTCCGTTCATCATTGTGAATTCTAAATCAATTTTGTTATTTTTTTTTTTGAGTTTAAATACGCAATTATTCATACAAATTTGCTAGGCACAAAGATGAAAAAATATATTATTATATAAATACGTAAGATTACATGTTAATTAACTCATCATAAGAGCAGAATACATGGTTTCTTGTTACATCCTTTATACGTTACATGTATTCCCGAACCCTATGGATTCTGTTCATAATTCTAAGTGAATTGACATAAAATATTTTGTAACATGCTTTGTATTTAGAAAATATGTACGACAAAATTAGCGAAAACTCAAGAATATGATTTTTTTGCAAAGAAAAAATTCGTACATTCTTAAATCCGATACCTCCCAACAAAGTTGACGGACTAGTTTATATTATTAAAGAACTAATTACAAAATCACTATATTAAAAATATGATAATATAAATGTATAGGCAATTCTTATACTAATATACAATCGTCGATAAAATTCTAGTAGTTAAAAAATAGACTTTTCATTTGGCGAATTCTGTAACAAAACTGTTGTCTAATTGTGACGCAATTTAAAGCACAAAGAGCAATGGTATCTGACGCTTTATTTATAAGTAAAGATAGTTGAGGATGCCTGCCGCAGATATAGAGGAGTAGATAACGCAATCTGTCCTGTCCGTCGCTGCGTGATTGAATTTGGCGCTAAGCTACTTCTAGCGCTGCTCGTTCGGTCCGTTCCAAGCGCTTTCAATCGCTAGCATGTCGTCATTACAAAACACGAAAAAATGTATAATTGCGCTATAATCAATTGTCAAAAGTAGTGAACCGAGTGAAAAAAGATATTTCGTTTCATCGGTGAGTGGTTTCACTTAACTATAATTTACTAGTGACGTCACACGAACTTATCTATATCTACCGTACATGCTGTATCCCACAATGGACTGGGTGTGATCAGTTAGGTAACTGACTGAGTTACACCTCTCTCACAGAAAACCGCTGTGAAATGAGTAGTCCACTTACAATGCTCGCTACTTTGTCAAACGTAAACTTTACGTAAAATAAAAAAAAAATATCAAATTATTTATTTAGTGTACAAATGGTTTTATACAGACTGTGGTGTGATCTTGACCTCCAATTCATTCTATCGGTGTGCAAAATTACTTATGAAGTTTCAGATTAATTCATCCATGTCATATAAAAAGGTACGATTCTCGTACTATTCAATTTATCACAGTTATTATAATAAAGTATTATTCATGTATTATTAAAAACTGTATTAAATATCTCTTGCGCCGTGACCGCTATATAGCGTTCTCATCTTTGTACCGTTCGTCTACGGGAGCGCAAATATGTACTCTCGCAAACACTTTTTTTTTCTTTATGTAAACGTTCAGAAATCGTAAAATAGTGTGCGCTTCGGCAATAGAACGGTACAAAAATGAGAACGCTATATAGCGGTCACCACGGCGCAAGAGACGGAGTGCTAAAAAAATTAAATATCATTTGAAGGCTAGTCTATGGTTACAAGTTCAAGAATCAAAATAAATAAAAATAGTTAGTTTTTCCAGCATCTTTTTATCGATGATCGGAAATTCCGACGTACGCTTAAAACGTGAAATAGCGGTGTTCGCGAGTGGACTAATTAAATTTACTAATTTCGGGAGTGAATGAGATATGCCAAAGTCTATTTCCCACAGCATCCCATCCCACCCAGTCGAGTGGAAAGAATGTAGTCAGCAACAGGCTAATGTACTCAAAAACATAGGATTCTAATAATTATTGCCAGCGTGTTAATGTGCTGATTGGTATAAGTTAGTGTTGTAGAAACGAGCGTTGAGTGCTTGATGCTCGAGTGCTGAGCACTAATTAACTTAAGACTATCGTTAAAGGCTAATGATCGTTACAGTCCAATTTTTTTAAAGTTTGATGGTCTTATCCCCCGTACTTAAAAGCTCGAGTCTAAAACGGAGGTTGTATTCAAAAGCACTAACATAGCGCGGCAGCGCTTAAGTGTACAACGCTCCTTCTAGTACAAGGGCGACATTACAAGTACTCAATCCCATACAATAAATATAATAAAGTAACATCAGTTATCTATAACAAGCCAACGGTGTGTAGTGTTGGAGATCTCCTGCTGCAATAACGGAGTGCGCACGCGCAGTTTCACTTCTAAAGAACCGCCAGCTGGCCTTCGTCCGTCCATTACCTATAAATATGTAATAATTGTATGTATTACATTTTATTTTCTTTATTAATCTATTTTATGAAACAATCTATACACTTTTAAATGATTTTTAAAACAATATACAATAAATTATTGTCAAAAACTCTAGTTGATCCCCTAAATATGTACGGACCTTCAAGCTCAGATTGTTATCATACCAGTAACGGGTTATCTTACTGGTAAAATTGTTATTTTAAAGACTATAAAGATATAATCTAAGGAATCATAAATAATTATATAAATAAAAGCATCTATATATGTTGGTATAAGACAGATAAATTTTGATAATAAACTAATTTGTGTTCACATACAATGATCAAGGACCGGATTGCGCAGACGCAACAATTTATTTATTTATTTAAGGATAAATAGTCTAATAAGGATAATACAATAGTCTTAGGGCAGCCACGATCAATAAAATTAGTTTCGACCGAACAGTTAAAACTGACCTTCTTAGTGTGAAACACTGACAGTTTTTATACACGGTCAGTTTAATTGATCGAGGAAGAATGGGAGGTGTAATGGGGTTAGGAAATCTCCCCGTCGCGTTAAATTTCCTATTACCCATCCTTTCCAACTTTTTTCCTAAATCCAATCTTATTAAATTTTCAAAGGTAGGTGAAGTATCTGGGGTATCTGCATTTGTCATTTCAGTGACATTGGAATGACAAATATCATTCTGAATTGACGTTGACATGTACCGCGGATGTACATGGTCGACAGTATACACTTATCAAAAGGTGTAATTTTCCATATGTCACATGAAATAAATCTCTAGATGTTGGGAGTGATGTCACTCTTTTATTGAACAAAACAAGGATTCCAACTTTTTATTATTTAATAACTATATTATTAAAAACAAATACAAATTACCTTCGCCAAAGATTTGGCAAAAGCATTTGGTTATTGTTTCGAGTTGCTGTGCCTAAGGTTTAAATTGGCAAAATGATCGTCAAACTTCCATGACAAAGATGGCACTTCAAGAAAAATAAACTTTAAAAGACCGTAATAAGCCCTTTTATCGTCCACTGCTGGACATGGGTTTCCTTATACACATTGTGCATGAGGGATGTATGGCCTTAAAACGCCACGCTGGCCAAGCCACTCTAGGCGAGTTCACTCTTGTATAAGATTTAGTTTTTCAGGGCTTGTCGTAGCGACCTTATCCTTTAATCGCGTTTTACAACACCCACAAGAAGAGATGGGGCGGGCCGGTGGTATTCTAAAGCCGGTTGAACAATAAGATAATTCTCACCGGAAAAGCCTCGTGTAGAGTACAGCGCGTCTCCAAAGGCGCCAACTTGACAGTGAGAGTTCCAAGCAATGAATCCTTGCTGAACCACCCACTGCAACACATTAGCGGGTCACAGCACCCACTGCGATCATACAACCCACGCTACACACACTACTCGCTACACTAACACGCCATAATACAAGCACTAGTGCATGCGATTTTATTGCGGATATTAAGCAAGTCACTTTTTAAACTTTCGCGTTTTGTACACATTTTATATTGTAAATTGGGTTTGAACGCGTAAATTACGGTCAACTCGTGACCCGCGCTGAAATATCGAGTACAAATAATAGGTAAACAAAAACCTTTAATTTCACCCTATTTGTGAAATATAAAGCAACTAGCCTTTTGCCCGCAGGTTCCGCCCGCGCGGATTTTACCTCTTTACGACTCTTTTGCCCCCTTCCAAGTCAAATATCAAAAAACGCCGATACACATATTTAGTTATTTTCAATAAGAAGTCTATATGCTAAATTTCAAGTTTATAACTTAAATAATTCTTCAGACACAGGCATTGCATGGCAATAAATGTTATCCCCTCTTGCCAGTAAAATTTCTAAAAACCCTTAGTCCAACCTTTAATTTAATTTTCCAAAAAAACCCTTTAATTTTCCAAAGGTAAACGGTGCAGCCGGGGCCGTGCCAACGTTTGTCATTCTTGACTGATGTTGGCATGTCAAATGTCCATGGATGACAGTATTATTTTATACAACGTTCGCTCGTCTCATGTACCACAGTCTTTCTATTAATAATACTTAAACGTTAATGAGATATTGTTTTTATTATACAAATAATGATTTGTATAATACTCCAATGCTTTAGTTCTTTTAAAAGCTATTTAAAGTTGTATGCCTCTTTATATTTAATTTAAATTTCGGGAAAATCGACCGGAATATTTATTACTTCTTTTATTATCATACATATTATAATGTGTTCATTTGAAAAACAAAGAAAATATTTAGGTAAATACTAAGTTCACTCATATAGATTAAAGTCAAGTTGGGGCCAATCCTAGCACATCTGTCAATTTGATGACTTATGGTTTTCTTTAAGGACGAAGGCGGCGGACGAGCATATAGTCCACCTGATGGTAAGTGGATACTGTCGCCCATATACATCCGTGATACATGGCAACATTAGTCCAAAATGACAAACGTTGGCACGCCCCGGGATGCGCTACCTACCTTTGGAGATATAGGAATGGATTTGGAGAAAGGGTTGGGAAAATAGGGAGGGATAGGATGGGAATGGGCTCTGGCACATCTCACTCACTACCGAAACACGTACGTACATTGGGGAAATAAGATAAAGTGGGAAATGCAGTACATTTCAACGTAGTCTTCTGTGAGAGAGAGGTAACGTGGCCAGTCTAGTGCGCACAGCGGCTGTTGAATTGCAGTGTGCACTCCCCTCCTCATGGTATGTTTGTCATTTTTTTTTTATTAAATAATGAAGTAATGGTATGAATTGTATACCGTAGGAATCCATAACAAATTTGGAAATCGGGTCGCAAGAAGGCGAAGTCGCAAGCAAGAGCCAAGTATAATAATAATATAAACTTACCCTCTAGAGTACACTTCGAATTTGATCCCGTGTCTTTTAAATACACGTAAACAAGGTCGCGCCTTCCGCGCTATGCTCAGTATAAACACCGCGTCGTATTGAGGACTGTTTGTATCCTTTACGAGCGACGTACGGTCTGATACGGGCGTCTCCTGGAATTGCGGACAGTGAAATTAGTATTTATTTTATTAGGTTCGCCAACGACACATCATACATTTTAATTGTATCCAAACATGATAAACATTAAAATACACACATATAGCCTCTTACAGGAGAACACAGCATTCATATTGGAATACTAGCAGTGCCTGCTACTTTGTTCGCGGAAACGCTCGATTCCCATGGGAACTCTATAATCGATCTGGATAAAAAGTACCGTAAATATTAACCCAGCACATAAGTTATAACTATACCAAGTTTCATTCAAATCCATTCAGTAGATTTTACGTGATGCGCGTTCAAACAGACAGACAAAAATTCAAAAAATGGTTCCATCGTAAATTACGTGAATGATACGATCACTTTTTTTCTGAACTTGAACAGATTATAGTGCAGTGATAATAAGAATTAACTCCTGGACCAACATTCTTCTCTACCTTTTTTTTATCTTCATATATGGCAATGGTGCAATTAGTACATTCTGCCACTGCCAAGTTTTTTCATAATAAACAATTTCAAAGTCTAAAACGTATCCTGTCAATGTGCAGTGCTGTGGAAGTAAGTCAGGAATCGCTCAGTAAATCGATAGTATCTTTACTGAGGACAGAAGAGGACTCCTTGGAAGCATACAAAAAACGTAGAGCCACGCTTTTCATTTGTTTATCACAAACAGCACGCATTAAAACACTTTGAAATTAATAAATTTTGAATAAACTATCACTATTAAACTACAAAACGCCTAATACATACATTTTACAACAATCAAAGAAAAAAAACAACTTCACTTTTCGAGTTCCCGCCAAAAAAAGTCTTTTCTACCTTTTGGCTGTTTATTTTTATTTATTTAACGTCGATAATAAACTAACCACAAGTAAGTACTTTAAATGCTCGCGAGCAAAATCACGAACACAATTTATATTCTGTGAATTAATTTTTGATGGTAAAGACCATTGTTAGCACGAGTCCAAATTTATCACGATTTCAACTTCTGGAACATTCATAGAAAATGTGTAGCATTTGTTAACTGCCCAGTTTTATGGTTGTCTTACGGTATTGAAAAAAAAAAACATTAAAAACATTCTATTAATTGTTAAATTGAAATCGATGTCAAATAAAAAATTCAAATGAAGATGAAATTATTGAATAAACTTTATGGAAACTCAATTTTAAAAGACTAACGTTTTTAAACAATCAAGAACTGCAACTTTCCCATGTATAAAATCGTCCGCTATTTGTTGTCAATTATGTTTTGATTGTAATTGATAGTCATTTTTTTTATTATACAGGCATCACAGAAAGCTTTAAGTATTCAATGTGATCTCGAATCGCTCTCTATTTACTTTCTTTACTTTTACTTTAAGAAGGTTACTTTATTTCTATAATTACTACATAATATTTGTGACTAGCTGACCCGACACACGTTGTCCTTGTGCAAATTTCAATAAATTTGTCAGTTATGATCGAGAGTGCATACAAAAATTATGATTTTTGCAGTTTGTCCGAATTTTCCGACTTTCCTTTGGAAATTGTCCCGATTTTTTTCTCTGAAAACTTTTCCAGGACTATAACGAACAAAACAAAAAAAGAATTACACATATCCATAGTTCTAGTCGCAAGTTATGGTCTTGAGTTCATACAAAAATCCCATAGACAAAAGCACTTTTTTCTATGGGATTATTATTCCCGGATTTTCCAATTTTCCGGTCAACTTTTCCAATTTGTCTTTCCCTAAAAACCTTATTCGGACGAACACGAACATTTTTTTAAAAAAATTAGCCAAATCGGTGGGGCCGTTCTCAAGTGATGCGCTTACCAACGAACAGCATTTAATTTTCATTTATATAGATTATACTATTACTATGAATGCATATGCATTTAATGTGCATATAAATGCGAATATATGTAGTAATAAACTAATAACATATTATTTTCTCAGATAAAACAGTTTGTATTACAATTGTATGTCACTGTGCCATCTAGTTACAATAGTGTGAATACAAGTACACAGTAAACAAAAGTTGGACTCGTGCAAAGACTTTTGTTTCGAAGGTTGGAATCGTGAGAAAATTGGACTCGTTCTAACAAATGGAATATTTTAGAGTATCTCTTACCTGTGGGTACGGGAATTCGAATTTAACGTAAGTATCAACATCTTTCGGGTTGGTCACACTGTATGAGATGCCTCGTACGATTGTCAACTCTAAGTCGTTCTCGTTCAGGTCCGTATTGCATTGTATGATCGCGAAGTTTTTGGTCTCGTAGTGGAATTTTGGCGGATTTTGACCTAAACTGAAAACAGAAATAGTGAAAATACTTATTTGTTATAAAAAGAACGTAACAATCCAAGCTGTGACATCATATAATCAAGGTTGGGTATCAAAATAATCAAAATGAGTATTTTATTGAAATAGTAATGATAATTAGAAGTTTAAGTGTTTTGATGTAAAGAATGTATTTGCAATAATCATGACATCTCTGGCGCCTACAATCCACAAACATACATAAAAAATAGCATTAAACACAACGGGCGGGTACGTGGGTGAAATTCATGTAAACTGTATGTATGTATTGTTTGAGAGTGCACGCTGCAATCCAACAGCCGCTGGGCGTTAATGTTGTAATACGTGTAGTTGTAAACGTTATAACCCCGGATGCACTGCCTACCTTTAGAGTTATAGGAATGGATTTGGAGAAAGGGTTGGGAAAATGGGGAGGGATAGAATGGGAATGGGCTCTGGCACATTTCACTCAGTACCAAAACACGTATGTACATTGGGGAAATATGATAAAGTGGGAAATGCAGTACATTTCAAGGTAGTTTTCTGTAAGAGAGGGGTAACGTGGCAAGTCGAGTGCGCCCAGCGGCTGTTGGATTGCAGCGTGCACTCTCCCACTCCCAGAACGTGTGTGTCAACGTGTCACTGAAACAACACAAAACATGAAACACGTGGACTAATTTAAAATATATAGAACCCTTCTAGAGGAAAATATATAATTATTTTAGGAAATAAATTAAAAGTTAAAAGCATGTAAAGTTTTGTTATTCTATCTAAAACGTCCGTAGCGCTCATTACTCGGTACACGGGTAGCGACCGGGCGCGGCGCGAACGACCCGCGTAGAATAAAAGATATTCTAGAAATTAACAATAAATTATTAAAAAAGAACTGAGAAGAGAACTGTAAGAACTGAGAGGAAGTCGATACTGAACCTATTTTCAGTATTTCAGTTATTTCATTGACACTACAATAAAAGTTTGTAAAATATGTTTTTTTTTATTGCAATTGTTCCTCTTCCTGTGTAATGTTTTGTGTCTTGTTCAAAGTTTTCTTTCCTTCTCTCTTACTCTCAATTTTTCACCTCCCTCTTTCTCTGTGTTTCTTTCTTAACTTCTCCTTTCATACGTCACTCCATTTACCTTTTATTTCTTTATTCTTTATTGCACAAAGTGACAAAATAGGGACTTAATGCTTAGAAGCATTATATCCCAGTCAACCTTTGGGCTATGCAGAGATGGCGCGGTAGGGGCAATGATATGTAAGATTAAGTAAAACTATAGTTAATATTGACGCATATTAACTACATACCATAATATATAAATAATACCTTTTAGCGACAACAACGACATCTAAGTCCTGTTTCACACTAACAGCCAAATGTTCAAAGCGATTGGTCTCCGGTACATTCCCCATGGCTTTGTAATGGTCTCGATTGGATAAACACAGTTTTAGTTGATTGTTCAGCTGGTTCTGAAGACGAGATAATACGTCTTCGTCGTCTAGAGACGGGGATGTGGGAATATCGTCAGATGGACCGCAGTCTTCTGTTGATACTACGTCGAAACTGAAAAATAAAACAATTAGTAAGTAAGTACACTTTATTGCACACTAATGATAGTGGCCACAAAGGTTTAAATAAATGGTATAGAAAAGGTAGACTAAAGCGACCTCCTCCAGGCAACCTTTGGACAAGAGGAGATGTGTGCAAACACAAGAATAATAGGTAGATGGTACACATGTTATAATCACTAGCGGTGCCAGCGACTTCGTTCGCGTGAACTTTTGATTCCCGCGGGAAATTCATAATTTATCTGGATAAAAAGTATCCTAAATGTTAACCCAGCATATAAGTTATAACTATGCCAAGTTTCATTAAAATTCACCCAGCGATTTTTGTGATGTGCTTTCAGACAAACAGATAGACGAGAAATCCAAAAAAATGCGGTTTTAAACTCTGTAAAACACTGCAACTGCAAATTTACAACGCAACAACTTCTATACTCACGTGTGTTCCAACTGGTCTTTGGCCTTAGGCGGTAGTGGTAGAGACTTGAGGTCTATGGGCAATCCGCCCCTAGCCGCCTCTATGACAGAGTCGAAGCCTTTAAACGCGCGCAAGTACTCGCGAGCTTGCTCAATATCACCTGGGAAACATATGAAATCCAATAAAGCAGTAGGTATCACACTTTTTAAACATTACTTGTACATAGGACTGCCATTAGAGATTTAAAGACACTGTAACCCAGGAGGCACCAGACAGGTATTGGAATAAATGGCTATATACTAAAACAAATTGACATGGATTAATTTCTCTCTTTGTCTTCCTCCCCTCGGTCATGCTCTACATTTCGTCCGTGCGACGCGCACGACCATTTCGCCATGATGACTATTTTGAATAAAATAGTGTTCTAACTGAAAAGTCAAAACGTTATAAATTCGCAACTTCTTAAAAATGCCGGATACAGTTGTAAAATTCCCCGGTACGTTCCTGGACGCCTTTCAAAAGAGGAACTGTCCAGGGAGAAGACGGATGCCAGCCTATATCTTTCCACTGTTGGATATAGACCACTCCCAATACTCGCCACCAAACACGATCCTCTGCTCTTCTCACAAAACGCCCACCGGCGTGGCCTCCACTCGAGGACTCGTCCAAAAAAAAGCTACAATTAAAGATGAAAGTGTTAATTGTATAATCAACTCATTCATCCACGTATTACCACAAGTGTTGTTGCTATTATTCAGTACATTGACATAAAATGCAATGTACTACGATTATCCAGTATTATATGATTTTTATATGAATGTAGGCGGACGGACAAGTGGCACATGTCATGGTAAGTGGCCACCGCCGCCCATGGACACTTGCAATTATGCTGAGGCATGCGGGTGCGCCGCTGAACTTGTAAAGTATAATTGTATTGTAAGGTTACATTCAGCCAACACCAGAAGAAAAAAAAGTTGAAATCAGCATGGTAGAACATAATGTTAACGATTATTAACGACTGCGACTTCGTTCGCGTGAACTTTAGAGTGATTCCCGCGGGAACTATGAAACTGATTGGGATAAAATGTTAACTGAAGTCATAAGCTATAACTATGCCAAGTTTCAATAAATTTTGTCCAGTGGTTATTGAGTGATGCGCGTTCAGATAGACAGACAGATAAACGGACAGACACAAAAATTACAAAAAAAAATATTTTGGGCTCTATTTAAAACAGTATACACTGCAATTATTATTTTTTTCAAAAAATTGTTTATGTTACGGCCCTGTTACGATTTTATTATACGACTATGTACAGATTTATTAAAGGTCATCAACAGAGCATACATCATATAAATGAAAGTTACATGCAGAATGTTATTAAAGACACTTTCAATAACAAGTACAAAATCACTTACCCCTCTTCTTGGCCTCCAACGCGGCGTCTTTGAATTCCTTCTGTCGGTGCAACAACAAGGCTATTTGCTTCTGGTAGCGGGACGCCTGCGCGAGACGCGCAGGAGGGGATGGTCTTGGGGAAGCTGAGGGGGATGGTTTAGGGGCGGGAGCAGAGGATGATTGAGACTGTAAACAAAATGTTCTTGTTATTTTCATTTTACGATGTAGAAGCGATCTTTGTACAGAGAACAATGCTGCCATTAGCGGAACTTCCATGAAAACCGGCTACTTTTTCTTTTCTTATCATATATGGCAATGGTGCAATTAGCACATTCCGCCAGTGTCCAATTTTTTTCGTAATTTCGAAGTCTAAAGCAATTTTAAATTTTAACAGTTATCCTGTCAATGTCCACTCAAGGGTTGCTCAGTAAATTGATAGTAGGTTTACTGCGGACTGAAGAGAACTCCTTGGAAGCACACGAAAAACGCAGTCCTATGTTTTTATATTTCATTATCACAAACATTACCCACAAAAAACACTTTGAAGGTTAATAAACTATCACCAATAAACCACAAAACGTATAATGCACCTTTTTTTAACAAATAATCATCCAAATAGTTCACTTCTCGAGTTCCGGACAAAAAGTCAGCCGGCTACGTAACGGATCTCACACCAATGGTATTGATATTACAATGTATGGCAAATCATTTTATATACTCGTAGTATGTGCAATGTCACCATTAATCTTCCAGATTTACACAAAACATCATGTATTATTTGTTTATTTCCACGCTTAATTACACATTATCGTGCAAAAGGCGAGCTTAATTAATGCTCGAGAGCTACGTGTTCACTTTTTTTACCAAACTTTATTTTTACCTTGTATAACTTTTTTGACCTCACGTACTGATAGTACTTCCTTATTAGAGTAATTACGTTACGATTCTAAAACCATAAAAAAATCAGCGTGTATACCAAAAATAAATGGGTAATAATTATATGAACAGCAGAAATACTGAAGAAGCAGCAAATATAAAGGGTGGGTTATGTTAAGGGCCCTATTTCATTGGGACGGCATGGCAGCACGACCAGTCGCGCTACCAAACCAAATATTTATATAGAGCTAGTAAGATTCTCTGGTGACACTAAAGATACAGGAGTCCGTCAAATTTGCGTTGACATTCGTAGTAATTAAAAATTATTAATTGCAGTTATTCAAAAAATGTTTGTTTCGCTTCAGAACTCCTGCTATTTTTTGCTGCCCCCTTAAATACAAGCCAAAAATGTTTATTTCGCTTCAGAACTCCTGCTATTTTTTGCTGCCCCCTTAAATACAAGCCAAAAATGTTTGTTTCGCTTCAGAACTCCTGCAATTTTTTTGCTGCCCCCTTAAATACAAAGCCAAAAATGTTTGTTTCGCTTCAGAACTCCTGCTATTTTCTGCTGCCCGCTTAAATACAAGTCAAAAATAAATCAAGATGAAAATTAAAGATTATATATAATAATGTACAACTTACATTGTTTGTGGGGAATGGTGCGTATCCGGCAAGTGGTGGTAGATCGTCAACATTGATTGGTTTTCCAGATGCATGTTGTTTGATTGCGTCTTGATATTGCTTCACTATTCTGCCCATGCGACGTGCTTTAGAAGAGTTACCTTCAGTTTTAGCTTTGGATTCTTGTTCCTAGTTCAGAGATTAAGATTTTAGTATTGCCAGTATTGTGTATTATACGAGCAACATTTATTTATTTAAGCTTTACTGCAACAAAGTTATACAGGAAGCCCTAATGCATAGTAACATTCTCTACCAGTCAACCTTTGATTAAACAACACCAGGTGGACTATCTTCCAACATTTTCTTTAAAGAAAAAAACTTTCCAGAGGCGCCCCTCTGGAATGTGAGGTTAATTATATATCTAACATTTGTACTCAATTTCACATATTATTGGCGTTAAAAAATATCAAAAACGTGTAGTGTAAGATTTTTTTTTTATTGGGGGATCAAGAATGCAAATCTTGTTAAACTGTGGCGGCGTTGTTTTTATTGTATGAAAATACTTTTCGAGTTGTTGAAACAATATGAAATATCACCTTTTTACCCGACTGCGACACGCAAGGAGAGATATATTCTTTTCTATATGCAATTTATGTTACAACACTATATGTATGTTTAATAATAATAAGTCAAAACGATTAAAATTTCTTTTTGTCGCATATACGACATCCCGATATTTAATTATTGTTGGACCTTTGTGCATTGTCCATTGTAGATTGCCGAAGCTAGAGAACGCATCATTTCGAAAAGCGATTCGGATTGGCCATAGCGATCGTGATACAGATCACCGACCAATAAAGAATAGATAACATTTAACTATTCGCTACAATGAAAAACTATTCGCACAATATATCAATCCAGGAATCCAGAACTCCAGAAACTTCATTCTTCATCAAAATTCGCAAACCAAACAGCACAGATCTCAACATTTACTAATAATTAACTAATAATGATTTAATTGTATTACTTTGAATTACAGTGTAAACTCACAACACACTCTTTGAATAACAAACCCTTCTATAACGAAGGAGTTTCTATAACGTAGATATTAGTTGGTTTACCTTATACAGTGTTTTTTTTAACTGGGACAGTATGGGGAAATCTGAAACCATAAGAAACCATAAGAGATACAGGGAAACTGTCTTAGGAACCATTAAGTCTTTTTTTGTGAAAACAATTTTGGCGTAGTAATTTTTTTGGTCAAGCGTGAGTTGTCCATAAAATTTTTTTAATGCTGATCGACTCAGTTTCTTATAAGGATCATTTCATTGTATTGGAAGAAAAAAATCGGGACAGCAGAAGTTGGTCAAATTTAATAAAATGTTTTTTTCATACAATTTGTTACCTTAACAGAACTAATGCTTCAATAAATGTTCAATATGACCTCCATCTTGCTGTATGCAGGTACGGGCGCGTTTCAGAACACCTCTAGTGGCTTTAGACAAAGACGTGTGGTGAATGGTGTTTAAATGATAATAAACGGCGTCTTTTAACTCCTGTATGGTGTTGTATTGGGATTCATAAACTCGACCCTTAAGGTAACCCCATATGAAAAAATCCATCGGCGTCATATCGGGTGAACGTGGTGGCCATTTTATAGGAGCATATGTGCCCATCCAACGGCCCGGAAAATGTTCATCTAAAAACCGTTTGCTCACTCTACTATTGTGAGGAGGTGCACCATCTTGTTGATAGATAACATTATTTACATTGCTTAAGGTAATAGTATCATCCACTAAATCCACGACCACATTCAATATTTCGTGATATTTTTCACTATTCATACTGTCCCAGTTAAAAAAAACACCCTGTATATACCTCATAGATCGATATAGCCTCTATAACGTGACAGCCAATCTTAACGAAACAATACTCGTATATCATTGTTTAGAGATCAATAAACATCGGTTTACAAAAGGCTCCGATAATATCTTTAAGGTGGCGAAATTTCTAAGAAAGAGAGCTGGCTGCATTCCTTTTGTTAGTTGTAAATGTTCACCATTGCTATCGGATCGGTTTTCCTTAGAAAAGTTTAGTCTAAGATACCAAACACATGGCCATGGCCATGTGAACATGGCCAGTAAAAGAAAAACACTGTGTTGACGACAAAAAGTTTCTTTGATATGTGCAATAGAAAAGTGATGTTGGGAGACATTTTGGACTCAGTTCATCTACTATGGTACCATTTGGAAAAGCAAGGAAAACATTCCATATAACGAAAGAAAATACTCGGTCCCTTGAGATTCGTTATAAAGAATATACACCGTTTTTTTTTTTTAAATGAAAATTATATAGGTATATAGTTGCATTAGATTACTGTGCCCTTACAGTGTATAATGTCCCATAATTATAAATAGTTGTATAACTACATGAATGCAATAAAGAAGTAAAATAAAAATAATCCACAATGTTTCATTTGAATGACAGTTTACAAAAGTGTCTTACCTGAAAACCGGCCAGCCTCTGTCGGAGTGCCTCGTCGAGTGTAGAAGCTGTAATCAGACCTGTTGGCTCGGATGGAGCCGGTGCTGGTTCTGAAAAACATACATCAATCCATGATGGTCGATCACTTCAACAACAAACACTAGATCTTAAAATCAAAAACACATCAAATAACACAATTCTAGATAGAATAATTTGTAAATTTTTAATTTTAGTAATAGTATTTAAATTGTCTGAAAAAAGAATATACCAGATTACTTTTTATTACCCGCCAAATTTAGTGATTTGACTCAGAATTTGTGATTAGAAAAGAAACAATAATTTGTACAAGGACCACATAGCCATCCTAGAAGCGTACACAAATAATAATAACAAGTGGCACCGGCCTACGGGTTTGACCTGGAGTCTCCGGGTTTGTAGGATGCTTGTCCGAGCTACGGATTAACATCGTAAATCTCCGAGCGACGCGGCTATGACGTCGAGCATTAAATCTCAGAAAAATAACAATGATGATGATTTTCAAATTGACTAGTAAACACTAATATAGATTCTTTTAAAGATTATTCTTGTGACAAATGCAAAGGTAGGTATATTTTAAAGCGTCCCTTTGTGTATCAAAGCATTTTACAATAAGTTTATAAAACAAATATAAAAACAAAAAAATGTGATTAAGTACAATGTGTCTTAAAAAGATTTCAAAGCATTTTGATTGAAAAAATATGTACTATATTTTAGTTTTTTTGACATAAAATTCTTTATTATGAAATTTATTATGGTTGGATCCATTCTGATTAAAATCGGTAAATTACAGTCTTTTAACTCTAGCTTGATTAGAATGACAGTTGTTGACAGTGCCTCAAATATTACTGGGACAATAATGATCAAATCGAGTTAATGTGTTTATTTATCGACTGTGTTATGCACTACAAATAAAAAAAAACGTGCGTGTACGTGTGGCAAAAAACTGGGATTTTTTGGTTTTTATAAGGTAATTATTTTTTATACTTAGAGCGATATTCGAGGCATTTTAACAGCTGCCATTCTGATTAAGGTAGATTTAAAAAAGTGTATAAATAGATAAAATTATTGAATTTGTCTTATAAAGGTTAAATAAATTAATAAACAGTAGCCGAAACAAGTTTCAAGTTTTACCTACCCGGAGTATTCTGCACTTCGTCTTCCCCCTTTTCCTGTGATTTATAAGCCGCCGCGATCGCCTCAGGGGTGGGCAGCTCTGCTAAGTCCATGTCTTGTCCAGATTTGTAAGCATCGACTACAATGTCGAACTGTTTGACCACCTTAAGGTATTCCAGGGCTAAAGATTTGTCGTCTGCCCGTTTTGCTGTTAGGGCTGCGGCTTTGAACTGTTCCTTGCGCTCTAAAAATAATTATTGCACATCTGTTAATATGTCCATAAAATCACGAATTTTACGAAATATATTTATTGTAACGGGAAGCACAATAACGTCACTCTTTTTTACAACCACCCTAATTCAATTAACTTTTTTAATAACAGAAAGAAAGGAAGTACCCATTTGTATAAGAGAAGTAATTAAATGATAAAAAAATACTGGATGGGCAGCAATAAAGAAATAGAAATAGTACAATAAAGAAATACAATAAAGACAATAAAGAAATAGGACTCCGTCGACTTGGTAATGACATTCTTCTTCTTCTTCTTCTTCTCAGCCCTTGGACGTCCACTGCTGGACATAGGACATATGGGGGAGCCCATTGTCCGCCATTTAGACCTATCGGCAGCGACCTGCATCCAGCGGGTGCCCGCAACCTTTATGAGGTCGTCTGTCCATCTAGCAGATGGACGTCCTCGGCTTCGTCCGCCGGTACGTGGTCTCCATTCGAGAACCCTTTTGCCCCATCGGCCATCGGTTCTTCGAGCTATGTGCCCTGCCCACTGCCACTTCAGCTTGCTAACCCGAAAGGCTATGTCGGTGACTTTAGTTCGTCTACGGATCTCCTCATTCCTGATTCGATCACGTAGGGAAACCCCGAGCATAGCCCTCTCCATAGCTCGCTGTGCGACAGTGAGCTTATTTATGAGGCCCATAGTCAGAGACCACGTCTCGGTGCCGTAGGTCATCACCGGCAACACACACTGGTCGAAGACCTTCGTCTTCAAGCACTGAGGTACGAGTATTTTGGACGAGAAGACGCTGCGTAGCTTCCCGAACGCTGCCCAGCCGAGTTGGATTCGTCGATTGACCTCTTTCTCGAAGTTGGACCTACCTAGTTGGACCGTTTGGCCTAGGTAGACGTACTCGTCAACAACTTCGAGAATCGAGCTCCCAACTGAAACTGGGGTGGGCACGACATGGACATTCGACATGATTTTCGTCTTGTCCATGTTCATTTTAAGGCCCACCTGTTGGGAAACTCGATTGAGGTCTCCGAGCATTGTGCTAAGATCCTCCAGCGATTCTGCCATGACCACGATATCGTCGGCAAATCGAAGGTGAGTGATGCATTCGCCATCAACGTTGATGCCGAGTCCTTTCCATTCCAGGAGCTTGAAAGCGTCTTCCATCGCATTGGTGAAGAGGTTCGGAGAGATGACATCTCCTTGTCTCACACCCCTCTGCAATGGAATCGGCTCCGTGCTCCCTTCCTGTACTCGGACTGACATGGTGGCGTTGTTATACAAACACTTCAACACTTCGATATACCGATAGTCAATATGGCACCGCTGGAGGGACTGTAGCACTGCCCAAGTCTCGATCGAATCAAAGGCTTTCTCATAGTCCACAAACGCTAGTTATACTCCTCGGTCTTCTGTATAACTTGCTGCAGCGTATGGATGTGGTCTATGGTACTATAGCCTTTTCGGAAACCGGCTTGTTCGGGAGGCTGGAAGTCATCAAACCTGCGCTCGAGACGATTCGTGATTTGACAATTCAAGCTGAAAGCTTTCGGGGTTTTGTATGTGGGCAGCAGTAGGTCGTAGCGTAGACTTCATCAGGCGGGACCTTTCCAACTTGACGTTTATATTCAATGTGCCTCTAACCATTCGGTGATCACTACCGGTTTTCACCCTGTGGATCACGGAGACATCATTGAATATTTGTCTCTTTGTGGCCATAATGAAGTCTATCTCATTTTTAACGGAACCGTCGGGGCTCATCCAGGTCCACTTCCTATGAGGCGGCTTCTTGAAGAAAGAGTTCATCATAAAGAGTCCCTCTTTCTCAAGAAAGTCGGCCAGCCTCTGGCCCCTCTGGTTCCGGTGCCCACATCCAAATTGCCCCACTCTCAACTCATCGTCGCCTCTTTTGCCCAGTTTCGCGTTGAAATCCCCCATAACAATATTGTAGTGTGTTTTCGAAGCATGTATGGCTCTACTAATGTCCTCATACATTGCTTCCACTTCGCTATCCGGGTGAGCCGAGGTCGGTGCGTAGACCTGTATGACCTTCAACGAATATCTCTTGGATATTCTGAGTATAAGGTACGCGACCCTGCCCGACACACTCGTGATGGCTACAACATTATTTACGAGGGACTTGTGGACGATAAACCCGACACCACCTTAGGACTGCTGGTCGCCCTCCCGGTAATAGAACAAGTTGCCGGACTTCAGGGTTATCGTGTCCTCCCCCTCTCTTCGGATTTCTGATAACCCCAATATATCCCCGTGCAACTTGCCTATCTCCTCTTCCAACTCAGCGATCTTCTCGTCTGTCCTCAAAGTGCGCGTGTTGTAAGTCACCAGTGACAACCTACGTCGGTAATCCGTTTTCTTACTAATCCGTTCCGTTTTCGGTATGACATTCTTAGTAATGTGAAATTACTTAAGTTATTAAAAATATAGGTTGTTTTATTGATCATGATTTGCTACTGATTTAAATACAAAGCTTTGTATAATACATTTTTAAAAGTTCGGATAATGATATAGAAAATCAAAAAATGGATTAGAGACATATTCATCTCCCAATCTTGCGCAGCTTCCCAAAATGCTCCAAACTCGCTCGCATAAATACATGTAATTTATGCTATGTCTCTATATGTATTATGTTTATGACAAGAGAAAAAGATGAACCGTAAATAGATCGTATGTAGAATGCTACAATATGAGGTTTTTTAAGAAAGCTGTGAAAAGGATTTTGCAAGGTCGGCGGCGCACCCGCATACCCCCTGGTGTTGCAGGTGTCCATGGGCGGCGGTAACACTTATCATCACGTGGGACCGCTTGCTAGCCCGGTTACTACTTCACTATTAAAAAAAAGTGTAGATGGATTTTTTACACGCGGCTTCAACCTCTTGGACCTTCAACACGTGCAGTAACTTTTAAAAATAACAATGTAGTTATGTATATTATTGTATTTATATATAGAGAAAAGTGTATATAATGTGCAAAGGTATATTGTGTGGTTATAATAATAATATTCTGTTATAACTTATAATTATTATATATCAAATTATGTATGTAGATAAATTTTAGTATGCGTATTCGTGTAAATACGTATGTGTATATAAGACTTATAGTTATATCATCAATATGCTAGATACATCATTAAAAATTGGTCCCTCGCGTACCGATTTCATCAAGGATTCCAGTTGCAAATCAAGGCTGTATGTAATCATTCGGGGCAGTCACAGGACACACTGACGGCAGAGTGCGCTATCTCTTTTTCTATTCACTTTCTCAAAATTTCCTTGTTCTTATGTGTTTAAATATGTGTGTTTGGAATTTCCTTTGTAACTATAGTGTCGTGTAACTGTGTTCTGAATAAATGTTTTATCTATCTATCGTCAAAGAGTGTTTTTCGGACGTTTTGAAAAACAATCCTGATTTTTAACTAATTAAAATAATAATTAAAATCGTCAATGGTTAGCAACGTATCTACAGAGGTGCGATTCGGATTTTTGATTAATTTCGACATGTACGGATAAAGCAAGCATTAAAGCAGACATTGCCACATTTTTTTGAAACAAGGTTTATTACAACTCTCAACAAAAGAATGTAATTTTGGAACGGCTAAGAAACCCTAAGTGGTCGTATGGTGTCGGCCGACTTTAAAATAGCACCATCTCTTCCCATGGACGTCGTAAAAAGCGATTAGGGATAACAAAGCCACTACCACAAGCCCTGAGGAACGGTTTGCTACCATCGTTCCGAATGACAATCCCCAAAGATGGGGACAACGGAAATTAATTTTGTATTTGAATTTTCGTTGTCCCCACTGTTGTTACGAAATAAAGATCAGAATAAAAAAGCAATTAAATTTAGATAAGTTGTAATTTTAGTAAATAACATCTGATATTCTTTTACGTTCATGTGTTGATTTTTATTCTGGCCTTACTTAGGATATTTCCTAACAATTACAGCAGTGAGGACATCGGTATCAAACCTGAGGAACGATTTGAGGAACCACACCACCTCTAAAAGAGTGGACTCGTCAACCCGCTTCGCCAATGTGCCGTTTTAAGGTCCATACGTTCCTCACGCACAAGACAATGTGCACGAGGAGGTCCATCTTCACCAGTAAATTTTAAAAGGTCCGGTGATAGAAAGAACCCTAACATATGCGTGCTCAACACACAGTTAACCGGTGTGTTAAAATAAATTTTACAACAATCGCTCTTTACACAACACAATCAAAAACAATAGATACAAAACTCACTCAATATCAACAGCATTCCTTGCTGTCGTTGCGGACTCAATTCTACACCTCCACTAGGCGCCGGCGGCGGGGGAAAATCCGGTTCTGGCAAGCTTGGAGGCTCTACCTGGGGTTCAGGGTCTAATGGAGCTACAGGACTAGATGGAGTTTGTGGGATTTCGGAAGGAATTTGTGGGGCTTCGGGAGTGGCGGTAGGGGACTGTGCGTCTTTCGGCTTGGGGAGACTGACAGGGGGAGGAACGTCATCATCGTTAATAGGTTTGCCGGCTTTTGCTTGCTTGAGAAGGTCATTCAGAGTTTTTAGGCCGCGGTTGAATCTGTTGAAAGGTATTTTTATTTAAAATTATAGTGATATATTGGTATTCATATAGTGGTGATAACCTAGAGATATACGAATATATCTATTCTTGACTCTCATTTGTAAGATAGTAAGATCTAACTAAAACTTGTATTTAGTTTCTATTTAGGTATGGATTTTTTAATTATCACTAGCTCAGCGGTAAAGAAAAACATCGTGTGGAAACCCGCGTGTCCATCAATATTAATGGGCGATTGCAAGAAGATCTTATTAATTGATTTAACTTTTCAATTGTTCTGAATACAAAATCTACACTATCAAAAACCTCAGGATACATACATACAAATATACGCACTCGCGCTCAAACACACGCACCCACACATACGCATGTTATTATTATTTAATTTTGTATATTTTTACTTACCTTCTTGCCCGACTGCTCTCCCCAGTTTCCTTGGCACACTTCTCCGCTTGTGTATAATTAGCTATCCTTTCCTGTAATAAGCTGATGGTGCTGTTCTCGGGAGTGGTAGCGCCGGGGGGTGGTGGTGCAGGTCGGGAACTGCGGGGAGGGGGCGCAGGCGCTTCGTCTTCGATCGCTAACTCTTTAAGTTCACTGAGAAGTTCTGGATCGTCATCATCTCCTAGGAATAAGTTGACTATTTTAGAACCTAAGATAAACCTTTGTTATTAAATTTTTACCTTTTGATACCTGCAGGTGATAACAATAATTATAGATCAGCAATGATCACAGTGATATGAGATTTTATTGACTCGCGAGCCTTGAATCCTCAATAAAAAAATTCATCGAGAGTTCAATGTGTCTTAAACCTTACTTGTCCATGTAGCCCCATGTGTGTATATGTTAACGGAGATGTATCAAATACGGAATATATATAATTCCTAGGAAATGTTTATAATACCTAAAATTATCAGATATATAAAATAAATTTTGCTAGACACATTTCAAATTCTAAATATTTTCTAAGTAGAAATCAGAAATATGAAAGTCTTTCCTACCCAGAAACTATTTTGCTGGTTTAGGTTGGAAGTGTGAGGCGATCGCGAAGCGTTGTGGAGTGGTCGCCTCACACTTCGTGGTTTTTTTTAAACAAAGCGAAAATCCTTCCTGCCTAGAAAAAATTTCATATATTCCTTAGTACCAATTAGTAATTTTATCAAAATTCTTAGAAACTTCATAAATTTCCTAAGTATTGTATGTAAATGGTTTTTTTTATGTACGAAGGCGGCAGACGAGCATACAGTCCACCTGATGGTAAGTGGATATTGTCGCCCATCCCAGTGGACATCCGCGATACATGTCAATATCAGTCCAAACTGACAAACGTTGACATGCCCCCAGATGTGCTATAGGAATTTGGAATGGAGCTATAGGAATGGATTTGGAAAAAGGGTTGGGAAAATGGGGAGGGATAGGATGAGAATGGGCCCTGGCATATCTCACTCACTACCGAAACACGTACAATGTACATACAGTACATACAGGTAGTATTCTGTGAGAGAGGGGTAACATGGCAAGTCGAGCGCGCCAAATAGTATCAAATAGTATCTTTAATAAAATATTTTACACATTTCATAAATTTCCTAAGAATTGTATAAAATTCCTGAATTATATCCATTTCTGATAACATATGCATATATGTATATGGATAAAAAGTTTTAATACTAGAAATCAATTTGATGAATTAAAATATTTTGAAATGACTGAGATAGTGTTACATAGACATTAAAACATTTTATATTTTACTAGACTAGAATAAATCTAAAAGGGATGAATTATAGTCAAAATTTCACTGAATCTAAACCACTGAACCGATTTCAACAACAACTGATTCAACCATGGGCATAACCACAATGCGGCAAGTTGGGACGTTAGTAGTAGTAGTAGTTTCTTACCAGAAACATCTTCATCATCAGAGGGTATATCCTTCAAACTGGCAGCTATCAAAGCATCAAGATTTTCGTTTGGAGCAGCTGCTGACTTCCGCCGGTGACGTTTGCCGCCTTCACCACTTATGGAATGAAATTTCTCTATACATATAAAATACAAGATCCAAGGAAAGAGAAAACTATGGAGAAGACGAAAGTTTTGGCTTAAAAACCTATGCCAATAGCTTAAAATGTATCCATTTATTGTTTGACTGCTGTCTAAGGGACTGACTAATTTGTTTGACATTATTGCTAGTTCAAAGTTCAAACATGTCTTTGAACAAATGAGTGTCTAGCCAGGAACAGAACCTGGGATCTTTCGCACAGCAGGTAAGGGTACTACCAACTAGGATAATCAATTGTCATGTAACAAAAAGAAAAGAGCAATATATAAAGAAAAAAGGTATATAAATGTAGGTATATAAAACAGTATATAAATGGCTACCTGATAGCTGCTAACTCAGCTTCTAAGTCTATGTCATCATCTGACAAATCCATTGGCTCCTCATCGGGGTCCGGAAAGTCAAGCAGACCAAACTGTAATAAAATACTCCCTCAGATAATTGGGTAGCAAATGTTTCTGTAATATCTTACATTGTTTCCAAAAAAAGATTTATTTTATTCTAAATAAAGTTGATTATTAGCCCAGTAAAATTGTGTTATACTTAATGTGACCATTTATTTTTCTCCACAAAATGGGATATCTACCATTTCTTAGGTAAACAAAAGTAGGTATATTAAAAAAACATTGTAATCCTCACAGTATTTATATTCAAAATATCGAGAAATGCCGAAAAATAAATAATGTTCCTAATCATTATTATTCATAAATGGCCACCCCTACCCTGCCACAGCACTGTTGCAACCGAAAACTTCAAACATGGTGTCGACCAAGACGTGTTGTCGTTATTGTTATCATTAGAAAGTTGCTTCCTTGTGAAAATGGGATATTTTGGAATCCCAAAGCTTAAGTTGGGGACAGAGGGACAGATCACCTGAAAACGGGACGGTCCCATTCAAATCGGGACATATGGTTACTGTTAACAATGCACTTAAGCGACATCACGAAATTAGGCCACGCCCCCTAATTTCCTGGCAAACATCGCCAGTAAAGTAGCAATCTAGGTCGTGCAAATAGCTATCTTTTAATGAAGCCTTTTTCACCCAAAAGCCAATGAAAAAATGTGTCATTTTTGTATTTATTCTATTTTGTATTATTTCGATATTATTTCTTTGTTATTGTTTTTGTTATTATTTCTTTATTGTTGTCATTTCTCAATATTATTGTCATTTCTCTCAATACAAATTTAGGATAAGCTATCAATATATTGTATACAATTAAACAGTAAATATTAACTTACTAAGTAGTTAATAAGAAATAAGTACCCATTGTTCTGCCAATTATGTCTAGAAAGTTAATAATGTATAAAATCAAAGTAAAGAACAGAACAATGGGAAAAATGTATAATTAAGTAATTATATAAAAGCCTGTAGCAGGATCCAGCGGTAACATATGTAAACATTAAAGCATTTTCCTCGCCGGTTTTTTATTCCCCTGGATATCACATAGACATATACTTGCTTGCTACAGGAAAGCTCTGCCAACATTTCCTTATCATTTAGATATGGAAATATCCAGTGTTATATAACGAATAAGGTTGTAAGAAAACCCGCAAAAGTTGGCAGATCTTTTAAAAGTGGCTGTAATGTACTGTAAAAATTGTAAATAAAATATGTAACAATGTGTAAATAATATGTGTGAAAATAATAATAAGAAAAGTAAATAAAGACGGTTGAAGGGGGAGGGGTGGTGAAGAGAGACGGGATAACGGTCATTAACGGGAAAATAACGGCTTAACGGAAAAAACCGCCAACGGCTCTCCTTACGGTATTGCCGTAACCCTAATAAACGGAAAGGGAAAAACGGAAAATAACGATTTCCATAGACACGTCGAACGCCGCGTTAGAGAATTCCTGTGTGTTCCGGCGCCTTCGCTCCGGGGAGATGACTTTATCTCCCCGTCAGAGCTGCGCAAGGCAGTTGCTCGCCTGCATAGGCGAAAGGCGCCGGGTCCAGATGACATCTCAACGATGGCGCTAATGCAGCTGCTTAAGAAGGGTCTGGCAGCATTGACCAGACTGTTCAATGGGATCCTTCGCACTGGCTATTTCCCTGCATCGTGGAAGCTGGGTAAAGTCATAGTCCTCCCGAAACCGGGAAAAGACCGCCGTCAGCCCTCGAGTTACCGTCCCATAACTCTGCTATCCCACATTGCTAAGCTGTTCGAGCGTTTGTTGCTGCGACGTCTCCGTCCGCATCTCCCAATAAGGGCGGAGCAATTTGGATTTCGCAGCAACCACTCCACAACGCTCCAGCTTACGCGTGTCCTACATCACCTGGCATCAGAGAGCAACCGGGGCCGATACACGGTTGGAGTCTTCTTAGACATTGAGAAGGCCTTTGATCGTGTATGGCACGAGGGGTTGCTCTTCAAACTTTTGGATACCAGGACGCCGCCTGCAATTGTGCGGATAGTAGCGTCCTTCCTTGAGGGTCGAAGTTTCTACGTCTCGGTCGAGGACGTGGCTTCCCAGCCACGCCCCATTACTGCAGGAGTACCACAAGGGAGTTGCCTTTCGCCGTGTCTATATGCAGCGTTCGCTAACGACATCCCCACTCTACATGCCCAGCTGCAGGAGTGGGAGGAAGACGCTGTCTTGGCATTATACGCCGATGACAGCGCATTCTTTACATCTTCACGCAGAGCTAATATTGCTGCCAATAAAATGCAACGTGTCCTGGACCTGCTGCCAGACTGGCTGGACAAGTGGAGAATGGCCGTCAACGTTTCGAAGACGGCCGCCCTGCTTACTGGCCTAAAACGTACCATGCCGCCACCGCTCAAGTTCCGAGGTCAGGACGTAGGATGGGAGTCCTCTGTCCGTTACCTCGGATGCCACATTGATCGCTCGCTGCGCATGATTCCGCAGGTGGACCAAATGGTCCGCCAGGCGAAGGCTGCACGAGCGACTCTGAGACCTGTGTTGGCATCACGACTGCCTCTCCGAACGCGACTGAGGGTCTATAAAGCCTACGTCCGCTCGCGTCTCACATATGCTGCGCCGGCATGGTACGCGCTGTGTTCCCAAACACAGCGCAAACGGCTGCAGGTCCAGCAGAACGTAGCTCTGCGTATAATCGTAGGAGCGGGGCGTTACGTACGCAACGACGTCATCGCCCGCGACGTGCAGATGCCTTCGATAGAAGAATTCGTGGTCCAATTGGCGCGGAGCCTTTACAACCGCGCCGACCACACACTCACCTAAGAAATCTAGCGCCTCTGCATTCGCGGCCGCCGGACGGACGTCCGCTGCCTCGCGAGCTCCTGCAATCACCGCCACCCTAGGGTCAGACAGTACAGGGTGGCGATATTCAAGGCCAACATAAGCTGACACAGGTCAGCAACCAACGACCAGGGGAGCTGTTGCCCCCTGAGATGACGCCCGAGTACGAGGGGTTCCTCACACTCGTACCTGCGCTCGCGCGCTGAAAGCGCGCAAGAGTGCAGAGGACCCGGTTGGTTGGTGGAAAATAACGGTTCCATAATACGTCACCAAATGACTTCTAAGGAAGGAAAATAAGGGGAATCCAACACGTCACCAGACGTCTTCTAAGGAAGGAAATTAAGGGAAATCCACTACGTCACCGGACGTCTTCTGTATGAAGTAAAATAGCACCGTCTCGAACACCACCGCGAGCCCTCAAGCCAATTTAAGAACACAAGATCATTTATTCACGTGATCCCCTCATCCCCGATAGTTCCGGCTCCGCCAATCTACGAGTCCTGTGGGTTGAATCGCGCCGTGGAAAATGAGGGTCCCGCACAGCAGCGCCCTAGGGTGACCACTCACCGCTCGACTAAGAAGAGTTAGGGGGCGACATTGTAGGGACCATAGGGAACGTCGAGAAAGCATATGATTCGATCGTAAGGGCCGTACGTGTGCTTTCAAAGACGTTTTCCTTAAAATAAATTTTTGTTAATCGTTCGAGCCGAGTGACTCTGCATTCATTTGTAGATCATTGGGTTCGAATGATTTACAACCGTTACATTAGTTATACTTGCCATAAAGGCAAATTTTTATATGAAGCTTTATTCTAATGTTTTAGAAATTCCCAAATACTACTGAATAGTATATATCATGCTAGCAGAAACACAGGTTGAGCATTTGACCGCATGTGGTGGCAGTTCTTAGAACAGGCCTATATTCAACAGTGAAGAGATACAGGCTGATAGTATAGTATATTGTTAGAAAAATCTAGTAGGGAGAAAGGGGAAAAACAGTTTTTAATCATTTTCTAAACTATTATTTTTTTGGGAAACTTGTGTATACAAAAATTAGCTGGAGAAAGATCCAATTAGTTTCTTTTTGTATAATAAACTGTTTCTACAATAAAAGCTTTTGAAACTTATGTAAGCTCTGAAGCTTAGTACTTAATAATCTTAGCTTAATAAGGAAAAATTCGGATTTCCGTTGAATATTTCTCGAAAATTATTTGTTTTTCTAATTTGCATAATTTAGATAGCCTACATTTAAAAAATGTAATCAGAATTCAATACACATTCAAAATTAGTTCACAATTTATGAAGTTGGTAAGTTGGTTGCACATCTACCAATTCTTATTACAAGAAAGGATTACAAAGTACTGTACCAATCAAATGGAACACACATACAACATTTTTGAGAAACAAACAATCACCATTGTTGTAGAAAACAATTAAAATGTTTACTTTTTGGAACAAACAACAGTTATGTT
Organism: Sesia apiformis; assembly: GCA_914767545.1. Lineage (NCBI taxonomy): Eukaryota > Metazoa > Arthropoda > Insecta > Lepidoptera > Sesiidae > Sesia > Sesia apiformis. Next base: position 20,768,432 of record OU611949.1, on the reverse strand, counting down.
CTCCTTGAACCAGTGGAAGTGAAAAAGGTAAAAGCATAATAATCCTGTGTTTACAAACTCTACAATCAGCTGATATGATCATACAATAAAAATAATTATACATCTAAATGTCTATGAGAAGTAGGGACTTCCTTATCAATTGAACCTATAGCGTCTAATAATAAACCGTATCTATTAACTAAAGCAATAAAGCCGGATGGGGCTCGAAGGACAGTAAACTTTATTCAATGACTCACCTGCGACAAACTAGTTTTCTTTCCAGAGTTAGGTTTCTTGAACATTTTGTGTGCTATCTATATGCATAGATCACACTATAAATATTTTTCCAATTTTTACAGGAATATTAACTAAGAAGTTATACAAACCGCAAAAAAGAAAAAGATATGTCGACTATATAATTGAAAAAGTCCAAGATCGAACTTCGAAAATGAGAAAACAAATGACATGAATGAATTGACATTAACAACGACGTTCTAAAATGTGGCTACTTACACCATCTTATAATGTCTCATTAACACGTTCGGGCGAGCGTCTCGGCGAAAAGTTCGGCGACTTCGGCGAGTAACTTGTCTGTTTCTTCCGATCCTATCCTATCTTAATCCTAAATCGGAAGCGTTCTCTCCAAACTTTCCCATCAGTATTTCAATTTATTAGACACAAAACAGCGAAAGGGCAGTATGCGTTTGTGTGTTAGTCAGGTGTTCGATTTCGCTCGCTTTAGTGACTTTTTTATATTAGATAAAGATGGCAAACAAGCGGGCGGGCCACATGATGGTAAGTGAACACTGCTGCCCAGTGGTGTATTTTAAGATTTGGCGCCCTGGGCCTATAAGATTTACCACCCCATAAATAAACGAAAAAAAAGCCATACAAAATTAACATTTTAACAGGCCTTTTTAAAAGAATAAACACCATTTATTAAATATTTACATTTTATTGCCATGCACAAATTAGTTAACAAATTCGTTCATAACTAATATATTAAGGATGGCTAAACTGTTCAAAAGTTCTTCGCTTATATGGGAATTAGGTAGGCTTTTTTAATTTCTTCAGGCAAGTCAAGTCAAAAATCAATAAAATAAAAGATAGGTAACGATTATGAAAGGCGCCCAAAGCTGACCTGCCGCCCCGGGTCATGGCCTCCATGGCCCTAGAGTAAATACGCCACTGCTGCTGCCTAGGAACAGCTGCAACATTAGCGGGCTTGCAACGACGTCATCGCCCGCGACGTGCGGTTGCCTTCAATAGAAGAATTCGTGGTCCAATTGGTGCGGAGCCTTTACAACCGCGACGACAAAGGACCACACTCACACTTAAGAATGACCGATGAATATTTTTCAAAATTATTGAGTACGGTGGGTCTACTTATTGAAAAGTAAGATACTGTAATACTCGAGAAATAATATAAAGTACTCGCGGTCTGTTGCTAAATCACTTACTTCGAAATTTTGAAAGAGCGTGCGTCAACAACACATGTCTACACGGTCACATGCGCGACAGAAAGTGATGACGTTTTGAAGGATGAAGTTCTTTCTCCGACCGTTCTATAAACCATCTGATATAAGATGTAGGAGGGTCGGATGCTTCCTATCATCCGCTTTTTCAATAAAACTAACGGAAGGTGTAGGGCGAGCTTTACACGAATGCCTCCTCACACGTTCGGCGAGATCACAGCCGGTGTCTTTTTCGCCGAACATAACTTAGTATAGGTTATTGCTGCTTCAGCGTTATGTTTGATGATTATGAAACTATTAAGTACTATTATTTATATTAGGTCAAGAAAAAGACATAAAAAGTAAAAAAAGTAGATGGTGGATGGTAGCCAATCACTGAAACAAAACCCTTGACAGCGACTAAACGGTGACGAGCATACAGACGTTAGTGTTTCGTCCGAACTCCCTTTGACTCGAGAACAAAAACCGACATCCCAGCGAGCGCCCGAGACGAATTCCGAGCCGAGGCGAGCGTCCGTTTATATGTTCGTTCGTGGCTATGGGAACATGTAAATTAGCCATAATAAGTTATAATAAGATAAACGTTATAATAAGAGGTGTTCTCGCTCATTGTCCTACATTGCTTTAAAGTAAAAACCAAGATAAAAACCGTTTGAATGTGCTACATCGTTGTACCAACAATTACCAATTATTATAAAATATAACGATGGAGGAAAAAACTGGTACTCATGTTAGAAATTCTTAGAGTGTATTTGATAATACAAAATTATTCGTTATGAAACAATTAATTTCAATCATTTTATTTGGAATTTTATAATCAAATGAATTAAATCACGAAAAAGTGGTAATTAATTATAATGAGAGTTTTATAATGTCTGAAAAATGAGTCATCGAGCATCCATAGATAGAAAAATATTAAATATTGCCAAATAGTAAATTTATAAATTTTATGAAGGAACTTACATTACTAATACAATCATTTTATACACAACTTTATACACTGCAGAAGTTTATAAAATATTCAATGTTTGGTTACATATATTTGTTTGAAAATTTGATATCTCCATAACTATTAGTAAGAAAGGGAAAATTTTATTTATGTTTAGAAGAACTCATTACGCAAATAAAAACCGTAGATGTGGCAACACGCAAATCATCGCTAGAGTGACGTATGAACGGCCGAAAACGAAAAGCCTCTCTGTGCCGTTGTTATCTTCTATCATTTGTGAAGAATGGAGACAAACGGCCAGGCTAATGGGCTTAAATCTAAAAAGAAAGAGAACGGCGACGTAAAGGATAACTTATGGTAACCGTTTACTGTTAATTTTTCGTGTAACATGCAGTACCCCATATAGGGGGCATCCAATGTGTCACACCTACGTGATGTCAAGCTTCGTACCTGAGAAATATGTGACCTAGCTGCGCCGTTTTACCTTTGTTTGTAGAACAACCATGGAATCTATTCACATTGCATTAATATGCACCCATTTCTCCTCAGCCCCCGCCTCCACTGTCGTCATTTTTTGTTTGTCCACGACAACTATGCCTTTGACCCTTTGGATGAGAATGATATGTATTCCTTTTCAGGTCCGCAATCTTGGAAGAAGTACAGAATCAAGGGAACACGAAACTACCTTCAAATAAAAATGTGCTAGTTTTGGGTGATAATGAAACGGGCAAAACCACACTCATAGCTAAATTACAGGGTGTTGAGGACCCAAAGAAGGGTTCAGCTCTCGAATATGCATACATAGATGTTAGGGATGAATATCGTGATGGTAAGTGATAATAAAAATCATATTTGGCAGATTTACCATTTGCTTAATGTTGGTAAAAACAACAACATACACAAACAATCAATAATCTATGTAAATGGATATTTCTCTTAAAAAATAACATTAAATACATATAGAATAAGAAAAGGACATGAATATTCAAAATACAATTGTATTTTTATGTGTATTGGTAATTTCTAGAACCAATGTGACAATTTTGCTTTTCCGTATGTATAGAAGTTCACATATTATGAATTTACCTGTTTGTACTTGTTTTTTAATATGAATGTACAGTCTATATGGACCAAAAACTTAAAGAAAGTGGCCAGTGGTGGTTGAATAAGAATAGCCGAGGATCATGTGTGGTGGTGAGCCTTGGGAGAGCCCTACATCCAGCAGTGGAGAGACATAGACTGGTAGTTTGGTACAGTACCTGTTTGCCACCTAAAATTGATATCTAAGGTAGTAACAACCAAATTTAAATGGCAATGCAAGCCACCTAATTGTTACCGGAATCTGACCACTGATTGTTTAATTAATATCTATTTAAGCACTATTGAATTGCAACTGAAATTGCCACATTGCAACATCTTTCAATACCAAAAAATAGCATTGTGTCTTTCAAGTGCAGTGGCAGTTTTCCCCAAAAATCTAACAAATCTCAAACCTAAAGTATTAGGTACTTATACTATACCACAAATAATATAATAGCATAATATAATAGTTGAAAACTATATTATCTATTGATTTGTACTTCGTACTTCGTGTCAATATTATTGGTTTGAGATTTATTAGTTAAGCCAGACTTGAACTTCTATGGAAGTACCACCACTGTTGTAACTCTTGGCCAAATAGGCCCATTACATTTGGCCACTACTACAATACAAATACAACACTACACTAGTACAAAAAAAAAGGTCATATATATTTATGGCTAAGAACTAACTCATAAACTGTTTAGTATTGTCAGTTCTAATTACCCAGATATTGAGATTAAAAAGAAATTAAAAAAACAGTATAATTTCTTTATTATGTGCCATTTTTTTTGTTTGGCGGTTGGCAACTCTGGTTTGTTTGTAGATGTCACATATGACAGTTGCAATAAGTCAACAAGGAACGCTACACGAAAGAGCAACGCAGTATGAATTTTAGAGCAGTATGAAGTCTGAAGTATGGCATATGAAATCTGAAGTATGCAGTATGAGTAATTTTGCCAATAAAATCATCCTTAGTGGCGAGGTCCATTTCCATTTTCACAGATACATCAATAAGCAAAATTGTCGTATCTGGGGTTTAGAGAATCCTCATGAGATTCACGAAAAATGGATGCATCCTCAAATAATTACAGTTCGGTGGGATCATAGGGCCATTTTTTAGGTATCGGTATTTAAATAAACATAGAGAGGTATTGGAACATGCTACAGAAGTTTTTTGGCACCAATTGGAAGATATGGACCTCGATCAACTATGGTTCGAACAGGACAGTGCCACATGTAACACACCCAGATAAACAATTTCTTCTTTTTTTTTCTAAATTAAATCCATTGCTCAATCTGAGACATCCTTTATTTAAACAGAATCTTGAAACAACAAAATTTTAAGATGGAAAATCTTCACTAAAATTCAGTAAGTCCATACCGACAATGAGGTCCTTTCCCTTTGCTCATATAATGTCAAATTTCAATGTTTTCAAACCCTTTTCTCCTAAACTCTGGATTTAACAATTTAGATTAAAGGTTGTCAGACATTGATTTTACTGATAACCTTTGTGCATTTTATGTCTACAATGTGTTGTTTTGTTTGTGCAATAAAGAGTTTTCAATCTATCTATATTTAAATTAATCAGATTACCACTTTTTCTCAGATCACACACGCCTCAGTGTATGGGTATTAGATGGCGACCCAGGGCACACAAATCTGCTCAAGTTTGCCCTTAATGAGGAGACATTCCCCCACACCCTGGTTATTCTTACGGTTGCCATGACTACACCATGGGGTATCTTAGATCAACTGCAAAGCTGGGCATCTGTGCTTGGCGACCATATAGATAAATTGGATCTCACACCTGGTAAGTGCATTAAATTTGTATTGAAATATAGATTAATCAATTCTGTATCTAATTATATTTGGGAGGAGAGAGTGCATGCTACAATCATGCTATCACTGACCCACTCAACTGTCCATTTTAACACTCTCTCACAGAAACGACCATCAAATGAACTACATGTCCCACTTTTTCTATTTCCTCAATTTACACATATGTTCCAGAAGTAAGGAGTGAAATATGCCAGAGCTCATTTCCATCCCATTGTATCCCTGCCCATTTCCCAACCCTTTCTCCAAATCTATTCCTAAATCTCCAAAGGTAGGCAACATCCCAATATTTGTCATTCTGAACTGAAGTTGGCATGTGTCACAGATGTCTATAGCCCACAATATCCATGTACCACCAGGTGGACTGGTGGTGATTCATCTGCCACCTTTCCATAAGAGAAATAAGAGGTGGTGATTTCCAGCACTCTATAAATCTTTAACTTTTACAGTGGCGTTAGGATTCCTGCATCTCAGCAAACAATAGACAAACAATAAAAAGGTCAATGGTCATTGCTTGATTATTTAAACTAGTTAAATTGTGAAAAATATATTTTTTTCTAAATATATATTTCATTAGCCTTGGAATTATAAATGTCAGTTATAATCCCTTACTTATAAATGTAATAGTCAGTTTGTTTGTCAACTAATCAATCAATGTTCAATATAAACCTTAATCGCCGTTAAAACCGTGAACCTGTTAAAACCGTGAACTGTTAAAAATGTAATTGTTTGAATAGTTGTTTCAGCTGCTGTTTAATAGTACATATTATATGTCAGCCACTTTTCTTAAAAAATATCCCACTGCAGAGGCTGTGCTTTGTAGTGAAAGTCTGTGCCATCCCTAGTAAACTGCCAGGGGATTTTGGGCTATAATCTACCATATAATTGCAGTTGCAGATTGGTGGATATATATGCTACCAATTTTAATTCTGCGACATACTGGTTTCCGCACCATGTTTACCTTCATGCCTAACTAGGAATAATTTAAAAAAACTCTGTTCTTCAATTGAAATGTGAGAAGTTGAGAATAGATACTCTTAGGCTGTCACGACTTGACTTGGATAAAATAATGATAATCATTTTATGATCGTATTTATGAGTTTTGTAAGAAATAATTACCGTTTAATTGTAAGTGCAAGGAAGTAAAACAGTTCCCTCAAGTGTAGTGATTTTATAAGCCTTAAGTGGCTACTCAAAAATTATATGCATTTCCACTATAACTGCATCAGCTTATAAACGACAGATTTAAAATCGTAATAAAACCGAGCCTGTACCTACTGGTAATATATTCTGAAATTTTTCGGAATTTGTTGTCTGAATGTATTATCACGCACACGCAGTAAATCACGCATTTACGTTTTACGGATTTTGACAACACTTGACATATTTCTAGCATTATACTTTATTTTACACCTATTAAACATTTATTTTAGAATTAGATTCCTGTGGAATTCTTACAAGATTCTTGTGACAATCATTAAGTTCACACTTCGCTCATCAAAAAAAAACTCAATTGATTTTAATGGTACTTAATTAGTGATAGATTATCGATCAATGTCGGTATAGGATTGATTACCTTTCATCCCAAACGAAACCATTACAAGTTCCAACTGGAATTATTATAAAGTTCATAGGAGCGGACTCATAGAAAATATGAAATATCTATAGTCCACGTGAACACACAGGTACAGCTAGTAGGTACTAGTAGCCGCCTTTTCGTACTAAGCGTATTATCGGCTCGTTTAGCCTACGTATAAATAGACGGATAATTTTTAAGTGTATAAGGAAAAAACCAAATTCAGAAATTTTGTAAGTTAGGAGGTCTCAATACGTAACCGTCGATATATGAAATAAAGAAAAGTTCAACACATGTACGCGCGTTTCGTACGCCTCGCTGTACAGTTATGGATTCACCTACAAAAGTGGAGCGTTTTTGCTTCAGCTACATCTGTCTATTTTTCCTCTTTCTAGTGCGTCTCCCCTTCATAAAAGAAAAGGTGAAGGATAGCAGGGGCAAAAACGTGCGTCCTGTACGTGGTACCTGTAACCACCTAGCTGGACTATTATTGCCTATTGCGCTTGTATTGCCGAGCGCTATAGGCGTACATAGTCGCGTTTTAAAACGCGCATAACAACCGCAGGGAACACACGTACCTGTATAATTAACGCGTCGTAAATTCGCCTAATGTAAAAACGCTCTAATAAGTAAATTCATACTATTTTACAGAGTATGACTCGTTAATACATCTTACTGCATCCTTATTAAATTCAAACTAGATCCATATTTATAGTGTCTAGTCATCTCCACACGCAATAATAGAATTATAAACGGTATGCAACTTTAGACAGTTTTCATTTGAAATAAAGTCTAAAATAGAAATTCGTGATTAGGTGAAGCGATTATTTAATTTATTTTCGACATTATCTGAGAAGAATGACCTTATTGTCAGATCTAGTTTTCTAGATATTTTTACTTCAGTGAAATTAAAAAATAAATAGCATAATTTTATAAAGCTTCATCTCAAAAATGATATGTTAGAGCATTTGTTTATAGAAATAAATTGACAGATGAACAGATAATCCACCTGGTGGCAAATGAATAGTGTCGCCCTGCGTCATCTGCGATATATGCCAGCATCATATGACAATCATTGGCTGGGCGCCGGATGCGCTGTCTACCTTTGAAGATTTGAAGGAAAGGTTAGAAAAATGGCAAGCGATAGTACTATATAGGATTTGATGGGAATAGACTGGCATATATCAGTCAGTACCGAAGCACATGCTCACATTGAGAGAATAGGACAAAGTTCCCACTTTGCAGTACATTTAAGGGTAGTATTCTCTGGTGTTTCTATTTTAACAGAATCTTGAAATATCGAGTCGGAAATTCAATGAGTTCATATCGACAGTTACGATCCATTTGTTTGGATAGATCCATTTATTCATAAGCCACTAGCCACATAAATTCATGTTTATTGTAAGATTTCGGCTTATCTAAATGTTTATTATTTTTAATGTTTAAATCTAAATATCTTTTAACACTGCTTGATTTTACAATCACGCAGTCTCCATGATTCTATAGTCTAACAGTCTACACATGTACAGTAATATATAGTAATAAATAGGTACTATGAATTCAAATTGTCTTTATTTGCACTAAGATAACGAAAACTGTCGGTCGCTACGTGCCTGAAGTTGGCGCTAAGCTCAAACTTCTCGCGCTGCTTGTGTAATTCCGCCCTGCGTCGTAAACATATCGTTGTTACAAATCAGAAAAAGCCGAATTGCGCTTTAAAGAATACAGAGCCCCAAACGACTATCTTTCAAGTTTTTGTCTCGTCTGTCTTAATAACGGATAAATTTTAATGAAATTTGATAACTTATGTGCTTTTATAAAATTCCCATTGGAATCGAGCTAACTACGCATACTTTAACGTCTACGCACATGAAGTCATGGGCACTGCTAGTTCACAAATAAAGTAGTATTAACGCTGAAGTCTTTACATTACATCTTTCTGAATCAAACGATAGTTAATGAGTGGGTACCCTATATCCTTCCGTAAACATGTAGATTATTATGTTTGCAAATCCGTTCCACAGCCAACGAGTATGTAACTCGTATTCGTAAAAACTTAAATTCGTAACTTAGGGTCTCCATAAAGCTGTATTACGCCGTGACTCACGCAAGTTACGTCATAGTTGCGTCGCGTAATATTTAATCAATGCCAGATGATGTGAATACAAAAGTGGTTTATCGAGTCGCCATCGTTTATTTTAACACCGTGACATTCAGAATATTGTAATAAATATCACATTTCGAATTATTTCAATTAGAAATTTGTCTGATTATCATAACCGACTATATTTTGTCTATGGCAAAAACTAGTCCTGACAATGCTGGCTTGTCATCGATTTATTTTAAGAAAACTGTTACTTTTATTAGATTTTTTTAGATGGGTTTCGAAATATGTAACAGACATATTACAGACAGCCGGTGGTGGCAGAATGAGTAGAGCCAAAGATCGTGTGTGGTTATGAGCCTTAGGCAGACATATATCCAGCAAGGGAGTGTTTAATGGTTTCACGTGGCGTAAAAAACCTAAAATTTCCATGTCAATCATCTCTCATGAACGGAATCTTTTGATTGAAGTTTCGGAAATTAATCTTTTATACATAAACCACATGGCGAAGGCATTTTCAAAATCCATTAAAAATATCCAAATTTAAATACCTTTCATACATTAAAAGAAATACAAACCCTTGAAATGTAAACAAAATTGGAAACTTCTGAGCGCGATTCAACACGCGATAGGCCGTAACGGACGGAAAGACCACTTTATCAAAGGAGTCACGATTCTCGTTAGCCAGTGACCCACTAAACAAAAGATCTTAGATTAGAATTCCGCTTCAACTTGCATCTTTCCATTAATGTTTCTCAAGGTGTGTTGTGGAACGCGTTGTTGACGGATGATCCTAACTGCACGATAGAATTGTTTTTAAATCTTTTTGTTTTGGAAGTTCAACCGCGCAAATAAGTAAGGTGTAATTCCCATCGGAGTGTTGGCGAAGTTAAAGTGAATAAACAAATTAAACTGAACTTTAATATCTTTAATGTAGGGTTCACCGCCGGTGGTGACCATTTACCATCCAGTCCACCTGTCTGTTATCACTTCTATAAAAAAATGTAATTATGATTTATGAAGGCCTGCGTTACCACGGGAAACCACCCAGTAATATAACGCTTTACTTTTCGTTATCAGACATGATGCCCTACTGTAGGGTACACGCCTCCCATTGCAATCATAAGCGTTATTTCGGACTTATAAAGCATCAAACAGACTCAGTACAAATTAGTCTATATTTTCTTTCTTTTGAATCTCGTGCACATTGTCTCGCGCATAAGTGATGTATGGCCTTAAAACGCCACGCCGGCTAAGCGGGTTTGCGAGTCCAATCCTTCAGAAATGGTGTAGTTTCTCAGGACTTATGGTACCATAGGGCTTATGGTAGGGCTTAGGGCTTATGGTAAAGCGGCTACTCTTTGTTATCCGTTAGTCGCCTTTTACGCGACACTCACGGGACCTCTGCGACCGACTCGTCTCACCTCTCTGGCTGTGTGGTGTCGGCTGGCTTCGGTTTATTAGTTTTTTTTTTCAATATTTCAAAGTAAAATATAGCCTATATTAGACACGGATAATGTAGCTTCCTATTTGTGAAAGAATTTTTGAAATCGGTTCAGTAGTTCCAGAGATTACCCCCAACATACCTACAAACACACAATTTATATATTATTAGTATAGATTACACATGCATTATTACACTCGTTTGCACAGTTTTCCCTCCGATGTTTTACTTCATGGCTAAGGAAAGTGCTAATTGAAAACTCCACACGCCCACACTCCACGATAATTGAAAACTTCATACCTAAGTAGATACTTAGTACTTAGTGGTAGGCTGGGCGACAGAAATGCTGGACCCCGTTACTCTGAGTTATTGTTAATTAGGTACGTCTTATAATATAACAACTGCCATTTTTACGGACTGATTATAGAAGTATTTCATGTATCTTATTACATGGGACCCCTTAAAGTCCAGGGTCTGGTACACTTGTACACCCAGGTTTGAATTTGTGACTTCATGAAAGTGAGTTAAGAGCAAATACCCCTAGGTTATCACTATTCCTGTTTTTTTGTCTTGTTTATTTACACATAATATATAAATGTTCTTAGGTTACACAAATGACAATCCTTATCACTCTTTCCAGAACAAAGGTTACAAAGTAAAAAGCAGTCGGTACAAAAGTGGCAGTGGTACACGGAACCGGGCGACGAGATGGAAGCAAACGCGACGTCGCCGATGAAGCGATCGTCGCGCAACCTGTCCGATGATCTCGACAACGATGACGACGACAGTCCCCTCCCTGAATGTGTACTTACGACAAACTTAGGACTCGACATTGTGGTGGTTGTCACTAAGGTGAGTATATATACATTCTTTTTATTTAATTATTTTATTCTAACAAAGTCCGCAAAGTATTATAACATGGTCGGAGTTAAATATAGGTCACCTATAACACTGTCACCTGTTCAGTCAAAACTAGCAATTTTAACGGATCGTATGTGGCGTCTATAAGATAAAGCCGTTTAATAGCTAATTGAACAATATTTCCTCCAACACTTGTTTGACTCTTACCTCTTACCTTTATTTTTATCTGTTTTTATGCTACCTCTCCCATATACTTTTGCCTTTGTTCTTGTCACCGTGTTGTTATCCTTAATAGTGGATGTGTGGATATATGTACATATATTTGTGTATTGGAATAAGTTATGTATTATTTATATATAACATTTATGATATGTAAGTATATGCATTATCTGTGTAAGATGTATTTGTGTACAGATACGACATTTTCCTCTGATGTCACTTATGTTGCACCACCTACTGTTGCTAATTACATTTCCCTGTGACAGATTGTCTGTAAGAGATTGCATAATTGCAATAAGACTGTCTATTGTTTTCTGTTTCCATAGCTATGTGTGTTAATTACTTTGTTGGTATACAATAAATATAATTATTAGTATTATACCACTATTAGAGCGGTGATAGCCTAACGATATCTATACTCGACTCATATACGTGTGATCGTAAATCCTCGGCCCGTATCACTGAGCTAGTTAAGTACGGATTTTTAAAAATTGTCTCTAGTCCGGCGGTGAGGAAAAACGTGAGGAAACGCGCGTGCTCCAGAAATTTAAAAAGATCTGGTGTATGTGATCCACCAATCTGCAATCGGCCTGAAACCCCCCAGTGTTTATTTTTCATCGCCGAAGACGGCAAAGGAACATACAGTCCCATCTGATGGTAACTGGATATTGTCGCCCATAGACATCCGCGATACATCTCAACATTAGTCCAAAATGATAAACGTTGGCACGCCCGCGGATGCGCTGCTTACTTGGAGATATAGGAATTGGTTTGGAGAAAGGGTTGGGAAAATTGGGTTAGGATAGGATGAGAATGGGCTCTGGCACATCTCACTACTACCGAAACACGTACGTACATTAGGGAAATAAGATAAAGTGGGAAATGCAGTACATTTCAATGTAGTCTTCTGTGTTTACTAGTTTTACTAGGGGAGGCCTGTGAGCTGCACAGTGGGACGTTATAGGCTGAAACACACATACCACCATTACAGACTGACTACATGAGCACCCTAGAGAAGGAACACGACTACCGCGACGAGCACTTCGATTTCATGCAGCAGTGGATCCGAAGGTTCTGCCTCCAGTACGGCGCGGCGTTATTTTACACGAGCGCTAAGGAAGACAAGAACTGCGATCTGCTTTACAAGTATCTGACGCACAGGATATATGGCCTGCCATTCAGAACGCCCGCGCTTATTGTCGAAAAGGATGCTGTTCTGATGTGAGTATTCGTACTTTTATTTTTTGTCCAAGTAATTTAATGTCTCATTGGAAACGTGGGTTCGAATCCCACCGCTGCCACCCGGTTGTGAAACACGGCTTGCTGATTGATGACTTCTTTATTTATTATATAGATAACCTTCCAAAAACACCTGACAGCCTATATAAAAATACCTACATCTAATCTAAACTTATAAAATGCTAGCAAAACCTGGCAGACGTTGTCCTGCCATAGAAGTTGATGTGCTGCAGCGCCATCTAGTGGCGAGTTACAACAAAGTCTATAGCTCTAAAATATTCCCCGTGCACAAATACCTATGTATACCAATTTTCATGGCGATCAGTTGAACGGTATAGAAGTTGGTGTGCTGCAGCACCATCTAGTGGCAAGTTACAACAAAGACGATAACATAAAAACCTTCTCCGTGAAAAAATACATATATGTGCCAACTTTCATGGTGATCGGTCAAACAGTGTCAAAGTCTATTAACATCAGATGTACCAATATCCTCTTTGATATTATATAGAAGATACTACAACTTCATCAGTCCCTATGTCCATATCGTAGGACATTTTGCTAATAGGTCATTCAGATACGAAAGGATAACATGTCACTCTACTGGTCCTGGCCGAAATATCAAGTGTTGCAATCTAATTCATAGGTGACCTAGAATTCATTTTTACCATACATACAAATTATAGTTACTTTTGACATATATATGTGGGTCTGCGTGCGAAATTTTCCTCTTTAACAATCTAAATATGGTGCATCCTTTTTCATCTTTATGACACTTTATGATGCAGTATGGTTAGAATTGTCAAGTTTTGAAATCTCATCTTAATTTATATTAATTGAATCTTCCGGGTTACTTGGCCGAGGTCTTCTGGAATCTCTTCTCTTTCTTCCAAACGTTTCGTCAACAACTGCGGTTGACATCTTCAGTGGCGACTGCGTTCACTTTCGGAGAGATGTTATCTCTTCGGCTTCTCGAGCGCAACTGACTCGACGCTTGTGGCGCACCGGTATTTATAGTGGGCGAGGGTAGTTGTGATTGTGTGTGTACCGACGCACCGATATTTATAGTGGGCGAGAGTAGTTGTGATTGTGTGTGTACCGACGCACCGATATTTATAATGTAGAGGGTAATTGTGGGCGAGGGTGTTGAGCCTATTGAGACGGGAATAATAATCCGTCTCAATAGGGAAGCTATTGAAATCTACAAGCATCCCAACAATTTTAACAAAAAAGAAGAGAATCTAAGACTCCGTAATATCTGGTATCCAGCACTCCGAAGACATCAAGCTCACGGGGAAGAGAGACGAGAGGGGGGGGGGGGGGGACAAAAACAGACTCGGTACACACACAATCACAACTACCCTCGCCCACTATAAATATCGGTGCGTCGGTACACACACAATTACAACTACCCTCGCCCACTATAAATACCGGTGCGCCACAATCGTCGAGTCAGTTGCGCTCGAGAAGCCGAAGAGATAACATCTCTCCGAAAGTTAACGCAGTCCCCACTGAAGATGTCAACCGCAGTTGTTGACAAAACGTTTGGAAGAAAGAGAAGGGATTCCAGAAGACTTCGGCCAAGTAGCCCGGAAGATTCAATTAATATGGACACCGGCCGAGAAAGCCTACACTCCACTCATCTTAATTACTTTGAATCCCACTTTTTGCACCTAAATGTAGTTTGCTACAGATATAAATAGTTTGAGATTATTAAAGATAGATAATTCTAATTTGAGGCAAACTATATACAGTTTTTTGTGAAATAAAAGCTTGTATATTATTTATAAACAAGATCCCCTTGTGTTGAGCTGATTTGGAATTTGAAAAGATAAAATAACAAGGACTTGTGATTTGAATTGAACAAGTGAATTCTTGATAGACTTTCTTTAAAAGATAGATTTTATAATTTACATTGGATAGTTAAATTATGTTACACTTACAAATCATTTTTGCATTATTTTTTACAGACCCGCTGGTTGGGATAGCATGAAGAAAATTAGTATATTGTATGAAAATATGCAGTCATGCAAGCCAGACGATTACTACAGAGATGTCATTGTACAGCCAGCCTCGCGGAAAGTGAGTTAATTGTTTTGGGTGATCTATATCAACTGAATAATCTGTATCATATTCAAAATTAAAAAAAATAGCTTGTTATTGCTTCATGTTAATAATCAGAAATCATGTTGGTGTTACTTAAATAACTATACTGTCTGTATTTAAACTAATAGAATGAAAGGAAATACGGGTTTATGTGAAAAGGATGATGACTGGGGATAATATTATTTAATATTTAATGTAGCAGCAAAAAATGTAAAAACCAATGTGATAATTAATTGAGAACACTAGTCCTGTCAACAAACTACCATGTAGTTTGGCAGAAAAAATGGTTTAGACACTTTCTCACCACCTGATACTTTATCAGAAGGTATCAGAGAGTCAGATACACTTTATCAGAAAGTCAGTATCAGCTAGATTTAATTGGCATATAATTTGGATACCATTCTGCTTAACTGATACAAGCGACAAAAAGAAGATTTAGTATTTATGTTTGTACTAGATTATTTTACAAAGTGCTTGGACTACTACTAAAATATTGTGTAAAATATAAGTCAAAATTCAAAACAAATTTTAAAGCTTGTAGATTGCACTAAATTGTGTCAATGGCGCAATTTTTTTTAATAAATTTGGCTAGGTATGCATAATTTTATCAATCTATCAGATTCTTAACAGTTACTTTATTACAAGGTGGTGAAAGAGGCCCTTATTCTTTAGTTTGTATAGTTGTGCTACAAATTAATAAATAATTGGCAGGCGGGCGCGAGCCGCGAAGCGGAAGTGGCAGCGGAGGACGAGCAAGCGTTCCTGCAGAGACAACACGCGGCGCTACAAGCGGGCGCGCCCGCGCCCAGGGCGGACTCGCCGCTGCGTGCCACGCAACGAGCCACCACGCAGGTATGTATAGAGGAACTGGACTCTATGGCATGAACTATGAATGGCTCTATGAACTTGTTACCTGAGAAGTGAAGATTGAGTTTTTATTGTAAAAATTATGTATTGTACTAGGTTTCGTGGTTTAACGTCATGTTTGTGCATGTTTGTGATAATCAAATAAAAACATACGACTGCATTTTTCGTGTGCTTTCAAGTCAACTCTGTCCTCTGTAAACTTATCACTTTACTGAGCGACTCCTGAGTTGCTTCGACGCGGCTGGACGTTGACACAATGTATTTTGAATTGTTTTGGCATAATTACTAAGAAAACTTTACTCTGGCAGAATGTGCTAATTGCACCATTGCCATAAATGGAAAGAAATAAAAAATACATGGGATCCTAGTGTGGCACTAGAACACTCGGTCATCTTCAGACATCTCCTTACCACCTAGGAGCGGACTGATCGTTGCGAGCCACGCAACAAGCTACTGCACAGGTGGATGGGGAATACGTTTGTCCCGATCGGAGAATGATGTACGCGCGAGGCGAGCACCCCCGCACTGCCTCGTTTCTCCACTTGTGGCGCCCGTGCGCCTGTACCGCGTAGTTCTCCCACTATCGTTCATGTCGATACTAGTTTTAGTCATGTGCGTTCAATCCTCCATTTAAATATTTTGTTCATGTTATTAACAAAATATGGCTTCGAAACGAGTATATATTCATAGCTACATTCTACATTTATTTGTGATTATGGACAGGACATATTTGTAAAAACCGATATAGTGGAGTCAATGAAGGTTTTCATTTCATAATCCTCAAGAACAGAACCGATTTTGATACTGTTTTTTTAAAACATTAACATTGTATCAGTGGACATATTTATTTATATTGTTTAAACAATAAGTACTAAAACTTATACAGGTGGACTAAAATGGTTATAACCCAAGCAATTTCCTTTTTAAAATGGTCATATTGCTATTAGAAAAATCAATTTACCAATTAAGAATTTTCAAGTAAATTAAATTGAATTTTAGTTCTTCATTAATAATGTGCACTAAATTGATTTTAAGTCCTAAAGAAGACTGAGAAACACATTTCAATTAGAATGAAAATTACAGAAGATGCTCAAATTGTCTTCTGCCTGCCCTGATGCAGGCTCTACATCTCTTATGAAAGCCCTCTTGAACTGGCGAACGTATCTTCGCTTACATATTTCTCTGTTTACATATTATATAGTTGCAGCGACGCTCGCGCAACCCATTGGACTCTTTTTACTGGAACTGTCTGAATGAGAAAGTATACAGCAAGCCAATTGCATCAAACAAAAATTAAAGACTTTTTTATACCTTCCCTAGAACTATTTTTTCAAAAAAAAGTACACAATTCCCAATTTTCAGTGCATGTTTTTACATAACTCTTTTTATAATCACGTAATCTAAGAAAGACATCAGAATCATGGTCATTTCATTTGTATTATTTTCATTTAGTCTAATATCACGTGTTTTGTTTGTAAAAATTTGTATTTGAGTTGCAAAACAAAGTGTTTTTCTTTTTTTTTTCGTTCTAACTCCAAATTTTCCACCCCAGCTCGACGGCACGAAAATCGGTATGGGCCCCGGCACGCCCGGCAACGAGGGCGTACTAGCGAACTTCTTCAATTCTCTCCTGTACAAGAAGACCGGATCTCCACCCGGGCGGCCGGCTGAGCCTTCCCCGGCCGCGGCTGCCGCGCGCTCGGACGCGGCGGCGGAGCTGGACCGTCTCACGCGCGCCAAAAGCCGCGCGCCGCCCCCCCTCGACCTCAACTCCTCCTCCGAGTGCTAGCTGCTGCCGCGTACTCATAGGTCAGTTGTAGTCACTTGTTAGGTGTACCAGCGATGTTACTCCAGTTGAAGCAGGTGAAGATTCATCCACTGCTGCTTACGGACTTCAGCTTGGCAGAGTGATAACTAATGACACGCATTGATAGGTGAATCATAGCATGTAGTAACGGTGTTAAACCGGTTGATGTCAGTTAAGATTTATCCCTTCGACCTCAACTCCTCTTCCGAGTGCCAGCTGCTGCCGCGCGCTCATAAGTCAGTTGTTGTATGTTGCTGGCTCTAGTATCGGTTTTAATCTAACTTCATTGTCTTTTTAACGATTCATTGCCATCGTCATTGCTAGCTAATGGTATATACTGATAGGTAAATCTTAGGGCAATTAATGGAATGCCAAAAAACATAATAAGTCCTAATTGCTAGATATATTAGCGGTGTTAAGCCGACTGACTCTAGTTAAGATACTTCCGGCAGTGTCCATCGACCAGAGTGCTGGCTGTAACACCATATATACTGCCGGATAAGTCTTTAAATGTACCTTGTAGGTATCTAAACGAATGTCAAGGGGAAATAACACAAAAATACTATACTTTCCTGAATTAAGCGTAATATTAGAACAGTTGACATGAGGCAAAAGTCGTATGCTACCATTCGACTTAAATTCACTTTCGGAATGCTAGCTAATGGGATGCACTGATAGGTGAATTATAGCAAGTTATTGGATGTAATAGCAGTGATAGTCTGATGCTATTACATACTATTACATCAGTCTAGCTGATGCAGGTAATCCGCTGCGTTCATCAACTCGTTTTGGACTGTGGACTGCTTGCTGATAGGACACACTGATAGGCGATTTTAGCACTTCATTGGTCTTTCACAGGTGCGAATTACATTTATTTTTTTATAGTTATATCAAGATTGGGCCACTTTGAAAATTAGTGTATATTTTGCGTATATTTATATATTTTATCGTATAAGTATATTATCAATGTATTATTATTATTATTATTGATAGAGATTAATTAAGCTTTACTATTTGAGTTCTACTACACTTGCTTAAAATTTTCAGATTTAACCATTACGGTTGACTGGTAGAGAACGCCTTAAGGCATTAAGTTCGCCTCTGTACAGTATAGTGCATAAAGAGTAAATAAACAAATATGGAAATTAGAATAAATACAAATTCTTTTGCAGCTCACCATCAACACATTCCATGGGCGATTTGGTGGCACCAACCGCAAATTCAACGTTGTATAACAAATCTGTACATTCGGTCAAAGCGATATTTCACGAATGCAAAAAACGTTTGTAATCGTGCGAACGTTCGATTGGCCAATACAGTTACATGACATCCCTATTATGTTTTAAGATATCTCTACGTTTTATTTGTATTGTTGACAAATTTTCAAACAACTCGATAGTCATAATTTCGGCTCTTTTGTGAAGACCGTAAACTATTCACGACTTTATCATTACTGAACATAAAATTCAAAATCCCAATTTGTATTTACAGGTACATACATATAAGTCGATTGGCCGGCGTACATAGTACACTCCGCCCCACGGGGCCACGCTTCGCGCCAACGTTTACTTATAATACATTGCTGGCTTGTACTTTGTTTTCGAGACGTACGATTAGGAAAGAGCGGCAGTGGTAAGCGTATTAACTTATATCGATTATTGTGTATGTATAAATCGCCCGCGTAGATTTCAGACTGATGCGATGCCTTCGAGATTCTTCGAATATATTGTCGTGGATATGTATTCCATTGTTAACTTGAGGAGAGGTAAAAAAATGAAAATAAAAAATTAATTTGCGATTTTTGAAATATAATACATATTTTTAGGTATATATCACGGGTCACTGATGTAACACGAGTTTCAAAATAGGTTGTTAAGCATCGACAGTAGAATCGATTCTACCAGTTTTTATTGTTTTTTTTTTTAAATAAGTTATTAATTTCTAGTATATCTTTAATTCTACGCGCGTTAGGTTTGACTTGTTTGAGATTGCATTATTTCAGTGACATGTACAAATACTGTCAACCAACTAAAATTTAACTTCCAATTTGCTTAAGTCCGATACAATTTTTTTTTAATATTGTACGTTAAGTGTACCTATTTCATAATTTGGTCAAGTTCACTTTTCATACACCTTCAGTCAAGTTAACAATTCGAAAACTTATTGTAAGAGCCATTTTCTGTGAAGTAAACTTAACAATCTCTCGAAAAGTATAACAATGACTTAATTCAAAACTCTTAAAAGAATTGCTGTACAAATATCAAAATTTTACTACCTATAGAACTTACACTTCCCAGCCGATAGTAATACACATCGGCTATGATCGGCAGAGTGCCAGTCGTGTGCCTGTACGACAGAGACGACGCTCCACAAAATCAAAGCTAGCCGATCATAGCCGATGTGTATTACTTTCGGCCGGGATGTGTACTATGATTAAGTAATGGCTCTATATAAGAAACTACGCGTAAAACAATCGGTGATTAATAATTATAGAACACTGTGGTTTTTACAAAAATGAACTATACTTTAAGCGATGGCTGATCATAACACTGTTTTATAAATATAAATAATATATAACATTAACACTGAATTTTTAGAACTATATCATACATTTCCATTTACGCTATTGTGAAGATGATGCATTACAGCTGCTATTCAATTAAATGTTTGTAATTTTTTATCGATTTTAAGTATTTATTTTGTTAGCATCGAAGATGATGATTTGATGATGGAAATCGAATAGAAAGCTGCGGATCGATATTGAGAGGCGAATTTTTTAAACTACCCTCATTTTTTTGCATTATAAATCGGATCTAAACGCTTACCTTTAGCCGGTGTAACCCGCAACGAAACAGAGTAGAAATAAAAGGTAAAGAAATGTCTTATGTTTTCAGTCTATATAAACATTGGTAATTTGTTTGCGAACCGCAAAAAAAAACTTTGTAATTGTTCAAACATTTTTTTGGTCCCATGTTCAGTTGTGATATTCTATAATAAAACTATCTATATAACATCCCAACCTCGTTTAAAAATATTTTAATAGTGTAATTTTACAAAAAAATTCTGGAAAAAATAACATGTTGGGAAAAAATTGGGTTCATATAAATTGCAGAAGTAGTCGTTAATTTTTTTTATATGACAAGTCAAAATTGGTTTTAAAATTCCAAGTTCTGTAGAAGAAATTAATCAATATCGAGGACAGTATCCATTTTATTTTTATTTAAAACGTGACAAAGAACATGACTTGCGTACTGACTGTCAATATCTATCCGCAGCAATAGAATTTCCTAGATTGTACTTGAAAGCTTAAAATATATATATAGTTTGAGATTAAAAGAAGTTTCATGTGATCTTCTGTGAAGACTGGCAGTGCAATGGTTGGTAATGACGTCTCGTATCCATTAGGAGACAAATGTCGTGCGAGAAATATCTATCGGTACTATATGCTCCCAAAATATTGAACAGTCGCCCCCTTTAAAAAAGACGTATTTAGCGCCTCCTTCCACTACGTTTAATTAAATGAAAGGAAATATGCAGTGACAGATGTGCCTTTGATGTTTCTGTCGCACTCTCGGATCGTTTGAACGCTTCCCAGGGTTGTTGGAAATTCTGATATATACCATTAGATTGTTTAAGGAAGTGGTAATAGATATGGGTTACAATTAGTTACATTAATGTACTGAAAACAAAGATAACATTGCCCAAAGGTAGACGGAGCATCCGAGGGCATGCCCAACATTTGTTAATTGAACTGACGTTCACTTACCATCGGGTGGACAATCTGCTCGTCTGCTATCGTCTTTCTAAAAAAAATTGTACTCAACTTACCCTTATTGTCTTCTCAAAGATCTGGGCTCTGAAATTATTATTGTAATTAAGCCTTATTTAAATTTATTTAATTTAAATAATCGGTAGGATTGAGTACAACATACAATAGCTGTTTTCTTTATCATATTATCATTGTTCTAAATAACCTACGCACACATTAATGAATTAACAACTCGAAGAATTTATTTTTATTATTAAATGTTTTCCAATTTATCTATTTTTTTAAGACAAAAAGGCGGCAGACGAGCATACAGTTCACCTGATGGTAAGTGGGTACTGTCGTTCATAAATATCCGCGATACATGCCAACATCAGTTCAGAATGATAAACGTTGGCACGCCCCCGGGATGAACTACCTACCTTTGCAGATTAAGGAATGGATTGGAAAAATGCGGAGGGAGAGGATGGGATGGGAATGGGCTCTGGTATATCTCACTCACTACCGAAACACGTACGTACATTGGGGAAATACGATAAAGTGGGAAATGCAGTACATTTCAAGTTAGTCTTCTGTGAGAGAGGGATAACGTGGCCAGTCGAGTGCGCCTAACGGCTGTGGGAATGCAGCATGCACTCTTCCCCTACCATTATTAAAAAACTGTATACACAGAGCATTGTACGTGTGTACACGCATTATGTCATCAACATTACCCGAATTTCTTAAACCCCATTGCAGTGATGACCTTTTCCCAATGGATACAAGCAAACATATATGCACAATGAAGTCACTATTTGTACAAACCATTTATGAGTATGTATAATATTAATTTTACTGACACTTAATTAATGCTCATACTGAAATTGTATTGTCCAATTTTATTCAAAGTTTCACCTTTTCGTCGCTGGAGCGCGCTGTAGATAATTTCAATAAATTAGTATTATCAGATTCATAGTACGGTTTTGAGCAAATATAAAATGGGATGATTTATAACGTTGCTTATAGTATTCGTAAACCAGACGTTCGAATGACTACAAATACTTTTGCAGCTCGTTGAAAACTTATTCAATACGCGGTTACATCTCGCCTACCGCAAACTTAATATTGCGGTACAATCTCATTTTTTTCAGTTTAGCGCAACGAAAATATATCTTTCTTACTCTGGATAAGTTGTTTGCGAACCGCACAATAAACCTTGTAGTTCCTCGAAAGTATGTTTAGCAGTGTGTACTGAGTGGTGAGTAAAATCAACAACTTAACTTTGTCCAGTTTTGAACTGGTGTTTCGGATAAAACTTGCGAACTTTGTCGACGAAAATATGATCCGTAGTTGAATTGTAATGGTGACCTTTATTGTGTTTTTATTTAAACAAATATTGAAAAATGTTTAAGCATTCATTTTTTTCCAATCCGAATTCAAATGTCAATATTTTAATGCGAGTGTATTATTTGGAGACTTCAAACTAGGCGTATCGTCAGCGTTTATTTGAATAACAAGGTCGATACGCATGCTTGGACGAATGTCGTACGCGTTTAGTTGCAATAAAACACACGCGTATCGGCGCTTGCTACGTCCATGTTGGCGTTCACTACGCGCGCATCGGCGTTCGCTACTCGCGTATTATGGTTCGGCAATGCGCCTCGTTTGGAAGATTGGATTTTGTTCGTTGTGGTGCAATACAGAACATTCCAAACATGGTTTGGTGCTTAATATAATAGTAAAATTATTATATAATTATTTATGGAGTTTCATTTACTTGCCTTGTAGCTCTCTCGTTTACTAAATTTGTTTCGGTTCGTGATCAAATACAGCTTTAAAGGTCACTGTTATAGTTACTTTGAAGTTCCGTTGAAACCAAATATTTTATTGTAGTTAATTTTTTTTCTACACATCATATTATTATGCTAAATATAATAGACGTGTCTAATTTTAGAAACGGACGACGCTTACATGACGCTACGTTCTTTACTTGACGACCATCAGAAGGCATCTGTTTTCATATACACACTTGTGTGATCTGACGTCACGTAATAATGTCAGCGAAATGTGTTTTAAACTATTTCACTCCATCTAAAATATAGGGAATCGATGCGTTCATTTCCATGTCACGTAATGTACTTAGCGTCTCATAACCTCAGTCTGTTGCCAGCTGGAAAATAAGTGATAAATTTAATTTGAAAAATTTATTACCATATAATAAATAAGTCTTAGACAAACCTATTTTTATTAGAGTTACATCCCGAATTCCTATGAATATAAGAACAATTCGACGACTCTGTTACATTACACTTAACATCGTAAATGCACACACAAACATCCATATCGTAGGGTACTTAACAGTTTAAATAAAAATAATTTTCATCAAGCTAGAAACAAAGGCAGAGCTTTTCTAAAATTAATTCCCACACAAATATTTATATAATTAATAAAATTGATGTAACTTATTAACTTGCATAGATTAGGTATTGATTAATTTTAACCATAATAAAAATAATATTATGTTGACAAACTTATTTAAAATTTATGCGGTTTTTCTCATATGTTTATCTATTAAACGAGGTTTTAAAAGCTAATGTTACCTTTTCTATTTTACTCGATATTCGACTGACTTATACCAACTATAGTCACAAGTTGACTCAAAGCGAAAGATATATATAACCCAGCCGAAACGTCCAGTAAAATAAAAAAAAAACATGCGTTTTAAGTGTAAATTGTGGTATTTACAGGCAGCTATCTTTATTGTATTCGAGTTTTATGTCGTGTAGTCGCAAAAAATCAAAGTCTTAAATCAAAAAATCAATTATCTGTGAAAAAATAGCAGTCCCTTTGAGAATGATAGGCACCTTTTTATAACTACGAATATATAAATATACATTTAAATAAGTTTGTTCAATATAAACAATGTTTCTATGTATAGTAGCGATTAATTTTATAAAACGAGGAGACGATTTGGAACGGTTTTTATATGAAATAATATTTGTACGTGTAAAAAATGAGGTTTGGAATGGCTGGAGAAAGTATTTTTATAATAGGGGGCAAAATGTTAAGTGGCTAAAATGCATAATGTCGCACTAAAGTTGCACTATGTTTATGATGGCGAAAATAGTCAAAACAAAATGCGGTGTTGGATTTAAACTACACCTCTATAATATATGTCATGTACATTTGCACGACATATGTAGACCTTTTGAGATTATCGCACGGCCTTTTATTAATGGGTTTAGTATTAATTTGGCAACACCGGATAGAAGTTAATCGTATCTCTACAACTATTTATCAAAACATTTGAAATTATTTGTAATATATCACCTATATTAGACGTAATTTGATTTTGCGCCTAAATCTATGAAGTACCATATTTATAGCAGTTGTTTCGCTCAGATAAATTTAATTTCTACTTTAATCTTTTTATATACTAGTCAAAGTATCAGGTTATAAATAGTATACATATTTACTGCATCTCTTTCTGTGATATGATTTTTAAATAATAGAACAAAATATAGTTTTCTTTATTCTATACCCGTATGTATTTATTAGCCACGTAACATCCTCTAATAGCAAAAAACGTAATTAAGTGAACCTCTCATAACTAAATTGTTTAATTTTATGCTCAACTGTTTTTAAAAGACAGCTACTTTTGTTTTGTTATAAGTTTATGTTAATCTTGTGACCGTTAAATTCTTGAGCGCAGTATTAGCCCCCCTCCTTTTCATGTATTGCGTGACAAATTTACTTTGATCCTGAAGTGTATAGCGCGACAAGTTTACTTTGATCCTGAAAGATAAATCGCCCTAAAGTCAACGCTATTAAATCAGTACAATAATTTTAACATTCTTAAACTTACCATTTGTGTGATTGGACTTATCGATTTACTGATATAAGACTAAGGAGGGTTTTGCTAAATAGTTGCCATTTTGGTTGTAATGTCACATAAACACAGTTGATGCAAGCTGCGGTTAAGGCTTAGTGATTTATTATTAGATTCTCAAACAATAGATTTTTTGTTACGCTTTGTAATAGGTTTAGACAACACTATTTAAAGCAAACAATTTAGTTGTTAAATTTTCTATTAATTTAATATGAATATTACTAATTTTAAGCAATAGTCCACGTGACTAAAATCGATCGATCTACCTATAATGATTGTAACAAAATATATATAATATTAAATTGAATAAAATATGAGAAAAATGAATAGAAAATAATCAGACAGTTTATATCCATAGGTACTGGTGACATTGTTATAATGTTCTCCATTTGACTATATGGATGTTCTTGTTATTTATTTAATCGTTGAGCACGCTATTTTAAATTAATTGTAACAATTTGCGCTACACACTCGTCTCTGTAAATGAAGTTTCTTTACAGCGGTAATGTAGTGTTACTTACCTTTGATGCAGTTATTAGTAATGTTATTAGCTTATTGGCCACATTGTACAGATATTGAAATAAATTAGCATTGAAACTGTTCTGATCAATATTTTGTTACATTTTATTTTCTTTTTAAGTTACCGTATCCAAAGACCTCGAAAAAGTTTGTCACTGATGATCGGATAAGAAGAGCTGAAGGTCGGGTGTGGTAGTGAGCCTTCGGAGAAGCCTCTATCCAGCAGTGTAGAGACATGTTAATGGTATTACTATATCTATATAACTGCTATTTAAGCATTTATTTATGAACAATCAGAGTATGCTTTAATTTGTGGCAAAATAAAAAGGGTAATACTAATTAGAATGATAGGCCTATATTATAATGGCTGCACTGTTAACTAGTGATGTAGTTCACTTTCACAGAGAGCCATAGCATCGCCTTTGCCGAGTTGAAGTCCCTCAGTGTTCAAAAACCATTGCAATGCACATCAACGCTACTTCATTAATATTATAATAGCATTGATATTTTCTGTAGCGTATGACCTTGTGAATTACGAATAACCTTACTAACAATTAATTATTACGAACTATGATTTCTAATTGCAGATTTTTCAACAAAAACATGAAATATAAGCAAATAACATAAAAAATAACACGTTGCTATGAACGTAATGATTAAGTCATGTTTGAAATATTGCTACTACTATCTACCCTACTACCCTCGGATCGCGATAGGCTGAGAAACGATTCACAGACTGATCCATCGTTGCTGTCAGATATGTGTCAAATTGACAAATATTGTTGACAACACACTTACCCATAGACGAAGAAACCTCGTCTGTGCAGTTACCCGTTTTTTAAGGAGAAAATTTATTGTAACTCTCATGTGCTTCGAAATAAAATCTCCATTGGAAACTATTTTTAATAGTAAAAATCATTTTACAACTCCATAGCCCTTTCAGAATATTTCATTTTGTTATGTTATTATGACTTAAGATAGAAATGGTATTTACATAAAGTTAATTAAATACAAAACTGTACAAAATGAGATACAAAAGCGCCACGGCAGCGGCGTCGTCTATATGCAGCCTTATATTCTGTTCTACTGTGCGGAGGGCATTCCACACTATTATACCCTTCCTATTTTAGTATATTATCTATCCTCTACGCTTTTTGTATGTGGTCTACTTTTAAATAGGTACTTGCCTATTAATTTAAACAAATATGGGTGTTTCATTTCAAAATGGCAATCATCTTAGTGTTATGGTTGGCTACCTGATTTTAGTTTGCCAATTCCGTCATCTTTTTCATAGACATTATTCAATGAATTTCTTTAGTTTGGATTTTATTGAACAAAAAATACTAAGTTGGTTAGTTCCATTTATCCTAAACTGGTACAAATATATTGGATGTTTTTTAATTTTCGTTGACAACATTGTTGCTTACTGTCATTTCATACTTGAAATGTCATTATAATTCCAATTTTCATTCGTATACCCCATCGTCGATAATGGTTTGAGGAAGCGAGTTGTGTTGGCAAATTTTTATCAATTTTCCTTGTTATAAATTAATTACTGTAGTATAAGTCTGTTTACGTGATAAGTTTAACAATAGGCAATTAAATTCAACCTTTGTGCTGTGTAAACAAGCGCTGTGCTAGTGATAAATATGACAATCTAATAATAGTTTTACTCAATTCTTCTTTGAAATTGTGGATTTTATGATCAATATTTGATTTCGAAGTGGCGGGCAACGATATGGGGCAAAGTCCGAGCTCTGTTAGGAGTAAGAGTGGTCGTCAGCGGTCGTTTCGTGGATTTCCCAGGCGGAATAAACTGAATAAGTCGAATTTGAGCCACACGTTCAGTTTGCCGCCTTCGGAAGAATATCCTGAGCTGATGAATATAAACACAGCGACTGAGGAACAGCTGATGACGCTGCCAGGAATAAACAGGCAGCTTTCGAGGGCTATAGTCCTCCATCGACAAATGATTGGGCGATTCAAACGCGTTGATGACCTTGCGCTAGTCTCAGGTGAGTACCATAAAAAAAACAATGTTTTTATGCACTTATTATTCCAACAATGGAACAGTTTCTAAGGTACACAGTTTTTATGAGCTCGACTTCAGAATGAGATCACATGACTTATTTGCATCTGACAAAGAAATGAATTGCTATTATTTTATTTTAAAGTACTCCAATTAAATTTATTTTCGGTTGTTCAAGGCTGTTGGAGACTAATAATGTCTACATGATTATTGAATAATGAAACAAGTTATTATTTTACAAACAAAAAAAAACTATGTATTCTGATAGAATTGCATATGTTGTCAAATAATATGGTCAAATAAATAAAATTCCTTTTTTGAAGTCTATTAAAAACTCATTTACTTTTTGCTTGGTTATTTCTAGAAAATATAGATCAGATTTTTATTACTTTTATTTATTATTTTTATTTAATGTTTCTCTTAACTTCTTTAACAGTGTTTAGTCTGTTAATTAACACAACTGTATACATAATATAGAAGGTTTAATATTATTATATAATTTTTCTCAAAGTATGGTGCGGGTGACAGGTTCTATAGAATATGACCCTATACAATGTAAATTGTTCACTTAAAATAAAAACTGAAATATTTTGTAGTTTATATTTTTAAAATATAAAGAGTTACAAAGGGCTATAATATCACTCAGAGCATAAAAATAATTTTCCACAAATTTTACTTGTAAAAATCAAATAAATTAATCAAATAAATCTTGTAAATTAATTCAATTAATGTACGTATGGTATACATTAATTTATTCTGTTTATCCCGTGTCAAGCTACTGATGCAACTAAAAAAAATGTGGAATAATCAAATGTAAAACAATAAATTGATGGAATCTGATTATTTTTTTTCTTATAGGAGTATATAGTGTTAAAATAATAATCAAAATCATTTCTATACTACATTAGGGAGGTCCCATCTATATACTGAATAATAATATTCATGCAGCTGTAGATTTCATTCATGTTTTATTTATTTTATTTTATGTTGAATAAATTGCTTTTTAATTTAATGGTTGGCAACCTAAATTCACATCTGTGTCACCACTGTCCTTAATTAAGTAATAAATAGTCAATTGATGACAAACAATTCACAATGAAAATCATTAAACATTGTTCCGACTGTCACAGTCAACTGACAGGTGTCAGCCACACCATGGTACATGAAAATGATTACAGAATTGTAATTATAGTATAAAGAATTCTTTTTTTATGGCAAAGGCATTATACCATTATCAAGTTAAAGAATTCTTATTAGATTGTTTATTGGTTCTAGAAAGATTTATTTTTCCAACAAGTATTTCCTATTATTATTTATATTATTTTGTTATTTATTATAGAATTTTGTTACTATTAATTTTTCCTATTTATTTTTCCCGTAAAACCAATAAGAACTTATTTATTAGTGTCTGTATCAACAGTGTTCATGCTCCACTTTTATTGTTTTAGGTATAGGAGCAGAGAAACTGGAGTCTTTAAGGCCCGAAATATGTACTAGTCAAAGGAAATCAGTCTCCAGGGTAAGCTCATGTACACAATCACTAGACAGTATTCGACTATCATCTGAAAGCAAACTATGTTCTGTGAACTCCTCAAGTGTATTTCAGTTACAATGTGTACCTGGTCTAAACCAAGAAATAGCTGCTAACATAGTCGATTATCGGAATAAAAAAGGGCCATTTAAATCACTAGATGATTTAATTAAAGTAAGAGGCATGGACATCATCAGACTAAGCACAGTTAAACAACACCTTTGTCTAGATCTGCGCAAGTGTGAGAGTGTACAACATCTCTCAAATGGACATTCAAATGGCTGGACAAATAAATCAGATACATTGTTATTCAATAGTATCTCAAACACACCTAGAACTCCACACAGAAAAAGTTTTTCAGTACCAATAAAGTTTCCGATGACTTTACCAAATGGTTTTGCTACAGCTCCTGTGAACGATATTCTAGACTTGCTCTCGGCATACTCCCATCGACCAGTAGTTGAGGAGCATTTTACATATGAAAGGGATGGTGTGAGATGCTGCCGTCTCGCTTCATGGAATCTCCATCAACTTAGTATAGACAAGATTACAAATCCAGGTGTTAGAGAAGTTGTCTGCAGGACTATACTGGAAAACAAGTAAGTTTATCATAATTAATTTTTGATTAGATAGTCTCTGTCTCAGAAGGACTGTTGCTGTTTGATCTTATCTTTCATTAATAGCTTCATTATGTTGTACTATTGTTTTGGTTCTTTACCTAGTTGCCTTTTCTAAACTTGCCGCTAAGCAGCACAATGGGATTTCTTAAAGAAGTAAGGCAAACTATTCACTAACATATCTGCCTATGCACTTAATATATCTGTGTATGGCGGAAATAAGTTGATAAGTCAAAATCAACTATTTTGCAAGAACTCAGTTAAAAGGTTTAATGTTTATTTTAAGTATCTAACTATTTAATTGACTTGTGCTACTACATTGTTTAGTTAAGTACATTGTAAAGATATTAAAGTCATATTTGTCTCAAACAATATTACATTATTTTTTTAAGTCTATTCATCTGTTGTCTATCGAGTACAAATTAAATAACATTATTTATTGTAAACTAGCTGACCTACTGCTGCCCACATACAAAACCCCGAAAGCTTTCAGCTTGAATTGTCAAATCGCTTCGATTGCCTAGAGGATTGCGTTGCAGTGGACGATATCAACAACAGGTTGGTAGAAACTGTCCATACGGTGGGGTCTAAATTCTTCAGACATCGTCGAAGAGATGGACCCCAAAAGCTCACCAACCACACCCTCGACCTCTTGGCGGAACGACGTTCGATGGCACTGCAGACTCCTGATGACGCGGAAGCATATCGGCAGCTCAATAGACGGATTCACCAGTCCTTGCGACACGACATCCGTCTCTTTAATACTAATCGTATTAAGGAGACGATAGAGCGGAATAAAGGCTCCAAAGTGTTCGCAAGAGACTTATCTATTGGGCAGAGCCAGTTGACGAAGCTGAAGAGGGAGGACGGCAGTGTCACTTCCGACAAACAAGAGGTACTGAGGGAGATCGAGAAGTTCTATGGACAGTTGTATACCTCGGTCGCTAAACCTGTTGGCAACTTGGCCAAAGACCCAAGAGCCAAGTTGACCCGACACTATACCGAAGACATCCCGGACATCAGCATGTACGAGATTAGGATGGCCCTCAAACAGCTTAGAAACAACAAGGCGCCGGGTGAAGACGGAATCACTTCAGAGCTTCTGAAAGCGGGTGGAACACCAGTACTGAAAGTCCTTCAGAAGCTCTTTAATTCCGTCTTGCTCGAAGGTATTACGCCGGAGGCATGGAACAGAAGCGTGGTGGTGCTCTTCTTCAAGAAAGGCGACAAGACCTTGTTGAAGAACTATAGGCCCATCTCGCTTCTGAGCCATGTTTATAAGCTGTTTTCGAGGGTTGTCACGAATCGTCTCGAGCGCAGGTTTGATGACTTCCAACCTCCCGAACAAGCCGGTTTCCGAAAAGGCTATACTACCATAGACCACATCCATACGCTGCGGCAAGTTATACAGAAGACCGAGGAGTATAACTTGCCATTATGCTTAGCGTTTGTGGACTATGAGAAAGCCTTTGATTCGATCGAGACTTGGGCAGTGCTACAGTCCCTCCAGCGGTGCCATATTGACTATCGGTATATCGAAGTGTTGAAGTGTTTGTATAACAATGCCACCATGTCAGTCCGAGTACAGGAAGGGAGCACGGAGCCGATTCCATTGCAGAGGGGTGTGAGACAAGGAGATGTCATCTCTCCGAAGCTCTTCACCAATGCGATGGAAGACGCTTTCAAGCTCCTGGAATGGAAAGGACTCTGCATCAACGTTGATGGCGAATGCATCACTCACCTTCGATTTGCCGACGATATCGTGGTCATGGCAGAATCGCTGGAGGATCTTAGCACAATGCTCGGAGACCTCAATCGAGTTTCCCAACAGGTGGGCCTTAAAATGAACATGGACAAGACGAAAATCATGTCGAATGTCCATGTCGTGCCCACCCCAGTTTCAGTCGGGAGCTCGATTCTCGAAGTTGTTGACGAGTACGTCTACCTAGGCCAAACGGTCCAACTAGGTAGGTCCAACTTCGAGAAAGAGGTCAATCGACGAATCCAACTCGGCTGGGCGGCGTTCGGGAAGCTTCGCAGCGTCTTCTCGTCCAAAATACCTCAGTGCTTGAAGACGAAGGTCTTCGACCAGTGTGTGTTGCCAGTGATGACCTACGGCACCGAGACGTGGTCTCTGACTATGGGCCTCATAAATAAGCTCACTGTCGCACAGCGAGCTATGGAGAGGGCTATGCTCGGGGTTTCTCTACGTGATCGAATCAGGAATGAGGAGATCCGTAGACGAACTAAAGTCACCGACATAGTCTCTCGGGTTAGCAAGCTGAAGTGGCAGTGGGCAGGGCACATAGCTCGAAGAACCGATGGCCGATGGGGCAGACGGGTTCTCGAATGGAGACCACGTACCGGCGGACGAAGCCGAGGACGTCCATCTGCTAGATGGACAGACGACCTCATAAAGGTTGCGGGCACCCGCTGGATGCAGGTCGCTGCCGATAGGTCTAAATGGCGGACAATGGGGGAGGCTTATGTCCAGCAGTGGACGTCCAAGGGCTGAGAAGAAGAAGAAGCTGACCCGACAGACGTTGTCCTGTCCAAATTTCAATAAGTTCATACAAAAATCCCATAGACAAAAGCACTTTCAGTTTTTCCCGAATTTTCCAATTTTCCCGTCAACTTTTCCAATTTTTCTTTCCCTAAAAACCTTATTCGGACTATTACGAACATTTAAAAAAAATAGCCAAATCGGTCCAGCCGTTCTCAAGTGATGCGCTTATCAACGAACAGCATTTAATTTTTATTTCTATAGAATGTAAAGACAGGCCAGTAAGTACCTTGGTGTGAGTTCAGGCCTATGACAATATTGTACATGCTTCAAGGATAGGTTATTAATTTTTTCACTTCTCAAGAGTTTTGGTGTCGAGGCCTAAAACACTAATGTTATGTGTCTGTAACAGATGAATGCATATGACGAAATTATAACTAATTATCAATAACATATTAATTGAAAACTTATCAAATTTTAAAATTCACTACATAGTTATAATTTTAATTTGTAGAGCATTCTATTCTATAAAAATATTCCAAAATTTATCAATAAAAATTTTTCAGTAGGCAGCAGGCCAGAACGGTAATTAACAGCAATTAAACATCTTTTGTCAGTCATTTGAACCCAGCACGGTCCCAAACGCCCGGACAATAGGTACTATTGACATGGTCCTGATCCTTTCTCACTTATGGTGAACATAATACAATCAATTCTCGCTCCCATGGCTGTATTCATCTTTGAACTAAAATAAATCTATCATTTTTGTCTAATTAATATACTTATAAGCATATAGGTATAAGCCATAATAACTATTAAAAATTGTAATGAAATATTTGTACTCTTTCGAGTTCAGTGACTATTATTGTGCTTAAAATAAATATGATTAATTCACGTGACATATTCAATAGGTGGTTATTGTAATGTGCACTTTTAACCATATTTGCCTATTTATGACAGACTTAAGCATAAAATGATTTTATACAAACAATGGTTCTGAGATCCAGAACTCCCAATGCGGTTTAGTAAATATCACACATGGCCCAGATTTGTTTTATCCTCGGGTATGTAATGCGTGTTTACTCTGTTTTCCTTTACCGCCTAGCTAATAACAATTGAGGAATATCCCTTCGGAAGTATAAACTCAGTGGTATCGATAAGCCGAGAATATGTATCAGCATTCTTATGTCAATTAAATTCAATCAGCCCTATTGTACATGGGCTTCCTCATGCATATTGTCTTCTACATGAGGGATGTATGGCCTTAAAAACCATTCTTATATATTTAGGAGGGGGACGGTGCACGCTGTAATCCAATTGGACACGATTGGCCACT
Source organism: Sesia apiformis (assembly GCA_914767545.1). Lineage (NCBI taxonomy): Eukaryota > Metazoa > Arthropoda > Insecta > Lepidoptera > Sesiidae > Sesia > Sesia apiformis. The sequence continues at coordinate 20,734,720 of OU611949.1, read as the reverse complement.
TTACTCCTCTCTCACAGAATACCCTTGAAATGAAATGTACTGCATTTCCAACTATATCCTATTCTTATATCCAACAATGTACGTACGTGTTTCGGTAGTGAGTAAGATATGCCAGAGCCCATTCCCATCCCATCCTATCCCTCCCCATTTTCCCAACCCTTTCTCCAAATCAATTCCTGCATCTCAAAAGGTAGGCAGCGCATCCAGGGCTGTGCCAACATTTCTCATTCTGGACTGATGTGGGTATGTATATATGGTGGATGTCTATGGACGACAGTATCCACTTACCATCAGGTGAACTGTACTATAAAAAAAATCATATTAATTCTATACAACGTGGCATAAAATCGCAACTTCAAGGAATATTTAATTTCTTCCTTCACGACGTTTCTGTGCATCAATTCAAAGACAAATTAACATTTTTGTCAACAGATTATCATTAATAGCCATTCAGGATGTGATAGAAGAGATAGCCATGAAAATTCTATGTGAGGAGTTAAACTCACCCACATTGAGGAGGGTCAAGGAATGGAAGTGCAATAGTCACAAATGGGAGTATTGCATATCAGAGCAAGGAGAGAGGTATGTAAAATATTATTATTTATTTTACTATATATATGTTCTACCCTATTTGATCTCATAAATTAGCGAATATCCATTTCAGGGGTGATTTGGAGTTAACTGAACATATTGTCAGAAAGAATTTTGATAACTTTGAAACGACTATTTCTTCAAACTTGTCATAAGAATAACAAATAATAAAAGTATAGAAATGAAACTCGCTTGTCGAACGCGTTCAATGTCGCGATAATAGCCTAACAGTTACGCGTCGTATTATACAAGCCGTCAGTCAGGGCCGCGCCGCCTGACTCCTTACCTTAGTTTTAAGTTTCCTTAAAACTTAAATTGTGCATTAGCAAAAAGAAGCTCAGTACGCAAATTTTACAAATCTTTTTTTAGAAAAACTATTCTTTAAAACAAAAATGAAAAAAAAATGGTCCTATTTTTGTAGGAGGTTATTTTGTACGAAACGTTAATTTTCGTTCTAAGCTTCGCAGTCGGCTCTTGACTAACCTTAGAAACAATGTTATTATAACTTCATTTGGAGGATTAAATTTATTGAAACAACTGTATGCGTTGCAAAAATTATGCAACAACTTACGTACATAATGTGTTTAATGATATGAAAACCTTGTCTGTAAAAACCTATGTTCTTCAATGTAAATATAATTAACTTAAACTTTGAATGACTTGACAATGGTTTGCTGGAGTCATTCATCCTGAATGTGCATCGTGGGTCCAAAGACACAGGGGCCAATGCAAACTATCCAGATTCTAATCAATTGTTCATCCCACTGGAATTGAATCTGGGATGTTTAATGAACTAAAATGTTATACTGGACCATCCAAGGACTGAACTGGAAGGTTGTAATTTGATTTTAATGGTAACTAGGCCTACATATTATTATAATTCAATCATTTAAACACAAATATCAATTTTCATAACTGCTCCAGTTATTTTGATAAAAAATGAACCAAGTTTTGGGAATAAATACTCCATACAAGGGTGAAAACCACAACGAAATTTAACTAGCGCATTATTAGATTGACCTCAACAAACACAACGGTAGCGTTGTCGATAGCGCATCTGCAAATATTTCTTTTTATATAGAATGGATGGCAGACGAGCGGTCGGACCACATGATGGTAAGTGGTCACTGCCGTTTATGGACACCTGCAACACCAGGAGGCTTGTGGGTGTCGATCTTGTATAGGAACCTGTTCACAGCTCTTTTGAAGAGCCCCATATCGTAGCGTAACGGAGATACCTCAGCTGGCAGTTCATTCCACTATCGGTTTCGCGGTATAAAGTGTCTTTTCGACCGCACAGTACGCAGTGACTCCATGCCACGGAAGTACGAATGAACCGCACGAGTTATTAGCGGTGCGATGGTAAAAACACGAAGTTGGCATCAAATTGAACAACTCTTCAGAACATTCCGCATTATAAAGGCGGTAGAAAACGCAGAGAGATGCAACATCTTTACGAATGCTGAGCGATTCTAAACCACCTGTGAGAGTGGCATTGTCAACAATTCAGATAGCGCGTCGTTGGATGGAGTCAAGAGGGTCCAGCTGGTACTTCGGTGCACCGGCCCAGAGGTGTGAGCAGTACTCCATATGGGGTCTAACTTGAGCTTTACCATATAAAGCCACAAACGTTGCCCGGAGTGAAGTACTGCTTTTCTCCTATCAGTGCACCGAGCTTTTTACTAGCAAGTTTTGTCTTGCTCGCCAGATGACTCCGAACTCGACTTTGCTCGAATTATTGACGTCAAGGATCCCAAAACTCTTAGAGTTCTTGAGAGGAATGTTCTGAAATTGAGGGGCCACGATAAATGGAGCTTTCTTAGCGGTGAATGCACATACTTTTTCTTGCTGGGGTTAAATTTGACCAAGTTAAGTTTACCCCAATTCATTGTATTGTATTCACCAATGTGCCACTCATTTGTAATTTTTGACGAATGCTGGCATGTATCGCGGATATTCATGTGTAACCGTAACTGGTTATCACCAGCTGGACTGTCTGCATCGTCTGCCATCTTCTTTCATAAAAACATAAAACTTGAATTTTGCCACACGAGGTAGTAGGTAGATACATAATAGATTCCTATTTTAACTTACACATAAGAAAAATGAATTAAATATACAATTAAGAATAAGACACAATACAGGATAATTTTGTCACAAGGAAACCCTGACTCTTACCTAGTATAGGCGTCAATGCTCTTCGCAAAAATGTTGAGGCAGTAATTAGTTTATAGTTTAATGTGTGATCTAATAAACGATAAAATGTGATAGTTTACAATTTCATGATAAATTGAAAATCAGAACTGTTGATAAGATTTAGCCATGTCTTACGAGGACGCTTCCGATAAGGAAACCATTATTTATGTAGTTATTTTATGAGTTTATCAATTGAATCATATACAAATACATAAAGGATACACATGTGTACCCGAATACTATTACATATATGCATATGTTACTGCTAGAAGTCGAACACACACAGGTCTAGCCGACTAAACTAAGCGCAACCGGTCACAGTCGACTAGAACTAGGTGGAGACTTTTTCTTGACGGTTACAGCTAGGTGTAGGTGTTCGCACTCGCCTAAAACTAGGTCTAATCTCATTCAAACTGACTACAATTAGGTGTAACCTCTCGATATCGGTTAATATTGAATTTCTTCCTTCCCACCACCCGCTACTCGCGCATATCGTGGCTTTAGAATAACACCAACCCATCTCTTCCCGTGGATCACGTAAAAGGCGACTAACGGATAACAAAGTCGCTATCACAAGCCCCGAGGGACTACACCATCTCGAAAAGAATGAACTCGTCAACCCCCGCTTGACGTTTTAAGACCATACCATACATCCCTCATCCAAGAGAAAATATGCATGAGGATGCCCATGTCCAACGGTGGACGTTAAAAGGTTTCCGTACATTTAGCTCTAGTCAACAGTGATATAGGTTACACATATTTGCAGCTAGTTTGAATGAGAAGACGTAGTTATATCCAACTGCGAGCAGCTACACGTAAAAGACCACCTAGTTCTACCCAACTGCGACCGGCTGCGTCTAGTTCTATTTGCCTAGACCTAGATGTAGCCACACTTCCTCTTCTAGTCGTAACATATGACAGTAAAATGTAAACAGGTGACACTACCGTGTCGATGTGAATTCGGGCCTAAAGCGCGCGAACGGCTGGCAATTATGTAGAGAGTACACACACTGTTATAAGGAGACGTACAATACATAAGAGTGACGGGATCAATTTTGAGACACTCAAATTTCAGAACGAGAACTCATTTCAGCTATACCGTTTTTAAAACATTATTTATTTGAAATTCAAATTCCGAAAGCCATTTAGTCAAAACGAAAAACATAAAATGTTCTATTCACTTTTTTATTGCATTTCGCGCGCTTTTCTTCGCAACAATGGAATTCGAACGAGAACATTTTCGTTCAATGACGTTATACGATTTTAAAGTTGATTTAAATGAAAGTGAGTGTACAGATAGATTAGTATCAGCTTTTGGGGACCTCGCACCGCCCCGCGCCACATTATTTAGATTGTTTTCTCAATTTAAACACGGAAAATTTTCGTTGAAAGATGATGAGAGAAGTGGCCGTCCTGCGACTTCTGTAACGAATGAAAACATCGAGGTGGTAAAGAAAATGTTGCACGAAGACCCCAAAAATCACCTACAAACATCATCACCGGTCATTCATGAAATTTTACACCAAGACCACTCAAGTTACAGTCAAGAAGCACTGACATTCTTTTCGACAACTCTGCAGACGCTTGGAATGCTTTTATGGCACCTGTTGAGGACCTCGCTAAAGACTTTTGAAGTGCTTTAAATCTTGATTTAGACGAATGAATCGCCGCAAGACTAATGAAGAGTATTTTGAAAAGTTTTAATAAAAAATTGTGTTGTAACCCAAACATTTTTTTTTATCTCAAATTTACCATTCACGTACAAACAGACAGCTGCGTGAATGTTTTATATTAGAAAAAAAAAACGCCGGGATTCCAGTTGACGCCTCGCGCCCGTCTTGTGCCCTACACGCCACCCCGCACACTCGTCCAAAGCATACAACACTTTTACAACACACAAACTACTTGGTCCCCAGTGTAAAGATATATTACATACCTATTCAATATATTCGGTGGTGTAAGACGCCCTTTGCCTCCGACTATTCGAATCGGTTTCATCCAATCTCATTTCATCAGTGGCGTGCATCTCATATCATAGTCTACTTAGGTTAGTATCTCACTCGTACTCGTAGAAGTATCGTATCGTCTTACGTGCCTGAGTTTTCGTCGACCTCCATTTTGTGATTTTTACTGTATTCTTCTTGTTCTTAATCTTATTGTATCTTATTTTATGTTTTTTTTTTACTGGTCTAACGGTGATAAATAATAAATAAATAAGTTTCCACTCATGAAAAAAAAAATGTAAAGAAAAGAATTAAACATGTAATAGTGCCTAAAACTGTAAACTGTGAACCTCCAGTTTGAGAACGACTTTTCAAATATTTTGAAACGCATTGTAACATGCAAATTGGGCCTTATCGCTATTGTACATGCGTTTAAAGCGTGTTCATACCGAATATTAACATAGCCATTGATATTATATCACGTTGATTGTCCATAAGTGGCTCTTCGCGTGCGCAATGTGTGATGAATAGGTACATATGTGATATATGAAATGCATATTATTTATGATGGACTAGCTGTTGCCCACGGCTTCCCTCGTGTGAATTTAACTGCGTTTTAATGTCAAGCCATACGAAATTTGACATACTGTATTTTAGCCCAATTAAAACTCACAGACATACAATTTAAAAAACGGTAATGATTGTTTTTGATTAGTTGTACCTACTGTAGAATATTTATACCACGCTTCAAGTCAATAGAACCATCAAATACTGTTTCCATACAAACTTTGATACCCTGCTTCACCCCTTAGGGGGTTGAATTTTGAGAAATCCCTTTTTAATGATTCCCTTGTAAGAAAGTGAGAAATCCCTTTATAGGGGGACAATGCAGGCTGTATTCCCACAGCCGCTGGGCGTACTCGACTAGCCTCATTACCCCTCTCTCACAGAAGACTACCTTGAAATGTACCACATTTCCTACTTTATCGCATTTCCTCAATGTACGTACGTGTTTCGGTAGTGAATGGGATATGCCAGAGCCCATTCTCATCCCACCATATCCCTCCCCATCCCCCCAACCTTTTCTCCCAATCTATTCCTTAACTGTAAACCAATCGTTTGTCATTCGGGACTATTGTTGGCATGTATTGCAGATGTCTGTGGGCGACCGACAGTATCCAGTTATCATCAGGTGGACTGTATGCTCGTCTGTCGCCTTTTTCTATAAAAAAGTGAGTTTTGTTGTTATAAAAGGAAGCTATTCTCCAAATGTCTCTGGATAAAGCAATGTCTTCCAGGCAACCTTTGTTCAGGAGGAGATGTACGCAAGCATAATGACTCATTTACACAAGGAGAGATTCTGGAACATCAGTCAATAGCTAGCATAAACAACTGTTACCATTATCACTGTTATCGTCGAGTTTTTATCATCGTGTGAACAGATGTAGGCGAGAATTGTATGTAGTTAGGTCGTATACGAGAATTGTATACAATGTTCTCGCCTGAATCGTTCGAGAAACTTTCCTTGATTAAAAAATTGATTAGAATCTTTATAAAAGGAAAGCAAACAAAACTCAAGCAGACTAATCGCTCTCGCGCGCTATATTGAGACCATGGTTTAAACCTGTATTATGTGGTGTAATCTTGGAAAAAGAGACATTGACAGAAAACCCGCTTGATCTGAATCAAGACCGACTCATATTTTAGTCGATTGTTCTCAATAAGAGTTGAATACACAGAGATCATCTTGTTTTTTTTTTTTTAATTATATGTAGGTTAAAATATCTTGTTCGGGTGAAAATTTAAAAGATTACGCTCTTTGGAGTGTCCTATTTTTTTATAGCAGCTATACTCTAAGTGTGTTCCGCGGAACCCTAGGGTTCCGTGATACCTCTGTCGGGGTTCCGCAAGAATTTAGAAATAAAAAAATCAAAACACCTCTCTCTGGTCGCTCCGCGGCTGTGCGGACTCCGCGGCCGCGCGGAGACAAAACGCTATGAATGTTATTTATTTATTTATTTGTATTTGTATAAGCTTGTGTTACATTAGCTGGTACAATATCTCATAAGTTTGGTCTCAACAATTTTATACTTGTACAACGCGTTCGCTCTAAGTTTGCCGGTCTGTGGAATGCGCGTACCCTCCCCCACGTGACAACAAAACTTATAATGTGTCATAGTTTTACCCAAATATCTAACGTACACAATTTTTATTGTTACAATTAAATAAAAAATTTCGAACGTCATACACTCATACCTATCGCCAGCGGCAAACTTAAAACGAGCGGGTAGTATACTTGTAAGCGCTCAGTCTCTTTGATAAAAGCCGCCTCTGAATTAGACGCTATAGTTGTCAACTAGCGACTTTCGTCTCTAACTTCAAAGGATAAAGTCGATATTGTTTACAACGCTATTTTTAAATTTCTGTTTTTATTTTTGCTTTTTGTTTATCAAAGGTGCCGACTCGAGTATTTTCGAGAATATTTGAGATCGAGTCTAGGACTAAGTATAAAAGCGGCGATCGCGCGTTGGCGTCGTCAGTTGATGATTAGCGTTCGGAGCGATAAGTTACTACCTACTTACAAGCTCGCTAGCGAGAAACTAGTGTTCATTGTTTTACTGCCTGCTGTATTCTGTTGTCTCAGTTTTATACATTTCTTCCCTGTAGGTTCTAAATTTAGTCTCTTATACGCAGTAACGATTGTGCATTATTTAAACCCCACTATCCTGACTTGTAACATTATAAATAAAGAAGAATGGAACGTTGGCTTAAAGGTGTTAAACGTGTTCCAACAACATCTTCTAATGACGCTGAATGTTCAAAAGCAATGCGCGCGGAGAATTTAGCAATCACCGATCCAGAAGATGATGCCACGAGTGCCACGACGTCAAGCTCGACGGTTTCAAAGACGAAAAAAAGGAAGTATGATGAATCTTATATCAGTTTCGGATTTGTTGATTCCAACGGCTCACCTCTCTGCATGCTCTGTAGTAAACTGCTTCCTAATAGTTCCATGGCACCTGCCAAATTGCGTCGACATTTAGAAACCGTACACCCCGAGACTAAAGACAAGAATAAAGAATTTTTTGTTCGCAAAAAAGATCAGTTATTAGAAAGTCAAAAAAATATGATGCATGTAACACAAACTACCAACGAAAAGGCCACGGAGGCATCATACTTAGTTAGCTATCGCATTGCACAAGCAGGTGAAGCGCACACTATCGCTGAGAAATTAATAAAACCATGTGTATTAGACATAACAAAATGTATGCTTGATGAAAAATCTGCAAAGCATCTTTCTACTGTTCCGCTATCAAACGATACTGTTTCACGACGAATCCATGATCTGGCAAGCTACGTCAAACAAGAACTAGTTACACGTCTACAAAATACACGATTCGCTTTGCAAATGGACGAGTCGACTGATGTCGCTGGTTTGGCTATCCTGCTGGTTATTGTGAGATATCCATATAAAAGTTCTTTTGAAGAAGACATGCTTATGTGTTCATCGCTGCTTACAAACACTACCGGGGAAGAAATTTTTAATAAAATAAATATATTTTTTGAAGAACATAATCTCAGTTGGAACAATTGCATTGACATTTGTACAGATGGGGCCAAGGCGATGACAGGTAAAACAGCAGGAGCAGTGTCACGAATGAAAAATAAAGCGCCTAATTGTAGTTCCAGTCATTGTATTCTGCATAGACAAGCACTTGCGATGAAGCAAATGCCGTCTAATCTAAAATTAGTTATGGATGAAGCGGTAAAAATAATTAATTTTATCAAATCACGACCACTACAATCCCGATTGTTCTCATTATTGTGTGAAGATTATGGCAGCAAACATAAAACACTGCTGCTCCATACAGAAGTGCGATGGCTGTCTCGGGGAAAAACTTTAACAAGGCTATTTGAACTTAGAGCCGAGTTACAAATGTTTCTTTCAGCAGATACTTCTTTTAATTTGAAGGACCGTTTGTATGATAAAACTTGGTTGTTCCGATTGTCTTTTATGGCGGATATCTTTCAAAAACTTAACGAATTAAATTTATCGTTGCAAGGTAAACAGACAACAGTGTTTCAGGCCTATAATAAAACTAGGTTTCGGCGGCGCCCCCCGGGCGCCGGCCTCCCCCTAATGGGGGGGACGCTCCGGGCTTCGCCCTGCGCGGAGCTCGGCCTGCGGCCTCGCTTAAATTACACACTGAGAGAGATCGCTGTAGTCGATGTTGTGCGGGACCTGCATAAGAATTCCAAATCCCTAATCAGCCTCCCCCGAACCCCCCGGATATCAATTTTCATCCGGATCGGACGAATTCGAAAAAAGGCCGCCATCTTGGATTCGCCATCTTAAAAAAATTTTTACCTCAATAGAAAAAGATCGTCATGATAAACAATATTAGTTTGAGCACCGATCCGATATGTCTACCCGTTTCGGAGATGTCTTCCGAAGAATTTTGTGTGGCGGCCATCTTGGAAATAACCATAAATCCTTAATCAGGCTCCCCTGAACCCCCCAGATATCAATTTTCATCCAGATCGGACAACTTGAAATTTTGGTAGTGCGGTAGTCCGGTCGCTCCGGGCTTCGCCCTACGCGGATCTCGGCCTGCGGCCTCGTTAGACGCAGCTCGGCCTTCGGCCTCGCGTAAGTTACACAGAGTACGCGGCTGGTGGTGCGGTAGTCCGGTCGCTCCGAGCTTCGCTCTACGCGGATCTCGGCCTGCGGCCTCGTCAGACGCAGCTCGGCCTACGGCCTCGCGTAAGTTACACAGAGTACGCGGCTGGTGGTGCGGTAGTCCGGTCGCTCCGAGCTTCGCTCTACGCGGATCTCGGCCTGCGGCCTCGTCAGACGCAGCTCGGCCTACGGCCTCGCGTAAGTTACACAGAGTACGCGGCTGGTGGTGCGGTAGTCCGGTCGCTCCGAGCTTCGCTCTACGCGGATCTCGACCTGCGGCCTCGTCAGACGCAGCTCGGCCTACGGCCTCGCGTAAGTTACACAGAGTACGCGGCTGGTGGTGCGGTAGTCCGGTCGCTCCGAGCTTCGCTCTACGCGGATCTCGGCCTGCGGCCTCGTCAGACGCAGCTCGGCCTACGGCCTCGCGTAAGTTACACAGAGTACGCGGCTGGTGGTGCGGTAGTCCGGTCGCTCCGAGCTTCGCTCTACGCGGATCTCGGCCTGCGGCCTCGTCAGACGCAGCTCGGCCTACGGCCTCGCGTAAGTTACACAGAGTACGCGGCTGGTGGTGCGGTAGTCCGGTCGCTCCGAGCTTCGCTCTACGCGGATCTCGGCCTGCGGCCTCGTTAGACGCAGCTCGGCCTACGGCCTCGCGTAAGTTACACAGTGATCGAATTCGGACGCTCCGGGCTTCGCCCTACGCGGAGCTCGGCCTGCGGCCTCGCTGTATAGCCGCCATCTTCAAAAAGGGTTGAATATAAATAATAATTCCAAATCCTTAGTCAGGATCCCCTAAACCCCCCAGATATCGATTTTTATCCGAATCGGATGAATTTGGAAAAATAGCCGCCATCTTGGATTCGCCATCTTGAAAAAAAATTTTCCCCTCAGTGGAATGAAATCGTCATGATAAACAATATTAGTTTGAGCACCAACCCGATATCTCTAACCGTTTCGGAGCCGTCGCTGAGAGAATTTCGTATGGCGGCCATCTTGGAAAATTTCGGCACCTACCCTAAATCCTCAAATTTCCTCCTCGATTTTCCACCTCGAAACACATTCGCTCAGAAATTTCTAAATTTCCCAAAGTTTTTTTTAAATTTCCGCCATTTTGTGTCCGCCATCTTGGATTTTTTTTCCGCCTAATTTCCCCATAGACCAGAGTTTCCAACGAGGGGAAATTCCACCTCGCGTCCCTCGCCCGATTCGAGCTACCGCCTCGGAAATGCCCTCGGACCCCAAAATCGAAATTTCCACTTTGTATGGCAGCCATCTTGAAAAATGGCGGAATTAAAAAAATGTTCCAAAATCCCGAATCGGGGTCCCCTGAACTCCCCGGGTATGAAATTTCATCCCGATCGGAGGAATTTTAAAAATGGCCGCCATCTTGGATTCGCCATCTTGGAAAAAAAAAATTGTCCAGTGGAAGGACATCGACTCGCCCCACCACATTAGTGCGAGCCCCGATCCGATATCTCCGACCGTTCGGGAGCGACGGTCGAAATAAATTTGTATGGCGGCCATCTTGAATCGGCCATTTTGAATTTTCATCGTCAGACTGCCTGCGGTTCTCTATGACATTCGGTCGAGCACCATGGGAATATCTCTCACCGTTGAGGCAGGCCGTCGACCGTCGAGCTGAAGGTCCACCGGACGAGGACGGGCCCGCTCCCGGTGCAAGTCCCGGGCGAGCTCGGCCTGCGGCCTCGCCCGCGCCGCTCGGCCTCCGGCCTCGCGGGAGTTACGGCCGATCGAAATTTGAAATTTCAATTGACGGCCGCCATCTTGGAAACGGCGGAATCGAGAAACCGACCCGAAATTCTCAATCGGGGCCCCCGCGACCCCCCGGGTGTCGATTTCCACCCCTTTCGGACCAACTTGAAAATCGGCCGCCATCTTGAATCGGCCATTTTGAAAAACTTTTTTGACCACGAGAAGGCTCACCCCGGCCCGAATGACATTTGGTCGAGCACATCCCACTTACCTCTTACCGTTTCCGAGCTACCAGCGTTTTAATTTTGTATGGAGGCGACGCTGGACGTTCGAAATTCAAATTTTCGCGACGCCCGCTGGCGTCTGCCGGCGGTTCCCTATGACATTCGGTCGAGCACCCCCCGCGCATCTGTTACCGTTTGTGCTGGCCGTTGAAATTTTTCATCAGGTTTGGGCAACTCGAAGAAGTCGGATTTTTCTGGTGCTCACCGACCTCGAGGGTTTACTTTCTCATTCAAAGTTTCTCACCTGGATGGTGGGAACTGGGAGAACAATTATGTCAGTCAGTCAGTGAGTCAGTGGTAATCCAGCTTTATATATATACGGAATACGGAATAACTGCTTTTAAAAGAAAATTAGATTTTTGGATCATTTGCATTGGTAAGAAAGAAATAGAAAGTTTTACGTTACTCAGTGAGTTTGTTAGCGAAAACGACTCAGAAATGTTTGAAGATAATGTGTTTGAAGAATTGGTCCAATATCTCAGTTCGATGCGCGCATCTTTTGAAAAGTATTTTCCCGAAGAACACAATACAAAAATTAAAGTGAACTCCTGGATTCATAATCCTTTTTTACCCAACTTGGAAAAGCCTGAAAACATGTCAAATGAGATATATGAATCTCTTTTAGAAATGTCATCAGACACAAGTATGGAGTCATTGTTCAAAACGACGCCTCTTAATGATTTTTGGTGCAGAATCCAAGATGAATATGCAATGCTTGGCCAAATGGCTCTGGATATTCTTCTCCCGTTCCCAACTACATATTTGTGCGAAACAGGATTCTCTACCTACGCAGCCACGAAAACAAAATATCGCAATAGACTGGACGCCGAAGCTGATATGAGACTCCAACTTTCTTCCATCAAACCTGATATCAAGCAATTGATGAAAAATAAAAAACAGTTTCATACCTCCCACTAGTTAGATTTTTTCTTTTTTAATGTTTTCTATTATTGTCCTTACCAAGTGGTGAAGTAAATAATAATTAGTAACTGATACATTGTACTTTTATTATGCTGATTAATATAGAATACACTTATAAAAATAATTGTTTTATTGTAGGGTTCCATCAAGTATTTTGCTTCCCAAAAGGGTTCCGTCATTTAAAAAGTTTGAGAACCACTGTTTTATAGGATTATTCCTATTCCTATTCCTAGTGTCCTAAATATCTGCCGTGTTATATATTGATGATATCAGCCTATAACGTCTCATTGCAGAGTTCTCTTCCTGGTATCTAAATCGCTGTTGGATATTACTATTTATTTCCGATTGGATTTACTAATTGCATTTTTTATTTTATTTTAGTTTAGTTTCATAATTATATATAGTAGGTAGGTATTTTTTTATTGGAATTGTTAGGAACATCCCCTCACGCTGCTTTTGTATAGACGGGTTTTAACTTTAGAACTTATTTTGGTGACTCTTGAAAGGCCACAAGGGCCACAAGAACTTAGACCTACACGATGTTAAGGCAATCAAGGTTTTTTAGCCGGTAGGAGTCCGGCACTACCTGGTACCTGGACTAGCTAGACTAGCTGGTACCAGGTGACTCCTTGATTGTCTTTCCTAACATAAAAAAAAAAAAAATAAAGAACTTATTTTACTTATAATAAGCAGCCATAGTATGATGGATAGGAATGATATGAATGTCTGTTTCACGATCTAAATCGGGCGTGGTTTGAAATTTTCGCTTCGATCGCCTCTAAAAATAGTTCGTTTCGCCCAAAAACATCGTAAAAAATTGTTAGACGTCGCACTCAATAATTTTTCCCTGTTTTGCAACATCAAGATTGTTTCAATACAAGTTACTATTTCTGATTCCATTGAAACAATTAAGCGTTGTGCAAAAACAAAACAATCAACATACAATGTCAGATCGATTGGCGGACATATCTTTTTATTACTAACCGTTTTGATATATTGACAAGATATAATAATACGAGTATATCTGGCACGTAAGTACCAGGTATATATTTAGATATACACTGGAACGATTTTTTTATTATGAAAAGAAAATGGCAGACGATCTACCTGGTAGTAAGGTGATACCTGATACCTGTAGCCCGGAGCGCGACGAAGAGAGCCCAGTCCACCCAAGTACGGCTCCTCCCGCGATTGCATCGAAAAAATCGCGAGGTTTGTAGGATCATACGAAAGTAGAGGGATTGGGTACGTATAGTAGATAACCTGAAGCTAAAGTATAGCCCCAAGGCCCATTTCCCGTGGTGGGACGATAAAGGCTAATCGATATTGATCGATCGTTCGATGCCACTGACAAACATCCTTTACACCAGTTATTTCAAAGAAAATATATCTATTGCGGACATAATTTTCCAATTACGGAAAGAAATCAACTATATCTTGACGGTTTTGGATTTATATTTCGGTTAATTTCATAAATTAGTCAACTAGCCAAATCGATTCAATGGTTCCTTAATTATGGACGTGTGAATTTTTCAAAAAATAATGTCAAATATTCTAGAAAATAATTGTATTTTTTTTGTATAATCGTTTATTTTGATAATAACCATTTAACACATTAAACGAAGACCTGGTCCCCACACTAGGACAACCTGTACCGTGGGAAAAATTTATACTATGTATGCATAAATATGTATAATATATGTCATACAAACAATATCGCTGTATAGCGAGCGCTCTTTTTTTACGACCGCTACATTTTTGTCACGCTACCTACAAATTATGTCTAAACATTTTTTTTTCTGAAATATGTGGAAAATAGCGACTCCCTCCTCCCTCCCTCCCTAGGTGATATGATAGGAGGGATAGGATGGGATGGGAATGGGCTCTGGTATATCTCACTCACTACAAAAACACGTACGTATTGCCCAATGTACGTCATTGGACAAATACGATAAAGTAGGAAATGTGGTACATTTCAAGTTAGTCTTCTGTGAGAGAGGGGTAACGTGGCCGGTAGAGTGCGCCCAGCGGCTGTGGGAATACAGCGTACACTTTCCCCCTACAGTTTCCTTTGTCCTATTATTTTTACTCGATATTACGAGATAGGTTACGAGATAGATAGGAGTAACGAGTAGGATAAGATGGAAGGATTTCCTTGTTTCTATTTATTCTCCACTCGATTGGTAACTGAATTGAAATACGATAATGAAAGTCTAGCCTATCTATACAAAGTTTTTTTTTTAATATTTATTTTTTAGGGCGAAGGCGGCAGACGAGCATACAGTCCACCTGATGGTAAGTGGATACTATCGCCCATAGACATCCGCGATACATGTCCACATTAGTCCAAAATGACAAACGTTGGCACACCCCCGAATGCGCTGCCTACCTTTGGAGATACAGGAATGAATTTAAAGAAAGAGTTGGGAAAAAATTCAGCTTTTATTTATTACTTTTTTTCTTTTATACAAGAAATAACGATCTGTCCTGAAGTCAAGCTTATGTCCATGTGCATTAGTTTAGTTTTTTAATAGTGAAAACATCGGTTTAATTGTTTTGGATTTACCTCATACATTCACAAAAAATACTGTCTCTATAATGTTAGTACAAGTATAGATTAACAAATATGATAGTGGTTTAGATATTTAAGCGTCGGAGCCACTAGCCAGTGGTAAGGGGGTGGTTTATTACTTTAGCTGAGTAAACGGGCTACTAACAGCCAGTGCCAAAACAAACACAAACACACGCGACGACTCCGGATCGATGAGGACAAGGCGCTATTCATGCGTAAAGTATGTTACCAGTTTAGCATATACATCAGTACAATAGTATGTGTATATTAAAATGCACATAGTTACACTCGTTGTTACCATCAGGTGGACTGTATGCTCGTCTGCCACCTTCGTCCATAAAAAAAAAAAAGAAAAAGAATAATTTCTTATTATCTCCATATGTGCAAGAGTCACGGTTTGCTTGTGTGCTGCCACATTGGTAAGTACTATGCGGACCATTATGTGATTTCACTGTTGTTTACCTATTTATGAGTCTCTATAGTCTATTTCTTTGAAAATGTATTTAGAATCCAAAACGTTATCTTAATGTTTTCAAATCGAAAACACCTCAAGATAGGTGTGAGCTGTGAATAGGATTTTGCAAGGTCGGCGGCGCACCCGCATGCCCCCTGGTGTTGTAGGTGTCCATGGGCGGCGGTAACACTTACCATCACGTGGGACCGCTTGCTCGTCCGCCCTCTTATCTATAAAAAAAAGATACATTCTTAATTGTTATAGGTGTGTAATATAGAAATGTAGCCTTATAATTTTGATGGCATTATAATATATTATGTATTATAATTATGTACTGTAATTTATATTTATATAATTATTTCATTATTTTTAAAATATACTCATACATAAATTATTTGAGTATACATACATATAACTATCATACATACATAAAGTAATTATGTTCATACATAAACTGCTACTATATAATCCAATAATATGTGTAGTGCTAAGTTTATTCCGTGCGTGTCATATGCGAGCACAGAGCGTGGGAGTGGTGTATGATTCTCTGTATGTGTGTATGTGTGTACATGTGTGCGTTCCAGCTTCTGATTTATTTAACTTTGTTTTTTACTCGACGTTTGCGCACGACTTGTACCGATCACGCTCACGAACTGACTGAGTGGAATGAGTGGAGCGAATGGTCCATGTTGAGAGCTGCGGCCAGTTTTTCAACTACCCGCGTATAACACGCGATTTGCAGTGTAAAATGTGTACAATAATATAATGTGTAAATTATGTGCATAATATTTAATACTCAAATGTGTAATAACTATATTTTACAATGTACCATGTATAATATTTGGAAATTCCTGAAAAAAAAATCTAGTTGGACATATATTTTAGATAATTTTATACGGATAGTTAATTTTATTTTATTGCTATAAATTCTTTCTGACAAATGATTACAGTTTAGTTATCGATTTTAAATCATCCTTTAACAGAATGTCCGCTAATTTATGGAGATTGCCATAAAAAAGTAGTTAATTCTTTAACGATTGTTGCAGTCAAAAATTGGGCTTCATTTACGACAGCGCGAATAACAAGGGGATTACGATAGAATACATAGACTTGGACCAAGTGTGCCTTGTGACTGATTCGACTGAAATCCGGAGGCTCGTCGACGAAGTGTCGACGTTGGCCAGCGAAAGATACATGGCTGAGACACGAGGTAAGAAATTATACGTGTTAAAATTCATAATGGACGTCATTCGCACGTTCGTTAAAATAGCACTCGTTACAGAGTAAATCACTAATTTCTCTAATGTTTTCCGCTAAAGATCTGAGCGTTAAAAACATTGACGTTTTCTTCATATGCGAAGAATACGCGATTATTTTAGATCTTGCAAAGGAACTTTCAAAATTATATGCCTCAAACAAACCATAAGGACTGCGATACTTGCTATCACCCGCCTAGAATTCGCTGTGTGAACGAAAGGGAGTTTCAGTACATTTAATACACTCGTATGAGCAGCATCTTGAATAAATTAATTCAGAATTATGAGCAGAATGTTCAGCTAAACATCTCACACATCCTGTAACTAAAAGGTACATTGTCTCGTCTGGAGATTTCTTCCAGCAAACTCGGCGGCAGGAATCTGTATACAACGTGTCACTCAAATAACACGTCAAGCTTGTGGAGGTTCTTGGTTTTAGGTGTATTGTGGTGTAAGATGTAGCTTGAGAAAGTGCGATAAATAACTTCCATAGTCCTCCATACTATTTTATTAAATGATGATCATTTTAACTAAAAGTACACATGTTGGCGTGCGAGAGATGGTTGCCGAGAACAGTGTGGACTGTGACTTAAAACACCGTGCGCCTTCTGCTTTACTGCAAGCAGTGTTGACACAGTGCACTGTGTCAACACTGTGTCCCTACAGCTGAAAATAGGTTTTTCAGTATCGAGAGTACAAGCGATCCTATTAGTTTTAACAATAGGTTGTTTTTTTATAATATACTGGTCGTTTCTATCTAGCATTTCTTTTATTCTACGTACAGTTACGCAATCAACGCGGAGCGTCACCCACGCTGCCGCCCGTTCATTACCCTGTACCGAATAATGAGACCTACGAAATTAAATGTAGAAAAAATCTTTTAAATACAAGCTTATATTAAAATGCACTAAAAATGAAGACAATAAACATAGAAGTCCTTACTAATAAAATATTATTTGTTAATATGTTATGTGATTTAAAAGTTGTCGCGAGATTTGTAATTTAAAATGATTGTATTTCTAATTAATTAAATTGGTACGAAAATCTCGTGACAAGCTTCTAAATCATAAAAAATATTAACTAAAGTAATAATAGTAATGACTTCTTTGTTTTTATTTTCTTCATTTTTAGTGTATTTTATAAAAGCTTGTTTTTAAAAGGTTCTTTTTTTACGTTTAATTTATATAATTCTAACTGTAGCCCGCGACTTCACTCGCTTTGACCGGGGTAAAAAGTTACATCCGTTTTACGAATTGCCAAATTTGGTAGAAATTCGTTATAAATCTATTGGGTATCTAATAAACAAAAAAACTTTAGTTACAGGATTTTCTTTATGAAACCAACTAATTTTAATCTCATCCCAAAAACAGATAGATAAAACTCTTTATTGCACACCAAAACAAAACAAGACAGTAACAGACACTGAAACATATGAATTGCACAAACGGCAGTCTTATCGCTTTTAGCGATCTCTGCCAGACAACCTTATTTATTCACAATTTTCTTCACAAAACAGACAATTTTATTCACAGGTAGATAGAAACAGTCCAAAAGCATTCTATTTTATAGCTTTCTTTTGTTAACATCACAGTCCACTTCGATCCATATTACACTTCCTTGTACTAGAGTACATTGGCTTCTTTCCAGTTTAAATCCCTGTTTATTTGACCAGAGTTTTTTGTTTGAACAGCGGTCTTTGAACTGCTAAATATGAGTAGCTCAAAGATATGCATCAAAAACTATTTCTATTACTCCAATACTAATTAGTACTTTTACTCAACAATAACAATTTTCGTTATGAGAGGGTAATCGCAGCGTGGGACGCCTTTGGTCAGGTGTATCGATGACTTGAAGGACTTTGTCGGTAGTGACTGGTTGGGGCGGAAGATCGCGTGTGATGCAAAGAATAAGGAGAGGCCTACATCTAGCACTGGAGAGACATAGGCTATAACAATTTTAAGAATCTCATATGGTATCTTCCCGATAAATTTGCCGATTTCAACCCTTAACATTTTACTACAGGGCATAGAGTGAGCTGTGAGCTTATAATTTTTTTTATAAATATGATAGGAATTGAAGAAATTCATTAAGGAATCGAAGTTACCGACGTCACTCAAAGAATCAGTAAACGGAATTATTGTCAATGGACAGGTCACCTTTATTGCGGGACCGACAATCGATGGGGTAGATGAGTCATCCAGTGGAGACCGCGGACCGGGAAACATAGCTATAGACGCCTTTTGGCCAGATAATAAAATATGACTTTAAAGTACTTTGTTGAGAAGAACGAATGGCAGAATGGGATGGTGATGGTGTTAGACCACTCATCCTCTAATAAATGACTAATGACCACAATCACTCATCCTCGTTTTTCCATGCCACCACAGAAATATATTCATACTTACAATCACCGAAGAATCTCACAGGAGCTCAAACAGAGATTCCCATCGATTGTTTAAAAGTACGCATAAATATTCACGCATGAAGGAGCCGGCTGAAAATCGACTGTTCGTAATAATCGATACCACATAACATCGCGTGCGATTACTCGATCATGCATATTTCGATGTCGATAATTGACCGTATTAGCTGTGCTAATTTTATGATTGTTTTTCCTATTGATGATTTTTATTAGTAATCAGTTAATCAGTTTGTTTTTTCTCGGTTGTTTTTAATGAATCCGTTGTTTTTCCAAAGAAACAATCGCAATGTTATTGTTTAAAAGGTTAAGTATGTACAATTGGCAACAGGTCAATAGGTGCCCATATACACTATTGTCTATTCCCACGTAACGATTGGCGGCAAAGTGGTTCTGGACTAATGTTGGCATGTATCGCGGATTTCTATGGGCGACAGTATCCGCTTACCATCAGGTGCACTGTATGCTTGTCTGCCGTCTTCGTCTAAAAAAAAAACAACATTCTAAGGTTTCGTTTTTAGTCAACCCTATCGATCTTCCTGGTTCGAAATGGTTCGAATGGTTCCAGGTTCGAATATCAACAATTAATTTCGATAATTTAAACTCAACTTTATTTTCTTTATCATACCGTTGAAATTAGGAGTGCTTCAAATGCGGCTTTAATGTGCTTTGTGTAATTCATTTTTGTTATTTTTAATTGTGTAGAATTTTTAGGTCATGTCGTTATTGATGTTTTTAAAAGAATTTGAATTTTGTTTAAATTGTTATCGAATTGGTCGCTTCACCATCACTCCTTAATTCCCTGATAATAAAATTATGGCTAAAGTCGAATGTTTTGCTTGTTTACAAGCTTTCTGAATATTTCGAACCACGAAGATCGACAGGGTTGACTAAACAACAGTGATTAACGGCCAGTACGTACTTAATCAATACAACAATCATAATAATTGAGTTTTTTTTAAATGTAAATTAGATAAGTAACGAGTTAAATAATAATTGACAGGATGTGATTAAAATTTTGTATTATTATTTTTACTAATTTTGCGATTAAATAAACAGTGGATAGATAATATAGTTCGTATTTATCAATTATCTATTTATTTCCTAAATGTTTATGCAACAATAAGCTAATATGATTCTACGTAATCATATTCATAATTTTCTTTTACAATATTACGAGTATACTGTAAACTTATCATCTGTTGTTAAAGGAGTCCTATCGTAGTTTTGGTAGGCTACGGTAGATTTACAACACTAGGCTAGATAGCCCATATTTTACCTCAATAAAATGTCCTCATAAGAGTCATATAACTATGGCTGTCATTTGTAAAATCGTCAAACTCTGATAAAGTAGTAGTTTTAATAGGGGGAGAGTGCACGCTGCATTCCCACAGCGGATGAGCGCACTCTACTGGCCACGTTATCCCTCTCTCACAGAAGACTACCTTGAAATGTACTACATTTCCTACTTTATCGTATTTCCTCAATGTATGTACGTGTTTCGGTAGTGAGTGAGATATGCCAGAGCCCATTCCCATCCCATCCAATCCCTCCCCATTTTCCCAAACCATTCCTTAATCCGCAAAGGTAGGCAGCGCATCCGGGATCGTGCCAACGTTTGTCATTCTGGACTGAAGTTGGATGTATCGCGGATGTCCATGGGCTACAGTTTCCACTTACCATCAGGTGGACTGTATGTTCGTCTGCCGCCTTTTTTCTATAGAAATAAATAAAGACCATGAATACTCCGGACTTTTGGGCTTGAAACCCGGACATCTTTTCAAATACTCGCATTGTCAGGGAACAGATAGTAGTCTTACGGTTTAGTTGAAAATTATTGCAATTTTAAATATTTAATAATGAAACGAACACAAAAATTTAATTTTTTCATTAAATTATTTTCTAAAATTTAAAACCACAAATACAATTGAAAACCCCGCCGGACGGTTCGTAATTAGGACAAATTCGGGAAACACAGGAGGAAGGGCAGGCCTTCTCATGTATACTTTTATTTAAAAATTTAATATAGCGAAATCACGGACGCAGACTAGTTTTCAAATATTATAAATACACTGGCGAGTGTTACGAGTATATTCTATAAATGTGGGGATCACAAAACGAGTCACAATTTAATTACTTCATCTACCGCGTACTATAACTTCATGTGAACAAGAATCTTAATTGACGTACTATTGCGTATGATTCATTTCTAAAAATGATAATTTGAATACTTGCCAGACGTCCGCGTTTATATCTACCTAACGTTTCTCTATACATGTAAGGGACAACTTTTCTCTGTCTATTTTTGAGCGCTAATTTCTAAATTTACTGAGCTGATATTTTTACGGCTATCGCTGCTTGCAGCGTGTTTATCCCGAAAGATTATAGGTACCAAAATTTGTTTAGTAGTTTTGACACATGGGTAGGGATCATAACAGTAAATAATAGTATGATATAGATTGTATAGTAAACTCATCTAGATATATCTATCTAGGCACATTGACAAATTGATTTGAAAATCGCGTCGCAAACGGGCGAGTCCACATATATGCTAGTTGCAATATAAAAAATAGACGTAGCTTCTATGATTGCCATCTTCTTTCGTACTTTTCATATTTGAAAAACCGATTTGAAACACGATTACAATACATTGACTTTTTTACCACGACATACAATAACGTATCAACATTTCAGGTTCGATATCTTGTTTTAAATTTGGTATACCTATGTATTCTTGTGGTTTTTAACAAATAGTATATGCATGTATTCGTAATTTCAGCATTTTCACGTCATATACCGTGTCGAATAACGAGAAAATTGATTTCGACCTAGTTCAGTCATGCCTATACCTTTATGAATAGGCTACGAGTCTCAAAAGTAATCGTGACCCTTCTTCGTTTCAATTCAATAGAATATTTCCGAATTACTTGCTATTCATTAATCCATTGTTATTTGTAGTGGCCCTTATTTGATTAATGACGATTGATAGTACTTTCCACTACTACAGTTAGCTATTGTAAGCATAAAACAGTAATAAATTCGTAAGGATAAAATGTTACGCAACTATAGAACTCATAGAACAAGAAACCAGATCCTGGGCTCCAGCTGATCACCACCTTTGTACTTGTCTCAAGCATTCAGCATTATGCTGAGCTGGGGATTTTTTCGACAAGGCCACGCACACAGTTACAATTTCTAAAACATGTTTTTTCTATTATTGGTATCTCTTTCTGTGTAATCACAGGTTTTATCTTTCTTTACCTCTCTATCTGTATCTATTATATATTTCTTTCTCTCTTTTTTCATTCTTCAGATGTACAATCCGAGTGTGTTTAGTCGCTCGGACATGTGAAAATCGTTATTATACAGCATAACCGATTGTAATAATTCTCATAGAGTTTAGACTCTTGACAGTCCCACCGATGATGCTAAATGATGACTATCATCTGCATCATAATATTCACTAATATTCACCAAGGATGATTAGATAAACTTGTGGTATATTGGAGAACTTGGGAGAATATAGAATACAGTTGAAAAGGATGAAGGAACGAATAGTAGGGGATTGTAAAGGAACCTTCGGTTCTCCTACTTACTGACGAAACACTACACTAGCTCGAAACGTGTTTCAACACTGCGTTGTATGT
Source organism: Sesia apiformis (assembly GCA_914767545.1). NCBI lineage: Eukaryota > Metazoa > Arthropoda > Insecta > Lepidoptera > Sesiidae > Sesia > Sesia apiformis. Next base: position 20,712,043 of record OU611949.1, on the reverse strand, counting down.
TTCTTTCGTCCCTCCATTTTCTTTCATTTTTCTCCTTTTTCTTTTCTACTTTCAACTGAACATATTCCCCTTTCTTTCTTTTTTTCTCATTTTTCCTTCTTTGTTCTCCTTTTTCTTTTCTACTTTCAATTCAGTGTCCCTTTTTTAACGCAGGTTTTATTCACTTAGCTTTCTAACTTGGTACAATACGGCGTAATTTTTCCCTTCACCAATGAAGTCCTGTTAAAGCAACCAACACATCCTAAACGAGCTCAGATTTTATGCTAATTCACTGTCCAGTGTCACTCACATTCACAAATTAACCTTGCGCGTGTTGTTAACCTTATTGCAACTACTTTAAAGGTCAAATTTGATTGTCCCGATGCACAATTAAATTGGTATTGCAGTAATGGTCGCGGACCATATACGTCGATTCGGTGAATGGAAGCAATAATATGCATTAAAGTCCGTAACTTGACGACGACGACATGCATATTAATTTAGTTTCAATTAGCTAAGTAGCTAAGTAGCAATTAGCTTCTTTCAATAAGCTAGCTAAGCTAAGTAGTTTAATTCGTATGAATGGATAGAGAAAATAGTTGCCAGATGATTCTAACACAGACGGACGAGACTGGGAGAAGTATTTCATTTGCCAAACAAGAAAGAAATAATTATTTTTCTGTATGTGGACGCATTGTAACATTAGCTTCGACGTTTATATTAACAAAAACTTGATTAAAAATAAATTTGAAAGTTTTTATCATGGTATCGTACCGCGCAATTTGAACGAGTGGTCGTATGATGTTATACAAATATGCATAATAATGTTTTCATTATTATTGTATACCGTCCGATTTGATTGCACGCGGTAGCGATGTGGTACTATACTATTTATTAAAGACATTGGTTTATGAATTGTTATACTGGAATAATATCCAGCATGGGTGCATGGATACCCATGCTAATGCATGGATGGTCATTTGACCGACATCATTTTCCATGTTTAACCGCATATTGTCTACTTTAATATTTAAGAATATACAATATGTTTCAATTAAATGCGAAAACGGATTTTTCTAAATTAAATCCGGCGCTCATTCTGGGACAGCCTATATAACTCCAAACTTTAAAGCATTATACGATAACTTGATAAGTTATTTTAACATTATATTATCAAACGAAAAATCACATTTTAAACCCCTTTTTACATAAATATATTGCTTATACGTCTAGTAGGCTCTAAACTTTTATTTAGATATGAAACTGGATTTAACAGAAAAGAGACCGATTTATCAGTGTTCCAAATACCGCGAGCGGTGATAGCCCGGGGGTAGCTATACTCAACTTACATTCTTATGATCGTGATTTCAAATCCTCGGTCCGTACCACTGAGTGTCTACTTAAGGTCGAAGTATACCGTGAGGAAACCCACCACATGCTCGAGAAATAATATAAAGTCTGGTGTATGTGTGTAATCCACCAACTGGACCCGCGTGGTGGATTATAGCCCGAAACCTTCTAGTGTTTTACTAGGGGGGCCTGTGCCCTGCAAAGGGACGTTATACGTTGATATCATAAGTGTTCTAAATACCACAGACACAATATTATGTCGGGCGTCCAGAATTTAAAAAGCCGGTTGAAAGCAGATATCGCACAAACGAAACGGCATCGTTACAAACAGTTTTCATATACTGATAACAATTGTTATTATAAACCGCTGTGAACGGAAACACGTCTGATAACTGTGGTCAAAGTTTCAGTTTTCCACGATAAACTGCTGAAGGTTTTACCACTCCCGGACTTTCAAGGTCTGGGTGCGGTGTAGCCAAAACCACTACGCATAAACATACGCCGTAAGCGTTAGTTTGCTCCACCCCACCTAAAAGGTTTGATGTATTCGGTAGGGGTTTGATTTAATGTTTTTCTAAAATTGCTTTGATGGCCACCGTCATTTTAACCAGCCCTTTTAGTAATCCACTACTGGACATGGGTGACCCATGCATATTATCGTGTGCGCGAGGTACGTAAACGGCACGCTGTCCAAGCTGGTTGGCAAGTCCACTTTTTTCAAGGAGGTGTAGTTTTTCGGAGCTTGTCGTAGCGGCTTTGTTATCCCTTAGTCCATTTTACGACACTCACGCGAGAAATACAATTGTGCTATTCTAAAGCCTGCCCACACGGCATTAATTGAATATTCAATTGTAATTGTAACAAAATAGTTCCATTTACTTTCTATGTAATCCTATTTGAAATTAAGTAAAAATTCTTTTATTTCCAATGTAAATTCTACATTTAATTTTCAATAAAAATATTGAATAAAAATAATAAACAAGCAAAAATCCAATCATCTGTTTCAGCATTGAAACACTTTATATATATAGAGTCAAGGACGTTTCCCTTTACAAAAATATACACTCTGTGTCTACTCATCCGTTCATTGATTGTGAGCTAAGTGCTGCCATGAATATAGAAAAAAACGTCATGAACTAAAATTATATTCCTTCAGATTTGCTCGCTTGGAAATTGTTGTTGACCGGAAGATCATTAAAAATCATAATACAAAACGCTGTATTTTTACGTAGCTCATTTAATAAAAAGTATATCTATTAGATAAATGAACGAAGCAATAGGCAGTCTTATCACTAAAAGCGATCACTGTCGTCAAATGTCCTACTACACGATACTGAAAATGTCAACAATATCGACCGAAGCTAGTACCGAAGTTTTCGAAGCTAGTGTCAATGAATACACAGACGGACAGTCATTGTCATAAATGTTAGGCCCATAGAAATCTAAATAATAAGAGAATTTCTATGGTTAGACCTCTGGTAGCGTGGAGAACGGCTGGCGGCAGCGGTGACGTAATTTATCGGCGCTGCTCCATCAGAGGCAGCCTCGAGTAGAGTATAATCTAAACACAAATTATCGAAGTTATTGGCCAACAATTTCTGGCCCGAAGTGGTCTGGGGTTAGGGTGAATAGATAATACTTACATTTTTTTATTAACGGCAACACATTACGTCGAGTAACTGGATAATATTTATTTTATTTATGGAGGTGCTGAAATAATTTTTATGAGTAATGCGGATAATTTATGTGCTGGTTTATAATAACGCTTGCCAGTCGATTCTAGACAAGATTCGCTGAAATTTGAAGTGTTAAAATGTTAAAACTGATTTTGAAAACATAATAGGAATTTTTTGTTTGTTCTTTACATGTACTTTGTACTTTATGTAGGGAGAGAGTGCATGCTGCATTCCCACAGCCGCTGAGCGCACTCGACTGGCCGCGTTACCCCTCTCTCACAGAAGGCTACCTTGTTTCCTACTTCATCGTATTTCGTCAATGTACGTACGTGTTTCGGTAGTGAGTGGATACGCCAGAGCCCATTCCCATCCCATCCTATCCCTCTCAATTTTCCCAATCCATTCCTTAATCTGCAAAGGTAGGCAGCGCACCCGGGGGCGTGCCAATGTTTGTCATTCTGGACTGATGTTGACATGCATCGCGGATGTCTATGGACGACAGTATCCCCTTACCATCAGGTGCACTGTATGCTCGACTCCCGCCTTTTTTCTATATAAAAAAAAAGAAACATCAGTTATCACACTACTCATATATTTACGGTAACTCATAATTTCTAATGTATATTATCACATATGTATTTGCTTAGGTACTGGAGGATTCGTGTGCTCTTCGTGCTTCTTTCCTTTCTTTCTTCTTTCCTTTAATTTAAGCTTAGAAACATAGAATTACACTACCAAAGTCAAATTCAACGCGTTATTGAACATCTTGACTTGAGTGCGTGAAATTTGTCTTAATGTGGCGTGACATTTAGCGGATAGCGCCAAAAATTATAAACCACTCAATATGGCCCATGGTCTTCCCAACCCACCGATTATGTGACTCGAATTACCTGGAAGTGTACGCCGCACCGTACTGCTTAGTTAGACTCTTTCCGGCGAGCATCTGTTTTGCCGCTCTACAAATTTCCATATTTTCCTATGTCCCTTGACCACAGTCTCCCTTCTGGAACATGGACGTCATTTTAACAACCTCTGGTTCCGAGCAATTCTTGAAGATTTTTTTCTGTACTATTAGCCCTTTGACTGGTTAAAAATATGTGCCAATTAACTAATGGTTTTGACTTTATGGTGAACATGCCACGCTTAGAATTCTTCCTCGCACACTGTTGATCTTTGAGGTTGGCAAAAACCCTCTTAAATTTATGGACTTAAGTGTCATATCATGTTGTCGACTTTACATTTTGGCGGAACAATTTATCAGCACATCAAAAGTCAGACGAAGTTTAGTGCTAGCTAAGTTTAGGCCTTTGTGTTTTGGGGGTGAGGCGGTACACAAATTCCAAGGTTGGCGACTGTTTTGTTACTTACATTTATAGGTGAAAAACCACTTACTATCATGTGGACGGACCACATATCATTTGTCTTTTGTAATGACTTATTTAAAAAGGGTATACATAAGATATGCATTAGTATAGTATGGATAAGTGCCCGTATTGTAAGGAAATATGAAAATACACATGACACACCCAATCGGAAGGGAGATTGTTACTTTTCGTACATTTTATTAAAAAATGTTTAGAAAAAATTTGCAAACTTTACGAACCCTATTTATCTATTTAAACGGTCCTTCAGGCGAATATTTACCTTATTTATTTTACTCGACGTTTCAGTTGGCTCGCACCAACCATGGTCACAAGCTGACTGAAGAGGCGGATAATCCACGTCGAGAGTTACGAGCCCTATCCAATGACAATGTTACATTGGCTTTGATTTCTTTTAATTGTTTGAACTTCACACCATCATAATTTTCAAACTATTTACTGAACCGATTCAGATGCAGCTGATCACAATGAGTCGATATGTAAACCAACTAAACCTGCCCAAAAAAGCTGGTACATATGTAACGTTCGCTAATCCGTATTGCATCCGCGTTATGGTTTCTACTATCCCGAAATCCTATTAGACTATCCTAAAGTCCTATTGGGCTTTATAGACTGATATATATATAGATATATCTCTACAATATTCTCGATAAGTTCTTGTGGTATTTAGATGCGGATTTCACTGTCTTCCAGAACAATAATACGAGTAAAATATAGAGATATTTTTTAGTAACTCCTAGTGTTTCCAGTTTCTTCTCATGCTTGGAATCTAATTTTGCTCTTTACTTTCCCACAGAGCTGCTATAATTTCAATACTATTGATCCAATTTTGTATTTGGTTGGATAGAGCGCCAAACTCAGCGACAAAATTGAGTAGGATAAGACTTGACACACCGTTGTTACGGGTCAAACAGCAGGTAGACGTAGGAACTGGTCGACACTAGACACACACGGTATATATATATATAGAGAGAGAGATGGAGATGTAAACATCTCTTTGTGCTCTAGGGTGCGGTGTGTCATTGGTTTTGATAAAATTGATGTGGGTTTGCTAGATACGTAGGTACACATTGACAATACAATAATGTTGGTATGTTATCGAGCGGTGTCCCATTGTACACGTTTCATCCCATACATCACAGGGGCAAGTTTATTTAACATACTATGATGTTTATATATTAAAGGGAACATTACAATTACTATAATACCCCATCAACTCGTGCTTTTTCACTACTGGATGTAGGCCTCTTTTAAAGCCCTCCACCATACACGGTATTCTGCTCCTCTCATTCAGCCAGCCATTACCACTACTTTCTTTAATCATTGGTTCACCTGACCGCAGGGTGTCCTGAGCAAAACGTATTCTGAATTTCCGATATGCCGACTTCTATCCTATTGTTGTTCGCTATCATTTCGGCTTACAGATCTCTTAAACTGTGAAGGCGAATTTGATTCTTTAACGAATTTCCTCGTTTCGTATCTTATCCACCGAAAATTAAATCGAAATTGAAGATCGACTTCAATTCGAAGATCGAATTGAAAGGACGTAAATATTTTGTAATCCCATCTCAATATGTATATTAATGTCAGTATATTGTAAACGCAGGAATCGAGTGATGCTCGACTCCGCTTTTAAATTCATATATTCTAGCTGCTAATACAAATTAGGTACAAAACAGTCTGCCCCCAAAATCACATCATTTCCTACTTTATAATCTTTTTTCCCACCATGACATGACATCCCTCCTTTTTCTTGACATCGGAAACCCGCCTTTTTGTGTTGACATAACAAAAAATATAATTTAACAATTATTTTCCACAGATGTTATAAATAATTAAACATTTTAATGGAAATTTTTTAAAAATAAAAATCTTACAACATAGTTAAAATTGTTATTTCTTGATTTCTTTTTCAGCGTTCCTCCTGTGCGGAGTGCCGCTCATCCTAGTCAACATTTTCTGCACGGACCGACTTAGTATTGAGGACAGTGCGCGACTGGCGCAAGTAGCTCAACTCGCGGCCTGTACTGGGCTGCAGTTCGCTCTCGTGGGAGAGTTTGATAGCTGGGACAACGTGCAATGTGAGTTGGCTGAATAAAATCATACTGATTACATTATAAATTATTTTGTATCTAGTAGATCACCAACAGTTAAATCACTTCAACAAGACCATAGTTTGCAAACAATCATTTATCGTATTTCCCCAATGTACGTACGTCTTTCGGTAGTGAGTGAGATATGGCTGAACCCATTTCCATCCCATCCTATCCCTCCCCATTTTCTCAATCCATTCCTTAATCTGCAAAGGTAGGCAGCACATCCGGGGACGTGCCAACATTTGTCATTTAATTTTGCTTCATAATATTGTTCCCATTATATATAAAAAGGACTTTTTAATTAAAAATAATGAAATACTAGTTTATTTTTACCATGACGCATACGAATGGGTCACGGCATCCAAAATTAGCTCGATCTAAAATTAATAACGCCCATTTAGCTTATATTTAGCCTGCGTTAACAATCGACTCACATGTGTGACCCAGATGTGTCTGTATGGCCACGAAACAAGCATATTGAGAGAACAGAAACCATGTCTTAAAATTACGAACATATAGGAACTTAATCATTCCGTTATCTAATATATTGTCTCCTTAATAACGTAATATATGATTCATTATTGAGCGGTCTAAAATAATCATCTTAATCAATTTGAATCGAACACAAGTGTGTTCACAATATGTTAATTCTTCCCTCGTTCTGTCTCCGTCTAAAAATAATTAATAATTTATTATCATGAAATAATATTAAATAATTTTTCATACAATTGCGTGAACCTAACAATATGTAACATGTCGTCCATAATCGTCAGGTTAGTGGCCCCGCCCTTAAGACGTTTAACATGTTTGACATTCTGACGTCTGCGATGACATTCAATATTTCATGAAACAAGTATTTTGAAACTGGAGGGAATATATCCGACCTTAATTTGTTTACAATAATTTGAGGTCGTTCATTGCCTTTTTCATAAATTATTTTACTACTCAATGGACAAACGAAGGAAATAGGAAGTAAAAATGAATACGAAGCAATGCTCCGTAATTGAAGATATTCTTCGATTCAAAAACTCAAAGTTCAGTAATTTTTAAGTTAGGTCTCAGTGCGTATTCGTCGTTTTAAGGATTACGACATGTTTAAATTCAAGAACTTCATTATTCAATTATGAGTTAAAAATATGTAGACACCTTTAAGTTACCTGTACCTATTCACCACTGCATCATTATGATTTAGCTTTTGAAATATCACAACTATGATAGGTATATGTATATACATACGTATTCATATATTTATTTTCTTAGTTTCATGACTTGTAAGACTCAAATTAGTATGCATATGAATCATCACAGCAAAGCAATGATACAGTCATATACTTTATCCATTGATGCAAAAGCAAACAAAGGCTCGTCTATTTTTTATTACGTAACTCGTACCCCGTTGTTCTGATAAATTTCTTTGTCGAATGCTTGTAAGTATAGATAATCTTTCTGAATAATTACAATGTATAATAATAATTTATCCACTGATAAACTCTAGAATAAGCCACACTGCCCAACAGTGGGATACAATTCAAGGCCAAAAAAATCTTGGCATTCTAAATTTAAATAATGTGGTGTTGGCCAGATTTAAAATAGTACCATCCCATATCTTCCCGCGTTTGTTGTAAAAGGCCGCTGAGGGGTAACAAACCCGCTACCGCAAGCTGTGAGGAGTTGCATCACCTCTAAAATAGTGACGTTGCACTCCCTAAGCACGAGACAATGTGCATTATATCCAGCAGTGGATGTTAGAGGGGCTGCCTACATATCGTAACCGAGTGTAACGTTAGCCATTGCGAGCGTTCGCATGATAACAAACCTTTTTGCGTTCGCAAACAACTTCTTTAAAGTTCATATTCCTTGCTCCAACTAAATGAATAGCTTTGTTTACAAAGATCAATTTGCGCCTGCCTCTCTCCACCCTATATATTAAATGGATTGGTAATGAGCTGCAAAGGCGTTTGTAATTTTTCACACGCTCGACTTGTCTATATTATAAATGATTCCGCCATCTAGTGTGAACTAGATTAATTTTCATAAACTTTGGACCCTTCTGGTACGGAATCCTACAAAACTGCGGCTTACTTATTATCAGTTATTAAAAAGATTACGTCTAACCTATTCTAGTGATTATGATACAATATTGTTATCCGTGATTGTGAAGTTATTATTATCAGTATTACAGTACATTGAACGGCGTTATCCAAGCTGCCTTTACAATTATATGTTATTGATAGAGGTGCCAGCCACTTCGCTCACGTGAACTTATGATTCCCCTTGGGAACTTCATAATTGATCTGAATGAAAAGTAGACTATGTTAACCCAGCTTATAGTTTCATTCAAATCCGTCCAGCGGTTTTTGCGTAATTAGCGTTCAAACGGACAGACAAAAAATGTTGTTTTGGTCACATGTACTTTATTATATTATATATATCTGTTATTATATATATTCATATGTATGTTACATATTGGTATATATATATATATATATATATACATAATACTGATCAGGATATTATTAAAATCGAACCACGAGGTCTCAATGCGAGTTGGTAGACTGTTTCAATATACTGTACTTGGGGAGAGAGCGTGCACGCTGTAGTCCCATAGCGACTGGACGCGTTACCCCGACCTCACAGAAGACTACTGTAAAAGTTACTACATTTCCCACTTTATCTTATTCCATGTATCGTGGATGTCGCAGGGCCACAGTATACAGTTACCACCAGGACTGTCTGGTGACTTTATATATAAAAAAAAAATATTAAGATAATTTGTACATATTTTTTATTATTTCTTTTATTGTTCCAGCATTAAAAACCTGCGAATCGATTTTGGACGAAGAAGCAATAACTACAGTGAACACGACAGGTCAGAGCGCTTTTCTTTGCCCGGGGGCCATAGACAAGACAAACTTCAATGGTCATTTTGGAGTCATCAAGTCAGGGTTAAGTCATCTGGCCATACCTCGTGGATGGTCTTGGGGAGGCCCAGCATCCCCATACTACCCTGTATGGGCAGAAATAAAAATCCCAGATTGACAAAAAAATAATTCACTTGTCTATGGTATAAATAAAATTGTCTGTGGTATCCCTCCAGTGGTACTTTTCTTGGTACAATGCCTTTTATTGGTATTAAATGCATACGTTTTGCATATAATTTATTTCACTTAGGCGGCCATCTTGTATTGGGTGTCAAATTTGCCGCCCTTTTCGCGGTGATGGAGATTTTATTAAATTATTGTTTTTGTGAAATGTTTAATGGATTACTATGTGAACATATATAATTTTTAAATACACTCTTGTGTTATATATCTGTGGTTTTCCAAACGCATTTAAATTTCTATAAATATTATTTGAATTTCTAGTAGTTTTTAATATTTATTTATATCAAGTTTATCAAAATATGCAATGTATAAGTGTAAGTTTAATACATTCACAACTATTTTTATAATTATCCAATATTTATCAATTAGTGGAATGAATTTGCGTCCTTTGTAAATGTTATAAATTAAAAAAATCATGTAGAAATGAAATCCATGTCTTTGCAAAGCATAGACCGTTCTAATTTTTTTAGCTTTAATTACACAAGCTGTAATAATCCATCTAGTGTATCTGTTCTAAAAAGTGATATTAAATACTATACAATACTAATATATATATATATAGGAGTAAATACGTGTAGCTCATGGTAGTTCTCATACAATTTGAAATGTATTTTTTTTTACTGATTTGAAAATGTATCGGATTGAGTGGGCGTCAAACGGTTCAGGGCTAAGAGAAAACCTGTTAATAAATTTATTAGCCAGGCTCAATTTTACAATACTAATCATGAAGTTGAATGAAATTCATATAGTACGAAACAAAAGTAATTATTTAAATGACGCAGGGCTACCTAATTCCTACTTTAATCCGACCAATGAGTTTTTATCTATTTAAATGGTCCCTTTTAGTCGAATTGAAAGCACCTTAAATCTTTGCAACATCTTCAAATAAATATTAGTTAAAAAAACTCGGAATTATGTAGCTTTACGTTATGAAAAATTTTGTTTACAACTCCAACCGCGCGCAACGCTAGTGTCATTTACTGCCAATTTTAAATCGGAGTTTGCACATATTTACTCGTAGAGTATTTGGAATTATTGAAATGACATGATTTTTTAAATTTTAAGACGAAAATTTTCAAATAAATATATATGTTTCCTTCCACGTTTTTAATAAGTTTACCGAATTTCTTCCAATGTAATTTGTATCCTTATTTTGTAAATATTTGCATACATTTTATATTATATTATCTATCGGCAATAAACTAATTACTGATATATTTCGCGAAAATAGACGATTATTGGGAAATTATATACATAAAGTAATTTTCACTACACATTTGGTAGTAAAGTGGCCTGTTTATTATTTATGCACGAAACCAAAAATCGAAAATTTTCGAAATTTATCTATTTTGAGATACGACTTCGCGAAAGTTGTCAGTCGTGATTATTATACATAATCAATCACATTATTATTATTATAGTATTACAATAAAATCTAATAGGTCTTAAAAAATGTAAAAAAAAAGAAATAAACAAAAAAAATGGTTTTATTTAATACTTGTTTGAGATAGATAATATAACGTTAAAAATGTTGTATTTTAATATTTGACTTCCGCTTTATTATTTTTATTTTAGCAAATATTATCGATACCGAAACAGAGTACCTGACCGGTTTTCCTTGTTAGTAACTTAATGTAAATACATTTTTTATCATTACTATGTAATTATTATATAATCTATGTACTTTATAAACATTAGGCTGTTCGCACACGAACTACATTGTTCGCATATGCGATAGTCTTCAACTAGTTGATATCTTTAGTTCATTAAAACGCATCACTACACGATTTATGAACCTTATTTTCATAAACATAAAGCTGTGTCTCACATTTTGCGTGTTTTTAAAACATTACTAATTCCCCTTCTTACCCATGGTACTGCCGGTTGTACTACTAGTTGTACTGCCGGTTGTACTACTAGTTGTACTGCCGGTTATACTACTAGTTGTACTGCCGGTTGTACTACTAGTTGTACTGCCGGTTGCACTACTAATTGTACTGCCGGTTGTACTACTAATTGTACTGCCGGTTGTACTACTAATTGTACTGCCGGTTGCACTACTAATTGTACTGCCGGTTGTACTACTAGTTGTACCGCCGGTTGCACTACTAGTTGTACTGCCGGTTGTACTACTAGTTGTACTGCCGGTTGCACTACTAATTGCACTGCCGGTTGCACTACTAATTGTACTGCCGGTTGTACTACTAATTGTACTGCCGGTTGTACTACTAATTGTACTGCCGGTTGTACTACTAATTGTACTGCCGGTTGCACTACTAATTGTACTGCCGGTTGTACTACTAGTTGTACTGCCACGGGGAATACATTTTTGGCCGCATTACTACTGCCCTGCCTAGTAGTATTATGGGAGATTTATTTTACCCTGTTACTACTGAAAAATTCGAAACTATTAAAAACGATTCAAACTGATTTAATATTTATTATGTACTCTTATTTAAAATCAAGTAGGTATTCTTTAATATTCAAAGGAACAAAAACAAAGTCTAGGTTTAAGTAACATTCAAATAATAAAAATCTTAACTTCAGTTAAGATTTTGATTCATCAAGGCAATTTTTCTATTGTCTGCTCTAATATAATCTCACTATTTGTGAGATGCGTATTAAGAAAGAAATAAGAATCAGTTCGAGTCGTTTTTAATAGTTTGGAATATTTCAGTAGTGACCGGGCAGGTCAGTAATAATAGGGGTAAATAAATACCCGTCGTACTACTAGTAGTACAGCAGTAAAGAAGGACCACTTTACCACTTTCTTTACCACGGGTAAAGAAGTACTAATTCTAATACCAGTGAATGGGTTGTCACCTTTTTAATGGCAAGAAAGTTTTGTTTTGTGAAATAAAATAAAACTGATAAAACAAAAATAAACAAAGTATATGCAATTGTACATAATATGAAGTTGCAAAAGTACCCCTCCGTCCACTAAAATCGATTGTAAAGATCCATAATGGATTTTTTTGGAGGTTTATATGCACTTTTATCCTATGTTGAGACTGACAGTACAAAATGTATTTAATGACATCACGGTTTTCTAAAAGTAGTTCATCTGTGAACAGCCTAATTTACTTTGCACTTGTGATCGATTCCTAGCAGTAACAAAGATCTACTTAATATTTTTGTATTATTGTAAATAATATAATGACGAATTGATCTCGTATACATAAAGCATCGTTAAAAACATTAGTACTTAGCTAATGAATACCCATTGATAGAAGAATATTAGATTCACAGCCAAATTGGCCCAATGCGTTAAACTTTCGACCGTAACACTACCAACAATAGGATTCATTTTTATGTGTCAATACAATGTCAAGACAGCCTTATATCACCCACTTTCTATGTTAACACATTTGAACAGAACAGGAACATTGTGTATTTTGTATTCCTTTATCAATGTGAATATATTATTGCTTCAGTTTTAAACACCAAATGATTTGTTTAAATAAGCACTATATAAGTTCGGGACTTCCGCGGGGAATATGAAAGGGGGAAAGGGATATTGTTTTACTGTATAATATGACAGCGGAATAACGTGTTAACAATATAGTTAAACTACTTGTTAGTTCATACGTGTGCATATACGTGCATTATACTTCATCGCGTAATGTTCACAGCCGTGTTGCAAGCCGTGGGAAGAACTTAGTGAAGTTCACGAACTTATTATAGCTTCTTCAGTGTTCACACCAAGTATAATATACAGCCGGCTAGTATTACGCTATATATTTATACGCCATATATTTCACTAGTTTTAAAAATATTTCATTGAACTGAAATTTTATATCAATGTATTCAATATTGGTCGTGACTAATGGCATATCACGAATTTATTAATATGCTTATAATATTCTGAGTCTATAAACTTTTAGTAGCTTACTCAATCCTATCCAAAAAGCTCTTCAAACTTAGATAAGTCAACCCCTATCCCTTCAAATGTTTAAACCTCACAATGCTCTGCTTTGGAACTATAGTACATTTTTTTTTGACTACTATCTTGATCTATCATATATACATATTATAATAAAACTTAACACATTATAGAATCTAGAATCAATAACAGATGTTTTGAAAAAATTAACTCCAATGCAAAGATAATAATAATATTTTTTTATTTGTTAATAGAAGGTTTTAGCAATATTACTGTTACCTTGAACCCTAATCTAGGTTAAATCTGTGCTATGGGGTTCAAGCTTCCATCGCACGTGCTACAACAAGATTACATTAAAAATAAAACTGTTGACGATAGCGCCATCGTATTTACTGTTGGCAAACGATAAAACACACTAACAAACTTATTATATCATACTGTCGGAGTGTCTCCACGTTGGATATACAAGCTCTCCCCGGGTCCATCACAAACCCAATCTTCCGCTCTTTACACCCACCCACTACCGATGACCTTCAAGTCGTTAGACCACCTAGCCAAAGGGCTTCCCACATTACATGTTCTGGTACGTGAACTCCATTTGGGGACTCCAGTTATCGGCCCTGTGTCATATATGGTTTGCCAGCGGGCAACCGTTTTGACCTCACTTGAATGCTTCAGTTGACTGCTTCAATTAACTGATTCTTTGAAATATGTCTGTAAAAGATTTTTGTCGCATTTGTTCGTTTCGAATAATCTTTAGGTGCCTATACATATAATAAAATCGTAACAGAGTCGTGTTTGTACATGAAATATTTTTGAAAAAAATCATCGCAGAGTACGATACAGAGTCCCAAAACAACATTTTTTTTTATTTTTTGTCTATCCGTCAGGATTTGTCCGGACGGATTTGAATGAAACTTGACATAGTTATAACTTATAAGCTGGGTTAACGTTTAAGGGTACTTTTAGATCGATTATGAAGTTCTCACGGGAATCATAAGTTCACGCGAACGAAGTCACAGGCACCGCTAGTGTTTAATAAAGAGGCCGTGCTTTCAAGCGGTGCGCCTTATCCGTTATAATAACGTACTGTACCAAAACGTAGGCCTCATCCACAAGTTCAGTCAATGAAGCGATGAAGATAGCTAGAAACTAACATAACACACTATAAATATACCATGTACCTATGTACATCTCATAAATAGGTCCAAGTTATTAATTACTTTGATTTAAATTTTTGGTCGTCTTTTGTCCTCCAAAAATTCCAACATTGTTATGTCTTGTGATAATAAATGGAATAGTTCATTATATAAATTATTTTTTGTCTACGTATTTAAGCGTTATATTTCTTGGTGTAAGTTATTGGTGAATTTCAAATATACTATTGAAACAGCAAATATTGTTTTTATTTCTTAAGAGTCCAAGGAATTTATTGGTATTTTAAGTTTTTTTTTTAAAACATGACGTAAGACTGGCGACTGATTGACAATACATCTGCACGTCCGTAGATGCACTGCCTACCTTCGGAGACTTACGTATCTCAAGTGTTCGAAAGGAATTCTTTGTGAAAACAACTGACGGGGACAGGTATGGACATGGCTCTGCCTTTGAGCCACGCATGCTGGTATGTTTAACGATAGTCGTCTGTGCTTATGTAGCACGTTATCGTGTCGGCCACTGTTTATTAGTATGCTAAAACGTAGGTACATAGGTATGTCCTGAGAGGGAATTTTAATTTATGCAATCCCTTCAGTAACGATATAGGTATAACAAATATCACAAAATTTGATTCTCTGCATTGAAAACATTAAGGGCATGGCAGTGACCTGAAATGTTTTTTTTTTCGGTAGGTCTATTTAGTGTTTGCTCCAAATCGCAGTTTGTCCATAAATAGGTCTATATTCGCAGTAAGTTCATTATGATAGACTGTGGTATGATTGCATACAAAAAGGTTTCTATAAAATACGATACATTGAAACCTCAATAAAAACATGCAGCTTTTATTCAACTTTTTATTAATTACCATAAAAGGCGAAGAACAAGTTTCCAAGAAAATTATCTTATTTTACTTACTGGAAATATAGAACTACTGCGTCTGGGCGAACTGCGATTTGGACCAAACGCTAATAAATCCCAGGAATGCTTGGGGAATATTCAAAACACTCTGGTGAATATTCAATGTTCGCATGTACATTCGATAGCACAATAACAATATTGTTAATTCTGCAAACATGAGATCGTATCATAGCCACTTAAATTCCTATACATAAATACCAACCGAATATTATATAGGATCTATTTATAACTTTTTGCAAGGATAATAATTAATCTGACAGTGACCTTGAACTGTAACAATGGTAACCAACGTCAAGCTTAGTTACTTATGTCATTACAATTTTAGATATAATTTCGAGAATAGGAAATAATTATTATATTTACACCCTTAAGTCATGACATCATTGTTATAAGTGAAGGAACCACAAATTTAAGCAAATATGTCAAAAACTGATGACCTTCGCTGTGAACGAATGTTATTCGAATATGAAACTACATACCAGACAGATTTCCGTTGGACGGCTTTTAAACATGTTGAACCTGCTGTTTATAAGCCCAAGGCGAAGAAGAAAGTGGAAGAATCCCATTACATACCGAAGGACACACAAACTGTAACTCCGTTTAAGTCTAAGAAAATACAATTTGATCTTCTGTGGACACCAAAAGAAATTATTAGAACGTCACCCTATGCTGTACAGGAGCTTTACGTAATTTTATTTATTCTTTCCAGTCAATTGGTTTATATCTTTGTTAAGTTCGTAGATGAACCAAATCGGTTCAGTAAAGCGCGCCACATGAGCATGAATAATTTCGGTCAGTGACATGAGACCGTCGATAACCGACCACTTTACTAGAGCCCTCATATTATTGAACCTTAATTTAAGGGGTCTAGTAAATTGGTCAGTAAGTGACGATTTTATACAAATCTCTTTTCCGTACAGTCTTGGCTGACCTCATGTCAATGATCGAAATTCTTCCTGCTCGTTGCGCGCGCTGTAGTTTCAAAATTACGAGTCTAAACAACTTAAAAATTTCGAAAAAGTCATTTCGTTAAAGTCTAGTGAGTTATAGTCCAAATTTTTAATGTTTGATTAAACTGTTGTAGTTCAAAAAGCTCTAATCGAAAACGGTTAAGGTTCAATAGCACTAACATAGCGCGCGAGCGCTGAACCGTTCAGCGCCCGTTTTATACTGGATTGATACAATATATTAACGATGTTGTTGGATATGGCTTGTAAAACTCTACAACTATATTTCTGAAACATTTTTTTTTTAAACGGACCGATAATAGCTCGAAATCTTCCTTGTGGCGCCTGCCATCTTGGCCTTTCGTACACATAAAAACAACGAGCTAGCTCTCCGGACGTTAGATGTTCGATATCAACACATCCTTTGCCTGTTTGTTTCTATAAGGGGGCCTACTAATTTCCTGTTATTTCCTGTGCACAAACGAGTACAAATCGATATAGTACAATCTAGAAATAAATTAGAATTCCTTAAGTAAATTGTAGGAAAAAACTACGTAATACAAAAACTACAGTTTTCAAGTTAAATTGTTACGGTTTTCATCATGGTGTAGAGTCAAATACTTCCGCGAGATTTTAGTATTTTTGGAAAGGATGTAAGTATAATTTGATTTTGCTAGAGAATGTGTCTAAAATTAGGACTCTCCCACATGAAACTTGGCATCATTGTCTTTTATAAAAGGGGTGGAAGACGCGCGGGCGGCTCACGGTGACTACGATACACAGTGGTCACACCGTCGTGACCACTGTGTATACAAGGAATACGGATGCATTACCGATCTGCAGGATCAGTAGATTATAGAATTTATAGCTCAATATACAGAAACTTTTTCCAGGACAAATTGTCAGATGATGGCCGTGAAGAAGCCCAGCGCACCCGACCGCGCCTAGTAATGACTCCTGCTGTCAGCGTAGACGATATCGCAGACCCCCGAGCGCGGGAAATTATATGTAAAGACACATATACCACCGAATGGTCAAGGGCCTCGAATGAAGCTATTCCTCCAATGATGAATAAGCCCGCGAAGATCATCGCACCGCTTGGGAGCCACCCCGCCATAGCTAATCCGGTAAAAAATAAGCAAGAATTACGCAGCTTCTAGGGTTTTTTTTTTCAAAAATAAGTTAATATCAACCTTGTCTTCATAACGATCACGGTTGATTTTCAACTAACTTCCTCATAAGGATGTTTATAAAATACAGGTTTTCCTAGTGTTTTCCTCTAGGTCATAAATCGCTCTTATCCGAATTGTAAATTGAAATCCGAAAGTGTTTTGTCAAGTCCGACTGTTTTGTTGTCATGAGTAAACAACTGAACAGAATTCCCAGTAAATTTCCGGGCGAAGGGAGGGGGGGGGGGGGCTATTAAAGAAAAATCCACGCAGACTAAGCCGCTGGTGAAAGTTAGTTTTAGGTAAGTAAAGACCGCCACCACATAAGACTGTCATGAAATTTACTAACATGTATCAGGGTTGAGATACGCCAAAGTCTAATACTGATCCAATCGATCGAAGATATGAAAAGTCATACCTAGATAACAGAGTGAGGAAAACTCATCATTCCATTATACTCCCCTCCCCCCACCTTTTTCTTTTCAAATTTAGAATATAATCTCCATTGTCCAAAAAAAGGCGGCTTATCCGGAGGCATTTTGATTGATGTTGGCATGTCCATGTATTGAGGGCGACAGTAGGGTGAATTATCTACTCTTCTGCCATTATATAAATATTTTTGATATAAACATGTTAAGAAATAATACGTATAGCCGGTTATCTTCTGTATTAGATATTCATTCCGCAATATAAACCGCCGGTGGTGCCAGCGGAGTGGCGGCGCGAGACGATCGAGTGGGACACCAAACAACTTAGGAGTTTTGTAAATCCCGACAGGGAGTTCTGGAAGAAACGAGATCTCTATTAATCGTATGTATTTATAAAGGTTTCTTTAAGGAATCAAATAGGATAATGACCAAATATTGTTAGGCGATTTTAATCTCATTTTGTGAACACAGCGATCGATCAATAAAACTGATGACACTACGATATACGTTTTCCTATGTACGAGTATTTTATACGCTTCATAATTTCACAAATGCTAAATGAAATTAATTATTCAATTGATCGTGAGATAAAAGTATTTCTTTGTTGCCGGGCTGCAACGCGTACGTAAGTAGGTTGCAGCTACAGAAAATTCTTAAGAACTAGTTGAAATGTAAACAAAGAAAATGTTCCTTATTTGTACTTTGTTGTATACAAATTCATTGCAAAAATTGTAGACTTATTAAATAAATAAAAAACTGTTTTTGGACTTAGCGCCTATTCAGGTAAAAGTAGTGAACTTTACGAAGTTTTCGCAAATTTGTGCGCGAACAAAGAATTTGTGCCATATGATGGATTTTATTATGCATTAAGCAGGACGGAACCACCCTCTCTCATCCTCTAAAATTCAGCCTCTATGACTGCATAGCATTCATGCAATCGCAGGAGTGTTTTGGATCACCACACAGTGTGGATTGATAAATGTTATATATGCGCCTGATTTTTTTAAACGCGTTTCTCACGATGATTTCTTTCACCGTCTACCAAAAATCTATATGTACATTTTTATATTGGTAAGTACATTAAGAACTTAGGAGTACGACCCCTGACTTGCGACTGGGCTACTTGCAACCCCTAACTTACTTGGGGGGTTGGAACTTGCGAATATAAATCGAGGATAGATTTTTTTTTATAGACTAGTGGGCGTACGAGTAAGTGGTCCCACGTGGTGGTTAGATATCTACCCTTACGCTATCACCGCGGCTATTATCCATGACAACTTGATATTTAACATTTATCTTGTGTTTATAAGAGGTTGCCATCAACAAAATCCTTGACTGGACAAAAAAATGGCGAGTGAAATTAAATGAATCTAAGTCAATTCACATAGATTTTACGAACAAAATACCCAATTATCATCCGGTGTACATAAACGGCCACGTGATACCGTACGCGAATACAGCCAAGTATCTAGGCATGACTCTAGACGCGAAGCTTCGCTGGATGGCTCATGTCAAAAAGAAACGCGATGAGCTAGAACTTCGCTACAAGAAGTTGTATTGGTTGCTTGGGAAGCATTCCTCTCTGTCATTATACAATAAAATACTATTGTATAAACAAGTCCTAGTGCCAGTTTGGACCTACGGTATTCAGCTGTGGGGCTGCACCAAACAAAGTAATATCCTTATGATCCAACGATTCCAGAACAAAGTACTCAGGGGCGTGGTCAATGCGCCCTGGTACATTAGAAATGACGACCTCCATCGGGACCTTAAAGTGGACCTCGTTGCCAACGTTATTAAAAAATACGCCGAAGCTCACGAACGAAGACTTCATCACCATGTAAACGTTGAGGCCATCCAGCTCCTCGATAATACGGATATAGTGAGAAGACTGAAAAGGACGAAACCTTTTGAGTTAGTGTAGTGTCAAAATTATGTAGGTTCTTAGTGAAATAAGTGCTCCTATATTTTAAAGATCACAAGAACAAAGTGACTTCCCCTTAATAGAGACAATAAGTAAAGTGTTATTGGACACGTTCTTAGTTTTACTCTACTTAGCAACTTAGGTCAAATTTAAATTACTCATTAGCCTTAGTATTATAGCTAGATTGTAATTTTAATGTAATACCTCCTTACTGGGTATATCATTGTTAAAAAAAAAAAAAAAAATAAGAGGTTGCATACCTTCAACTTACGTCTCTCCACTGAAAGATATTGGCGTCTCCCAATACGATCTTCTGCTCTCCTCGTTCATACACTATCGGCAACATTTTTTAATTGCATCAACATTTAATACCAGTTTAAAGTTGCAATAAAATTTTCTGACATTATTTTTAATTCCATAGGTGCATGGCATCCAAACAGACAGCGCAGGTGGCAAGAATGAGGAAAATAAAAGAACCTACGGCATGAAAAGCTATATATAACTACTTGCAGTACTCGGTGGTGTATACAGCGTATCATGAATGAGAAAGAAACGGTCGCGAATAAATTCCGTTGGGTTCTATTCATATACGAGGCGTATTCGAAAAGTAAGGGCCGTTACGTCATAAAAAAAATTATAATCATATGAAATAGGTTTTATTAGCACATTTAGTTTACTACAAATCTACTTCACTTTTCCACATAATCGCCGTTCACTTCCAAGCATTTCTCGTACCGTTGCACCAGCTTCCTTAACCCCTCTGCATAGAAGCTCACCGCCTGCGAGTTGAACCAGTTTTCAACGGCGTTCTTAATTTCCTTGTCGTTTTCAAAGCGTTGTCCACCGAGCCATTTTTTGAAATGTAAGAAAAGTGATGAAGAAATTCATCAGCCAGGGCACTAATCGTCAACCGACGATCAGATCGCAGTTTTTGGTCCACCAGAGAAACAATTTCATCGGTTTGCATACTGGGCCTACCACTCCGCTCTTCGTCATGAACATTTGTTCGTCCAGTTTTGAAATCACGACACCATTGTCTAACCTTTCCTTCATTCATTACAGTAGGTCCATAAACTAGGCATAACTCTCGATGAATTTCAGCAGCTGAAGATCCTTTTGCACACAAAAATCTTATTACAGCGCGAACTTCACAGCTGGCGGGAGCAACGATTATCGCGGACATTGTTTACTGTACGCACAGATAGGCAAATGACTACTGAATCAAAACAACACCTGAAATAGCTGCACGAGTAGTGCACGTACAGATATGCACAAGTTTAAACGTGTTACGACTTGTCGATTTTGAAATATAAGCGAACGGCCCTTACTTTTCGAATACGCCTCGTATAATATGATATACATATATAATATATATATGCGTTGACTATAAGTCAACGCATCTTTGAGCTTAAATAGAGCTAATAGTAGAACTCAATGAATGTCGATGCCAAGAGCATGCCGATGCTGGGTTTAACCAAGTTACCAGTGAGGTCCAAATGTTTCTGGCCTGACACATTTCTGATGTCCAAAAACACAAATTATTATTTTTTCTTTTTCAAATGAGTATCAGGAGATACCTTTTCTCGTAAGATAGCTTAAGGATGTTTTTTTTCGCTATCAATACATTTTTAAGAAAATTAAAATTTTAAAGACGGCAGGCGCGCAGAGAGGCCCGGAGGGCGCGTAGAATTGGAGGGGCGCTCTACACAGAAAGCGCAAATACAAGGAGAGGGCGCAGTTGAATATCTCGCACAGGGCGGCGATTAATAATGGAACACTATACTCCTCAAGAACGCGGAGTCTATTATGTCTATTATTCTCTATTTATGTCGATTTTCTTGTGGAATAATTTATCAGTGATGTGAATTTCGTCCAAGATTCGACGCCGCTCCGCATGCCTTGAAGAGACTAGATCGACACGAGATAGGCCAAGGTAGGGAGAGATAGATAGGGTAGACCAAGAACAGGCCGTTCGGCTGACAACACTGATGCTGTACGCCAGGATGTCGAAGAGTATCCAGAAACATCAACGAGACGACCAGCTACGCAATTGATCATTTCCAGACTGTCTTTGCAACGTATTCTGGTGAAAGTCTTGAAGATCTTTCCGTACAAAATTCAGATGGTGCATCAGCTGCTGCCCGCAGACAACCAATCGCGTATAGAATACAGACAGCACATCATAAACCGCAACCACGAAATGAACGATTTTCATTTAAAATTCATCGTGACTGACGGAGTACATTTTCATGTTTCCGGACATCTCAACAAGCAGAATACTCGATTCTGGGGCACTGAAAATCCTTATATTATTCACGAATCGTCTTTACATACACAAAAAGTTACTGTGTGGTGCGGCGTTTACGCTAAATGAGTGAATGGTCCCTACTTTTCCTAAAACGCTGCTGACAACGCGATAACTGTCACTGGCGAACGCTACAGAACCATGTTACGAAACTTTTAATACGCAAATTGGATGAATTGGGTTTGCAGCATATATAGTGCCAACAAGACTGTGCCACCGCACACACAGCTCGCGACACAATGCACTTAGTGAAGGACATTTTTCTACTTTGCCGTGTTATCTCGCGTTTTGGCGATTTGCATTGGCCCGCAAGATCACCCGATCTGATCGTCCCTGGCTTTGTTCTCTGGGGTTATTTGAAGTAACCCCACATACTCTCGCAATTTTGAAAGATAATATTCGACAAGAAATATTGAATATACCAAAGTATTAAGAAAAGTGATAGAAAATGCCATAAAAAGGGCTCAAATTTGCATCAACTCTGGAGGGCACCATTTGAACGATATCATCCTCAGTACTTAATAAAATAGAACCAAATTCAAAGGTCTGAGTAATAAAATATAAAAATGGAAATCATTGTTTATTAATTAAGAAAAGGTTATAGCAATATCAAAATAGGTCATTCATTACTTTTACGCCACCTTGTATTAATTTATAACTTAAGTTTATTCTTAGTATTTTTTTTATTTAAGGTTCCTATTCGTTGTTCTGAAAGTACAGGTTTGTTCTACAACGTTGTATTATCGGTTAAATATATTGTTAATGAATTTGTATTTGTTTAGATGTTCGATTGCTCAATACTATACAAGTTTATTCATATAGACACTTTCGGGTTAATTTTAGATTTTATGTAGCGTTTATGAATGATATAATTAGATACCTACTATATTACGATAACTTTTGTTAATCTATATCTATACTAATATATAAAGAGTTAAAATTGTGTTTGTTTGTGGGTATGTTGGGGGTAATCTCTGGAACTGCTGAACCGATTTCAAAAATCCTTTCCCTAATAGGAAGCTACATTATCTGTGTCTAATATGAGCTATTTCATTCAATATTTCATTCAATATCAATAAAAAGCGATACAGTTACAAAGTAAGCCTGGACTGTCGACTTTAGGGGTGTCGCCGGGGGCCCGAAGTTCGCCTTGATTGGAGGCGCTCTACACAGCAGAAACAAGAAAGTGTAATCGAATAACTTTCACAGGGCGACCAATCCGCTAAGGCTGGTGCTACTTAGATTATTATACCGTATTATCAGCCTGAATTTCCATTGCTGTATATAGGCTTCTCCCAAGGACCGCCACCACATACGGTCTTCAGAAATTTAATATGACAACACATACAATTTGTCGTTTATTATTCAGTGAAAACATTTATTTAAAGTATTTATATTTAGAAAGGCAAAGAGCATAATAATACGTAAACAGGCGCGCGTCGAACGTTTGGCATTTTCGCGACGCAACACACGACGCGACGCGGACGCGACGCGGACGCGACGCGGACGCGACGCGGACGCGCCACTTCGAGCCGCCTAGCAGGGCGTGGGGTGACCTCCTAAACACCTCGCAACCCCTAATAATAATGTACTCTTAAATAGCTTTCGAATGAATTTCCATACTTAATTTATTCTTTATTTGGTTTTAACAAAAATATTAGATCTGTGGTTTTAACTCAATTTTGACATATGCAGATATGGGATTTTGACATTTATTTGTATAAAGTTCGTTACCATTTATGTGTATTTTGTTATCAATAACACAGGCTTTCATAAACATATTTTAGTATATTTTGTGTATATATTCATTTAATACAACATGCCTGATAAGAGTGATGAGATGAAACGATTGGAATCCATGCTGTTCAACTATAAAACTAATGTCTTATCAGACTTCGTGTGTGGCGAAATTAAAACGGCTATAAAAACTGAATACAAAGAAAAACCTATATGTTATAGAATCAGACCTCCGCCTTTGAAAGACATCCATACGTTAACAAACTGGACTTCTTACGTGCCTTTTGATTTGTTACTACAGCCTAAGGATGTTGTTCGTACTAATCCTCAAGAGCCTCAGAAACTCTATGTAAGTTAATTATTAAAATGCTAGTCTAATATTCATTCGGAAGTATATATTCTGAAATTTTATTGTTCTTATAGAAAGCAGCCGGTAGACGAGCACACAGTCCACCTGATGGTAATTGCCCATGGACATCCGCGACACATGTCAACATTGGTCCAGAATGACAAACGTTAGCATGCCCCCAGATACGCCTTTGGAGATTAAGAAAAGAAATAAGACAAAAGGTTGGGAAAATGGTGTGGGATACGTTAAGATGGGACGAGAATGGGCTCTGGCATATTTCACTCACTACCGAAACATACCTATGTACTTGGGGGAATAGAGTAAACTGGGAAATGGGGAATTTTACGGTAGTGTTCTGTGAGAGAGGGGTAACTGGGTAATCGAGTGCGCCGAGCGGCTGTGGGATTACAACGTGCAACCTCCTTCCCTTTCGCCTCCTCAGATATTGTTATATATCCCCCTCAATATATTTGTTATATACAAAAGGGGACACATGGACATGCAGTTCACATGGTCCACAGTACTCACAGTCCATGGACATCTGCAACACCAGGGGGATACGAGAATTATTGCAAATTCACTTGATATACTTGAACAATAAGTATTTCATTAGAATTACGAATTTAATTGTAATTTAAAAATGGTTCTAACTGGACCGTCTCATCTCTCCCTCGGTGACTCAAAACGAGGGAGAGACTAGGTATAACCCCCGGCGTAAGCACAGTCGACAGGGTTCAAAGCCCTATTGACAGAAACTGGCGGAGAATAAGGGCGGCAATGAGCAACACCCGCCGTCTGCATCTTCGCCGCTAGCGAGCCCCCACGGAAACCCAACTGCCTCAGGTACGTCTCGAGGCTGGTGGGGGAGTCGCCCGTTTACGGACAACGCGAAGGGGATTTCAGTGGACGACATCACGTCCGACATATCGTTGATCTCGTGCACCAGGTCGAGATACCAACTTTCCTATTTTCTCTATTTCGGCTTTCACGGGGCCCTCGTCATGTAATAACTAAAATGACAATCCCTTACCGATTTGAGTGGTAGAATATGTAGGAAGCATATTCAATTTACAATATTCTAGAGGAATTAACGATTATTATTGTAATCTCCGCCCCCTTTCCTCCATTTAGTAAGTACAGTGATGTGATGATGCATCAGTAAAGTGTTGTAATTGTGTAGAAGAAACCGGTGGACCTCGAACGAGAACAAGTACAAAATGCGAGGCCTAGAATTGTCATGACGCCCGCCATTTCCTTAGATGATATTGACGATGTGAAGTACGTTTTAACTTATAATATCTACCTAATTAATTTATTTTTGGAACGAAGATCCTTTACGCGGCTTGCGGTAGGTGTGATTCGAGAGAAAATGTAACGTCACGTAAGATTTTTACCCCCTCCATACGCCTTTCTCTTTCTCTCTGTGTGTGTGCGTGCGAGTATCGAGAGCGAGACTCAAGCAGAATAACAGACGTGCAGACTAGTGCGTGGCCGGTTGTATAACCGGTTGTATAAATTACATTCGGAGTTTAATAAAAATGCGTGAGGATCTTCGTTCCCGACGGGGGTCCCCTGACCGCCCATTTAATTTTTATTTTTATCTCAGTAAACTGAGTATACAACTAAGTACGTATAATGTACACCTTAATCTACAAATTTGTACATAATATAGAAACTTAATTATCTTCTTATTACTAATTATTTGGAATTTTATTTATTAAGTAGTACTACCTACTTAAGGGTGTAGATCGTGAAAATCACCGAAAAGAGTGTTACGATTTTTCATATTTAACCTATTTACATATGATTGATATCAATGATAATTTGTATATATTACAATCAAAGACCAATAAGTATGTTCATGCTTATATTAAACTCTTAAACCTAATAGTTGTTATATAATAAACGTCAACAAACGCACAAAATTGAGTAAAAATGCAAAAACATGACTTCGTATTTTTCAGATTTAACCCCATAAATCAACACAAATTGATAAAAAGAAACACTTTTTGAACACTGAAGAAACCAATAAGTATAGCTGTATACTTCTTTTTATACCTTTACAAACAAAGACTTCCTCTTTTAAAGCCCTAAAATCTAGATATATTTTAAGGTAAATTTTTCATACACAAATGTATGGGATAAAACGTTCGTTTCATTCGTGCAATCTCGGTGGTCTGCAGCGGCAGTTCCTTTCTGTAAGTGAACGCGACACCACGCTTGTCGGCTGCAGACAGCAGAATTACGTATTGTGAATTTGTGTTTTTTGTAAAAAACTGTAAGTATAACATTTTTATAATTAATTTATTTTCAGTTAGTAGAAAGTATCGATATAATGAATGTCTGAAAGAAAACCATGATGGAACTAGATATAAATCGTAAAAAATACAATATCTACACTAATAGGTATTATAAAGAGGAAAGATTTGGATTTTTGTATGTAACGAATAAACTCAAAAAGTACTGGACTGATTTTAATAATTCTTTTATCATTCGAAAGCTACATTATCACTGAGTAACATAGGCTATTTTTTTCGCAGGACTGATTGAATTTGAGTGGCATGCCAGGGAAAAGAAAGTTTTGTACGCATTATAAAAATATGAAAGCCAAAAGATCTCGGAATAAAATGTAAGTTCCTCCCTACTTATTTATTATCGCATTTGAACAGGGTACATTACAAAGCTAATACAATATGTCATATGATTTAGATCGCCCGATTCAGACATATACCTACAATAACATGTAAATATTGGTTTGTATTATCTATATCTATACTGATAAATAAAATTGAAGTATCTGTATGTAATATCAAAATAATAGGATTTTTAAAAAAAAAAAAGGCGATACGGAGTTCGCCGGGTCGGCTAGTATTGTCTAAATATCAAATTGTGGAAGTAGGTAGGCGACAGCGCAACTTTGTCGACATACCTATACCGCCAAACAGACGCGAGGCGCCTAGCGTCTGGCTTAGGGTTGTACAAAATAAATAAAAAGTGGATAATATTGATGAATAATATTTCCAGTATTGAAAATAAAGAAAACCTTGGGGCCGAGACTCTGAGCAACAATGCTACGCGCTGTATAGAGGTAAGTTGTTATACGTAATTCTTGTAGACTTGTTACATAAATAAACAAACTACTTAGTTAGTGATGGGCGAAGACAAAATCTCAATACCTACCTATAGATTTTTCTTGCAATATTTATTATTTTCATCGAGAGACAAACACCTTAGTACCGAAATACTTCTCAATTACTTTCTCAAAAGAAAATTTACGTTCAAATAGGTGACGTCATAAAAAAACAATACCTAATGCGTAAAGAAATTATAATTTCTATTCATCAGGAACCTAATATTGTATTAATTCTTTTGCATTTTTTTAAATTTTTAATTATTTTTTATAAAAAAAATCAAGTCATTATCTTTCTTTACAGGAACTAGTTATTGAAAACGACCAAGAGGGAAAGGTGGATGAAATGGAAGTTGGGCGTAGAGTTGTAGACGTTTCTTTTTTTTTTAAAGCTCTTCAGGCCATAGGGGACCACGGTCCAATGGATTGTAAGTTAAGTTACCTCAGTATAATAGGTGAAGTAAAAGTTGGTCTGGACTCAAAACTCATCATGAAATGTAGTATGTGTAGTATGAAATTTACTGTGTGTTTGATTGAAAAGAAAGAAGATAGAATGGAAGTGAATCATCAAATTGTATCTGGTATCATATCATCTGGTGGGAGCTACTATCAGTTAAAAACATTAACTGCCGCAGTAGCCCTACCAATCATGTCACCTTCATTATACAATGAAATTAATAATACGGTTTGCGATTGGTGGGAAAAGACAGCAGCACATTCCATGGCAGAAGCTGTCAAGGAAGAAGCGGAGTACGCAGTGTCTATAGGTAGTGTTGATAAAAATGGTACACCATTAATATCTGTTGCTGTTGACGGTTGTTGGAGCAAGAGATCTTATGGTAAGAATTTTTCCGCCTTGTCCGGCGCAGCTGCGATAATTGGCATTAAAACTAATAAAGTATTGTTTTTTGGAGTTAAAAATAAATACTGCGTAGTTTGTGCACGAGCCGCAAAGAACGACAGTCAGCCCTCGGAACACCGTTGTTTCAAGAATTATTCGGGATCATCTACCGGTATGGAATCGACCATAATAGTTGAGGGGTTTAAACGTTCCATTGTTGATCACGGTGTAATTTATAATAAATTTGTAGCAGACGGCGATTCCAGTACTTATAAAAAAATATTAGATTCGCGACCGTACGGTAATTTAACAGTAGAGAAAATTGAATGCAAAAATCATCTTTTACGAAACTACTGCAATAGCTTGGAGAAACTGTCGAAAGACACTAAGTATCCTTGCGAATTGCGGAAATTCCTAAAAGAAAGGTATTTGCGTTTAAGAACGGGTGTAAAATGCGCTATTAAATATTGGGGCGATCAAAATCAGTCACTCGAAGAAAAAATAAAAAATCTTAGTGAAGATATCCTAAATGGTCCACAACACGTATTTGGTAATCACCAATATTGCAAGGAGTATTTCTGTAGACCTGATACTCGTCGAATAGAACCTGTTGGGTTGCTTCCAGCAATTGTTGGATGCGGATTAATGGACGCGGTACACATTTTAAGTAAAAGACTGTCATATCATTCTAGAAGTTTAATTCATAATTGTACAAGTAATATAGTTGAAAGTTTTAACGCAGTGATTGCCAAATTAGTAGGGGGTAAGCGTGTAAATTATTCTTCCCGTGGTTCTTATGCGGGCCGATGCGCAGCTGCTGTTGTGTCTTTTAATACAGGATCGATTCATAGTAAAACTCATGAAGTAATATTTAAATCTAGTCCTAATCCTTTGATCGCGAAAGTGGAAAATTGTAATCGTAGAATCCGTTTAATTGCTAAACCTAAATTAAGATTGAAAAAGAGCCACAGCGCTGTATCGAAAGACGCTCACTATGGACCAAACTGCGAAAAACCTGATCTGAGTCCAGAATTATATGAGAAAGCCAAGTCATCTTTTTTAGCCGATTTAAAGTTGTCTTGTGCTGAAAGAGAGGAGCTTGAAAGGTCGACCCATTTGCAAAGAAGTAGTTCTGAGTGGATGAGTACAAGGAGAAAATTACTAACCTCATCATCGTTCGGGGAAGTTTGTAAAAAACGAGAGAGCACAAGTTGTGCTGTTCTTGTTCGTAAAATCGTTTATGGTAGTAATATCTCCAGTTTGCCTGCTGTACGGTACGGTATCGAAAACGAAGAAACCGCAATTAAACAGTTAGAAATTCAAGAGAATATTAGTATACAAGGTTGCGGTTTGTTCGTCGACGATCAATATGAATTTCTTGGTACTACACCAGATGGCATTTATGCAAACGGTTTAATTGAAATTAAGTGCCCACATTCTTTAGCTGGCATGACTCTTGATGAAGCAATGGCCAAACATACCTTTTGGGTTAAGGACAAGGCTTCCAAGGGTTATGTCATAAATAAAAATCATAACTGGTATTTCCAAATTCAGGGACAGGTACATATTACTAAAAGAAACGTTTGCATGCTTGGCATCTGGTTTGGTGCTACTGTACCTATGAAAGTTTATATTATAGAAAAGGACGACAAATTTTGGGAGGAGAAAATGGAGATGAAATTAGTTAGGTTTTATTACGATTGCCTACTTCCAGAATTAGTTGATCCTCGGCAGTCACGAAGCATGCCCATTCGTGACGCGCCCAGTATCATAGAGGCTATGAAAGAGAGGAAAGAAAGAGCTTTACGTGTTATGAAAGAGAAGAACGCCTAATGATTTTGAAAGATACAGGTAACTTAACTACCCAGCCAGTCGATTCACGTAAACACGCCGGTCCAAAAGTCGTTTTAACTTAGGAACTTAGAAATCGCCTTTTGGTTTTCTGTTTTAAACGCACTTACTTATCTAGTCTTGGATTGTCATAAATCTTCCAATAGCTCAATTACTATACAATTTCTGAGTTACCTGGTGTAAAGAATCATAAAAATTGGTTCAAAAATACAGCGAATTGAGAATTCTCCTTTTTTTAAGTCGGTTAAAAGGGCTAAATTTGCAAAAAACGAAGTGACGTCACTGCGCTACGGTTTTTATTACTTACGTGAATCGGGCAGCTGGTAACGTTTTCATTCTGATAGGTTTTGTGATAGCCATTGATTTTATCATCAAATTAGCAGAAATCAGAACTTGATCCGTAATCGAATGAAAAACCATTAGAATTTTGAACTCATATTTCGTTATTGTTTAATTACATACTTTTAATTAGTATATTAATAATTTACAAACTTCTGTTAAAATTAGTAACTAAATGAATTATTTACTAATTTTTGTACAACCCTAGCACGCTTTTGAGATAGCGAGTAATGGCGACTCATATTTGTTATTGTGTAGTAAATAAATCATTTTTATACTTGTGTTTCATTTATTGACATTTTTTTTAAAACCCTAGGATTTTTTTTAGATATCGACGAGGTGATCGTAAACAAAAAGTAAGTATTTGAGTTTACGCAATAGGCACATTTCCTTGCGTAGAGATAAACACACTTCCTACTGAATTTGCAATTATTTTATTGAATGAATATTTTACGAATTAGAATAAATTTTGGTAGTGAAATTACAAATAAATAAATAGTTGGAATTTTAGGTAAGTAGAATACAAAAATGTCAGATGTCAAATGATAGAAAAACATAAAAATTGTGTCTCAACTACTCTTATTAATCTATTAAAAAGAATCAACAGCTAGTTTCCAAAAATTCAACGTTATTGTTATGCTGTAAATATTCAAGTTCAATAACAATTTCTCAACGTGGAACGTTTGTTGCAAAACATTTTGAAAATCGCGCTCTCTAGGTCATTCATCCGCCCCGTCGGATGTTACATTAAACTTTGGCGCTGCGGTCGCTCGAAATCGAGATCTCAGGCCAACAATCTACACCCTTAATCAACTTCGCTTCCTCAAAATGCCGAAACACTATCCCCTCGACTCAAAAGTTAGATAAGCTGTAGATTGCTGAGGGTGTTCCCTCCAGATATACTGATCAGGAGACTCCCACCAATCAATGCACAATATATACTTATTGGTCATAGTTATTATAAGATGATATAACATATGTAATGAGGGCACGTTTACTGCCGACAAACTGTACCTACTGCAGTTTGGCAGTTACAATTTGTAATGGTTCGGTGTGTTTTTTTTGGATTATAAGAAAATAAAAAAAATCATTTGACAGGTTTTAGATACCAGTTTATGTAGGCATTCATGGCTGCACAATTATTTTAAATATTTTATAGTGAAGTAGGCGGACGAGCAAGCGGTCCCACGTCATGGTGTTAGCGCCGCCCATGGACACTTGCAATACCAGGGGGTATGCGGGTGCGCCGCCGACCTTGCAAAATCCTATTCAGAGTTTTCTTGAAGAACCCCACATCGCAGCTACCAATAGCTTTATGTTATTTATTATGCTTGCACAGTTTACTTCTGCCCATCCTTGACTATGGTGACCTCTGTTACATTGATTTCAATTAGAATCAACTAGATCAGTGATTCCCAAACTTATTACGGACTCCCAGGGGTCCGAATAGACCCCTACCACGTTCGACACCGTTTAACCGATCACCATGAAAGTTGGCACATATATCTATTTTTTCATGGAGAAGGTATTTATGCTATCCACTTTGGTATAACTCGCCACTAGATGGCGCTGCAGCACATCAGCTTCTATGGCAGGACAACATCTGCCGGGTTTTGCTAGTATATAAAACAGTAGGTAAGTAATTTCGTGCACAACTGTACTGAATATATATATATATATATATATATATATATATATATATATATATATATATATTCTATCGTATTGTACAATAACTTTTAGTTTGACCTATCGTTTGTGGATGGATATGTGGGGTTATGTATAAATATATATTCTAGAATCCGTCAAATACTTATCAAGGACATCTACACGACAAACGCCGTCAAAGCGATGCGCGATGGCATTCCCAATGCAGTGAACATAAATGTAGCTGCGCCAATTCGAAATCATCCAGCGCCATCCAACCCGGTATGAGTTTTAGTTATAATTCCTTAGAACGTTGAATCGATATAAAGCAACCGAGACGAGATAATCAGGCTAATTTATTGCCAGATGCTCTGCTTTTCGGTGATAACTTCGGTATCTGTTCCCGAATACTCTCTTATTCATAACAATTTTTCAACTGTCACATAAGTAGGCGATGAAGGAAAACATTGTAAGAAACTCTTCGTTCACATGGACCCACAATCGGACTCCACCGGCAGATCCGTGGATAATTTTTCCTCCTACTAGCAATTCACCAATTTAGAATGTTAAATATGTAGAGCTATCTATGTTGTCTATGGGCCTGTTGTCATGTTGTCTGTTGTTGTCATGTTTAGACAACCCATAGCACGTTGTCTATGGGCGACAATATCTACTTACCATCAGGTGGACTGTATGCTCGTTTGCCGCCTTCGTCCATAAAAAAAAACTAACAGACATGTGAATTTAAATAAAAGCTTCTAAAAACAGTCTTACGAGTATACGATTTTCTTTGATTTCACATCTTGTCTCCTATAAAAAAGAACGTAAAGCCCGGGTTTAGATAAATTTCAGTCGGGTACAAGTACGTACTTCATACGTCCCTCTAGATCCGGTTAAACAAACCTCTCTATCCCCTATTCTCCTTTCATCTAGTTAATTTGAGATTGTGTTATCACAAGATTCAAATATTTTAACAGCATACAGGAAGTATCTGTGACAAGCATGTCTCTCCATTGTTGGATATAAGGATAAAAGGCTTCTTTCAAGGCTCGCCACCACTAACGATCTTTGACTCTCCTCATCCAACCACCACCATCTTTTACAAATCGTCGATTAACTTGGCTGGTGCGTGTCACACACTGCGCTTCCCACTAAGTAACCTCCATTCTAAGACTCGTCTATCCCAACGGTTCCGCGGCAAATATGACCTGCCCATTGTCACTTTAGCATGGGATTCTATGAGCTATGTGGATAACTTGGCTTTGGCTAGTTCTTTGGCGAATCTCTTTGTTTAGGATCCTATCCCGCAAAGAAGGTCCGAGCGTAGTTCTCTCTCCATATCTCGCCGAGTGACTTTGAACTTGTAAAGTATGTCATTATAAATTGTAAATCAAGATTATTTTATCTTCCGCAACACAGACTTACCTACAAGCATGGAGACTGTCGGTGGTATCACCGGAATGGCGGCGCGAGTCAATTGAGTGGGACCAGAGGCAGGTGAGAGCGCACGTGGACCCTAACAAGAAGTTTTGGAGAGGTCGTAATATTTACAAAGAGTATGTATTTTCATGTTATTGTTGTAACTATTTATAATGTCCCCATTAAGTTATTATATTTTATTGGCCCATTTTATTTTTATATCACATTTAACGGCTGGGTTACACTAGCATACGGGTTAGCATACCTATATTAATATGTATCCTGAATGCTAAAATATTAAGTTATATGTCGTGCTTATCTTTAGCACAAGAATTGGAAATGGGACATGTATTGGGATTTTCAAAAAGTATGAGCATTGATGAGGAATAACGAATATACTCATAGCGATAGGAAGAAATACAGTATTGAAATACAGGAAAATTAGAA
Organism: Sesia apiformis; assembly: GCA_914767545.1. Classification (NCBI taxonomy): domain Eukaryota; kingdom Metazoa; phylum Arthropoda; class Insecta; order Lepidoptera; family Sesiidae; genus Sesia; species Sesia apiformis. The sequence goes on along the minus strand of OU611949.1, from coordinate 20,677,964 downwards.
TTGAAATTGGGACGTTAGGATTTGGAAAAAAATTAGAAACGGTGTGGGGAATATTGCAGTATATTAGGACAAGGGAAGATATGTTATACGGACGGGCACCAGTATATATAATGAACTTCGTTGTCATTTCTGAACGGTTCTTCCTTTCTTCTTGGCATTATACGTTATACGTATTCCATTCATTTAATGTTTGTAAGTAATCCCAAACTCATCTCAAATACTCAGGTTGAGTATACAGTTTCTTTAACTATGAGAATCTGTCCTAATGGACGTTATGAGAACAAAGAATATTTAATATCATTTATTTCACAGTTGCAACGCGTGTAAAACAACAGCTCAAGTGATTAAGCACAGAAAAATAATGAAAGATATGATACATGAAACACATAATTAACCTACTTATTATTAATTAATTTGTATCTATATCTATTATTATTAATGTGTACCCAATTATTCATTTGTTAGACTTTCTATTATTAATAATTATTATGATTGTACATATGTAATTTATATTAATATTTTGAATTTAGGGCTTTCTGTTTCTATTTAATTTAGTTTATACATTATACATATTGGTGTTATTCTCCTGTTAACTATGTAATGAAGATTTATTGATTAATTCCATTCATAATGTAATTTTATTTTTTGAAAATAATCAAAAGTAGATATAAAGCAGTGGATGTGGAGGTACAGAAGACAGCCCATCAAGGGTAATTAATGTTTTTAATGAAAGTCCATCTTTTTTCACACGTTCACTGTGGATCATCCACAATTGGCCTGATACGGTACTTACACCCAGTGCGCACGGCAAACAGCGCGTTTTCTCGCTGGTGCGGAATGTGTTTCTTATCCATTTTTAGGAATGCGATGTAGACCAATATAGTTTCAGACTTGTGGTTGCAAGTGTAGACATATACATACGTTAAAAATATCGTATCGTCTTTTTTTGACCGCCAGCACTGAACGCAAAAATGAACAGCAATTCTATCAACAAGTAAAATCCAATTTCCAATACTTAACTCCCTCAACACAAACATACCTTAATAGTGACTAAGACTGGTTTTTCTTCCTAAGCGGCAAAAAACTGAAAGTGACGGAAATTTACATTTTATTTTATTTATTTATTTCTAATATTAATATTTGACATTTTATATTTGGATAAACACATCACAAAACCGAAACATTTTATTGTACGTTAATTTTGTGTATACAATTTATAATAGTTAAGGTAATATTGCTTATATATGATTCACGTATATCGTTTATTATAATACATATGTATAATAACCAGAGATCGGAATAGGTAGAGCTATTTTGGGTCAATGACCTAAAACGTTAAGTTAGTATGGACATGACTCCGGGATTCCGGGATTTGGAATGCATGTTTTTAAATTTGTATATGTAGGTATAGTTAGGACGTCACGCGGATCGTTTACTAAACGAGAGGGACGGATAAATGACGCCATTATTTTCCTATGGACTTCTATCCTAAGACTTGTAGTTTTGAAAATATACGTTTTTAATTCGTAACATTCTTGTTTTTCGTGACACTGCTTTCTACGAATGATTTCATTGAATTTTATCCACAGGTGATAAACAGAACACGATGCGGCCGCTGTTAAATATTTTCTGCCAATAATATGAAATTGTTTACTCAATAAATAGAAGAAACGGCTTCCATTTGAAATGTTATTTATTCAATTTTATTTATTCTATTCGCCTAAAATTGTACTTCTACCACTCCATTATGCAGCTGTGGTTCTTGGAACAATATACTGCTTTGTCAGACCATTGCAAGTGAAAAATAGGTGTGAAAGAGACAAAGTATGGTTTTCTTTCTTTCTAGCATTTATTGTTGTCTCTTTCTGTCTCCGATATTCAATGTATTAGCTATTTCGCGCCGTGACAAAATATGCGGCTCACTGAGTGGCTCGGCTGTTCACTCACTTGCTTTGGTTTGTTGAGTGCGCTTGTCTTGCAATTCGCGGAGTGCTTGTTTATTAGTTTTTGGAATTTTCTTTACACTATTACTGTGGTTTGAATTTACGAACTTCTGATTTGTTGCTGTGCGGACTGAACATATTTGAACCTATTTTAACCACTACTCGGGTTTAATTTTAATTCATTTAATTTTTATTTATTTTTTGCAAGAACATAGTTTAGTTTTTCAATCCTGTTGATATTCGTATTATTTTCTAACGAAGTCGACATTTGTAAATTTTTTAAGTGTCCATTTGCACGAACCGACTGCTCGATGTTCGTTACGCCTCCACAAAAATTCAATGTCGTTGAGCTGTCCTGCTCGGCTAAATGCACCTACTCATTTTAACTATTGTTTTAGGTGAGGTTTTGCTTATCCATACACCTCCAGGAACGATTGAAGCTCTGACATGGCAAATACTAAGCCTGAAACTGTACAGAAGTGGATATCCAATTATCCTGAGTTGATTTACGACCACGCTAGTCGTATGATATATTGTTCCAAGTGTGAGAGCCACGTGACGAGTAAAAAGTCTAATATTTAAAAGGCATATCGAAGGTGCAGTGCATCAAGGGAAGTTTAAACGACCTCAAGAGGATTTCTAATTTGACCTCATCAAGTGCCTGATTTTGTGCAATATCCCATGGTCATAAATTGAAAACCCAGTATTTCAAGAATTTTTCAGAAATATATGTGCAGTGTGTGTTGTTGTGTTTGCACAACTCGTAAAGTGCCCCACGAGTCGCTGTCAAGAAACGTGTACTTAGATAAATTATACAAAAACAAATTGGCTCAGTTGTCGAGAACAATCAAAATGAGAAACTATGGATATCATTGGATGAAACAAACGATTTTTTAGGAAGATACATAGTGCATTACCTTACATATTTATTTGATGATTTCTCACTTTCTTTCAGTCGAAACACGCTGCTAGGGGAATATTAAACAAAGTAGGTAATCAATGAGGATTTTAAATTCATAAGAAAATTAATGTTACATAGTGTTCGGGACGACCGGCTCGTACTTATGTTTTATGTATAGAATAGATATAAGTACTTCTTAGTATTGTATTAGTTAAAATAAATATCCTTCAAAATAGTAGCCTAAGGGATTAGATAGTTAATTATAATTTATATCTTGTTTCTATTTTGGTTTTTGTGTTTGTTATTTATCTTTGAATTTGTATAATCATAAGATATGCGTTGAACGGGCGCAGTTAACGGACGTACTCGTAATTCGAGAGTTATTCGCTGTGCGATGACTTGAAGAATTGAATGTAAACAGCTAATAATTGCGTTGAGGTGCGGCCCGCCGCATTTGTAGCGTGCGTTGTCGCAGTTTTGCAGTGCGACGCGCTGCGGCTGTAATGTGCCCGAGCCTTAAGAATACGAAATCAATTATTGAGATTGATTTGAGTCGAAGAAGGAGTTACGATTAAGAATTAATAAGATTAAGTGTACCTAAGTCTAAGCCCCCTTGTTACCGACACGGTTTTTTACGGTAATCGGTTCCAACGGTTCATGACTCGGCGCACCGGCGCGCGCGCCGGTGAAGGCCGACAGTATTTTAAGTGCGAAATTCCTGTGTCATTTTTGAGTGCTAAGCTAAGAAAAAATAATTAAAATAGCATAAAACTCGAATCAGCACATGTAAGCGGTGACGAAATTGTGAAAACGTCCGGTATCATTAACAGACTACTTTATACTGTCATACAATACTGCTCGCTATCTCGCCGTTAGTTTTCACGGCGCATACGCCGAACGCGCCGCACCGTGGCATTGCCGTATGTCATGTGTGTTAACAAACTCCCATAGCGGCCCATACAACACTGACGAACGCGGGTTTCGACGGTGAAAATCCGTGTCGTTAACAAGCGGCCCTACTGTCTAAGCAGGGTGCATTATTTTTGGGCGTTTATTATTTATTTTTATTTTTAAGCATACAGACAAACAGATAAGACCGATCGAGTGGCTCAAAACCTGTCCATGCAGATTGCTGAGACTGCAATTATACACAATATGTCCCATAGAACACGAGTCAGACTATTAATTTACTGGCTAGACTATTTAGCCAATAAATTAACATGAATTTTATTTCTATAACTATTTTCTAAAGTTAGTAATATCTACTTATTACATCTGTGTAGAGATTTTAAAAAATCAACAAGTCAACAAGCAACGCGTCAATTTTGACAACATAGTTTTTGTATTACATTTATTTGTGCACTTTGGACAAATTGTCTTTTTGGATACAATTTATTTTTGAATATTTTTAATTTTAGACGCGATATCTTGTGCTATTTAATTTAGAATCATGTCTGATCGTAAGAAGCGCATCGAATCCGTGCTCTTCAATTATAAAACAACTGCGGGAACAGATTTCCGTGATGGCGAGATAGAGCCATTTATAAAAACTGAGTACAAAGAAAAGTCCGTTTGTATCAGGGAAAGACCGCTGGCCTTAAAAGACATACACACATTAACGAATTGGACTTCATATGTCCCTTTCGATTTACTGATAAAGCCCAAGGAAATCGTTCGTACTAATCCGAGGATAATTCAAAAGGCATATGTAAGTAAGTAAACTTGCAAAAAAGTAGAGTTGATAATACTGTGCCGACTCATATCCAAATAACCTCCCTGCGCGGGAGGCGATCCATGCGTTGCGAACATTGACCTAGTACCTATCATGTAGACGAACTAATCATATGGACGTCTAGTACAAAATTCACGAACAAATCGCCCGGAATTAACATATACTCGTATGTACAAAAGCACTCAGCGATAATAAGATAGGATTCTGCGAACAGAAAAATCAAGGAGTTGCTTCATTCGTGATAGTATTTTAATATTTACCTACTCTATTTAGATAAAATAATATCTAATGTCTTAGTTATTTCTGTAACTGTAACATACTTTGTCTATGCATTCTATACAAATGCTAGAGATTCTACAAAATACCGACAGGAGATTACGTAAAGTATAAAATGAAAGTTATGGTACCATAATCAACTTTGATTTGGTTTGCAAAAACAAATCTGTGCGGATCGTTGCCAAAGAAAATCCCAAGGGAATATACTCTCTTCCAGAGCCACCAACAACTTTCATTTTCTCGTTACTTAACAACAGGTATACGTACCGTTATTTCCGTTTGATGTACCTACATTATGTGGGTACGTTTAACGTACATTACAATCCGTCATATCTGATCGCGATCGATCATGGTGGCGCTGCGATCACACCTTTAATCAACAGCAGAATAAAATATATTTTTGTATAAATAAGATACACGCCACTGGGTCCACTTCTTTGATTGTAGGTGGAACTAGTGGACGAAGAAAGAGAGCAAGTACTAAAAACGAGACCTAGAGTCGTAATGACCCCCGCCTGCTCAATTGACGATTTTGAAGACGAAAGGTATTGGTATATAGCAAAGAAATATTTCTTTTACCTCAAGAAGGCGGGTTAAACTTAGTAGTGATTGTGCTTGCACTCGGGCATATGTACTCGGCGCCGGGAACCCAACTGAGGGTTCTCAAGTTTACGCACATTAAAACAATGTAGGTAGGTACCTACATGTACGAGCTTGTAAATTTTCACTATCTACCACCGCGACAATGTGGTTTTGTCACTTACATATTTTGAATTATTGAGTTCAAAATCAATTACGATAGGTACACCGTCGAAAGATTACCGATTTGATATATCAGAAGGTGATTTTCAAAATTGGCCAAGTCTAAAAATAATATTTTCCGATAAATTTATTCCATAGGTGATTTCTTTAGTGCACATGCTACAATTCTATATTTTCAAAATTGGCCAAATCACTGCCAAATAAGAATATATTCAATTGAAATAGTGGCTATATTTTCAAAACTAGTCAAATACATATGTATGTATACATGTTTTAAACGCAGTGAAGTCCATATGAGGCAATCACAAGCCTGCAATGAACCACCATCTTCAGTTAATTTCCATACTTTGCGAGTGTGGTTGTGTGAATTTTCTGTTGTTAAAAATTAACAAATTATTAGGAAAGCCTCTATTCCTAGTGTTTAAAAATATAAACAAATGTGACAGAAATGCGATGCGAGAAAAAGATTAAAGTCGCCCAACGGTTCTGAGTGAAAAATCTAAGATCTTAAGATAAGATAATTTGTACTAAATTCAATTACGAATTAATCAATAGATATACAATATTATACATGAACCAATGTTAATAACTTATAGCTAAGTAAGATAAAGTGACTCGAACGTTTCCCAAATAAATAAACAGCATCGTATAAACACCACGTTTTCCCAAATTGTAATTTTCTTCGCTTTCCTTAAAAAAGTAGTTTCTTTTAAGTATTATGTCAAACCCTTCCTTAACAATTTTTCTCGTGTCAGTTTTCGTTTATTCGAAGCCAATCTGTTTTAATATTTGCGACAGTGCCGTTTTTCCTCCACTAAACAAGACAACCTCTTTTAACGACATCAAAAGCATTCTTCTATTCGGAAATTCATTTCTTGAATAATAATTGTAAATATGATTTCTGATAGGGTTTGCATCAAAATTTGTTTATCGATCACGGGCTTTGTTTTTCCTCACTTCCAGATTGGCCTTTTCTTTATTGATGTAGAAAAGTGTTTTTAATACTGATTCCAAGCACCTGAGAAACGCGCTCTTGTACTTAGGTGACAGGCACCAAAGGTCCACCATTTTGCGACTCAAGTAAGAAATAGTCCTGTAATTTAATTATAAGCTTCCCAACCACACTGTAATAGTGGTAAAAACAAACTTTTTGACTGTCAGCAAATTTACCACCTACTGTAGAAACACTAACATTTCACTGTAATTCCAATTTGATCAGTTTCTACCATAATAGTTTTGTACTTTAAATATAGGTATGTTTTATCTTTAAGTATATGGCAACCTTTACTCCGTTATCGAAACTTGTTTGTGTGGGACGAGGATTCTCCCTGTAACAGCGCGTCATGGATTGAAAAACAATAGTTTTCTTAGTTATTAAAGAATATTTAGGCCTCTAAACAATTACGTTTAGTGTAAAATTGCCTAACTCAGTCATTTTCACATGAAATCTGTTTTGATAGTGCGTATTAACGATGAAAATATTTTTGTCGTAATTTGCACGCCACTTCAAAGTTATCTCAACTAACTGTTCAAGAACTGTAAAATCGATAATCTTTCGACTATAACATTAGGTTAAGATTTTGGGTTACTAACATATTTATATGAACATTTTGTCTGAAAATATAAAATATATATCATTATTATTAAGATCATCATTGATTCTAAGGAGACATCGTCAAAGAACAGTCATAGTTGAAATTCCTTGAGTCAATTATCACACCTACTAAGTTTCTTTTTCTCGATAAAAACTAACTATCCACTGTTATCAAAAAATCCCAGATGTGCGGTTAAAACATCAAAGAAATAATTGTTATCTATGTAATTATTTACACTAACAGCCATATAGCAATTTCAAATTGGATTTGTTTTCCAGAAGACGTAAAGTTTTTATAGACGATATGTACACTACAAGTGTTATGAAAACATTGGAAGGTGCTAAGAATTCAAGAAAGAATAAAATCATTTCACCATTACGAGACCGCCCAGCGCCAGCTAAGCCGGTACGCTTTTATGTGTATTTTTCGTATTTTGTATGTATGAAGTTGTGATCCAATATCTTTGATTGAACTGTTTGCACCTGGCTGGTTATGATACCATTAAAAAGGTAACATTTAAAAAAAGAAATATCAAACTGTTTCCCGCCATTTTTCAATTGTTTTTCTGTCCAAGAAAATGAGTGAATCGAACGATGAAATTCGATACATTTTAAAGTTTTATTATAAAAAAGGGAAAAATGCGACTCAAGCCGCGAAAAAAAATTGTGCCGTTCATGGACCTAATGCAGTGTCAGTAAGAGTAGCACAAAGTTGGTTTAAGCGTTTTCAGTCAGGAAATCTTAATGTTAAAGATTCAGTTCGCCCCGGTCGCCCTGTTACCGATAAAGTTGATGCTATTTGTGAAAAAGTGCAGCAAGATCGGCATATAAGTAGTTACGATATTGCTGAACTGAGCATTCAACAACAAAACAGTTTTGACTCATTTGAAGTCTGGATTCGCAAAAAAGCTCGATATTTGGGTACCACACGAGCTCACTGAAAGAAACCTAATGAACCGTGTACTCGTTTGCGATTCTCTATTAACACGCAATGAAATCGAACCATTTTTGAAAAGATTGATCACTGGTGATGTGAAGTAGATCACTTACGACAAGAACGTGAGGAAAAGATCATGGTATAAGTGCGGCTAAGCTCCACAGCCTATGGCGCAACCCGGATTAACGCTCAATAAGGTGATGTTGTGTGTATGGTGGGATTGGAAGAGCATCGTTCATTATGAGCTTTTACCGCCGGGCAAAACCATCGATTCGGATCTGTACTACCAACAGCTGATGAGACTAAAGCAAGAAATAGAGAAATGGCCCGGAATTGATCAACAGAAAGGGTGTAGTCTTTCATCGTGATAACGCCAGACCACAGACATCTTTGGCCACTCAACAAAAATTAAGAGAGCTTGGTTGGGAAGTGCTGTTGCACCCACCATACCTATAGCCCTGACCTTGCGCCCTCAGATTTCCACTTGTTTAGGTCTCTTCAAAATTCTTTAGGTAGTGTGAGGTTAACATCAAGAGAGGACTGTCAAAACTACTTGTCGCAATTTTTTGACCAAATATCCCAAAATTTCTACAGCAACGGGATCATGTCACTACCTACAAGAGGGCAACAAGTTATAGAACAAAACGGCACATATATAATTCAATATAATTAAACTTTAAAAAAAAATGTCTTGAATTTGTATATAAAATACGAAGAAACTTTTTCCCCGACCTTATATAATAATCCTAGTATTACTATAGTATAAACCTCCTTTTGATTTGATCTAAGAATAATAATGGCTATTTTTACTTACTTTAGAAATTGCAGCATGGAACAGTGACCAAGTGCTCTTGCCATACCACTAACGTAAGTTCTTTAGCCAGTATGTCTTTCGCCTTCCGGGCTTCCTCGCTGCCCTGTCTTTAAAATAAGTTGGAGGAACTCATGTTTGTTGTTCGTCATTATATGACCGAAATTTTCTTATCTTAATAGTTTCCAAGATTTCTAACTCTGCCCGTTCCCTCCAACACTCGTATTTATTACGGACTAGGCGAGTCCACAAGATTCTTAAGCATTTTCCGAAACACCCACAATTCGAAGGATTATAGTTTCTTACACATGGCTCTTGTGAATGTTCAGTGTCAACTATTACAGGTCAACTCAAAGAATACGCAATTGAAGTACCAATAGCAGAGTCCTCGAAAAAAAGTAGCGTGGGACGTCCCCCGAACTGTGGAAGTGAAGTGACTTGGAGAAATCAGCCGATTGATAATTGAGGATGAAAAATCGTGTGTTAGCAGGCCTCGGGAGAGGCTTATAACCAACATTGGAGAAACACAGGCTGATGGTATGGTAATTACTATAGCGGTAAGAACCTCTTCAGGTATCTTCAAGTACCTACTTTACCATAATAATAGTGTGGAATATATGTTTCATTTTCAGATAACATTACCAGCACTACAACTTCCATATATATCGCCTGAATGGCGCATGGATTCGGTGTCGTGGGACAGCAGCCAATTGAGGACATACTGCCCTTCAGACAGACAGTTTTGGCTAAGAAGAGTGCCTCCTGGACACCGTGTTACTAATATAAATTTTTAGAATTCAGTATATAATTCTTAATACAAAATAACCAGGTTTAATAACAAGGAAGAAAACTATGAAAAAACTTGGTATCTCAAAAGTCACAAGTGACCTAATTTAGGGGATTTATAACGATTTGGATAAGTTTTAAAACAAAACGTATCTCCTGCGCACCCGCACAACTCCTGGTGTAGCAGGTGTCCATGGGCAGCGGTATCACTTACCATCACGTGGAATCGCTTGCTCGACCGCCTACTTCCCTATAAAAAAAAAACCCGTTCGAGTCACTATTTGACGCAAACACGTTTTACAAAGTCCGTATTTGAAACACCTTTGATAAACCAACAAATTAATGACGTTTTACGTCTAAATTTAGGGAGAACAAAGATTGAGACATTTTCATAAAGCGGCCATCATATTTTAATAAAAGACATGAGTTTCGTTTGTTTTTATTTTCTTTTCGCTTTTCATATAAAAAAAAACTGGCCATATTTTTTAATTAATATTATTTTAAATCTTTGCAAGATTTTTTTGTAATTTGTAATTCTGTTTTTAATTTTTAACGGAAATATACAATTCTGTTACTTTTAAATTTTATTATTATTTTCGTAAATAAAACGATAAAGTATACAGATATATATTTTATTAGATTACACATTTAATCAGCGAGCTTATTACACATAATTATGATTGATTCCACATTCGCCAAATTCCACTTTAGCCAGAATTCCACATTCACCAAAAATATAACAAATATTGAAATTCCACTTTTGTCAGATTTCGTTTACGTTAAGAAAAAAAGGTTATTTTTTAGTTAAGAGGAAAAGTAAATTTGAAATAAGTTTAATATAAAAAAGTTAGAATTGTGGATTAATACTTGTAGTACCTATGTCTAATTAAAATACTTAACATTTTCCATCTTTTATTTTTTTTCTTCAATCCCACAGAAATTCAGATTTTCAAAACATTTTTGGGTTCTGGTGAATGTGGAAAAAAATTAACATCTGACAAAAATGGAATCTGATTGACGTGGAATAAAACATCGTTATATTAATTATCAAATTCATAATAATCTATAAATGACGAAATATCACATGTTTATTAGCAACGACTACATTTTTATTTTAATAACCATTTTCTATATTCCAAGCAATAATAAAATGTAACAAATAATGAAAATTTATACTTAATGTGAACGATTTTTTTTTCAGTCTTAAAATTAAGTCAACATCCATTGATAAAAGAACACGAGATACGCAGTTCGTAGTTCTAAAGAGTTGACATAGAAAGTGTGCCAATAAATTTGTCTGGCGCACTTATTTTTCAATAATGACTTATTTTTCACTTATTTACATGTAAGAATGAACTTTACTGTTATGACATTACGGTCAAGTTCAACATTGAAAAATCGCTACAATATTAAACTTTCGATTAATTTAGAATACTTAAAGACTTTCTAATTTAGAATTGCAAGCACTTTGTAACAGGAACTGTGATTCTATGTATTATTTTATCAATGTCAATATCTTATACTAAAGCTACATTTATAATGGTCAACACAAAAATGAAAGCATACAGTTGAACCAGTTGAAAATACATCAACATTATCAAACCTGCGGCAGTATGCCACTCCCGTATTACTGTTCAGTTAAGGTGCTTATTGTGTTGGCCACCGTATAGCTACTAATAACACTCAAATCATTATCAAACTACCTTTCTGTAAAAAAGAAAACTTTAACGAGACAAGGGTCATAATGAATGCGACGGGAAGACATGACAATTAATTTAGGGTTACCAGTTAAACCGAACTAGAGGGAAAAAAACTTCATTTAGACTAAAATGTTTGTTGTAAATTCTAGATTTAAATGTTTTAGTGTATATTTTGTTTTTCGCAAAGTTTATACAGTCTATGTTTAGAAAATAAGACACTGGAATATTACATTAATTCAGCAGAAACATAATTTTACATTATTTTAGAAAATTTTAAATAACAATAAATAATAACATAATTATAATTTATTAAAAAGGAATTCTGATTAATAAATTTAATAAAGTTGAATTTAAAGTCTCGTGTCACTTATATGTGCTGCTACAATTTTTTGAATTATTATGTTGAAAATTGTGGGTAGTTGAAAACTAATCACAGCTCTCTACTTATACTAGCCGTCCCTTCAGTCAACTCGGTTGGTGCAACTTAGTCGGAACGTAGAGTGAAAACAATAGGTGACCATTAACGTTTAAGACTTTTTAATACATAAATAATTGTGCAAAAACGCAAAAATCATAAAAAAAAAAACATTCAAACGTTCTATTATGTACACTTGAACGTGGATGGGAATTTTATGACTAAGCGCGATGAAATAATTTAGAAAAAACGTATTATTGGCGTTAAGAGTACTGCAAAAGAAAATAGTTACTTTGGGCACGGCAACACATCAGACAAAATCTGACAGTTCAAGATGGCCGCAGTTTCCTTTTTATTTTGTATAGGGAAGTAGGTATTCCTTATTTTCCTTTTACGTCATATTCATTATGATCCCCGTCAAATTTGTACATGGTTTACATAATTTTTTTTTAGTTTTTGTACTACTGTATACTTACAATTTCAAATGCAGTCAAGAAGCTAAAAATATTTCAGAATATTAAGGGAAGCCACATTTTTTTAATGAATCTGTAGGAGCCAGATAAGTAGAGTTAGATATTATTGTATTTTCAAGACCTTTGTCTACATAGACCTTACTTTTCATTGACGCGGCCCAGTCTGAATACAAAAATAAAGCATAAAACAATTAATTTCACATTAATTTCATTCCAAAAAAATTCTTTGACCCTATAAGCATTTATTTTATAAAATAACTGTCTTACTCATAAAGGATAATTGAGTTTAATAATTTTCTGAAAGTAGAGCGAGAAAAAATGAGAAATGAAAAATAGAAAGCGACAAGAGCTTTAAAACGTGATTAAATTTAAATAGCCGTTATACTTGCGCATGCGAAGATGCCCATAAACACGAGTCTCATTAATTATAATAATACCAGAAAATATAATTTTATAGTCTATCGTCTATTTATCTGGCCGCGCCCTAAAAACGATTGTTTAGAGCGACTTCAAACATTTTACTTTCAATTCACTCTCACCATATAGAAACTCCCGTCCTTTAGTCCGACCACTTTATACGTTCCTTTGTCAGTCACAAGTAATTTAGTCATCGGTCATCCGTCGTAAGCATCCACTAAACATATGTTGGCTAGAGCCAGGGCCGTATTCTGCCTTACGAGAGGGTTGGAGTCTTTGATCAGTTGTATGAGTCTAGTTCGGGCGCTACGAGTGATCTCGGGGTCCAGATTAGTGTCGTCTGGATGTTTTTCGCGAATGCGATGCAATTCTGCGTAGAGGATTCCTGGAAGTTAAAGATACGCGGCAAGTCAGTACCGCAGGAAAAACTTGTTAGGAAAAATTTAAAAAAGTTGCGGCGCACTAAAATGGCAGCAAATCTATTTTCTATTTCATTTACGCCGATTGCACCGCGCCATTAATATTAAGGTTGTAAAAATTATTGGTAAAATTATCATGTGAATCGATTATCAAGTTGAATCCGTGGGTTTGTTTTATATTTCAAGATTTATTTTTATATTAATGTAACTTTTTTTTTTTATGGACGAAGGTGGTAGACGAGCATACAGTCCACCTGATGGTAAGTGGATACTGTAGCCCATAGACATCCGTGATACATGCCAACATTAGTCCAAAATGACAAACGTTGGCACGCCCACGGATGCGCTGCCTACCTTTGGACATAGAAATGCATTTGGAGAAAGGGTTGGGGAAATGGGGAGGGATAGGATGGGAATGGACTCTGGCACATCTCACTCACTACCGAAACACGTACGTACATTAGGGAAATAAGATAAAGTGGGAAATGCAGTACATTTCAAGGTAGTCTTCTGCGAGAGAGGGGTAACGTGGCCAGTCGAGTGCGTCCAGCGGCTGTTGGATTGCAGCGTGCACTCTTCCCCTCATTAAATGCAACTCAGTAACTTAGGAATAGTAACAACTCGTCGCTAACAAGCTATGGGCCAACAAAGCGTTCGCAGTATTGCAAACTTTTTACATTAATGAACGAGTTATTATGATGATTTGTTCATATCCATTGCTCTAACTGCGTGAATAGGTTAGTTCTACAACATTATATTTGCGGTCGGCGCTGCCCAACCGCTCATATAATAAGTTGATAATACAGCTGCAACGCGGAGCTGTTTGTACGAACGTTTGATTAGACCGATACTTAGGCAAAACTGTCAGGAACTCGTTCAGGAACAGCCGGTATTAGTCCAATAGCTGCGTTTGGACGATCTCCCTGAAAAGTAACTCACCCAATAGCAGCGGAGCATGTGGTTTCAACTCATCCCTGACACAGTTAAGGTAGTTCACAGCAGTTTGCAGGCACTTGGCTATGCTGGCTGGCATTTCGTCGGCTAGCTGCCGCAACAATGCCGAGAGAAACTCATCCAGGTAGAGCCGGCCTTCGTCCACAAGGTGCGTTTGGACGAACTCGTTGGATTTGTGCACGTTGAACGTCTTGAACACTTGTTTTAGGGTGTATTTGCTGGCCTGGAAAAATATGTACGATCTCATCTCATATAATAGTGGAGGTGTTACATTTTTATCTCGGAATCGGAAAATACTATTCCAATTTGAATGCTTCTTTTTGTAAAAAAATTACAAGTAATACGTATTAAATTCTTTATAGATTAAAAATTGCCGTTGACATCTTATTTAATTAAAATATTTTAAAGTATTACAAATAATGTAATATATATATAATAATATATGTTTAAAAAAACATATATATATATATATATATTACATTCTATTGAAATATTGAAAACATATTTTATTTTTAAATTTGGTTTTTAGAGTTTACACTAATTACCTACCTGATCAGAACGTCAATTTTTAACCTGTAAAGTTTTAATATTTTAAATTACTGATTTTTTTTTAAAAACACCTAAATGGGAGTAGTGTTAACCGGTTCCGAGATAACACCCTTCTTTGCCTAGGGCTCAGATTCCTAATTAACTAAACTAGAACTGTATCTAGCTATGCGATGTCCGATGGGTTTAGAATACCACTCAATCCCTTCCCAGGGGTGTTTAGAAGGCAACTAAGGGATAACAAAGCCGCTACCCATAAGCACTGCGGAACCTCTAAAATAGTGAACTTGCCAATACGTCTGTAGACAGCGTGACGTATGCACAAGACAAGACAACAAAGCCATGTATGTATGATCTTGTTGTCTTGTGCACGAGGACGTCAGTCTCCAGTAGTAGACGATGAAAACAATGCTGATTACAGTCATACTGTATTTGATTCTTTTAATTAAATAACTTAAGCTACTACAATAGAATCGATACTTACTGACCATTCGATCCGTATCAAAATTGTATATTTAAAAAAAAAAATCATACACCATTAATACATAGATGAAGTCTCATCTAATTAAGTTTGTTGGATTACTTCCACACCTGAAATATTTTCCGCTGTTTGAAGGGCCATTTCATCACACTGATTGGATTTGGGAATGATATTTGATAGTGGCGTGATTTGTCGGCCGGCTATAGAATATCACCACCCCCATCTCTTGCCGTGGATGTCGTGTCGCGGCGACTAAAGGATAACAAAGCGACCACCACAAGCGCTGAGGAACTACACCACTTCTAAAAAAGTGTACTCTCCAATCTGCTTGGCCAGTGTAGTGTTTTAAGGCCTGACATCTCTCATCCACGAGTTAGCATCCATGAGGTGGCCCTTGTCCAGCGGTAGATACTCAATGGGCTGGTTGCATTTGCATTGAATTTGATATCAGCCCATAACATACCAATAGATACCACTCCCTAGGATCTGGAGATAATGAGTAGACAGTTAGATAAAACTCTTTATTGCACACCAAAAGCAAGTGATAAGGCCGCTGGTTGTACTTCTAATTACGTGTACTTTGTATTACTCTGTATACTTTTGCTGTACAATAAAGTGTATCTATCTATCTATTAAGAACAAAACAAAATAATAACAGACATTGTAGACACAAACGACGGTCTTATCGCTAAAAGTGATCTCTGCCAGACAATTTTTGGTGGAAGGAAATAAATATTTTAATCACAGCTAGATGGTGTACTATACGATATAATTATATATACACGATACATATTAAAATCTGTCCAGCGGTTTTGTGTGATGCGCATTCATACATTCAAACAGACAGACAAAAAGTCTAAAAATGCAATGTTAGTTTTAAAAAAAATATTTCTTGAGGCGCTCTGTTACGATTTTATTATATGTATAGATATTAAATATAACTCACCCTTACAACAGCTGGATTATTATCGCACAGGTGTAGCAGGAAACATGGCAGAGAACTCACGCCCTGTTCCACTAGAGCCTCAGACTTTATCCTGCCAGCGATTATACCGAACAATCTAATAGAATGCTCCCTCAGTTGCGCACACTCTGTGTTCATGAACGGACGTATTTTCTGTGATATCGAGAGCAATTCGCGATCGAATTCTTTGTCAAGGGAACTCATTTCCGTTAGCAGTCGGCTAAGGCCTTGTATGGCGGCTAAAGGCACGTTATCTGTCGGTGACCTGTGAAGTATTGTAATTATTAACCATTTAGTTTATTAGGTTCGCCAACAACACACCATACATTTTTATTGTAAACAAATATGATAATCAGATTACAATACACACATAGGTATCGTAGCGTTTTACAACACACCATTTGATCGTTTTCACACAGCGTTTTCATTCGATAGTCGCCATTTAGACGTCAAGTCTATCGCAAGAAATGGATCTCTAGCATTAAATCGAAATTATCAATATACCTTTTTTACTCACTAAAATTATGAATATGCGTTGACGCCATTGACGAATGCAGCCGTCAAAAATATAGCATTCATTGTGTACTACCTCTATGAGAAATTGCATTTGTCATTGACGGTCAAAATTACAACAATGTCAAATTTTCAGTTTACACCGTTGCAATTTTGAAACTACTGAACAGATTTGGCCCAAAATATAGACCAAAACTAGATAATTTTTATTGCAATCAGTTAAATAGTGGAAAAACAAGCTTATAGTACAGCATTGAAGTGGGAAGCATAATGAGCACATTGTGTTGAACGCTTTCCGGGTGGTAGATGGCTAATTTATAGAAAGTCAGTGTTCGTGATTTGATAAGAGAAGCGGAAGCTCTTATGCGGTAGCGTGTTTAGACACGCTACTGCATAAGAACTACCGCATCCATTGCACTAGGTGCAATGGATACATTTGTCCAAAATCTTCTAAATACCTAGGGTGTAATGCGTGCATCGACCCCTGTCTGAGTGAGACGAGTCCTATCAATAGAGCGTTAGTGCGGTGTTTGCGCTTAAGTAAAATCGGGCGCACTTCGTACTTCTATACGTCACTATGGTACTGATACTATAACTGTTACTGTATTTTCAATACTTACTGCGCAGTATACGCGACGACACTGGCTAAGTGAGGCGAGCCCATTCGATTAGTGCGGTGTTCGCGCTTCAACTGAGAGATATTGACCGCAAACCGGATTAGCTCTCGTCACTAAAGTGCCCATTACTATAAGTGTTCACAATACTTACAGTACAGTGTGCACGTCGACCTCTCGTCACTATATTACTAATGTCAGTGACGTGTACTATAGTAATATATGTTACTGTATTTTCAATACTTACTGCGCAGTGTGCGCGTCGACCCCTTGGCTGAGCGCGGCGAGTGCAGCGGGTAGTGCGTGTGTGCGATGTTCGTGCTTGAGCCGCGCGATGTTGGCGGCGCCGCGCAGGCTCGCCGCGCGCACGCGATCGTTCTCGTCCTTCCAGCCCGTGTTGAGAGTTGCTAGCACTGTTTCGATTAGCACTGGATTCTCGTTGCATCTGCGGAATAATTCGCAACTTCATCGTAATAATTAGGCATAGCTTCAAATATTAAGCATCTTTTGGAAGCACATCGTTCAAAAAGCAAATAGTCAAGCGAGATAGACAGTAAAGGGTAAAGAGTTAAGAATATAATAACTTATTCCATTATACTTTTGATTTGACGAGATCAATAGGGGACGAGATCATCTTATCCTGATAAGATGAGAATGGGCTCTGTCATATTTCACTACCAAAATACGTAAGTACATTGGGGGTATTCCCCCAATATACTGACGTGTTTTGGTAGTGAGATATCCTATAGATATGATGGGAAATGTAGTGCATTTTAGAGCAGTCATCTGTGTGCGTACACAGCTGTGGTTAATATGGAAGGTAGATTTACTTGTATACGTAGCTTCTGGGGCGTGTGGTGTTGGCTGACTACAAAATATCATGGGTGTCGTGTCGTGGCGACTAAAGGATAACAAACCGGCTACCTCAAGCCCTGAGGAACTACAGCACCACTAAAAGAGTAGACTCGCCAATTCGCTTGATCAGATTCGCCAATCTTGTGTCGTTTTAAGGCCTCACATCCCTCATACACGAGACAATACACATGAAGAGGTCCATGTCGAAACCTATACTAGTGGTCAGATAACAGTTGATAACAAGAATAGTTTTTGTAGGACTTTTGAAAAAGGCTTAACAATGAAATTGGTCTGTAGTAACCAGGATCACTTTTATCGCCACTTTCGTAAATAGGATTTATCGCATAGACCTTCTAGATGTCAGGAAAGGAGCACCCACTAAAGGATAGATTATTATGTAGGTAAGGGGCTTCAGGAAAAGGTTTTGAATCGTTTTATTAAGTTGTTACTGATGTCGTCTATTCCCGGAGCGCTGCCGGGTTACAGCTGAGCGTAATTAAGTCGATTTCATTTTCTTCAGCTGGTTGAAAGAATCTGGACTGAGTCGGCGAATATGTTACTTTTGTTTGGGCTGCCAGTAACTCTTCAGTCTTATTTAATCTCAGGCTACGTTCTGACTTATTGTTCAAAAGTATTCATTACAAAAGTTCAATAAATCTTCTGCAGTCCTCTTTATCTTGGTGAGCACTATTGGCTGACTACGAGCGGTGTGTGAATAAGTTATATCTCGGATGACGTTCCATGTTATGTCCATGTTCGGAGCTTTTTCACGTTATGACTGTAATTTCCAATAATTTCCGTTCATGCTCAGCCTTTAGGTTGCGTACTAAAGCGTTGTAGACATAGTAATGTATAGTATACCTTCTGTGTTTACGCGCTTGTAGGTGCAGTCTGTCGCGGAGTAATGAACACTTAATACGGCTCGGCGTCATCCTTGGCTTAAAGGTGTCTTGATTTGTCAACTCTTCCGTACTTTGTCTGCTCGTGTATGACCGCTGTGTTGTATAATGCAAACTCAGCCACTGTATCCTTGACAGTGACCTTACTTGATACGTCGTTCCAGTCACGACCAAAGCTGCTTCAAGAAATGAATAGTCTACTTTTGGTATTACTTTGCGCTTAACAATTGGCTTAGGTAAGTTCGTTATCATACCAGCTACTACCATATGGCTGTGATGGCTGTTTTACTTAGACTTAGTCAGACGAAACATTGAACAAAATTAAAAAGATATCTGTAACAGAAACCATAACCGAAATAATTTCATAACCGAAACCGGTAAAAGAGTATATATCCGCGTCCATATCCGGATATGAAATAACATATCCCTAACAACCCTAATTGACACCAGAATCTCACGGGGTCCACCCAGAGACCGGCCCAGTGATGATACTTTAAAAATGGGCAGCTAACCTAGAAACGGATTCCCCGAACCCTCCCTAACCGGAGGCGAGAGATTATTTCGAAGAAGATTTCTATATACATATTTACAAGCTACATAATAAGATACAACTCCACGTACCTATGTCAGCGAGGATAGTAAGCTCCGTGCCACGCGCGGGGGGCAAAGTGGTACGCGTATACGTCACCACGCTTAAGATGGGAGTTAAATCTATTTGTCTACATATTGTAGATTTAACACTTTATAGCACAAAGAACACTAGGCGGGCTTAACGCTACAAGGTATTGTCTTCCGGCTAACGTTCAGGAGAGAAAAAATAACGATATACTATATAAGGTAGATATATGATACGGAAGTGTTACACGTACCTATAATTGAGTAAGTCAGCGAGTATAGCAAGCGCGGCCCAACGCTGTGGTGGCAGAGAAGCGCGCGCATACGTGGCGACGCGCGACACCACGCGCGCCACGTGCTGCGGACACGATTTGGTGATCGCACCGCTTAGTATGGGGGCTAGGTCGAGAAGGGTAGTTGACGAGTCGCCGTGCTCTATGGTTAGACAGAGAGAGCACGCTTCTTTTACCTAGAGAGCAAAAATATAGTTTTAGGGAAATTTCGATCTATTCCCGTGGACGACACCCACGGGTAACTAAGGGATAACAAAGCGGCCACCGCAAACCCAGAGGAACTACACCACCTCCAAAAGAGTGGACTCGCCAACCCGCTTGGACAGCGTGGCGTTTTCTAAGGCGTTACATCCTTCATGCACGAGACAATGTGCATGAGAAGGAGCATGTCCAGCCATGGACACTGAAAGGGCTGGTTGCATTGTATTGTATTACATTGCAAGGAAATTTCGAAGAAAACATTCATTACATCGCGATTAGAAATGACTAGTTGGATTCATAACAGTAACACTCATAGTAAGTGAGATATACAGAAATTTGTAGACAAACTAGAGCATTTTTTAACTGATTGTAATGAAATCTGTACAAAAATATTTTTTAACTCTGTTTAGTTGGTATATGGGCCGAATCGTTCCAACAATCTCAAACTTTATAATGGTGTACATATTTTCACGAAAAATCCCAAAAAAAAAAATCACACCCAATAATCATTATGTTTCTAAAACAAATGAAATATAGCGAAATCTCTCCCGACTGGCGTCTGCCATTGGAGTTTTTTAAGGAACAGAGCGAGGGATGAGTTGTCTATACATATACCTTTGGCTCCCGAAACATGGAAATGTCCCAATTATTTAGAACAGATGTAGTCTACTCCGGTGGCTTGAACGTCGTACACTTATTAATGTCAGATCAACAAATTGCCCAAAATGTACAATATTTGGAAAAAAAAGAGAAACAAAATCAGAGCAAAAAATCAAAACCAATTTCAAGAATAGAAGGGATATTTTAACCATTTTAATGCTACTGAAAATAACTCACCTTGTGACAATCAGCCTGCTCCAAAAACGCGTTAAACGTGGTCACGGTGATTTTAGCCGGCGACAATTTTATCGCATCTCTATTTGGCACAAATCCATACCGCGCTGTGCCGTTAGTCGCGGGGGTGTAAGCCGGGGGTTCCGCCTCGATATAACACGCTAATGTCGTGTACAGTACTGAGAATAGCTCTGAGAACTTCGCAATGCATATAGGCCTCATTGAGCTCTCTTGTAACATCTCTCCTAAGGCGCTTATTAGCTAAAAACGGTATGAAGTACAATATAATTAAGGTTTATATTTATTATTAAAATAGAGTAGTGAAAAATACTAAATGGGCAGCAAAACGTGATCAACAAAACAAACTATGCTTGAATAACTGAAATAATTTTAAATTACTAAGAATGTTACCGGTAGGGAATGCAATCCCGTAAGATAATTTCAATCCCGGTATTTGTGGGACTGAACATTCTCAATCCCGCGGATCCAGGTATTTGCGGGATCCCGCAGGTGGCTGTAAGACTTCGGAAATAAATCATAAACTAGTACCACATTTGAGGGGTTTCAACTGAAATTAAACAAATTTTAAGTAACAAATTCTTTATTAATATTTTTCAAAGAGAATTAAACATTACAAGAGAATTAAATATTATTTTGAAAATAACTGCGCAAAAAGTTAAAGTGTTAATTGTTTCATCGGCTAAACGGCTCCTGACCTTGCAGACTAGGTAGCCACCAACAGAAAAGGCTCGTTCTGCTTCTACGCTAGTAGGAACAACCGCCATTAATGACTTAAAGGCAAATTGGTAGTATGTACCTTTTAATCCACCCGAATCAAAATAATTCATTTCCTTCCTTATCAAAACCTCAAGATTGCTATTGCCAGATGCTATTGCATTGCTAGGTTGGGGTGTTTCAGACGTTTTCAAACTTGTCAAGGTCAGTTCGAGTTCGTCTTGAAGTGACATTGGTGCTGCTGATGCTGCTTCATTAAGTCGCGCGTGCCCGCGAGCAGAGTAACACGCATGAACTTCGTTTCTCCTAAATCCCGCAAATCCCGTCGGATCCCGCTCAATTTACGAGCGAGATTAGTCCTGCATATTGCATGCGTGATCCCGGCATTTCGGGATCCCGGTATCCTGGTATTGCATTCCCTAGTTACCGGTGAT
Source organism: Sesia apiformis (assembly GCA_914767545.1). Lineage (NCBI taxonomy): Eukaryota > Metazoa > Arthropoda > Insecta > Lepidoptera > Sesiidae > Sesia > Sesia apiformis. Next base: position 20,655,860 of record OU611949.1, on the reverse strand, counting down.
AGCCTAGTGGTATCTATACTCATTTCACATTCATGTGATCGTGAGTTCAAACCTTCGGCCCGTAACACTTAGTTTCTAATTAAGTAGGTATGGTTTTCAATTAGTTTACAAAATTGTCACTAGCTCGGCGGTGAAGGAAAATATCGTGAATAAACCCGCGCGCTCGAGAAATAAAATAAAAAATCTCGAGTGTGTGTGTCCACCAATCTGCACTGGACCCGCGTGGTTCGAAATATGGTACTTTGTCCGAACCCCGTCCGTTATGGTTCGAAACCCCCTAGTGATACACTAGGGGAGACCTGTGCCCCCTGCAGTGGGACATTATAGGCTGATAAAAGTACAAGAATGTTATCACGAAGTAGACGGAGTCACGCTTTGCAGGACACCTATTTCTTTATCCATTCAGTATTTTATGATGCTCATTTAATTATTTTTCTTTAATTAATCATTTTCTTTGTATTATTTAACTGCATCTCATAATGTGCAATCAGTTCCAAATCTTTTGTACAACAAAGTGCAATAAAGTTTTTTGAATAAGAAAAAAATTAATAAAATAATTATCATTATTTGAATATATTATACCTATAGGGTTAATTTATAGTTTACAGAGTCAAATGGGCAATATTACCTATTTGACTGACCAGCGCCGGCTCTAGCCCATGTAGTGCCCGGGTGAAATCAATACCCTGGCGCCCTCTAGTAGGCGCGCGAACACGGGCGCAGGGTCTTTGAGAGCGCCCCCTAAAACCCTGCGCCTGTGTGCGCCGCACATTCTGCACTATAGGTAAAACCGACTCTGTGACTGACATTATTAAAAGGAGCATTACTAATTGCTTAATTGAATTTATTAAACATGAAATAATTTATTATACGCATAAAACAGAAAATAAATATAGACGAAGTAAACGATGTACAAGAGGTACAGTGAAATCAATGAGACATTAGCTTTGCATCTGTGTGAGCGGGTGCCGAATTGTCCAATCCGATTGTCGAAATGGTTCGCGTTGTACGCTATCGGTGTGCAAAATCGCAAAGCTCATGTGTCGTTGATTTCACTGTAAGTTTATCTCCTGTAAAGATTTGTACCAGCGGACCTGGAAAAATGGAACATTGGTCAAGACAGAAAAGGCAGGCGTAGTGCGGTCAGAAAATTTATATAATAGTATAAAAATACTAAAATAAAATATACATATTATATTTTAAAAAATATACTCTTTGTTCTCAGTTAAAAAAAAATACTCACAGTTAAGGGCTGGAGTGCAGCAATATGATTCTCAGTGATGTGGTACGGATCCTCGTACAACTCTATGGAGGTCATCAGCCGGAGGAAATTGTCCACGATAGCTAAAGACAAACCCTCATCTCTAGCCAAATAACGCCAGCATGCCACTACAGATCTGTAAAGCATAACTTTTTTTAAGATGTTGACATCAGAATTGAGGTTACTACAATTGAGTCAGAAATAAAGTCTAGACTCTAGACCAATGAAAGATTCCATTAAAAAAGTCAACAGCGTTGAGTATATTCATTCACTATTAATTATATCGTTGGTCGCTCTTTTGGGTATGTGGGTATGGGTTATGCTGTATCCCACAGCCGCCGTACGTGTTCGACTGACCGAGTTACCCCATTCTCACAACTGTCACAGAAAGACCTATAGAAGACGGTCATCAAACCTACCAAAGTCATAAAGCAGTGAAATGAAAAGAAAATAATGGAAAATGAGTGAGAGATTGCCAGACCCTAGCCCTTATCGTTTCGTTCCCTTATTTTATTAGCCTCGCTCTTATCCATCCTTCCCAGTTCTGCATCCTAAATAACCAAAAGCCACTCAACATCTGGCAGACCATCCGTTCGTCTGACGCCTTATTTGCATAAAGAAACATTCCTATATACAAGTATAAAATAAGAAAACTACAAATACTTACGGTTTCAAAGGTATCTTCTGGGCCAACAGTACAGCAGTGACAGCGTTCGAATGGTGACGCGTCAGCGAGGTCACTGCCTTCAGCAACTTGAATGAAGCGTCCTCACCAACTTCATCCATTGTCTTCAACATCACCTCTACAATCCTTTCTATACTTTGATACAAATCTTGACCTTTCTTTATAAACAAAGCATCCAAGACTGCACTTATCCCAGTACCTCTGTATTCTTGACTGTCGAAACTTTCTAGAAGACTCTCGATGAATTGCATAGTGTGGTGATGAGGGATTTTAGACAATATCTTATCGCATAACACCATGCAGTACTCATAAATCATGTTTAAATCATTTGTCAATACGTTATTCTGAAGGTGTGCGAGGCCGGCCATGCATTCGTCTTCGGGCTCTATTGTATGACCTTCGTATAAGTCTTGGATTTGGATTATGAGTTTAATACAGTCAATAGTCGTCAGTCTTACGGAAAAGTTTGTATCAGCTATCCCTGGTATGATTAAGCCGACTAGGTATCCCATTTGTCCGAATTTACTCGGTGTCTCATAGTTTATTTTAACATTCTTTATATAAGCGTCAAAGATAACTTGCACGATCAATACTGAAGCAGTTCTGATTTCGTCGTTCTCGTGACGAAGCCACTCGATCAACAATGTGATTAAATCGTCAATAGTACTCAGACAAGTTGATTGAATGATCAGCTCTCTTATCAAATGATGGAGTATTGTTAAGCTGTCATTTAAAGTCTTCGCTAGTAAGTCATTTTTATCCCCATTACCTTCAATTTCGTATTTCCTTTTAAAAGAAGATAACTCCCCAAAAATGCTGTTGAACAAGACTCGTAGTATGGTATTTCTTTCTTCGGGTAATATACCTTTTTGTAGCTTGGTGAGGGCTTTGGAGGCCTTTACTATAATAGGATATAATTCCACGTTTCGTTTATCTAAATTCGTATTATATATCTGTTCTAAAACAGCATTCAATAACTGCCATCGGTTTCTCAAGGCGACATTGTGATGAGCAGCTGGGTATAAAGCTTTGGCTATTTCATAAAGAGTTGTCACACTCGCCTTGCACAGGTCGAAATTTGGACTGGATTTTAGAATTTCGTACAAAATCAAAGTAACATTATCGGCCAATCTAGCTAGAACATGAACATCTAAGCAATCATTTGCTACTTTCCCGTAACATATTATTAGTGCGTATTTGACGATGCTCAATTCCGCCTCGCTTTTCGAATGTCTCGCCGATAGAAAGTTCAGTATCTTGCTGCCGCGTCTGGATTCATTTTCCTTATAAGTCACATCAAGTTCATTAAGAACAAACTCTCCATGTTGTCTTGAAGCTATGCCTATCGCCTTGCTGACATATTCACAGCTTTCCACGGGTATCGATTTCAAAGCGAGGAGAATTATCTTAAGCATGTTTTCGACAACTGCTGCATTCGACATGTGGCAGGTCAATATCGCCAAGTACTGCAAAGAAACTCCTTTGATCATTGGCGATTGTTTCTTCGCAAGGATTTGCTGGGATAGCAACATAGCTACACTTTCCACCCACTTGTTGTTATTAACTTGCTCCACAGCCGATACTAAAAGATCTATAAGCATACTGTGCCATTGATCTTTGGACTCATTATTTTTAACAAATTTCAAAAGCCTTTGTATTTCTACAGTCCAAGAATTCTTCAAATTTTTATGGACATCTCCGGAAAACTCTTCAAGGAAGATAAGCAGATTCTTATTTCTATCAGTTTGATCTGGCTCTACTATGTAAGTGATGCATCGAACGAAAACGAGTTCAGGGGAGAATTTTATGTCTGCTACTGTTTTACTATCTGAATGTTCCTCATTAATTACATCAGAATTATTTTGTAGTAATGAAGTAAGGCAATGCGCAATAGTGGACATTGATGGAGTAAACTCTTCAACTGTCAGTGCCGTTAATAATAAGTTGCGTAGTTGAGTTCGTACACTTGTCACCGTATTACACATCAGTATGAGAGAACTTCTGCAAGTGTCGTGCAAGTCAGCGATTTCGAACTTGGAGGCGTTTGGTTGACCTTCGTAACCACAATGCTTTATGATGAACTCCACCATAGCGAAATCCTCAGAATCTACTATGCAGTTTCTATAGACCAAACCCACAATTGCTTTCACTAGCAATTTCTTCATTTTTAGCCCTTGCTCCATGGTCGTCATCACTTTCAGTATATTTATAAATTTAACAGTATATGTGTCTATAAATATTTGTGAGGATGTGGTCAAATGTGTCAGAATAATCACCGCTTTCATTCTATCCTTCTCCTGATTATTTTTGCACTGGTGAAGAAGAATATCTATAGTTTGATCTGGAAACTGTCCTGCCATATGGTCAAAGCAACGAAGGACTTCAAAATGATTTTTAACTGTTTGTGGCTGATCATAATCTGGTTCCAGTAGTACTAAGTTGAACAGTACATGATTTATTGAGCTTATAACGTTATCATTTAGAGTCAATTTTGGGTTCAAAGTTGAAGGAGATAGTAAATACGATATACATTGACTAATATAGTAGGAGTTGATTGCTGGTTTGCGATAGAGAGACAGCAACGAAACAACGAACTTATTGACTGTCTCATTAAACTGCCTTTCTGATATGAGCCTTGTTATTGGTCCAAGGGCCTCGAGAACGGACTCCGAAACCTTAGGTTCATGAGACGATAGCCACTGGTTGTACAACACGTCAAATATGACAGAGAATTCGGTTACAAAATTGTCTTTTATAGATGTTATGTTGTCGTTTTCGACATTGTCGCCAATTTGCTCTGAAATCGCGACGGCGAAGTGACCGAAAGCTAGAAGGAAAAAGAACAATCTAATCGAAGCGAATTGTATCACATGATAATCGGCCTATTGTAATAAAGCCACATCCCAATTGTATATACAGTACCTTGCCATATTATTAGACCCAGGCAAAAAAAATCCTTTCTTATGTGTGATTAGTTATATAGTATAAAATACAATGGATTTAATATTTTTTTTTTATTTAAAAAATATAACTGGATACTAATTAAATTAAAATAACACAGTTTTAAGTCGATATTTTAATTATTTTTAGTATAAGGCGAAATCAAAGAAAAATGTTGCTTAAATCTAATATTTTGTGTGGCCACCTTTGGCTGCAATGAGTGCTTTTATTCGGCGAGGCATACTCTCTATGCACGATTGGATGGTTGTTTGTAAGTGGGGATTATGATTCCACTCATAAATTATTTTTTCTATTAACTCTGTCTTAGTGGTAATAGAAGTTTTTGAGATTTCTCGCTTCAGCAACTCCCAAGCACTCCCGATGGGATTCATATCAGGAGACTTGCCTGGCCAATCCAAAACTTTGATATTTTTTGTATTAAGATAGGCTATGATACTTTTGGCTTTATGGCAAGGAGCCCCATTATGCATAAATATCGGCTCTTCCTCATCAGAAAACCACTCCTGTAACTGGGGTACCAATCTAGTCTTTAGTACTTTTTTATATTGATCTTGACGCATAGTTTTCTCCACGATGTAAAGGCGGCCTGTTCCCTTTCCAGATATGACAGACCAAACCATGATTGAAGGTGGATGTTTAATTGTAGGCACAATACATTCAGGTTTGTATTGTTCGCCTGGTTTTCGGCGGACAAACTGTGATTTTTCCATCAAAACTTGGAAAACAGACTCATCAGAAAAGCAAACCTGTAACACATCAAAATAAAAAAGTTTAGATTAATATAAATGTGACTAATAATTAATATAATTTATGTCAAAAGCTATATTACCTTTTGCCAATCTGCAACAGAAAATTGTTTATGTTTATGAGCCCATTGAAGTCGCTTCTTCATCATGGCTGGTGTGAACTTGGGCTTTCGTGCAAGTTTTCGAGCGATTAGCCCTATTTCAGCCAATCGGCGGTGCACAGTTCGTTGGGAAACACGTATTCCCGCATCTGTTATATGTTTAGTAAGCAACTGAACTGGTAATTTTCTGCTTTGCATGCAAATATCGCGAATCTTCCTATCAGTTCTAGGGGTTGTTATTCGGTGTTTGCCACAAGTACCCTTTCTTTTTGGGGACAAAGATATTCCGGAATCAACTTTTTTCTTCATATTCTTTACAGAACTTCTTGAGACACCTACTACTTTTGCTATATCGTATTGTGATAAGTTGGATGCTTTCAATAAGCCAGATATTTGACCAACTTCCTTTGGTGACAGGTCGCAGCCTTTCCCCATCTAAAACATTTCAAAATTTAAATAAAATACTGTTTATTTTATTAAAATGGACAATAAAATACATATTCAACTAAATTAACATCAAAAACATTCACTTACCACTGTAAATGATAAAATAAACACTTTTAAAAGACAAAAAACTTTGATAACTTTTTAGGTTATTTGGCAGTCGTTACACTAACGACCACATAACGGCTTATGCTTATGACTTTAAGTAATGTTGCTACGGTTAAAATATCTCAAAAATGTTGCCATAATAAGCAAATGGCAAAAAATAAACTTCAAGGGCCAAGTATTAAATTCAATTCTACATTGTTTATGAAATACAACTTTTTTTTGCTTGGGTCTAATAATTTGGCAAGGTACTGTACTTCCAAAATACCTATATAGTATTCTTTTTCAAAATAATTACACCAGGAAACTATTGAATGAATTCTAAAATAGTTTTCAATATCTTAGAATAGGAAAAATACTATTGTAATAATTATTATGTATGTAATTATATTTTATTTTTATCGCATGTAAAAAATAAATAATTATGATAAATCATAATAATCATAATCATATCATAAGCATCATAATATTCATAATAAAATTTAAATCATTTATATAAATATAAATAAATAAATAGGTTTAATTTAGTTGAATCGATACAAATACAAAATGCATATTTTAGACGAGTGTCTCGGCAATATTAGTGCGATGTGGCCCCAAGATATACGAAGGAATATTTATCCTTCTATCTGATATAGAATAATTAAACAACATAATTTTTGCCATTAGATTTGTAACGGCATTTTATATTTCTCTAATGTTTTATAATCTGATAATTTGTCTCTACTGTCGTTTACAGCTATCTCATTTTCATAAAAAAATACACTACAATGTTTTCTACTAACATAATAGCTATAATTCTATTTTGTATTTGTAAATGAGGACGGGTCCTGTTACTGCAGAATTTTTAAAACATGTTTTTAATGTAATACTTATTGTAGTAGAAATGTATAGAGGCGGACTATCATTTATATTCTTATTATTTGTGTATTAGGCTGGCAGCTTTCGTTGCTATCGCATTTTGAGCTATTTTACACCCATATCAATACGCTTATGCTGCCTTCTTTCGGTCTATAAAGTATTTTAATTTATTCACTCCTTCTGCTATTAACTGTCTCGTGGGGTAGATTATTCCATGAGTTGACCCAGTCTATTTGATAAGAAATTTAAGATAGCGATGGTTTGCATTAAGTCATGTCCTGCCAGATTCTCGTTTGCTTTAGTACTGTATATAGAGTTCAGGTACGGAACATCATAGTGGTTGTTGAAAATCTTTTTTATACACTTTGAATTTCGATTTTATTTAAAGCAAAGACAGATAGATACACAATATTGTACATCAAACCAAGGACAAACATAAAATAAAAGTAATAATTAGAAAGTCCAACCGGTGGTCTTATGGATGAAGTGATTTCTTCCAGATGGTAAGAAGTCTATTGACGACTAGAGGTAGACGGTGAAATAAATAAATAGTGAATATATACTACATAGAGGTATATGTGTAATATACTTACCATAAGCGAAAGCTTGCTTCACAGCATCATGTTTAACCAAAGGCAACAGAGGCAACATTTTGCCAAGAATTTCCTTGATGTGGGGTACAACCCCCTGGGTGTTTACAGCGGCTAAGGTACCCAGGGTATGGGCAATTGTGTAATGGGGTACGGATGATGGAGACAGCAGATTGATTAGAGAACGGAGTACCTGAAAATTGGTATAACGGTGATTGTAACGTTTTCTTCCATACGCTAGTTTATATGGATTTTTAAACTAAATTGCTAGTAAATAAATAACCGTACGGGCCCTTTTATCATCCACTGCTGGACACGTGCCTCCTTATACAAACTGTTTTCTGCATGAAGGATGTATCGCCCCGAAACTTTATGCTGGCCAAGTGGATTGGTGAGTCCACTCTTTTGGAGGTGGTGTAGTTCCTCTGGGCTTGTGGTGGCCGCTTTGTTATCAGTTAGTTGCCTTTTGTGTGTGTGTCGTACACGGGAAGATATCAGGTGGAGCTATTGTAAAGCCGACCAACACCACACTAGTGCTACAAAATATAGTTTGCTTATTATATTCAATTAGCGATCCGTCCTGGCTACGCTCCAGTGGCATAACTAGACTTAAGACAAATATAGACTTAAGTATTAGCCAATGGAGCGTTTGCACAAATGCAAACTCCTTTGCAGCTCTAATCAATTTATGAATGAGCAGTTAGATAGTGCCAACAGCTAGGTTTCACGGCAGCCTCTTACACAAACACAAAAGTGTTCTTACACAAAAGTGTAAGAGGATAACTTGTCGATGCATATGATATGGTTAGATGCACCTAGTCGGTTGTGGGATGCAGTATCCCATAGTCTCCCACGAGCATTCAGCAGATGATGCCCAGGACAGGGTAAAGCAAAAAAACGCTCAAAAAAAGAAGACAATGTAAATAATTAATATGCAATATTTTTAAAGTGTTGTTATTGTTCTTTATTAAAAGTCCACACTTTATATGAAATATTTTATTCGTACTTTATATGAATGACATTGCGCGTGCATTCGCCTATGGTTATCGGTAGTGACTGTCGGCGCCCGCTCGCTGCGTTCTGCGCAAGCGCCTTCTACAAGCGGCCGCGCATAACGGTCTAAAGCGACTTTAGCATCGGCCGGCGGGTTTGCTTGCCTGATTAAATTAATTGCGTGTTGTGTAATTAATTAAGTGTAGGCAAGGTTCCTACACTACTCCCCCGCTGAGACCGAAGCTTACTGAGGGCGATAGTAATCCGGGAAGCGGACGGTTCGACCGGATCTGGTTTTCTTCGCCGGGACAGGATCATTTGCAGATATTGCTGTTGCTGTTGCTGTTGCTGTGAGAAGTCCTGAATATGTCGTATTGGGTACTTGTCTGGGATGGTTCGCGAATTAAGTGCTCTATAGTCACCACAAGGACGCCAGCCGTTATCCTTCTTCGGCGCAAGGTGGAGCGGTGATGACCATGGACTTTCTGACCTGCGCGCTGTACCATTCGCGAGCATATCTTCGAACTCCTTCTGTGCTATTCTTAGTCTATCTGGTGGAAGTCTTCGGGGACGATTTGAAACGGGTGGACCGGGTGTCGTACGGATGTGATGTACGGTCTCGTGTTTGACTTCATGTTGCGTTCCAGCAGGACAGGTGATACTAGGGTACTCACGTAGAAGCTGGTGATAGGCGGTATTTCCTGTAACTGCCTTAACTGATGCGATGTCGGTTACCTCCTTATCAGGTATTGCTGCGGTGGAGAGTGACGTGAGACCGTCAATCAAGCGGTGGTTCCTCAGGTCAACAAGTAAATTGTAAAATCTGAGAAAATCAGCACCAATAATTGCTTTAGGTACATCAGCTACCACGAATCTCCACTTGTATGCTCGGCGTAGGCCTATGTTAAGTTGCAGATGTATCCAGCCGTATGTTGCTATCACGGAACCGTTTGCTGCATAAAGTTGGTAGTCTGTCTTGGGACGAACCTGGTTGAGTGCTAATTTTGGGTACACGCAGAGGTCTGATCCTGTGTCGACGAGAAATGTCTTTTTGGTCACTTTATCCGTGATAAATAAGCGGTCTGGTCTAGTATGGCAGTCGCTAGCCGCTACTTTCGGCTGCCGTTCGCGTTTTCCGACGTATTAAATTTGCATGGTGTCGTGCACCTGGTAGCTCGGTTGCCGAATCGGTTGTGGTACCAGCAAAAATCTGGGTTCCCTTGTCTAGGGCGCGAACGACTTCTATTCTGTCTTTGATGTCTACCCTCACCTGAGTCAGATCTATAGTGCGAACGAGCTACATGACCTTTTAGTGCCGTTACTTCTCGCGTCAGCTCTGCAATCTGCCTCGCCATGTCGTTGAATGAGAACTCAGCACTTGCCACGACCGGTGTCACTGGAGCAGGAACTATTTCGTAGACGCGATCGGCTAGGTCTGCTATGGTTTCCAGAGGCGCGTCAGTCTGCGATGCTACCACCGTTTGTATGCTGTGGGGTAAACGACTCGACCACAACGTCCTCAAAAATGAGTCGGGTACATTAGGTCCTGCCAGGGTCTGAAGGTGGCGAAGAAATTGTGAAGGTTTTCGGTCGCCTAATTCCTCATGTATAAGTAGTTGCTTAATCTTCTTTTCTTGTGACGCAGAAAGTCTTTTAATTAGCTCACTTTTTAATTTTTGAAATTTGTTGTCTGCGGGTGGTGCTATAATATCTTTTACTTCCGCCGCATATTGCTGATCTAACTGCGCAATAACGTGGTAAAACTTCGTTGCGTCGGACGTTATTCCAGAAATGAGAAACTGGCCTTCGATCTGAGCAAACCACAAAGCAGGTTCTTCTGGCCAAAATGGGGGTATTTTCACACCAACCTTGAAAACATCTCCGGTTGCCGCCGCGCTGCCAACTGTATTATTTGGTGATTCGCCGTCCATGCTTCTCTTCTGTTCTTCGGGGTCACCAGTAAAGTGTTGTTATTGTTCTTTATTAAATGCCACACTTTATATGAAATACTTTATTCGTACTTTATATGAATGACATTGCGCGTGCATTCGCCTATGGTTATCGGTAGTGACTGTCGGCGCCCGCTCGCTGCGTTCTACGCAAGCGCCTTCTACAAGCGGCCGCGCATAACGGTCTAAAGCGACTTTAGCATCGGCCGGCGGGTTTGCTTGCCTGATTAAATTAATTGCGTGTTGTGTAATTAATTAAGTGTAGGCAAGGTTCCTACATTTTCAATATTTTGGACAGCCAAGATACCACAATTTCGTGTAACAATTAACGTGAAACGATATAATGATCAATATTTAATAAAAAAGAATATATAATGTATATCTAATGAAGAAAATTTATTACAAAAAAAATGTGTGCTGTTTATGGATCTAATGCGGTAACGGTAAGGGTAGCACAAGGTTGGTTCAAGCGTTTTCAGTATGGAAATTTTAACGTGAAAGATGCAGCTCGCTCTGGTCGGCCAGTTACAAATACAGTCAATGCCATCTGTGAAAAAGTGGAGTAAGATCGACACATCAGTAGTAATGACATTGCTGAGGAACTGGGTATTGATCACAAAACGGTTTTAAGTCATTTGGAAAAAGTTTGGGTACCAGAAAAAGCTCGGTATTTGGGTGCCACATGATCTTACAGAAAGAAACTTCATAAACTGTGTTTCCGTTTGCGATTCTCTGTTAAAACGAAAACGAATCATTTTTGAAATGATTGATCACAGGTGACGAGAAGAGGATTACGACAAGAACGTGCGAAAAAGATCGTGGTCAAAGCACGGAAAGGCTCCACAAACTGAGGCAAAACCCGGCTTAACGCGAAACAAGGTGATGTTGTGTGTATGGTGGGATTAGAAAGGTATTGTTCATTATGAGCTTTTACAGCCGAGAAAAACTATTAATTCTGACCTTTACTGCCAGCAACTGATGACATTAAAGCAAACAATTGAGTCAAAACGGCCGAAACTGATAAACAGAAAGGGTGTGATCTTTCACCATGATAATGGCAGACCACACACATCTTTAACCAGTCAGCAAAAATTGAGAGCTTGGCTGGGAAGTGTTGATGCATCCACCAAATAGTCCTGACCTTGCACCCTCAGATTTCCAGCTGTTTTGGTCACTTCAGAACTTTTTAAGTAGCGTAAGGTTGACATCAAGATGGGACTGTCAAAATTACTTGTTGCAATTTTTTGACCAAAAATCACTGAATTTCTACAGCAATGGGATCATGACACTATCTACAAGATGGCAACAAGTTATCGATCAAAACGGCACATATTTATTATAATAAGCAAATGTATATAAAACTTCTAAAAAATTATCTTGAATTTCTATAGAAAATATGAACAAACTTTCTGGCCGACCTAATATATAAACCTACCTCTTACGAAATTTCGTCGATTGAATATTTTCAATATTTATATTCATTTAAAAAAAAATCATAATATTTCTCTATTGATAATAGGTATTGGTAACAAGTACTAATATTATCAGTAAATTACATATGTTACAAATACACAGAGAATATTGTTTACAATAGTGATTCACAGTTATCTGTTCAGAAGTGCTATTCTGTAAATGCAAATTGACATCCTAATAACTTAATAAGTAATGACGAAAAATCACAGCAAGCTTTAAGCAACATCAACAGAAAATCACTGTCTATGGCGGTCGTAATAGAGTCCATATTGGCACATTGAATGAGTTGGAATATGATGTGATAAGCAAAGTGAGTTGTGTTAAACTACAGAATACTACTCTACAGCAAATAATCAATCACTTGTAGCCTTATCATATCAGTGTCACATTTAAATTTAATACATGTTGGATATATTGTCCATACAAATATTCACAACTATCATTTACATAGTTGTGTGTGGATGGAGAAAACTGCTCACTTCTCCCTGGCAAAATGCCTGTTAAAATTTTATAATGTAATGATAGAAAATGTCTTTTTTAAGTCATTTTCATGGGTGTGCATATGATGGTGAGGACCAGGGCCGTCTTTACCGGGGGGTGCAAGGGGTGCGGTGCACCCCGGGCGCTCACCTTTTAAAGGTAATGAAAAAATATAACGCTATAGTAAACAATTACACAATAGGATATTTGACTGTCATAGGATACACAATAGGATATTTGACTGTCATAGGATACACAATAGGATATTTGACTGTCATAGGATACACAATAGGATGTTTGATACACTCCCGCACCCCGGAGCAGAATAGACTTAAGACGGCCCTGGTGAGGACTTACATGGAACATCTACAATACATGTTAACATAATTTTAGTCATAACATAACATAATTTATGTCAAAAATAGTGAATGTTGGCACTCAATTTGAATGCCGAGAATTCGGATGTTTGACTTTCAATTGTTATTATAAATTTTACTTGTATAAATTGTTATTAATCCTACTAGATCGATAATTCAAAAATAAATGTAAGACTGAACAGTCTTGCAAAAGTCTCTTATATGAGTAGGTATATTTATTATATTTATGTGGTCTTATAAGAGTGCTAAATAAGCACTAAAGAACCTTAATCTCAAACCTTTTAGCCTCAATATGTAACCTCAAGGGCTAAGAATCTCATTAAAGGGTAAAATATTTTTTTTTAATATTGCAGTTGTCTATGAATTGTTTATGCTTTCTTTTCTAACTATAAAAAAATGAGTCACAACACTGTACTGTCTCTCATGGATGTTGATGGTACATGCCAATATTGCATGTAATCATGTAAATACAGCATAAGCATAACAGAATAAAAAATTGTAATACATATTATACATACCAGATCCAAATACTCATGTCCCACAGCCACTAACACTGATGAGGCTCCCATTTGCACCACGGGTTCATAATCTGTAGTCTCAGTCATTACACTAAGCATTGAATTGACAAGATCCTTTGCTGACGGACTCTCCAATCTCTTTATTTGGTTTACACATGTTTGTTCTAGGACCCTGAAGAATTTTACACAAAAATTGTAAAGATGTTAGTTAAAATTAAAGTAGAAAATTCCTGGTTAACAAGTTTAAACAAATAGACTTTTGAAAATTAATATCAACTATTGCTCGGAAGTGGGCCACCATTCAAAACTTTTGTTTCTTCTTTTTAAAAATATTTTGTACAAAGCTTGTTTATCAACTAATAATTAATAAAACATCAACACCAAACCATTGTTTTATTTAAATCAAAAGAAAATCCATACAACTACATATTTGCTTAGAAACTATGTCACTTCACTTATAATAATTGCTAAGATACAGGCCCAGCCTAATTTGTGGATGACCATCTATTACAAGAAAAAAATACATATTTATAAAAATGTTGTCAAATACTATGGTTTTTAGTATTATGTAAACTTATATTGGAAAATAAATAAATAAATTTATTAAATCAAATTACCAAAGCAATTAGAGAATTCTTATCATAATTCTATTTCTTAATATTGTCACAAAACAAGTGTTTTGTGACATAATATTAACAAACATCATACCAACTATATTTTTATTAGAATATTGGTAAAACTTAGGTAAATATTTAGAATATTCAAAGACATCTTCCTACATCCTACATCTTCCTACATTCCATTCCTACATCTTCAAAGATAAGAGCTTATCCGGGGGAGTAGGTACCAACGTTTGTAAAGCTGGCATATATCTACCGCGGATGTCCATGGGCGGCAGTATTTACTCGTATTTTCCACCGTGTGAATTGTATGGTCGTCTGCTGCCGGTAAATTTTTAGAATATGACCGCACGATTTAAGGGGGTTGAAGAGGGCGGGGAGGAATAGGGGGGGACGGGGTACTCCTCAGGTACCACTCCCCTCCCGCGGAGATGCTTAGTTATTGAGAAATATTAATTTGAAGTTTCTTAGAAACTAACCTCAAAATTACGACAAAAGATTTTTATAAAGGCATCACAGGAATTGAGAGGGTCATTGCAACTGCTCCGGCGCTATGGGAAGTGCAGGCCCTTCGCCCTTGCGTAACACGGGGGGTGTTACGCAAGGGCGAAGGGCCCTTCCCTTCACGCCTCCGGCTTATAAACACTCTAGGGGTAGGGCAGACAAGTACCATGTGGATTCGGGGTTGAAGATTCGGTTCTGCGACACCCACTAAAGTAATAAAAGATTTTATTTATATTCATTAATTTATTTTATAACTATGCTTTACAGCAGAGTGTAGGCTTTCTCGGCCAGTGTCCATATTAATTGAATCTTCCGGGCTACTTGGCCGAGGTCTTCTGGAATCTCTTTTCTTTCTTCCAAACGTTTCGTCAACAACTGCGGTTGACATCTTCAGTTGAGACTGCATTCACTTTCGGAGAGATGTTATCTCTTTGGCTTCTCGAGCGCAACTGACTCGACGACTGTGGTGCACCGGTATTTATAGTGGGCGAGGGCAGTTGTGATTGTATGTGTACCGACGCACCGATATTTATAGTGGGCGAGGGTAGTTGTGATTGTGTGTGTACCGACGCACCAATATTTATAGTGGGTGAGGGTAGTTGTGATTGTGTGTGTGAAACCACAAATCTCCGCGCGGGGGGAGGAGTGTTATTTGAAAGTGGAGACCTATCCCTATAAAATGCCACCCTTATCAACCCTAAATTCGTGCGGTCATATTCTAAAGCTAAACCCAAACTTATTTTTTAGTTGTTTTTAATCTTCTTTTCGTTGAATTTTTTTATAGTGGTAAAACTGTCCATAAGAAGTAGCCACTTATAAAGTGAACGTTCTATAGGAATAACACATTATATATGATAATGATGGTAAGCTTTAAATAAAACTCCATATACAATTATTATTTGTAAATAACGAGGGTATATATAGTTTAAAGCATACCTGAATTTTTTATAGTATACTTTTATAGTATATTTTTATAGTAATCTGTTAATTTGTTATATAAATAAAGATTACTTACTTCACAATATTTCCCGATTGCGTACTGCTCCCTTTGCCGGAAGTTTTGTAAAACTCGCAAAATATTTCAACTACCTCATTGGGGTACGAATTTGCAATTTTTGTCAATGATTTAATAACTAAATTGTTGACGGAATCCTCCTTATCACCTATAGCGTTTATTAGTACTGTCACTGTATCTGTAATATTGGAAATAACACGATAATTTTATGCAATGCACTTTCGAAACTACAAATGTAGAGTATCGAATTGATTTTAGCAATAAACAAAAAGCAAATACAAACAAACGGGAGTGTTAAAACCATACCTTTTAAGCTTTCAGTTTTAGTAGACGACATTTTATCACCAACATATGCTTTTGTTTAGAAATAAAATTATGATATTCATGTATTTCGCACTTAAAATATCTGAAATATGACAACTTGACAAGTAAACAACTGTGAGGGATCTTTTCATTTAAAAATAAAACTGTCACGTCGATTCGGGGCTGCCAGACTAATATGACAAGTCCTACCTAAATGATAAAAAATAATACAATAAAAACATAATTATAATCTGGTTGCACACTGCAATGCAACACAGCCGCTGAGCGCACTCTACTGGCCACGTAATCCCTCTCTCAACAGAAGACTACCTTGAAATATACTGCATTTCCCAACTTATTACATTCTCAATGTACATACGTGTTTCGGTAGTGAGTAAGATTTGCCATTTCCAGCCTATTCTATCCTATCCCTTCCACATTTTCAAAATCCTTTCTCAAAATCCATTCCTACATCTTCAAAGATAAGAGCTTATCCGGGGGAGTAGGTACCAACGTTTGTAAAGCTGGCATATACCTACCGCGGATGTCCATGAGCGGCAGTATTTACTCGTATTTTCCACCGTGTGAATTGTATGGTCGTCTGCTGCCGGTAAATATTTAGAATATGACAGCACGATTTAAGGGGGTTGAAGGGGGTAGGGAGAAAGAGGAGGGACAGGGTACGCACCTGGTATCACTCCCCTCCCGCGGTGATGCTTAGTTATTGAGAAATATTAATTTGAAGTTTCTTAGAAACTAACCTCAAAATTACGACAAAGGATTTTTATAAAGGCATCACACGAATTGAGGGGGTCATTGCAACTGCTCCATAAGTGGTCCATACGGACCACTATGGGATGATCCAAGGGATCCACGGTGAGTAAAAATTATTTTGGGGGTGCACGAAGAACTACTTAATACTAAAAATTATTTAAGTATTAAGTACTTATGCATATTTTCAAATAAAATTGCATTTTTTCTTTTGTTTTCCTAAAATTAATATACATTCTTTTAAAAATGTTAATTCATTTACCTACCTATCCACGTGCAATTGCTATTGATGCACGTGCAATTGCTATTGCATCACAGAGGACAGAATGAAATATTTTTAGTAGGTTTTATTATTATATCATAAAAGTTAATTCACTTGGGGTTCATAGTTAAGTTTTTGTTATAGTAAGGGGTCCATGACCGAAATAAGTTTGGGAATCATTGGTCTAGGGGATCTGTATTAGTTGATTGTATTTTTGCATTGTTAATTTTCTAAATTGTATGATACTAATAAATTGTTTCATTTCCTATAGTGGTTTGTGATTTAATGAACGTAATAAAATAATTCATACTTACTCCATTAAAACAAAAATTAAAACAAAAAATCTTTTCAGGAAATTTGTTAAAGCTGCGTTTCTATAGTATAAATAAAAAATTGTATTCATAGTCAACCAGAGTCATTGTAAAGGACTACAAATCAAAATCAGCACTACAGTTTGTGCTGCAGCACAGTTGTAGTATGTTATAAGAATGATAATACACAATATCTTTCTGTTAAATAATCTATATAGTTCACTATGTTATTATTAATAGTCTGTTGTGTCACTTGGCACTAATAAATTTCTTTCTTTATTGATATAAATTATATCACAAGGGCTGGCATGAACAAATATATTCTATGTATAGTATATGAACAGGTATACACACTATTACAAATGTCTGATACAGACAATGAGTTGTCTGAGTACTTGCCTGTGTACACATAATATAATATGTTTGTTCGTGCCAGCTCTTCTGAAACAATCTATACTCTCAATTTGTTTATTCCATTATCTTTTTACGTATAGCTTTTCATGGTTAAAAACCACCAAAATGGTATAATATTTTCATGTTATCTTGTCTATGGTACTTTTGACTTTCTCAGCTGTGTTCCAAAACGTGCAATTATCTAATAACGTTTCTTCAATAATTTCTGTATTTCAATAGAGAGATGCAGCCATTAGCATAATTTCTGTCGTCAATGATCATTAATCTCACGTTTTAGAACGTGACCTAGATTTTTGTAAATTATTATTCATGTTCACAGATTTAGATGATTATGAAAATAATAGCTTTGGTTTATATTTATAAGTTTAAATTAATTAGTGATCATAGTAGTGGATTTATTTTAATAAATTTAGTTCCAGTAAATATTCTAGCAAATGATAATGATTAGATTTTTATATGTAAATAAATATTTCCTCTTCGCAACGCGCAGCGGCAACTTTAAAAAATCCTTATTGATTTTTACTCCTGATAAATACTATAAAATTATAAATTTGGGTGAATTTACAAAGTTACTCCTACTAATTAGGTGAGTAAGAAATTATATACATTTTTAATTAATTCAGTTTAAAACTTAGTTGCACGATTAACCGGGATTTATGTATTAATCATTAATAATTAATGTATGAAATATACTATTATTAAAGAAGAAGCAATAGGTATACAATTCAATGGCAATACATTTATTTTATGGAAAAAAGCAGATTTTGAGATAATAATATCTATTCGAAATATTGTTCTTTTATAAGAATTATATTATATAAGTTCGTTATTTATAGCTTCCTTACTTATAACTTATAAAGATTATAAATGAGGTAACGACATTTGTTTTATAAAACCTTTATTCAATGAACTAACACCTCTCTCGATGATATGTGTTAGTCTATGCTCTTCCTGGGCTGAAGAGTGAACGAGTTTTTGGTTTCTTGCAAATCGCGTATGTGAGATTTTATTTGACGGGCCAGTTATTTCCCTTTTTTATGGAATTCAGACATATTAATCCTTATTTATATTACGTAAACGCGAATTATCGTATTATTACTATCAACGACTTTCATCGTATACATCAATAATTTAATTTTATATTGAAACAAGGATTGCAAATTATCCCATATTATCAGTGAACTGATCATTTATTACAATGTATCCGTGCTGTATGGCCAGTTACTGATATAAGTACCTGTGTGATGTACTCTGTGGTTCGTTTAAGTGACAAAGCAAAAGCGTTGGCTCCCATTCGACTATTATCCTATCCGTGATTACGTTGGTCCGGGAACTAGCCACTTCGGTTAGTCGACGCGGGGACTCCAAAGCGGTAAATACGGAGTCGCACATCCTGCTTCGCATCATTTATCGTCAGGATTGCGGTAAGTACACTTTCTAGTTTACAAACCTCACCTTTCACACATGAAGTAAAAGTGTTAACATACATTCTGACATTGAAGATCGCCCGATCAGCTGCCGAATAGTCTTAAAATAGCTATAAAATGTCAAGTCCTGGCAGCGGTAGCGATCAGCTGATCCAAACACGGTACAATATTTAATTAGGTAACTGATTCTTGCAGTGTCTGTTGAAGATCAACAGTTATCATTTAATTATTTATCTTGTAACAGAACATATATAATAATTTTACAGTATTGACACAGTTTCAGTGATTGTGTGAATTGTCCTTTTCAGATTTGAAAATGGTGCAGCAAGATTTGACTTAGGCTACTGACAGTCACTTGTAAGTGGTAGAGATGGCTCAGGGCAGCTCCCTTGTGTGAGCTCCGGGAGAGCTAAAGACATTGGTGCAAGTGCAGTGTTTGTGTAGTGTCTAGTCATAGTGAGTGTGTGAGTGAGTGTGGCAGTGCCGGGATGCCCTCCGCGATGTTGTCTGCTGTGCTTGAAGAAGAACCTGACCTGTACGAGGCGTTTCCACCTCACGTAGACCCCACCGGTATCACTATACTTACTGACAGCCCACCAGGTGAGCAACTACTTTAAATTAAATTAAGAATTATACTTTTTTAAATTGAAATAAGAACACCTATTTAGTGACATTGGAGCTGCCTGTCTTTTTATATCTTATTGCAGTAGGTTGTACATTAGTTGAATTATAATTTTTATAAAACATTATCTGCATAAATAAATATAAATAAACCTAATCAAAGTACATCAATTAAATCTAATAATTTTACAGACATGCACAGATACAGTAAATTATTAAATTAACAAAAAAATTTATGTTTGATGAAGAGTAATAACACCATGATAAAATGTTTAATTTATTGCAGTAATGTTCCAAATAAAACTCATTTTATCAGTAGTACTCAAGCTCTTTCAAAATGAAATTTAATGCACTAGAATTAATTTAAAATCTTTATCTATGTGTATAGATTTATAAATTAGTTAAACATTTTAAACATCTTAAAATTGATTCTTTCATAATTCTGTACATATATGGTACAACAACTTAAAGTAGCTCACTTATCTAGCTAGATCTAAATTAGAGAAGTAAGCTAGATTATCTTTCGAGCCATTGTTTTTCATAAAATATTCTATTTATCATTTTCTATTGTACATGTAATCTCAGTAATTAATCAGTTATTTAATTTTATCTCATTACAAACAGTAGTTTAGCTAATTTCAATTGACGACAGTGTACAATCTTATGGTTTTATCTCTTGCTTGTCTTATCTTACTAGGTAGATATATGTTTAAAAATTTAGGGCATTCAATTAACAATTTTATCTATTTGTGATTGTAATTATAAAATGATATTAACTTGAAGCTACCTAATAATGACCTCTTTATTACTTTAATCCAACCACTGAGTTTTTATCTATGTATTTAAATGAGTGCTTTTTTGAATTGAAAGCATCTTGCATTGCAGTCATTGATATGGGAATAGACTAGACGCACAAATTGACACATCATATGTTGTTATCAAAGAAACCTGGTTGGTAACTTCTAGGGGGAGTGAAGCAGAGGAGGAGGGGTTCATTATAAAGTCAAATTTGAAACTTACATACTATGTAATAAGAATGTTCCATTTACAAAACACATGAATTAAAGAATTCGAGAGCTACTGAACATAGAATACTATCAGACTAACCCTAGAATGCTTGTATAACTAGATATCTGGTATGTATTCTCAAATCAATGATTGCAGTATTGTAACATTTTTTAACATTTGCAATGAGGGACCATTTGACCCATTTCTTTTCTAATGGATCATTAACTCATATGGTTTGGTGAGAAAGAAATACAATTTAGTATTAATAAATAAATAAAGTTATAAGTTTTAGTTAAAAGTAAGTACTCAGTTACAAGATGACTTCAGTATTTTTTAATTAAACAAATAAAGATTTGGGATATAACTAGCTTAAAAATGATATTATCGAGATTTTTGAGTTATCGAGTTTTGTATCAAATTTCAAACATGCCTTTTTTTTTATCATTTTCTGGATATCTTTTGATTAAGTGACTTAATAACTTCACAGACCTCTCCTTGTCCTGACGGAGTACCGGTTAAGAACCACTGTTTTCACTAAAAAAGGTACCTAGAACAGTGATTCCCAAAGTTATATGAACCGCAACTCACCTAAAAAAAATGGGACCCACCCTACGCCTTATATGAAAATAGCATTGTCTCGTTGCTGCAGCATGTTCTCGTTTACGTAAAGTATAATAGTTATATGAAGGATTGTACAATTAAAAAAATAAGAAAAAATCCAGTTACAATTGAAATGTTCAATAAGTAAAAATAAGATAAATCAGAACAATATACTTAAAATTAGATTAAATTTTATTTTTTCGGGGCCCACCCAATGTTCGCTTGTGACCCACCAGTGGGACCATACTACCACCAGACCCATACTTTGGGAAACACTGACCTAGAGGGTTTTATCCCTAAAAATATTAGTAAAAAACACAGTGGTTAAATTAAGGTTGGAGATCGGAATTAGTAAGCTTTGCATTATAATAACATTAAAATACCTACAATATAATCATTTTAATGTTAAAAACATGAATTATATTATGATAGCTAAAATGTTGCTTGTATCATAGTTATTGATAGAAGCATTTGTTACTGAAATATTTTTTCAAATCTTTAATACCTGATTTTTTATTTATGGTATTTTACCATTAATCATGAATAAGAAGTAGTTTTTGTTCCAAAGACCTTACATTTAATTACAATTGGATGCTGTATCGGACAATGTGTCTCTTTTGCATGTCTGTGTTAATTTATGAAACATGAAATATTTGAGTTAGTTATTTGCTTAGGAATATTTCTGTCCTTTGAACAGAAAACCTTATTTATTAACAGTATATTTCTCATAGACTCATTGACAGGACAAGTAAATAATAGGGGTTAAAGTATGAAATTGCCGTTTTATAGTAATAGATACTTTGAATTGACATAAAACCTTCATGGTGTGAGATTTTCGAGTGAAACTTTTTTCACATGAAACATACGAGGTTCTTGTTTTAAAAAAATGTGCAACATTCGATTTTCGACGTTCAATTGTTTTTTTTATTCAGCTTAGACGAGAGAGATGCATACTTCGAAAATCCGAGTAATCTTTGAATACGAGTTCCGACGCGGAACTAACGCGGCAGAAACGGCTCGCAATATCAATGCTGCGTTTGGAGAGGAGACTGCTAATGAACGAACCGTGCGTTTTTGGTTTAAACGCTTTCGTAATGGAAACTTCGACTTGAAGAACGAACCACATGGAAGACCGCCCACACAGGTGAATAACGCTGAATTGAAAGAGATGGTGGAAGCCGATCCGAGTCAAACTACCCAGGAATTAGCGGCATGGTTTAACGTTACCTTACCTACAATATTGACTCATTTGCATCAAATCAATAAGATAAAAAAATATGAAAAATGGGTGCCTCATGATTTGACTGATCTGCAGAAAGAAACGCGTGTTGAAACTGGCGTTGCCTTGTTGAATCGGTACAGAAATGAAGGAATATTGGATCGAATTGTGACATGTGACGAAAAGTGGATTCTTTACGATAACCGAAAGCGTAAAATTAAATGGCTGACCCCAGGTCAAACGTCGCAACAGTGCCCTAAGGCAAAGCTTACCAATAAAAAGGTAATGGTAACTGTTTGGTGGTTTATTCATGGTGTTATTCACTATAGCTTTCTCAGGTCTGGTCAAGCAATAACAGCAGATGTTTACTGTGCCGAACTTCGAACAATGATGGCGAAACTAGCAGTGAAACAGCCCCGACTCGTGTATCGATCTTCACCATTATTGCTCCATGATAACGCAAGACCTCACACTGCATGAGAAACCGTTGTAACTCTACAGGAGCTGCAGTTAGAAACCATACGTCATCCTCCGTACTCGCTAGACCTTGCTCCAACGGACTACCATTTTTTTCTTGATTTGGACAATTTTCTACGTGGTAAAAAATTTTCTTCCCAAGAGGCAGTACAAAATGCTTTCACACAGTTTGTCGAATCTACATCCCCAGAGTTCTACCGCAAAGGCATAAATGAACTTCCGATTAGATGGCAATAATGTATAGATAATGAGGGTAAATATTTTGATTAAATAAATATGTTACATTTTAGAAAAAAACTAGTTTTAATTTTTCAGTACAAATCGGCAATTTCATACTTTAACCCCTAATATATTTCATATTTAGTTATTTCATCAAATAGTCCTCCTGAATCATTTTCATACATTTTGTATAAACCATCGCATACTTAAGGCATACTTAATCGCATCGCAGTGCACTGGTGGATCGCTTGCTTGCCAGCCGCATTTACGCGCCACTGTTATACGCTGCGACGCGGCCCACCTCAATGCGCGGTGGACGGGCTCAGTTAACGGACGTAATTCGAGCGTTATTCACTGTGTGATGACGTGAAGAAGTGAATGTCAACAGCTAATCGACTTAAAATCACTGCATTGTCGCAGTTTTGCTGCGCGACGCGCCACGGCCCGACGCGGCTTTAACGTGCGTGAGCCTTTGACCCATGCCAGTCTGGAATCTATAACTTCACAGCACCCTGTGAAATTGTACCGCCATGGTCCCTATGTAGGGTTGTAATGTCACCTGAGGGACACAAGTATGAAGTATAATTTAAGCCTACGAGTTTAGTTATTACATTTTTTACAGTCAGGGTGCTCCTCATGAAACACTACTGTTTCACAATTTAAATATTATTAAAATTTAAAGCATTGGTAAACCCCATTCAAGCAATTAGAAGCTTTTGCGTCCTATAAACAAATAAGTAATAATTAGTTGCTCACAGATTTCATAATCCAATTTATTATCAAGGGGGTTTGTAATCGATTGTCTAATGAGCACAGATTGTATAATACTAAATACAAGCGGCCTAATAGTTATTGGCCAATCAAGCTTTTTAACAAACTCCTTTGCAGCTTATTACTAATATGTTGAATAGGCAGCTAAGTAGTACTAACCGTAAATACAATTTTGTAGAACTAAATTTTTTTTTTTTTCACTTTTGTTTTTTAGAACGTAAGAAATGTGTAATCTTGTGAATGCTCGGTTGACCATTGGTTTATTATAACTGAATTTAAATTGTCTACCACATTTGCCTGTTTTAACACAGTTACTTCGTTTATATGCTTTTGACTGTACCCATCAGTTGTTTTTGAAATACGGAGACAAATGTTGTGTGTTGCTCCACTCAAAGTCTAAACAATTGGAACAATAGCTCTACATCAATGTTGCCAATGAATTCTCTGACGGCCAAGTTCTAGTTCACGGTTTCCTGAAGTCAATGAATCGAAATAAAAGTATGAAAGAGTTGAAATGTTTAGGACTCTTTCTCCAAATAGCTGTGTAATAGGAGATGTTCTGAAGAACTGTTTAATTTGATGGTAACTTAAAATTTTTACTGTCGCATCGTACCTCTCGCCACCGGAGCGCGGTTCATCCGCACTTTCTTGACAAACAGTTACTACGTACAATGCGGTCGTAGGTACTGCGAGTTCGATAGTTGTTGAATGAACTGTCAACTGAGGTTTATCTACTAAACTACGATATAGAAATATTCTGAAGAGCTGGTCAGCTTGATGCAGATATTTGGCATTGCACCTTTTTTCACCGAAGTACGATTCATCTGCACTTCCTTGACAAAGAATTGTTATGTACAATGTCGTACAAACACTACGCGAACCCGAAGCAAACTGCCGATTGACGTTTTCCATTAAGCTGCGATATAGAACTCTTCAAGGGAACTGAAAATAAGACTTCGCAAGGTGAGCAGTGTATTCGCTTCTCTGCTGCTGTTGCACGTTTATAGGTGGCGGTGACCACTCACCATTACGTGGACCGCCCTTTTGCCATATTTTTCAAAAATAAATACTTTCATTTATCCGTGCGTTCAATACCTCACTACAGAGGTTCGTTTCCCATTTTGCCATTTTAGTAATCTTGTCGCGTCGAACAGGATTAAAATACATCGGTCCTTATTGCACTAAATTATTGTATAACAACGTATGTCCAGTGAATATACAATGTCCGACACGACAATATTTTAGAAATGGTAATCTGATTTTGGGATTCAGGGTATTTGTTGGAAGTTGTGGGATTTTGATGAATGTTACCCGCGAATCCGATTTACTTTTTAATTCTCGGACACGCATATTCCCTCAAGATGTTTTCCTTCCGCACTGACTTTATGAATAACGTGAACGAATTACCTAATTTGCATATTTGAAATATATGTCAGATGAACTAATTAAATCCAGATTAATTTAAAGTCCTTGGTAACTGGTGCCTGGTTGAGAAGGCCGTGTGTGGTGGCGAGCCTTGTGAGAGGCCTACTTATATCTAACGGAGGAGAAACAAGGACTAATAGTAATTGTTGTAATTGAAAAGTTTTAATACAGTAATCGTGATCCATATTTGATTAACGTCATACATTTTCCATCTTGCTTGAACCTTGGGGTATTATCGAGCTAAAAGGGACTTACGGTTAGTCACTCACGGATGATTTTTCCTTACCGAGAAATATACACTTACATTGGGTGCAGCGTAGATTTAAAACCATTAAAAAATATTTTCTTTCGCCTCCGATAAATATTTATTAACGCTAATAATACCCGTTATCTGGGTCATTGTTGTTATCAATGAAAACACAAACACTCATCTCGTGGCTAACGAGGATCGTTATCAGTGCAGAAATCTCGGAGAACTAGGGTTGTCAACTTGCAACCTTGGGGCTCTACCTGCGGCTGTCTGCTAAAAATCCTATTTCACTAACCTTGTCTCACTAAGCCGATCATATTTTTAAAACATATTTATTTATTTACTCTTTTTTGTAAATTATTACAAAAGGCGGACACATTATCTCCCAGTCAACCTTTGGACTATGCGGACATGAAGTGGTAAATATGCGTAACCAATATACAAGATAGAAAAAAGAACTAGTGTAAATAAATATTAAAATATACACATATTACAGACATTGTGGTAAACAATAATGTTGGCCGTAACAAATCAAAGTAATAGATCTGGAGATTAGTTCAAGGAAATAATAATTATGCGTTGGATTTTGCAATGCGCTTAATTGTATGTTCTTCTTTGGGTTGATGTCAGTATCAGTTGTCGGCTCAGGCGCGAGGATCATTTTGCCCATGTCAAGTGAAAATGATTTTCCATCAAACGTTTTCTCCATCAAAGTAAGTTAGGAGTCTCTCAGTAAAGTAGTAGGTTTACTGAGGATAAGAGTTGGACTCCTTGGAA
This sequence comes from Sesia apiformis, assembly GCA_914767545.1. Lineage (NCBI taxonomy): Eukaryota > Metazoa > Arthropoda > Insecta > Lepidoptera > Sesiidae > Sesia > Sesia apiformis. Next base: position 20,629,322 of record OU611949.1, on the reverse strand, counting down.
GCACACAAAACGCAGTCTTATGTTTTTATTTGATTATCACAAACATGACGCACTTTGAAGTTTAATACACTATTACACCACAAAACTCACAATATACCATTTTCATAATCAAACTAAAACTCTACCTTCACTCATCGAGTTCCCACCTACTTCAAGTCTACAAATGTTAAATCTCTAGAAAATTTGGCAGGTACGGCAATATTTAAGTGCATAGTATTATTTTTTGTGAATACTAGCAACAACCACTATCTTAAACAGAAGTTATTAAATTGTACTATAGTTACGTCGCGTCGTCGACAGATTACCGATTTGACAGTTCATGAACAGTTGGTTTGAACTCTGAACTGGCGTACAAATTACAACATAAATATTTTCATCTTTAATACGCGCTTTCAAAACAAATTTCAATAAAATAAAATGATAATAAAATAATTATTCAAATGGCTAATAGCGACGACGATAGCAGTAGTTCAGAATTGTGTAAAGCATTTTTTATTTCCGTATTCCCTATTCTATCACATCAACGAAAGTATTATCATTATCTGTTAATAAAACTATTTAACGTTACTGCTACGATTGTCAATAATCACATCACTAGTTACATTAATCTGACATATGTCAAATCAATCAACAAGAGTTTCGATTGATCTACGAATATTTTTGTCTGGCGGGATAAATGGGTAAAACCAACACTTGTATTCCTGTAAAATTTATAAAATATAATTCAGAATGTTTAAGAGGTTTTAAATGTTTATTTAAAGGTGAATATTTTTTTCCCCGATTATTGACGGCAATTGGCAACCCTAGGAATAATAATTTTATTCACACTCTAGATATCTCAAGTTACTTGCGATAATAAATCAAGTATCCTCCTGAGAACTACCTTATGTGCACATTTGCGTTTCAAACTAGATTTACCCGCGGCTTTATCTGCAATACAGCGAAAAAATTGTAATATAAATACTTGTTAAACTCCAGTGTGGTGTCGGCCTACTATAGAATAGCACTATCGCATCTCTTTTCCGTGGATGTGGTAGGAGGCGCCTAAGGAATAACAAAGCCGCTACCACGAGTGCTGAGGTACTATATCACATCTGAAAGAGTGGACTCACCAACCCGCTTGGCTAGCGTGACGTTTTATGGCCATAATATCCCTTACGCAAAAGATAGTATGAGGAGGCCTATGTCCTGCAGTGGCTTCTGAAAGGGCTGATTGCATAGCATTGCACTTCAAACAATGAACGGGTGTTTTTTTCTTAATACAATCGCAAATGTTTTTTCGGACAAGATAATGTCCTTCTCTCCGGTTTTACCTTTTCCCTGGGCACTCTCCTTGGATGATTATCTGTAACATCTCATATTTTTGGTTGCGTATTGTCTAAAATGTGTCCTAGGTATGCTAGGTCCAAACTTGCTTCTTTTAATTGCGAAAAAGAAGAAACGCCGTTTCGTAATGTTTTTTTTTGACTTACCTTTGATTTTGATAATATTCAAAATTTTAATCAGACAATATGTATTATTCCATGAAACTTTATCACGTCGTCTATTTAATAGAAAATTCCAAGATGTTCCATATCAAAAGCCTGCATGTTATCAACGGTGGCCTATCTTTGGTGTTGTTAAACCTTAATCTTAACCGTTTTAGACTCGAGCTTTTAACTGCAAAGGTTTAAGACCATCAAACATTAAACATTTGTATTATAACGTTCACTAGCCTTTAACTTTAATAGCGCTCGAGCGTCGAGCGGTCAAAGTTCGTTTTTACAACATCGACGTATATCCCAGCGACTTTTACATTAAAAAATTGATACTGGAATAAGACGTGCGAACTGCGAACATGTTTAGAAAACTTGGATTACGACTTATATGCTATATAAAAATATGCCAACTATACTATTATTAATTTATTACAATTCGCGAGGCAAAAACCAGAATACAGATAATTATGACGAGTACGTATGTCAACTTTATATAAGCCTACATTATGTACTGTGTGTTCCCACTAGGAATCGAAAGTTGTCGTGAAATTCATTACCGTATGAGGGTGAATCAAAAAGTTCTTAGACACGCATGTTAATAAAACCTTTTTGGTGGTAGTTTATTTTTAATTTTAAAGAGTCACTATCACACAGTATTTATGTTAAGTGTTATCGCTTGATTCGATCGTACTACTCTTTAGCAATTAATTATTTTGTCTAACGAGTTGTTAAAAACATCCAATTATAGAAAAAAGCGAGTCACGTGCAGTAATAAAGTACCTGTGTCTCACAAAAATATACAAGAAGGATATTTTTTTGGACATCCAGCAGACATTAGTGGCTGATGCTTTACTCTATTCCATGGTCGCTTACTGGGTTGCTGAATTTAAAACGGGCAGATCGAGCTGTGAAGATGATCCCCGTTCTGGTCGGCCTTCTACCTCCGTCACGGAAGAATGTTTCAGAAAAGTCGAGAAATTGATTTTAGACGACGATAAAATCACCAAAAAATATTTAGCAGAGACTAAAGACTTCATTTGGCAGTGTTCAATCCATTTTAACGGAGACTTTAGGATTCTCAAAAGTATCGGCTACATTGGTTCCGCGAATGATAACCAAAGAAAACAAAAATCAACGTTTGGAAATTTCAAACCGTAATCTTGAAATCTTTTAGCGTGATCCCGATAAAGAAGATAAATGACCCAGCGAGTACTGAAACTGTTTTTTTTTTAGAATCTACTGGGTGTCTTTTTATTTCTTGACTACCTTTTATTTCAGAGATTAAGTTATAGTCTCCATAAGTTCCGGATTTTATTAAAGCAGTTCTTGATTATCTGCAGTGACGGATTGGAAGTTACTGGACCATGCGCAACGACAACATCCGGTGCGGAGATTATGTGTCAATTAATGCAAGATGAAGAGGAGACAATTGGTTCTTTGAACAAAATTATGTCTTTATATTAGATCGTGGATTCCGTGTTTGATTCCACTCTTAGAAGCATATGGATATCAGGCGTATATGGCACTGTTCCGAAATAATGAAGCACAGCCCGAGCACAAGTGACGCTGATAAATCTAGATTGGTCACAATGTGTCGTTGGGCAGTGTAGGCCATTAATGATAGAATAAAACATGATTTTAAAATATTTACAAATAATTATTTTAATAGAGCACTACCCAACATGTTTACTGATTTTAGGATTGCAGCTGCGCTTATAAATATGTTTCAAGAACCGTATGAGGACAGTCAGTATGCAACATTTTTTATAGAATTAATAAATGTAAATATAAACAAACCCAATCTATTAGGTGATTATGTAGAAGAAAATAATTTTAAACAGACGTAGGGCAACTTTTCAAAGAATGGAAGCGACTCCACGTAGATTATATAGATTTTCCACGTCTATCAACACAGAAATTGATATTATTTGCGCTCAGACCTACCAGCTAAGAATAGCAAAATCATATTGCTATGAACATTAATTATGCGAAATAGCGGCGTATATGAAATCGAATTATTTAGAAATGCCGGGCGTATTACAATAAATAACTATGGAAATACCGCTAATGTGTTAAGAAGAGAACCCATTCAATCGCGTCATATTAAATCTAAGACTTATTATACTTTTCTCAAGCGGCGTTCCTCAACACTGTTATGATAGATCATGACCAAAGTTAAATAAAAAATTCTAAAAGACCATTGTATTTGTTTTTCTATTTACCTAACACCGAACTTCACTAACATTTATATAAGTAAATGAAAAAGCATAAATCAATGTTTTGGTCAACAATTTATAAATAATGTTTTCCGAAAAACAGCAACAACAGTAATGAACTTTAGTGTAGGAGCACATATACGTAGATCCATATCACAAAAAACTCCAACCACTCGCAGAACAGCGCAGTATGTAGCCATAACCTACACATTCTAGAGGACTATTTGGTACACGATTTATCTTTGTACTCGCTGGGTTTCTTGTCCGTACTTCGTGCCCATTCTTCTTTTGTCGTTGTTTTGTAACCACAGATGAAACGTGGGTCCACCATTTTGATCCTGAAAGGAAGAATCTAAGCATGTCTTGGAAACGGCCATCTTCTCCACCCATGAAAAAAAATCGAGTTGCTCCGGCCACAGGCAAAGTTATGGCTGGCTTCTGTGTTCTGGGATTTTGAAGGAATCCTTTTTATTGACAACATACCGAAAGCAATATCGATAACAGGTGCCTATTATACAGATTTGATCCCAAAAGCGATTAAGAAAAACGTCGAGGAAAATTGTCATTGGGTGTGTTGTTTCACACGGGTAATGCTTTAGCTCATCGATATGAAGTTGCACTCACGTTAAAGCTGGCTCGAAATTCTTAATCACCCACCATATTCACCGGACTTAACCCCTAGCGATTTTCACTTATTTCCAAAATTAAATTAGTATATCAGTGGAACAAAATTTGATAATGATAACGCGGTTATGGCTGCCATAGAGGAGTTCTTTGAGACTCAAGAAAATGATTTTTTTCGGTCACCCTCGTATATCAGGATTGAGTGAAATACCTCGTATATCAGGATTGAGTGAAATATGCCAAAGTACATTTTCCATCATCGAGGGAGGAGTACATAATTATAGTGGGATTATACTGATTATATGGTAGGAGTATACTGATCTCAATAAACTCCCTATCGCATCACTAAAAGGAAGAATGTGGAGTGTAATGTGATAGGAAAATTAGTATACTAATCGACTTTTGACACTTCATTCAGAAGGATAGTATGAAAGCTCATACAAAAAATTAGCTCCTTCAGAATCATTCCGAGGTTATACAATGTGTCAGGCGATCGATTGCGGACATTTTAAGAGAGTGTATCTTTCGAATGAGACTATTTTCATGTTTTTACGACCCCTATGTTCATAGATAGTCTTTTTATTAGTATATATCTCATCCGGCCGGCTCATAAATGGAGATGGCTGCCATTCAAAGGGGGGTGGGGCAGGAGGTATTAGGAAGGTGTTTTTGTTGATAAAAGTAAGTGTAATAAATAACACTACTCTAAAATATCCGTAATCCGATCCCCTGACACACTATATATTTTGACTAGACTATTTTCTAAAGACAATGATTTCGCGAATTTCACGTCGCGACAATATTGTGGCGGGGATCTCTAAGGGAGCTTGCTGTTCGAACGAACAACCCACTGGCAACTTGTCTGTGTGTGAGCACATTATATGGAATTTGCATAACAATATTGCACTCTTGTATTAATTTTGTCGCTTAAATAATATGTACAATTTGCATTAATGATGTCCGAGTAAACATTGTCGATTTGATCGTCCAATGCCATATCCAATGTCCAATGCCACCACAGAGACACACGCTTCTGTGGTGGGGGGAACACGTCACTTGGCGAAAGGTGCAATCCAGAATCCTATGCAGATTACGGTTATGTTTAATCAACGGATATGCAGTGTTGTAATACGACTTGCGGCTATTTTGACTGCAACGATAGCTCAGTAGGTAAGTGTGCGTAATAAATACTAGTTTAAATTAACTCCAGACTTTACCTAAGAAAAACTTACGATACTTTTTATGTAGGAGTACAGTAGTTAATGGGTGAACATTTGAAATGATGCAATTATGGCCGATTTTAAAAATTCAAATTTTTTGATGAAATTTCTCGTTTACACTTTAATGCCACTGATTCTGTGCTTTAGTTTCAGAAAGATATGAAATTTTCAGAGAACTTGATAGTGATAGTGAACTTGATAGTGTGGACACACGTTGTATTTATGATAAGAAACATAGCGGTTATTTATGTAGGTAATGATAATGTTACATCATAATATAATAAATATCTTTAGTCTTTGAGACGAGTTGATCGACGTCTGTCGATCACCAGATTCATGTAGGAAGAGATTCCAATCTTAATGATATCTTTAAGAGGAAAAGGTAGTTCGCAGTTCCAAAACATTCAGGTTTGTGGTATAAAGTGTCTTGGAAACCGCACTGTATACAACAGCTCTTTAACAAGAAAATGTGGAAACACCGCTTTTCAATGACGAGATGCACGATGGTAAAAACCACTAGATTGAACAGCTCTTCAGAACTTGTCTGATTCTTTAGTTCTTGCGCTGAACCCTCTTGAGTATACTCTCTTGAACGAGTCGATTACGGGGTTTTCCGTTTCTAAGAGAAGAAACGCGTATTACCTACCTTCTCTACATGGATAACCTTAAGTTGCTCGGCCACACTGACCTCATAAATTGAATGAACTGCTTAAGATCAGAGACGGTTCTGTCAGAGTGAAATTAGAAGTCGATAGATGTGCAGTGCTGCACGTGGAGAGAAGTCGTTCGATATGATGGAGACGATCGATGTCGGCTTCAGTCTAATAAAGATCCCCTTCAAAACATATTGGAAACATTTCGGTATCTGCATGTTAGAATCAATGGAAATAAACTGTAAAACTAAATTTAAGTAGCATAAAACAGTGAGGTAGGCAGCGCATACAGGGACACCCTTTGTCATTCTGCCAACGTTTGTCATTCTGGACTGATGTTGGCATGTATCGCGGATGTATATGGACGCCAGTATTCCCTTATCTGTATAATGGAACAGCATGCTCGTCTGCTGCCATTTTTCTAAAAAAAAATGCTACGTATATTGCGTGCGCCTGATAAAAAGTTTAAATTAGGCGCCAATGAGACCAGAGCTTATAACGAACTTGGTTATGCCCGTTCTTACGTTTCCATGCTTAGAAGGTATTCGACCGAACTAGACGCCACGCTGCAGCCATGAATCTTCAGGATGCTTCACCGAAAGACATCACTATAGACTTCTTTCGTCTTTGACTATATATCCAGTGGTAGTAAGGTGATATAGGCCTTTTAGTCTCTTAGAGCAGAGAATACCTTATCACTGATAACTGTGTATCTGTGATAAGGTATTCGGAGCCGGCCACTGGAGTGGACTTCACATACCTCTAATGAAACCAACCATTTTTTTTTTAATTTTATTTACTTTATTTTAGAAACATACAGTCAAATTATTATTAAAATTATAACGGAAAGAATGAACGGGTAATACGATCTATAAATTCCAATACATATAACAATAAATTTTATCATAGCAGGATACAGACAAGTAAAAAAGAATTAAAAATTAAAGATTGAAAGGAAAGGACACTGGCTATTATAGATATAACTATTCCTGCGAGTAAGTCTAACATAATATAATGTTGATGGATTGATCAACGTCTCGCACGACGCTAGTCCCCTGAAAGCTGAAACTGAAACAAGAATAAAGCTGACTTATGGGGTCACTTGTTTGTCTGCTGACAATTTAATCCCGATCAGCCTCAGCCTCGACAAAAACTTGAAGTGATTGGGTATCTAAGGCAGCTCGCTTCCAAAGAAGATGCAAAGAACATCGCTGCTCTGTACCGCGCGTATCGCCCGCCTATTGCTGTCCCTGGAGCCCTGAATCCGCCGTGATCGACCATGCTCCGCCGGAAATTTTTACTGTTTCTCCTTCATGCAATACAAATGCATTGCGTGGATTCAAAAGAGTAACAAATAATATAATTGTCTGAATATTATAATACAAGTAACTGTGTTTACTCTCTTGGTTTTATGTATAATTTATGCACGCGGGATCGCTCCTTTTCTCTCGGACAGTATTAAACTGCCTAATATCTTCTAACACTTTATTTACATTTTCAACACTTAAACACGAATTAACAATTCTTTTGACAGCTTCACGTGGGCGGAAACGCGACGGGGTCCACACGCAAGCTAGTGTTGCACCACTTCCGCTTATAGCAATAGTGGTGGGACTCGCATCACAAATATCATTTGTTGTCTGAGTATAATTAATAAGGACTATTGACTGTCGATATTTGTATCAGGTTTTTTGTTGCCTTCTCTGTCCCTTTCAGCTTTCAGTCATTTCAGCTTTTAGTTTCTTTTCTTCTCTTTCATAGGTAACCCTTTCCATTGTCAATCTATCTTCTTTCGTCTTGCTTTTTCATCTCTGTTTTTATATTATTTCGTCTTTTATTTTAGCACGTAAAAAGCAATGAAATTTACTTTTGACCTATCATAAATAGAAAATATTTTTGAACAACTTAATATTTAATTATTATAATAATTGATAAAGTTGCTTTTTAAAGGCTATATTGAGCTATGCAAGGAACATATAAATGTACAATTTTAATCATCGTGTTGCTATTGTCAACGACAAACGAAAAGAAAAGTTCGTGGTAATGATGTCGAGACATCATTACGTGTCGAGACAATACTTTGATTTCTTCGACAATCACCAACACTATACAGGTGTAACTTTGTCCACGGTTAAATCTGGACGGAATGGTGGCCGAGATGTAGAAGGTCTATTTTCCTCAGGTTATAAGCAGGCTATACACGAACGTCTGCGTTAGTCACGATGATTACGCGGGAATCGTGTGACATGTATTTAAATATGAATATTTCCCAAATTCCGTGATGTAAAAATAATATATTAGTATTTTCCCATACTAGACTATACATTCTTTTCATATTAAAGCAAAATTTAATTTGTTGTTCTGTAATATTGTATTGGTCGTATTACTCGTTGAACATGAAGAAATTAATCTTGTGACAGTCGCGGAGACGGAGATGACATTTTGAGACTTTGAATGCATAATTTAATAATTAAATAAGTTTAAATCTTTTACTTCCCATTGTTGCCTCGAGTTGTTAAAATCTTCATAAAAAACCTGCAAAATAGTTATGTGGCCACATAACTATTTTGCAGGTTACACAGTCACAAAATTACCTCAAATAAAATATTCACTCCAATACAGCATACGAGTATTATGCGTTACAGCCTTTTGTATCCATTTAGACAGAATACACGTATAAGTAAACATTGTAAAGATATCACTTATATGCTTTTGCAGATTACAATAGGCACGTCCACACACATTAAACGATAGATAACCAAACCAACGAATTTTAAATATTAATGGCCAGTAGTTCTGAGGGTTGTCAAATCCGTCAAATCCGATATTTGCCAATCCTGCAAACCCTCAAATATTGCGGGAACCCGCGATGTTGCGCGATTGCAATCCCTACACGCAATACATACGCATATTTAGTCATAATATGCCGATCTTTCCCATTACAACCAATAAATAACAAAGGTTTTAAACACCCAGACATACTTACGCAGTCTGATTCCTTAGGTAACACACCGTCTATATTTTTATTGTATAGTCTGTTCATCTTGAGGAAAACACTGGTACACAATAAAAACCTTTATTAATTGTCATAAATTGTATTGAGATTTTTATAATCCATCTTTACGATCCATTATTTAAATAAGAACAGGTGAGATTAATGAACAATGGGCAGTTAAACCTGAACTGTTGGATATAAAGTTTAAAATAAAATTAGATATTTATTATGTGGAAGTTAAAGAAAGAAATAAACGTTAAAATTTAGCATTCATTTATACTTATGGTTGGTTTCAAGGCCCTTTGTTAGGCGAAGATGGCCGACCGACATTATTTGATTAGTAATACTGTATGGTATTGTGCTTTTCGCTCCAATAAATATAAATGAAAAATACTAAATTCACGTCACGTTCACCTGTGACTGTGACTTCCTGACGGAAAAATGTTCACATTCGTATAACCATGGCGTAGTTCTTTCGAATTATCCTTTATTGTTTTCGTCATTAGTATTTTCTGACAGGACGTCGGAGACATCTAAGGGGCTGCCCGGGCGAGTTGATTTTCTACAGTCCCGACAAATCGAAAAGGTCTCGAGAACTAACAGCTATTACGTAGCCAAGCCATTAATTATTTTGTTAAGTTATTAATTATAACGATGTATTTAATTGGCTTAAGAATCGTATTAGTTAGCTTTGATGTCAATCGACATCAGCTTATAACATCTGACTGTAAGGCGCAAGCCTCCCCTAGTAATCACTATGGCGGAACCATCTAGTGATTACTAGGGGAGGCTTGCGCTCTCTTGGTGCGCAATGTAGATAGATATACATGCTCGTTTCTTTTTTTTTTAATTCTCGATCATGCCGGTTTCCTTACGATGTTTCCTTTTACCACCCAGCTAGTGATAATTAAAAAAAAAAAAAACAACATTTACTGTGTTATTTGACCTTTGACCCGTAATCATCTTTTATTCAAGGTTCTATTAAGCCAAGAATCTCTTAAGTAATCAATGTTTTTCTAGGTTTTTAAAATTAAATTAAAATTGGATTTAAAAAGGGAGAGGAAAATATCAATCACCTCATTATTGCAACTATTTTTGTGCCAAAAAGTCGATTTGTTAACAAATGCGTCCTTTAAGTAATGTTTCCTTTGAATGTGCATGGGTCACCCCATAGAACATTTTTAGTAAATTCAAAATCGACCTTTTTGATTTGTCTTTTTATTAGTGTGATTTTTGCATTATTAAAGCGAGGTAAATACTTAAACAAATATTCTTATTTATTTGTGTCGTTATCTGAGCAAAGTTTATTGTTGGTATAGAGTCCATACTTATTGATTCCGTAAGATTTTTTTTTAAATTTAAAATTGCGTTGTAAGATTCTGTTTAAATAGAAAATATCCCGTTTTTATTAAGACAAAGCAATAACTTTTTATATACTTTTGTTTCAATAAAGTTGACCAGTCCTTTACTCAGATCTTTAAGAATATATTCTTATTACAATTAAAATAATGACAAGAAATTAAATGAACAACAGAAAATACTGAAAGAGCAGCCTAGATGAACCTGGATGACGACAAATTTAGAGATGAGTTAGGTATAGGTTCTCCGATGACATGGGACATACAATATAGGAAGCGGCATAGTGGATGGCATTCTTAGTAATTTATAATTATTTACTTGAGTTATTATTCATTTATAGGTTGTTTTGTCGATCACCATTTGCTACTCATTTAATATTGTTTGCTGCTTGTTTAAATACGGACCTGTAATAATTATGATGAAACTTAAATAATAAACAGTACCCACCGTATTGATTGCTCATACAAAGGGAAATCAAAATCATAGAATTTCAGTCATAGTGACAAGACCAAGTAGGTAAGTCTGCGAATAATGAATCATGGGTTTTCATAGGTAATAAGTTTGGTGGTCAGTTGGGAAATTTATTTTATGTTTATTTTTATATATTTGTATTGTACCTTTTATATTAAATTAGAATTTGCTGCACACAAATCACAACGAATGTTGTTGCGTGGAATCCATTTTCCAAATTGGAGTTATTTACACACTTCGGAGATGTTGACTTTCTGTATGACTCAATCTGTAAACATACTCGTGTAATCATTATTTATAGTATAAAATCGTTCAGAAGATTGAACATGTATCTATAACTAACATTAACATCTATATAACGGACTTTTTTCTCATTAAAGATTGAGATAAAAAATTCTACACCATACGGACGAAGCTGCGAACACAAGATAGTATTAGGGGTTAAAGTATGAAATTGCCGATTTGTACTGAAAAATTAAAACTCGTTTTTTTCTAAAATGTAACATATTTATTTAATCAAAATATTCACCCTCATTATCTATACATTGTTGCCATCTAATCGGAAGTTCATTTATGCCTTTGCGATAGAACTCTGGGGATGTAGATTCGACAAACTGTGTGAAAGCATTTTGTACTGCCTCTTGGGAAGAAAATTTTTTACCACGTAGAAAATTGTCCAAATCACGAAAGAAATGGTAGTCCGTTGGAGCAAGGTCTGGCGAGTACGGAGGATGACGTATGGTTTCTAACTGCAGCTCCTGTAGAGTTACAACGGTTTCTCGTGCAGTGTGAGGTCTTGCGTTATCATGGAGCAATAATGGTGAAGATCGATTCACGAGTCGAGGCTGTTTCACTGCTAGTTTCGCCAGCATTGTTCGAAGTTCGGCACAGTAAACATCTGCTGTTATTGCTTGACCAGACCTGAGAAAGCTATAGTGAATAACACCATGAATAGACCACTAAACAGTTACGATTACCTTTTTATTGGTAAGCTTTGCCTTAGGACACTGTTGCGGCGTTTGACCTGGGGTCAGCCATTGCATTTTTCGCTTTCGGTTATCGTAAAGAATCCACTTTTCTTCACATGTCACATTTCGATCCAATATTCCTTCATTTCTGTACCGATTCAACAAGGCAACGCAAGTTTCAACACGCGTTTCTTTCTGCAGATCAGTCAAATCATGAGGCACCCATTTTTCATATTTTTTTATCTTATTGATTTGATGCAAATGAGTCAATATTGTAGGTAAGGTAACGTTAAACTATGCCGCTAATTCCTGGGTAGTTTGACTCGGATCGGCTTCCACCATCTTCAATTCAGCGTTATACGCCTGTGGTGGGCGGTCTTCCACGTGGTTCGTTCTTCAAGTCGAAGTTTCCATTACGAAAGCGTTTAAACCAAAAACGCACGGTTCGTTCATTAGCAGTCTCCTCTCCAAATGGCTCGCAATATCAATATATTGCGAGCCGTTTCTGCCGCGTTAGTTCCGCGTCCGAACTCGTATTCAAAGATTACTCGGATTTTCGAAGTATCCATCTTTTCCGTCTAAGCTGAATAAAAAAAACAAATGAAAGTCGAAAATCGAATGTTGCACATTTTTTAAAACAAGAACCTCATAGGTATCATGTGAAAAAAGTTTCACTCGAAAATCTCACACCATGAAGGTTTTATGTCAATTCAAAGTATCTATTACTATAAAACGGCAATTTCATACTTTAACCCCTATTATTAATCTAATACATAATTTAGTATTCATATTTTATTTATAACGTTACTCGTAGTATATTTAGAGACCTAATTAGGTCAAGCGTTTTGTACATTTTTTCTCGATGATAGTATCGTTGAGATTTGATTCAGAAATATGCGCATGAGTCTTTGTATTGTCCCTCTATTGCTTTTAAATTTTCCCACACCGATTTCAGAGAAATGTTGAATTATTCACTGATTTTATTCGTGCTCTTAATTTTCGTTGTTAAAATCATATCGAGGCAGTCGATTGAGGTTAACAGGATATTGGTGACTTAGCCTAGATATTTTCGTTAGGTAATTAAATAAAGATTTATAAGTACGTATGTATTATATGCCAAATATTTATTAGATTAACCTATCAACCATGATTTTTGGTTCTATAGGTCCAAGTTTTTTTTTTATGGACGAAGGCGGCAGACGAGCATACACTCCACCTGATGGTAAGTGGATACTGTAGCCCATAGACATCCGCGATACATGCCAACATTAGTCCAAGCATTGCAGCGTGCACTCCCTCTTAAACTTCAAGTCGCGCTTGACTTGTCAAAGAGATAAAAGTTACGTATGAGCCGGTTATTAAACCATATTAGGAATGTACTTTGTTTAGACTTACCAGTTACCATCAGCCTATGTCTCTCCACTGCTGGATATAGACCTCTCCCAAAGTTCGCTTAGACCGTGAAAATTAGCCTCTATACAAATTGCATCAGGTTTTTTTAGATAGGTTGAAGACGACAGACTGGCGCTTAATGTCCACTTGATAATAAGTGGAGTGGACACTGTCGCCCGTGGACATCGGCGGTATAGTCGGAGACACGGATGTTGAGGTCTGAGCGAAGTGGTGGGGATAACAACGCGCATGTACACTTCCGAACAAAATTATTTATTTACAAAAATAATAATTAATATTTGTTTTATTAGGTCCCATTATTCATATTATTTGCAATATTCATTTCATTAAGTTACTAATTTTTGGCTGCGGCTGCGTTCGTGAGGAATTTTGGTATTTGGCGGAACATTTCAAAGAAATTGAATTAGTTTTTATTTATTTTTTTATTATGAATATTAATTTAATAGCAATGAAAGGATGCGAGCATACACAATAAACATTCAGGTAATGAAGTACAAAGAATAATAATATATAGTATCTACGATAAAGAATAAAGATAGAGATGAAGTAATCGTGTGTCAATCGTTATCTTTGTCTAATGGAATGACACCTTCCATTAAGTCATCTGGCTGGATTTGCATTTACCTATACATGTCATAAATTAATTTACTCGCTTGCTTTCGTAAAATCACATTTCGTCGCGGCATTATTGATTTTAATTAAAAAAAATCTTAAAATATTTAATATTATTACAAATATAAGTAATAAATTTGTACTCGACTGTACTGAAAGGGGCGTGACTACGACTAATGAGCTAATCGGCGAGCGTTGCAGTGTGCCGCGCCTGCCCCGCCTCACTCATTCCGCCAAACAGTCCTAAAAATTTACTACTGCACCTGCGCAGTAGTCAATTTTTGAGACCTTGAGACCCCAAGATCGGCGTCTAATGTTATACATGCTAACTTCAGTCCAGAATGACAAACTGTTGATACTTATCAATATTACGTACTGCTGGCGCCTTCTATCTATGGTTAGGGTAGAGTAAGATTTGAGAAAATAAAGCTAGTCTGTGGTAACAACTAACACGATATTTTATTACAAACGTTAGCACGCCCCCGGATGCGCACACCCTACCTACATCGATCGTTCAAATCGATTTAGTGTGGTGTCTAGAACCGAACGATGTCCTCGATTGACGTCGAATTATATTTACAACCCTACTATATTCAATCGATGTTCATCGATGATGTTGAATTTTAGTATTAATTTCATACAATCTACTATTCATTTAATAAAATATGAATAACCATTCATTCATCGGTAGTTGGTCATCGATGATTGACCGTCCATCGATCGACAATCGATCATTCTATGAACTCGTCTATCAACCAATGTTATTGATTGTGTTTGAGGTGTTTAACATCGACTGGTCGACGTCAATCGATCGCCATCTAAGTGCAACCTAGGATTCAGGTTGCTTGGGAGTCGGAAAGCCATACTAAATGACATAACATTATAATTTCCGGCGAATAATTAAAAGTAGTAATAAAGATTTATAAAGCTTGATTTATAAAGTAAACTTTGTCACGCCTCTCTATCAATCTATTATACGCGTTCAAACCCGATTTAGAATATAAAAGGATATAAATTAATTTTATTACTATTTTTATTACGGTTATTCATTGTTTTATTACTGCAATGAACCTTGTTTTGACGTCCTACGAAATCACTGTCTCAAAACTAAGAGACCAATTAACAAATTGGCCGCAATTGCGCGTGCGCAATGTAAACAAAAACATACCTATTAGTGACATCAGTCTACGACTACCAACTCAATGCCCCATCGAATTGCGTGGGATGTTAAGTACAGCCCATTATTATCATTATTATTTTACTTTAAAAAAATATCTAGCACAAATAAATTAAACCTTAAGACCACATAAACCACAAATACATAAATTTTTAAATCAGATTATCACGAAGATTTTTAAATCATATTACCACAAAGATTTTCAAATCAAATTACGACGATTTTTAAATCAAATTGACACGAAGGTTTTTAAATCAAATTACGACGAAGATTTTTAATTCATATTATCGCCAAGATTTTTTTTAAAGAAAAAAGTAGTCGGTCGAGCATATCGTAAAATATATTTACTGCCTTTCTGACTTGATTATTCCATTAATATACGTACCTGTTTCCGGAGGGAGTGAGATAGCCAAGCTCATTCCCATCCCATCCTAGTGGCCACAGTATCCATTTACCACTAGATGGACTGTTTGTTCCCCTTAACTCTTCTGTCACCTTCTTTCTATAAGAAACGAAACTAGTAATACTTATATGACCTTCATAAATTAACGTCTCATTTTGCCTTTGAAACAAATATTACTCTGAACACCTATATACGTTAATGATTTCCTTAAAATGCTTACCTTACATATTTCCATCAAAATTTTCACCGAATACATATCCGATCTAATCTTCATCTAATAAATGCTGTAACAAATTTTGATAAAACGTGAAATCAGAGTTTCTTCACCTTAGAACGTGCTCGGTATGATTCATCATTCATCTGATAAGATTGCTAACAATAAAATGTAAAGGCGATGCTGATATTACAGCACTATTTAGTCTTTTTTAGCGCTTAACAAAATTATTATTACTCCTAAAAGTCTAGACTATTTTTAGTATCTACTAAACTATGTTTAGACTTGGCGTGTTATAGAGTTCTCACATAGAGCAAAAATTTTTTTCTTTTTATATTCTGTGTTTAATCTATATTCGAGGCCCGCCCTACTGGCATCTTTCACCAGTATAATTAGGACATTATACTTGACATATAGCTCGTAGAATCAGCATGTTGAAGTGGCAATGGGCAGGTCATATTTGCCGCAGGAGCGATGGCCGTTGGGGTAGACGAGTCTTCGAGTGGAGGCCACGTACCGGCAAGTGCAGTGTGGGACGCCCCCCGGCCAGATGGACCGACGACTAAAGAAATTCGCCGGTGGTGGTTGGATGAGGAGAGCCGAGGATCGTGTATGGTGGCGAACCTTGGGAGCGGCCCATATCTTATTATACATTTTATTCCCTATCCTTCACACTCGTTTATTTGACTCCTAAATCCCCAAAAACATTTGACGTTACGTGTATTGACTGATGATGGCGTATCACATATCCGTGCACAGCAGGAATAAGTTGATGATAACTCTAGATAATATACAAAATTTTAAATAACCAGTTTCAGCACGTTTTATCATTTCGGATTTAATAAAAAAAAATATTAAAACTCAATATTCGATATATTCAGAGAAATTAGTTTCAGTATTTAAATAAATACTATATCATATCATTCCACTCCATGTTGAATATAGGCCTCTCCCAAGGCTCTCCACCGTACACGAACATCGGCTTTTCTCATCCAACCACCCGGTGGTGGTTGGTGGCCAACTGTTTTGTTTTTATGGACGAAGGCGGCAGACGAGCATACAGTCCACCTGATGGTAAGTGGATACTGTCGCCCATAGCAACTTCTTCAATTCGTCGATCGATGCGAATACTCAACCTTTTAAACTGCGGATTTGAAAGCAGTTGATTTCACTCCTGTTATTCATGGATCTTTGGGCAGTATCTACGTACCATCTCCGTGGGTCTCCCCTCCGCTTCGTGTCTCCAGCAATGCTTGGGACGTTCGACTTTTGGGATCGGTCGTCGACCACTTGTTGTCACGCATAGGCTTGCTTTTCGGCGCGATCCTCCCCATCCTCTCCTCTTGACCGAGCCAACGAAGTCTGCCTGTTTTAAACTCGCCGATGACATTAGTCTCGGACACCAGCTCTTCCAACTCCTTGTTGCATCTTACCCTCCATGTACTTATCGGTACATGGAATCGGTCCCAAAATTTTTTTACAGATTTTTTTTCTGTTACTAGAAGTTTCTTTTATATTTTTGCTTCAGCGTCCAGGTCTCGCATCCATACACCAAGATTGGTTTAATGACGATTTTATATATATAATACGAATCTTGATGTTCCTTCTTACCTGGATACCTGAACGTTAATGCCTTGTGAAGAGCTTCACTACACCCGAGTGAGAGTATTTTCAACACGGCTATTTTATAATTTTATTGATGATCACCTGTAATGTCATTAGCATTAGTCTTCTGTAGCGTGTGTATTCGCATTGGACGCTCGTGGTAGATTTCTCAAAACTCCCTCATTATTGCTAGGACAGACCTGTTCCCTGCAGGTAGATATAGAATGATATCAAAATTATAATGACCTACGCAACCTATCTTACGTTTTTTACTAATATTTATAATAGCCAATAGTTTTCCTAAAAAAAATAACCCTAAGTCTAACTTTAACCACATTTAAATACGGCTTGAATTAAAAAATACTACCCTAAGTCTAACTTTAACAACATTTAAATACGGCTTGAATTAAAAACAAAATACTAAATGGGCAGCAAATCGTGATCAACAAAACAAAATATCTTTAACTTTAACAAAATATCTTTAACTTTTGACAAAATATCAAAATAACTGGAATAAATAAATTTTAAATTATTTACTAAGAATTTCATCGCATAGTACAAACCTAACGCACAAACCTAACCCAACTTTATATTTGCTGCCATTGATTTGCTGTCCGTTCACTATTTCTTGCTACCTACTCATATAATTATTTCTTTTTAAATACAAACCAGGGACTTCACTGTCTTACTTCATCCGGATTTTTCATCACTTCTGGAAGATAATATTAATATAGAAATAATAATTAATAAATACATTGCTATTTTTACTTTTGATATGTTTTATATGCTGATAATTCTTTTATGTTACCGTATTCATATACAAATTTAATTGTTTCAAATGAATACACTAAATAAATGAAAAATCTCTAAATCTTTTATAAACAATTTAAGAGTTCTCTTGGACCTCCGCAGTCTACAGAATTCATTCTTAAATGCTGACTTACATATATGTTATCATATGTAAGATAAGTGTTCATTTTTATTTAAATATAAATTAGTTATCAAAGGCGTAATTTATTGAATAAATATTATGCAATGTACGTGTGATTATCTCGAGGCTCGGGCAGAGACTGCCTCTGATAACCTCGTCTTATCATTGTTATTTGACTTAACACTGTGGTGCCGCCGCGGGGTCGTTTAGACCTCTTTACTCATTCAATATATGCAACATTTAAAGTTTTTTTTATAAAATAGTTCGTCGATGTTGTAACTTATTGTGGGTGTACAAATGTTTAATTCTCATATATGTATATATTTTAAATTTGATTTGTACTACTTAGTCGTTCTGGGTACTTTAAATACACATTAAGTTATTATTTTCTAGGAATTGGACAGATTTTTTATTACTTATCTACTAAATTTAACTTAATCAGTAAGTTTAACTACTTTCATAATAATTACTATTAATATTGTTGATACAGCGTGTTTTTTTATTCGCTTTTATGCTTGAAATAGACTTATAAACTATGGAACAAATTTTGTAATTTTTTTCATTTATAGGAAGCGGATGGATATTGGGCCATGTTTGGGTTTCATGGGAAATCGTAATATTTATAAATCGGTAATCGCATCTTTTCGGGAAAAAAAAGATAGCGGTCCCAGGCACGCGATAAAGGCACCAAATACAGTTACTAAAAAGTGTTACAATTCGTTTATTATACCATTATATTCACTATTCACCGTAACTCCTTTGCAATAAGGTACATTCTCAGGTGTCGATACTGAGTGATAAGTTAACAGAAAACCGTAAATGGCACATTTTTATATCAACATTTGTCAATGATGCATTGTATTTCTAGTAGTTCTAGCCATTATAGTTCTCTTACCAATCCAGTTAACCTAATTTCGTTATTAAAAATTGACTAATAATTACTTATACCTATTTACTTGAATGTAAGAAATTGATTAAAACTATTTGCTATTTTCAAAGAACTTGAAATACAGTAGCGGTGGCTGGCCTAATGGATAAATCGATAACGCTAATACATTATTTAATCTTAGGTCATCGTCCTATCGGCGTTGATGTGGTCTTTTATGTATTATACATTTGCTGAATAAGGGTAAGAGTTTTTCCTTGTAAAACATGTCTTATTCATAGTTTTCTTTATGGGTTTCTCTTTTTGTGACTAACTTTATCTAGACTAATAGTTTTATCTGGACTTTTTAAGTATATATCAGTATATATATAACGGTTCATTATATTGTCTTCTTGCAATATCAAAAGAGTTTCCGGCCATTATCTTCATTCTTCCCGTTGCCCATTGTTAGATGTTACACATATGCTCAAAATATTCTTTAAAACATCGAGCCAGGGTTTACTCAAAATGTTTTAACGCTAGTGATAATTAAAAAATCCATGTTTAACGGACCCTCGCTTCGAACTCACGATCTCACGATACTATCAGGCTATCAATGCTATCGAATTTATTAATTACTGTGGCAACATTGGAAACTTAAATAAAGGACCATGGGCATTTTGCACCGACCCACCGACAACGATGAAACCTATGTCATATGGAAGCTTTTTGCATATACTTTATTTCATACTATGGCAGCTAAGTTCAAATCAAATGCGAAAATGGTATTTTGGTACATTTTTTAAAAATCAATATTTAAAACGATGATAATATTATTTCATTTAAGCTTAAAATAGAACAATATTATGTGATTTGGTGCAATAATCTGCGCTACTAAAAAGACGAAGGAAGTAATAAAAACGAAAAAGTATTAAAAAAAGTATACAAAACTATATTTTTATTTTTACTTACATTTAATTTCTACTTTCATATACACTCTTATTGACAATTACGACAATACTTTTCTATCACAACTTGTTTCTTTGTGTCGTTGGGTAGTGGAAGCCGTGACTGGCAACTTCAAGAATAGGTTTAAATTAGCTTTGTTCGCGGTAAGGATTCGGAACTGATTCTGGACTAGTACTGAACTAATTTGGAATCGTAGTAGAGTGCATGCTCGGTTATAAACCGATTCGTGATTTTTATTTCCGCGAACGATTTCGGAACCAAACTGCGTACGATCTACTGTCATAGTGTTACCAACTCTCAAAAATATTTATCCCTAAAGTTTAAGTCAAAAACCCCCAAAATCGCCCTAATTACTTAGAAATCCCCCTAAAAAAATATATAATAAAAGAAAAAATATAAATTACAAAAATGCAATGAAATTTCTTTACCTTTTAAATCTGGATCTGTTTCCCAAATCTACGTGTACTTCTGACTGTACATTTTTTTATTTTTAGTTTCTTTAGGCATCATTAACAAATTGCTTGTCGGCACAGCAGTACAACAACAAAATCGAATTAAACAAGTAAACAATAATCAACGTACATATGTATTTCCAGTAAGCATAGGCACAATAACCAACAGTCACCACAGAGTAGTTGTAATATATTTGTACTAGATGTCGTAAGTCGCTAGGTCAACAAATAAATATGATTAGCTATTATAGTTTGGATTGTCCCAGGGCCTATACTTTCACATAATATATGAAAAATATATATTCAAAAAAATATATGAAGAGTCAAAAAATCCCTAAAAATACCCCTAAAAATATAAAACCCCTAAAAAAAACCCATCCCACTTATTTACCCCCTAAATTTGGCTGGAAAACCCCTAAGTTGACAAGTATTTAAGTGGACCCACCAAAACAGATTAGGGGAAGAGTGGCATGAAAGAGCCAGTTTTGAAAAATGGAGCAAATAATACAAAAGGAAATAAATAAACAATAAAACTTATATCATAAGTTATTGTTTATTTCTTTATGTACATAATGTCATGAAACATTTTCCAAAAGCAACAATATTCTTAGGACTTCTAACCATTTATAAAAAGAATGAGATCTCGGCTCTTTCATAACACATAGGCATTGAAAGAGCCTCGAAAGTTTTAAAAGAGCCAAGTTATTATTAGAGGACTTGAACTGTAAATTAACGAAGATATTATCGAAAATATTTATTATTATTTCTTCTTCTTCTTCTTTTCAGCCCTTGGACGTCCACTGCTGGACATAGGCCTCCCCCATTGTCCGATTATTATATAAAATGTTTTATATAACGCAAACTCTGAATAAAGTATTTACTTAAATCTAAGAAATTCTCACTTAACCATCCGTTTGAGATCAATCATTGCAAACTAACTAGGTATAGAACATATAAAGTTATTTAAAAACAAAAATAAAGAATTCAACTTAAAAACATTTTTGGCAATAATAATGCAATCTCCCTTTTACACCACAGGATTCATGTGCCCAACCGGAACAAATTTTGCACTGGTACCAAAAGCCGGCTCTTTCAAGACCAATATTATAAATATTATTATTATATATTATATTATTATTATTATTATAAGAGGACAGGATAATTGTGTAGTGTGCAATGAAAATTATAATATAGTATTATAATATTGTATAAATAATAATAATATTTATAATATTGGTCTTGAAAGTGCCGGCTTTTTCATTACACCGTAGCCCAGCTCTTTCAAAACATATTCTCCCAAGAAACATAACCTCGAAAATTAGAACGAAATTAAAGCTTTGCCTGCAAAATTTTTATGTTATTGGAAGGCCTAATATATCCATAAAATTATAGAATAATCATATTGCTGTTAATTCTGTACGTGTAGACGTCAGAAAACAAATAAAATGAACTCAAAAATTTACTTTGTAACGACGAAATCTTCAATACGTTACAACGGCGACGTTTATTTTCGGTGAACAGTGAAATGTTTGTGGGTGACAGATAGCCAGTGTTGCTATCTCAAAATTATAATTCGTGCATCATTCGTTCGAAAACAACCGCGTAAATGATAGTGGCTCTTTCAAAACTTATCTCTTTCATGCCACTCTTCCCCTACTCTTATTAGAGTATTATATAAACTTATTTATATAAACAACAAACAAAACTAACCATATTTTATTTAACCCTTAATAAATTAATAAAATTTATATTTTATTTAACTATTTAACCAGTTTATTAGTTTCTAACCAACTGAATATAGCCGCAGCATGTATGTCAAATGTCGTTAGGTAAAAACTGCGCATGTCTGGAACTACGGATTCTTGCCAAAGTTATAGAACTGATTCTGAACCGATCCTGAATTGAGTTCGACGGTTCCGCGAACACAGAACTGTAACTAGAAATTCTGAACTGTGTGTTCCGCGAACGGCATTATTTGAACTGCGCATGCGTATAGTTCCGAATCAGTTCTGAATCCTTACCGCGAACGAAGCTAATGCTACACCAACATTATTTTATTAGAGCATTGCCACACATGTTTGTAGATTTTAAGATAGCTGCTTCCCTTATAAATGCTTTTTGTAGAGTAGCCACTGAGCACGGGGCTTGCTCATGATATTAGTAACATCATATTATGTGGTATTCTTCAAATAACAGCTGTAAAATATACTATTATTATGATGATTGGTTACGGTGTATTGCAGATGTTGCAGTAATGTTAATAAATCGTTATAGAAAAAAATAACTTAATTTTTTTTTGTTTGTTCCATCACAAAATAATCCCATTCATATTACAAATGGGTTTATAACTTATTTCAAGATGTACCAAACTATACACATAGGTCTATTCATAGATTTTTATTCATAATACTTATTTTTGATGAAACAAGAAATATTTATTCCAACCATTCAAAACACCATTTTCGCACTCGATTTGAACTTAGCTGCTATAGTATGATATAAAGTATTCACCAAATGCTTTCATATGACACAGGTTTCATCACTGTTGAAGAGTTGGTGCAGAGTCCATATAAAAGTGCCCATGGTCCTTTAAATCATTTTTAATACCGGATTGGAATTCGTGATATTTTGCATTACTTGTTTTTCTTTTTTTTTATATAGAAAGAAGGTGGCATGTTATAAATTGCAGACAATATTCGCGTTTGATTTTATGTAAAAGTGGTAAATTTCCGTTCCCATTTCCACGTCTCAACTTGTCGTCACCGTCAGACTAAATGTTTTCACTGCTTGATATAGACCTCCTCCTAAGGCTCGCTTACACGATCTTCGACTCTTATTATCTAGCCACTACTGGCAAACTTCTTCAAGTCATCGGTCCACCCGGCCGCTCCTGCTTATGGACAAAATTGAAATGTATTTTCAGAATGCCGGTATTGTTTGCTTCACCGTATAGTTTTAGAAAATTACTTTCAATTTTGTCACCATTATTGTGTTCAGTACTTTATATTGCTTTCGAATTTATATAATAACATACGACGACAGAGTATACTTAAATGTCACTTACTCGTATATTCATTTAGTTGAACTACGAACATCAATTACTAATGTTATTATTTATTTAAATAATGAATGACATACGACGACTGAGTATACTTAAATGTCACTTATAATCATTTAGTTGAACTACGAACATCAATCACTAATGTTATTAGTTATTTAAATAATGAATGACATACGACGACTGAGTATACTTAAATGTCACTTATAATCATTTATTTAGTTGAACTACGAACATCAATTACTAATGTTATTAGTTATTTAAATAATGAATGACATACGACGACTGAGTATACTTAAATGTCACTTACAATCATTTATTTAGTTGAACTACGAACATCAATTACTAATGTTATTATTTATTCATAAATATAATCAAATTCGTTTTTAATTTAAACAAATTGGGTAAGTTCTTGCAATGTCTTTTACTTGAACATTTAATAAGGAAGTTCAGATAAAGAAGACAATGTAGGTAATAAGAAAAGTTTATTGACAGATCCCCAAATCGATTCCGATTGAATTGACTTTTATTTTTTTTAAATTGCATATATAATTAAATAACGTAAGTTGTAATCATTCTGTAAAATCAAAATACCTATACGTTTAAAAATGGCTAAATAGTAGAAAAGGTAAGAAAATGATGCTAATGTTCATATTTTTGTAGTGTCATTATAACTACACACGACGGACACATAACACCACGTTTCCACCTCAAATACTCACGGCCAAATATCTACCTAATTTTGCTTTTTCTTTTTTGTTAAAAGCTTTAGTTGTCAAATAAACCATAAAACTTCAAATTCAATAGTAATATCAACCATCGTTCGTATAGTTCTTTTCGATAAGACCGAACTTTTAAAATTCTACCATCAGGTAGTATAGATTGACAATGAACACTCGACGTTCGCGAGGTGTTAGAACAAATCTAATCTAACAGAAGTTCAAAATAGTTGCGTCACTGCATGGAAATTTCATATTGGAATATATTAAAAACCTTTACTTCGGACGTGTGCACTAATGCACTTGAGTATGTGGTGAACTGAGCTTAAAATTTATTGCCCCCGACTTGTAATGCATGCACAAATTTCATTTTGTTTGGCATACATCCATAAAATCGCTTTGTTATGTTACCTATTTCTGTGAACTTATTATATACACGCGATTTATGTAATTTTGTTGTGTAATTGTAGTTATTTAGTTCCCTGTATTCATTAACTCCCCTTACCTTGGACTGTATAAAATTTTCTTAAAATATTTGGTTACACCAACCGTAATGTTATTACGCTATATAAACACCTACGTCAATGTATATTTTTAGCATCGTTGATCATTTTTAGATCTAAAAGGAGTCAAAGCAGAAAACTTCGTTTGTTCTGTTAGATCAATTAGAAGTACCTAAATTATTTAGACGGTCGAAAAGATCCGTGCCGGCGTCACACAGGTCAAATAAACAATCGAAGTGTGACAGTGTTGGGGCGCGCTATCGCATTTTCCGGAGGCTGGCGCGCGCCTGCGCCGGCAGTGCCGCCGGCGCGAGCGCACGGAAAGCATGTGTTCCGCGCTACCAGTGCGATGTACATAGAACCGGCCGCCTTTCGCGCACCCAGCGCCGAGTCCCTCGCCGCAACCGACCCTCAAACGGCCTTATGGACGCAGTGCTTACCCTCCCCGTTATTCGCAGGCAAGAAAGCGCCCCTGAAAACCTTCGAAGAGATCCAGCCGCTGCTACAGCAAGGTCGCAAACGTGAGCTCAAACTCATCATCAGGGAGAACTCCTGGCCGATCAACAGTCCCGTGCGAGCATCCCTCTGGCCGGCCCTTTGCCGGCAGCATCAACATGGGAAGTCTATGCTGGAGGGCTTCTACTGGGACATGGTTACACAGGTCAGTGCTCCATTTAGTTACGCAATTGTGATTTAATCACTCGATTTTTGTATAAAATACTCATTGATTTTTTTTTAGGCAGAGGGTATGATATGACGATAACGTTAAGACGTTATCTCGTGAAACCGCCGAGTAATGTTTCCAAGGCCATGTCTATTTACTTTGCGCAACGCACAGTTATTTGTAAGATATCGTGTCCAGAGATATGAAAGTGACGTCCTCGTCGAGGACGCCAACTCTCAACACAACTGTATAGCGACATAGTTCAGATTGAAAGGTTGTTGAAATCCATGCCACGTGACTTGTTTAAGCCGTCTTTCAATGGTGCTTAACTTTTCCACGCGTATAAATATTAGCCATTTGTCAGCGACTGATTTTAATCTCAAGTTAAAAATCAAAAGTTCCCACCTCTGTTTAATATTGAAATTCTGTTTTTACGATAATAAATAAAGTAATTTTATTAAAAACAAATTGTGTATAACATTAAAATGTACATAAAATTTGTACAAAACTTAGAAGCGCTAGGAAAAGCGTCGTCCCCAAACTCTTCAGTCAGTCGCGGGGTGGGGGAACCCGGCTGTCATTCAGCTTTTGTGTACGACATCAACGCGCGTCCGCGCATCCTCCGCGCTACAATGCGAGCGGCCCGCGCATCTTAATGAGCTACCAGTCGCTTAAACAATAGTCTAGTAATTATACGGATGCCACGGATAATATGCGGACTATATACCTATTAGATTTATGATTTGCTTTTCTGTGGTACATAAGCGATGATCGTAAGTTGTTCTCTGTGGTTTGATTAGTTTTGTTTATGTAAAAAGAATTGTATTGTTTTTTTTGTCATTATAGTAACACATATTGCTTAGATACACTTGATTGATAAGTTAGCAATCTGAGCAAGAAAAAAAATAAATAGATGTTAAAAATGCCTACATCGAGTTACATGGGCTAAACCTACAAGTGGTCGAGCACACATGTTAAAATCGATGTCAAATGTCATGTTAAAATCGATGTAAAATCGATAAAAATGTTAAAATGTCGATTAAATTTGTTAACAGATAAATGATTAAACTACTTTGTTAAAAGTAATAAACTGTTGTATAAATATCATAAATTATAAACTCTTTATTCTAGACTATTCTTTGCCCGTGACTTCGCCCATTTGGAACATAGTTTCCTCTGCAAAATTGTAATTATCCTATACTACATATTTTTTATATTAATCGACATCAGCCTATAATGTCCCACCATCTTCAAAAGAAACTTAGAACTACCAACAAGTGATAATCAAATATGGTACACGGATGGATCGAAAATTAAGTCCGGTACAGGAGCAGGCATGTATAATGAATGACCACACTAAAATCACTCAAAGTATGGGACAATATGCGACAGTCTTTCAAGCACAGACTATAATTAATTACTTGCGTTAGGGAGATAATTAGTAGACTTACCAACACTAAGACTATTTATATTCTCGCGTATTTATATTCCTATTGCGTTAAAGACCTTAATCATCTAGGTTAACGCAATAGGGTGAACCTAATTTAAGTCCCGGGACATGAAGGTTTTAAAGGCAGATGAACTGGCAAGAAAGGGATCAGAGACCAAATTCATTGTACCAGAACCCTTTGCAGGTCTTGCATTAGGAACGATAAATAAGGTATTTAGAGAACAAGCTCAACAGCAATGGGAGGCTCTAAATGGCTTAAAGCACGCAAAAAAATTCCTCAAAGACATAAATCCAGGCTGGACAAGATTTTCTTTATCCTGTATTATACGGCAACTGACGAGTATTCACGGGCCACTTCAGTACAAAAAGTCTCCTCTGCAGAACGAATTTAGAAGATGATAAACATCTGCAGAATTTTGTGTCAGACCGTCGTCTGGCGAGATGCAAAATTAGTCTTCTAGGCAACCATAATCCGGAGCCAGAAGACTACGGAGGCTTCTACGATTGCCGGATATCCTGAAGTATATGGGTATTCGAGAAGCAAGAATAGAAGATAAGGTTAGGGGAACACAAAGGATCCCATTGAGTCGGAAGTGATAGTGACTCAAATGGATAATCACCCCTGATAAGATAACGTCGCACTGCAGAGTACAGGCCCCTCCTAGTAATCACGACGGGATTTCGGGCCCATAATTCACCACGCGGACCCACTGCGGATCGGTGGATACACATACTCTAGATTTTTTTGTTATTTCTCGAGCATGTGGGTTTTCCGACGATGTTTTCCCAATGCACATGTGCCTCGAATTTTAAAAAAATCTATTGCATTCGGGTATTCCTCGGGTTTTCCATCGTTTCTATTTAAATAGAAATTTGTAACGAAATATTTTGAACTCCTCGACCTCACGAATGAGAATCGAGTATAGACTATCAGATCTTATGCTATCCCCATTCTTTCTTAACAATTTTTAAAATAAAAAATAATGCTTTCGTTATTACTCGTATGTTATCGATACATCGTTCTTCATTAAATCGATGCGCGAACGTCACTTATTTTATGGAGTGAAGTGTTTTTGTTTTACGGTATCCTTATTTGGAGGCATTATTTATTTTAAATTCAGTCAATGTGTCTTGTTCCTAATTCGTACAATCGCATGATAGATTAGGTTGGCTTAATCAGTTAGCCGTGCAATAGACACACAAAGTCAGTTAATGTCGTTTATATTAAATTGTTGGTGGGTTATAAAAGCCATTAATGATATAATTATCTTTGATGATTTCAAATCTAAATTCAATAATAACAACGCGGTTGATAGGCGTCAGGCGTCGGTTGTCAGTCGTCAGTCGGGAAGGTTTTCATTATTTTCCGTATATTATTGAAAAATTAAAAAGATATTTCCCTAAAATAATACAAAGTAATGGAGGTTTGCTGGCATATAACATATCGTTTGTATATATACTGGTTTTAATATAATATTATTATATTCCCATAATAAAATGGCACATGCAGCTTTAGCTGTTTGTTAATGGGACTTTTACACAATTTAGACATTGTTATTTCGTTACTTAGGCTAAAAGAACTTCGTAACAGATAAATTAATAATGTTCTCCAAGTAAGCTTTGAACAAATTCTTATGCTGATCAATATCTTCAAGAAGAAAACTCATTTGTTTGCTAGTAAAATTATAAAATATTTTGGATATTATGGCGTGCATCCAATGTGTACTTGAAAAAATTCTCTGATCAGTATGCGCAACGTTTCCATATTGATTCACCAAACTATTGGCGCTGCGTCAACAGATCAGCTCACTTACATTTCAGCCTTTGGGCACGCGCACCACTCACACTAATGTATACATTTCAGACATATGTAATAATATGCTCTTCTGAATAGTTTACTTCAGAAATATGTCAATGTGTATACTTACGTATATACTTTTTAGTGATAAATGCTCAAAGACTGACTATACTTATTTAAATGTGCTATTTATTGTTATGTTTCCGTCATTACTGGTTTAACACCGTCCAGCAGTTGTGCTCCGGGAGTCGATGGGAATACAATTTTGATTCCATGCTCACGGCCATCAGGTGGTGGTGGTCGTTGGGAATAATCCCAAAATTCCTGTTTATATTCGTCCAGACTAGATACGAGCCTATATTGTTGTAATTTTTAAAACAAAAATTTTATCGTTATTATTCATCAAAAATTACTATAAATTACCCTCATGTTCTAAAAGTAGGAAACATAATACTTCATTAAGTATTATTTTTAATGCCTAGGGGCCATCCATATATTACGTCACACGAATTTCATGATTTTTGGAGACCCCCCGTCCTTGTCACAGGTGGTCACATTTGTGTGACCCCAGGGTGTGACGTCACAATTTTTGCAATTTTAAATTTAGAATTTATTATATTAAAACAAACTTATAATAATATTGATATAGTTAGTAATATTGTAAAGTTTTTGTTAGAGTTGAAGTTGATTTAGAGTTCGTTAGTTTTAATACTTTAGATTTATACATGTGACGTCACGAAGCTTATGACTCGTCCCCTCCCCCCTTGTCACGATAAGGCGTGAACTGTTTGTGTTTTTTCATCTTTCTGTATAAATAATGAGCAAAGACCAGTTTTTTTCACTTCAAAGGTAACATTTCGTACTATTTCCCTGTACAAGCGGTGTAAACTAAATAAACGCAGATAATTTATGTGTCTGACAAATATCGTATCGTGTACCTACACAGTAACATGTGTCTTGCCGCAGACCCGTCTAATTTTCTTAGCGTGTACAAACGCCTTAAGACCCATTTAATATACAATTGTATTAGAAAGTTTTGTTTCGGTTTAATTTGTATAATACCAACGAACAGTTTTCAAATTCTTAACATTTATTTACTGGTATACAGCGGTTTAGAATTCAAAGGCAACGGCACATGATAAGCGCCGCCAATGCAGTCGCATCCTGTCAAAATCTTTGTCAAACTGGTCTTTAAGCCTCGGTATTAAGTACAACACCTTATTGCAACGTTATTCTACTGAATTGTTTACCAATGAAAGTCTCAGTTTTCATTCAATGAATCAAAGTAAACAGAAATGCTTTCACATGGCGCGCAAGGTGGCAAGAATACGAGCCAAATATTCCGGTTTTTAAATCCAGGAACGCTACTAAGAATGACCTACCTACAATACAATAACTTTCAGTCATCAGTATGACTAGTTATTGTGCTAAATAAGCTTAGTTTCATGTTGATTCACCCATAGACATTCATAAACATAGATAACGCAAGTTCGTTAAATTGTATGGAAACAAAGCGTGTCTTGCCACAAATAAATTTTAATGATGGGGGAATTCACCGATGAAACAAAATATCTCCCTTGACTCGATTCACCACTTTTGATAAATTTTTACGTTTGATTATAGCGCAATTAGACATTTTTCTGTTTTGTGACGACTTGCTAGTGACACGGGTCGGAACAGACCGAACGAGCAGCGCGAGAGCACGAGCTTTGCGCCATCTTCGGGCACGCAGCGACGGGCAGCTTGCGTTATCTATCCCTCTATGTGAATTCACCAAATATAACGTAACACCCACATAAGGACGTGTGCGATACACTTACAAATAGTATCCGTTTCAACAATCTTATTCGTTCTTTTCGTCGCAGTGTTAGTGACTTCGTTGGCGTGAACTTGCAATTCCCCTGGGAACTTAATATTTTTTCTGTATCCTAAATGTTACCCCAGCATATAAGTTATAACTATGCCAAGTTTCATTATAATCCGTCCAGGTGTTTTTGCGTGATGCGCGTTAAGACAGTCAAAATTTTTTGTTTTGGGCTCTGTATAACATGTACATTACACTACAGTGACTTTTCAAAAAATATTTTGAATTCAAAATGTACAGATGCTGCTCTATTGCGATTTTATTATATGTATTGGACATATTTACTTCTCTGTGGGATGTCACTAAAAATACTTCACAATGACTGTTCCGAAAACTAGTGATTCATCAATTGCCTAAATAAGAAGGCGCGATAAACACCCGGTATCAATGATGCATTTATATATAGGTATATACATATATATATATGGCAATGGTTCAATTAGCACATTCTGCAAGGTCAAGGTTACTTCGCAATAAAAAAAAATTGAAACGTATTCTGTTAATGCCCATGTCTAGTTGAAGAGTAAGTCAGGGGTCGCTCAGTAAAGTGATAGTAGGTTTACTGAGGTGAGAAGAGAACTCCTTGGAAGCATAAGAAGAACGCAGTCCTATGCTTTTATTTTAGTAGGTATCACGAACATGCACAAAAAATACTATGTAATAAACTATCACAAAATCTATTAAATCACAAAATACACAATAGGTACATACTCAATTTTTACATACTCAACTCAACTTTATTTCTCGAGTTCCCGCCAAAAAAATCAATTCCTTTACATTTGACAGATCTCTTTTTATTTTACAACGAACAACAATGCCAAAATTAAAAAAAGAACGAAGTGACATTAAGATTGATATTTTTTTTCAAACAAAAATTGAACTGTGATTCCCTTAGATAATTCTATTGGCAACGAGTTGTGGCTTCGCTTGCAATGTGTTTGTCTGGGATGTTGTAAAATTTTAAAACATTGTATAATAAAACCTAGTATGTTATACACTACTTGACTGGTTTTGACAAAAAGTGTTATGAAACTTCTAGAATAAATACCCGTACATAAATTTTCACCCAAAAAATTTCATGAAATATTATCGACTGACTAACGCGCGCGACCAGATACGAGTATATTATATACCAGACCAGTGGACTGCATCTCATATAAGCAGACAAGCGAAGTT
Source organism: Sesia apiformis (assembly GCA_914767545.1). Lineage (NCBI taxonomy): Eukaryota > Metazoa > Arthropoda > Insecta > Lepidoptera > Sesiidae > Sesia > Sesia apiformis. The sequence continues at coordinate 20,597,465 of OU611949.1, read as the reverse complement.
TAGCATTTGAATATTACTTATTTCATACGCTAAATTATTTTTACTTATTTTTATTTTTACGCTAAATCTACGCTAACGTGGGCGAGCCGTAATCGATTCGTAGTGTCATTTATGGTGCCTCATATTTTCCACTTAGTTGTAAACCTTATACTTATTTTTTGTTTATTTGTTTTATTAAAGGAGAAAAAACAGAGAGAGAGTGAGACATACAAGACCAAACGTAATAAATAACACATTTATATAATAATCAGTCTCCTTGAATATTTCCCTCTAAGTACAAAGTATTGCACATAATCAGTTGACGGTTCACATAGGTACCTAGCTACTGCCTCCACCGTTTCTACCTACCTAAGTTAGATAAAAATTTCGAGACTGGAATATCTCTTTTCTCATAAAACAACTGGTAACACCAATCTCGTTGGTACATATTCGTCTCGAATTTGTTTTGCTCCTTTACGACCTATGATTAATCAGAGTGACCGGAGTTGGCGCCATGTGGTGTTCCAAGGTGACCGGGACGCAAGCCAAACATTCCCGGTTACTAATAAAATTGGTGATACCGTTGACATTTCACAAACATTCCATTAGTAATCTCACATGCTCTCACAACTACAAAAATCTCACGTGCTCTTTGCGGGGCTGATCTGTATATAGACCGTCACGTATGAAAGTGCGAAATATTATCGGAACAATAACGACATACTATTAAAAGATACACACACTCTTGCGCGCGTACACAAGCATACATACACACGCACACTTACACGCACGGTTGCACTCAAATACGCACGCGTAAATAAAAATCGGTATAGATCTGAACTAAGCCTAAGCTATAGGAGACTAGACACTACAATCCAAGGAATCATAGTGTAAGGTGTTGCATGTTATTTATATGTATATTGAAATAAATAAATCATATGTTGTTCCCAAATTATGTTAGTAATAGTTCACAAAGAATGTGTCAAGGTATCGATGATGTTAAGAAAAGAAGAATGCACTCTCCGTCATGTAGGCGGCCGAGATGACAACATAAACGTAATAACGATTCCATGATAATATACTCTTCCAAGAATTCCATTAGTGTAAATCTACCAATCTCCCATTGCTGATGTTGCCAAATAATATTTGTAAATATGCAAGAACATCTGGCGATAGTTTACGATATTGGTACACGTAGAGTGATGTAACAAGAAATAATAATGTTACTCGTAATAAACTATGCACTTGTTATGACTACTTTCGGTTTTCGAATAGTTGCTGCAATGTTGCCGGTCACATGCATCGCGCCGACCACGTATTGGCTAAAATATGACCTACCCCATTAGATCAGACTTCAAGTTTATGGTAAGGAACTAGGCAACAGTGTACGATTAGCACGAGTCTTTCATGACAATTAGACATTAAGACAATCATTTTGAAAAACCCTATTTGCATAGTTTCAAAATCTACTCCTCTTACTTCCCGCTTTTCGTCCTTTTGTTGGGCCACTAAAGTTTTTGGTTGTACAGCAACCAACAGTCGTGTCCAAATATCAGGTCCACACGACTTGATATTTGCAGTTGGACAGCGAAATTTACTTTATGTCAATGTCACCAGATGTCCTTTCTGCTTATTTGAGATACGTCACCCATTAGTGTTTATATGCTAAATACTTGCTTTCTTCTATGTTAAGCAGTTTAGTTAACACTATGACAGAATGAATGGCAACGTAAGCCATTCCTACACATTTAATATTTTTATGTAAACATTATAAAAATTGGGGTCGATCTTATCTGACCATTTTTACAATAAAATTATTCTTATCGCTTTCTGCTTAATAAATATAATTAGACCACTCTTTTTTTCTTGATTAAATTAAATTAAATTATTTTATTGAATCATTCTTTTAGGTAAATACGTGAAGGTAACTAATTGACATTTCCTAAGTGTCGTATTTTCTGTTTTTTTTTCTATATTAATATCTTTTTGATCTGAAAGATACATGAGTGACTCCTTTATTTTGCTCACTCTTAAACCACACTTATTTAGCTCTGAAGTGTAATAATTTAATAAACATGACTGGATCATGCATTGCGTTTTTAGAATGACTGTCCATTTCTCTTGTTGTTTAATATGATGCATTTCCGATTTTCCTCGTGATATATATGAGTGGATCACTCATCGGGCTGCTAGGCGAGGTCAAGGCGCGCAAGTCGTTGGCACGGCACCAGATTGCACGTGACTAGCCTGCCCTTCTATACGTGTAACATGTTTACACATACATATAAGGATCGAAAGTAGGATTGAACACCTGATGTAGACACACCGAAAGTAGACTGCTTTGAACGCCTTAATGTTTGGAAGTTTATTAAGCAGCTACTGGAAGTGGGTATTCTCTTTCTACCACACGCTCAATATATTGTTGTTCTCATATTCTTGACAAGTCAAGATCCACTGTATTCCATGACCTCCAAAGATTTAGCCAGATTATCGATGCCCTCAATGTTGTGGAACGCTTGACGACAACTTTAATGTTTATATTCTTTTATGTGAGTAGAAAATTCCCTGCTTTTATTTGAAGATTTTTCCTCAAGTAAATCTTCCCAACATTCATACACATTACAACTACATGGTTTGTACAAGCTTCTCTGAAAATATGATAATTCGGACCTTAGAGTTACTTTGAGTCTGAAAATATCTGGAGAAATTCAGGGGAAAGTATGAGTATGGTAGTCGATGCCAGGTTTAATAAAACTTTTTCTCCAATCGGTATGCGAGTTAGCATTTATCGAGTTGTTATATATACAGGTATGATTTCAACAGGTTATTGATTGCTGTGTACGAAGTTCTTCTGAAACTAAAGACATTCAGTATTAGCTGACAAGATGTTTAACAAGTAATAAGAATGGATTGTAACGTAAACTCAGCCTAACCAGAAATAAACGTGTCATTTGAAACACGTGGACATTACGCGATAGTATTCTCCATCTCACTCGCTCATACAAACTGAATATCTATCTGCTCTGTCGTTACAGTGAGATTCGGTAACAGAAGAACATTCGCTACATTGCACACTTGATTTGTTGACATATTATACACACCTAATGAATGACAAGGGCGTTTCTATTATTTGAATCTGTGCCTGTAACTATAGAGCGTATTTTTAGGGTTCCGTCAACTGTAAGAAATGTGTAGAAACAACAAGGTATCGAATGAAAAGTATCAATACCGCAAGGTATCGGACACTAGCGAAAAACACTTTCTTGAATATTGTTCGTAAATTTTCTAGTACGCATGTTTCTTGATAGCGAGGTATCTATACTTTCCTAATTGATATGACACCTACCGTATAGTACTTATATGAGCAATAATATTAGTATCAAACAAAATGTACTCGATACCGAAAAATAACGATACTTTTTTCATATCCCTAAATGTTTACCTTATTAACGAAATTTTTTCTTTGCCTTTCCTCCCCCCATCTTGTTAGGATGTTCCTCCCCAATTGAATTGGAAATTAAGATGACCGACATTAAAATACCCACTAAATTAACGCTGTCAAAAGAAAATATATTTTTGAAGCCAGAATATTAAAAAGACGTAATGCCTATTTAATTAATTCCATTTAAATGAAGATGAACTTTGCGGACAACGGTGAATAATAAACTGAAAGCCACGCTGAAGCTTATTACCAAAATACTCAGAAATAAAGAACGGTATGGAACCTCTGTACAGAAATTGTAAATGTGCCTCTGTTTTGTGACGATTGTATGTATGCACGGGTGGCACACGACACCCGTAGCGAAAGGTTACCTAGAAATTATGTCACAGAATGAAGAGGTTCGCTAGGCTTAGAATGAGTTGATTTTTCGTATTAAAATAAAAATATACACTAAAATGTTACGCATAGTGAAAAATTTTGAAATCGTAGGTAGATGACCGAGATATATATACCTAGATATTTAAAGTAGAATGCCCACAAAAGTGTGGTGGCAGTGTGCTTGAAAAACTTACCGTTGCGCTAAATAAAACCCAAAACACTTTATTAACAATCTGATCAAAATGCTGTTTCAAACTTATACCAGCCAATTCGAAATCTCTAATCTCTTTAACTTCCTCAAGCAACTGATGATTTAATTTGGAGGTTTGAATTTTGTATTTTTTAGTAAATTTTATGTGTTTAGATTTGTCAATATTCAACGGTAATTTATTATGTAAGGGTAAAAATGGTGAATTAACTCGTTGAGTGAACTCGTATTTGTTTATCTATCGACAGAACAGAAGAGTTTTTGTCGAATGATTTCCAGAATGTCGTTGAGATTCCTTACTGTTTTTTATTATGTTGGTATATAAACCCATAATCTCATTATACGTAATCCGATTACCGAGGCCAGTCTGCATCAATCCCTCAGTTTTATATTAAACACAGTGCTAATGAATTTCTGGCGAAACTGCAGCGGACTAATGTAATAAAATTTGCCGATAGGAAAAACAACATCTGCTGAGATATTCTCTCCCTTACCACAAAAAATAGACATGTTTTAAGAAGCGTTTAACGAATCCGATTGGTCGAGACAATTTTTTGTTTTTGCGGTCTATCTTTTTAGTCACAAAATAATAGGAAAAATGTATGTTTCTATCATACATTTTGTGCTATACATTTGGCCAAACAGGTTCACTATTACAAAAGACTGTTAAAGCGCGACTTGGCCCAATAGGGTCACTATCTTTATAGATATTGTTGATGTTAATGGTATTTTTTTTAGAGATAAGGAATCCACCATAATCCACCATGCGGGCACAGTGAGGATTGTTTTAGCGTCAGAAGTGTTTGCTTAAAGACTTATTAAAACGTACGAAACAAATGTGCTTTCTTTATGTTTTCATGGTCCCTGCGCGCTTGTCAGCGTGGGTTTTACGCGCTGATCTGCTTTTATCTGTACGTTTATATAATCACTAGCTTTCGGCCGCGACTTCCTTCGCGTGAACTACATGAATAGTAGTAGCCTACTATAATCCGGAATGCAATCTACCTATTTTCCAAGTTTCAACGAAATCGGTTCACCTGTTTCGACATAATTGAGACTTCGCGTCTGTAATATTAGTGGGATTTATCGCTAATCGCTCCCGACTACCTGAAAGTAAGTAATCTGACCGATTAATCCTTAAGCGGCCTTAAAGATTTAACCTCTTAAGAGGAACTACGAAAGGATGCTGCGTTCACATACAGCTTTAAATAGTGTCTTGTGATATTTAATGTTAAAGTATAGCCAATAGTGCGCTTAAAATATGCTCTTTCTCCGCTGTTTACTGCTATGTCACATAAAAATCAAAACAAGATTGCCTAATTGATTGACTAACATAGGTAAAGCGTGGCCGCGAGCCAACCACTAAAATAGATGAGCCAGCCGTTTTACACCTTCTGTATTGTGGTCATGGTTATGTTTAGTCTTGTTAGGTATGCCTACAATATTATTTCCTGCATCTGCAGATATTATTGCTCGATGAAAAGAGTATGCGTAACGACTGTCCTTGTATGTACATCATCGTCAGACGCTTCAATCAGCCAGACATGAGCTTTGCGTTTGTGTGAGTGCTCACTAATAGTGTACACTCTGAACCAGTAGGACAATTGGATTGGACAATTCGGCACCCACTCACAACTTGCGCCACTTTAAAGCTCATATCTCGTTGCGAGGACTGTACATAGATTATTTGCCACTACATAAATTAGGCTTTCGCGACAACAGTCGGATTTGTTTTCACACCTGGGTTGGCTTCTAGTGTCACGCTTCTTGAACTAATATCGAACCATATAACCCGATAGGCATAACCAGTAAAGACGCGAACAATGCTTGCATGCCGTAGGCCAAACTGCTCATTCCTCAAATCCACGCGTATTCAATTCCTGCCTTCCAATCTTGCTGATTATTATTAGGTACGGCCGCTCAGTGTAGACACCAATTTAAATATGATAACAGTAGCTAAGTGTTATCTAAATTTTAACATGTATGTATACAGATTCTATGACCACAACACCCGACTCAATCAGTAAAATAAATATTGAGGTTATGGAAGAAAATTCAAACCGCTATATCTAATCCTATCAATTTTGCCGTCAGGTGTAAGATAGTATAAGATTTAATTAATTTCTGGAAAGGTTTGTTTGCCAAAGTACATTGCCAACGTGTGAACTCTTTCTTTGTATCCTTTTGATACAGGTATGTATTTAGGTCGTTATTATAAATGCCATTACATGCTTTTGCATTTCTCCCACGACTGTGGTTAGTTGGTTAGTCTGGGCCATCGATTTGAGAATATATGCTACATATGTTATACAAGCACTCTAGGGCATTCTAGTAGGTTTCGAATTCTTAAATGCATACGTGTTTTGAAAATGGAACATTCTAATTACGTAGTACGTAAGTTTCAAATTTGACTTTTTAATGAACCCCTCCTTCACCCATACCCTACCCATTCATCAAATTTCTTTACTAACTCTTTCACTGTGCAGGCTGCTAGGCTTTGGAACTCCTTACCTGTTGTCGTTAGATGTGCTCAGTCGCTGTCCAACTTTAAAAGGCAAATTAGAAATCATTATTCTATTAGTTAGTTCCTTTGGATTTCTATTTTCTTTCTTTACTTAATGATTTCCTCTCGCTACGTTTTTGTTTCTAACCTGTTCTATTTCGTCCCTCGGAGACCTCAATTCCCTCTTATTTTTCTTTCCTTGTCAACTTTAATCGTATTTGCGAATTGATATTGGGTGCAGTGTACATGCAGATATGTATGTATGTATTTATATATTAAGTTATTAATATACTATATTTATTATCGATATTATCGAAAAGTATATGTTGAACATGATCCATCTGTGGATTTCGGTCCTTTTGCACTACCTATATCCCTTTTATTTTTCTCTATCCTAAGTTTGACTGGAAGAGATCGCCTTAGCGATAAGGTCGCCTACTCTGTCTGTATTCTGTCTTTTATTATTTGCGCACATGTAATAACTAATTGTATGCAATAAAGAGTATTTATTATTATTACCCCCCCCCCCCCCCCCTCCAGATGTTGCCAACCAGGTTTCTTTGACAACGTATTCATTCTTTATCATCTAGTCTATTCCAATATCCATGGCCGAGGCACTTCAAAATGCGGTTTAACCCCTAGCACGTCTATAAAGTAGTTCCAACTAACCAACGCAAAACTGACCATTCGCAATGGCTTCCTAATTTTAGAAAAACCAATGAAAAGACACATTAGTAAATTCATTTGACGCTCCAAAGCGCAAGTCCTTCTGAGTCAGGTGATTCGACCACACGGATTTCCAACCTTGATCCGACTTATAACCGGTTATGACTAATGGACGATTGATCGTTCGCAGGAAGTAAGCAAAAGGAACAGTACCCCATTTCCTGACTTGAAATCTGACAATCTTTGTCGACCTTGACTTGGGTATAAAGAAAAGGTAGACTCTTTAAAACTGGTCGCGATGTCCAGTTCGTTTGTTTATTTTTTCATTTGTTCAACAATTTGGCTCGTTCAGTCCATAATGCTCTCCTTGTAAGTTGGTAATTTCGCTCATCTCCACTTGCAACGGCAAATTCGCTCCCTCCAGAAAAGATATTCAGGTCTATGGTAATTTTTCAGGAGAGCGTTTTGAATTATTATATATATAGGTATATTCTATGGACACTAGATGAACATTATTTAAACTTGTATTTGTAAACTGTTAGTGAAAAATGAAATTAAAAGAAGTGATAAATTCATTTTTTATCAATAGAATAATGCCGTTTTGTTAACGTGAAAATTATATGCACTATGTTTAGAAACTAGTTAAATCCATAAGCTAGACTCGAATAATTAAGCTGGTAATCGTGCACTCTCTTATTTATGTAGTTCGCGCACTCTTATTTATACTTCGATATAACAAAATGTGAAGCAGAGCCCTATCTTTAGCTTAGTAGGTACAGTAAACACAGTCTACAATCAGTTCGGCCGATAACCACAAGTTAGTAGTAATCGTACTCTCTCGCTAATTCGGTTTGTACCATTTACGCAATTGTAATCAATTTGATGTGGAGTTGTTTCATGCTTATTCCGTATTACCGCTGAATAATTCGCACAATAGCCGTGCAGTGTCGTTCGGGGATGAGGATTTCACCCACTTTAATCAGAATGGAATCAATCCACAATTATACTTTTCATAATTAAGAATTGTGTGACAAAAAACTAAAATATAGTGTGTATTTTTTTAAAAGACTAAAAATCATATATTGTACTTTATCACATTTTTTGTTTTTATGTTTGTTTTATATTTTGGAAAATGCTCTACCATCTTAAAACTACGTGAATGTGAGTTGGATCCATTCTAATTAAAGCCGGTCATTTTAGGTACGATGAATAAAGAAAATAACTAATGAAGATTTATTATATGGATTATAAAAACAAATTTTCTAACATGATTTGCGACATTATCAGAAGATCTTAGAATCACAACACGAGAGACAATAGAACGATGAAAGATTGCGTTATGTCACGCAACGTTTCTTAACCTTTTTCCTAGGATCCTTAACTTCTGTGCCACTATAAATAAAATGTTTAAAGTTTGACCTTTAAGATTTTTTTTTATCCTCTGACCCTTAGTACAGCTATCATATGACTTATTACATAATTGTTAAAGGTCGTGTATCAATTTATTAGAAAAATCTTTACAATAGGGCAATAAAGTAAGATCAAAGTAACAATGTAACAAAATAGAAGGATCATAAGGGCCTGGAAGCTAGTGGAACCTATTGAAGTTAAGCTAATAATCTAAGCTAATGGAATGCCCCAGTGAACAGACAAACACGATTACTTCACATTAGCTACATAGTGTCACTAGGTAAATTCTGAGATAGTCAAATTTCAGAAAGAAAACTCATTTGAGCCGTACCGTTTTTAAAAACATCATTTATTTGAAATTCGAATTCCGAAAGCCCGAAGAATCCGAATTCCGAAGTCCTAACGAGAAAAATAAAAATGTTGATTCACTTTTTTATTATAGCATATTTCGCGCGCTTTTCATTGCAACAATGGAATTCGAACAAGAACCTTTTAGTGCAATGATATTATACGATTTTAAGGTTTAAATGAAAGTGAGTCATATAAATAACAGATTATTTAGAGTTAAGTATATCTAGGATAGCATGAATCATCTTTTTTTCATTACACTACGCTAATCCGCAGAGCGTAGTGGTAGGTTAGGCACGCGCTCGATTATTACGCTTTACTTAGGTCTTTGTATGGAATTGAATACCGTCACCGCAGTATTGTATAACCTTTGCCGATACTATAGCTTCGGATCACTTCTTTGTTCGTCCATTTATTAGCAGTGTAATACAAAAGCTACTTATAAGTTGGAATTTTCAAAAGTTTGTGAAATGTTAACTTATGATTTTAAACTTTCATTATCGTGGTTGAACACAATAATTGTTATGTATGGTAAACGGTTAACTCGTTTTTTATCATTTATTTATTATAGCCGATATTTCGGTCCAGTTAGGTACATGAAACAGTACATACAGTTCAGTTACAGTGTTAAATTTCAGAATAACAATATTTCTATGGAATATGTGAAATTGCTTCTTTGTCCATCTGGACAAAGAAGCTTGAAAAGAAATCCAGAGTTAAAGTCATACAAAGATAAACATAAACCACCCATATTCCAAACAAACGCTTTACTAAAAGATAGGCACGCATGCAGTCAAACATAAAGACACCAACGTCTGTCATTCTCGACTGATGTTGGTGTGTACTCGTATTGCGGACGCCGATGGGCGGCAGGTATCCTTTTACCACCACGTGGATTGTCTATTTGTGTGTGACCTTTTTACTCGTATAACTGTGTTTACCCGGCGAAAGATCGAACTCGACATGCGAGATGCTGTGACCCTTTGCGATTCACTGCCTTGTTCGTAGCATTCAGGGATACCACCAACTAGGTCAATCTGTCCCATCTGACTATGGTGACAAGTTTAGTCATCATATTTATCATTGTTTTGTTCTATGTCACGTTCTTTTATTGTCACCGTCCGTTTCCATTATCCAACGAACAATGGTTCTCTCATTCCGTTACACTTTCTACTCTCCTCCCGTCTCCCCATAACGTGGAGAGTATAATTAGATATAGGAAATCCTTCTCTCATTATATAGTTATATACCTTATCCCTGCCGAGCCCCCAACCCCTCCGAAGAAAAATGCGGAGAGTAACAAGATTATAAGAACTTCTCGTTTTATTTAATGTTTTTCATTCTTTTCCAAATTTACTTACTCTTTAAGTCTCCACGGGGAATAGTTTCAAAATATCTAGTTAAATTTCCCAAAAATATTCTAATGCCACTATACTTAACTAGTAAGCATATTGTTAGATACTATTCACAAAGTTCTACAACTGCTTTTATTTCTTCTAAGTTGCATCGTGTCGTAAGACTGACTAGTCGTAGTAATATGCAGTCGTAAGACTGCATATTTAAACAGAATCACGACAGCGTCGCCGACTATTTGTAATCAGCAGGGCACTGGCCTCCCCTTGTAATCTAGACGGGGTTGTCACCCCTAATCTACCGTTCGGGCCCGATGCTGGTTGATGGATATGTTATATGCCCCCGATTGTTTAGCCCGCAGGCTTCCTCGCGGTGTTTTTATTCACCGCCGAGCTAGTGATGGTGAAACTTGGTGGCGGGCCGGAATTCGAACTTTACATGACGAATGAGTCGAGTATGAACCCTGAGGCTAGAATAGGTACTGCTCTATCAGTTCTATCACCGACGATAGACAATGGAAACGCACGCTTAGTTAGCTGTTGTACACGTCACGTAACTACACCAACAAATACTCCGTAGAGCTAGGTTAGGCACGGTCTTTACTTAGAATTTAATTTTGTATTACAAAGTTTGTAAATTCATTTGTATTGTGTTTGTAATTTCAAACTGTTTCTAATACTAACGCTTTGTATAATAGGATTTGTAAGGTATTTGTTTGTGTTGTTTTCAGAGTTCTGTCAAGAGGGAAGCCGTATTAATCTTGTTTGACTGTCCAAATTAATGACGTAATAAAATTTTCAAGTACGGCACTCGGCTATATTCCAAATGGTGTATGTTTTTTTATACCACAACTAGAGAAGAAAATAAACCCATTTTTTAAATATTTTTTCAAATTCATTGAAAAATTATAGAGAAATCGATCTGCTGTCGGTCTGCAATGGCTACTTTTTTTTATAGACTAGGGGGCGGACGAGCAAGCGGTCCCACGTGATGGTGAGTGTTACCGCCGCCCATGGACATCTGCAACACCGGGGGGTATGCGGGCGCGCCGCCGACCTTGCAAAATCCTATTCACAGCTCTCTTGAAGAACCCCATATCGTAGCTTAATGGAAAGACCTCTTGAGGCAGTTCGTTCCACAGCCTACGGGTTCGCGGTATAAAATAATTTTTGGGCCGAACAGTGCGCGACACTTACTGTGTTAGTGAAGTTATTAATACCTTTACTCTGACTTTTAAGTTTCATAACTTAATTAAAAATAACTATTATTTTCTAGATATCATTTTGATTTCACGAATCCATATCTAATATCTTCAGCTATTTAATTCAGCTATATCTAAAATATGCTTAAACTGTTGGGTATCACTGGACTTAGGGAAGTCTTATATTTATCTACTCAAATAAATTTTCCACTAATGCCTATTCTAGAAGTCTCATCTAGGATATCTATTTAACAAGGTAAAATTTCTTTCAGTCCCGCTTTCTTCAGTCCTATACCGCATTTGAATCGTCGATTTCCTGTAAATCAGTGTTGATGCAATCAGTGCAAAGTTTTCAACCCAACTTAAGGGTTGGGATAGTAAGTAGCCTTGTAATCTCCGGTGAGTACCCAAGATTATAAAGCATGGCCTGCAGAAATGCTATAATTATATGTAAGATACGAAAATCAAAAAGTGTTTTTGTGACAAAGAAGTTGGGAAATTTTTGTATTGAGCCTGGCATACCTACTTTCCGCCATTTTGAAAAATTATCAGTTTTGCGGTCACCAATAAATCTATAAAAGACGTCAGAAAAAACCGACAGAAAATGTTATTAGGTAAAAACTAATTTATTTAAGTTTGGTTGGCGGCTGCAAAATCGAGAATTTTTCATAATGGCTTAAAGTAGGTATGCAACTTGGTTACATGCTCCTTTTTATTTCAATTGACTAGAAATGTGCTCTCCAGTTTGTCCACTATGATGTCTCTTGGTTTCCATTAGTGGAGATGTATAATATTTCCGAAAGTTGAAAGTTGCGGTCCTTGAACTAGGTAGTAGATATTACTTCACTACTTAAACAGTTGAGTTATTCTGCTGACTGTACACTCATTATGTAACTAAATCGTTGTCGTGTCAACATTATCACCATGACAACGGGCCACTTAATTAATAGTAACAATAATTAATTGTTGCTAAGGCATTTAGAGGTCTTTCAACTTGCTTGTGGTCACACTGTAGGAGTCATTTTGTTAATTACACTGTTAAGAATTAAGATTTTATAATGGGGTTACTCTTCCACTAGTTAGAGTAATTTCCGTAATAGTAGTGATAACCTAGAGGTATTTATATTCGACTGACATTCCTGTGATCGTGAGGTTAAATCCTCGGCCCATACTCCTGAGGTTCTACTTACGTTCGGATTTAAAAAATTTCACTAGCTCGTCGGTGAGGGAAAACATCGCCTTTTTTGGTACTATTTCCCTGGACTATAATGTATAATGTAGCACATGACATTAATTGTGAATTTAATCATAATTTTATTAATTGAAATTCTTTTATTATATTAGTTATTGATATTTTAGTATTGTTAATTGATATTTTTCCGTAATATTATCTATGTCTATTTAAATTTCATTTTAATATTTCTACGCCAACAATGGCAGAATGTGTGACAAATATATATAATTATGTAACTTAAGACCTTGTGAATACCTTTTTCGTAATAAATGAATTGAAATGTCTTTTATTCTTGAAATCGTGAGGTTAAACATCGGCTCATACCACTAAGTCTAGTTAAATACGGTTTTTTAATTATCCGAGCCCTAGTTCGGCGGTGAAGAGAAACATTGTCAGGAAACTTGTATTAAAAAATATCTGAGCCCACCTGGTAGATTCTGACAAGAAACCCCCTCGTGATTACTAGAAGAGGTCTCACTAGATCTCACATTACAATTATAGGCTGATATTGAGAATTTCTTTCGCGTCTTCTCCCGCGTTACATATCGTTGCACATCATAGCATCTTGTCTCCCTCTTTCCGTTTCGTTTCCTCGTTTCCTTTACATTCCCTATCCTTCCCAATCCTTTTTATCCTGATTCCTAAATCTCCAAAAGTAACCAGCGCTTCTGCACAAAAACATTCCAATAACGTCCACACCTTTGATGGTGTAACACACACCTTTGAACGTCCACACCTTTGAGGGATAAAACTACGTAAAAGAAAACCAAATTAAGATTGACAATTATTGTCGTCTCGCGGAAACGCACGGTTGGATGTTTTCTATGTTTAAACTTACACCACTTAGGCTGAGTGTATCAAATCTAAATACTATACAGATTTCATAAGTTCCATAAATCACAATTCGGTCTAGATAGGTCCGAAAAACATTGAATCGTTTAATTCAGTAAAGTGCATATATGAGTCACTCGAATCAATTTTATTGACCAGATTGATATTCATGTCATAACTTTGCGCATTCAGCCTACTTCAATACGGGTTGCGCATCTACATCCGCGTCGCTTGCGCAATGATCCTCGCACCCGCTTCCTCTTTATTAGGTCGATCTATTTCGAGCTGTTATCGTGAGAACATTGCCAATATTTGTATATCAATCTGCCGGACAACAATTCTTCAGCGCATTTTTGTTTGGCCTGTATTTAAATAAGCAGCAAATAATACTAACTGAAATACTAACTAACGGAAATAACTGATATAAGTAACTGTAAATTACTAAGAATCATCAAGTCATTAGAGTTTCCTATTTCTTTATTGTCAACAGAGAAATTAAACCTAACCCACCTTTTAACTTGGTGTCATCGACTTGCTCCCCATGGAGTACTCATTTTCTGCTGTTCATTTAATATTTTTTTCTTTTTGGTTTTATGTCACATGTAATACGACTGAGTAAAACGCATATTTCTTTGCTTTCCCTATGGAGTGGAGTTGTTATCTTAACACTTTTCACCAGTGATGGATCACCATTAGCATTGATGGATGGTAGTGATGGAGCCGTACAGCGATTTTGTTGAATCCACAACAAAGCTCACCAGCGGTACCTACAAAATTTCGACACACTTACGGTTCTTCAGCTGAATTTGAAATATTGTTTTGCGTGACAAGAAAAATCGCCCATTCATTTGCTGGCGACTCTGTTAATCACAGTCGCGAACTACTCTAACAGTCTTCGCTGATAGTCTACGTATGCTTAGATTTTGTACCGCTTTGAACATTGTTATTTTAATAGCACAGAAGTTCAGTCTCAGATTACGCCTTATTGCTTTGATTGGGAGTAGACCGTTAGGCTCTCCAACAAGTAAAATCGTCGACATGTAATACTCTGACGATCTTGCTAGCCAATGAATAGATCACTGGCTCGAGGCTATGTACTTTTAGTGTCACAACTGCTCATGCATTTTGTATTGTAATCATTGATAACAATAATGCAATGTCAATAAAAGTTTGTTCTATTACGCTTTAATTCGTCCTATGAGGATGATTGCAAAAAGATTATAATCTGGATCGTCCCTAAGTTTTGTCCAGTCTTGTCTATCACGAACACAATTTTCCCGAACCGATCTTACACGTTTTGGCATGAGATTTCTCGGAAACTTTGCCTGAAATAAGGCGATGAAAGTTCGTTAAATAAGGTTAAGATAGATTGCTTAGTTAGTGGAACATATATGAAGTTGAATAAACCCACATTCTAAAATGCATGTCAAATTGTTAGCCGAGAAAAATAAATTACATATACTGCGAAAATAATAAACAATTGTGACCCGAAATTAAAAAAGAGGAGGACTATTATAATAACAGTGCATTAGAATGTCCACAGTGTAGATAACTCCAGTGTCACAGGGCAATATCTCAATATCAATCAGACGAAGTATAAACAGGCGCGGCGGGGTTATCGAGGCGACGATGTTTATGGAACGAACAAGAGTTGCGGAAATCGTCTCGTCTCGAAACTAGGGTTGACACTGTTTAAACGACCGAGTGTGGTTGTTCATGCTGATAAGTTATTGTCGAGAATAGTGTCAAAATTGAAAATTTTGCAAGGACTATTATTATTATAAACAATAATGAAATGTGGCAGTCCGTAAGATAGAATCTCACTATTTTCTGTTGATTTTAAAAAAAAATGTTCAAACTTAATTTGCAGTTTCACGATCCCTTTTCAACAATATATTGTTTGTATATCAATATATACATGCATGCATGGATATTTAATTGACATATAACTATTGAACTTGTACATACTGTTTTTTGCACTTTAGATGGCCGATTAAATATTAACTTTTTTGGTGACGTTTCCATGATTCATATATCAATATAACATTTGAGATTTTCGCGTTTCTCACACATATTAAACGGCTCTTAACATGACCACGGTTGGTGCAACTCAACCGAAACGTCGAGTAAAATAATTAAGGTAAACATTCGCGTTAAAACCCCTTTATATAGATAAATTAATTTTTCAATGTTCTTAAAACTGAAGTTGGAATCCCTATTTATTGTACGTACCTATTTACTAAGTACGGATAGTTGTATTTGATATATGAACACTTTATTATTGCACATATCTCAGCCTCTGATTCGTGAAATAGACCAATGGAAATAGCCCAGGGCGCCTGTCGCTGGCCACTATTTTGTTTATTTTATTATGAACAATTATTTTATCTCTTCATATTAGTTTATTATATGTTCTATTGTTTATAAGGAAAATGTCACAATTATTAGTTTCTTCTAGAGATATATTACATAAGCTGGGTCTCCTAGGCTTGTGGTACCGTCACGCGTCATCTAGTCACTGTAATATGACGCTGAACGACGCCACGTCACGCCACGTTTGACAAGACAGTAACAGTCAACGGCATCCAGGAAACCATTCTAATTTATTTGCATTGACACCATTTTAGTGGCGTTCAAGAGTTATTATATGGTCGCTAGATGATTGGATACTGCAATCCCAATTAACCAAAGCCTTGGACAAACAAATAATGATAGGTGGCTACCGTTGTATATGACACTTACAATACTAAGCGAGTGCGATTACCGGCTTTATGATTGTTGGGAGTTTCACTGATGAGTGATGGTTGACCGGCCGGTCCTCTATTGTTCATTCTGCAAGGCTTAGATAGAGCTCCCCTTAGAAATCTTTTCTTTGATTCATTGATACTCGTATGTGTTGCAGAGCTCTGTATAGTCGTATTTTAATTCTTTTCGTGTGGAGCTCTCCGAGTAATTGGTAGATATTTATATTTTAGCTCCTCTATGGTCCTAGTTTCTAGAGCCGAGTTAATACAACACAAAACCGAAGTTAATTTCAATTTTTGTATATATAGTTTCTTATTGCAAATAATCTGTTTTTGTATGTATTCTCTTTGTTCTCCCTGTTTTTCGTATCAATCAAACTAATCAATATAGATATCGAGGAAATTACTAATGGATCTAGCTAGGCTACTCGTATTTGTTATCGTTACCGGAAGTATTACCTCAACATTATTTTTCATTACATAAGTTGAGGCGAATGACTGCGCGTGCGTCGTTTGTTCTGTTATGACCCCTATTTACAATGTGTTCATGTAAATCATTGTAAACTAGACCGCAGTGACATTCGAAGACTTTTTTTACTACATACTGCCTCTGATATTACGCTTTATGCCTTGTGGTTCGTAAATCGTACATACTCGTAGTATATTTTTTTACCTGCATTATCTCCTCCTAACATGCTTTTGTTCATTATTGAACATTGCTTCTCCACTACTTCTTAATTATTCTTTAAATTGAAGTGATAAAGAGATAACAAAGAAGTAGAAAGCAATTAGATAATGTCCAAAGCAATATTATTCAAATGAAGAGAAACATAAGTGCGATTGCTTTCAGAAGAAGAATATGAATCTCTTGTGCTTGAATAATTATTGTAATGCTCGTACTTTATACATGTACTACTATACTCATACTTTGTTTGCTACAGGACACCAAGCCAACTTACTCTATTCCAGCATTTAGATGAAGGTTGGAAATGTAATCTGTTTTTGCTACAAGTGTGATATTTTCATTTCCAACTCGTCAATTCAGCTTGCTTCCTTTTTTTCATAGAATATCGTGTTATTTAAATCAAACTACATCCACATAACACTACTCTCAACCAGATCTCGTGCTATTTTGGTGTGAATTCTCATTGAGAGATGTCCATTAGAAACAAAGGCCAATAGATATCGTTAACTGTTATATAGTAATCCATAAACACACTTTCAATGATTTAACATGCCCCAAAATATTGCTCGTATTTTGTTTTAATTTCTCTGAATCTTCTGGATCAAATCGTAATAAAAATGTCTACAGCATTTAATGGAAATCAGAGTAATTAAAGATGATATTGTTCGTCCTATTTTTATTCTGTTTACATTCATTATCACTAATAACGTAATGAATTATGACATTCTTCTCGAGACCTTATATCACTTATATCTCTGCACTGTATACGAGAACTCCTTGCTATATACAACAGCTATAGATAACTCCTTATTATTCATTTTGTTTGCATCTTCAATCATTATTGTTATTGTACAACTAATCCCAATTAGGCCGAAAACATCGGTCTCATTATTTGTGTTAGTTGCGGTTGAAATTTTACGTTATATCTCTTTAACATCATCTACAAATAAGTAGGCCTTAAAGATATTTCTGTAACGTATATTTCCAGACTTAAACTTTTCCAGCTAACAAAAATCAAGACTTATTAAAAAAAAAAAGTTTCGCTAAATTGGTTAACTATTATCAGTTTTTACTGTCACATGGCGGACAATGGGGGAGGCCTATGTCCAGCAGTGGACGTCCAAGGGCTGAAAAGAAGAAGAAGAAGAAGACTGTCACATCTAAATTCATTGATGAAATTTAAATATCTATTTCCTCATTTCACGTCGACCGTTTGGTCTTATATCTAGCAGCCATTTTTGCCATTGGCACCGGTTAAACTGAAACTAACCCATTCCTAATTTTGAAACAAAACAACATACAGACATAAATATACGTATGTAGTCAGGTCACGTGGGAATCAGCCGAGGCAGTGGCATAAAGGAAACCACCGAGTGTTTTCCACGATCGACTGTTAGCCGAGAAAGATTTACGGGCTCGGGCTGATGGTAAAATGCGGAGTTATTTCCGACGGAATCCGCCTTGGTTTGCCGTCCCAAAATAGTATCATCGATCTTATTCGGGGGCCTGAACAGCGAATTTATTTATCCAGGCCAGAAACTTTTGCCATATATTTGTAAGTCAATTTACATATTCATGTCTGCGATCTCGCTTCCTTTTGTTTTTCTTCGAGGTCATTTCTCGTGAGGTAGTTGCATCTTGTTTGCTTCGATCAGTTGATTTGTGGATCAAATGTTAGGTAGAAATATAAAGAATATTATTCCAAGGGATAATATGTTCTTTATATTTCTACTTTAGTATAACATAAAGGTTTTACTGTATTTGGAAGATTTGTTTAGTTAGATCCTTTAAGAGCCTTTTCCTCTTAACATTTCTTTTGATGTCGTGTTTGATATCGGAATATCATCATCTCGCTTGTTTTTATCAATGTGGAATCGAATTTTCAATGTGATATGAAGAGAAAAGGGCATTGAAATATATCTAGCGGTCGTTCAAGGACAAAGAAAATATTTGCAATGTAATATTTCGGAGTCCATTTACATATTCATGTTTATTTTTCTTCGATCGTATCTGATTTAGAATCGCTTTGGATTAGATATGGGTATCACTATTTTAAATCATGTACCAAAGGCTCAATAGAATTATTAATAATGATAATACGAGGGCAGTGTTTTCGGTATTGCGGTATTTCTCATTTTCACTGTAGAAATTTTTAATTTCATTTTTTTTCCATTTCCGTTGCAATGATCCTCCTTTATAGAATCATTATGTTCATTATGTTAGTATCATTATATTATTTTAATAATCTTCATTTAATTAATTTTATAGAATCATTATGAGTCATTAACGAATTAATTATTATATTTAACGTAACAATCAGTCATAATTGCTCACCCCATTTTCTCTATTTGCTAGAGACTTTTTATTAAAATACCACCTTATTTTTACTCTTATATCAAGGAGCATAGTGTTATTATATCAAATACATTTGGATTCAATGAGTATTGAATGACTATTGTGAATGTTAATTATTTTCACAGGACATGTTTTGGATTTTGTTTTTAGGTTAATTAATATTTTTAGCACTTCTACAACCGACTAGGTGTCAGTCGTACTCGATTCCAATTCCATTTGGAACATTTGGTGCCACTATTGCGAATGCAATATTTTTACTATTCTATTAAAATCTATTTTGCAGTACGAGACGTAATTTTACGTGAATTTTGAATTAACTTTTCTACGCTCCTGTAATTCATTTTTCATCTTCAAGTCATTGAAGAACAGATTATTCATATTTTTATGTAGGAAAAAGAGAGTAAAATAAATATACGCTGCATGATGAATTCGCTCAACATAATAAATATCCCACTTCACAATTGATTCATATTGAATGCAGTAAATCCCTTTACTAAAAATATCATCGAATCCAATTAAAAATGGACTCTTCTGTGCACGAAGCGTATCAAATTCGCGATTCTGCTTTTGTCGGCCCACTTTATCCAATTAGCCGTTGATTGTCTGTGGTGAGAGGTCGCGTCGGGGTTGTGTTGTATTACTAATTAGGGCATTAGCGCTTCACCCACGTGCTTATAAACCGATTAATTTTAAAAGGGTTTTGAATAGGACGTAGTAAATAGAACTGCTAGTTGGATTACATTGTAATAGATTTCTGTCAGGTGTCCATTCGTGTCAAGAATTAGAAAACCCAGTAATTGTAAACAGTGGTAATTATAAATGTACGTACGGGTCTACTATTCATGTGTACATGTATTTTTTCTTAGGCTAAGTGAGAATAATGTACGAGTATTAAGGTTACTCGTAATTGTCGTGATCGGCTTATAACGTCCCAGTGCAGGGCATAGGCCTCCCGTTGTAGTCATGATAGTTTCGGACCACGCGGACTTGGTAGATCTGACACACGCTCCTAATTGTTCTGTATTATTTCTCGGGCATACGAATTTTTTACAGAAATTTTCAATATCTGCCGAGTTGTCGGAAACTGAAAATTAAAAAAAAAACTTAAATAGAATCTTAGTGGTAGGTACAAACCTGGATTTTAAGTTTGAACACACGATCTCACAAATGGGAATCGTAAATAATGTATAATACCTTAATATATTATGTTAATACTTTGGCCGTGTGGTGTCGACCAGGTATTGACATATACTTAGAATGCCACCACTCTATCTCTTCCTATGGGTGTAGGTAAAGGCGACTAAGGGATCACAAAGCGGCCACCACAAGCCCTGTGGAACTACACCACCTCTAAAAGAGTGGACTCGTGAACCCGCTTGACTGCTGTGGTGTTTATGGTCATTCCCTCAAGCACATGACAAAGGAGGCCCGTGCCCAGCAGTGGACGATAAAAGGGTTCGTGACGGTGACGTTTAATACCCTAAGGCTCGCTTTATATACTCGTTTTATGTGCGAGTATATATAGTCCCATAGAATTTAAAAGGTGCGCTTTATAATGTGTGAAATGTCGATGTGTATTTATTATGGTTCAATGTTCACTTTGTTTTCTGGCCAGGTGTGACTGTTTTGTTCTAATTTCTCGACCATGACTGTATGGTGTAAAAAGGGGTAGTTTTATAGAAATTCATATAGTAATCAAATATAATAGAATTAGGTTCAATAATAGCTTGCAAAGCACGGGAACTATGCATATACCTTGTTAGCTGAGAGCTGTTTTGAATACATTTTTTATTTATTTAAAAAAAGGAATGTTTTTTTTTATATAGAAAAAAGGCGGCTGACGAGCATACAGTCCACGTGAAGGTAAGTGGATACTATCGTCCATAGTCATCCGCGATACATGCCAACATCAGTCCAGAATGAGAAACGTTGGCACGCCCCCGGATGCGCTGACCTACCTTTGCAGATTAAGAAATGGATTGGGAAAATGCGTAGGGATAGAATGGGGTGGGAATGGGCTCTGGCATATCTCACTCACTACCGAACCACGTACGTACATTGGGGAAATACGATAAACTGGGAAATTCAGTACATTTCAAGGTAGTCTTCTGTGAGATAGGACTAACAAGGCCAGTCAATGTTTCTCAGTATATATAATAATATTATAAATGCAAAGTTGTAAATTAATAATAACTAATCTAATAGTACCTCTGCCATACATATGTTTCGAGAGATGCATTAACACAAGATAATTTTTAATTGTTACACAAGCGTAAATACGGGCATCAACTAGTGTTCCATATTTTCTCTTTCCCTGCAGTTACTGCTTTAACTTTTTTATCACCTGATGATAAGTGACTTAGCACATACTAAGCCAGTCGAAGCTATCAGAGATGCCTACGCAATAATCTGCCGACTTTGATACGTCCAATTAAAACTGACAAGAATTGACAACGGAACGTAAACTTGGAAATTAATGTACACGACAGTTCCTTCTCTTTTCGTGTTTCATGTTTGGAGCTTATTATTTTTTATTCGAAGGTCAGTGCACGTGCAAATGGTCCCCACTATCCGGTTTAAGAGGGTTCGTTTGTAAACATAACGCTGGGCCATTCTGCACGCGGTATTATCATATGAGTAAATAATCCGTAATTTTTACTCCTGTGTTATTATTATCAAAGATATTTGTAAACGCCCATTTTGTCTTCGCTAGGATGATATTTCAATGTTCACATTAAGAATTTATCACTAAATAGTACCATAGGTACTATTGAAAATGCATAATTCTATGTAAGATCTTGTCGTAAAGAAAAAAATCTTTCGTTAGAGGCTTATATTGTCTTTTCAGTCAACTTTTCTGACGCTACTTCTGAAAATAAAATAAAAATAAGTAAATCGTATGAGACATGTCTGTTTCTCTGTTTGCCCGAAGATCGACTTGTCAGCTTTTGTACATTATTTCTGTGCATTAAAGTATGAAAAATATCTCCCTAGTATAGTATTATTATTGACCTTATTATTAAAAATATTATTAGACAAAGTACTAATAAAATAAAAGACAAAAGACAATATAAGTACCTACTCATATATTTAGGTATACGTACCTTTAATGACAATAATCGTTTGTTAGTCAGTTTTAATAAAAATTTTCATTGCTATCTGAGCTGTATTCAAATCGTCAAGCGAAATATGAATTAGACCATACAAATGACCACACACATTCGTTTAGAAACCTACTCTAAACGTATGGTGAAGATAAAAATCTGCAGATTTCAAACCCGCGAGGTCTATTCAAACCCGTCCTGAACTGAGCGAATGACGCCCCTATGAGCGAGCGCCGTCTTTCAAGCGAGAATTCATATATAATTTCAGACTTTAATCCCATTTTATAAATTATATATATTACTAATAACTATAATGTAAGACATCGGGATTATGAAAAAGGTAAACCGTTTCAGAATTCCTATTGTTTTTGTATAAGCTAGGTTAGCGCTTAGGAAAGCGCGTGTGGGCGGCCCAGTGTGTCAGTGTCGTCTTTCACGCGAGCATTCACGAATAATTTTAGACATTTTTTAACCCGATTTGAATAACTAATTTGAGAAATAAGATTTGTATTAATTTTTATCAAGCCAAAGTCGAGGTAAGCATAAAAATGTAAACCATTATAAAATGTCCATTGTTTTAGTACAGGTTGGGTTCCTAAGCGCGTGTGGGCGACATGAGCGAAGAACGGCGCGGTGCGTGAGTGCCGGCCGCCCTTTCACCACGAAAATTAATGAATAATCTCAGGCCTTTTTAACCGATTTACTTTTCACTAAAATTCTATAGACAAGAATTGTATCGGTTGTAATCTGAGCAAAGTCGACTCGAGTAACTGAAAAATGTAAAATGTTTTAAAATTCTCATTGTTTTTGTATAGTCTTGGTTCCTAAACTCGTGTGCGGCTTTGACTCGACGAAGGAAGATAGGTGCGTTGCTCGAGCGGCGCTTGTCGCCTTTCGCACAAAAATTCAGGAACAATCTTAGGTTTTTATTAATCCCATTTTTATAAATTTTATTAACAAGAATTATAAGAAAGTCTAATTATAAGAATAGTATAAAAGGAGTATAAAAAATGTAAACCGTTTCAGAATTCCCATTGTTTTTTTGTATAGGTTGAACTCCTAAGCGCGCGTGTGGGCGGCCTTGACTGAGCGAAGGACGGCCGGTACGCGTGCGCCTCTTCTCACGCGAGAATTCACGGATGATCGAAGCCTTTTTATAGTTCTTCTTATAGAAGAAATATGTTTAATGGCAAATAGGTGATGGACGCGCGATGTGGTTTATTCAGAATGAAAATGTATTAATGTGGACGTCATAAAAAAGTTGAAAATATTTACGCCTTTAAATTGAAATACATATTATTAATAAAAGTTGACCTGTTTAATAATAGTTTAATTATTGGGTTAAAACGAGTTGTTCCAGACATCACCCCTCCTTTCAGGGAAATTTTAAAGAGATATTATACCTCTTAAAAAATCTGGCTTAAAAATCTAGGAGACCCATAAATTAATTCTGTATTTCGTTGTATTTCTGTTTGTTCGTGCTAATCTCGGGATCTACTTGGACTATTTAGGTGATTTATTAAAGAAAACGTATAACAATGAACTCGTATAATAAGTCTATATATAATCGTATAATAAGACTATATGACGTCTACATGAAGCGACATCATTTTAATCCCATTTGAAAAACGAGTTCCAGCAGATGAAGTCGAGGACAAAGATTAGTTCTTAAAGAGTCTATGTACTTGAGTTTTTTAATCTCAACGCCCACATTAAAAGAGCGATTGAAAGTACTCGTATCTCACAAACAACTAGCAAAAAACTAGTTCGCGTTTTCAAGATCCATTATATTGAGGCCTGGCGGGCGTTACGCAGTATAAATAATAAATACGAGGAGAACGCGAACTGAATCTTTTGTGTTTCATATATTCCAGTGTTTCTTAAACTGTGTGATGCTGACCCTTAAGGCTGCTGGAAATATCTAAGGGGGTGGCAGTACGATCAAATTCAATTGAGGGGAATTAAGATATTTAATTGGAAAATATGAACTTTTCGACTTGTACGTAACTGCGGCCGTCTCCTTGCATGGGCTTAGAGAAGGTTACATTTTATTCGTTTTATTAGTATTACCGGTATTTTTAGATTTCAGTGTTTTAAAGTACCTTGTGAGTATGTAGTTGTATGATGTTAGATGAAGTGTATGTTTTAGATAAAAGATTTCAAAAAGTATTTGTCCAAATTTGTAAACAGTATGACCAAATTTAAACCTAAAAGTTATCTTGTAGCCTAGTTAATAATTTAACCAGGTTATAATAAGATAACTAACAAACAATTTATCAACTTTCCTGCGAACAAATAGGTACACTTAGGTTAGAATGTTTGCGAAAAATACTGTTTGCCTGCGTGCCTTGTGTGCCGTGTGTGCCGACTTTAGAATAAACCACCCCGATCTCTTCCCGTGGATTAAGGAGACTAAGGGATAACAAAGCCTCCACCACAAGCCCCGAGGAACCACCACCTCTAAAAGAGTGAACTCGCCAACCCGCGTGATCAACGTGCCGTTTCGAGGTCATACATCCATCGTGCACGAGGAGATCCATGTCCATGAAATGGATACTAAATGGGCTGGTAACGTATGCGTAATGCATAAAGTTAACAGCAGATGAAGAACTTGGAATGTTAATACCAAAACCGTTTTTTTCGAAATGTCTAAATTCTCGTGGCCCCAATGGCCTTTCAAGAGTCCCCGGACATAGATATCAAATCAAAGCTATTATATGGCTGCCTAAGTTGTAGTTTAATACTCTACCAATTGACGTAATAAACCTTCCCATCTATTTAAATCTCTTATAATTATATGGGACATTTCTCCTTTAGTATTTTGATTGATATTATGTAGGTAATTCGTAATTCATTTGATGTTATGTAATTTTGTACCATCTACCTACTGTTATCTGTTTTCTCGTTATCACCCAAAGGTTGCCCGGACGAGATCGCTTTGGCGATAAGGCCGCCTATTGTACATTTCGTGGTACTTGCTTAAATTCTCTTTTTGCAACATGTATTGGTGTACAATAAAGAGTTTATCTATGTATTTTCTATAAATGAAAGTTTCACTAAATACGCCAAGTTATGCACGAGCATGAAAAACCTTTTCACTTTTATATTATTCATTCTAAAGCAATGTTGCATTGGAAAACAGTATCCGAGTTGTCATCATAATTTTCTAAACCACATATCAATCTCATGTAAGACGGGAGCTCCTCCAGCTTTCAAAAACTAAATGTTATACCGACTTTTACCGGCGGCTCTTCCGTTCTTAAGTTGTCCGAGGGCAATACTAATTTCACCCAGGTTGAAGTCCGGGATATTCTCGGTGTACTGGCGGGTTTACTTTGCACGGCGATCGTTCTCCTCATGAGTTGTAAGCGCAGGTGTGTGCGCGGCGTAAAGTTTTCTATTAAACTTCACAACTTCTGCGAAGATCTCTGGTCTAGAAGAGAGAGTTTGGCCACTATCGCTTTTAAGCATCGCCAGATTGACTACGTCCAAGAAGCTGAGCAAAGACTAGAGCGCTTATTGTTCTCTATCTTCGCCTTAATCCGTTTTGTATTGAAGCGACGTAGGTCACGGCGTATTAGCCTCCGGACTTTTTAATTCAGTTGTCGATTTGGTGATGCGGTAAGCGAAGTTCTCTCCCGTCTCAGTTCCATGAGATCCAGAGTTTCGCTTGAGAGTTTGGACTCTTTGCCTTTGTGCTATGGTTTGAAGTATTTACAACCCACTTTTCGTATTACTTTCTCCAAGTTGTCGGCTCTTCTCGTTGTCTATACCACATTGCTTGAAGACGAAAGTCTTCAATCAGTGCTTTCTGTCG
This sequence comes from Sesia apiformis, assembly GCA_914767545.1. Classification (NCBI taxonomy): domain Eukaryota; kingdom Metazoa; phylum Arthropoda; class Insecta; order Lepidoptera; family Sesiidae; genus Sesia; species Sesia apiformis. Next base: position 20,571,207 of record OU611949.1, on the reverse strand, counting down.
GTAATGACATATGGTGCCGAAATGTGGTCTCCAACGGTAGGCCTGATTCATAAGTCCAAAGTCACCCAGCGAGCTATAGAGACGGCTATAGAGACGGATAAGATCCGAGCCAAAGAACCAAAGTCACCGACATAGCTTGTAGGATCGGCATGTTGAAGTGGCAATGGGTAGGTCATTTCCGCAGGACCGATAACCGACGGCGTAGACGAGTCCTCGAATGGAGGTTACGTACCGGCAAGCGCAGTGTGGGCTGTTCTCCAACCAGGTGGACGGACGAGTTGAAGAAATACGCCGGTGGTGGTTGGACGAGAAGAGCCGAGGATCGTGTGTGGTGGCGAACCTTGGGAGAGGCCTATATCCAGCAATGGAGCGACATAAGTTGATGATAATGGTACATATCAAGCTATACACTCTTTGGCTTCGCACATTAACACAATATTTTGCAAATATCTATTACTACAATCGATTTTTTATATGTTAGAAAGGAATCTCATTTTCGGTTCCAGTTTCACAGATATGGAGATTGTAATGAAATCATAATAAATTACATTTTTTTTATAACTTTATCTTCTTACAAATATGATGTTAGATGATGTTTTTATTTAAAAAGAAACTTGTAACAACGAAATTATAAGTTAGAAAATCGTTACGAAGGTTAGTAAGTTCATACCGGCAATAAGGTCCCTTTTTTCTGATTTCGTCGCATATGTAGAACGAACAAGCAAACAGTCTGTCTGCATGATGGTAAGATATGTGTCTTACCAGCATAGCATACATATGTATGGCTTACTATCATGCATACGCATACGATATATATATGCCAAAATGAATCAAGAATGATAAATGTAGGACGTCTGTAAATGCGCTTAATATTTGGATATTAAGCAACCAGGACTTGGAAGAAAGAATGTTAATAGGGAGTATAATAGGATGGGGGAAATGAGAGGATGAGTTTGGATTGGAAGAGAATCGGTTAATAAAACACTTCGACAGGTTTCTGTGAGAGTGTAGTTACTCGGCCGTTAAGCCTATCTAGCGTTCAAACTAGTGTTCCGCCACTCATATAAAAAACATCGCGTGTCGACAACCTTTTATTACTACGCAAATAACTTACATAAATGCAAATAGTACTGAAATTGAAACTAGTTTTAAATGACCATCGATGTACTAGAACAATACTGTTCAAACATTTGAGTGTTAAAAATAACAAGTATACCAATATTGGTTGTATGGTAATGAGTGTTTACTGGGCGGACGCAAATGACCTCCACAAAGATACAACGGTTTACTTTAACCATGTACTAAGTAGCTGCAACGTTTATTTTACTAATAATAATGTATCTACTGCGCTTATGTAAAATTACATTTATTTGTAATGTATGTTTTTTTTCGTTTCGTTTAATAAACAATAAGATTTAGTGCATTTATTTTATCTCTTCTTTTACGTCATTTAGTATCTAGTCTCGCTCTCCTATCATCACTATGATATATTATGATATTAGATGATAACGGTATAACCTACCATTTAATCTATGTCTTCTGTCCACGTCGAGAGATCACTCATGTTGCTTTTTTAATACATGGTCTTCATTAGCGAAGAGAACTCCAATATCAGACCGGTAGGGGCAAGTAATAGGAGATATACGGCAGCTGAAGACTATCTCTACGACTCTTTGTAAAACTTAGAGGTTGGGTAAAAGTTGAAATAAATAGACTTGAGGTTCCTAAATAAGGATCGAACCTTGAATCTATTCTTTGGTACACGGAGACTAGACCACTAAGTCAAACGGGTCGACAAACTCCAACGAGGAAAACAAAGGAGCATTTAAATAGCCCGTGATATAACATTGTGGCGTTCAAAAATATCAGATTCCGGATTCTCTTTATTTACTTCAACATTTCTTTGCGAATACACGAGCTGTGTTGACATCTATATTTAGAGACCTGGCACCAGGGTCCGCATCGTTTTCGTGACAAACGATTATTAGATTTATAATTTATCGTTCGATACACAAACACCGGACGGTCATTGATCTCAATTTACGTAACCAGCTCGATTTTAAGGAGCTCCTTGATGCGTTACGCCATCGCTATCGTTGATATCGATTTTATCATCTGATAATCATATCCACCTAACAGAATACTTGAAACTTCTTCAAGTATCATTTCGTTTCCCTCTCAAGGGGCCTCATGGAAGACAGAATCGAAACTTTTGTTATTTGTTTTGATCTTCGACTTCGACTTTTCGTCAATATTCCAGTGGTTCGAGTTTATCATGAATTACTTTCATCTTTTCTGTTAACTGTTATCTTCTACTATCGTTATTTTCTTTCAGTAGATATTACAACCAGGTATATGTAAGCTTAGCAAATAGCAAAATTTATCACTTGGATTTGGCCATTAACCTTAATTACCGATGTCCTACCCTCCTTTAAATTGGATATTGCGCGTACACAAAAATTGCTTCCAATACTTAATACTTACAGTGTAACTCGCTTTATCTCCATCAATTTCACAGCAATGTTTTATTAAAAGCAACATGAAAAACTTCTTCTGGAAAGAAGAAATTTTCGTAATTGAACATTACAATAAATGTACAATATGCTTGAGTAAGAGTGTAATTAAATAAATAGGTAGGTACTCAATACTTTATAATAATTTAAATATATTATAATAAACACACCCAAAATTCACGTTCCACTATCTTAAATTACAAAAATATTGACTTTAGAATTTATAAAAGTACCGACTTAGATAACAACATACGTGGAAAATATGTTTTTTATTAAAGATAATATGGTAAATTTGAGATAACTTAAAAGTAAAGAATAAAGTCTTATTGAATATTAACTATAATGATAAAATGTGTTTATTATTTTATCTATAACGTCTCTCTAAAACTCCGCCAGCATTAATCTAATCGTAGCATTTTGTTTTGGAATACGTTTTCACTATATACTCTTTTTCCAATTTCTTACTATATTTAGTCGATCTTCAATAACTGTCAAACTCTCATGCCTCTACTTTCACAAGCCCATCTTTCTCTTTGACCTTCCTTTTTCCTTCCAATATATTTATCCACAATCACGATTATAACCTTTTAGATCACCGCCTGTCTCGTTATCACTCAATCACGCCAGTCAGACTTCGAAGTTTGTCAGTCACATCAGGTTTTACCTTATGTAGCCACTCGTTTCTAACCTTATCCATTCTGATGACCCCACACATGGATCTTCACATTACTTTTAAATTGCGAACATGAAATATATGGGAAACACTTTCAACAATACAAACGGCACCGGTTCAATAGCGTTCTATTTCTTGAGTTACAGAATAATCAAATTTCAGCTTCAAACTATGCGAATACAAAATGATTTTGTCTTCTAATAGGACTATTGTGGCTTTCGTAACTAACTAGTTGTTGTCAACTCGCAAGCGATCGAGGGTAACCCTGCTGGTCTATGCCCCGAATTCATTAAAGATAACGCTCTGCATTTACTTTAATCAATCGATACAGCCTATAATATAGTCTTGCGATTACGAAGGGAGTTAAGGGCCATAAAACGTGCTGGTATTTGCGACCAGAGTTATTTATTGGGGTTATTTAGGTCCCATGGTGTGTTATTATAATCGCCCTGGTAAAGTAGGAGGTCGTGTTTCGACGTCGTTTTGTTACCCATACGGTTGCTACCCGGAGGACTCGTGTAGGATGCTAAGAGGTAATTCCCAGGAACGGGGGCAACGGTTGCTATCCTGCGTTTACTTACAAAAGTCAAAATCCCTAGGAAATGTAACTAGTGAACAGTACTTAAGTGTTGTTTACGAATACGGATATTAGGCCTGTCTTGTAGGTCTTTCTCTCTGTATCTCCAAGTACCTAACCATTGCATTATTCATGTAAGAAGTCTCACTGCTAAAGATAGTAACGCAATAAACTAACGTGTATCCTTGTATGTTTATAAATGAGAGTATATTTTTATATACCCGTCTACCTGCCACTTTTATCTCGCCTTATTTTTATTAACTGCATAACTTTTTTTTATCAATAAAAAATTATGTTTAGTATAAGAATTTTCGTAATATATATATATATATATATATAGAGAGAGAGAGAGAGAGAGATTTTAATTTATGTGTTTTACATTTGAAAAACATGAAATATATATTTATATATGTCATTGCACGCTTGTATCGTTCCTTCAAAATACATAAGGTATAAACATTTCTGCGAAATTTCATTTACAATATAGTGAACTGCTTTTACTTACAATTATTAGTTTAATAATTATGAATATTCCTTTCATCAAGATGTCTCTAATTTTGTCAAGATCCATTTTTAAAAATCTTTGCGCGAACATTACTGTTAGATTTGGGAGTTTCTCTTCTTCCGTGTGAGCTGATTTAGTAGTTGAACCGATATATATGTACACACAAGTAAACTTTCTTTCTTTTCCTGCAAGTTTTTATTCATAACTAATTTCAGTTAATGAAAATTGAGTCTAATTATTACTACCTAGAACTTCTATTCGTAAGCATAAATATAGTTAGTTTATTATAATTTAACCGTATGAAAATGGTAGGAGAATATCTAAAATAATGAGGGCACATCCGGTCTATATATTTTTGCTAGGTTGGAATCATCAATACATCTTTCATATCTCAAGCATTCGAACTTATTATTGTCACATTTTAGTCGTTGTTACAATATGAAGTTAATCCATTCTTTCAAAGCTTTATTATTTATATGTTTTCCAACTGATATACTTCACTTTTTATCTAGTGTCCGCTACTTTTATAGCTATATGCAGTCGTAACTAGTAGTAATGTATGATTTGTATGTCTCGAATCGAGGGCGGCCTTGTGAGTAAAGTGGATAATCACGCGTCGACGCACAGACATGGCGGTACGAGATTGGATAACAAATTTAAACTGTTTACTAAATATATTTGCATGTTCTTTGTGTGCAGCTAAATTTTAAAAAAACATTTCCCTTAGACGCTTCTAGAAAGAAGTACAGATCATCGATTCTAAATTATCGATGCATAATATTATCGAATAATAATGGTCAATCAGTAGGAGTGAATGAAGTAGCAAAAAAAAAGTATTAAGCATTCTACAGCCATCGTTTTTTTATAAAAAGAAGGTGGCACACGAGCAGTCAGTCCACGTGGTGGGTGGCAAATGGATACTATCGTCCATGGACAACCATGATTCATGCCAAAATCAGTTCAGAATACCTAACGAACGTTGACACGCCCTCGGATGCGTTGCCTGCCTTTGGAGATTTAGAAATAAATTTAAAGATCAACCTCTTTTGAATCCAAGATCATGAGCTCAAAATCCCTTCATCATGTCTTCAATGAAGGTTATTTTGAGTTTATTAGAAATGTGAAAAAAAATATTATAGATAAATTTTATTGATCATTCTTATTTTTTTTTTCAATTTTACTTATATTCTGAAATTTGCCACCCCATATCCTTAATGTGTTAAACTCAGTTAAACAATCTGTTTCTACACTCATTTACTCCTGATTCGATATTTAAGACATAATAATATGACATATTTTTGTGTTTACTGTATATCATTAAATCTTCCTTTACAGGTGTTCGGCACAGTTGAGCTTCCCGACAAGCCTATCATGTTGCCCCCCTTCGTGGAGGCGACCCACTGCCTTGGGTACCACCTGACCCGCAAAGGGCGGGCGGTCGCAGACCGAGTCGTCTCAGTCCTCGGGTACGCGTGCCCTGACATCACGTACAGCCCCAGTTTGTACCCTATCACAGCTGCGTTGCTACACTTCATGCCTGGTGAGTACTGCTTCGTTTAAGTAATTGTATTCATCATTGTATTCAAGTCGTATTTCTAAGATATTATAGGCGGTTGCTTTTTCGATATATGTACTTTGAATTTCTATGAGATTGTTTCTTTTTCTTAATAGAATATTTGTTAATTTCTTTTTCTTTTTCTTAATTCTATTCTTTATTAATAGAAATCCAAATCAATGACTTTAGTATGGACACAACACAATTTGGTCGAATATCAATCGATTAGAGATACTTTTATTGCTATTTGCTGAAAACTATACAACCAAAATTGAATTGATAGCTACAAATTATTGAACTCTATTTGAGTTGGTATATTGTAGTTTGGTAATGATTATTTCATTAGTATATCGCGGCACTATTCCAATAACATTGTATCAGATCTCATTTAAAACATCATTGGCAACTCATACCTTTCCCAAACTTCTCTACCGGTATTAACATTACATATTAATTGAATCTTCCGGGCTGCTTGGCCGAGGTCTTCTGGAATCTCTTCCCTTTCTTCCAAACGTTTCGTCAACAACTGCGGTTGACATCTTCAGTGGCGACTGCGTTCACTTTCGGAGAGATGTTATCTCTTCGGCTTCTCGAGCGCAACTGCCGGAAGTAGCCCGGAAGATTCAATTAATATGGACACCGGCTGAGAAAGCCTACACTCCACTATATTAACATTACGTGTTCATTTTCTTCAGGAACCTTTAAAGTATCTTTAGACGCTCTTATAATTGTACTTTTATTCATCATTGATGTCTCATCAGATTTCCTTAAAGTAACGTTGAAAACTTTGAAATCCTGAAACCACAAGCGCGTTTCTCTTTTTATCTTATCTTATAAACTCACGGGTAGCAAAATGATACGAGTACATTTCCCTTCCCTTAATGATAATGATGACTTTCCTTGTTTCGTTAATTCAAATATCTTATAATACAGTCTTATACCGGTATCTTATAATACCGTAACAGTCTGTGTTTCTACTGCTGGATATTATTGACCTCTTCCAAGGACTGCCACCACACACGATCCTCGGCTCTTCTCATCCAACCACCGCCGGGGCTTTGGGAGAGGGTTATATTCAGCACTGGAGAGACATCTTATGTTATAATAATATAAAAAAACTGTAAACTACACGTTTAATCGACGAATGACGAAGAGGATTAATTTAATTTTATTATATACTAGCTGTGCCCGCAACTTCGTACGCGTGGGATTTTAGTTTGATTTATAAAGCTTCTTTGTATTCAACGTTTGATGTAGAATGGTCGGGAACATGGACAAAGAGCTTGTTTGCGTCACCAACACGAGAGAGAGCCACGTAGAGTCTAATTTGGGATATCTTTTCTTCCCGTCAGCTGATTTCGATGAAACAAAGCGTATTCGAAGCGCCAAGCTAAGCTTAATTAACCTATGGAAACCGCTTGAAAATCCGTTCCGTAGTTTTGGAGATTAGCGTGTTCGAACAGACAGACAGACAACAATTTTCAAAATCTTGTTTTTGTATTCTGATACTCTTCCTTTATCGCCCCCAATCAGTTTTTAGTAAATATATTCAATGTACAGACACGCTGGTTCTACAGTTTTATTATATGTATAGATGATTTGGTACTTAGTATAGCACGCATTATTGAAAATTAATATGCAAATAAATTTAAATTTGCACTATTGCAAATAAAAAAATAACTTTTTGTTAAGGCTATGTTCTGCATTGAATGATTTGTGTGACGAAGATGAACACATCGACCTATTTTTACAAGCTTTTATTTAACTTCACCTGTTAGTATGTTTGGGACAAATCTTGCAAGCCAAATTTGAACCACTTCCTCTAAACTTTCAACTTTGAAATTTTGCATGCTTGTTCAGTTCTGATGACAATACAATGATAGAAATAACCTGATGCTGCAGCCAGGATTGTCTCCTCACGAGGGCACTCCTCAACGCTTAGTAGCACGGACACGAAACTTTGCATATACGTTTACTTTTGATACCTAAACATGATCTTCACCATGAACTGATGCTGCAGCCAGGATTGTTTCCTCATGAGAGCACTCCTCAACGATTAGTACCAGAGATACGTAACTTTGCATGTAGGTTTAATTTTGATAGCTAAATATGATTTACACCATGAACTGAAGCTGCAGCCAGGATTGTCTCCTTATGAGGGCATTCATCTACGGTTAGTAGTATATAATATTATACTATATATATATATATATCTTCAATCATCATATATATATATATATATATTGAAGAACTGGATTGCACAAAATTAACCGGCAAGAGACCTTGCAACAATGATGCGTTACTTGAAATGGATAGATTGAGAAATATTTCTAACTAAAAAGGTGTAAATAAAATAATTAAAAAAAACGTTTCTTTTTTATGTTATTTCATTAGTGGTATAAATGCACGCGTTAAGCGTTGTCTCTCTCACTACTAAATATGCGAATAGCGTAGATAACACTCAATCGTGATCTCACAAATTGTTATGCAAATTGATATCTGTTATTTATTTACTTTTTTTTAGATAAATGTGGTAACTACGAGTATTTTGAAAATCCCTGTTTAAATTTTCGCTGAAATGCTTTTAATGACCGATCAAAGGATTAAGTACTAATGCTTTTTACCTCTTTGACCACCTAATCTCATTTCAAATTTCAAACGAATGCAATTAAGAAGATTTACAATCAGAGTTTATGTCTCTATCGAGTACTTCAGTGTAGGAATTCAAATTGAATCCTTGCCAATGGTTCAGATCAGTATTCAGAGATCCAGATACACAGTGCAAAATCATAAAACACTAATAATATTTGTTTAAAGCGATCCATTCAGCGTTATTACCATATGTGCACTCGATAGTTATCCAATGATATTTGCTTGATATACCTATATGCTTCATCGAGCTCTTGACTGCATTTTACCGGTATTGAATATTTTTTTAAATGCAGCAACTTTTCTTTTTCTTTATCAAACTCTAAGACTGGTGCACAAATAAAATAAGACAACTAATGATAACGTATGTATTGTAATCAATTAATTTAAGAAATATAAGCAAAAAACATACCAAGGAAAAAGATAAAGAATAAATCATAACTCGCGAGAATTTTAATTCATCTTTGAACTTCCTTCAATCATCTACATCGGAAACTCGTAGGTAATTGCATTGAGCTGTTAATTTTACTGCTGCGGCTGGCGATATTTATGAATTATGTTCAACCGTAACGGCCGCTTTAATGGTTATCGTTACAGATATTGTGGCTTAAAAAATATTATAAACATTTATAATTTTTCAATTGCTCTCCCAACATTTAAGACTTGTTTTTATTTTCGAAGTAATATATATATATATCCTGATAAAGTTACACGAAATGCGACTATTATGCGTTCTTCTCGGTATACACAGGTAATAACTGGTTCTTAAAAGGCATCTTTCAATTCTGCAGCAGAGGCGTTATAAAATTTACGTCGCTCTGGCGCTAATTCAGTAATGAGTGCGGGGGGCGATAATTGGACTCCACAATAGGCAAATTGCCGGTGGAGTCTCTTCTGTATATATCTCCTTACTACTTCCCACTGCCCAACCGATTTTGAGCTCACCATTGCTGCAGTAAGAACTAATCTACCGTGGAAATGAACGGCGTCCCTGATTGATCTTATCAGAAATTAAATTGAACCCTCCTACTTTGAAACAGAGTCTGGTATGCGTGTATTGTAATCCGGGATGACGTGATCGCACGACAAATTGAAGTTGACGGCACTCCACAGATTTCCATCGTGTCCGTCGCGCGGTCAATTCCTTATACGTATTACTTCCTCTGTCGCACGTTTTGTAATCGGTTGGAATGTGACCAGATACATGTTAAATCGATATGAAACACACATACGAATACTTTGGGATTAATGTGATCATAGGAACAACACTGTAAATGGTTTTGGCACTCGCTTATTGTTCGCTGAGCAATAGACAAATTGACGCACGTATACGTTAAATGGATCCAATCATTTATCAAGTCATAGTATTTGACACTTGAAGAGGCGGGCAAGAGGGCGGTCGCATCAATTTAGATGCCGGATGACTCTGAAACTAACAATTTCCTCGCTGTCACATTGTATCTATTAAAATTTATCGTACCGTAACTCATATTTAAACTATGAAAATTGTTTTTGTATTGTTATCGCAAACACATCTTGATATTATATCCACTTCATTGTCATTATGATTTTTACTGAATACAAGTTTTCTATTGCTCGTATTTATACGCAGTAATTAAATAATAATAACACTCGTAAACAATACACGAATCAACGACTAACAATATATTATCACATGGAACAATGAGCTTGGCATAGGATAGAACAATGCAGTTTCAGAGGAACTGCCTCCATAATACCCCCTGAGGGATTGTCACGTGTACACATTGTTTCACACACAAATAAAAAATGCATGAATATAGGGGAATCTAAAACCTTTAGCGAGGAGAGAACCCAATGAGATATCGGCATTATCTGCAGTATTAGGTATATTAAAACACATTACGATAATGTAACGAAATCCCATTATCTAAGCATTTATTATACAATATCCGGACTATCATCGATACCCACGATTCTCGCTCTATTATTGCACTGAAATAGTTCGTGACGCTAGTCCACCTCACGTACGTCGTTAGAAACATTTGAATAAGTTTTCTCAAGTCCGACGTTTGTTTTTATTATTACCCGCCCCTGCCGTGAGTCAATGTCGTTCAGATTATTATTTTCGAACGCACCAACGACTTCGACCCTGACACTGTAAACGTTATCACTAGCGGTACTCGTTTTAACCGAGCCGCTGTCAAGAGTTCACGCTGCGTCACCATTCGTATCGGCCAATGTTTTCGTGTGGAAAAATAGCGTTGTGATATGTTTTAAGCGTACTTTGAGCGTCGTCACAATCTGGGGCCTGCCATGTTTTAGTGGTTGGCTTGCCGCCAGGCTCTATGTGTGTTGATAAAACTGGCAACGTGCACGCTGGGAACATTGTGTACGTTGCGGAATCTTTAGTGGTAGTTGTTGTGCCGGCACATTTTAACATTGTTTCTTATCAACTACTTTAGATAAGACTGTTTATTTGTAAGATCGAGGTCGATTATTTGCAATAAATTCTTATCGTTTATCTGGATTGAAGTTTATTACCGCTTTTATTTTACACTATTCTTTCAACGCATTGGAATATGAATCGGTCATTCAATTAAAATTGGAATTGAATTAAAATTGAAAAATTCCATTGACAAGTCTACAACAAAGGTTGCAGGCAAGGGCGGAGTAAAAAGCTTGAATAAATATCCTCACTACATGTTGTTTGTCGATTTGTGTGTGTACTCGAGCGAGGCGACCGAGTTTCCTGTTCCGCTCCTTACACTAATGGCCTATTTTACTCTACACGTAGATAAGGCATAATAAGGTTTTCCTACTCAAAGTAACTGGAGACAATGGCGGCGAAAATGACGGCAGACGTGAACATGTTAGCGAAAGTTTTAAATTATCCACACCTATTTCTCTATCCGGGCCTTTTAATAACCTTTTTGAGTGCGCAATGTTCTTAATATCATGGACGTTTATGAAATGTACAGACAGACTTTTGCTTCAAATTTTCTTTTTGGGTATCCTCCAGTTTTGTTTTGTTATTCTATTTTACCCTCTTTTGTTTTGGACCCTTTTTATGACTGAACCCGATACGTATCTGTAAATCGCGTGACCTGCTACCCTCGCTCTATATTGCTATAAAGCTCAATCGTTTTCAGATATTTATGGAGTTAGTTTTGCTTTAGATACCTATATGTATAGTTTCAAGGTAAGCGCGATATTGTCTCGTGATCAGATACATATGGATTTACACATATGGATTTAATTAGTATTATATACCGATTAATGGCATGTATACCCAATACATTCATAGAAAAATGTTACATAGTAAATGTTACGTAATACCTTATCAGAATTAAAAGACTATAGGGTATATTTTTAACCCTTCAATCTTCATTTTTGAGTACGAATTCTTTACTTTCTATAACTTCCAATACCTTATACGCTAAACTATGCAGTAAAACTGAATGATAATTCACAGGTCTACAAATAAAAATTTGTTGAGAGCCGTTTTACATTTGAAAGGTGATTCTTAATATTTCAGTACCGCTGATTTTAAAAATGACTTCCATTTTTCTTCATTACATCAGGATATTATACAAATCAACAATGAAATATTCACACATTTTGTTCGAAAAATGTATACAGCTCAAGATTTGTATAAGAGTTACAAATTTATTTGTGAGTTTTTTATTACCAAATTTCAAGTTAACTTTATATACATCACATCGGTAAAATCTTCTTCATTTGGTCTCGAATGTTTGTCTCTTGGATTTTCTCTTGTGTTTTTCCATAAAATCCCTACACAGCGTACAGTAGTAATTTTCAATCATTGATGTATTCCATCGCCCCTGGTATCTCCTTCCATTTCTCGAATATCCTGGTGAAACCTCTCTCCTTGCTCCTCACTGACTGCCCCCAGGTTGTCAGGAAATACGTCCAAATATGAAAACAGAAAGTGTAATTTGAGACTCATATTGCATCCCAAAGTTCTGAATCTCTGTAGCATGTTTTTCACAATTTTAACATAATCGGGATGTTTATTGTTTCCTAGAAAATTTTCAATAACTTCTTTAAATGCATTCCAAGCATCTTTTTCTATAGGAGTCATAGTAGCTTCATATTGCCTGCCTTTAACTAGAGCTCTCATTTGCGGACCCATTAAAATTCCTTCTTTTATTTTTGCTTCAGAAAGAGCAGGAAATTTGTCGATGAGATATTTAAAACAGTCTCCATCTTTGTCAAGTGCTGTTACGAATTGTTTCATTACACCAAGTTTTATATGAAGAGGTGGCAAAATGATTTTCTTAGGATCCGATACCCCCTAATTATATTCTTACTACCCGGTGTTAAACTTTTTCTTTTGGTCCATTGTGTTTGTTTCCGATGTTCTACTACTATAAAATGAATTTGGATTATTTACACAACGCCTCCTTTCCACTATTCTGCACTGATAAAGATAACAAAATGGTAGTATTAATAAGTTTATTTCTCTTATAGAACAACTATTAACCCCTGTAATAGATAAATTCACAATACAAAATGGTGTACGCAGTTTGGGATGTGCTGCTATCTGTCTTAAAGCAGTCAACTAGTTTCTTTAAATAGATTTATTCCAATAGATAGTATTGTTGTAAGGGAACAATGGTTCATGCTCATACAAAAGATAGACGAATAAATAAAAATTGAGGATATAAATTTCCAAAGAAATCGTACGTGATACAACTATATGGGCTTCATTTTTGGAATCGGCACATGGAAATTACTATAAAAAGATCTCAAAATCTAAATCTGCAAAATCACTGTAGACCTGTGATAATTTGTACGCAAAACATTTTTAATCGATCCAATTTCATTAGATCTTTCATTATTTATTTAGGTATTTTTGAACATTCCACGCCACAGTTTTATTTACTGCAATATTTTGCTTTTCTATCGTAAATATTCTTTATTAGTAAGCAGCAGTGGCGGCTAGAACTGGCACTCCGTCACTTTATTAACCCTCTCTTCTCACAATCCTGAGATGTTTGCAAAGTTTCTACCTACATGTTTAGTCGTTGTACTTTTAGATTTCAACGGGCTCTTTAGAACTTTCTGACTTTCAGAATAATTTTGAAGTAAGTCTTAATTTCAGAAGTCCAGATTTAATTTTAATAGAGATGTCCTTATTAATATTATTGTGTGATTCACTTTTTTAGATCATATCAATCCGTATTGCAGCTTTAAGAAGTAGCATTGCTGGCGAGGTCCATATGAGCTGGAGTCTATTTGTTTCAAGATAGTGAGGTCATACACATTTAGTACGTGAAATGTGAAGTCCGAGAATAACAAAGAGAATTATAACATTTAAGTATACTTCTGACTGCATGGGTCCTAAAAATTACAACTCTATGATTAGTTTTACCAAATGTTTTACCATTTGAAATTCAGTAAGTAGTTATTGTAATTTTGCATCAGTGAACCCAATGGACTTCAATAAATTTTTCTTGTTTTCTCTGAATGTCCTTCCTAATCTGAATACTTACCCATATAACTACATATATTCTCAGAGTTAACATTTCCAATAGAGTAATAACACTACTCCAATTGTCTCTATTTTGCGACTAAAACGACGCCCACGACGTATCAGATGACCTAGCTCGTACCAACCAATTTGATTCGAGCTCAGTACGTTGATGACAGTTCAAGCGATTTTGGTGTAGAACTATTTGCCAGATAAACAATCGACATAAGCAAGATAAACTGGACCGAAACATCGGCTATAATAAATAAATAATAAATCGGGAGTAACCCGTTTACAGAACTTACAATGCTCTTCGTAACTTCTAGAAATTGCTTATAGAAAGTGTGCAAGGAACTTAATCAACAAAAACATGTTCAGTGTGGGCAGGTGAATAAAAAACGAACTCGATGTAGGGTAGATAGATAGCATCAACACCTTCACCCGCCTCGGCAGTCACGCCGCGACCACGATTCATGTAACTGGACCGAAATTATCGGCTATACTAAATAAATAATAAATCGTGAGTAACCCGTTTACATAAAAATTATTATATTCAACCACGATAACAACAGTTTGAAATCTTAAGTATTGTAAGTAACATAAATGACACACCTTCATATCGGTTTTGCAACCACTGTTACAAGTCTAATGAACACTGCTAGAATCGAACGCCCATGGCATGTTATATGATACAGTTCATACTAATCAATTGGACACGAGCAGAATACATCTACCTAGAAAATTTTAAGTTTTTTTTTAACTAAAGAAACCGTACGTGATACAAGTATATGGGCTTCATTTTTGGAATCAGCACATGGAAATTACTATAAAAAGACCTCAAAGTCTAAATCTGCAAAATCACTGTAGACCTCATGAATTGTTTGATTTTTTGATTCCATAATATTTGTAGGAATTTCTGGATTGTCAATTTTCTTAACGAGAATAATACAGGCTTACTCTACAGGCTTACTAGTCTTAATAAAGGTACTCGTAGGTGGTTTGAATATTATAGCCTGGCCAAGAAAATAAAAAAACCTCTTGCCGTGATGCGTAAAACTAATAGAACTAATATCTTGTACTGACAACACTAACTAACTATGAAAAAAGCAAATGTGGCGCCCCCACAGCAAGTTTTTTATTTTTCTGGTCAGGCTTTACATGACATACCTGTCATACTTTTATTATGTTAATGCCATTATGATATTAAACAATACTAGACAATAAAAAATGGCTTTAAGTTATTTATTTTAGTAAACAAATTTCTGTAGTGGAATCACATTAATTGTCATTTTTTTAAACAAAATTCACTTTTGTCAATTTCTATCTATTGTCACATTGTCAGTTCATAAAATCAAAGGTCCAATCTCTCTTTACGTAGCCGGACGAATAGTCGTGTGTTAAAGTAAAAAGTTCTCAATGTAAAGTACACATCGTAAACTAGTTTTTGTCATGTTTGTCAGTTTTTGCCAGTTTCGCGGGTCTTTTGTGTCGCCTCGGAACGAATTATCTCCCAAGGACGCCTGTCGTTGCTTTTTGCTGTAAATTTCGTAACCGTGCAAGTTTTGCATCGTTGGGTGATATGACTCATTCGAAAGAGACATTTAAAAAAAATGTGGAATTCAGCAACCCAAAAAAATATCATCATTATTTTCTACACTTTGTTGTCTTTAGTTGTTTTTGTTATGCAAATAATACGTAGAAAAAAAAATTGAAAATCAAACTCATAGTTTTTCAGACACAATCATAAGTTGGAGAAGCCGTCTACAGACTGCTTCTTACCACCCAAAGGTTGACTCGAAGAACTCCCTCTAACGATATGACCGCCGATTGTATTTCTAATTACTTGTATTTTTGTGTTTTTCTTCTGTTATGTTTTGGTGTAAAATAAAGCATATCTATCTATCTAAGTTGTCAATTTACACCCACTGTTATTTACTGACGTTTAAATATCGTGAGAAATCTTTTGTCATCTCACTTACTTTGCTCATAAGTAGTACTCAATTAACACATTCAAAATTCGCAC
This sequence comes from Sesia apiformis, assembly GCA_914767545.1. Classification (NCBI taxonomy): domain Eukaryota; kingdom Metazoa; phylum Arthropoda; class Insecta; order Lepidoptera; family Sesiidae; genus Sesia; species Sesia apiformis. The sequence goes on along the minus strand of OU611949.1, from coordinate 20,555,236 downwards.
GTAAACTACGAAACAGGATGTTAACTTCATTAGCATTGCGCACTGAGTTAAAAACATCTAATTTTTGGGGCATTACTTATGCTTTTGCTAAGGCACATTGTTAGATTCCCATCGGACAAATGAACCGTAAATTAAACGGTATATTATAACGACTCAGCGTCAAATGACATGTTGTAATACGAGTTAGCCAGTCAGAAGTTGCTGTGACGGAAGTGAATTGCTGTGGGTCACGTGGCTATTTGCTTTCTTGTTTGTGATGTGTTCATAATACGAAATTGCAACACAATTCGTTTTTATAAAGTAAAAATTAACTGGTAATAAGAGCTCAACAATAAGTTAATTTTGACCCAGTTCTCTACGCTGAAATATAGCGGGCCGCAATGCAGTTGTGCTACATTACGAGTTCTATCATGCATTGCTACGATTCCCTGGCCCTCCATTTTTAATTTCCTATGTATGTTATATCTCGTTCCAATCTAATCTGTCCATAATTTTTTGATTCATTGAGACTGCAAGTTTGCTCCAGATTTAAAGTTAATATTCAGATATTTCACTGATACTGATTTACATTCGGCAAATTGGACTGGAATGGACCGCAATTTTGCACTAATTCATTAATTATAGTTCCAGGATTTCCCTTATCTAAACTCTCAGAAAATATCCATTTTTCAATTCATCAAGGCTATTAATACTTCACAGCCGCCCATCTGACTAAGGTGGTCGGTTTATTTTGGGAGCGGATCGATGATCAGTATCAGCATCCTCGCGGTTCTTGCAAACAGACAGAAATTGATTTTCTTCCTGTTATTAAAATTGATTATGGGTTATCGGACAAGTAAATTCGAATATTTTTTCCTTGTATAAAAGGGTGTCCTGACGAGTTATGAACTAGTGATAATTAAAATTTTCCGTCCTTAAGTAAAAACTTAATTTTAGACCAACGTTTAAATGGTATGTATATATACACATATATATATATATTTATTTATTTATATTATGGTATTCAATTAATATGCGTCACTAGTAGGTAATTATAGTTACTATAACTAGTACTTAATCTTACATGTCATAGAGGCCCACAATATCAGCGCTTCTCCTTAATTGCGGAAGTAATATGCTGAGTTAGGGACCTATTTGTTGTCGCACCACGTACACACTTTTTGTACTACATTATCATTTTATTTATACTTTGTTAATTCCGTGTGCTGTGTGTGGTGACAAATTTTGTTTTCTTTATTTTTTTTATTTTCTTTCTTTCTTTCTTTCTTTCTTTCTTTCATTGCACCAGTCGCGACATCGCTGCATAGTCCCTGGTTGACTGGGAGATAATGTTTCTGAGCATTGAGGTCCTCCTTTTGTCGCATTGTCCAATAAAGAAAAAATAAATAAACTCATGACCTCATGAATTTGAGTCTTGTAAATACACCTGCGCCAGTTGACATATATATATCTTAGGGTAATTCGAGTAGACCTTTCTACCAATCTATAAAAGACAAAGCAAATGGATTCTCTGTTGCCAACGACGTTTGAAGGATCGATATCATCCAATTTTCATCGCATGTGCTCTGAATTCAAAGCATCCAACAGTTCGACATTGTTATCAAATATATCTACTCTGTTCAGGTTTTACAAGGAAAATTGAATTCAAATGGAAGTGTTTTTTTATTGGTAAAATTTATGACCGTTAGTAACCCTCAGTGTTATCAGTAATAATTGGGAGAATTTCGAACATCTTTTACGTATTATAAAAGGCAACTTCTGTCTGTCTGTATATTCGTGCTTAAACTAAATTTGTTGCGGTTTTCACTGATGCATAGCGTCTTTACCGCGGTAAATTATGGTTTAGTACTATTTACCAAAATCGATTAGATAATTTTTAAATTACAAGTAGGGGTTATCGTGATCGTAAAATAAAGAATCCTAAATGTGACCTATCTAGTCACACTGACAAACTCATTTAGGAATTGGGTAATTATTAAACAATCAAAGATGTGGGTTGTATGTTTAAACTACTTTATACTTGAATAATTTTATTAAAAACTAGAGACCCGCCCTCGCTTCGCTTTTGGTTTATAAGAGTTTTTTTTTTTTTCAAAACAAAATATAGCCTATATTAGACACGGATAATGTAGTTTCCTATTTGTAAAAGGATTTTTGAAGTTGGTTCAGTAGTTCCAGAGATTAACCCCATCATACCTCCAAACACACAATTTTACCTCTCTATATCTATTAGTATAGACTACTAAGATTTTCTGGAATAAATACTCTAAATATGTTTATTGTAATTGGATGCGTGTTAAGTAAAAAAAATATTTTATTGGAAGAAACGAAAATTGCACTTGATATTAAGTAAAGATATTGATTCCGAAATCAGAATCAATCTTAATCAATGTAGTATTAAGGTTTTATTAAATTTGTGGCAATATATTTATTTTAAATTTAATTCGAATTTAACTCCATGGTAATTATGAATACATCACTGTTATGCTAAGCATATTCAGTTAACTCTGCACTGTCATCATGTTATTAGAGATTCCAAAGGCAGATAGAACATTCTAGAAATTGTGCATGGTTGTCGTCGGTTCAACTTGCACACTTGTGTTAAAAAGTGGGTCAAGTTATCGTCAAGTGAGGCCGCAGCCAGCGACTTAAACATTCCGCTGTTTTATTAATTTTAGTTTTCGTCTTCAGTTTTATTATTATTTTAGCTGTTTATTCACACATTTTGCTACCTTAACAACTTTAGCAATATTAGAAATCAGAGTACGTTAGAATCAGACTTGTTCATCGGATTTTAATTTATTTCTTTAATGATTTTTATTCGAGCTCGTGTAAGTTATATTTGATTAGTATGATATTTAAATTTAGATATTTTAATGGATTGAGTTAACTGAAAATAATAAAAACGCGAAATACTTTTACTAGTGTAATACCAACTTTATAATGCACCCCTTCTGATTCTCTGTTTACCCCAAAGGTTGACTCGTAGAGACTTCCATAAGGCATTAAGTCCGTCTTTTGTACATTTTGTCTGTGCAGTAGTTTAAATAAATATTTTTTTTTCCCCGCCGTATGTTTGTAAATGCCGTATGTTTACATCTGCTGCTGTTTTATATGAAAAACTGTAGTCCCCTGCTGCACGTACTGATTAATGGCGAGATTAAATGGGAAAACTTACAAAAAATAACTTCTCTAATAATAATCCCTAATAACCTTCTCCGTTAAGAATAAATGAATTCTCGAATACTCCTTTATTCTTAATATTTTCTTAGGTTTTCGCGATTACTATACATAGCAAGACGCTCGACCAAGTCTGCAGTTTGTGAACATGTTCTGGACAAACCCAACCATTACATTCGATTTGATAATCCACAAATCCTCGCTAGAGAGACCCGGTACATGCCAAGAATGTTACGCGAGGCTATTGAAATCAAGAAACACCCAAATTTCAATAGAGAAGATGGTTGGCAAGTACCACCGGCTTGGGATCCAGTCATTAAATTAATTAAATCACAAGGCCAACGCCATACTGCAAGACCTCTGGACACCGTGAGCGAATACTGCGTGCATAGGGAATGTTATGATTAAAAAATTTCAGACGGTAGTTCATAAAAATTTCAGACGGTAGTAATAATTTCTTAATAACTCAAGTGACAAATAAAATCAATTAGTCACCCCGTGACCACGTCCACTGCAAAGTGTTCGAAACGTCGGGATATAAATAATGTCAAATATACGCGATTTAAACCGTTAAAAGTCCTTTATTCTTATTTGAATTTTTTAACTGAAGATTAAATCTACCATGTTTCTTAACGTTACCATCGGGAATCGTTAACTTATTCTGTATCTGATCCTTTTTTTTACCAAAGGTCGTTGCTTCGACTTGTAAATGTACTTCAGTGTAGGTACTTGGGAGGTCCCAGGGGACTGAGTGCTCAGTTTCAGTTGGGGAGCGTTGACCCGAGTCGTTGCTATGTGGGTCGCGACTGACTATGCCCTCTTTCGTTGCATTTCCACTTTAAGTAAGGCTCGTAGACCAAAACGTTTAATTCTCTTTATACATTTTTTTGACTTCTTGGATTCATAAATTCATGAACTTAAGTAATATTTTTTGCTTATATTTTCATTATTATTGAATTATTCGAATTATCATTGAGTTCTTGGAAGTAATCAACGGGTATCGCCGAAAGAGAACCTCAAGTTCTATACATCATATGTATGTATCTCCTGTGTTTGTTATAGGTATTTTTTAGGCCCTTGCTTATAATATCGACTGCTACTCATCCATTTCGTCCACTTGATCATAGGGCGTACCACCCACCTATAAGTCACACAACTTTATGTACGTCTTCTCTCATACTATCATTTGTCAGTCCGTTTGGCGATAGATATAATAGCCTCTCCATTGCCATTTCAGTATTCTATTAATTTTTGAGTTATGAATTGTGTAGTTTCACTCTAAATCGTAACGTTTCCAATTGTCCGTGTATTCTCATTGTATGCTGAATATTTTAGTTCGTGTCCCATTTTCGCTTTGTGTTGTTTCACCGAGCAACCGACCCCGCATTCACATTTCATTTTCCTTTTCTACGTAACATTTGAGCTCATATCCGTTGGATACAGGTCCCAACGTTGCTAGGCAACTAATCCCAGTTTGTGACGAGAAAATGGCGCACTTCTAACCTGTACTTCTAATTAAATCTAACCAAGACAATATTGTAACACTTGTACACTGCAATATTGCTTCATATTGTACAGAATTTGACAAACCGAAACGACCAGATACATCAACATTTCTAAACAGAGGTTGTGACTCTTTTCATACCTTATTTTACTAGTGGAGGTCCAGAAGTTTCTGACCTGACAAAGAAAACGGATACTCAATATCAAGAAAACTATTTTTATTTTTCAATATTGAAGCAGTGTATTTCCTCAGCGGTTGTGGCAGCGGCTTTGTTACCCCCTAGGTGCCTTTTAGGACACCCACGGGAGGAGATGAAGTGATGCCGTTCTAAAGCCAGCCGACAGCGCACGGTCCTATTTTTTATTCTTTGTTTTATATATACCAGTGTTTCAAAAATTCGTTTTGTAAATCCAGACAGCTCAACTGTTCTGACAAAGAATAAGAATTAGAAAACACGAAATTTAAAAACACAATTCTTCATGGATTTCCTATTACGGTATCTGGAATACATCGACCGATATCAGCCTATAACGTCCCATAGTAGGGCTCCCCCTCTTGTAAATCACTAGACGATTTCGGTCCATAATCCACCACACACGCCCAGTGCGCATTGGTGGATGTGTATCCAGATGTGCTCCAGATGTAAAGTGAATACGTGATGTGGAATGTATGATTAATGTGATCCAGGGCTTGTATTTTACTACCATTTCATTTCTATCTCTATGGGCTAAGATATTTCTATCCATTAAAAACAAACGCATAAACATTCTGAACTCGTACCGCTTCTGTTTATTTGTATTGATATGCAAATATGAAATTAGTATTGCCCGACCTTGAATAAATGCGAATCTAAAACAAGACAATACAGTCATCCGCGAGTTTCAATTTGAATAACTCTATATAAAAAATCAACTATTGAAAGACAACTGGACTATTGGATTTTTTTTATCCTGCTTCATTTACTTATTTATTGTATTTGTCACGTGGACGATGGAAGATATATTACTATATGATAAACACCCATTTAATAGATATGGACAATATACAATAATGGACCTACGAGTATGTTGTCCAATTACACTTGATTTTATGGAAATAGAATCATTTATATATTATTTACAAACAATAATAAACGATTATAATTAAGTTTATATGATAATGAATGACACTGTGTCTTTAGTGGAATGTTATTATAAGTTATATTATAAACATGGTACTATTTTGGTCGAATACTTCTTAGTCACATGAGATAATTTTCGTATAACTTTCAATTTCTGCGTTTTCGCATCCGCAGATATTGTTAGTCCAGTGTGTCTCAACTTTCCTTAATTTAAAAATCAAATGTGGGTAGTTGATAAAAGTGCTTGCAACTTCCGTTTGTTCTTTCGTTTCTTTAATTAAACCTCGGTTAATTCATTTTGAAACTCCGTTTACTATATAAATGATTAAGAAAGAATATCCATATGTAGGTCGTATTCAGTTTAGAAAACAAAAAATAGAAGAAATCTTCCACATACAAGTTCACTTTTTGTGAAGTTTCACACAAACTTTCGAATCGCATCTGAAAAGAAATCTTGACATGAAAGTACGAGTAAAACGGACAAAACTTTTGTGGTTTCGTACTTTTCTCTTCATAATTCCATTTGCGCACTTAAGATTCCAACTTTATTACTACTTCATTTTACTTTGATTAGCACAGTTGATATTGCAGCTGCCTGCTGTGCTAATTGGTCCCGGGTTCGATTCCCGGTTCGGACAAAAATTTAAAGCTGTTTGTTCGGGTCTAGGTGTTGCATGCCTGTGTTCGTCTTTGTGTACGTCTCTGGACACAGGTAATTGCATTACGTATGCAATCAATTAATATCAGCCCACAAGAAACTTCGTACTTACTTCGAATAAATGTCGCTGAAATTATTAGGATTCTTCTCAGCATTGACTTCGTTGTCTTGATGGTGACTGATAAATAACTGAGCGATCGCGATCCTTCGTTGCGTTTCCGAAGACGTTCTTGTATTGTATTATTGACGTCTTTGTATTATCAGGGGTTCACCGGCATCTACCTGTAGAAGATACATCGGCTGTTCAGACGAAAGCTTACCAAAGACATGCTGACTGACAACCTCGTTGGAATGGGCGGGATAATAAAAAAAATAAAATGATTGACGAACGTAAGGCATAAAGATATCAGTGAATGTTCTATCTACTCTACACATGATATAAATATCTACAGCAGACTGTACTTTGCACAGATGCGTGGGTTCACCATACATCAAAGCTTTAGATATATGGGTCCGTGGTTGGCACACACGGTGTCACGTGACCTGAACATAGCTCAATTACATTCAATTGATTTGTCGCGTGTGATATTTCTTACTCATCTTACTGTGAATACGAGCATCTCTAATATTAGTATAATAATCATGTAGAGTATCTACAATAAACGGGACTAGCAACAACCTTAAGGCCTTCCTTCATCCAAGAGATTATTTTATACATTACTAGCTTTTTGACCACGGCTTCGCTTGCCTGATTTTATTTTAAAAGTAATATACTTCCCCTGGAAAATAAAATTCGGGATAAAAAGTAATTTCGGCCTACCTCCTGGGCCAAAATTGCAAGACCCCAACTTAAAAAGTTTCAAGATTATAGATTTTGCATCAAAAACCACCCTTTTATGCCTCCTTCCAAGTCAAATATCACTAAACCCCGATATACGTGTTTAATTAAATTATTTAAAATGAGAAATCTATAGGCTAAATTTCATGTCTCTAACCTAAATAATTCTTGAGATACGCGCATTGCATAAACAATCTTCTCCCCGCTTCTACCCCTCTTCCCAGTAAGATTTCTAAAAATCCTTCTTTGGTGGATACGTATGTCATAAAACCTATACACTGCGCAAATTTCATTTTTCTAACTTCAGTGGTTTAAGCTCGGCGATGATGAATCAGTTAGGACATTTCCTTTCACTTATATAGATTAGAGATTCAAGCGTTTTGTTCCGATCCTGTAAAATATGCCTTTTTGCACATAATCTTACATCTTTCAAGAAGGTTACTAATGTTATGTGATGTTCAGTTCAAGGAGGTTACTCTTCAGTGAAGTGCACTAGGCTCCACTTTAAGCGTAAAATATGTGGTACAGGGTCAAAGAAGAATTATTTGAATTTGCGTTTGAATTTCTTTTAAGAAATAAATATGCTCTCATTGTCAGAAAAAATCATGTGAACTTGAATGATCTTGTAAATAGAAACGTACCTAGTTGTTTTTTTACATTTAAGATCATATATTGCTCTGCGGACTGCATTCCTATTTTATTGAGTATAATCCACGTTTAATTAAGCTGTCTTCTGAAGTACTGTTTTAGCCTGTTTGGCTTTACACCATTTCTGGATGACATGTCCAAAGAGATTCCACTCAAGGGATATTTTTTATTTTCTTAACTTATATGCTATCAACTGCTTGGTCCAGGTTCAGGTGTCACGGAGAAATTGCGGCATAATTTAAAATGATTATGTATTAAAATGATTTAAAATGATAATTTAAAATGACAAAATTGATTCTGTGCAAATTGTAGTGTGATTCATATTATACATGCTCCCGAATTTTCCTGATATTTCATGGTGATACTTGGAGAACAAATTTTTAGTGATATAAATGACTTCGTTAAATCATTACGTCATGTAATGACCACGTTCAGTCTCGGAATAGAAACAGTGACTCATAAATCATTGAGACATATCGCACACGTTCGTTTGTTTGCAATTATACGAGTATGGCCCGTCGGCCTTTGTGGGTGCACTACTTAGTAGAGGTGCAAAGACCTTGTCGATTACCTAATAGTAACTGTTATATATTGCGTTCAACTTAGGAATATGATATATGTATACATATGTGTTTTAATGGTTTTTTTTATATTTTTATACAAATTTCACCTTTAAGCCGGAGTCAAGGGTAAATCCGCTAATGCCCTATCTATTATAATGTGTGCTATTATTTAGTATTATGATTTCGACGTATTTCTATTGATATGCTCGTATATTTTCTATAAAATAAAATAATTTTGTTAGTATTCAATTCAAACTAAATCTAGAAATAATAGCTACAATTTGTACTATTCTTACTATAATATTCTTTATACATGCATGTCAGTGTTTTACAAACTATTCACTAGTATGTTAAAAATATTTGACACGCGGCCACTGTCTAAAAATGTACCGCGATTTATTTGTGTAGTAAGTTTGAATTGTTCATTAGTAATTTCTATGAAAGGAATATTTACATAACTGCTTTCAATTAGTAGCTTTTTAGTTCCGTTATATTTTACGTCAGTTATCAGTATGTGTCGTGCATTAAGTTTGACCTTTTATTTATTTAAAGATTTTAAAACGTGTACTAGAGGGTGTGGGTATATTATCTCGGATGTTACCATCGTGTGGGATGTCGTATCATACCATCAGCCTGTTTGGAGAGACATGCAGTGTATTATGACAGACAGGCAGACAGTGACAGACAGGCATTTATTTTAATACCCAGTAGTAGAGATAACTAGATATAGTCCTTTCCTAAAGCTTGTTGGCCCTTAAGTGGAACTTAAGTTCCACCATAATAATTTTCCTTCTGACACTTATTGTAAGACCCATGTAACCATATTCTAAAATTGTTAAGGTCATGAACGAAAAAAACCTTCGAAAAGTAAAACATCAAAGTAACATCCATTTAACATATCAATTTAACTGTATATAACGGTCATATTGTCACGGCATCTATATATCTACATATCAAGCCTGGTCACCACGGATCTACAAGGGCTCAAACCTTTCCAAAGAGCTCGTCACCACACACGAACATCGGATATTCTTATTCAGTCCCTATCAACAACATTCTTTAAGTTGTCCGATGTTGAATGTCTCCGGCATCTTTCCAATGTTGTTAGTGATTGTACGTTAGTTATAAACACTAGAGCAAGTGAATAAAGCCCTATATGAAATAAAATCTTTATTATCGGGTTTTGTCGGCCGGCATTACAATAGCACCACCCCACCCCGTCGCTTTCCGCGAGTGCGGTAAAAGACGACTAAGGGATTACAAAGCCGCTACCCCAAGCGTTCAGGAACTATACCTACCAGTTCCTCAGAAGAGAGTGGACACAATGGACGATAAAAGTGCTGGTTATGGTGTGGTTATTCATGTTTCAACTTAACTTCTTGTTAGTACAGTAAACACATACACTAATAAAATTACATCGGCATTAATAAATGAATCAGTTGGACCCCCGGCACTCAAACTAGGTATACACACCTGTATTTTGAAGATCTAAATGTATCACATCTACCCTATTTTTTTTTTGACCCAGCTGATATCCTGAGTCGTGATGATGTCAGGCTACTCGCAGCATGTTTCTTTTGCAAATATGTGAATATATTTTTTCATTTATCAAACAGCGACAAAGTGTGCTATGTATCTGACGAGGGTGACGCAACGTTGGGTGACGTAGGTAACAGTTTTGTTTGTCTTTCATTGCGTCTTTACGACTGACAGTGACGGATTCTACCCGTATTACCTCGTGTATGTGCTGACAATGTATTTACCACCTACATATATTGTTTTTACATCTTCCATAAACGTGAGGTTATTGATCTGCAACAATGTGTTGTGTAACGTGAGATGTCAGTGTTTGGGCCATTTTATTTTATTAGTTTGAGGAACATTTAGCACAATAACATTTACAAAATTATAATTCATATATTAATTAAATTATACCAACAAAGAGTTCACCGAAAAATTAATGAAACTTACATTATATGTATACGCACTTTTCAGTCAACATAATGATGATTAAATACAATACAAGATATTACATACAAGTTTAAAGCATTGCCATTTAAACATAGATATACATAATCTATATCTATACTTCTATATTAATATATAAAGAGGTAAAATTGTATGTTTGTGGGTATGTTGGGGGTAATCTCTGGAACTACTGAACCGATTTCAAAAATTCTTTCACAAATAGGAAGCTACATTATCCGTGTCTAATATGGGCTATATTTTATTTTGAAATTTTGAAAAAAAAAACTTATATGCCGAAGCGAAGCGAAAGCGGGTCGCTAGTAGGTAATAAATTTCGGTAGGTAATATCCTCGCAGAATGAAATAGAGCCTTGTAATATTGGAATGTATTAATTAACATGTTCCTTCAATAGTACCGTGTCCGAAACCGGTATGAAAGGATTACCCGAAATTAAAAAAAAATTCTATATGTGGATATAATATCTAGGTACTAATCTAATGAACATATCCGACGTACTATGGATAAGGAAAGAGAAAGTTCGTTGACGAATGATGAGTTGATGACACTTGAAAGAATAAATGTCGCGAGGTGACAACCTTGACCCTGCATCGGTTGCAATCAACGCTTCTTTAATTAGGTACCGTCTTTAACACGCTACTGAACACTATTTTAATTCTTTAGTCTAGAAAAAATAAACAACTTCGTATTTTTAATACCTGAATGTTCTCGTTATTCAGTTCTAGAGGACATTATGAGAATACTTAATCGTCGACGCAACATGTTTTTCTATTGGATTGTACTAGTAACTAGTATTTTTATAACGGATACTGTTGGTGTGGTCACTTCTTGTATTGATTTCAGAAGATTTTCTTATTATTTTCACCAAAACGTTAACACGTAATTCTACGGTTTATGAGACAAGCCCATTCATGTGAATAGTTCCTTATATCAACGGAAAAATGTTTTCATTTTTTATGTGAGACCAAGCACCAATCCACTGGTTTATATTATATCGTCTTGTTTGAAATAGCTTTGAAAGGATTTTCATTAAGGGATTCTAATAGGATCGATCTGAGTATTTCCGTAGTCACCACTTTAATCTCCTAACATTGAGACATCAAAGAGTAGGTACGATAGTTTCTTAATACTGTCCAACTAAACTTGTAATGTCCCATTAGCAAATTACCATGAATGTAGTCCACAGACAATACTACTCCTACGCACTTTAATTATGTACAAACACAATGTATCATTAATTCTGTAACTCCATGTTTTCCTATTAGAATCTTGTTAGAACATAACGTGAATATTCTCGTTGTAATATTAACTTAAGCTGTTTAAGTAACATGGAATATGAATGATAACGTACAATTTACGCAATTTATGTAGTGTTACGCTGTTCTAGCTGTTATCTCGTGGTATACAGTCCCTTCTACCAATAGTTCGTTTTTGAAACTGTTTAAACCAGGGAAGAAACAACACAAAGTTCTTTATAAAAAAAAGTTAGAGATGCACATGTTGCGGAAGCGAATAATTGTTAGACCCTAAATGCTAATTGCCCCTGAGTAAATACAACTTATTAATGAGCTTCTGATGACAGACGGACCAAACAGTTTTTAGAAAAAATGAAGAAATAAAGAGTAATTTCCTACTCCCTAAATCTGTCAGTGAAGATACCAGTGTGATTGAGCCTAGTTCCTAAGTAAATATACCTAACACTTCTAACATCAATGAAATTTACCGTTCGCAAATCTGATTAAGTCGACGCGGTGCGAAGTTTGGATGTTATGGTGACAATTTGACGAACTCTAGAACCTGAAGCGTAATTCCAATGGAAATGTCAACGGTCTCACGAACTTCCAAGTGACGACTTTAATATAATCAGGAAATAGGCAACTCGATTATTATGTTAGATGAAGATTGAAGTTTAAGGTTATTTGAAGCATCACAATTACTTTGAAAAATAGTGATTTTGTATAAGTACGCTATGACAGGATTTTTTTTTTTTTAAAATCTGACTGCTATGTAGCAAATTTTTCTGCAAATTACGTAATACTCGTACATACAAATTCCTCGTGATGTTGCAGGTTTACCAATAACCAACTTTAACCATTTACTATCACTGAAAAGAAAGATTTTCGTGTATGATATAATAAGAAATGTCCTGACTGGCTGACTCACTATCTGACTCATGAACGCCGACCCGAAACCGTTGAGACTATAAATATTGAACACAGACATTTGGACAGTAGCTTCCTTTTATGATGCAAAGACTTTTACTACGAAAGGATTCCCGAAACAACCCCTAAAGGGTTGAAACGGAGTGTCAGTTTGTATGGACGAAAAGCGAGCGAAGTCGCGGGAAGAGATAACGACAGTGTGGTGGCAACATTTTGCTTCGCCGCTGCACCGTAACTGAATACCCATTGGGTCTCCTCTCGGCCAATCGCGAGAGAGTGTCAATGTGCTGACAGGATGTCAGGTGGACAGAAAAGGGACGACGGAGAAGGCTCTGGACCTAATATTGTATGTAGAATATGTAAATACGCCGAAAGGGTATAGAAGTGCTTTATTAAACAGTTAAGTGTTAACCATGCAATAAACGATTGTAAATACACTAAAACAGCTTAGTGTAAACTAAAATGCTACAATTTATATGTGGACGTAACTTCATGACCTCATAAGATTGATCAAAAATAATTTTAATAACACTAGCTGACAAAAACGTTAAAACAAAACGTGAATAAAAATATGCTAATGAGAAAGCTAATAAAATACAACAGAGCCTTTCCCTTAACTGCGTATAAATTAACCGTCGACACCCTTTACGTTTCGTCGGTTATTAAATTTTCCGGGTTCCAAGCCTGCGCTCATTTGCTCTGTACGGTGACAGGGTTCTCACAATCTCCTTTGTTCTGAATCCAGCTGCGCTGTGATCAGTACATTATGGTCGGGTGTAACCTTTGTGCGAGATTTTGCGTAGGCATTATCAAAGCCTTCAAGGGTTCTTTGTGCTGGAAGTATTTCCCTTTATGTATTTTTGGAATTTCCCAAACTTAATTATCTACTCATAAAAATATTTAAGTTTTCTGTTTACCTTCTTAAAGCTCCCTTGCGGTTACTTAATTTCATTGAAAGAAATTTATTTTAATTCATTATATTATTTTTGACAATTCTCGGATGTCAAAGATTTTACATTCTATTTTTGTTATTTTTGTTCAAAATACAAAATAATATTAACAGGTTTTATTGAAATATTTTTTGTATATATTAATATATTTGTTATAAAAATAGCTGTACTATAAAAAAAAATATCGATATTGATATTGGCATTCAAATAAATAGATAAATCAAAAATACTCGAATACTAATTGTTAAAATTCGTCAAAGATAGCAATTAAACAACTTTGAACGGTTTAAATCGCGTATATTTGACATTATTTATATCCCGACGTTTCGAACACTTTGCAGTGGACGTGGTCACGGGGTGACTATTGAAGGTGACTAGATGACTATTACGCGAGGCTATTGAAATCAAGAAACACCCAAATTTCAATAGAGAAGATGGTTGGCAAGTACCACCGGTTTGGGATCCAGTCATTAAATTAATTAAATCCCAAGGCCAACGCAATACTGCAAGACCTCTGGACACCGTGAGTGAATACTGCGTGCATAGGGAATGTTATGATTAAAAAATCCAGACGGTAGTTCAAAAAATTTCAGACGGTAGTCCAAATAATTTCTTAATAACTCAAGTGACAAATAAAATCAATTAGTCACCCCGTGACCACGTCCACTGCAAAGTGTTCGAAACGTCGGGATATAAATAATGTCAAATATACGCGATTTAAACCGTTCAAAGTTGTTTAATTGCTATGTATAGTAATCGCGAAAACCTAAGAAAATATTATTCGTCAAAGATATTTAGCGTTTGGTCCCTACTACAAGCAAACATCATAAATTATTTAGATACACAAAGGTGTGATTCGAGACCGGTTTTAAAAAGTAATTATTTGAAATCTGCATCGTGTACGAAGTCACGTAGACGCGTCAGCAGTACTCGAGCAGATCTAGCAATTAACATTGACGCACTCACCGACAATTCTCTATTTGCAGTTGTATTTAACACAGGTTCAATTAGATCAACTCTTGATTTGGATTGTTCAATTACAGAATTAATTAAGTTAATTTGGCAATGAGGCGTTTGTTTTGTTAATTAATTAGATTTGAGAAAAGTAAATGATTCGGTTGGTTTCAGTAACTGCAAAGATAAAGTTGCGAAATCTGTAACAGCGTAATTAACATTTGTAACGTGACAATGGAACAATTAGTGTCAACGAGATTTTTATGTAGATACGCTTTTTCAAATGTCAGGTAACGTCTTTTTTGTCATTATGTATTCTTTTGTTACGGTTTAGTAAACAGAATCTTGACTTTGTTTTTCTTTGTTTACATTTGGATTTGCTGCTTTAAATTAACATTTGGATTTGCTGAACAGCTGCTTTGAATTTAAAACTGAAAATTATTCGCATATTATGTAATGGCATAATTTGACCTCGTATTCCTCATAATTCAAAACGCCTTAAAATTATTTATAAACGTTTAAATTAGTTTTCTGGAAACATTTCCCTGTATTGTATCCGCAATTACTTCCGCTTGTCGTAGTTTAACGTTATAGATATGTTACCTGTCATTTCGTCACAAATCTTTATACCACGTGTTCGTGGTGTTGCCCCGGTGAGTCACGAGACACTGGTAACACGACGCGATAGGCAACAGATAACAAATCCATAAGATAACGCCGGATGCCCGATTACAACAGTTTAGGCAACACCTCGCTCCTAATTAACCAGCGATGAATGAACGAATAGAGCATCAATCACCAATGTAAAACATCCATCTCAATAAAAGCGTCCACGTTGTCGCCCGACGACGAAACGTCACGTTATGCTTCGGATACCATTAAACATTGCAAGTCACACTGAAATGGTCACGATTACATTATTTTGAGCTCCGCGTGTCTTATTAATTAGTCACATACTCGTAGTTATCTGATGCTAACATCAGACAACTATGTGACTAATCACTAGTGAGGTCGAGTGTCGTATGAACATAAATGAGAGCTATGCTTAAGTTTAATTCGCATTAATCAAGATTTCCAAAGTTCAATGATCAATATTTTAAAATATTATGGGATTGAGAACATTATATTAATATATTATACATTTATATGAGGGGTGATAGCCTAGGATCTTTACTCTTGATCATTCGTAAGGTCGTGAATTTGAAACCCTCCTTGTATGGGTTTCTACTTAAATACGAATTTTTCAACTATCACTAGCTCACCGCTGAAGGAAGACATCACGAGGAAACCCGCGTTATGGATTATAGTCCAGAACTTCCTGTGGTCCCAGAAAAGAGATGTATCCGAGGGATAAGGGATTAATGTAATCATTATAGATTGATGTCTAATCGAATTTACAAACATACACAAGGTTACAAATATATTTGGCCAATCACGTGATCTCATTTTGGATTATTCTGGTGACCTAAAGTTTAAATTCTTACTGAAAGAATAGGTTTATTTTATACAGCTTTATTATTGCGGTTGACGCGCCATCTATTGAATATGTTTATAATACACTGCAAATGAATTATTCGATGTTGATGTTAATTATAAAGAAGCCCCAAGGTTGGCTGGAGAAAATGCTTTATAACATTAAGTCCGCCTTTTGTTAGAACAATAAAGTGTAAATAAAATAAATAACAAAGTTTAATTAATAATTGGTATCTTATAAAATTAGAACACTTGTGTGTTCTAGTTCTAGTACAAGATATTCATAGTGTCTAGAATAGTAGGATTACATGACTTATTCTCTCATGGTCCTACCAACCCTGCAGTTATACGAAACGAATCGCGGAAGGTACACGCCGTAATGCATAGGCTCTTTCCCTCTACTCTACTCTGCCTCTCTTCAAATATTCATCTTTGCACGGGTTCTTTATCTATTCTCCCCCTTATGGGGCATGAACGCGACATCTACGTGCCTCCCGTGCCGAGCAGCTTCTTTGGCCTCCTGTTCTTATGCCATTAAAAATAGGAAAAATAGTAGGGCTACAAATAAAATATCCTCAAAATTAGTACCTACTGCGCAACGAGGACCATAATACGATGAAAGTAGTACCACAGACGTTTGTATGTATGTACGGCTCCGACCGTAAACGTTTTACGAGTCCGTTTTACGTGTCATTAAACCACGATGCTGCGTGGGCGTAAATGATAGGTTTGCAGTAGTGGTCGGTGACTCCTGCCCTTGGGATTGTATTTATAATTTAGAACAGGCAGTTTGGAGTATTAACAGGTGCTTGTGAGTGAACGAGGCAATTTTACTTTTATGATTTTTCCGCTCTTGGGTTGTCCCAAGATTGTTCTTGGGAAGATTGCCGTGAAATGTACCTACGGACTTGATTCGGGACATGCTAGAGCTTATTTCTCATTCCATCCCATCGAGTATTATAATTTTAACATCAACTTTTGAATAAGTTTATGTGGATAATGTGTTTGCTGTCTTGAAATTTGTTTTTATTTTTTCAAATAGATGTGAAGACAAAAAACTATCTCTATTGAAAAGTTGTGAAGCAAAAGCAAATACACAGCAAACGTATCACCTTAAACAAAAATTTACAATAAAAAAATATATATGATATGTTACTACTTTCGACCCACATTCATTTTCAGTTTCATTCATTTTGGTGAGTTCGAATGAAGAAACTTCCCTTACTAATCATAAAAGTCATGTCGTACACGTCCAACTTGAAATTGTTATATTTCACCGAAAATACAGTAGTTGACTATTTGCTTTTCGCACCTTAGTTAGATTCTTGTCAGACTGTAAATGTATATTAATTATTTTTGTAATAATAATTAATCTTTAGCATTTTTCGAATGTGAAACGCAAGGATTGCGTCATATAAGTTATTTGTATCCGACGGTACACACCTATTGTGACCTCATCACTTGACAACAACAGTATGAGACTTTTTTGTTTCCTGATTACAGAACATGTATGTGTGGTTTGTTAATAAACACTTAGTACCTACTCCCACACTATTTAATCCGACACATGAGAACAACAAGAAGTTAACATAGGAAATATAGAAAACGATAAAAGGAGAAAATAAATAGTTTTTGAATTAAACGCATTTAAATATTGTTGTTATACTTCGGGCATTAGTTTTATAAATTAGATGAGGTCTGGACTGAAGACATGTGTTGTCCTTATTGATGTTTCGATTAAAATTACTTATAGTAGAAGCTATATTTTAATTTTATGCATTCAAACAGAGTTTCAAACATTTCAAAACGTCTTTTATGCATTTCGTGTGTAATGTCCTGTTATTGACTTATTTTTGTTTTATTGTGCAATAGTTTTATCTGTCTACATTTCAATTTCCTCAATTAAATTTGGCTTATTATTTAAACGAGCACAAAAAACTACTAAATGTGCATCAAATCATAATCAGCAAAATAACCTATTTTGGAACAACTAAAGTAAATATATTAAATCTAAGAATGTAATTCAAATCTACGTTCATCAAGTTACATCACCAAGTCCACATTCGCGGGACTTGTATTTCTTTGTTGTTACCGGAGAACACAAACCTAACCCACCTTTAAATTTGCTGCCATCGATTTGCTGGCCGTTCAGTATGTTCTGCTGCCCCTTTCGTTATTTCTCATTAAATTTTCCTCACACTTAGGTTCAATAGCACATTGTCGTATAAACTATCTAGCTCTACAGAGCAAATTGCCTACATGTCTTTATTGATACACATGTAGGATAATAGTTACAGTGGGCGAGGTCGGTTATAAAAACCCAGCTGTTTTATACCGAGTGTAATGAACACAATAAGGGAATTTATGTGTCGGCAATCGATCAATTATTTCCTATGTGACGGCGACGTGACAAGTATTGTCACGTTTATCCTTTATTATACGGTAGCTGACATCATGGTATTACTTCTTCTATGAGGAATTATGGTATCCTCGTCATAGGGAAAATTGAGTTTGTTTATAAAGGAAGTTATTGAAGTGATGAAAAAAAATATTATGTTTAGTTTCGGTTTTTAATTTTTCATTTCTTTATTTAGGACAATCAAATAACAACACACTTGTTTGTATGCTACACGCATAATATAAAATTAACAGTTTGGATTACAATGGTAATTGTTCCTTTGGCTAGAGATTGTCACTAAAAATAATGACAAGGACAATAATGACAAAAATAATATGTAACCTACCTATGATGCCAATATGAGATAGTATTAATTACTGAAAATATACTGTAAGATATCACAAAATTCAGTCCAATGGTGGTAGACTTGGTGGTAAATAAAAGATAATCGACCAAATGTCAATGTTTGAGTAAAATTAATAGAAAGACAACGAAAGAAACTGTTACTAAAATTGATATATTTAACATATTATATAAATAGGATACAGTCTTAAATGGAAATGCCTCAATTCGAATTTATAACACTTTCAAATACGATAACAAGATTAACAACACTTAAGTACGAGTATGATAGTTTAATTAACAATATATTTTATTTTCTTCTTTGAAGCCAGGCTTCAAATATTCAGCTAAATATTAATTGCATAATTAATCAATTTAAAACGTACTAATTCCAATTGACTTGCTTAAATGAGTGGTTAAAAACCATCTGGATAAAGTAGAATAACAACAACCAGTCATGGCAACAAAACTAATGAAATTTCAATAGATGGCGAATCGTAAGCCAACACATTTGTTGAGATTGCAGTCAGGAATATGTAACGAAAATTGTTGTTTGGAGGCAAGCAGGCCTAAATCAACTTGATATGGCGCCATGCGTTACATTAGAACCTAGAGATTCTACCCAACCTAGAACATCTGGCGACGCGCGACTGTGTTTAAAGACGTGGGACCGTAAATACGGGACCGGCTATAAACGTCGGTTTTGTTTACCGAAGCAATGTTCAACCGTGCCTAATGGGCCGTTTTGGGTTTTCTAGAAAAAATAGAAATAGTGAAATGTAATCTGAAAATTGGCGTAGAACCAAAGGTGATTTTGAAAACAATGGTGATTTAGATTTAAAGGCGATGAAGATGTTGATGGTAATGTTGATGTTATCAATTACCATCGCTTACAGTAATCGGAGCATACAGCCAATACAGATCATTGAATACTCATGCCCTTGCATACAGCTCTTACAACAATAAGTCTTTACCTGTTTGCACTTTTGATTTTATTGTTTTTTTTTAGATTTCATTTTCCGTTTATACAATCATTCTTGTTAGTTAAACATAGTTAGTTGTTCTTAATAAATAAAATTGTTGATCCAGTGATTAAATGTAGTAACTTTTCGGAAGAAAACTAGAATTCTATTAAGTTCTCACAACTTAATATTGAAGTAATATCATAGATAATCATGAATTTGTCAACATATAATACGTAAAAGTTTCAGCAGTCCAGGGTGAACGGTCTCAATGCGAGGTGAAACAGTCGGCCTCGGTGACACTCGCTACCGTTTATTTATTCATAAAAATAAACAAATCGAATTCAACTGTCGATTGTCGCCGTGAGTCGAGATTATAACTTCAGAATCCCATATTCCGAACCCAATTCGAAACTTGATTATATTGGTATCTTACTGTTCGAAGTTACGAATATCGCGATTTTGTCGCTACCTTTGTATATACAACAAAAGTATATCTATAATTTTCTGGATCATTTGTATCATTAACTGGATAATTTAAATCTTATTTGTATCTTGATTCAGTTTAAGAGTGAATCAGCTCCGCATCAAAGCTTTGTAGTCAATCTATACTCGTATTATGGTTGTTGATGAGTTGCATGTACAGAATTTAAATTACGATTTTTTTTTATAAACTATTTACACTTTAACTTCTTTTGAATAAACAAAATATATGAATAGAACAATTTTCCAACTTTATTGCTTATTTATAGCAATTCTCGTGTTTAGGATTCGCATTTTTAAATTAACATGTACTTGAGACACTCTCGTAACATCCACTCCATTATTTAATTACCCTTTCCATTACTAGACACTTAATCAGTTTAGCGCCACTTCAACTTTTTCCTTTTCCATTCACTCGGGTTAATACAATTTGTTCCCTACTCTCAGCCTCTCTAGGGAATGGACCTTTTATCCTCTAGTCTACGTGGTCTCCTACAGGCATCTGTTGTAATATCACATAATTCTTTATTTGCGTCGATATGAATATCACGAATCGTAATGTATCTATCACAGATACATCACAGATAGTTAGTTTCATCATATTAGCTGCAAATTTAGCATGAAAACTTTTTGAAATAACAATACAATATAATTAATATTAATATATTTTATACCTAAAGCTGTTATGAGAACTCCGTGTCGTAACTCGCTCGAGATATCATATCTGTAGTTCGATGCGCCACATTCGGTTTCGCGGTATAAACAGCATTACTGTTTCCACTAGTTTTATAAAAAAAAATAAAAAAAACTTAGATTTAAAAAAAATAAGCAATAGAGAAGTAAATAATTAAGTTATGGTGATTTTTAGATATACACCTTATTTAGATAAATAGACATAATATTATGCGCATGTCGTCAGTACGTTTGTATATTCGTCGTGTTTATGCAATGACCTAAATAATTTACATAATAATACCATTGCACCCATGCTGTCACCACCTACATTTCGCCATGGCTACAAGACGATTGTCATTGAAATTATTAGATGCAAGTAATTTCTAATGTAGAATTAGTCCTTAGCAATGCTATCATTGCTACATGCTATCGATAAAGACAATAAATATATTATAATTCATAGGTTTACATAGTTGAATTATTCTAAGAGTTTTCGAAATAAATTTGTTTATTGGTCACCTTTGCTTAATCGTAACTAAGCTCAATGTACAACGCTAAGACAAAGAAAGTCATTAATGTAGAAAAAAGCAAGAGATTTCTTCCAACAAACAATACATATTGTTGTTACAAAATCAAAGCAACGTATACCAAAGGATTCTAGTAAGAATCTGGTGTAAAACTGTTAGACAGAACTTACAGATGTGTTTTATTCTCGACTATTATCATCCTTCAAATTTCCTGCACAATTCAAATTCCTGAGTGTGGCGTTATTTATTACAATTTCAATATAACCAAATATAATAAAAACTCACATTGTGGCATCGAACAAATCTCCGTTAATTATTTATCATTAGTGTCACACACATTTCCTTTCTGATTGCTTAGTGATCGTTGATCAGTCAAGCGTTAATTGATCTTAACGGGCCTGGAATTATTGGATCTTTCGAACCCTACTAGTAATTGCACTCCATTGTGTCGCGGTTCGGAACCTTCGATTGCAAATTGAATATGAAGCAGATGGAATATACAGTAGCGCAACATAGAGCTTTTTCCAAAATAATCACGGCAAATGCGTGCCGGAAATCTATCTAGAGAGAACGCCAAACGTGTTAGAATACCTACTAAAAACCTAGATCACAATGAGATAGCATAGGATCTTATTATATTATCTTATATCGCCTGTCACTTAATACTGATTTAGTAATGTTCACATCTATTTAGGTAGTTTAAGAACTATCAGTTCTGCCGCGCTTCGCGCAATTGATAGTCGTTTGATCAAATCAACAATTCATGCAATTTTTTTTTATGGACGAAGACTGCAGACGAGCATACAGTCCACCTGATGGTAAGCGGATACTGTCGCCCATAGACATCCGCGATACATGCCAACATTAGTCCAAAATGACAAACGTTGACACGCCCCCGGATGCGCTGCCTACCTTTGGAGATATATGAATGGATTTGGAGAAAGGATTGGGAAAATGGGAAGGATAGGATAGGAATTATACTATATACTTATATTGTGAAAATGATAAGTTCAATCTTTCGTTGCATTGCGGCATCCATT
The DNA here is from genome assembly GCA_914767545.1 of Sesia apiformis. NCBI lineage: Eukaryota > Metazoa > Arthropoda > Insecta > Lepidoptera > Sesiidae > Sesia > Sesia apiformis. The sequence goes on along the minus strand of OU611949.1, from coordinate 20,532,773 downwards.
AAAACTCCCCAGGAATTCTTTGAATCATCCCAAACCATCTGAATAACGACAACATCAAGAAATAGTTGTTTTCACTATCATTCTAAATAGCGGATTCTAATATTGGATAAAAATGGTATTACAATGTTAAGTATGATAAATAATTTCAAATACTAAGTCTAAATGGTAATCTCTATCGGTTTTAAATATGCAATAATCGAGAGAAGAGAGATTATTTGAAAATGTTCTACTGTTTGCGCTATCTTAGTAATATCTATCCCATTTGTCGTACTATATTGTAGATCAACCGGGATCAAGAGGGCTTTTGTACCTTGGTAATTGGTTTGTGCCGTTTCTCTATCTACTCTATTTGTTCGTTCATCTCTTTGTGCTACCGTGGGGAGTAATTATCTCGAGACAAATGCGGTTTTGTTTCACTTTGAAGCTTACACCAGGTAAATTGGAATAGGCACAAGGGACGAATTGGAATATGGGTAGACATAGGAAATTAAAGAAATAGGTCTTAATCGTCTTATGGAATTTTTGGGTATACTTGTAAATTAATAAAAAAAGAGTGGAAACTTAACAAGACAGCAAGCTATAATCTCATTATAAAATTTGTTTCTTTTTTTAGTAAAAGGCCAAAATTGTACAATAATTATGAAAAAATATCTTTAAATTTAATTTAAATAATTTCCTAGATTTTTTTAAACAAACACAAAATATGTTAAATAAATAAATTGAAAATCCATTTAATACGCAACCGTGGTGAATTAATAATTTCTCGTGAAAACTTCAGATATTACTAAAGAAAAAAAAATGCTTCCAATAAAACTTGAACTTTTATCGTGGACTTTTACTTTTATACTTTTTACTTTAACTTTTATCTTGAAAAAAATCTCGTGATAAAACTTGAACATTTTAATGAACATAATATATTTCATTGTTTTAGAGGAGGAGTGCTACCACTGCATGGCGAGCTTGGTCGCGTCTAAAGAGAAGATGTTCATAACGCAGACTAAACTGCTGAACGAGGTCACCTGGAAGACGGTCATGCAGATCGCCAAGAAACATGCCGTAAGTTCATTGTTATATCACCCAAATTAACATTAACAAGAATGTTGCATATATCCTCTGTTGGTGTGATAATAATTGCAAATGTTGATATCCATATTGATTGCAAAAATGATATACACTTGTTGGACAAATATTTGTAGATTAGAGAGTATTTCCGCGACAAGCCTCATCACCGGCTGATTTTTTCCATCAGAGACGTTTTTAATATTTGTTCCACTCTGAAAGTCTCGTGCAGAAACTCGTTTCAGGATCACTCTCTTCTTTTAGAAGTCACCGTAACCAGCCCTTTTGTCATCCACTGCTGGAGAAATGTATGGTCTTAAAACGCCACGCTGAATAAGCGGGTAAGCGAGTTCACTTTTTTAAAGGTAGGCAGCGGCTTTGTTGTCCCATAGTCGCCTTTTAGAACATTCATTCACTCCCAAAATATTGTTATGGAAATATTGGCAAGGTGAAAAATGCGTGTCAAGATATTATCTGATGATAATATAGTATCTACCTAACACTTTGAGTAACAAGCGTCTGAATCTGAATCCCGAAGAGCAATCCATAATAATAGTATATTATTGTTACTTGTGTCCACGACCGGTGACTCTTAAAAGGCCACAAGGCCATAAGAATTTAGACCTACACGATGTTGAGGCAATCAAGATTTTTTAGCCGGTAGGAGTCCGGCACTACCTGGTACCACCTAGACTAGCCTAGCTAGACTAGATGGTACCAGGTGACCATGCAGGGTTTTCCTTGATTGTCTTTCCTAACATAAAAAAAAAAAAAAAGAGTTGTGTAAACACAAGAGTTAAATAATAAACGAAACACCACCAGGCTTTTATCGGGCAACGTGGCGTGAATTCAAACCGTTTCCTTAACATTACCACAAAGTTAATCTGCATCTTAATTAGGGCACTTCAAACGAAACAACTTGAAATTTATTATTGTTATTTTAAGTATTGTTCTCCGTAATGATGTTCGTCGAAATTGCTATTTGTATCTAAGCCTAGGCAAATATAAATCTATACTATAAGAATGTTAGAAGTGACAAAAGGAAAAATAGATAGTTATAAAATCTAATACATGTTTCTACAGTCTTTTAAATATAGCTTGATTAGAATGACAGCTGTCAAAGTGCCTCGAATAGTACTGGGACAATAATAATCAAATCGAGGTAATTTGCTTATTTATCGACTAAGTGTTATCTACGACAAATAAAAACATACGTGTGTGTACCTATGGCAAAAACCTTCTGTGATTTTTATAGATTAATTATTTTTATAGAGCACTATTCGAGGCACTTTGACAGCTGTCTTTCTAATCAAGCTAGATTTAAAAGGAGTTTAATGCTAGAATCACACATGATCTTCATTATATTACCAGCTTGGTTTATTGTAACCGGTGGTCATTTGCGATTTATTTTTGATCAAAATTTAAGCAAGAAATTTATGCCTATTCATCTAGAATATAAAAATTTTATGATCAACTATTCTCTAACAATCTCTAAAACGAAAGACTAGAGATCGTCAGAGCCCGTGCTTAACCTTCTGGTATCTATGGCAGATAAAACACGACACTGTTTAAAACATAATATCCCTTGACTTCCTTGGTAGGTTATTATAATCGATCGTGTGTAAGGGCTCTTGAATTACGTGACGACCCTAAGTATAACAATGTGACACGCAACTCGAAAATTGTTTCAGTTACTCGGTTCTAATTTAACCCACCGCACCATTGAATACTCACATAGGTTTTTCATCGCTCTTAGACATAAATTCACGCACACACTCATACATACACACACATATGTAAAGGATGTCTCAACAGGAACTTGAATTTTAAATAAATGGAAAAACATATTTTTTTAATGAATTTTGTAGAAATTTTCGGAGAATTTGTAGAAATTCGTAGAATTCGTAGAAATAGATCAAGTATTGACATTACACGTTAAAATATAATGTCGTTCAAATGACCCCCGCGACTTCGTTGGCAGGCATGGACTCTCGACGCAATTTCTGAAAACTATTTCGAGTAAGGACCGCGGGGTTTCGTTAATTTGGCGTTCAATTTCGTCTTTGAGTTTTTTAATCATTTCAGCGTGATTTGTTTTTCAAATCTTGCTTGCTTTTCAACCCTACACAAAGAAATGTAAGCAAGTTATATCAAAACTTCTTGCCCGCTAGTTTTGGTCTCCAAAACGAGAGATGACACCACCTAGAAACTTGGTTTGCAACAACGTCATAATTTCGCGCGCAGTGTGAAAAGTGGCACAATCCCGCTGAAACCATATGTCAGTAATACCATCGAATACCATATCATCTAATTTTTCCCAAAAAATGTATGTCAACATGCCACGATAGCGATCACCATTGACAGTCATCGAGGCACTTTCCTCATTTCCAAAAGACTATGGTCCGATGATCCTTTCTGCTCACATGGCACACGAAACTGTCACTTTTTAGTGATGCATCGGAAGCTCATGTAAAGCTTGAGAATTTTCTGATCCCCAGATGCGGGAATTCTGCTTGTTAACGAAGCCGTTGAGGTGGAAGTGAAAATCGTCACTAAAGATGATTTTGTTTTGAAATGCATCGTCAACTTGCAGTTGTTCCAAAGTCCAGTTGGTAAAGTTCCTACGCTGTCTATAGTCTGTAGGCTTCAGTTCTTGAGTTGTAAGCACGAACGTGGAAATCTTTAGTTAAAATTCGTTGGACAGTGCTGCAATGGAGGTGTAATTTCTGGGAGCGATGCCGGATGGAAGTGTTTGATTGTTCTGCGACGCTGACACTTAGCCGCGATGTTTTCAGATGCTCTTTTAGGGCGAGGACTTTTAGGTTACTCTCATCTTTCAATGAAAACGTTAGCTCGAATTTCCGAACTAAATTTTCAATAGCGGGCCGCGACGGTCGATTATGCACACCAAAATCATCACGTAACTTGCGAATTGTTACTGTAAAATTTTCTCCACTTTTGTAATGGTTTTTCACTATTAATTAACGTTCATCCAAACTGTAACGCGACATTTTCAAAAATGTCAATGTATTCAATTAACAAAGTACCAAATATGGCTGACAGAACAAAAGACAATTTGAAATGGCCCGCAATTTGAATTTCAAGTTCTTGTTGAGACCTTTCATACGAGTACTCTTACTTGAGTCTTACGCGATGGTTCATTGTAAAAGTAAGCCCAACGCCTACAGGTTAGCTATTTTGCATTGTATACATAGTAAAATCCGCTTTTGGCAATAAGCTTAATTTACATTTGTATAATTAGTTCACATTCCTGTTTTGCTGTGGATTATTGATTATAAATAAAATTAACTATTCCCCACTTTATTAAAGGTTTCGTACAAGTGATGTCTACTACGGTCCGGTTATCATAGGCAGAGCTCTGAGAGTTCTGTATTTAATTCATATTATGTAAATACCATTTTTTTCTTACGTCATCATAACATATAACACAATAAAATAGAAAAAAATATTCTCAAAGGACTATGGAGTTGTAAAACAATTTTTACGACATCTTAATTTATATAATTTAATATAGATGTTAATATAGATTTATGTCAGCTATAAGAGCTCTCCCTATAATAACCAGACCATAGGTGTTTTCATTCCTTCGGCTTTGTCAGTTCAGCCATTCATGGTTCTCGAAGTATTGATTCGGCTCTCATTTGTTTCGGCAATTACAAAATAATAAAACAATAATTGATATTAACTGAAATGGTGACGTATATCGTACTTATCGAATGTTTTACTGAAAAGATATAGGAACGTAGAACTAAGCAGAATATGCTTACTAATTAGATCAATAACAAAATAGATACTATCTTTTATGTTATTAACAACTTTTTGAGATCAACTTGAAATGTTCCGCCCACTTTTTGATCAATGAGACTTTGGTACAATGAGAGCCCTAAGTGAAGTATAACCTCATGTAACTGTTTCTAAACGTACCACTAATCATTCTATTTTCTCACTAAAGTATATTGTTACTTGGCAACGGGGTTAACCTGGTGCAGGACCGACAACCAATGGGGTAGAGGAGTCCTCAAATGGTGAACACGTACTGGGAAATGTACTCGTAGCATCAAACGTCCACCAGCCAACTGGACCAATAGCTCAAAATAAGTCGCTGGTAGTGACTTGAAGACAAGAACGTGCGACCCGTGTGTGGAGGCGGGCTTTGCGAGAGATTTATATCCAGTAGTGGGAAAACACAAGATTAATAATTATTGTGTCGGGGCTAATAGGGCAAAATAAGCGAGAGAGTTTTAGCAGTTCAGTCGAAGCAAACCTTGTATATTAGCAATGTTTTCCATTTAATAAACGTTTTGGCTTTCATCTAAAGTGTAGGTACACACAAAAGTTACCAATTATAAATACTCTTTGTACGAGTACATTAGCGTTTAATTTACAGTTTACATTGAGAGTAAACAATAGCGATAATAGACACTTTATTTCAAGCAATAATAAGACACCAAACGTGATCTCCAATAATAAATTGTCGATAACAATATCTTCGAAGGACCAAGGGTTACAGAACTTATCGAGTCGATAAATACTGCCAGCGGGGTGAACGACACTAGCCTTAAAAATCGATAGAGGAAAACTCTTGAACCCTCTGCCGTTATACGAGGGTTGATAATGTAAACATCCCAGTAATATGTTTACGTGTTGAGCATAAAAGATTATATAGGGAAAATGGTCGTATTTTGTAAGGATAAAATGAAGATTACAGTACTTAAATAGGAATCCTTATTTTTCTAATTCGTTTGTTAACTAGTAACTCTGCAATAAATCCACGATTAAGTGATTCTCTATCAATTTTGACATACGTGTACTTTGTTAGACGGGTTAACACAGCAGTTCTTTCCCGGTCAGTGTGGGCGAAGCTAGTATGACATAATTCCTTTATTTAGATGAAACTGCTTTTGATGGTGACCATATTTTCTGGAGAAAACAAATCAAATATATTATCAGATATTATAGTATATAAAAAAACTGATGATAGCTTGTGAACTAATTTTCATTTGCAGCTCGCTTCATCTGGACAAATGCAACCGAATTAGTATTTTTTTCTTTAAAAATAACCAGTGATTCTTGCCACAGAAGATTGCTTCTCTATAGACTCAAAGCGTTCACAAGATCTGCAATATCATCTTTCTTAATAATAATTCTGAAAGGGCTTTCATAATTCACAATAATGGAACTTTCATGTAGCTGGGCTCTATAGCGTGGACTGACAAATTACTTTCTTAGTGAAGTCAGACGAAACGGATAAAAATGGGGGTAAATTGGGTTCAAGGGCACAAGGATAGCCATTCATGTAGTCCCATAATCTTTAGTAATTTAATAGTAACAATATTAATACTTGAAATGAAAATACATTAGAAAAGAAAGTTGATTTTAATTATATATTAATGAAACTTTGTTTTTTATTATTTATTGCTTTCCTATTGTTAGTATTAAATTAATAAATAGTATGAGTACCATTTTGTGATTAAGATTATAATGATAAGCCTTTATTTCCCATTAACAGACAAAATTATTTTATACCGCGAACCCGTAGGTTGTGGAACGAACTGCCTCAAGAGGTCTTTCCATTGAGCTACGATATGGGGTTCTTCAAGAGAGCTGTGAATAGGATTTTGCAAGGTCGGCGGCGCACCCGCATACCCCCTGGTGTTGCAGGTGCCCATGGGCAGCGGTAACACTTACCACCACGTGGGACCGCTTGCTCGTCCGCCCACTAATCTATAAAAAAAAAAAAAAAAGAAATTACAACATATACATACATTATTAAATTACATTAATTACTATTAGATTATTATATTAAATTGTTAAATTATTAATTATTAAATCTATCTATACCTATATTGAAAACGTAACAGAGCCGTGACAACACATTACATATTTTTGGAAAAAAAGAAATGCATTGTACTCTACGAACGATGCAAAACCCAAAACAACAATTTTTAGATTTTTCATCACGCAAAACCCACAGTGCAGAATTTAATGAAACTTGGCATAATTATAGATTATGACCTGGTTTAACTTTTAGGGTATATTTTATCCCGATCCGTTGTGAAGTTCCTGAGGGAATCATCATTATGTACCTATGTACAATATCAGCCGTTACTAAAAACCACAGAATGGATTTTATTGAAAGTGACTAATGATAGTTTTATAGGTTCTCTCAGGATTTATTATCGTGATGCGTCGCCTGAGAAAATGTAATAGCAATATGTTGGTACCAGGAGGAATTATAAACATAACAGGCGTCGTTGAGGTTTTAATTTTGCTTTTATTTTTAATAAAGAATTCAAATATAGTGGCCAGAGGGCTCCGGTAAATTAAACAACTGGACAGCTATGACCCTATACAGCAGAACATATAATAATAATAATAATACAAATGTAGCAACAACAAAAAAATACAACTGCGGGGGTAACTACCCCTTACCCTAATTAACACTTCTGTCCTACCAATATTAATACTCTGCTGTACGTGTGTGTCATCGCTGTCAATGACCTGACAGTCTCGACATAAATCTTATTAGAGTTATTATATCCAATCTTTAGCTACCGGCTAATAGCTGTACTTTACGTTTCCGTGTGTTTTAGAAAATTGTTATATCTGTGATTGCTTAAGAATCCAAGGACTGCGGATATCCGTCTATCAGATGTGATTACTGATCTAATAATTATTAACTAATCAGTAATCACACTTTAAAGTCTATAAGTCCACGTAAACAAAGTCGCAGACACGGCTGGTTATTTATATTTAATTAGTGGGGTACCCATTTCTAGGTAAAGGCGTACTTCATCTTTTGCCACAAAGACACTTTATTAAGATTACTATAATATAAATTGCGATCCATTGCTTTTCTATCTCCCCTTGATTCCAATTTACACCAATTTTCACTCGTTTCACTCGAAGTTGGATAACTTCGCGAAAAAACTAATTTGTTAACCGATGATTTTCTTTAAATGATGATGTGACGACGATTGTAAAAGTGGGTAAATCAGCCAATTACTAATTATTTATAATAGAAATCTTCCAAGGTTTTGTAGTACTTGGTTTATTTGAAGTAATAAGGGTAAATAAATCCTGTCCATATATAAAGTCACCTCTATTATAAGTTTCCGTACACTGTCCTCGTTTGTTGCAGAAGTCGGCGGCTCAGCATCTGTCGCGGCTATCCGGCGCCATTGGCCCTGAAAGGATCTACGCAGACTGGCAGTGGTGGATACTCGCTGCTTTACCGTTCCCACATTTGGTGCGCGTGCTCGACTGCTTCTTCCACGAGGGTATCAAGGTGAGACAAACAACAGAACACACCGGTCGTTGTATTGCAAAGATCGCAACAAGTTCCAGCGGATCTACAAAGCTTGGCAGTGGTTGATACTCGCTGCTTTGCCGTTCCCACGCTTAGTGTGCGTATTCGACTGCTTCATCCACGGGCGTATCAAGGTGAGACAACAGAATACACCGATCATTGTATAGCAGGCTCGAAATGTAATACCAACTTCAAGCGGATCTACAAAGCCTGGCAGTGGTGAATATTTGACTGGTTTGCAGTTCTCTCACCTGGTGGGCGTGCTCAATTGCTTCTTCCATGCGATTATCAAGACGAGACCGGACAACGCAAAGGTTAATGTCTTGTAAGCAATGTGACATTGAAACTTATAACAGATGTGCGCGAACTGGAAATAATTTATGAATAGATGGATCGTTGGAAGTGATTAGTCGAAACAGGGAACGCCTAAAATTCAACTAATTTAAAAGTTAAAATTCGTAATTAGAAACATTAGGTCTTTAGCATTTCAAAACAAACTTTGGTTTGCTACTATCAGATTTGAACAATTAGAAGCAGTAAAATATTCAGAAGTTGCGAACGTTAAATGGTAAATCAGACAAATTCTTAAAAATATTGTTAATGGCACTATTATTAATGCTCGCGCTTACACGGTTGATGTCAAGGTTATGATACTAAAACATTAATCAATGCGAATAAAGCCGACGATTATAAGCATTGTAAATTGTTTTAAGTGCATGTTGTTAATAGGAATTATCCTTATTTACTATCATAATCTCAAAAGCAGTAACAATAAACCTAATAGATCACCTATGAACTTGTTTTAAATTTACAAGGTTTTATTCAATCTAGCACTCGAGTTAGACCTTAATATATACGTGAATATACTCGTATAATGTTTATAGAGCGTTATCATATGTAAAATAACTCTTTCTAAAGACACTCGTTTCTTCTCAATTTCTTCCAGTTTTATTTATGAAAGTTGTTAATGGTATGTATGCCCCAAGGTCGACAATGCATCTGTATTTCCATCCATTCAAAGAGTAGTCTGTTGTAGTAGTACATTGTTTTTAATCTATCGAGGACGTTAGCCATCGATAGATTAAGAACAAAACCAAAATATGAGCTTCACATATGCTGTCTGATCCTTAACGAGTTCGCCAATCTGTTTTTCTTTACGTTTTTATTATCTTTATGTTTAACTCTTTCCGACTGCTTTTCTTATGATGCCTTTATTACATATGCAATCCATTATATCGATATTTTCTTCATCAATTTTTCTTCCATCATTAAATTTAACAATAACAATTAAGAGTATGACGTTTATACTTCCCAGGTGTTCTACAGGGTAGCGCTAGCCATTCTCATTCTATTCCACAAGCACTCGACCAACCAGAACTCTGACTGGTACGCCGAGGCGACGAAGAACGGCGTCGACCACGCCGTTGACAAGTTCTGCAGGAATATGCCCGCCTCGCCGACTAAACTGTTACGGACCGCATTCAGTATAAGAGCTTTAAGGTGAGTCAATAACTTTGTTTAGATTGATGGATTTTAAAAGACCGTCGAATAGAACTCCATTTTTTGATAACACAATTTTAACTAAATTGAAACAACAAAGAACCAAATTAGCCATAGATTTTTTTTAAATAATGATGCTGTCACTGGTCTACACTAAGATTGTCTGTATATAACCAAGACACACACGAAGATGAACACGAGTTGTCCAAATCTCAATCAAACATTGGTCTTTGAACAAATGTTTTTTTCCAAGCGAGAATTGTATCCCGGGCCTATGTGCGCGGGCATACGCCAATCGGGCGTTACAGCCATATACAATAAAAATTAAACTCATAAAATTTGTAAAATTCTGAATATCTAATACCTATGTTGCATTAATTGAACTACTAATATTATACTATTTTTATAATGATTGTGTTTTGTTTGTTTTATGTGAGATGTAAACATACAACTATGGAACAGATATTGATTTTTTTAAATTTTCAGTATGTAACTAATTCAAATTGACATAGGCTATCTATGTCATACTAAATTGAACTCTATTATTCCTAAGAGTGAGTGAAACCTAAGCGACACACTATTTTTAATAAGAAGCTTCACTTCTAAAACTAACACTACCTCTTTGGCCATAAACTATCGCCTTTGGATACCTGTCATGATATTAATTAATTTAGTATCTTGACTATCAATTGCTAAACGAATTAAAAATCTAGATTTGATCACGGGTGCAGACGATATCGTTATATTAATTAAATATTTGTACTCCCACTAGGATTACTATATAAGTATACTATGCATTTCTTTGCATCACTATGCAGATTATAATTTACTAACATACCATTATCATTAACGTACTCGTATTATGTGTCATAAACCACTTCGGCAAAATTGATATTTATTTGATTCAATAACACCCGATTGTTTATATTATTACTTTTTCAAGTTTAAAATATGTAAATTTTTCTCCAGTTCACAGTACATATCCCGAGTGTTCATAAAGACAGAGATGACTCTCAAGTCGAAGCAGGTGATCACTGGCTCTCGACTTGTCCGCTCCAGATCTTCCGACAATCTCCCCACGAGCCAATCGCAAGTCAACATACAGATGATGTCACACACGCTGACCATACGGGAGGTAAATTTGAGCTTGACTTTATAGATGGAGATATTAAAATTGATAATAATGTTATTAAAGGTAACGCTGAAATGAATAGCTTTGTTGAAACAAAGCTAAGGAATGAAGTGAGAACGATACAAATAAATTCACTTTATTAAGGGGTCAGTGATAAAGTAATATTAGTACAAAACAAATATACTAAGCAATTTATTGTAGTTGAAATCAGTTTATTTTAAAATAATTTATCATTAAAAGACTGTAAATGTTAAATCTCAGTGAAACTATATAACCGACACAGAGTATTTATACTCCACACATTGCACCATCAGTCCATCACACAATATACCTCTACATGGGAAAATTAATAATTATATATATCGCAAATATTTTACTTGGTTTGCAGAGAATGTCTGAGGAAACGTGCAAACAAATGGTATCGTACAAGACATTAGGCGTGGCTTTGGCTTTTCTATTTCATTCGATCATACGATTAATTCTAACACGACTAACTTCAGTTGCATCGATATCGATCATAAATTCGATTCGACCGTAGACATTCTCATACGAAGTCTTATTGTAATATACATCCTTTTTTCTCCTTTAGTTTGTCGATTCCACAGTTTTATTATGTTCAGTCTGTGTAGCGAGAAATGAATGATTATTATCATGTTATGTTTTATCGATGTGATCATTCCACTCAAGATAATCCTCATGACGAAAAATTAAAGACCAAAATGGAGTCAAGTCAACATCCATGTCATTGGCTTTGAATGTCTGATTTTATTATTATTGTTGATGTTTTTGCAGTGTTTAAATGTGTTCTTTATTTCTTTATATGATACCATTTTCGTATGTTTAAAATAATTAAAATGTCTAAGTAAATGCGTTTTGAAATTTGGCATGTGTGTGAGATGCGTCTAGATTTTAAGATAGTCTACGGTTTACAAGTGTACATTTTGGAATAACAACAAGTGAACATAGCTTGGAGGTATTAACATTTTGTAAAGAGAGCATCGCCGAAGGCATGTTTATCTATTGTTTTGTGTGAGTGCTAACAGTGTGTCGATTTTCCGTTAGGGTGCACATTCGCCGGGCCCGCGCGCCCTTTCGATGGGCGTGTACCCTATACAAACGATCAAGTCGCAGATTCTTGACCAGAGCGAAGTAAGACTAATATTATGTCAGCAAATATAAATGTCGCCTCATATAGCGAGCTTGCGACAAATATCGATGTTTAGATGCACCGCTTACCACTTAGGTGTTTTTTTTTTCTTTTAAAGCAAATTATTTGCTTGAAGGAATTCCTCTAGACGTTGCTTCATTTATTTTTGCGTCCCGGTAAGTACCTATGTGTAAGCTACAGGTCGTGCATGATAGCTATTTTATTTAATGACTGTTTTTCGTTCGTTGATGTTTGTTGTATATTTTCGTTTGTTATACAATATGCCAGTGTAAACATTAGACTTGTGAAAATAATTGATTTTGAAAAATTAAGTCGTTAGTACTGCAATCCTTTTATTTACAGTAAAATCTGATTAACAAAACTTTCCGTCATGCAGTAAAACGCAAAGAAACACATCATCTATGTATTTATGTATTGTATTCATCTCAAGTAAGTGTATATGTATAAAAAAAAAATAAGTTATATTATGTAAAATTGTGCCCATCTACTTAATCAAATAAAATAATATCAAGTAACGATTTGATATTGGTTTCACCTTACCATCCATAGGTTGCCTGGAAGAGATCGCTTTGGCGATAAGGCCGCCCGTTCTATTTTTCGTGTTACTTATTTACATTCTCTTTTTGCAACATGTGTTGGTGTACAATAAAGAATTTATCTATCTTTCTATCATCCTCCTAAATACGTGGCTGGATCCATGATCATTGAAACCGGTATTCGCAGAGCCCGCGCTCCTCACACCGAGCCCTGTGGTTCCCATTCCCTAACGCAGTGTTCAAGGACAAACGTCAACACTCATCTGAACTGAGAAAGAAGGTTTGAGTGGAAAAAAAATTACGACTAATGGGGGAAGTCGTGGTGACATTTTTTGACACTGAAAGTCTAGAAATAGAGCAAATGGTGCAACAAACATTTGATAACGTATCTACGACAGGAAAGCATATGATTGCAAATAATCTTAAAACAACATACTATTTGTTATTGTCCACCGTTTATAACTTACATTAATAACATTGAAGATTTGTACCCAGTTATGAGAAATAATGAAAAAAATCAGTGTAAATATGGAAAGGATTTCTATGTTTATTGTAAACACCTTAAGGCTAATGTAGTCAGAAAAAAATTAAAACATCATTGAATTAATATTCTTAGGTTATATATTATCTTGTTGAAATTAATACATTTCACATTAATTTTGTAGCTATGTATTTGTAGATCTAACTTTAGAGTCATTGCATACGCTAGTTCTCATCAGTTACAGATCTAATTTTTAAGAAATAAAGAATTTAAAAAGTAATTGTGTAAAATGTCACCACGACTTGAGTAGGTAAAGTTGAGAACGAAATGTATAGTTGCGTAGACGTAGTGTGTAATCCGTATTCTCTCCGTAATTAGGACCAATTTAGAGTAGCATAGTCCATAGGAATTTCAAAAGAAAGAGTAATATAGATTTTCATTAATTAATTTCATTAGGCAAAGTCGACGTTGTATAAACTCAGTGTTTACTGTAGTCTGCATGCGATGTTCAATCGTCAATAACTATCAATCCTTTTGTTTATTACATGAGTGTTGTACCGGAGTGTGTTGGCGTGCACACAATCGCACTGAGCACTTGTAGACGTGAACTAATGATACGACTAATTATTGTGACGTCATTGTATGTTACGCTTTAAATCGACTGAAACCTTTTACCGAATCATTGTCTGTTATCTATTTATTTAGTGAAATTCAGATCTTAAAAACACAATCATCGCTATAGAGGACTTGTTTTTTGACAGTGTTTTAAGAGGTTTCACTCAAATTGTACAAATTATTCTTAGTTTTCTATGAGATCTTCTGTTGATGCTTCTAGTTGTTCTTAATTATAACAAATTACATGTTGGCGTGCATGTATTTTTTCTAATGGAATATTTAATTTAAGAGGCCGTTACGTTACTTCTATTTTTGTCTTTTTTATATAAATATTTTAACATTCTACTTAAGATACAGTAAAATGTTAAGATGTATGTTTTTCATTATTTTATTATTACATAAAGCTGCTAATTAATAACTGCGTTCTGCACAAATAGGGACTAAGCTGTTCCATAAGGAATTGATCCATCCATCAAATAATTGAAGATTAACAATATAAATTATTTCCAGTGCTTGAGTTGAGGTCCAGGACTTAATTATCACTTTATGTTCAAAACGTTTAGCTACATTTTGATACTTTAGTTTAGTTCTGTCTGTTTTATATTTGTTTCTATCTTTTAGTATTTAAGCTGACTTTAAATTTAAGAAAATATTTCTACACCTCAAGTCAATCCATCGTCAATTCAATCCCTGATAATTCAAGTATCGACTTCCTCAATTTATGGCCCTTGGTCTATCAAATATCCTAACTACACCCGTATCCGGTTTCTATAGATTTATCAGAGTTCTTTTAAAAGACTGAGAATTAACAAAAACATACCTACTTGTGACAAATAATTTTGGAAATTTAATAAAGAACTTTCGAATTTGCGACTGTCTATACAAAATATGGTGTGCATTATTCCTCTTTTGCAAATTTTTAAAATATGTATTTAAATTCAATTAATTGCCCGCTATGGTGACGTCCATCAATTTAAATACATACGAGTAGAATGTCCCATCTAAAACGTTTTTCTGACATGACAACTGCTGTTTCAGCTATTCACCCTATGGTCATGGCTGCCTGTGCGCATCACAATGTATCAGCCGGTGCTCTTGTACACGACTGAGGAGCATGGCTGCTCGCTGACGACGTTCTACGTGCGAGTTGAGCACCATGAACCGACGCTCCTTATGATCAAGACTTGTAATAATGAGGTGAGTTTGCTTTGCATGGTACTTTTGCATTTCACAAGATTGTTTTTCATACATTTACACGTAGGTAACTATAGAAGCAGTCAAAGTTTTGATTTGCTCAAAGGTTGGTGAAATGGCGGGTGTCACACTCAATACACAAAAGATCTATTAAAACAAAGGGCTCAGGGAATATAGCAAAGTGTCAGATGTGCAAAGGGTAGCAAGATTTATAGCGTGTGGGCTGACTTTAGAAAAGCATCAACTCCTCTCTTTCCGTATCTAGGTATCGTGTCGCGGCGACAAAGGGATAGCAAAGCCGCTACCACAATCGCTGAGGAACTACACCATCTTTAAAAAAGTTGACTCGCGAACCCGCTTGGCCAGCGTGGCGTTTTAAGATCATACATCCGACATGTACAAGATGATAAAAGAGCTGATTATGGTTAGGTCGCTTGTTAATGATACGATTTTCCGCCGTCAAAACCTACGGTCGCTAATGTTGTATGTGCCACTATACGAGCTTGTTAATAATACACACAGCGATGTCACGATCGCCGCGCGCACGGTGAAAACGCACAGCGAGACATCTGGCAGTGTTTTATGACAGTCTATGGGAGTGTTATCGACGTTGGACGTTTTCACGGTTTCGTGCCTGCTAATCTGTGCTGATTGGATGACACAAATGACTACGGCTCTTTCTCTTCGGCGTTTCGTTTCTCTACGGTTTCTTCGGTTTCTCTACGGCGCGGCGAACTCGCCGCACCGTCGAAAAACCGTGTCGTTTATAAAGGGGCTTACATATTATTAGGGGGGTTTTTATATTTATATATATTTACTATGTTGTTTCAGGTATTCGGTGCATACTGTTCGACCCGATGGTTCGAACGCAATCAGAAAGACGAGCGCGGTAACAGGCAGGCGTACTTCGGCACCGGAGAAACGTTCCTTTTCAGGTGAGCTTTTAATTTTTAAAGCTTCAGCTTTATTTAGACGCTTATTGAATAGATATATATGACTGCATTTAGATAATCATTACTTTTTCTGTTTCTTGGTATTTAATTGGGTATTTGAAATCTTTCAATTGGTTGATTACACTGATTAACAAAATTTTGAGCTCGAAATGTCTTGAAAACCACTATCAGTTTTTAAAGCATTTTCGTGCGCGGAATCCAAAAATCATACTCATTTTGTCCCTAGACTTCAGACAGACATACAGGATTTTTTTTAAAAACTACTAGTGTTTTGGGTTCTGTAGCTTCTAAAGAGACCCCTAAATTTTTTTTATTTAAGGCTATGTTCGGATTCGATATTTTTACTGTTTTATTATATGTATAGATAATAATAATATTTTTTATAATAGGTAGTCAGAAAAGTTCGCGGCCTTTTTAACGTATGACTTTAACGTGCTATATTCCTTGCAACACTGATCACGAACGGGAAAGTGATACTATGTATACATACCGTATACATAGTACCTGATAGTACCTGACTTTTTTGTAATGGCGGCAAATTGATATTACAAGTTAATAGTTTTATCTTTTCGTATTTTTTAACAATTTTAAAATGGAAGTTTATAAGGAGAAAATTAGATATGTTTTACAATTTTTTTTCGACAAGGGTATGTGAATGCTTCTAGTGCTCGAAAAGAAATTTGTGGTGTTTACGGAGAAGATGCTTTATCTAAAATTACTGTAAAAAAATGCTTCAGTCGATTCAGGTCTGGTAA
Organism: Sesia apiformis; assembly: GCA_914767545.1. Taxonomy (NCBI): domain Eukaryota; kingdom Metazoa; phylum Arthropoda; class Insecta; order Lepidoptera; family Sesiidae; genus Sesia; species Sesia apiformis. The sequence goes on along the minus strand of OU611949.1, from coordinate 20,516,050 downwards.
TTTTGATGCGAATGATGTTCCTCGCCGTAGTCGTCCTATTAAGGTAAATGTGTATGTTAACATTGAAAGATTTAATCATTGAAATATGGTCCTGGTCGTTCAAAAATCGGCCAATTATTTTGGGAAAAGAACTAGAAAGTACAGAGTGCCACGAGTTTTGAATGAATTTCCCAAGGAGGTAAGATTTCCACACTTCTATATGCAAAGTTATAAAAGTTATATTAAAAAACATATGTTTAATAGGTTAGATAAGCTGTAGATTGATGAGGGTGTTCCCACCACCTGGTGAGGAGACTCCCAGAAATCAATGCACAATATATATTAGTCGTAGTTATAACATAGTATGTAGTGAGGGCACGTTTACTGCCAACAAACTGTACTGCAGTTTGGCAGTTATAATTTGTAATGGTTTGGTGTATGTTGTCTGTTTTAATTTAATAAAAAATCTACTATAACAATGTTCGAAAACGATTTTGGTCTAAGCGAGGTGAGCCATTACAAATAGTCCCAAAGCCAGGCCTCACTCCGAACAAAGTCATGTTATACCTATGGTGGGACTGTACTGAAAAGGCATTCTGTATTACGAGCTTTTGCCACATGGCCAAACGATTAATTCTTATGTCTACTGTCAGTAATTAGTCAAATTGAAACAAGCACTTAAAGAAAAACGCCCAGAATTAATGAATGGAAAATGAGTAGTTTTCCATCACGACAATACTCGACTGCATACATCTTTGATGACTAAACAAAAATTGATGGACCTTGGCTGGGAAATTTTAATGCATCCTCCATACAGTCCAGACATAGCACCTTCGGATTATCACTTATTTCGCTCTTTACAAAATTCTCTACATGGAGTAAAATTATATTCAAGAGAAGCCTGTATAAACTATTTATATCAGTTTTTCGCTCAGCAACCCCCAAAAAATTATAGCGATAGGATAATGGCTCTGCCAGGAAAATGGCGAAGTAGAATTAAATGGCCAATATTGCGATCAATAAATATTTATGTAATACAAAAAAGCCTTTATTATTTTCACTATAAAAAGGCCGCGAACTTATCAGACTACCTAATATTAATGTCTTCCCAATTTAGAAGTGTAAAACAAAATCTAAGCCTAAGTGACAAGTCCACTGAAAGTATTCGCCATTGAACTTGGTATGTGCCATGCGACTCCATAGGTGTGCGTCCACACGTGTGGTCGGAGCAAATTTGCGACTCCAAATGGAGTCGTGGACAGGGAGCGTGTTAATATTTATCTATTTTGGTGTGGACACGTTGAATATTTTTTCTTATTATTCTTTTTTCTTTCCTATTTCTTAAACTTATTTTTGTTGCTACTACTACGAGTGGTCTTGTATTAATGAAAAAAAAAAAAATGCTATTTTTATTAAACAACTACATTGTGATGGTGATCCATCCTTCCCGCTTGTACTAAATTTTAAATGATATAATTATAGACAATTGTTCATATAATTTATTTCTCGAAAATTATTGTTAAATTTTATCGTAATGTTTCTTTATTATACATATTATGAATTAATGTTAACTTGAAAGATTTATTCTTTATTGAATATGTGTTTATAATGTACTTGGCGGTTTCGGGTAAGGCTTTTAACTTTTCGGCTGCTAACACTTTCATTTCCTAACTCGCATTACGCATTTTTAACATTTCCCTAGTATGTATACACTGGAGTCGTAGTTAGTTACGCTTCGCATGATGGTAATGGTTATTGAAAATGTAGAGTTAGTTTAGTTAGTCTATAAATAGAATTATCAAAATAGACTCGTTGATTTTTTTTATTGAAATTACAGTTTTAGTCTACAATCAGAAATAGATTTCCTTTTAAATAAAATTCAGCATATTTGTATTTACAGACTTCTTTGCAAAGGTGCTTTAAAATGTATTAAATGATATCACGGTACTTAATTTCCTTATTATATTAAGCGTAAGGACTCGCGTAATACGAGGGATGATGAAAAAGTTTCCATGATTGGATATTTCTAGTTATGATATATGGATAGTTTTATTTTTACATTCACGTCAATCTTATTGGTATATATCGACGTGAATTGCTGCATTCTACCTTTTATGTACAAATTGTAATATTTTTGCCAAATTTGTGTGTCGATACGTTGAGCGGAAAACGGGTAAAACTGAAGTTCGCACCGTAATTAAAGATTTCATTGTGAAAAAATATGTACTGAAGAAATTTTTCCAGAGCTATCCTAGGAGTTGATGCTCCATCATAGTTCACAGTTGCATTATGGTGTTCGGAATTTAAACGTGGAAGAATTACCTGCAGAGATAAAGATCGCTCCGTGAGGCCCTCTTTAATAATAAACGTGTGTCGTTTTATAGCTGAGATAGATTTCGTTTGGTAGTGTTTAATCAATTTTATCGGACAAATTAGATTTCGAAAAGGTTTCCATACAATGGCTCCCTAAAATGTTAACGGACAAAGTAAACGAAATACGCCTGGAGATTTCAATGAAAAATCTGACCTTATTGCAAATTGATACGAATTTATTTTTATGACGATCTGTAATTATGGAAGAAACGTAGGTGTACCGTTTTGAGATGCGTGATGGAAAAGGCCATCACCACCAACAGTGAAAAATTTCCTGTTTTTGCGTCGACTGGGCGAAGTTATAGCCACTGTCCTCTGGATCGCTGATGGCATCATCTTCAATGATTATTTAAATAAAGGGCACACAATTACCGGTTCATATTATGCCTCATTGATATATAACTTACGCGGAGAAACTGAAATAAAACGACGGGGAAAATAGAGCGCGCGCGTGAGTTTACATCAAAAGATTTCCATTTGAGTTTGAAGTTGCGCTCCCTGCCATCAAGTTCCATCAAAGCAGGGTTTGAACTGATGGAACATCCTCCATATTCACCGGTACTTACCCCCCAGTGATTTCTATCTTTTATCCGTTTTAAAAGAACTTGTCTTTAGCATTAAATTCGTCAACAATGACGAGGTTATGTCTGATTTTTTTCAAATGGAATAAGGGCTCTTGAAAGATATTGCTCTAAGTATATCGATTTAGGTAGCAATTTAGATAGGTAGGAGATTACGTAGCAAAATATATAATATCTTTTATTTATTTTCGTTTATTTCATACTGATTCTGGAAACTTTTCAATCAACCCTCGTACAATATAATATTACAAAGTCCTATAACATTAGTGTTAAAATATTTAAATATGTTCTTTGAGAAATAAAGTTCTTAAACCTAAAAAATATTGCTTCTATCTTTCGCTGTTCCACATTCATATACACAAGTAATGTAATAAAATTTAGAAATGTTCTCCTGATTCCATTTCGTATAATAATGATTCATTGGAATCAGGAACTTTTGATAAATCCTAAAATTTTGAAATTTAATTCAAAATTTTTAATAAAACAATATAGAAAATCATAGTCCCCAAAACTAACATCTAACTACTAAAATACCAATACCATCACATCGCGATTGCAGCCTTTACCCAGAGCGCGCCAAATACCCTTGGGTTGGGTGTTCTACCGACGGGAAGGGGGAAGACCAGCGCGTTGCACACGGCTCTGAACTGTTCATGGCCGCCGATTCTAAAATGATCACCATCGGAGGCGGGTCAGTTGAATTTCACTATCTTACAGCTTACACCCTGTGAGGGCTAAGTACCCCTGGGTGGGGTGTTTGCAGGACGACGAGCCGCCCCCTGAGGCGTATAGCCGCTCCACACATGGCCGGTCCCTGTTCATGGCCGGAGACAATACCATGGTCACCGTCGGTGGCGGGTAAGATTTTTTTTTGGATTTTGGAGAATTTCTTTATTGTAACAACAGGTGTGTGTGTGGTCATCCTTTAGAGTTCCCGATTACTTCGACCTTAAGTCTATTGCAGATGACGAATAATCGTTTTCTATTGCCACTTGTTACCACCGGTTCCTTTCTCAGTGGTGACAAATAACACAAAATTATTACCCTTTGTTACTTTAACCGCTTACATTGGGAGGAGGAGGGTGAGCGCTGCAATCCCACAATCACTGGGCGCTGACGTTACCGTAAATTGCACTAAATTTCCACTTCCTATCCCTTCAATCATCATTTTAATTTATCATTTGCAATTTTTAAAATTTTCTGTCTGATTTTGGTACAACATCTTTTACGTTAGATCCTATTTACACGAGATAAGTAACAAACGAGAATAATTTGGTATTATTTGTCTCCACTGGAACACATTGGGAGTATTTTTCCTATTCGTCATCACCGGGGATGGAATTGACAGAAACTAGTGGGAATAGATGCGTAAAAATATGACATTATAAAACTTTATGAGTTAAGACACAAGTCGTCGTTTGTTAATTTTCTCACGATGTTTTTCTTAAAATATTAGGACCTCAGCTATGAAATTGCCGTTTCTTCATAGTGGCCACTTTGAACTTATTGTTAATTATCTTCTTAGTGGCCACTTCATACAAATTTCATATGATTTTCATACAAAAATATATATTTGAATTTTCCTATATAAAACGGCAATTTCAGAGGTAAAGACCTAATAGAACTTACTTTTTAATTAATTTTATTTATGTTTTATAGAGGTATAAGAGGAGCTTGTTGGCCGCGTACGTCGGTCGGCCATAGAATATCACCATCCAATCTTTTCCTGCGGGTGTCGCAAAAGGCGGCTAAGGGATAACAAAGCGGCTACCACGAGCCCTAAAGGGATTACACCACCTCTAAAAAAGTAGACTCGCCAACCCGCTATGCCTCGTACACAAGGCAATGTGTATGGCCGGTGTCCAGCAGTGAACGATATAAGGTCTGGTTACAGTTATCTCTTTGCCACCCAAATGTTGCCGAGAACAAATTGCTTTAGCGATAACGTCTTGTTGTACTTTTCTTGTTACTTATTTAATTTGTCATTCTGCAATATGTGTTGGTGTACAAGTCACAAGAAATAATTGTTCATCACTGTCCTACATTCTTAATTATTATAACAATAAGTTATTTTATTGTGCTAATTGACCGGCTTCAATCAGAATGGAATCAACCCACGTGTGAAGATTCTGGAACGTTTTGAAAAATATAAAACAAATATAAAAACAAAAAATTGTGATAATATGTATATGATTTCCAAGGTCTTAATTTCAGTTTTAAAGACGTTTTGATTGAATAAATATGCACTATATTTTAGTTTTTTATCACATTCTTTTATTATTACGAAAAAAGTACGATTGTGGATATTGGTTCCATTCTGATTAAAATCGGTCAATTGATAGTGTAATTTGTAAGGAAAAACCTAGATTTTCCTTTGTATTCTAGACACAAGGTTCCTTAGCAAGATTAATTCCTTACAAATTACACCATCAAGTAGCGCTATGCAATAACTTACCATTTTTTCAAGGAAAATGAACGGGTTCGATTACCGATTGTGTATCAGTTTTTGGAAAAAAGTAATGCAATTTTTTGTAACTCTGAAATGGACGCCATGATGGTTCCTTAGAACAAATTTCTCTATTTCTAATAGTCTTCAACTTCCATACCGACCTGTCTCGATAAAATATCTTGTCCGATAAAATTATGTTGTCGATGTCGAATTCAATATTGCCATATTAAGAATAAAGGGTACAATTAAATACTGTGACTATACAATAAAGTGTTTATCTATATATCCAGCCACTAATTTCAGTTCAAAATTTAAATAACCAACATGTTTTTTTATTAAAAATTTCAGGGACGGACAAGCGATTTGGATGGACGAGAACATTCGATTCGGCAAAACAGACCGTTGTTCCACTTTCAACAATCCCCCCCTATGTCAGAGTGGGGATTTCGAAATTCGCGTTTTGGAAGTCTACGGCTTCTCCGGAGCGTAAATCCCTCCCTGGTCATTGAAAGTTTGACGTCAAAATTTGTTTTTTATCAGGGATTTTTCAAGTCCCCAAAGGGAAAAGTTATGTACGGTTCAAGTTTCCACCGTTTTGGGGGTGTTTTTATTTAGCTGCGCATCCACAGAACATAGTCGTTTCTTGATATTGCCAGAAATGGAAAAAGATTTTTGACATTGTCTTTGATTACTGTTTTTTGAAAACGATAATAAAGCGAGTAGATTAGTTGTTGTTAATTGTTTGTGAAAGAGGGGAATATTCATAGTAAAATCCGGACGTTTTCATTTGACACTGGAAATATTCCTAATCTTATATTTGATTTTTTCTTGGTAAACTAAAATCATACGTTAAAAATGGGTCATCTATAATTTAAGTACAAATAAACGCTAGTATGTTTTATACAATTAGTAAGACTGTAATAGATCCAGAATCATTAATTTCTAGCTTTTTAGTAGCATATTCATTTATAAGTGACCGCTAAAAATATGTTTGTTTTTTATTGTGATATTAGATCTTTTCCTTTCCCTTAGTAAAATACCGATTTTACATATCTATAAGTCTCTAATAAAATAATCTCTAATCTCTATCCGATGTTGTCACCTGAATTTATCGATAAAGAAAATCTTAGACTTTTTTCCTCACTAAAATACGGATTTTCTTTGTCTATACATCTCTAATAAAACGGTCTCTAATCTCTATCGATCTCGCCTGAAAAGTATTTTTATCAATAAAATCATATCGCCTACCTAATCTATGAATAAAGAAACCTGGTCGATAAAATCATCGCCAGAATTTATTCATCAATTTCCTATATCGATAAAGAAAATATATCGACGAATTCAAGCAACATATCACTATTGTCCCTCTTTCATAAACCGTTATAAAATAGTGTCGCAGCACTAGCTCTATGAGTTCGTATGGAGCGAAATAATCTCTATGTAGAGTGTTGTTATTTGTTACGATCGTGTCGTATCCACGTGTGATATATATTGTGGTGTGTGAGAGAGATAGCCGCTTGAGGCAGTCAATATGTCGCATATTTCTTTCCCCGTTCCCTTACTTTGTTCAATGTAGTTTCACTAGTAACACCGTTCACTAGTTTCTGTCCCCACTTCACTAGTTTCTGTCCCCGTTTCACTAGTTTCTGTCCCCACTTCACTAGTTTCTATCCCCGTTTCACTAGTTTCTGTCCCCACTTCACTAGTTTCTGTCCCCGTTTCACTAGTTTCTGTCTCCACTTCACTAGTTTCTGTCCCCGTTTCACTAGTTTCTGTCCCCACTTCACTAGTTTCTGACCCTGTTTTACCAGTTTGTCCCGGATTTCAACCGTTTAGAACGAATGAATGGATTGTTCTCAATTAAGAATGAGCTAAGTGTTCTCAATTGTGAATTAATTGAGTATTCTCAGTTACCAAAAAATATGGGTATTTATAATGAAGAACGAATTGAGCGTTCTAATTATTGAAGTATGGATTGAGCATTCTCAATTACGATTTCCCAATTACGAAGGAATTGAGTGTTCTTAATTGAGAACACTCAATTATTAAAAGTAATTGTTAAATTATAGCATGTTCTCAATATGGTATAGCATTATATGCGATGTATCGACGGCCCCTTGCCGTAAAACAGACTGTGTACATGTATTCCTATATTTATTAATCTCTGTGTGTCCCCGTAGCATAGTAAAAAACAGAAGTAGGTTATCTTCATACAAGTGTACAAGTTATTTTGTTATACAATGCTCATTAAATGAAGTTTTGTTTAGTTATTGTCTTTATTCTCCACCCTTCCCAACTTTCCTTTAAGCATACGCAAAGGTAGACAGCGTATCTCCAATCATGTCAACTCGTGTCACCATTAACAGATGTGGCAGAAGTGGATAACAATATTCTGCTTACCATCAGGTGGACTGGCTATTAGTTTGTCACCTTTTCTTATAAAAAAATGTCGTATACTGCAGCACGAACGTGAGTAATGACTCGTGCAAGTATAAAGATAACCTACTTACTTTTTTTTTACTGTACCCGTAATTCTTGGTGTATGAAGTAAACACTACTGTCCGTTAAACAACGAAATTGGGGGAAAACGTAGGTTGTTTCGATTTTATATATTATTCGTGTTTAGGTGTTTGATGCAAGTACAAAATGTATGTCGTTGGACCACAGTATAGAGAAGGAACGGCAAAGGATATGAATAAGACTTAAGTAATTAACGATTACAAAGTTCGGTGTACGATTTTTGTAACATTTTTCCTATAAAAAGTTTTTTTTTTTTTAATTTACAGAGCCTAAATTGTCATAAAATGAAAATTAAGTATAAAATTAAAAGATGACGTGACAAGTTGACAGAAAATAAAGTTGTTGACAAAATACAATTTTCATTTATTTAACCATGTAAATGGTTACTGACTTATTGGACAGACTGAAGCCGTACACTATCAAAGATATTCTGACAATTGACATATATTGTCATACCATTACCCTTTGTATTTCCACAGTTGGATATAGGCCTCTCCTGAGACTCGCTGGTTCATTAATTAAATTATTCAATCGATGTTATTCAAAAGAAGTGACTTACTTAACATGTACAATGTTTAAAATGACAAAGCTCGACAATTTTTTTCTAAACACGTTATTTTAAACGTACGTATAAACCGAAATGTACAAGCAATGTGCAAAAATTGGGGCATTACGAAATGACGTCAGAATATCGGACTATTAATCCATCGATTTATTGTCACTTCCATTTTACGTTCTTCTTTGTTAACGTATGTTGAGAGTCAATCATGCTGTCGTCACTTCATTGACATATCAATTGGATTAAGTAGCACTGTATACTTGATTAAATTGTGTATTTCATTGATATCTTGCTGTTTGATGCATAAATAATAGTCGTGGGTATTCACGACTCCTCGGAGTGTTTCGGCTCACTTAATCCGCTTCCGCTCGCGGATTCGACTCCTCTTAACGATTCCTTGCCTCGTTTGATTCACCTACTTATATTTTATAAGAGCCTGAGAGCGACTCATTCGCTTTGCATCATGTTCGTTCATGTAACTCAGCGATCCAAAAATGAAAGGAATAAATAACTCCTCGGAGTCGGTAATAGTTAGCCGGAATCATTAAGAGTTGCGGCTCCGCTCGCGGTTTCAGATCTTTTGATTCATTGAATCCGGAGTTACCCATAGCTAATAAATAAATACATTTCCAGAATTCTTTAAACATCCCGCGTACCTTATCGACTGGCTTCTACTATCGACGTTTTTAATCGTCAATACTGACAGGGTGAATCAACCGAACGGGCCCTCGAGAGAAAGTACCCTAAATACTAAAGATAACACATTTTACACAAAGGAAGTTTTGCGTCGGTTGATTCCCGGCTCAGACAATCGACTTTTCAAAAATCCGTGAATCCAGTTTTTCTTATATTTAAAAATAAAATAGTTTCCTTTGAGTAAAATTTGCAATGTTTAATATTTAGGGTACCTACATTCACTCAAGGAACCCATATGTTTAATTCATCACCTGTATATGCGCCAGAGAAGATTCTCTGACGCACTTCCTAAGTTCGTGTAAGCTCTTTCCGCCGTTCTCTTTTGTCCTGCCCGTGTCCTATCAACGGTCACCGTTTCTTCTCTACACTGTTGTCATGCCTACTTGGTATTCGCTACGCTTATAAAAGCAATATATATTGGCCTATCAACGTACGGAGTTATTTTCCGCCGATGCGAACATTCCAGTGAAAAGGGACTTACGCCCTTACACACTTGGCGGTTTTGTTCTAAGCTTTCAACGCATATATATATATATAATGCATAATTCTCCAATCAAACGTTCACACGATTACAAGCATATTTTGCGTTCATGAATTATCGTGGTAATTATAACGTTCAAATTCGTCGCTAACAATTGCAACGAGAAAGTTTGTTTTACCACGTTATATTTGCGGTTGGTAAATGAGCTGCAGAACAGCTTGTATTTGTTTGAGCGCTCGATTGCCCAATAATATACGTTGGATCGGTTTTTAAAGCCTATACACGGTCTTGTTCGGTCGATATTAACCTATAACGTCCCTCTGCAGGGGCCTCCCATAGTAAAATTACTATAATTGGGCCGTTCCAATAGGTTAAAATTGCGTCGTTTTCTTGGAAGCGTTGCGTCTATGACAATTAATATTTCACATCGGTGGATTATATGGTTCGTCATATGTCAAATTCGACCTATTGGAACGGCCCAATTATAGGCGGTTTGATATAGACAACGCTAGTCCGTGAAATTGTATGGAATTCAAGTGTGTCACGTCAAGTACATTTTAGTGATGGGAACCCACTCACCGATGAAACGAAACATCTCCCTTGACTCGGTACACCATTTGACGAATTTTTTCAATTGATTATAGAACAATTAGGAATTTTTGTGTTTTATAAAAACGACTTGCTAGAGACACGGGTCGGAATAGACTGAACGGGCAGCGTGAGAACTAGGAGTTTAGCGCCAACATCGGGCACAACAGACTGTACGAGCAGCGTGAGAACTAGGAGTTTAGCGCCAACATCGGGCACACAGCGACGGACAGCTTGCGGTATCTATCCCTCTATATCTTTCATTCAGACACATCCTATACTCTGGAAATGTAATATGTCCTAACAATTCCGACCGTGTATTGGCACTTTACTATAATCGGTCCAAATAGCAGTATTTGGTATAAATGCATCTAAACTGCGGTCGATCGACGTAAACAGTTTATGATCAAAGAATGTTTTGGAAAAAAGACAAAAAATACATGGAAAAACGACATCTGCTTGCACATAGGGAATAAAGTCTAATTCTTTGTAAGTTTAAGTCAATATGCGTATTAGTTATTGCGCCATTGATCCGAAAAAATCCATGTTTTCTGTTGGCACTGCTGGTTGTGCTGAAGGGAATGAAAAAAACGTTATAAATTCCTTACAGGTTCAATTAGTTGAACCTTGCAATTGGTTTGTGGGTCGAAAAGGCGTGGACCGATGACACCGATCGATTTAGTGTGCAGGCATAGCACCAGGGTCGACGTTAATTGATATTTTCATTCGATGTTCACCAATTCACGCAGGCCCTTTCAAAAATGTATAACCGTAGATATCGATCGACTCGGCGACTGTTCAGTGGCATCGATTGTGTGTTCGAGGCGATTAATATCAACTGGTCGACATCGATCAACCGCTGTCTAAGTGCACCTTAATTAGGATTATTCCCATTTTGTAAAATATACGGACGCCGCATTAAATTAATCACTGCTCACAAACATGTACCAAAGAAATTATTAGTAGAAGGCATTGTTTGTAATTGATTCCCTTCTAATAACGTTTGATGAACTATGAGTTACAATACTCGTTAAATATATTAGAACAGTAGATCATTCATATTATTTGCAGTAATTAATAAAACGTTACACACTTATTTACTTGCAAATTTTATATATCGAAAAATGTTTGTATGATTATGAGAAGATATCACCGGGTATTTTTAGTATAGTCGTGCAATTATTGTATCGATTTATAATAATTGGCCCAACCCTGTTTTGATAGTAATGATGAAGTTTTTGACTTATAATACAATACGCCCTTTGTGAATCTGTCATTGATCCTGTAACAATAGTGCATCAAATATTTATAACGAAAAGCGCGTCCAAATTGACACTTTTAGACCTATTGCAGAAACTGCGGAACATTACAAAACATTTGTAAGATTTGAACATAAAATAATCCAAAACATTGGCTTCAACAACTTCAACTTAAATTTGTGTATGATAATACGTTATTGCACAGGGCTCTATGAGCTTTGTCTCACTTTTTTAAACGACTGAAAAATAGCGAAAAATTGCATTTCTGACTGGCGCGTGCCATCAGAAATATACTCGTAATTATGTTTACGAAGAAATCTGACGCCTATTGACATATACAAGACTTATTCAATTAACCGTAGGCCCTATAAAACTCCATATTTTTTGTATATTTCTTTTCAAAACGTGTAGGTACGAAATAGCGAAATCTTTGCAGCGCCTGCCATTTTTACTTACAGAGAGATATTTGACGAGTATTGCCACACAAAATGTTGAACGCAAGAAGGGAAGTTTTGAAACGCTATCGGTGTAAAGTTTTCATAGTATTATTTGATGTATTTCGATGTTAATGTGCCAAAAACGGACCATTAGAAGTTTGGTACTGGTATTCAGATACTCAATTTTCAAGTATTTTTACATGATTTGTATTTTTATGTTAACTATCATCAGACGAAATTCGTGTGGATTCTAATTATTTTATAATAAAAAGTAACTTTACAACTTTATTTTCAACATTAACTTTTACTGTGACCTATTAATTATTATCAAAGTAAAGTTTGCATTCAGTCACGTTTACAGAAATTTACTTAGTAGATTTTAAAAAAATAAATGGAGCAACACCAGTATAGTTGGAAAATTGGACTTGATACTTGTACTTCATTTTCAAAAATAAATTTATATTATAATTGTATAAGCATCCCGTGTGCACGACTCTACAAGATTGTCATTGTATGTTAGTATCGTTTTAATTGAGTTATTATAAACTTAACCTAAACAATAATAAAGGTACCTATCACAAAGGTTAAAAGTATCAAAAACCACAGTTGCAAAATGTTACCATAAATAGATTCCTGTAATTTGGTTACCTATTATTTCTATTGAAGACTTAGGCTGCGTTCCAAAATATGCGATAATCGCTTTGATAAGTCAAAGTATTGCTGCGTTTCTTTTTATATTATAAAGATAGAAAAGAATGCATTATATTTAGAGTATTAAAACAGAGAATATCATACGTTTTGGAACTCAGTCCTTACTTTGACAGATTATATTTGTCATTCAAGAGAAATAGAAAATAATTTGCCATTTATACATCAAGACATTGTTAAAGATTGAAGTTACAGCTGTAAAGTTACTTTAATGAAATATTTCAAATTCAATATATTTTTGAATTAAAAGGTATTCATGGAAATTGAATTGTGTTCTTGGCGTAGATATATATATGACAGTAAATGGAATGCAGTTAAGTGGGAATTACAAAATTAATACATATCCATACCGCTTGTGTGCTGTAGCTGTGCTGTATCTTCAGAACAAATTATAGGGGTGACATAATCGTCTAGAAATTACTACAAATCTATTGACAGTTTTGGATATGTCCTGTTATCAGTAAAAATGTAATTACTAGAGAATTTCCACATGGAATGATTTTTCATAGAGATTCACTTGGTTTAATGTGGGTAGAATTAAAAACTAGATTTTCATGTCACCCGCCTTTTTTGGCTACGACGTTTGTTTGTAAATATTATGATTTAATAAAGACCTTTTCTATGTTTCAATATTTTCGACATAATCGCTACTTTTTGTCACGAAATATTGTGATTTAGAAACGTTCTGACGTAGCTGAAATGTGTTTTGCAAAGGTACTACAATTATATTTATCAGAAACCTAAGACTTGTTTTAAATTCAAATAATTATTTATGTAACTTATTGCGTAGGTAACAGGTAACGATTGGTAGATCGTGTATGTTATATGTCGCCCCTCTGCGGGTAGTGCGTTGTTGCCATGTAAAATCACCGATTGGGGTAATTAGAACTAGGGGTAATTGGGAATATGCTTTAAAAACTCGTATATTTTATAAAAGAAAATAAGGCATTACTTCTACATTACTACATTAGGCATTACTATTACTTCTGTTTAAATTGTCGTAATTTATTCCCTATTTTTATTTAGGGTTAATCAAGGCAATGTTAATCGGATAATTGAGAACATGTCTAGATTTATCATAAAATGTTCAGGAACTTAAAAAAGACAAATAATGTTGTTTTTTTTACTTGAGTGTGTTAAAATCACTTATTTGAAATACTAAAAGCAACACGTCTTTGGGGGCTTTGTTTTTTCTTTGACTTTTTCTAGTGTCTTCTTTTAAAGAGTCTTTTTACGGGACTCTAGCTAGACCTCTGAAACTAGTAAAAAAGTGACAGTTTTTCATTGACTCTTTCTTGCTTACAGTTAACATATTATTGTTTGAAATCCTGCACGCTTTGTTGACAGTCACAAAAATAATAATTTATGCTTTTTTGAAGCAAGTTTTCAATTACCCGTAATTATTAAACCGGTTGCCCAATGCGCTCGGAAATTGTGTTTGTTTTTTAAAATATTAGTGTTTAGCTTGTATCAGAGGCCTCGAACGTAATTTTGGGCTTTTAATTAATTATAAAATTCGCGTATTCTCCGCAGAGGACGCCATTTCTATATATATGTATGATACGTTGCTGTTAAAATTTGTCGTTATTTAGTTTAAACGTTTAAACTCTAGTCCTTATCCTATTTTTTTAATTTTTATCTTAACGATATAACATTATTTAATCTAAATGTTTACAAAATGATATTTAAAATTATTACGCGGTTTTGTCCCTATTGAGGGGCGCGTAGGTTAATTAGTTGATAAGTACATTAAAATTTAATGTAAAAAAATATCTATACCGTTTTTAATCTGTCAGTATTTGTGGAATACGTTTTTATGTGAGGTATATGATATGATATAAAATGACAAGTGTGAAGGCAAATAAATGCCTGAATGTTAGGGAGATACTTTGTTGTTACAAACTTACAATGTACTATTACATTCGAATACTTTTAGTCGCAGCCTGCGTCCGGGGAAAACTCATTTATGGTAATGTAAATGTTGCTTTATGTATAAAAAATATATAATCCCTTTCATATTCACATTGTAGTTTCATTTACTGACAACTTATTCATTGTTCAATTACTTATTCCCTTTTTCCAAATCCGTTTCTAAATCTCTAAAGGTATGCAACCATCTATACGAGAATACATAGATATGATAACCTCTCTAGGGCTGACAGCCTGCAGTGTAATATTCTTCCTATGCAATATTGTAACAGTTTTAAATACTGAATTACATTTCTGTCGACAACATAATCCATACTCGTGTTTTATAGCTATATCCTCTTATGTAATTGTTGTCTTGTTATGAAAAGATCATTTAATGAAATGTATATCAGCTACCAAATGTAGATGTGGCCTACAAGAATTTATTTATTTCAAATCGATTTTCTCCAGTGCATATGCAGCACTAATACTGTGTAGCAGTTAACTTTTATTCAACCTTTTACTTTATAGCCTGACCAAGAAAATAGAAAACCTCGCCGTGATGCGTAAAACTAATAGAACTAATATCTTCTACTGACAACACTAACTAGCTTTGAAAAAAGCAAATGTGGCGCCCACACAGCAAGTTTTTTATTTTTTTTTATTTTTCTGGTCAGGCTTTACAATAACACATCCATGTTGTGCCATCTGGCATCAAGTAAGTGTTTTTCTGTTGTTATTAGTGGTGGACAATGTGAATTATATTAAATTTTACATGTCGATAAAATAATAAATTATGCACGAAATTATACTTACTAAAAAGCACAGAATCTTTGGAAAATAGCCAAAAGTATGAAGTAAAAACTAATATTGCCTAGTAGTCAGAAACAGTAATATGTATCCATGCCGGCATACCAAGTTGGGAGATAAAATTGATTTGAATTGTACATTGTATTGTTCTAAGGTCACGTACAATTCATTACTCAACTTCTGCAATTTCAAGCCACAGCTAACAATTTATCCAAACTCAGTAAACAATTGCTGTAATAACCTTGTACACCTATAGTAATAATTGAAAATATTGCAAACTCAATGCTTCGATAAGAGATAAACACAGTGACGGCCTTACCATTGGGGCGCCCCGGGCGAGATTTTCTTCAGCGTCCTTCATTTCTTATGCGAATAAAATCAGTGTACTCAGCCAAGAAAAGGGCGCTAGTGCGCGGTCGACCCCCCCCCCCCCCCCCCCTCCCAAAGCCGCCACTGGATAAACTGTCAGATTTAAAAAAAATAATGTCAAACATGCTAATCCCAAACAGGTATAGACAGTAAACCACATATTATTATCAGGAGCACCAGTTCTTCATAAAAGATACTATAACCACTTATTTTATAAAAAAAATCCCAGAGTGCAATTCTTCCTCTTGGAAATTTATTGTTTGACAACCATGTATGAAATACATATTTTTACCAAATTGCAATTATTAAATTCACATTTTACATTTTAATTAATTTAAGCGCTACTCCAGGATTCCGTGCAAGTAGACACTGATATTCCCTACATACTCTGACAACCAGCAGGCGGTCACCATCCAAATTTATGATTGCAGGTGCAAGGCAACGACTACAACTTGCTGGGCACGTTCGACCTGACCGGCATGCCGACGGCGCTGCTCGAGGTTTATCTTAAGGGTTAAGACTATCAAACGTTAAAAAATATGAATTAAAATGCTCAAGAAAGCTGTGAATAGGATTTTGCAAGGTCGGCGGCGCGCCCGCATACCCCCTGGTGTTGCAGGTGTCCATGGGCGGCGGTAACACTTACCATCACGTGAGACAGTTTGCTCGTCCGCCCTCTTCTCTATAAAAAAAAAAATGCTCACAAGTGTTTAAGGCTCCAGTCTTAAAGGTCACATACAGTGTAGTGCTCAGTACTCATGCTTAAAACACTAATATGCCCTAAGAAAAAAACATAAATATAGCTGGTGTTCTAGGCTATTTCATCACTCTAACATTTATATTAGTATTATAAAAATTGAAAATATACAGTTTTATATTACTTTATTATAATAAAATTAATTTATTATAATAATATTATAATTCATTATTATTATAATAAAATTACGGTGCGATATTTTCTTCACTTGTACATACAGAAAGAGATTGTACAATTTAATATAATATATTTAATATAGCATAAATAAAACAATACCATTTAAAAAAATATATTTTTACAGAATACATTAGAAATCCTAAATATTAGGAATCAACATTTTCTTTTAACCTAGTCCTATAATCGGCTGTTCTCTTTGATACTTTTGTTTGTAATTCCTTATCTTCGACTAAACCTATAATATCTTCATAATCTTTCCCAATCTCGTCCATAACTTTCAACAAGTTATTTTCTGAACAATCCTTTATGTAACTACATAATAATGTACTCAAAAAGGGTTTGATTTTTTTAGTTAACTTACTCAGTTCTTCACTTTCATCTTCAAAGCTTGAACTGCCATTTTCTTCATTATTTATTAAATGTGTAGTTCTCCACATGGTGTAGGTTTGTGAGAAATATTTATCGAGATCACAATTCTCGCTTATTTGAAGAGTATTAACAATAGTATTTGTTGAGTCTATAACATCTGCTAAATCTGTATCAATCTCCTTTTCCTTGACAAGTTTATTTTCATAATAATTAAGTACTAACTCAATCATAGTTGAGATATCCTCTTTACTCTTGTTATACATTTCTTTGCATTTATCAAAGCCTATTAAATTTAAAGTTATTTGTAAGCTTATAACAAGAATTCTTTCAAGTTCTTCTGCCTCACAGCATTCCTTTTGGTTGACAGTGACTTCTATAAAACCTGTGATTAAAGAATCCAGTGCCTCGGACGTGACGAAGTGTGAGAAAAAATCCGCTCTGTATCTTTCCACATTGCAATAGGAACAGACTGTGTTAAAATTCTCTAATGCTGTCACTAAAAGTTCTTTGCTGGCTGAATTTTTGAGAATAAAATACAAAGCAGTGGAATACTCAATATTCTTAAACAAATCCATCCATATAGCGATTTCTTCGCTATTAGCTAGAAATAAACACGAGCTTATTAGACGTAACACTTGAACAAGGACTAAACTATCATCTGTCCTAGTGTATTCCATTAGAAATGATAAAAAACTGCTCATTTTTAAAAGAATGGCAACGATTTCCTTGTGGCAACACATATTGCCAGTAATACCGACTAATATTTCTATAATACGAGGCGATTCGATGACTGGTAGCGCGAAATTTAGTAGGTTCAATATATCGTGTTTCACAAGGAAAAAGACCACGTCTCGTTCTGCAGTCATGTCCCAAAGTGTGCAGAGGTCATCTTCGAAAGTTTTCTCCTGAACTTCGTCCTTCAGTGTATCTAAATTGGCCAATTTGAGTAAATTTTTTAAGACGAACCGTTCACTGTATGCCGTGTCTCCAATGACATCACCGACTACGGGGGTTTCATTCTCAGGTTCTTTGTTGTCCAATTCATGTTTTGGCTTCATCGTTGTTATTTTTAAATGAATTCTTTTCGTATAGATATCGTAGAACTTCAGAAAAGAAACAATTATTATTTTTGTTTCCAAAGAATTGATTCGATGACAGCTAAAGGTACATTGACAAATTCTATGAACTGTATTAAGAAACGTGTAAAATTAATTCATTATTATAATAAAATTACGGTGCGATATTTTCTTCACTTGTACATACAGAAAGAGATTGTACAATTTAATAAAGAATTATGCACGTTTTGGAACGTAACCTATTTGTGTTTCATTCCAAAACGTGGAATTGTCAAGGTATATAGTCCCGGAATGAGTTGAATGCACGAGGAAGGAATGTGACCGTTTTGTCACTTGTTTTTAGTGTTGTACTATAATGATCTTAGTGAAAGATAGGTATATCGATATTGGTAAAAGTCGATATTTTTAATTTAAATATCCCGGTCAAAAATAAAACACGACTATGTAATTATAAAAAACCACTTATTTTTTACTATTTTTATTTACTTTCATTATTTATTTATTTATTATTTATCAATCATTAGATAATATAGTAAGTAGGTATACATAATTTTTAGTTTTAAATACGTATTTAATATTTAGTGTTGAAAAATAAAGTTACTAAAAAAACAAAAAGAAAAAAATACAAATTTACTAATTGAGAGAAATATAAAAAAAACAATATTATAACAACAAAAATCTACTACGCATTACATTATTATTAATAATAAAAAATAACTTAAAAGTAGATACTAAAAGACACAAAAGACTATCATATTGTTTTGAATGAATATTAGTCACTACAATCATCACTTGTAACACCTGATACAGACAAGTCAGAATCAGGTTTGGTTGCTCATTTTAACAAGTATAGTAAGAAACTACCCAACACGTGTTATATCGATGACGCAAGAGAAACAATAGAAAGCGAGCAAGCGCATCACTAACTAGCTGGCACAAGTGCGGCGAGACGGTTGGGAGGGGGGTGTGCTCGTGTCCCCACACCTCACACCGCGCGCGCAATTAGCTCATTCCGGGACAGTAATGCTGTAACCTTTTTTATGAAACGCGCGCTCGCATACTCCCTAGTGTTGCATTGATTATTCTTAATTTCCGAATATAATACTACTTATGCTTTCATTAAGTGTTATTACAATGCCCTTTCTTCTTAAGATTTTTCGTAATTGTTTTCGTCGATATATAGTCGATCGTCGTGTAAAGGGTTATATAGACAATAAAAAAAAACAAAAAATATATGATACTGTAATATATTAAAAAATGACGTACGTTTACATTACAGAACAGTGAAATGGAACTTAGTTCCTGGCATGTTTTTATAATCTAATACAATATTTAATAACAGTATGTAATTTGGCTTTCGTTGACACTGTTATGGGTTTGACTTATGTCAAAATTGATAATTGTCCAATACGTAACTATGTCTTAGCAACGACAAACGTCCAATACTAAATTTTACTAAAATGAAATATGTATGTCAAATATGAAAATTGACCAAAAGGTAATTCGTCTAATGTGAGTGATGTTTAAAAAATCTGGATTACCTTTTATTACTGTCTGAGAGCACCCGTGGATGATACATACGACTAATTAAAAATTAAAATACGACTGGCATGTAAATAATTAATTATTACATTTAATTCTATATGTTAAGAATACATTTTGTTTGCGCTGAAAATAAATAAGTTTAACTCATTATGATTATGACTCAATTAGACTTATTTCTGAAACTCATCAGATAACAGATTGGACAATATTCATTCAGTTTGGACAAAAGGCAAAATTAATTATTGAATTTTCACTGCACTTAACTCAATATGTTAAGAATACACTTTGTTTGTACTGAAAATAAAAAAGTTTAATGCATTTAATTGACCTTATGACCCCGAGTTATTTATGAAAGTCAATATTCAGATTGGACAATCATTACATTGGACGTAAGTCGCCAAATCTGCTGTCATCAATTGTCACATATAGGAGTAATTGGAAAGCGCTAGAAGAAAAACTTATAAATACAATGGAACATTTTTTAAATAAAAAAAGTAATTTCTATATGTTTTATAAACAGGATAAAATTAAATTAAAATTGTTGTTTTTCAGACTGTTTTTATGACATTTTTCCCAGTCTTATGCTATATATTTGACATTCATTATAATTTGTCGTGACATTCAAATTGTAATTATTATTTATTGTTTTTCATAATAATTGTAAGGATATAATTTATGTTATATTCCATAAATGGAACCCATTTAATCTAGCCAATGAAACATAACACAAGAAAGGGGGAAGGGTACGAATCGGTGCGTTGTGAATATAGATTCTTCCAATTATGAATTCTACCATTGTGAATTTCGATCGTACGGTTATGAATTCCGATTATACCGTTGTGAATTCTGATTGTATCGTTGTGAATTTGCACCCTACCGCTGTGAATTTAGATTCTACTGCCGTAAATTCCGATTGTACCTGTGTGAATTTTGGTCCTACTGTTGTAAATTACGATTCCACTGTTGTGAATTGGTATTCCACCGCTGTGAATTCAGATTCTAACATTGTGAATTTCGATTGTACCACTGTGAATTTCGATTGTATCATTGTGGTCTGTTTCATTTGCTAGACTTTAAAGCGTTACAAGTATAAATATAAATAGAATAATTGTACGCTCGCGTATAATTTTAACTTAAAAAAATTAATTTTAAAGTGAAACTAACTATCGTCAGCCTTAACTTTGCTTCGAGGTTCATCATTGTCCCTTTGCCCCTCATGTTTCCTTTTCCTTCCCTGCTTCCCATGCTTTCCTTTAAATCCAAACGACTTCCCTTTGTGCCTATTCTGTTTTGAATCTTGTCGCCGCTTCAAAATCATTTCTGCTGTTTTCTCTAAATATGCCTTTTCTTCATCCCCTTCTAGTACCCTGAAGGTGACTTCGGTTTCATCAATTTTGACTTTCCCATCGGTCATTTTTTCGAAAACTTTCTTTGCAGAGTCTTCTTGGGTCATTCTGACCCAACCTACGGTGTCGCCACATTTGAAATCTATAAATGTTATTTCGGCACCTAAAAATAATAATTAAATAGGTATATAAAAGGCAGGCCTTATCGCTAAAATGGTCTCTTCCAGGCAACCTTTGCGCGGGAGATATATGCGAACACAAGAATAACCTATTTTGAATATTATTAGATGGTGCACATATTGTAATCACTAAAAACAAATATGTAATAAATATAATTATACACATACTACATACTAATAAACCATGAAATAAATTCCAAATAATAATATTAATTCAAATCAAATTGTACTTATACTTATAAAATCAAATAATAATACTGTTATGCCAGGTGAATCAAAAAGACAAAATAATAATAGTTTATTAAAACAGTTTTAAGAAAGTAGTATACATGCGGGTAGACACTGTTTCACGATAAATAGATATTGTCATCCGTGGCCATCTGTAATACATGACAATATTAGCCAAAAATAACAAACTAGCGTGTTGTACTCAATATTCTTGAAGATTTCAAAATCCAAACCGTGATTTTGGATTTTGTATAGATTTTTCCTGCTTCCTGATCACAGAAAACTATCGTGAAATGTGCTGCATTTTCCACTTTATCCTATTCAATCAATGTACGTACATATTTCGGTAGGGAGTAACGAGTTCATTACCATTCCATCCTATCACTTTCCATTAATCCAAACCTTTCTCCAAATCCATTCCTAACGCTTCCAAAGGTAGGCCAGCGTCATTCCATAAATTCGATTTGAATTGATGGAAAGGCTTGGGATAGGAATAGAAAGTATGACAGGATGAAAATTTTTCTTATCTCATTATCTTTCCTTGTCGATGGGACTCACCCCCGTGTTGTTTCTAGATTCTGTTTAAATAGAACATGTTTTATTTTATTGGGGACAACAAACAATTGTGCAATAAGTAGCTACAAATAACCACCAGAGTATTAATTGTACAATCGAACCACATTATGTGAGTTTTATTAAATGTTGTTGCGACTATCTAACATGTAACTCTAAGGAAGAAAATAATTTTGATTTTAACTTTTCGAATCTTAAATTTTGATGTAAGTAAACATTACAAAAATACCAAGATATGTAAATTTGGTATTAAATAACGACGCCACTCGATGCGTTCCTCAACACTGGTAAGATTGTACATGGTTATATAATAATTCAGTTAGGTATTAGTAAAAAAAAAAGTATACAAAAGTAATACACATGTCTGTAACATTATCTGAAATTAAATTAAATTAAACTTTTTTTATTATGTCTTTAGCACCCCCTACATGTTCAGTGGGATGCTATAAGACAAAACAATAATAAGAATTCGTCATATTATTAAGATCAGCCCTGTAATTTCACGACACACGACACATCAACATCAGTCGAAAATGACAAACGTTGGCATGTCCACTGATGCGCTGCCTGTCTCTGAAGGTTTAGGAGTGGATTTGGTAAATGGCAAGGCAATCGGCATTGCATGACATACAACTAATGCAAGTTAATAGATGTATTAACTTGTATTCTCATTGCTTTTAAGGAGCTCTGTAATTGATTTGAAGAGATAACTAAAATTAAATAATAATAGAGAACGAAAAAGAGATACTTTAAAAAAGAAAGCAATTATTACCTAATGGTGT
Source organism: Sesia apiformis (assembly GCA_914767545.1). Taxonomy (NCBI): domain Eukaryota; kingdom Metazoa; phylum Arthropoda; class Insecta; order Lepidoptera; family Sesiidae; genus Sesia; species Sesia apiformis. The sequence continues at coordinate 20,493,301 of OU611949.1, read as the reverse complement.
GAGTGCTTCTTTCACTTTCTCTCGGGTAAGTTTCTCATCGTTATGGGTGAAGTACATTACAGCACCTGACGCTAGTTTGATTTCAGTTTTTGACTCCGCCTTGGCCTAAAAAGTCATAATTGGCTATTTGACACATATAACAATAAATTGTAAAAATGATTGGATAACATTAACATAGGTTATAATAAGCCGACAATAATTGTTATTATAAAATGTTTTTTGCATTAAAACGAATAACCTAATGAAATCTAAAGAAACCCAATGAACCGTGTACTCGTTTGCGATTATCTATTAAAACGCAATGAAACCGAACCATTTTTGAAAAGATTGATCACTGGTGATGAGAAGTGGATCACTTACGACAAGAATGTGCGAAAAAGATCATGATCTAAGTGCGGCCAAGCTCCACAGACTGTGGCGAAACCCGGATTAACACGCAATAAGGTGTCTTTCATCGTGATAACGCCAGACCACACACATCTTTGGCCACTCAGCAAAAGCTGAGAGAGCTTGGTTGGGAAGTGTCGATGCATCCACCATATAGCCCTGACGTTGCGCCCTCAGATTTCCACTTATTTCGGTCTCTTCAGAATTTTTTAGGTGGTGTAAGGTTAACATCAAGAGAGGACTGTCAAAACTACTTGTCGCAATTTTTTGACCAAAAATCCCAAAATTTCTACAGCAACGGGATCATGTTACAACCTACAAGAGGGCAACAAGTTATAGAATAAAACGGCACATATATATTATCATTAAATGTAATAAAACTTTTTAAAAAAATGTTTTGAATTTGTATATAAAATACGAAGAGACTTTATATTTAAAATAATCGGTCATTTTAGTTTGAACTTTTTTGCTGTGTCAATATTTTGATTGTATTTTTTTTTGTATAGTGTGTCTATATTGCGTTGCGAAAAGCTAGAGTCTTGGAGCAATATGTATGTGTCTATCAATTTCACTGCATCAAACATTTGTCGTAAACTCGCTGGTGCAGGAAGCAGGGTGCTTTGGTCATTGAATCGAGATTTCCTCATCGATTGGGGTCTCTGCTGTTAACCACGTCCTTGTCTGCTTTCGGTTTTCTTATTTTCTTGCAAGAACTGCCTTCCATTTCAGCCTGCAGAATCGTTTCTTCACACTTCCACACACTACCCACGATAGATGCACTAAGGGCGAAGCTGTTCTATGGCACGTATCAAAGGTACTTCTTGATTAACACACATGAGACTATTCTACAAGCTATTTTCACTTCACTCTTAGACTGCCGATTTAAGACTGATAATGTTTAGATTCTAATCCTATGTAAGTAAGCCTATTCACTCAGCTTTATGTACGACGGTGCGTTTTTAAGTTTGCGGAATGGGGGGTAAAGAGGGAAAATTAAAATACATTATTATTTTTCTTTTTCAATATATTCACCTGCAACTCTAATATATTTTTCAAATCTTTCAATTAGCTTGTGTATGCCTTCGAAAAAAAATGATTTCTGTTTGTCCTCAAAATAAGCTGAAACTGCGTCCTTCACTTCTTCATCACTGGTAAATTACTCCCACGTAGTTATTTTTTCATTTTTGGGAACAGGTAATAATCACAGAGAGCCAGATCCGGACTGTAGGAAGGATGCTTTAAAATATCGAAGCCCACCTTGTGCAGGGCAGCCAGTGCAACACAACTCTTGTGGACGGGCGCATTGTCGTGCAGGAGCAGGACGGACACCTTTCGTAAATTTTCCCCATCTCTTTTCTTTTATAGATTGTTACAAATGCTCTAGAATTGAAGCATAATATCCTCCAATTATTGAAACGCCGTTATCCTTATAATCGATGAGCAGGATTCCCTCTGTGTCTCACAATAAGGTCGCCATGAGTTTTCCGGCCGACTGTGACACCTTAAAATTCTTTTTTATGCCACTACATGGAGTCTTGCTTGGACTCAGATTCATAATGTTAAACCCAAGTTTCATCTCCAGTGACTATTCGACTCAATACTCCATCCTGGTCTTCTTCACAGAGGTTCATAAACGCACGCGCACAGTCAACGCGCTGTTGTTTTTACGGCGGCGTGAGCATTCTCGGCACCCATCTTGCGCTGACCTTAGTTATGCCGAAATTGTCGTGAAGAATTTTAAAAATGGTTGTATCGGATACTCCAACCATTTCTGCAAGTTGTTTTTTCTTCAGACAAGCATCTTCCAGTATAATTTTTTCTACTTTTTGTATAAGTTTTGGTGTGGTCACCTCGATAGGCCGCCCAGGCCGTGGATCGTCTTCAAGTGAATCTCTGCCTTGCTTAAAGAGATTATGCGACTTGTAAACCATGGTTTTTCTTTCTTGTGCAAGAATCTCCGTAAACTGATGACATCTCTTCCAAAACGGTTTGAGCACTTTCCTTACTTAGTAAGGAACTTTATGACGGCGCGTTGCTCGATTTTCTCCATATTGAATGTTTTCTTCCCGACTGAGTTGCGTGATCATCGATTGCTCAAAGGTTAATGACCCTAAGTGATTGCAGTGAAAAGTACGAATGATGAGCCCAAAATAATATTTTTTGTCTGTCTGTTTATATGAACGCGCATCACACAAAAACTACTGGATGGATGTTAATGCCACTTAGCACGTTACAACTTATGTGCCGGGTTAACATTTAGGGTACTTTTTATCCAGATCAATTATAAAGATCCCACAGGAATCAATCTAGCCAAATATACTTTAACATGTACATGCACGAAAACGCGGGCACCGCTAGAAATAAATGAATGGAATGAAATAACCATCAATTTTGTTGAAAGTTAAATAAATCAATAGTTACCTCAGATTTGTTTTTCTTCTCTTTCTTTTCCTTTCTAGTGGCAAATTCCTCCTGTTTTTGTTTCACATAGTCCTCCTGCCACAGTATCAAAAGTTCGGTGTCGCCATGTTTTAGCCCTTTTGAGTTGACAAACTTCTCTGTCTGTAAATACATTAAAACTTGTTAGTGGAATGAAATTATATTAAAAAAAAATGTTTTAATCTATAAAGGTCTTTATGGACGAAGGCGGCAGACGAGCGTACAGTCCACCTGATAGTAAGTGGATACTGTCGCCCATAGACATCCGTGATACATGCCAATATTAGTCCAAAATGACAAACGTTGGTACGTCTCCGGATGCGCTGCCTACCTTTGTTGATGAAAGAATGGATTCGGAGAAAAGGTTGGGGAAATGGGAAGGGATAGGATGAGAATGGGCTCTGGCACATCTCACTCACTATCGAAACACGTACGTACATTAGGGAAATAAGATAAAGTGGGAAATGCAGTACATTTCAAGGTAGTCTTCTGTGAGAGGGGTAACGTGGCCAGTCGAGCGCGCCCAGCAGCTGTTGGATTGCAGCGTGCACAGGGATTTGAGTAAATGGAAGAATCTTGACAATCTTATTAATAAACTGCTTTAAAAACTAAAAACGACTTTTAAAAGTTTGCCCATATTAGTTGGAAACTACAAGAATGAATGTTGTGAATTTTGAGAGAGGTCTATATCCAACAGTTGAAGTATACAGGCTTTTTTAAAGAAAGTAGATGGCGGAAAGTCTATAAAGGTGGTAAGTAAATACGTTCGCCCATAGACATCTTCAATACAAGGATATTACTCCATCCCATTATACATCCCTCCTAGGGGATGTGGAGGTATTATATGGTAAGTATGATAGAATAAGAAATTTCTATTATTCCATTATACTCTCCATTCGACAAGATAGGATGGGAAATGTAGTACATTTTACGGTACTTATACAGGTTGACGTTATTGTATATATTATCATACCTGTTCCTTAGTCTTGAAAGTGACAAACACTGACCCCTTGAAAAGTCGTTTCTTTGAGCGATCCTGATACTTTCTCATAATCAAGTTTTCGACTTCCTCATGGTCTTTGAAGAATTTGAGAAGGTCATCTAGGTTTGAGTCCTTAGGTAAGCCCTTGGCATAAGCAGTGCGACTCATCACCTCCTTTCGGCGTTCCTCATTCATTTCTGGAAGAGCATTCTCGGGATTACGTCTCACTTTCAAGTCATCGTCTGAGACCTGAAATCGACGAACGAAGTAAGTACTTTGTGAATGTGGTGAATAATTCTTAAGAATATAATCACGAAATCTGGTGATTGATACTGCCCTACTTCGGAAAAATGGCACAAATGCATCTAGATGACATACCAAGAAAATGCACAAAAAAATTGGTGAAATTTTCATTAGTTTAGAATCATGCTAGAAGTTGATTTTGGATAATACAAAAATAATTACTATTATTCATCCCCTTTACTTATTTTTAATTTCTGAGTATGATGTTACTTATCATCGTCGTTGTCAAACCAAAATCTGCTGTGTAAACTTCGTAGGTAAAACGTTATTTTAAAAAAATTGTATGAAGGTTAATTCCACAATCAATTAATGGTTTTAATTCTTGAAGTTGATTGAATTTAGAAATGTATTATTTCGTTGTTGGTTTGTTATTTTATTACTGTTATTCGTTATTACTGTTATGGGCACATGATACTCTTGTGGAAGATGTCTCCGTTGAGGGAGAAGTTCATAATTCAGTGGCTGACGGAGTTTAAAGCAAACATCACCAGTAGTCTTATACAGAAATGCTCTGACATCATTCGCTGTGGGATCGCCCTTTGTTTTACCAGGTCTGATGGATTAGTAGTTGATAATCAAGGGTTCGTCGTAATCAAAATGGAGTTCTCTGGTGTTGTAGGGATGTTTGGGTCGGGCTCGATGCATTCTCGTGACGTAATCTTGTGGAGTATAAATAGGAGGCTTTATGTAATGCTCAATAATAGAATGGACCCTATCTAATTCCATCATAGTGTGGGATACACTATGGGGGGATGTGGGATTTTCCGGTATGATTTGCTCAACTTCAACTTTCGCGAAATAAGCATAATCGTTTAAAGCACTCGCCAGAAATTCATTTTAATAATTACATTCATGACTAATTATAGTGATGTTTATAAACATTGCTTGTAGTTTGAAGGTAATTAATCAAGTAGCTTGTGAATTGTTCTTAGCATTACATGCTTCATCCTTTTTCTGGATATGTGTCTCATATTCCTCTAGCGATACATTTTTTAACTGAAAACTAAAGAACACATCGCATTCCTTCCTTGGTTTGTGAATTGAAATGTTTTCTTTGCGAAGTACACTTAAGAAGGTATTTCTTGAAACAGATTTTTTATTTTGTACACTGAATGCATGTGTAGGTATGAGCGGAAAGTAGATTCGACGTAAATACGGTTTGATGATGCCTGACAATAGTGACTAGGCACTGTCGGAAGTAAATTTAACCACTCTGACACAGTACCTGACGTAATCAGAGTGGCAGTAGAAGTTGGAGATTGACTGTTATAACTAACGTTGCTGGCGAAGTTTAACCCAACGTAAAAAAGAATCGCGTTCAAGATCAAGCGTATTTCAAAAAAAATATCTGCACACACTGGTAATTTGGTGATATTTATTTAATCCTTAAAATTAAAGATAAACTCAGAGGAATATGTTTTATGAATGCAGAAGAGGCAGTAACGGCCTTCCAAACAGATGTTGATGTGCTTAGGTGAAGGTAGGCTGAATGCTTCACGCGAATGGTTTTAATCGTATAAAAAAGTATCGATTTTTACGGAAAATACTTCGAAAAGCAATAAAACAACTTCCACCTTAATATCTGATTTTATTTATGAAATTTTAAAAGGTCTCAGTGTCACCCACAAGATATAAAACATAATTACTCAAAAATAAAAAGGGTGGCTCACTAATTATTTTTATATTTTTCCGATTTCTTCATGTCTCAGCAACTCCAGTTGCCCCACAACATACTTATGAAATTCCGAACAAGTCATTTTGAAATTAAATTTGCATTGAATACTGCTTTCTATTTGAAGATGATTGCATTCTTTTGTCCACTGAGCAACTGCCAGAGAAAATATTCTTTCAACATTTGCGTTATGACCGGGAATGGCATATAGATATTGGCACATCAAAATTAAACTGCACTTTCTTTCCAAGACATCAGTTTCTTGAACGAAATATATCCATTTGTCATGCATGTCTTTTTTAGCCCAAACATCATCATGTTTTCAATTCTCCATAAATTATTTGATACAATATTTCTTTAAAGCAACTATGTGCAATAACTATACTCTTTTCTTCTAAATATTTTTTTTAAACATTTTTCCATTGCATTGAGGCAGGAAAATATTTAAAATTTTGTGAGAGGATGACTCCACTGCTAAATATTCCAGAGCAGTTTTATTTATTTCATAATTTATTTAAACATAATATGAAATAAATAAAAAGGAAAAAAATAAATAAAGGAAGATTTCTTCCAGCAGACCTTTTTGTAATAATAAATATCGATTACATTGTCAAATAATTTTATTGACTCTGAATAAATAAGGTCACCTTTATTTTATCATACTCAATTTTAGTTTGAATTCCCAAAAACTTGGTTTGAGGGAGTTCTTCCAGGGTTTGTTCAAAACTATGTAAGAATTCTATAATTCGGTGAGTTTCATAATTTCTATTTTCTTTAATTGTTTTTCAAATAAAAACGATTGGCTGTATAAAAACAAGAGTAACAAGAGTAAACTTGCAATAGTGAGTGAAGAAATCAACTATCGCTATCAGTGGTCTGTTTCTGTGAAAAAGAAATCTTTCAATGGTTCAATGACAAACAAGCATAAATTACATTAGTTTCCCCACAAAATGATTTTAATCTTTCATTGTGTGTATACTGTAAATATCGAAAAATATTTGTAAATTTTAAATACTAGACTCCAGATCAACAAAATTCCACATTGCTGAGGTATAGCGGATGTGGATGCTGTGTTGTGTAAGATGTGAGCTGAACAACTAGTAGCTTCAATGTCTTTTGACAGCTTCTGTTGCAGTTTGTAGTAAACATAGTTCATTCCATGACTATGTCAACCTCCATGCTATCGCTGGTGATTGACAGCCACTAGGATTTTATAGCACATTAATTCGCATCATTGTAATGTAAAAAGAAAAATAATGTAAAACAATGATTATTTGTTCACTGGGACATATGGCAGGACAACCGCAGCTGAGGTTTTAAACTGGTGACATGTCCTGGTGTAACTCTAGCGTGGTAGCAAAAACAGTCAAAACCTTGAAACCCAAAATGTACACATAGCAGATATGCTTAAAAATCTTACTAATGCCTTTTCTCTTAGAAGGGTAGTATAGGTGTTGGGAGTGTTTTAGATGAAAATATAAAGAAACTTAGTACTGAATTTACAATATATACCAGTTTAGTATCATCTAACTTCAAACAAATATACATTTGTATAAAATATTACAAGACAGAACTAATAAAGTCACAAACCTCCAACAGTCCAGATGTTGAATTTTTGATTGCCTTAGCGATAATGGCAATATCTGTAGTGATTTTTGAGAGGCGGTTGAAGCTCGTAAGGACATTAAAGGGTACCCAGCCATCATCTAGCTTAACCTGGTCCCGGAGAAATCTATCGCGGGGCAGGTTTAGATCACCTAAAATGTTGTTATTTAGAATACCTATAGTTAAATGTATTTATACATAATTAGTTATTTTACTTACAATTTGATTTCTAAGAAGTATTTTTTTAGTAGGTATTGAAGTTCGCAGGTGGTAATTGGATGAAAAGAATGGAAATCGTGTGTGGTGGCGAGCCGGGGGAGACGTCTATATCCAGCAGTGGAAAGATAGACACTGATGGTATTTTAAATAAGAACTGTTGCACAAGAAAGCGAAATATTGACAAGATTAATTTTATAAGATGTTTGAAAATTCAGTGCAATAAAACGAATACATAAGTAGGTTGGTACTGTATTGCTCACCAAAATAATACTCTATTTGGCGAACGATGGCATTATCCCGATCTCTATCCTCTTCTACGTTATTTTCATTTTTATTATTCTTTTCGCCGTTGGTTTCTGTGGCTACTGGTTCCTGTTCGGTCATTCTGCGAGCTATAAAATAAGAATTTTATTAGAATGATCAATTGCACGTTGCAATGGCGCAACATGCTATTTTTAACGCTTACTTATTCTCTTCTTATGATAAATACACTGAAAATCACTTTACTGACAAGAAAGAAATGTTATCCTTTCAGTTTTTCACTAAATTAATGCTATTTTTGAGAAAACACGTGTTTCGATTTTCAGCACGCGCCGGTATATTCATAGAATAATGTAACCTTGTATGATAGTTTATCAGAAAAGAATTATTCGGCCAGGGGGTAACGAAGGGAACGGGGAGGCAGAAGGCGTCGTCAAAAGTCAAAGACTGAGACCAAGGAATTAAATAAACAAACAGCCTGTGTTATTTCTAACCGATAATTTAATTGAAATTGCAGTCGAAATATAAAGCAAAAATAATATTATCTATTAAAATAATTGAAGTAGAGCTTTTTATCAGTTATTGCTGTGATTGGTTTTGAACATCTGTTTGTTTTTTTATTAAACCTAGTTGACCCAATAACCCAATAAGACAAAAGAAATCAGTACCATGAGGCTGTGGCGTCGAGAGCCGACCTCTTTGGTCGAGCTCCTAATTTGATTTATTTAATTGTTTTTAAGAGTGTTCTTTTTATAAGTTTTACTTTTGTTATTTTTGATATGTCCTGTCAACAATTTAGTAGTACATACACATTGTCACTAGACTAGAAGAAAGTTCCTACAATATTCATTTACAATGTTTTAATTTTAATGTATGTAATTTTATCAAGCTTTTTCCCAACGCTACAAACGTTGTACTGTACGTTGGTTAAATAAATATTCACATTCCGAAGATCCTAGTTTCTTCTCAAGGTAGCTCAGTAAACACACGCACAAATAATTGGAGAGCATTCCTCCAAATTGGTGACCCCGACGTGATGATGAGCAGCAGGAGAGCTTCCTCCTAATTGAGAGCTTCCTCCGACAGGAGAGCTTCCTCTAACTGGAGAGCTTCCTCCAAATTGGTGACCCCGACGTGATGATGAGCAGCAGGAGAGCTTCCTCCTAATTGAGAGCTTCCTCCGACAGGAGAGCTTCCTCTAACTGGAGAGCTTCCTCCAAATTGGTGACTCGTGAAGGATGTGAGCAGTTGAGAGGAATTGGAAGGATCACTACTACGGAATATCTGGGAATTCTTTTTTATTCTCTAGCGCTCTACCAAGGTATCGAATTTAAATACATTTCGTGACTGCAAATTATTGCAAGAATCATCCGGATGAAGATTTAGCCGCATTTTCACATGGATTCATAATTAATAACAATATACTTTTTCTTTCTTTTGGTGTGTGATTGTGTTTTGTCATTTACTTTTTTACATAAAACTTTTGTTTTTTTTTTTTACAAGACATTAATTAAGATTTTTTTTTTATTAGATGTTTTTACGGTGCCACACCACCACGCGTAATTATGAGCGAAAGCTAGGCTGAATTCGCAGAAGTGCCAGGCGGCAGGGCAATGGCGAACCACCGAACTCCATCACTCATTATCTTAACGATTTAGTAGCAGCTAATGTTTCAAAAATTAAATTTTTTTGATTTAGTTGCATTAAATTTGAATCTGGGTTTGAAACGCGATTTTAAGTGGAATTTCGTTGTAGCCGACATTGAGTCTAGTACATATTATTGGCACGAATGTGACCATGGTGATATACCAACTGGTCGAGTTCGTCCTTTTCTTACAGCTCTTTTTCGTCGAGCGGCGTTTAAGCTGATAGGGAGACTTCGTGACGGGAAGACAGGTCTGTCATCCCTCGCGGAACTCCAGCCTGCTACCCAACCTAGCGTTAAGGTTGTAGCTTTTCCAGTTTCACAGTACGCTGCGTCGCTACAGAATTTTTCCACCATTACGCGCCCTCATTTGCAATTCAGGAGCTGAAGCATACTACCAAGCAAGTCCGGCTCAATCAAATCAACTTTCATTCATTAGTCAATTTACTAGGGACATAGTTCATATTAAAGTTGTTGACAATGTTGTTGCAGGTTCCTTTCTCGTGTAGAGGCAATTTTCCTTGAAGAGGAGTTGGCGCATGCTCGAGTTAATTCTTCATTGAAGTTAGAGGATGTTTTATTCCTGGCACGAATGTGACTATGGTGATACACCAACTAGTCGAGTTCGTCCTTTTTTCGTCGAGCTGCGTTTTTAACAATGTCATAATCTCAGCCACCCTGGCGCGCGAGCTTCCGTTCGTTTGGTGACTGAGAGGTTTATGTGGCCTATCGTTAATGCTGATTGTCATAAACGCTCGCGATCTTGTGTAGTAAGGTGACATTAAAGCTTTCTTTTTCTGCCGAGGTTCTATATGACGAATCACTTCGTTTACCCGGAGAATTTCAGCTCCAGATATTTTGAGGAACCCTAGTTATGTAGTAGATTTTGTTACCGATTCAAGAAGCCATTTGGATGCATTGTGTCCAGTTTCTGCTTCGCGTCATACGCGTCCGTCAATTACTTAGCGACGGCATCGCATGTATGGTTGAGGGACGACACCGTTCGTCGTCCGCCGTTTTCATGTTCTGATGGCTGAATTGCCGCCATCGCTTTCGCCTTCGCCCTTGCCCGCTCCTACAGTAACTAAATCCGGTAGAAAGGTACGATTAGGGACATTTTGGATTTATAGTAAAATTTTTTAACGTATATCCTTAGTCCTTCGAGGGGTTTTCCTTCTGCGTAGGGGGGTGATGTGGCGTCGAGAGCCGACCTCTTTGGTCGAGCTCCTAATTTGATTTATTTAATTGTTTTTAAGAGTGTTCTTTTTATAAGTTTTACTTTTGTTATTTTTGATATGTCCTGTCAACAATTTAGTAGTACATACACATTGTCACTAGACTAGAAGAAAGTTCCTACAATATTCATTTACAATGTTTTAATTTTAATGTATGTAATTTTATCAAGCTTTTTCCCAACGCTACAAACGTTGTACTGTACGTTGGTTAAATAAATATTCACATTCCGAAGATCCTAGTTTCTTCTCAAGGTAGCTCAGTAAACACACGCACAAATAATTGGAGAGCATTCCTCCAAAAGGCTATATATACATAGTTAATAATAGTTATATTATGTTTAAGGGGACTGGTAAGGTATTGTGTATTACGAGCTTTTGCCACATGGCTAAATAATTAATTCTGATGTCTAACTGTCAGCAATTAGTAAAATTTAAATATGCACTTAAAAAAAAAGGCCTAGAATTAATGAACGGAATAAGGCATAGTTTTCCATCACGACAATTTTTCTTTAGTCAACAAAGATTTCAGCAGTCGATATATCTTTATTGCCTAAAGAAAAATTGACGGACCTTGGTTGGAAAGTTTTAATGCATCCTCCATACAATCTAGACATAGCACTTTCGGATTATCATTTATTCCGCTCTTTACAAATTCTCTAAATAGAGTAAAATTACTTATAAGAGAAGCCTGTATAAATTATTAAAACCAGTTTTCGCTCAGAAACCCCAAAAATTTTATTGCGATAGGATAATGGCTCTGCCAGAAAAATGGCGAAAATAGTCAAATTAAATGGACAATAATCTGTTCAATAAATATATATATATAATATTTACGTAATACAAAAAAATCTTTATTATTTTCTTTATAAAAGGGCCGCGAACTTATCCGACTACCTAATATTTCAATTAATGAAACTATCATTGAGAAGATATTCATTCATTTATTTTATTGCAAATATATTTTTGAACTCCAATGAGCGATTTTCGTACGTTTTGGAACTCAACCAAGGCAAGTTCACCCATTCCATTGTCAAATGAATTTAATGTCAAAATGTTATAAACATTCTAGTTTATAATATAACCTCAATATACACATGTTTTAATATAAAGCCGAAACAAATGCATAAGAACGTATATAGTAGTACTTTTTACAATGGGTGTTCGAGGTTTGACTACGTATATATATTTTAACCAGGATACTTTCCTAAAACAATATTTACTTCACGATTCTAACCTAGTTATAGACGGACATAGTTTGTGCGCCCAATTATATGGCTCACTGAACCCTTTCTCAGCATTTGGAGGCGATTACGACAAATTCGCCGCATACACAAAGAATTTCTTCAAAAATTTACGTAAATGCAACATAACACCGTACGTAATTTTTGATGGTAGTTACGAGCCAAAGAAACTCAAAACGGCGTATGCCCGTCTCAGATCAAAAATAAGCGGGGCTTCTAAGTTGGATCCAATTACTCAAAGCAATCTACAAATATTTCCGCTTCTACTCCGTGACGTGTTCAAGGAAGTTCTCACAGATATGAAGATCCCATTCACAGTGTGCGAGTTTGAAGCAGACAATGAAATTGCCGCAATGGCCAGATATCTCAACTGCCCTGTGCTGAGCTATGACTCAGATTTCTTTATTTTTAATGTCTTTTACATACCATTCAAAACTTTGGAACACAAACCAAAACCTATAGACAGTAACGGCAATAGAGTTTATGCATTGCAATGCAAAATTTATCTTGCAGATGGATTTGGCAGCGTCCATAATGATATGTTGCCATTGTTGGCCACACTGCTCGGCAATGATTATGTGGAAAAAAGAGTTTTTAGAAAATTCTTTTCACAGTTAAAGTTACCGAAAGGCAAAAACAAAAAGAATGAACAACAAAGATGTATTCAAGCTTTATTCAATTGGATGGAGAATGAAACATTAGAATCAGCAGTGAGTAAGGTGCTGGGCCGGTTAAAGAAAAACCAAAAATACAAAGTTCATACCATAATCAAGAAGAGTATTGATTCATACAATAACAGGTACTGTAGATCACTGAAATATTTTAATATCACTTGTGGAGACAAGCCACAACCATCTTTACAGTTAATGGAAAATATAGATGATAATGATGAATCAAGTGATGATAATGATGATCCATCAGATAATGATAGTGAATCATCAGTAACAGAAGAGATTGCTGACAATGAACTTATTTCTAATATACCTGACTGGTTTGCTGATGGTGTTAGAAATAATACAATACCATGTCCCTATCAGGAACTTTATACACTTCATTTATACTTCTGTTCTCCACAAGCGGAGGATTATTCCGATGAAGACTCTTTTCTGTGTACATTACCTATATTGAGATATGCATTTGATATTTTAACAGACTTCTCTCATGAATATGTTACTTATGTGAGTAGGGAGAAAGATTGCAATTATCGAAGATTGTTAGTAGGCCGGGAATATGCTGTACCAAGACTTCTAGAAGTATCTTTCTGTTATTTATCTAGCGATCAGCTGAAATCTTATTTTAAAAATTTTCTTAAAGTAAGACTACCATCTTTAGATATCTCTTTAGTAGAAATGTTGCCATCTAATTTACAACTGTTTTTTATCGCCATGATTTGGTGGGTGACTAGCTGTAAAGTAACTTTAGCATATATCCATAGTTTGTTTATAAGCTATTTAATGTTAGAGATAATTGATGAGAAAACAGGGATGTTTAGAGGTCACTACCATTTGAATAATAAATATTCAAAGAAGCTGGAAGAGATAAGGAAGCGACCATGTTCAAAATCTATAGATAATGACTTATTTTTTAACAAAAACAAAGTCCTTTATGAGGATTGTTTGTTGGCCGCTGGCATTTTATTAAAACATTTTGAAATAGATGCCACTATTCAAAAAAGGCCAAATAGCTATGATGTAAAGAAGATTCACAGCTTTGCTCAGTTTCAATGTTGTTTACTACAGTTTAACAGCTTGAATATATTATGTGGATCTCCATTTGAGAGTACAAAATACTCCAAAAGCTATAATGGTACATTTGTATACAATATTGCATTAAAATTAGAGAATCAATCTGATCCAGAACAGTTTATGCAACAGTATTTAAAAGGTACAACAACACTATTGATGTATTATGGCAGTTTATGTCACATATATGCAAAAGTAGCAGATACAATGAGTTTATCAACAGAACCGCTGAAGGAGAGGCGGCGTAGACAAAGGAAAAAAGTGAGTTGTGATGAAGAATTAAATTTTATTGTTAAAGGGTTTGAATCAGAAGTTGTAATATAGTAATGGAATTTTTTCGTAACATAAAAGTATATAATTTCTTTATTTTTTTATTTACGTACTATTTTTTTTCTATTTTATTTGTGTAACTTGGTGTGAGGCATCTTCTGTAGCGACGATTCGCGACTAGGCGACCAATAACTGGAAAGAGCCGCGACCAGCGACTGGTGCTCGACGCCAGAGCATCCGACAATGCCGACGGCAAACATTTTTTGTCGTTTTTTTTGCCTCCGAGATACCCAGTATAGTATAGATAAGTTATCACCGCGAATATGCCACATAAAATATATCAATTTCAAGTAAGTACAGTATATGTTTGCGTTTACTTTAATACTTTTTCATATAGTATACTTTCATATTGCACGCTCATCTAAAATGATTGTTTTGTTGTGTTGCTGGTTTCCCTGTCGTAATTCCCTGTTGGAAGTTTGTGATTAGTCGCTGTTGGATGTTAGTGATTCCTTGTCTTGCTTGATCATTTTTGTATGTGAGGGCATTTTCCACTGGCCGTGACTAGAATATAGTTGCGGTTAAGCACCACCATATTCAAATATCGCCAACGGACATACGATCTGGTGAGAAGATTAATGAACTGTTCCTTTCTATAAAATTTCACTGTCCACTGCTGGGTTCAAACTCGGCGTGTTCGAGGTACGAACCTCTGATTTGCCGCCGGAGCTACGCTGACTGGATAGCGTATTATGAATTTTTCCACGCGCTAAAGCGCGCGCCACGAGCACGAAAAATTTCGGCCATTGCTACGAAATACGCTACGTTTTGTATAATGCCGTTACGCACGCAGCTACGGTCCACTACCTCATACCTGTTTCGATCGGCTATGCGGCGTACGGCTAACAGGTGCAACAAATGCTCTAATATTATATCTTCATTCCTGCGTTAGTATTTTGAATTCTGCACCATAAATATGCTGAGAAATTGCAACAGGTGTGGAAATGTCATCAAAAGTAAGTATTTCATAGAATGCAGAAAATGTAAGGCACTGTATGACCTTGAATGCCCATGGTACCTTGTACCCTGGTGTTGCAGGTGCCCATGGGCGGCGGTAACACTTACCATCACGTGGGACCGCTTGCTCGTCCGCCCCCTAGCCTATAAAAAAAAAAAAAAAAAACCAGAAGATTATAATAAATTTCCGTTAAGGAATTACCGACAGAAGAAAATTCTCCTCGCTACATAGTTACTCGCTACTCGCTCCTCGCACGTTACCTTAATCTTTCAGACTTGTTCAAGGAAATTCGGTTGTAGAGATAGGAAATGAGTGAGTTTAATCAAAAACTAAATCTCATCACCATAACACTAACACGTTACAACGAAAGAAGATGAATATGACCAGAAAGTTAAAGAGATAACGAAATTTATTGCAACAGTAATAACAATAATAACAGTAAACCCTTCAGCAACAGGAGCGTTTGCAAGCACAACAGCCTTTAAAAAACGAAGTGGAGATCTCACGTAATCATGAAACGGATAGTGAAAATCTACACCACATAATGCTTGTCACAGTGAAAAATTTTCGGCAAGCTTATGCCGAATGGGATCTGGATTGGGCTACTCGGGTTGGCCCTAAACGGTCGCTAAATGCAAGATCTAAATCAAAGGAAAGATTTCCGAGGCCAGTGGTTGTCAAACTACTACGTTGTGCGTGGTGCTAAACGCGAAGAAATGCTAAAGGCGGCTAAAACTAGGCGTAACTTAACAACAGAGGGCATAATTAGTGGTCCAGCACAAAAAAATATTATTGATGAACAAAAGATAACAGGTTGTTATTTCGCGAAACTTGGCGCGCGTCGGGCACATCAAAACAACTACAACTTCTGCTGGGTTCGAGACGGTACCATCTATGTACGGCAAGGTGAGAAGCCAGCAATCACAATCAGCAATACAGGCGACTTGGAACGCATCCTTGTGTTCGACACCAATACACGCTTCCCTGCACCTTGTAAAAATGACAGCTAACGTATATCATAAATTCATTGTAATTAGTATTAATATTTTTTTATTAGAAATATATTTTTTTTGATACTAAAAAGGTGGCAAACGAGCATACAGTCCACCTGGTGGTAAGTGGATATTGTCGCCCATAGACATCCGCGATACATGCCATTAGTAAAAAAATTACAAACTTTGGCACGCCCCCGGATGCGCTGCCCGTTGTTGATGAAAGAATGGATTTGGAGAAAGGGTTGGGGAAATGGGAAGGGATAGGATGGGAATGGGCTCTGGCATATCTCACTCACTACCGAAACACGTACGTACATTGGGGAATATGTTAAAGTGGGAAAGGCACTACATTTCAAACTAAAGTAGTATTTATTCTGTGAAAGAGGGGTAACGAACCCAGTCGAGTGCGCCCAGCAGCTGTTGGATTGCACCGTGCATTCTCCCCCTCCAAAGATCACCATATTCAATACTCCATGTTACATGTTACACATCCTACGTGTGCAGTTACAGTCGAACTGTTTATAAATATTTGTAACTCACATTGATAATCCTACACTACGCGTGCGTATGAGATGAGCGTATTTGCGATATGAGATGGGGAAGCAGGGCAGATGCCCGTCCGCTCACCGTTGGCTACCTGAAATATGGGTATCTGTATATTCTACAATGCCAATCGATATCGACATAATTTGCTTACACGTCCATCCCTAGTGCTTGCTTATTGCATTCCTTCCGGACCTCTACTGCACGCGCGCCGAGTGTATTTTAAAATGTAGGTACCTATGATTATACTATTCGACATCCCTCGTCCCTTTAGATCTTTTTGTAAAACCAACATAAAGGAATTATTACATAAAAGTAATGATCAAACAAGTAACATTGGGCCTAACATTGGATTTTCTCGCCTTTTTTGTACTACTCCAATGACCACGCGTCTCACATTTTTTTTTCTTTCAGTATGTATATTGTATCGCAAATAAGATCACGAATTATGTAAAGTGCAGTAACATTTAGGTACATACCTACTCATTCTGATATTGACTAAAAATTAACTATGGTGGTATGTAATCAAGCAGAATAGATACCGCTGTAGCTAGTTTTCAACTACTTGGAAACTAGCTTTATTTAGGTTTATCTACATAACTAGAAAGACTACTACTAGAAAAGGTTTATCTACATAAACCTGAACAGATCAAAACAAGGCTCGGTGACACCACTATAAATTCACTGTTGTAACTCGAAATATTCGTAGTACGAGTATTAAGAAGAATTTCTACAACTTTTTAGTTTTTCTGACGAGGCTGGATTTCGACCCTGACCTTAATAGTTTTGACAGAGTGTTGGTTGGACATGGGTTCACCGCAAATAAACTTATATGGTTTTATTTACATTTATAAGCCTTTAAATTACTTGAATTGAAACGACGACATTATGGAATACCATAATGTCATCGTGATGAATACATACCATGATGAATACATCAAAAGGGGTTTAAAATTAATATTTATGAAGCTATTTCCTCAGAACTTTTAAAAAATAAAAGTTGTTGGAAAGTATACTATCTTACCAGCTTATTTACAGATCCCCATCTAAACAGAATATTTAAAAAAATCTAGATGCTTTAAATGAAGTACTACTCACAATGAAAGGGAAAACATGTGTTATCACAGGTGATGTCAATATCGATATCAAATGCGGTACAACACAGATTCAACTTCTGAAAACTACTTGGAACTTAGTGGCTCACTGTGCCTTCTTACCTAGGCATGAACCACAGATGAAAACGAAATACTAAAAATACTTGACAGCCTTAAAACAAACTGCTCCAGGCCGTGACAAAATAAACAATAATATCCTCAAACAAGCTAAATACGCTCCTGCATTTCCCATTCATAAATAGGTATGGGACCGATGGCAATGGGACTCCGATCCTGGGGCATTGGATACGACTTCATGCAATCAGGTAGATGCGCCCCGGTCTCGGACAGGCTGATTGGTTACTGCTTTTTGTTTTATTTTTATTTTAGTCTTTATTTATATAATGTACATGTATACTAACAATAGTTCATAAGTCTAATTGTTACAAACTAATATGGATATTCTATGTCCGAAATAAATTATTATTATTATTAAATAAAATTTATTCTACGGGTAGGTATATAATTTTAGTGTTGACAATACTAATATATAATTGTAGTTTTCCCCTTCTAAATAATTCATATACCTACCTCTAAATGTATCTATATTTATACATATTGCATCATCAGAATATGGTGAATCATTACACTTTTTTATCGTAACATGGATTATCATTTTGATTCAGTCGTGTTTTTACTTCCACGGGCATTCTACGTGTTTTTGTATCTTTTCCTCAAAGCACTTACATATATTACTAACAAAATGAATGAGAGTTCGATCGATGGCAAATATTTCAATGAAAACACTGAAAATTCAAGGTGGGTAAACTTAAGTGACTTATTTGTTTCTTTAGATACCTAATGTTTACACCGTTACAATAACTTTAATGGTTTTTTGAGTTAATCATTCGTATTTCAGAATAAACTAATTTGTATTGGCAGAAAATCATTCCGTATAGTCAGATAAAAAAGCTATTTATTAATAATAGGTATATATTAGTATTATATATTATTGCTATATGTAACAATAATAATAACGTATTCATGAGTATTACTTTTTTTCATAAAATGTCCTTTAAATAATACTTACGTATTAAACTGAATTTAGCTCAAATATTTAACAATCACAGAGAGATCCTTGAACTTTATGCTTACATTAAATTTACGAGTAAAAGTAAAAGTGGTAGTTTTTAGTGTAAGCTGTGTCTGCATCGATTCGTAGATAGTGATTTTATATACATTTTTAAACCTCGACACAAAAAGAAGAGGTGTTAAATTTCACGTGTATGTTTGTCTGTCTGTGGGATTGTATTTATTTCTCTTTATCCCAACGTGCTCAGAGACTTAAAACTATTGTTGTCACCAAATCAATGACTGTCTGAAAGTCAGGTGGTAGGTATATCGATATTGGAAGTTTCAATTGGCGTCGGAGATAAACTAATACTTTCAAGGACTTCAAAAGCACCTATAAAGTTACAGAAAAATAATTGTTTTCTGTCCCTCCCGATGTGAATAAATCTAAACAGGAAACGTAGTGAATAAAATAGTTTAAGGGACAAATTAAGTTTTATTTGTGGCACAGTTACAGTTATTGTTTTGGTTAAATAACTATGATCTCTAAAAAAAAAGATACATATAATAATATAAATAAAAATTAAATGCTGTTCGTTGGTAAGCGCGTCACTTGAGAACGGCTGGACAGAAATGGCTATATTTTTTTAAAAATGTTCATAATAGTCCAAATAGGGTTTTAGGGAAAGAAAAATTGGAAAAGTTGCCCGGAAAATTCGGGAAAACTGTGTTTTTCTATGGGATTTCTCTATGAACTCACGATTCGAACGATGGATATGCGTAATTCTTTTTTTGTTTTGTTCGAGGTCCTGGAAAAGTTAACAGGAAAAAAAAAATATTTCTTGAAATTTGAAATTATGGATTTTTTTAATTGAAATTTGGACAGGACAACGTCTATCGGGTCAGCTAGTAATTTATAAAAATCGCTTTTTATGTAAGTACTTATCTTTGAAAGTATGTAGTCCCTTACGCCAATTGGAATTTCTATGAACAATATTTTATTTCCTATTTTTTCTATATTCGTACGAAATAGACTAGGTAGGTACAGTTTTGTTTAACTAGATAGGTACTTAATTTATTCTCATATGTAGTTTGCAATTCTGAAGCGCCTATATCCTGGATTTAACACAATGTATAGTAACTACTTACATAATTATTTGATATGGAAAACAATTATTTGAATTTCGCATCGCAAAGAGCATTTTTATCATATTTCCTTTGAAGAAGTATATAATAATTTTGAAATACTTTTGGTCGTTGATTTGGTATTGGAAAGAAATAATTGGTTAGAAAATAATACAAAGTAAAGGTGATCTATCAAGGACGGACGTTATCACAGAAACCATATCAGTCCGATACACAAGTCGGATAATAACAAAGGATAAGAATGCTAACATGTAACTACGTGGAGCGCAGGAGTACCTACCTATATTACAGCTACCTATACCATTTTTAATCAAATACACCTATAGACTGGCATGGTAGATGACAGAATCGGCTATTTTTTTATTCGGCCATGTAATCAATTAGTCATTCTTTTCATGTCAATTAAAATAGGTACTATTTTAGATAAAAAAGAATGAATCTCGAAAATTTATTCTGTTTCTCCATTCTTAAATTAAATGCTAAAAGGAAAATCCAGTTGTGTTAGTAATACACCTACATCACGTAGCTTCCAAGTTTACAGCGAAACTAGGAGTAGGCATTACGTTTTTAGTTTGTGAGACATGAGTAAAGTAGAACGTATACCTACGCGATGGTAACCTGGGGGTACCTATTTACTTTCGTGACACATTCGTGACGTCGCGAGTTTAAAGTTCGGCCCATACCACTAAATTTCTAGATTTCGGACTTGTCAATTACCAACAACTTTTTCATAGACTTTTCGGGGAGAATCCGAGAAGTAAAGTTGAGTTTTTATTTGGTTGTTATAAAAAATGTGTATTGTACATTTTGTAGTTTAATAGTGATAATTTATTACATTTTAAAGTGATTTTTGTGCGTAATGTTTGTGATAATCAAATAAAAGCATAGGACTGCGTTAATCGTGTGCTTGTTAGAAATCCTCTTCTGTCCTCAGTAAACATTCTGTGCTTTACTAAGCTGACCTACTTCGAGGGATTGGACATTGTTATGTTTTAGACTTTAAAATTGTTTATTGTGAAGCACTTATGAAGAGAAACTTGTCAATGGCAGAATTTGCTAATTGCACCATTGCCACATATGAAAACAAACAAAAAATTTTTCATAGAAGATTAGGCGGACGGCCAAGCGGTTCACGTGGTGGTAACTGGCTACTGCGGTCCATGCTATTCATGGTTTTATGAAGTATATCGTAGCACAACGGAAAGATTTCTTGGGTTAGTTTTTTCCAAAATCTACGGGTGCGCGGCATAAAATTGTTTTTAAATTGTAAGGTGACAGAAAATATCGTGAGGAAGCCAGTGTGCCCGAGAATAAAAAGCCCGTGTAGTGAGTAGATTATGATCCGAAATCTCCAGGAATGTCAGCGGAGGTCTAATAGATTACTGTCTGTAACTCGCAACAGTGACCGTGTGGAATTATGATTTAAAACTATCCTGTATGTTAATCCTTATCGCTAGGTTCCATTATATAGAGTGTGAATACATGTGTAACTTAGATACATGTAATTACTTTATGATAGTTTAGATTATGCAAGGGGCGAGTGCACGCTGCATTCCCACAGCCGCTGGGCGCACTCGACTGGCCACGTTACCCTTCTCTCAGAAAAATTATCTTGAAATGTTAGATTTTAGAAAATCTAATTTCCCTTTTTTTATCATATTTTCCTAACGAACGTACGTGTTTCGGTAGCGAGTGAGATATGCCAGAGCCCATTACCATCCCATCCTATCCCTCCCCACCCCATCCTATCCTATCCCTCTCCATCTTCGCAGTCCTTTCTTCCAATCCATTCCTTAATCTACAAAGGTAGGTCAGCGCATCCGGGGGCGTGCCAACGTTTCTCATTCTGGACTGATGTTGTCATGTATCGCGGATGTCTATGGACAAGAGTATCCACTTACCATCAAGTGGACTGTATGTATGAAAAAAAACCCTTTACATTTGTTGCAGAGTCATTGGGTAACAGACTAACTACATAGTTATTAGGTAACCTTTAGATACGCGTAACTACACGTATGTAGGTATCTAATAGTAACTATTCGTTGCAGAGTCATTACTTCATTAGGTAACATACATGTTAGTTAGTTATTCGGTGAGGTTGCATGTTATTACACGTAGGTACATGTAGTTACATTAATTGTAAATGTAATTACAATAATTAATGAAATTACATTTACAATCTAAAGGTAGCGATTTTATTGTAGTCATTAGGTAACAAAGTAGCTTTCCCATAAAGTGTGTGTGTGTGAAAATATGTCACAAATATGTCCATAAGTGTGTCACAATAAAGTGTGAAAATTTAATCTTTTCAGCACCAACAGGATAAATGACACCAACCTCGAAAGTCGGAGTGAAGCCAGCAATATACCGGCGTTTAATCCAAGCGATTTATATTACAATATGTCTGGGAAAAAATATCTACTGATATTCAACCATAAGAAATACCAAAAGACGAAGTATTTCAAGTAAGTAATGACAATCCAAAGCAAAAAGAGACGTCAAAGAACTAAAGTCACTGACATAGCTTATAGAATCATTATACTGAAGTGGCAATGGGCAAGTCGTATTTGCCGCAGGACCGATACCTATCCGTTGGGGTGCATGAGTCCACATACCGGGAAGCCCACACACGCCCTCTGTCCAGGTGGACCAGCCATTTGAAAAAGTACGCTGGTGGTGGTTGGTTGAGAAACGCCGAAGATCGTGTGTGGGCCGAGCTTTGGGATAGGCCTATATATCCAGCAGTGGACAGACATAGGCTGATGGTATACCTATCCACTGAGTGAGAGCTGATGAACCTTTAAGACGCTTAAACACTCTCACGAGCCTATAATGGATGTATGGATATGGATAATGGATATATGCTGGTTATATGGATTCGTCAAAACTCACGTTTTGACGTTTGTTGGCCTTAAGGCCTTAAGGGTTAAAAGCTAAAATGGTTAAGTCTATGGTTCTGAAGGATCATTATCGCCGACTTAGTGCTCGAGCGCTCAGTATAAAACGTCTTTATACTTTTCTTCTTATTTATATTAATATTTTAATGTTCACACAAAACAATATATGTATGTATATGAATAGTGAAATGTTAAGGGGAAGATAATAATATATATGCTTATCTCCTATGGACATAAGATATCTTCCAGCAGACCTGTGAAAGGAAAACATTGGTCAGTACAAGATAGGCGTATATTTATTGGACTGTAGTACTATTGGCTTGTGGTATGTGACAATTTAATATGGCACACGAAATAATGTCTTTAATTATATTGTTTAATATTCAACGAAAAGAAAATCTAGCATCACAGGCTTAATGGATCTTTAGATTAACACGAATAAACAGACAGCTTTGCACAACTGTGTTTCGGACTTCCGTTTTACAATCCTGTTTTTTATATATGTACTTGTATCAGCCTACATGTCACTGCAAGGTACAGACCTCCCCTAGTAAATAAATCACACTTTTCGGCCTGCCACGCGGGCAGATTTTCTTTTTTTTTTATTACTGGTACTAGTGACAATTTAAATCCGTACTTAAGACGAAGCTCAGTGGTATGGGCCGATTTGAATTCACGATCATACGAATGTCAGTCGAGTATAGGCTATCAATACTCCCTAGGCTATTTTTATACATACATTCTAGAATATATACTACATTTTACAGAGGACAACCGCCTGATCGAAATGGAACAGAAGAAGATGTAAAGAGTCTCAAAACATTGTTCGAGGATCTGTCATTTAAAGTCATAACGTACGATGATAAAACGTACGCTGACATTATGACCATCTTGGGAAACGGTGAGTAAACTTAACTAAGATCACTAGTATTTACAGTACTTGACAGTATACGAGTATGTGACACATTATTAACTAAACTAAACTAAGATCACTAGCATTTACAGTACTTGACAGTATACGAGTATGTGACACATTATTAACTAAACTAAACTAAGATCACTAGCATTTACAGTACTTGACAGTATACGAGTATGTGACACATTATTAACTAAACTAAACTAAGATCACTAGCATTTACAGTACTTGACAGTATACGAGTATGTGACACATTATTAACGAAGAAGAGATATTTGGAGACTACCGTAAGCGGCCCATTTATCGTCCATTGCTGGATATCGGCCGCCTCATGCACATTGTCCTCATGCATAAGGTGTGTATGGCCTTAAAACGGCATTCTGGCCAAGTGGATTGTAGTTCTTCGGGGCCTGTGGCAGTATTAAGTTTTGTTATCCCTTTAGCGCCTTTTACAACAGCGACACGCACGGGAAGAAATGAGTGGTGTTATTTTAAAGCCGGCATATACACCACACGGCCACACACTATACTGAGAGACTAGATTGCTACAGTGAGTGATAACACACCGTTGAAGCGACTGATAAATGTCATAAAATGCGTTCTATAAAAGCGAAAACAGTCAATTCTACCGTTTTCATTTACGGTCTGTTAAATATATATATCATAGGGTAGTGTCCATGTCGTAACAGTTATCAGATCATGGTATGGCGATACAATGATAGGTTTATCCCAAGGCTTTCGCTCTTTACATCCAGCTGTTAACGGAAAACTTCAAGACAACAGTCCACATACCCCATCGTATTGGTCTACCCCATCGGTTGTTGGACCTGTGGGAGGTATGAGTGCCACTTTAATTTCAAATTGCTGATTTTGTAAACTATGTCAGTGGAGCAGGTTGACGGACGATATTAAGAAGGTTATTTATTAGTTGCTGGATAAGAAGAACTTGTTTTTAATTTAACACCGTGGTTCCCAACGAGGATGGTATCATCCCCCTGTGGTAATGGAAGCTTTGAATGCACATTTTCCACTGATCCTTTACTTTCACTCACTTAAATAATACAGTCTTAATAATACAGGGATACTGAGTACATTTTTTTTGAATGTGCACACTTATACCTCAGACAGATATATCAAAATCCATCTTTATATATATAGATTAATTAATTATACGACTGCGTACAGGTTATAGCGCTGCGTGTGTACAGTGCGGTCAAAAAGACACTTTATACCTCGAACCCGAAAGTTTATTTTTTTTTTTTTTTGTAAATTATTACAAAAGGCAGCCTTAATGCCTTGCAGCATTAGCTCCCAGTCAACCTTTGGGCCATTACATGTATATATTATTTATGTATGTAGAACATGAAGTGGTAGGGCAGTAAATAAATGTAACAATTCTATATTTGTAGACAAAAAACGTAAGTAAATAATAAATTATAAACATAATGTAATATCTATATTTATGACTATTAGAAAAAGGAACTGAATAGGGGACCACTCTATACAGTTGAACATGCGGATGATACTAGCTAGGATGCAAAATTTCCAAAGACAGTATCGGAAATCATGCAAATGCCGTTAAGTAGGGTAGAAAGATAATCATCTAACCATAAACGCGCCGAAAAATGCGAAAGTGGTCGTCATATTCACCAAGGAAAAGATTCTTAGAGGGTTAGAAGAACTGACTAACTCTATGGAAAAAAGCTTGAGATCTCCAATGAAGTTAAGTATCTAGACGTTACATGTGACAGTCAATTAAAGTGGAGATCACATGTAGAGACATGTGACTCTTTAAGACAGCTATGAACAGAATTCTGCGCGGTAAACAGCGCACCCGCATGCCCCCGGAGTGCCAGGTGTCCATGGGCGGCGGTGACCACTTACCATCATGTGGTCCGCTCGTTTGCCACCTACTCTATAAAAAAAAGTAACCCATAAAGCTAAATGACCTTTGGTCTTCAATTGTTTTTCTTTAGTGTTTAGTTCCATTTAAATCGACTTTTTGTAACATTACAGTTAGTACGCAGAACCATATTGAGACATCGTGCTTGTGCGTGATCATATTGACGCATGGAGATGACAGAGATGATGTTTTTGCAAACGATCGACCGTATCGACTTCAGGATGTGACGTCCAAGTTTGAGAGTGGCCACTCATCTTTGGTTAATAAACCAAAGTTGTTCATTATACAGGTAAGAAGAGTTGAGTTCATTTGTTATTTTTGTATAATAAAGAAACTTTAAAATGGCGCGCAATCGGCGGGCGGCGGGTTGGCGAGTCCACTCTTATAGAGGTGGTATAGTCTCTCAGCGCTTGTTGTAGCGGATTTGTTGTACTTTAGTCGCTGCGACACGACACCCACTGGCAGAGATCAGTTGGAATAGTCTAGAGCCACTACACCACATGGCCAATGAAAATTGTCATCCATGATCTCGTATCATATACATTATCGTACTTATGGTGCAGGAATCTGAGATCTCTCAAGTGCCCCAGGTTTAGTGTTCTTTTTTAAAAGATGTTTATATTCCATTTCATTAAACAGTACGCACTGATAATTTCATTTTTCTGAACACGTCCTAGACTTTGAAGCGCTTCAATAAATTGAAGTAACCGTTCCTTCCGTGCTGTGCCTTCAATTTTTTATTTAGGTATTATAGTTTTACAAAATTCTTAATAATTGTGATTGATAGATATCTTCAATGTGACTTGTACGTCCTGCCGTAACTACAGCGACCACAACTTACAACTGAGTCACCTAGGGCCAAATATAGAAGTCTAAGTGTTTTATAAGGTAATTTATGCACAAGTGAAAGTTTCGACAAGAAGAGATCGCAGCTTCCTGCACACGCGTTGAGTATGTTCCTTCCAGTGGAATTTGTTATCTATTGGGATTCCAATATATTTGTGACTGTCAACCAGGACTGTAAACTCCAGGACACTACTTCCAATTTGTGAAGTCAATATGGTATTTTATTGTACACAAAACAATATTGCTATATACGAGAGAAGATGTACAGAAGGTAAGCTTATCTTCTGTGGAGATCTCTTCCAGCAGACCCGTGAATTTGAGACATTTGTCGGAACAGAAAAGGCGTGCGTTGTGCATATTAAATAAAAATAATAAGTATAATACATATAATAATATACACCTATAAAAATAAAATACATCGATAAATATTAAAAATAAAATAATACACGGTATAGGTACTTACAGAAATATATATATGTATACACATGCAATATATATATATATACCTACATATAAACGCATATATAGGATATTTTATATATAAAGATATATTTGTTGCAATTATAATTTCAAAGTAGTTTTTTTAAATTTAGGATTTTGAAATAACGAAATTTGAAGTTAGAAAATCAATAATCTATTATACCTATGTGTGTAGGTATATGTTATGTTTTAAGTATTATGTTTATATTATTTTATTCATATCTATGGTATATATTTTTATTACCCATCTATTTTAGTATGTATTTTATTGTATAAGTAAATAATAGTATTATTAATACAGAGGAATTAAGCTTTACTGTTTAATTTCTTCTGCACCCTGTTTTGATTTTTCACATTTAACCAACGATCGACTGGTAGAGAATTCTTCAGGGCATTAAGTCCACCTCTGTACAATATAGTGCAAAAAGAGTAAATAAATCGTAACATAATAAGTCCATACTGACAATAAGGTCCGATAACGTCACATTTGGTGTTTCAGGCGTGCAGAGGCGATCGCTTGGATGCAGGACGAACTGTGATGTACGACGGTGGACAACAGAGTTCCTTGACTGTACCTTCACATGGAGATTTCCTTATCATGCGATCTACGGTTGAAGGTACAGTTTTTCTATAGAAAGATGAGCATACAATCCTATAGTGTATACTGCAACAGTCCAGAATGCGATGGTGTAGATCTGCAGCGCTAGTGGTAGCAGCTTTATCTCTCCATATATGGCAATGATGTAATTAGCACATTCTGCCAGTGTCAAGTTTATTTATTTATAAAATGATCAGGAACATAGGATACACTAAGCTCACGTTATCAATAAATATGCTTAAATCGAATTTATAATGTCCCTACTCCGTATACTTGTTTTTTATTTTTTTTTTATAGACAAGTGGGCGGACGAGCAAGCGGTCCCGCGTGATGGTAAGTGTTAAGGCCGCTCGTGGACACCTGCAACACCAGTATCGAGGAAATGTGGATGGACCGCACTTCTGTGACGAGAGGTGCGGTTGTAGAAACCCGAGGTGGGAATTATATTGAACAATTCTTCAGAGCATTCCCCATTGTACAGGCGGTAGAACACACAGAGAGATGCAACGTCTTTCCGAGTGCTTACAGGAGAACAAAACATTATTATTGTTTTCATCGTAATTAAAGTCAAAACAATTTAAAACACATTTTGTCAACGTCTAGTCACGTCCAAGCAAGTCAGGAGTCGCTCAGTAAATTGATGTAGGTTTACTGAGGACAGAGATCGACTCCTTGGAAGCACACTAAAAATGCAGTCTTATGCTTTTATTTCATTATCAAATATTATGCGCAAACACAAGGCACTTTGAAGTTTAATAAACTATCACTATTAAACCACAAAACCTTTAATACAAAATTCAACCTTCACTCCTCGGGTTCACGCCAAAAAGTCTCCTAAATTATAGTTATAAAGTATTTTTTTTTTAGGTTTCGTGTCTTGGAGGGAGGGCACTTTGGGTTCGTGGATGATACAGACGTTATGTCAAGTTATAAAGGAAAATCACGTAAATATGGATTTACTTCAAATGATAACGTTAGTAAACAAACGAGTGGCGTACGAAAAGGCTTCTAATACCCCTTATAATAAGACCTACCATAATAAAAAGCAAATACCAGAGACCCGTTTCACTTTGACGAAATTATTGAAATTTTATACTTAAAAATATAATAAAGTTTAGTATAATAATAATTCTAATCGAACTGAATACTTAAAAATTTTATATCAATTTATATATCACTAGCGACCCGCCCTCGCTTCGCTTCGGTTTATAAGATTTTATTTTTTTCAAAATAAAATGTAGCCTATATTAGACAGGGAATTTTTTTTAAGAATTTCAAGGGATTCAAGAATTTTTGAAATCGGTTCAGTAGTTCCGGAGATTGCCCCCAACATACCCACAAACAAACACACAATTTTACCTCTTTATTATATTAGTATAGATTTACATGGAAAAATAATAAAAAAGAATTTATACTGTTAGTTGTAAAATTATGCTCAAACTGTAAGGGATGTTTCAAAAGTCCGATGTTGTAATTATTGATCCTAGACCGTCTACAAGACCTCTTTTCGATCGGGTTATTTCGAATGTCTTTAACCGGCTGGAAACCCTCGCTGTAGCTCGTTGCAGATCCGGATACCCGAAGACGCGATCGCTCGCGCACGTTAGCGATAGGATTTCAATTTTCGGAAATTCCTAATCTCGAGTATCCTACCGACTGCGCCAATTACGTACGGCTGCAGTGTAGGTGTCAAAAAAATCAATGTTAGATTTTATTTATTAAATAAAGGTTTACAATCTAAAAATAAGCGTGTTGACCGATGCTAGGTCCCGAACGAAGTGTGTCGAAATCCGACCTGCTGGTGGGGATGATGTCATTGCAAGGCACGTTGCGCGGTGTCAGCGCCTCGTGCATGGTGCCGTTGTTATGCGCCTATTGAGGTCGACGCTTATGCAGCACTCTTCATATGTTAGGCATACATAACAGGCCTGAGGTAACAGTCACGGCCTTATTAAATTAAACAGTGCGGTAATAATTGTTTACGTACTTGTATATCCATAATTTGATTCATGGCGAATGCAAGTTTACCATAGATTTGAAGCTAAATTTTAAGACATTTCTTTAATTTGAGGCCGTGTCATTTACCCCGGGCCGCCATGTTTGTTTACATTTTGGAGAAATTGGATTGTAACGGACTATACATCCCGTTTTACCGTTATTTTGATCAGTATTATTACGTGTTAGTTTCTTCAGGTCGGGAAACAGATGATATTGACTAGGTGCCAGATCAAACGTGTTGTGAGGATGTGGGAGAAGTTCCCAAAGCAAATAACTTTAAACATATTTTGTTTGATGGTCGTATGTGGTCTTACATTGTCTTGTTGAGGCATTGTACACTTCCAAAGCGGGTTTGCAGGCACTTTAGAAACTTGTCCGTAGTTGCGAAATGATCCTATCATACTGACTGGCTTTGAGTGAAATTCCTAAAAAATCATGTCAGGACCAGAGAACACTTTTAAATTTGCTGCCATCAATTCGCCTCCACTTTCAGTATTTCTGCTTCCAACAAACGCTACGACATGGGGCTCTTCAAGAGAGTTGTGAACGGGATTCTGCAATGTCAGCAGCCACCTGCATGCCCCCTAGTGTTGCAGGTGTCCATAGGCGGCGGTGACCACTTACCATCATGTGGTCCGTCTGCTCGTCTGTCATCTATTAATCCATGTAAGCAGGTAATCTGATAATCTCTGACTTTGTTACACTGCACTATTCACTACGGGCTACTAAGAACTGCAACGTGGCACACTCCGATCATAAACAGCTGCAAATAGAATCGCTACTATTAGACACCTGCAATGCAACCAGCCCTTTTAGTATCCACTGCAGGACATGGGCCTCCTCACGGTCGTTGTCTTGTGCATGAGGGATGTAAGACCTTAAAACGCCACGCTGCCGAAGCGGACTGGCGAGTCTACTATTTTAGAGGTTATCCCTTAGTAGCATTTTATGACACCTACAGGAGATGGGGTTGTGATATGTACATGTGCTCGTGTGTAAATCGGTGCGAGTCAGTGGTTTGTGTGTAAAATGTGTTGAATTTTAAAAAGTCGTTAATTTTTATGAACCTTGTTTAATTGGTTTTATGTTCATCCAATTTTGATTTTGTTTATACACGTATTTTATCATATTCGCATATACCTTTGCGTTGAACTTGTATGCACCTGTTAACGTATTGCACACGGCATGTTCGATTTATAAGTATTTAACATTCGTATTCAAGGTATTTTTTTATTTAATTCTGTATATCAGGAATAGAGTGCGTCCTGCATCTTGCAATAGACTGTGTATTCTATCAATTATTCTCTGTTAGGTGTTGACTAATGGAGATTTGTTGTGCACCAACATTTGTCAATACTTTATGTTAATAACTTATGTTAACAACTTATGTTAATAACTTATGTTAATG
The DNA here is from genome assembly GCA_914767545.1 of Sesia apiformis. Classification (NCBI taxonomy): domain Eukaryota; kingdom Metazoa; phylum Arthropoda; class Insecta; order Lepidoptera; family Sesiidae; genus Sesia; species Sesia apiformis. The sequence goes on along the minus strand of OU611949.1, from coordinate 20,462,387 downwards.
TTAACCGAACTTTCAATTATTTAGATAATTTCCTCCAGTGCCAAAATACTCAAGAACCAAATATTTGCAAATGTCAACGAAATTAAAAAACCTCATGGGAAACATATCTGACACTTGTTTGAAACAAAAGAATCTTAATGTCGGTATGGACTTGTTCAATTTGGTTAAGATTTTCTATTTTAAAATTTCGTTTTTTTTTAAGATTCTGTTTAAATAGAAACATGCTCTAACATCTGATTTTAAGAAAAATAAATAAAAAATGTTATTTTTTCTAACATTTCACTAAAGTTTCAAGAAAAATGAACTGATAATAAGATTCCTTTTCTCAGAAATGTCACATATTATCTTTAAGACAGTTTCCACCACTTTTATATAAAAAGTATACCTAATCGTAGAATAAGTACTTAAGCTAGAAATAAAAGTATCTTATCAGTTTATTCATTGTTTTATTTTTTTGTTCACCTGATTCACACGACTAGACCAAATTAAATTATTGATTTTTTCACCCAATATATAGAAGAATAAAGAAAGACTAAGACTGGTAAAGAAGAAAGCTGTTCTCAGCGGCCAGTTTAATACTTCCAAAACTGGATACATCCACGCGTCATACATTATTTTAAGAACGTGCACCCACACAATATAAGCCACATTAAAAACCGTTAATAACAAAAATCCGTTATTCCTCGTCGGATAATTTCTGGAGAAAGCAACGAGCTCGAATAAAATGAACACTAAAATGAGTGAGTGCATCACGTGATTCATCCAAACTGGAAATGCCTTTTCGACACTCTCAGGGAATATCAAGTCTTTGTCGAATGCATAGAGCCCCCAAAATGAGGTCGTCACGTAGATAGCCAGAGGGAAAGCCAGGCTGAACAGCACGTCCTTGAGTCGTCGGATGAGGGGAGTCCTCTTTGGAGACGTCTCGTTTGTACCGAAAACGTCGTTTAGAAATGCAGTTCCGAAGTATATTGTTTGCACTACCTGAAACAAATTTAAACATATTTTAGGAGTCAATATTTCTTGTAGGTAGTCCAATTGAATTATGATTAAGAATTGAGGTGCACATAGTATACATCCGACGGATCCGAGGTATCACACTCTCACAGAAGACTACCGTGAACCAGCTACTAAATTATAAAGTAAGATATCACCCGACATTTGAAATTTCACTATTTAGTTGGTAAAAAAACTGAAATGCTTGTAACTAAATCTTTAAAAGTTTTTTTTAATGGTGTAAATTAATTTATCTTTATATAAGACTTCAATTTATTGTACGCCTGCACGACAAGTTATAGTGATTACTCGTATGTATGCTTTCTCAACATCTTTTCAAACCTCTAACTATGCAGTAAATCATTTGACTTTGACTTTGAAATGTATCAATGCGTTTCGGGATTGACAAAGAGTTGCTAGAGTTGATTTACCTTCCCTTCTTTTCCCATTCTATCCTATTCCATCCCCTCCAAACTAATACCATCCCGCCCCGTTTTTTCTATCCATTGAAAATGGAATGGGAAGATCCTAACAGATAAATACGAATCTGTCTTGTCTTTTTATCGTAAAAGTATCTATGTGGATGTCTTACGTCACGCGACGTGTCTTGCCACAGCAATCAGTATGAACATAATACCTAATTATTGACGTGACGACTGTTATTAAGCAGATTATAACGTTATCATTACGTTACTCAGCACTGATTTTAGTTCGCGTCCTTCTTAAACCGGTTGCGTTACAGTTGACAAACATAGGACGCCTCGGCAAATAAGTCGGCAAATAAAAACGCCACAGGTAACAGTTATACAAAAAGTGAAAGTTATAAAAAGTGATAAAGATCGGAAGATCGTGTGGAGTGACAAGTTTGAAAGAGACCTGTAAATCATATTTAGAGAGATACAGAACGTTATGGTTTCTATGTATTTAGTTATTAACAGTTAGACGGTCCAAATTGGCTACTCCAGTCAGGTTATATTACTAGTTTTGCAATGAAACACAGAAACTTACCAGACACCATATAGTCAGAAATCCGTGTCGCCCTTTGAATGGTATCTTATTAAATCCTTTGATTGTAAAGGGAATGTCCACGTAAGAATAATCATACCAAAGGGTGTATGAATTCAACACAAAAACTGTTAAGTGAAACAACGTCAGAAGCATTTTGAACATGTTTTGACCACAAACGGCAATGGAAATAAAATGTCCGCTCGGGTCCGCGGTCGCGTCACAACTGAAGAACTTGTTTTAAAAATTATAATCGTAACATAATTCTAATTGTTATTACGGTGATAACGATATCATCTTATACCGTTCTATCATTGATCTAGCGCTGTGATAGTGCTTTACTTGTGTAAAAAAAATCGATGTTCTAGAGTAATCTAGAGGATTATTATACCTAGTCCGGCCATAAGTTCTGTTACAAATGAAAATGCAATTTTTTTTTTAATGAAGTAATGTAATATTACTAAAACTTATATGTACATATTTATTAAAGTCTCAGCAAAAAATAAAAACATTATTCTATTCAAAATGGCTACCTTTGGCTTTTATACAGGCCTTTAATCTGTCTGGCCACGAATCTATGAATTTACGCACTGTTTCCAAGGGAAATTTTGCCACTGCTTGCTCCAGAGATTTTTTAAGAGACTCATTGTCGCCGTGTCGTTTAGAGCAAGCCATGTCCTCTAAAACTGACCACAATTTGTAGTCTAAAGGGTTGAGGTCTGGGCTAGATGAGGGCCAGTCTTCAGCTCTTATAAAGTCCGGAACGTTGGTTTCAAGCCAGGCTTGGGTAGTTCGTGCCTTGTGACCAGGTGCAGAGTCCTGCTGGAAAGTCCACGGTACATTTTTAAAAAGTGTATTGCTGAGGAGTTTCACAACACGATCCAAGACTGTCTCTTGATACACTTTGGCTGAAGTTTTCACTCCTTTTTCACAAAAATGTAGCTTTGTGACGCCTTGATAAGACACGCCCCACCAAACCATCACTGACGCAGGATGATGACCACGTTGTACCTTTCCGACCACTTGAGCAGCTTCTTTAGAACTATGAGCGTACACTTTATCATTTTGCTTATTGTAGTGCTCTTCAATCGTGAAAATTTTTTCATCGGTAAAGAGGATATTTCTGTGCCCTTCACCTGCGTATCGCGACAGAAGGCGTTTTGATCGATCCACTCTCTTTAATTGTAAAGATTGATTTAGGGCATGTCCTGTATATCGACGATAAGCACCGAGCTTCAGGTCTTGTTTTATAATACGCGACAGAGTCCTAGCGGAAATCTTCATTTCTCGCGATAAGATTGTTTGCTTCCTAATGGGATTTCGACGAATTCTGGCTTTAACAGCATTAACAGCCTTTGTAGTTCTAACAGCACGCGGCCGCCCCGATCTTTTATGGTCTTCGACAGAGGAAGTGTTGTTGTATCTGTTGATAATACGATATACGAACATAAGGCTGATACCAAGCTTTTGAAGTGTCTGGAATATGACCGACGGCTCCACACCCACTTTGTGCAAGGCGATCACCGCAATCCTATTTTCTTTAACACCCCATTCCATATTGTAATTTGATAATGAACACGAAAAAATATGTGAAAAGGCGCGAAATCGAATGAACTTTTAAAAATAATAAACGCGTTCCAAATTCAAAATAATTAAAAAGTTGAAAAAAATGAAAAAGTTTTTATGTAACAATATTTATGGCCAGACTAGTTAGATATACTGTCTTTGAAACAATGATCTGTTGTCCTAATATTACGTGTGCTCTATGTTTTGCTAAATAGGTTACATTGTACCTACCTACTGATAAAATTCAGAAAACTGGCAATCATGTGTTAAGGTATGTCCAAATGAACACATTGAATATGTGTTCGTTGAATATTCCATTGCATTTAAGTATGTTTTTTTCATTACTGATGTTAGATAAAAGTTGCACTTTAGATAATTTTATTATCTACAATAAATTCTCTGTTAATTTTTTTGCCAAATTAACGTTTAGGGAATATTAAAAACAAATGCATTCACTGTTATTTTCAAAATGGCAGCCAAAGGATATATTATTTTAAAACACAGTTTAAACACATGAAGCGATTCCTTACAGAATAGCTGAAGCATCGAAACATCCGCTGTCTACTTATAAAATAAGCTGTTAGTCCAGTGTAACTAGACATAAAAATGATTAACCTCGGTACCCAGTTATACTGAATGGATTTGTATATTTTTATTTACCGTTTTAAAATTACCGCTAGTTTTTTTTTCTACTCAGATTGTTCTATAAGTAGTGTCGTGTGTTCACTACTCTAATTTTTCAAAGTACCGTCCCTGTCAAACAATACATTTCCACATAAGTTCAAATCACTCATTAATCCAACTTTCACATTTTCATTGGGAATTAAATCGAGTTCTTCCTCAAACGCTCCTATCAACTGCTCCTCTGTTGAAAATTTGCGGTTCTTATGCACATTTTCACAAAAAGAAATAAACCGAAGTCATAGGGCGCGGACTGTGGACAGGATGTTTAATATGGTATGTACTTTGATTCCGGTCGCCGTCAAATAGTCCGTGGTAACGGTCGCTTTTTAAGTCGGCGACGGTGGCGCGTGGAACTGAGTCTCGAGTTTGGCCATTGATTTTGTAACTCTTTAAACAACTGAGGTAGACAAGTTCCAGTACACCACGAGCTTGTGATTGTCTTTTACCCAGAAAGCGTTTCCAGGTTTTGCTAAGCTTGCCAGGTTTGCCTTTGCAGGTTTTGCTAAGCCTTATTAAAGATACAGCCATCATTCCTTTATCGAGGGACTTTGAGTTTCGAACTGGCGTCCGTGTAACTTTAAAGACCCACATCTTACTCTGTGACCTAGTTGGTACAACGTAGTAGTATGTTCAGGTTTCGTCACCAGTCACAATGGAAATCACGTTCCTACCGTGTTCTATAAATTTAAACTTATTACATCCGTCATTTTTTTAATTCAAAATTCGCATCTAGTACCTACGAAATTTGCCACATAGACGTTCGAGTATTATCAGAATAGTTACGTCCTGATACAAAAAGAAGAGTTACGAGAAATAGGAGTGAATTTTCGCGTGCACATGTAAAGGTACCAGCGGGTTTAAAGACTCAATGCATTAGTAGTAAAGGAGATGGGAAGTCATTTGTTTGGAAATCGCGAGAAAATTAATAATATGTCAGGACTTGTCTCGTGCCAATGATTGTTATTAATAATATAACTCTGTGTATTTATTAATAATACAATTATCCAAAAATAATTTGGAGATTCTCAGAACATGGAGACATCCCTCTTATTATTAAATAAAATGTATGCGCAATGGTGTGGTTTTTCGGTAGCCATTTTGTTTTGTTAAATTAAAAATAAAAGTCTCTTATCAATTTATTCATTGTTTTATTTTTGTATTCATTTGCTTCTCATGACTAGACCACACAAAATTATTGATTTTTTCACCCAACACATAGAAGAATAAAGCAAGACTAATACTGGAAAAGAAGAACACTGTTCTCAGTGGCCAGCTTAGTACTTCCAAAACTGGATACATCCACGCGTCATACATTATGTTAAGGACGTGCACCCACACAATATAAGTCACATTAAATACAATTAATAATAAAAACCCGTTATTCCTCGTCGGATAATTTCTGGAGAAAGCAACAAGCTCGAATAAAATGAACACTAAAATGAGCGTGTGCATCACGTGATTCATCCAAACTGGAAATGCCTTTTCAACATTTTCAGGAAATATCAAGTCTTTGTTGAATGCGTAGAGCCCCCAAAATGAGGTTGTTACGTAGACAGCCAGAGGGAAAGCCAGGCTGAACAGCACGTCCTTGACTCGCCGGATGAGGGGATTTTTCTTCGGAGACATTTCGTTTGTACCGAAAACGTCGTTTAGAAATGCAGTTCCGAAATATATTGTTTGCACCACCTGAAATAAGTTTAAAAAAAATCTTTAGGAGGCTAAGGGCCTTTCTCACCATCTCCTGATACTTTATAAAAGGTATCAGGGAGTCAGTTATACTGTATCAGAAAGTCAGTATCAGCTAGATTTTATGGGCAGATTATTTATCTATCGGATTGTTAACAGTTACTTTATCAAGAGGTGGTGAGAAACGCCCCTAGAGCCTTTCCGACCGCTTTCTGATGAAGTATGAAGTGGTGAGAAAGGCCTTTAATATTTCTGGGTTTCTTTAATACACGGAGAAAGGTAATACTGAATCACATAAACGACTGGGCGTGTCTACCTGACCTAGTATCCCACCCTCAGAACATTACCGTGAAATGTTTCAACGCGAGTTACAAGAGCTTATTTACATGAGGATGTGGAATTTGAGGGGTCCAATTCAATACCGTTCTGTCCTGAGTCTTCTACCCAGTGAAAGTAGAACTAATATATAAAAATGAAACAATAACTGTTTGTCTGTTTGATATGCTTTTACACATCAAGGATGGACGAATCGAGCTGATCTTTTACATGGGCCTTATCAGGGACCACGAAAAAGAAATACATAGGCTACCAAAATTAAGGTTTGCGTGAGATAGTGAGCGTTCCCTTGGGATAGTGAGTAGGGATCGCAGTACCGCCTCCATTTACTATAACCGGTATTAACGGTATTAAATATATTACAAATATCTAAATTCTGTGATTTTCGGTGTTTTCGATATTTTTATAAAAAGGGAAATTGTATATTTAAAACAATTGACATCAATAATTTTGAGGTTCAAAATAGTGTTTTAATTGGATTCAAACAGAAACAGAAGTCCGCCTGGCCGGAGGGCGCCTCGTAGTCCACAAAGGCAATTCACAAAGGCTGATTATGCTCTTCGTTTTGTATAATCTGCTGCAGTGTGTGAATGTGGTCTACGGTGCTGTAGCCTTTTCGAAACCCAACCTTCTCTGGCTACTGGATGCCGTCTAACCTCCGAGCGAGACGATTGGTAATTAAGATCGAGAACAGCTTACATATGTGGGCTCAGGAGAGAAATAGGTTATAGTTCTTCAATAAGGCCTCGCCTTCCTTCTTGAAGAGCAGGAACGCTCCTGCTCCACGCCTCCGATGCTATGCCACCGTGTAACTATTCAAATATTTGAAATATAATACATGTGTAATAACTATTAATTATGTCTTTAAAACATCGGTACCTTATTTTATTTTTTTCACTACAATTAAATAATATTGACCAGAGTGCAATTTGTAACCTACAAAGGTTTTAACATTTTTAATTACCGCTATTTAAAAATAAATCAACGTCATGCTTCCCTGCTGGCGCGAATCCGATCCAGCTCTAACTCCTGCATCCTGAGCGCCATTGCAGCCAGGTGGGAGAGTCCAATGCTGCACCAATGGACACGACTGCACGCTAGCCGCACATGGGTGCAGGGTTGGGTTGTGGCATCTTAATATTAAGTTTAATTTCAATTTGTTCCCCATTCTAACACTAAGTTAAGATTTATGCCTACTAACACATATTAGGTAATTTTGTCTGAAATTAAATTAAATCGGTTGCGTGACTGTCGACAAACGTAGGACGCCTCCTTTTTATTTATTAACGATTATTCTTTTAATAACTAATAATCATAATTATTATTATTAGCACGACGATTTATTTTCATTATGCTACTGTTATGCTTTATATTTGGTTATTACAATTAGGCAGTGCAAATTGACTGCCACAGTTAGATTGTCTAGTGCGCGTTTTCCAATAGTTTTCCAATACAACACAAAAACTTACAAGACACCAAATGGTCAGAAATCCATATTTTGCTTTGAATGGTATTTTTTCAAATCCTTCTATTGTAAAGGGAATGTCCACGTAGGCATAATCATACCAAATGGTGTAAGAATTTAAGACAAAAACTGATAAGTGAAATAACGACACAAGCATTTTGAACTTCTTTTGACCACAAGTAAAAAATATGTAAATAAAGTGATCGCTCGCGTCAGCTCGCGGTCGCGTCACAACTTGTTCTAACATTATAACTGTAACATAATAGTAATTGTTATTACGATGATATCATCTCAGACTGTTTTATCATTGATCTAGCGCTGTGTTATTGCTTTGCTCGTGCAAAAAATATTTTATTACATGGATGTTTTTGAGGGTTATTATGAAAATGCTGGCAGTTTTTCGATTCCTGTTATTAAAACAATGAACTGTCGTTCTAGTTTTAAACGTATATTTAGCATTAGTCACCAGAGAGTTTAAAGGCTTTAAAATAACGCATTGTGCATGCGTTGCGGTGTTCACTCCTTTTGGGGTTATATAGGCTCTTTGACTTGTGGTAGCCGCCCGCCCTGGCAAGCTAGTGGGTCGGATTTTAGCCGTTCAATATTCGGTGTTGTGTTCTTACCAATTTATCACTATCCGGTTGACACGTCTACAGTGCTGATGTTTAGCACCAGTTGTCCCTCAAAAGGAAGATGAACGATGAAAAATATTCGTCTCATCCAGCTAACTTCTTCAAGTGGTCAGTCTACCTGGCGGGAGGGTCTCTTACGCTACGCTTCCCGGAACTTTTTACATACCATGAATTCATATTAAACTATTACAATAATTACTTTTTGTTATTTTATACTAAGGTACAAAGGGTTAATTTTGTAAACGGTTATTATTGTCTGTTATCGTGCTTATTGCTTTTCTCATTATCGGTAATTTAAGACTATAATTCATTGCAACAATATGCAAATTAAGTAATCATTATTTATTATAGTGTCGACAACAGGTCAAACTTAGGTCTTAATAGACAAATGAAATAAGGTTAGAAACACAATAGCAGGAGCGTCATATAAGGGCACGATTATAATTCAATTTTGAAAAAATTAGGTAAATGTTGAAAATGGTCTTTTAGCAAACTTCAATTGATCAAGAAATGCACCGTTCAGTTGCAATTTTGGGATCTCCTTGTCACCTCTCTCTCTGGTGATCTCTCGAAATTATTCGTAATGTACGTCTCTACGTACTGATTTTTTTCTGAATTTCCTTAGTCGTGGTATGAGCATTACGGAGATCTCTTCGAAATCTGCCAAATAGTAATGTCATCCAAGGGGGTAAAAAGGCAGTTAGTCCGGCTTCCTCATGTAACTGCGTCAACATCATCAAGCAGTGAGGGAAAATGTCGGTGTAAAAGTGAGTGAGAGTCTTTATATTTGTGTTTTTTTTAATGCGTAAAATGTATATTGTGGTGTCGAAATACAGTTATGTCTATGTCTAAGTTATGTCCATTACCAATTTAACCAGAGCAAATGGGGTTACAAGTATAAAAAATCAGGTGCATGTGAGTATAATAAACTGTGTGCATGTGAGTTGGAGTTGTTACTCTAACCGAAGGAATGGGTTTGGTTTATTCACGTTGTATTTGCGGTTGGTGCTACCTACTCGCCTAATGAATATGTTGATAATGAGCTGCAAAATAGTTTGTAATCATTCGAACTCTCCACTGGTAAAATTCCTTCAGTAAATTCCAAAATTATTACAGTTCAAAAAAAATCTCTAAAAATCTCGAAGTGTACTATATAAATACTCTATACTATACAAATATATAAAGAAAATATACTTGCGAAAATATACCAAAGAAATTTATTGTTAAATTTCTTTTAACACTAAATTTCTTTCGTGAAACTAAAAACTTTCGAATTCAGCGCTTTCTTTTCGCACAATCAACTCTCTCACTCGCACCACGTACGTACACTTGCATCTCGTAGGTACAATCGCACGTAAGTACATAGATGTAGGTGTTTAGCAGCAGTGCAGTGCAGCGGTTCGATTAGCAACTGTTTAAGAATGGAGTGTGCGGCGTCGCCGTTCGCAGTAATATTGCTAGAACAAAAAAGTTACAAAGTTTTTATTTAAAAATTAAACTTTTAATATGACATTAATTGTAGAAATTCAGTGTTAAGAAGGTATTTTCCTTTTAACCCTGTATACATTCTGTATATCCAGTATACCTACACCAGTGTACACTATACCTAATATAGAAACGATAATGCTGTTTTATAAGACTAATACATGTTTACAACTTTTCTCAAACTATTTTGCTAACAACATACGAAAAATAATTAATTATGATTTTGTAATCGACGCATATCATTTCAGCATGTGTTTTTAACACTGCCAAGCATTGATTAGATAAATTGTTATAAACTTTGCGTCTGGACACTGACCTGCCAGAGCAGGTCAATGTTAAATAAAGTTAAAAATTAACCTTTAGGGGTGCGAGTGGTTTGTAAAAAATAATGTTGAAATTTAAAATGTTACAGAACAACAATTGCTAGTCTTAATGACAGAATTTCGATGTTAAGAGAATGCAAGTAATTTTCATTCAACCCTCTATACATCCAGTCTAGCCACAAATATTGTTACAAAGAAAACATTGATATTTTTACATTACCATTTTATTAGAATAATTTGTGTTAATTTAAATATATGGCGTTTATTCGAAATGGTCACCATTTGCTTTTATACAGTCCTTCAAACGTTTTAGTCTACAATTCTAGTATATCTACTACGCCCGAGCCGCCCGATCTGAGTAATGAGCGCTACGAATGTTTTAGAGAGGACACCAAAACTTTACATGTTTGTAACTTTTGATTTATATAGTTTTCGCTAGAACAGTTTTATATATTTTAAGTTGGTTGACATGTTTGAGGCTTTTTGCTTTATTTCGGTGAAACGTTGTTTAATACAAGTGTATAATGTACTCTACATTTGTATAGGATTAATGAAGATTTACAAGTTTTATTATAAATCATTATTCTAACTAAAAATGAAAAATAACTACTTTGTGATTGACGCGTGTCATTTTTAGCAACTATTTTAATACCTAAGTAGAGATTAGATAAGTTCTTATTAACGTTACGTCCGGACATTGATCTGTGAAACTTAAATCAGTGTTAGATTTAATGAACAGATGTTACATTAAAAACATCCGCTTGTTGTAGAGAGTTCATAAGTCACAAGATAATGCATTCAAGCGGATGTTCAGTAAATACTTAATATAACATTTATCGTTGTTAACTGTTATGAGAAGGGACACGGTATCGAATGAAAAGTATGGATACATTACTCGAGAGTAGTATCGCAAAAAGGTATTGTATTCATCAAAGTACCGAAATAAAAGGCGTCTATATCAATGCTTTCAAGATTGTTTTCAACTCCATCGTCAACCAATTCTTGGCATAGTCGATTCCCATAACACAATCTGGTTTTATATATTTTCGGGATCCAGTATCGTCTTCGAATAGCCTTTTGTTTCTTTTTCGCAAAATCTTATGTAGCAGGATAAAAGCAACAGCTGCCACGGCATTGCGTACGTGTGGTGGCATGTTGTTTTAACTCTCAACTGAGCAAACAAAATGGCTCGGGTCTGCCGCGCGCGGCCGCCTCATTTATATATGATTATCCGACCGAGGCTGCCTCGCGCGGCCAGGGCCAGGCTCCTCGCGCGGCCAGGGCCAGGCTCCTCGCGCGGCCAGGGCCGGGCTCCTCGCGCGGCAAATGCAACGCGAGGCTGCTCGGTCTGTGTGGACCCGCCTATTCACTTCTTTTATAATTTTTCCATACTTTCCTAAACTTCTCGAATAGTTTCAAAATGTTCGGTACCGATTAATTATACAGTCCTCAAGTGTAATATTAAAAGTATCGACTATTAATTTCGCTACGATACCTGTTTTAAAGTATCATATGAGTATAGGTGTCGACTAAAAATAATCGAGTACAAATGTATTGGTATCAAGCAAAAAATACTCCATACAGAAATGTATCGATACTTTTTCCTTGTCTCTAAGGGCATACTTACATATACATACTTTTATCATCGTATCTAGACATTATTATACTCGTACAAAAACTTCAGTTAATGAAGATTCTTTGTTTTCTTGAACATAAAGCACATTTACTGTTGGTCCACGCTGCAATCCCAAAACCGCTGGGCGCACTCTACTAGCCGCGGTACCCGGTACCCCTCTCTCACAGAACAATACCGTGAAATGTACTGCATTTCTCACTTTATCCTATTCCCCTAATGTATCGTACGTGTTTCGGTAGTGAGTGAGATATGCCAGAGCCCATTCCCATCATATTCCTTCCCACGTCCATTCTTTTCTCTTTTCTTTTCTCCAAATCCATTCTTTCATCAATAAAGGTAGGTAGCGCATCCGGGGGCGTGCCAAAGTTTGTCATTTTGGACTAATCTTGGCATGTATCGCGGATGTCTATGGGTGACTGTGTCTATGGTTTCGGTAGTGAGTGTTATATTATGCCAGAGCCCATTCGTATCTCATCCTATCCTATACCTCCCAATTGCTCCCATTTACCCAATCCTTTCTCCAAAGGTAGGAAACGCATTCAGGGGCGTTCCACCGTTTGTCATTTAGGACGGATGTTGGCATGTATCCAGCATTGATAGCTAGCTTTGCTGAGGTATTAACAAACAAACAACCTGTTTAAATATTAGTTTAGGTATTATAGAAATGTTTTTAATGATTCGATGTTGAGGAATCTACAGTGTAAATACGTGGTGTTAATGCGCTACAACAAGTTTCCTCAAGGTCTTCAACTGTTTAACATAATTTTAACACTTCATGTTATTTCTCTCTCTCTCTCTGGATACTAAATATAAATTGGATACTAAATGTAAAGTATATGTTTGTGATTTCCTTATATGTAGCATTATTTGATTAAAGGGACCTTAGGTAATGTCCGCTTCCTTTTATTCGCTTTTCTCTTACGTTGTCTCCTTTCTGTGATATTAGTCACGATCTCGGCGCGGACGACGCGCAATAATTTGAATGATATGTTGTACATCATGAAAAAAAACCTATTGTAAAAACAGGTAGCATCGATTCTACTCTCAAACACTGAATAACTTTTCTATTATCTTTCTCTTTTATTATATTATTATCCTTCTATGCAACAGAGTTACTTAGTTATATATAGTTACTTAGTTTGTCTTTATCTTAAACAACATCCTCTTGTCAATATTATATTCTAAGTAATTCAATTTATAGTGATAATATATTGTTGTATATATTTATATGGGTATCTATGTATATAAGTATATATAATATGTTTATCATTTATAATATATTAATGTACCTAGGTATTATATGTGTATTGTATTATATGTACCTACTGTTAGAAGTCATTTTTAACGATTGCACGATGCACCGCCTTTCGTATTTCTGATTAACCAAAGGTTGATTGGCACAGAATGTCACTAGGCATTAATTCCGCCTTGTGTACAATGTTTCTTTGTGTGTGTGTGTGTGTATTTTTCTGTTAAAATAACAAAAAATAAAAAATAAAATAAATCAACCTATTTTCAGCTTTTGTGTTATTTTAGTGGCATGTTGTATTATTTACTATATACAATATATATGTCCATGGCAACAATAAAGTCCCCTGGATCAGATGACATCACTTACATATGACTAGAGACCGGATTATATGCAACATAATAAACTTGAAATATGCATGCAAATATGCATGAATAATGCTTAAAATATGCATGAAAAGTGTCAAAATATGCAACATTAAATAATAAAAAAATAGTAATTTTTAGTCTTTTTATTTCAAAATCAGAATACGTGTTAGTAAGTTGTTGAATAACATATCTGATATCGATAAATTATCGATATCTGATATGTTATTCAACAACTTATCGACGATAATTAACAATTATTTAACATTTTGTTACTCTTGTAAACGTCAATCAGGTACTGTTCCAAATGTTCGTATTTGAATTTGTGTGCTATGTTAGCACTTATTGTTTCTGGCAAAAGTTCACTCGTCCCATTAATAAAACTATCAATTTGACAAAAAGGTTCAAAGTCTGGGTTATTGTTATGTTTTCAAACTTTTCTTTAAGTTTACGCGGGAATACCTCTGGTAATGCGGAGTTCATTTAGCGGATTTTATTCATTAACTGTATTCAGTTAATGAATAAAATCCGCTAAATGAACTCTATTAATCTATTGATTCAGTCTACGCCAAACCTTGAGTTTCAAGCTTTTTAATACTCGCAGGTGTGTGGGAAAAATGAGTGCTAATCATAGCTATGTTTTTTTATACTAGAATCGTTAAATGCTTCCTTGGACTGATAATTCTTAACTACTAAACTGAACGTAGAATAAGGTGTCGCGTACTGTTCGGTCCAAAAATTATTTTATATCGCGAACCCGTAGGCTGTGGAACGAACTGCCTCAAGAGGTCTTCCCATTAAACTACGACATGGGGTTCTTCAAGAGAGCTGTGAATAGGATTTTGCAAGGTCGGCGGCGCGCCCGCATACCCCCTGGTGTTGCAGGTGTCCATGGGCGGCGGTAACACTTACCATCACGTGAGACCGCTTGCTCGTCCGCCCTATTCTCTATAAAAAAAAAAAATTAACTTACCCTACCGAAAAATATTGTAAATATAGCGAAAATATACATCATCCTAGATTTTAGGTAAAATATGCAATAACCGGTGAGAATGGGCTAAAGATTAAAGATGCAAATGCTCCGGTCTCTACATATGACATACCATATTATTATATCTTATACCATATGTCTTTCTACTGTCGGACATAGGTTTACTCCCAAGGACCGCCACTACATACGAGCCACTACCGGTGATTTTCTTTTAAGTCATCTGTAAAGTAGTCGTCGCCACGTCACATATGTGTTTCATTTCATTTCTATAACCTACTAGCAAAACCCCGCAGACGTTGTCCTGCCTGTGTATATTTATTTACCTCCATATATAAAGTCACAAATTATTCTGTTTTGCCGTTGATATGATTTTTGCGATCGGCTGAACGGTATAGAAGTTGATGTGCTGCAGCGCCATCTAGTGACGAGTTAGAACAAAGTCGATAGCATAAAAACTTTCGAAGTCTATTAACATCAGCTATATAAATAAATCAACCCATCGACCTATTCGGTACCGTAATACTATAGCAGTAAGCGCTAGAATCGAATGGTCTTAAAAGTTGATGACTACAAATATATAATATACATAAGAGTTTTTAGTCATATCATTTTCGATGGTGACGAAAATAATATGACTCCTACCTTCGTGACATTTTCGCAACGTGGTCATAATAAGGGAAATAGGATGTCTCATACTGCGGTTTCCGATATGTGGTTACCATCTATTCAAGATTTACTTAACATATTATTTTTGATCTAAAGTACAATCTACAATCTTCGTCATATGGTCAGAAGTTAATGTGTTTATATGAAACCGTTTTATCTTCTGTCGACATAGGACGCTAAGCCCTGTGCATCGGACCGGGACACGGCGTTGTAGGAACACCAGGATTTTACAAAAACTTAAATTTATTGTTTGAAGTTTGAATTAGAAGCGGTAATTAATGAAATAAAAAAATGGTCTTACAATTAAATTTTGTTGTACAATTTTAAATTAAAAAGTTACTGTATATAAAATTCAAAAGGTTTTTGGAACGATGGGGGAGTATCGTGCTAAAGCGAGTATGAGTATTCTACTTGCAAAAATCGTTAATTTATCAGATCCAAATTTTATGTACCTAATATGAAAAAAAGACTGTACCTAAGTCAATACTTACAGTTTTTTCGATCTTACTGAACTTGGAACGCTTTTAATGCAATTTTATTTTTTAGCTAAAAAATAAAATTGATAATTTCATAAAGAATTCAATAATTATCTATGAGGGCTAAAAATAAAATTGCACTAGAAGTGTTACAAGTCCAGGAATTATATAAAAATGGTTCGTTTTTCTAGGGTCTTTTTATCAATGATTGAAATTCCCGTGTAAGCTTAGTCGATTAAAAAAGCCAAAGTGGTGCTTGCATGTGGCCTACACTTATGTGGGGCAAGTGTGGGTATGTGGAATGATCGACCGTTTCAAGTATCGTTGCCAAAGCCGAGAGGGAGGTGCGGGACCTTCAAATAGGCTGCTGGTACGAAGCTGCGCAGGAGCGTCAGCAAATGCCAACCAGGCAGTATATCGAAATGAGGAGGTTTTCTCATTCTATTTTATTCCTCTTTTGAATGAATGGGGAGTTCAAAGCGTAATAAAATTAGGAGTGATGTAGTTAAACATGGAACATATGCTTTTTTTAATAGCGTTGGATTTCTTACGATGTTTGTCTTCAGCTCCGAGTTAATGGTAATTGAAAAATTAGATTATCTCTGTTTTTTATAATAATGATAGAATTTTTGAGGGGTAGAGTGAACAATGCAATCCAACAGCCGCTGGGTGCGCTCGACTGGCGACCATATCACGTGTTTCGGTAGTGAGTGAGATGTGTTAGAGCCCATTCCCATCCTATCCTTCCCTATCCATATCCATTTTCCCAACCCTTTCTCTAAATCCATTCCTATATCCTCCAAATGTAAGCAGCGCATCCGGGGGCGTGTCAACGTTTGTCATTTTGGACTAATGTTGGCATGTATCGCGGATGTCTATTAACGACAGTATCCAATTACCATCAGATGGACTGTATGCTCGTCTGCCGCCTTGGTCCATAAAAAAAAAGACCCATAACATTGAACTTCTGGTAGCAGTGCCGAATAGTTCCGTGTAATTATGGATAAAAAGACTCTAAATTCAGAGTAAAAATACTACAGGTTATTTTTATAGGGATTACGGTTAGTTTGTATACGTGCTGTGCTGTCCCGTCGCTTGTTTCGTTTATCCTATACGTTGCGCACTAATGTGGCACACAAAACATTGATAAAAGAACTGAAAATGCATTGGTGGTACCCAGTAAAAACGTTACCAATTCATTTGTGTAAGTAATAAACTTCCAACTGTAATTCCATGATAATAAAGCTTATTCTTAATTGCCAATTTGAAATTTTAAGCATCTGACAATTCTTATATGGCGGATTCTCTATATCAAAAGTGTTAAACTTGCGTAAACACGCTGTCACCCTACTATCTACTATCTGTCAAACTGAAACAATATTGCCTCTAAAGTTCTCTATTAACCCCCTTTTATTGTATATACGGATTTGCGATATGAGAACCGCGATAATACTTCACGATGATATGTTGTTAGTTTTCTATTATGTTGCGTTTATTGGAAAACCCTCGATGGCGCGCCAATCGGTAAAGTCAATAGCGCTATTTTAAGTACACTGGAAAAATAATATTCGGTAATTTCCGTACATTTTAGAAAATTGTAATTTTGAAAAAAGATTCGTGAAAGTTTTCATGTTAATAAACGCAGAATCATGAGCGGAATCGATGGATTCAGGTTTTGGAAATAGTTCGGAGGCGTATTAGTTAGTTTTGACTGTTATCATAAAACGATTTGTTTGAATATTTACTGAGTACACTAACTGGTTTATTCAGTTTGTTTATCAAACTACTCTACTATTTTGACAATTCGTTCATTAGCAGACTCAAAATAGTGGGAATGAAAATTATGTAGGTATTTTCTAATCAGGTCCCGGTTGCTATGTCTGATATTTAATGCCGCTTTTGCATACCGACGTCGGGTAAAAAGCGCTTGAATAAAATCATTCAATAACGTAATACAGATAATGTAAATTTTATAAAGGAGAATCAAATACAATTTTCTGAGAGAAACCGAGTTATAGGCGGACGAAGCCACGTTAAAATACAAGTAGGTAGAATAATTTCAGCTGGTTATTTCAGCAAATAATTTCATACAGGCAGCTATAAAAAGCAGATGAAATAAAATATACCTCATCTACCTTTTTACGCCTTCACCCATCAATTTACAAGGGATATGTTAAACGACCACAATCCAACGTATTTCATATTGAAAACTGCTGAAATTTGTCGCTCTGTCTGCTTGTTTCTGTAAATAATACAGTGACTCAAGAACTTAAAATGCATTTAAATTGATTTTAGGAATATCAAAATTATCTCGACCAGTCAAAGTACAGAATACAAACGGGCGTAGATATGAAAAAAGTTCACTGTTGGTACTGGCAGAAGACGGACATCTCAGCTCAGAAATCTTAGAGAATAATTCGGGATGAGCACCGGGTCTTTGTTTCGAGCAGCAGTCTCTCGCCATGCCGATCGAAAACCTCCGTTAGGATCTCCTTACTTTTGTCTTTTGTCTCCTAACGAAGGCTTTTGTCTTCAAGTATCGTGGTATTTTCCCAAATGCTGCCCAGCCAAGTTGAATACGTATATCCACCTCTTTGCTGAAATTGGACTTGCCTAGTTGGATTGTTTGCCCAACGTAAACATAATGGTCAACAATTTCGAGTGCCACACCTTCGACGTCTATCAGTCCCGGAAGAACATGTTCATTGAATATTATTTTTGTTTTGTCTAAGTGCATTCCGAAACATAGCGTTAAGGTCGTTTAGCATTCAACTTAAACTTAAATTCAAAATGCATCTTCCAGCGCGTTTGTGAATACTTTCGGAGACATTGCCCCTGTTTCACTCCTCGACGCAGCTGGATCGGCCTGGTCTACTGCTCTTAGATTCGGACGGTCATGCTGTAACAATACCCTTTCGTGTATTGTCCCTTTTTGAACTTGCTACTAAATTATATGGCTACTAATTTACAACTGGCAGCTAATGAAAAACCTACTTAGGTTTTTCATCCAGTCAAAGAGTTTGAAGTAAATTTGAACTTTCAAATTTACTTCAAACTCTTTGATTCGATGGCTTTTTGATTCATTCTGCTATCTAATTTTCGATCTGTAAAGACGTGCCTATTACACTTTGGTAAAGCCTTCTGTATCTGTATGTTTGTGCATATCGCGTAAAACGCTTGTAATTGCGCATGTTACAGGAACTCTACTGGAATAGAGAACGTTACTGGAAATAGTAGGGCCGCCGGGGATTGCGGGCCATCGTGTGGTTTGTTTTTCCATGGGAGGTTTATGCCCTAATCATCACGCTGGCCAGGCGGGTTGACGATCGTTTTGCTAGGCCTTTCACAGCGGTGATGCTTCTGACCGTCACCCCGGTATTTGACATATATATAGTAAATGGAATGGTTAAACCACTATTGATCGGTCGTCAGAGCTCCGTCCGTTATTCAGCAGGGTACGACGCTTGCAGGAGGAGATGGTTTGTATTCCGTGTGATGGTGATCGGGACCACTAACACCGCAAATTATAATTAAAAAAATAAAATAACAATTAATTATTCTCTATATTTAAGTCAATGACACGAAGAAATGATAAGAACGGAAATAGGTAACCTATTGTCATGACATGACGCTATAGTTTTTGTTAATAATGTTTCAAAAGCATCAATATCGATAGAATACTGTTATTTTACCATAGTCATGTGTAATACGTAATGTCAGTGACACTCGCTAGTTGTGGCATTCCATGCCAATAATTTTAGGTGGCCATAAACAAATACCGTACGTTCTGCGCGGGGTCTACGCCCGTCCCCAGGGAAATCTACCGCTTTTACTTATTTGCTGGAATCATATTAGTTTCTTTTGCTATAAATATGTATTACGTCGGTAATGGATTCAGATTTCTTATAGGTACTCCGTTATTCAACAGTACTGAATTGTTAAATTTAAAATTGTAAAATATAGCATGATAAATAGAAGACAACAACAAAAGAAGGCCAGTAAATTTAACACAGTGAAACTGGACGTGAAATACTAACCTACCGTGTCTCTCCACTGCTTGGTATATGTCCCTCAAAAGGCTCGCCACCTCACTCGATTTTCGGCTCTTCTCATCCGTTTACCACAGGCGAACGTCTTCAAGCCGAAGTATATGTATTTCATGAAATTTATTTTGATGAGTTTATAAAACTGGGAACAATGATTTTACAACTTTTGGCTGCGACTTCTCACGCTTGGAAACAAATTTCGTAAACAAGACTAATTACATTGACTTATAAAACTAGGTAATCTTTTCATCGATTTTGGTACAGAATAAACTAAAACGAATAAATATCCTATACAAAGATCTGATGAAAAGCGCAAGAAAATGAAGTAGTAGCGCAGTACTTAGGTTGTTTTAGTTACTTATTTTAAAAAATATTGCCCTTAGTCATACAAAAGGCGAGCATAATTGGAATGAGCTCTCTATCTTTGGAAATTTAAGAATGGATTTGGAGAAACAGTTTGCAAAATGAGAAGGGATAGGTTAGGATGGAATGGGAATGAGCTCTGATATATCACACTCACTACCGAAATACGTACATTGGGATAAATAAAGTGGGATATATTTATAGTATCTACATTTTACGGTTGTCTTCTGTGAGAGATAGGTAAGGTATTACAGCGTGAACCCTATGTCATTGTGCTATCGAATGTATGTAAACATTCAAATTCCAAAGTGCGAGAAGCTACGAAATCTCAAACAATACTTACCTACTTTTTCGAAATAAATGTTAGATTTCACGGCACTCTGTGTGAGACCAATTCCTCTACAAAAGTTATCTTAAATCTGTTTAAAAGTGAGTAATGACTTGGGTGTAAATGTGACTGAAAATGATATTTTGCGCTTACTCCCGGGCGCCGGACAAAGTGCAGGGTTAATATTAATATTAAATTCATCTCGGTGGTGCCCTCGAGATTAAAGAGCGCTGGCTGGCGGTCTACATCATGGTGTACGAAGTCTTCTATAGATGTGGCATTTTTAAAATTGTAACATTCAGTGGGAAAAAAGACTTTATTGTCGGTTCTAGTTTGTCATACTTCAGTGGAATCCTAAAGGTATAACATATTTTTATTGCTTTATTAGGAGGGGCACCCTGCAATCCCACCGCCGCTGAGCGTGTTTTTGTATGCATGTCAAGTCAAGTCCAAGTCCCGAGGAACTACACCACTTCTCAAAGAGAGAACTCACCACTCCGGCTGACAAGAGTGGCGTTTAAAGGATGGCATTAATGGAGCAGCTCATGTCCAGTAGCGGACGATAAAAGGGCTGGCTACGCGCTCTATCATCTCAACATTCTGCGCATTTGATCTGTAACCGTGGGAGTAGCCACAGTGGGGTAGGTTGAGGCGTTTGCCCCTGGCACAGGGAACAATAAGTAACAAACTTTCTGCATTTCACTATCTCTATTTAAATAATAAGAAAATTGTTTGCTTTGCCCTTGTCTTTAGCCGTATACGTAATGTAGAGGTACGCCAAAATGGAAAAGGATAACGAAGCCTTCCTTCACGAAATTTTACGATTTTGTCCCGTTTCGTACATCTCGTGTTTGATAATGAAGCTCTCACCAAGTCGTAGACTTTTTACAGAACCACGTTAGTGCGGCCAACGACAGGCGAGCTTAAGTGTTTACTATTATTACTGTTTTAAAATCTCACTGGGAGTTTTGAACTTTTATCCTTTGTGAATTTTATACCACTAAACATATGTAGTTGTAACATAGTTATTAATAGGTAAAATGAGTTTGTTTATAATGAAGTTGGGTACGTGATGGGCACATAGGTCGCCCATGGACACCTGTAACAACACCTGGGTGAAAAAACACCCCCTACCAACCAGGATATGTGCCCGGTCAAAAGCTACGAATTTGTCTGGAACTCTTCATACCGATCGGTAGAAATTTTTGACATGAAGTATTAAACTTATTTTAACATGATATTTAAAAAAATCTTATATCCTTTAAACATCAACATTTTTTGCGTTGAACCGTTCCTGAGATATTTAATCTTACACCGTTGTTACATTTTCAAAAAAAATAAACCTTTGCGCCGTAAGAGCCACGTGAATTGCAAAATAAATTATTACACCTTGCTTATTCTAAGCTCAAGTAGATGCGGATTTCTTTGCGGAATAAAAGAGGGTCATTAAGTCGAGTTAATGAGAGCGCGTAATCCTGGGCTTTCTACTTGAGGAGGAATTCTCACATTCCTTCACTAAATTCAGACCTTACTAATGAGTATTTTTTGCGCTCTGTTAGAACTATCGCACACAACGATATTTTTGTCGACGGATGTTTTTAATCCTTTTGAAATAGACCAATTTCTCTTTGGTTGCGTGAGGAATAATACTACCAATGTCAGTCAGTACATTTTGTTGATATTATTTATCACTTTATTCAGGAGTTGTAACTTTGTCTCTTGATTTACCAGGCTTCTCAGTAAGGTTTGCGACAAAGAGTTTGTATCTATGGAACGCTGGCTGGTTTTGATGTCAGTTAAAACTGTGACTATCTATATATCATAAAAACAAAACATTACAAATTCCAATTTTCCTCCATATTTTTTACGAGCTGAATCAACATACCGTGCTCATTAAAAATGGATATTCGACGGGAATATTTCCGCACTATGATTTTGTATAATTTTAGATGTTCTTTAAAATCTGGAGATTCTTTTAATACACTTCAAATGGCGTTTGCAGACCTTCTAAGGCCTAAGTGTGCTTCTAAGACAACTGTGTATCGTTGGTACAATGAATTTAACCGTGGTCATTGACTTATACGTTATCAATGACCGTGGTCCATTAAATTTGACTAAGAAAGAAGCGATCGCCGTTTAGCGGCTGTTATGGTGGAAAATGTGTTGACAGTGAAAAATTTGATTTGTTAAAACTGGCGAATTACATACGAGGAGATTCAGGAAAGATTGTAAATTGATCAGGGAGTGTGTATAAAATATTACATGGGCATCTACAAGTCAGGAGGACAGTATCGCGCTGGATGCCGCACGACCTCACCCAGGCACTAAAGCAAGTACCTACGTGTCGAATGGTGGCGTGATATGAGAACAAAATTTGAAGCAGGATCGGCTCGTCGCGTTTACGACATTGTCATAGGTTGTAATCTTGGATCTACCAGTATGATCTAGAAACTAAGCGCCAATCTACTGTTTGACTGTTTCAAAGTGAGCTAACGCCTACCGCAGTGAAAAGAGCAAGAAGCGCTGGAAAAACTTTAATTGCAAGTTTTTCCTTTAACTGGCTACCTGGTATCTGTATGTTACCAAAGCAGCTTTAACGCAGAACGGTACATACCCACGTGCTTGCCAAACGTTTTTACTGCAGTGAATAACAGTCGTCCAAACAAAGGTCTCCGCGGACTGCTGCTGCATCACGACAACGCGCCTGCTCACACAACGCTTTTTGGAACCTTTTTGAACAGTACTCCGGTTAAAGTTTTGTGACATCCACTTTACAGTCCCGACTTGGCACCTTGTGACATTTTTTATTTTCCAAAATTAAATCCCAACTAAAAGGGAAGCAGTTTTCGTACCTGGAAAACATGCTAGCTACGTTCGAAGAGGCCGTGAAAGAGGTACCTGAGGAAGAGTGTATAATATTTTTTCAAAATTGGTTCAAGCGTATGAAACTTTGTATATATGCATGCTAGTGGGTACTTTGAAAAATATAATAAAAAAATTGGAACCAGTAGATTTTTTTTTCTCTTTCGCAAAACTTTCCGAATTCCGCACGTATGTCCATGGGTTAGTTGATAACTAACTCAGTCGACTTTGTGTTGACATTCTTAGTCACCTGTAATTATCACAATTAATAAATAAATAGGACATTCTTGAATGGAGTTAAGGGCGAGTGGCCATTAATTGCTAAATGTTTGAAATGAACTAAATAATCGCCCTCACCAATTACCGTTTAGGTGTTAATTTCTAACGCCCTAATTGGTGGAATGACCTTGTATAAATTAAGGGCTAAATGGACCATTTGTTCTCTAAATCCGACGCTGAAGGAATTAATTGAAGAAAACTAATTGTAAGCAAAATTGTGCTTTAGTATTTTTCTTTTAATCTTGATTGGTTCATTTATTTTTCTATAGAAAGGAGACAAGCATATAGTTCATACATACACGCATGGACTGCGATACATGTCAACATAAGTCCAAAATGGCGAACGTTGATACCGCAGAGATTTGGGAATATTTGGAAAAAGGGTTGGGAACTCTGTGCGTGTTCCGAAACGCACTTGACTGGTCTTTTCATTAAAAAAATATTTTAAGAAACACATACTGGACGCTTTCAGAAGTATAATGCAATGCGATGCAAATAGCCCTTTCAGTATCCACTGGTGGACATGGGTCTATATACTATATATATATATATCAAGTATTAAAGCTTTCTCCCCTCTTGATTCTCTGTTTGACCAAAGGTTTTTTTTTCTATATTTTTTTGGACTTATTCATATTCAGACATGTCAGCACCATGATAACAACACTATTTAGACTACATTAGTTCATTTGACTACCATAAGCTGTAAAACATCTTAGCCACATCTGAAGATGACTCTGCTAAGATGCTGCAGAGAGCACCCACATCTCGTATATTAATTTTAAATATAAATATAAAAAATAATCTTTCATCTCTGTTCTATTCACATTCCATCAGCCGATGATAAATGTTATCTAATTTTCTACAAGTTTGACTTTGAGCCTCTTGCCATTAAAAGAGAAAATTTGTTGGATGGTATGTGACCACATCGCAACCTATGAGCAATTACGATATCAGCTTGACCAAAGGTTGACTGGTAGAGAATGCTATAAGGAAATAACTCCGCCTATTCTACATTTTGTCCGTGCAGAGAAGTTTAAATAAATAAAAAGATATTGGGCGTAAGAGAACTATCTGCAAGTAAGAGTTTTATTACCGGATAGTGGGATGTTATAGCCAGATATCGAATAACACTCGCTGAGTCTGTACAACGCTTAACTCCAAATAACGTACGTATTAACGGATGAATATTATCATCTAAAGCATCTAATCAGCGTCGGGTTTACATTAATAACCGATAAGGTGGGACCCCAAACTTGGGCCCTATTACGTGGCAGTTGGCGCTGACTAATCTAGCGGAATACCGACGGCTTACTACCCACAACACAGTGGAAGATACAGTAAGCCAAGTTCGCATGTGAGAATTGGGTTGTGTTCATCGCCGTTATAAGTACGACGTAATAAGAATGTTCCATTTTCAAAACACATGAATTAAATAATTCGAGAGCTACTGAACATAAAACACTATTATACTCTAACGTGCCTGCCCTCTCTATAGGGCTTCTATATTCTATCTATATTCTCAAATCGATGCCGTGTGCCAAGACAAATTCCTGCAAAGAACTTGTTCTTTTGCAAAGCCGCGTCACGATATTTACCCATCGATATGAGTGTAATAACGGTTCACGACCCGCGGTCCAACCACTTTGGGAAGTGGTCACTTTAAAACTGTAGTCATTTTGGGATGTGGCTATTCTAGGAAATAGACGTCATGCTCTGAAGGGGAAAATAGTATTGGACATTTTTTGGACTAGTTGAGATAAATATTTTTTTATTCTTTATCAGCTGTATTCAATAAATAATTGTCACTTTAAAAACCATAATATACAACAACTCATACAACTGCAGATATACTCACTCTCAATAACTGGAACAACAGTCAAGTTGTTTTTTCAGTGTAAAAATGTTTTGCTTAACCAATTTTATTAGTCACAGTACAAAAGAATATATCCATATTCTTGCTTTACCGGTAAGTGTAAGTGGTGTGACCACGGGTCGTGAACCGTAATATGCCCATTATCAAATATCATGAGAATATGAACTGACCTTAATTGTCGCCTTAACTTTTAATGTTATTTTGAAAAATGGACCAAATAGTTTACTCGCAAGCATTATCTAAATTATCTAGCTCATAAACAGCGTAGAAACAGGGTTGTCAAAGGCCAAGGGGGCACATCCGATAAAGTTATCCCACCGCACATTCGCAAAAAATGGTGTAAATGGAAATTTCTTTTTCATTCACACACAGGTGTCCCGTCCCATACATGATCAGGTACTGTACAATAATTATGTCAATTAGTATAAAAAATTAAATAGGTGCAAAATATGTCATTTGCTCTTTGTGCAGCTGACACACTGTACACTGCATACCCACAATTAATTATAAACTTTGGGGAAATGTCCTGGGCGCAAGTTTGCTATCAGTCGATTGTTTCTAACGGTCGCACATGTACGTTACAATCCTTATATCATTTAGAATAACCAGTAGATATTTGTACGCGGTATCGCTGGCTTCGGATTCGATTTCCGTCGGGAATTTTCTGAATTTTATCGCATTGTCTCAAGAATGTGTTTCAGACCAAGATTCTGCTAATCCTAAAGTTGTGGATTTTTAGTCTGGTTCCCCGTTTTGATCTACACTAGCGAAACGAGGAGGCTAACTGCAAGGCCTGAAGTGGCACAGAAAAGCGTGGAACGATTTATTGTTGCAGTGTCCCTACGAAATGAAATCAAAACGAAACCATTCACCAGCAACCGTGTTGTATGACTGAAATCAGAAATGGCAATGGGTGGGCACGTATGTCATCGAACGTGCTGTTAGGTGGAACAAGATCATGTTAACTTGGAGAGTCCGTACAGGAAAGTGAAGGGTAGACAGGGTAACTAGATGGACAAGATGGTCCTTAAAAAGATCGCATGTTAAGCGATCAAGGACCAAGGACCAAGGACCATTCCTGGACCAAGGAAGCCATAGATTGTTTCAGACGGAGAAATCTTGCAGAGGCAGTCTTCAGGGGACTAAAACATGCTGAGAAGATGAATAAGAAGAAGTTATGACTATTGGAATGATTTGGATCAAAAATACATTATAACCTTCGGAATAACATTGGTTAAAATCGCAAGAAAAACTGCGTTGCAGTTCTTAAGGCTGCAGTTTTATTTAATTTATTTATTTAAACCAAAAAACACACCCGTGCCATTATAAATTGTAAATGTTAAACTGTACAGTACAGTTTGTCGGCAGTAAACATATTTATAATTTACAAAGGGTCAGTGTATGTTTTTGGGTACTACATATAATACTCCTAATACTATATATATATAACATACATATATATATACATATAACAATATATATATATATGCACTGATTGCTGGAAGTCTCCTCACCAGTATATCTGGTGGGAAGACCCTTACTTTTATCAATTTTATCACAAATCATTTACTTTAATCACTTTTTTATATTAATTACACACAAAATTTCTCATAATTACTGAATGCATGACCTTGCGATGAGAATCGTGATTAGATACCACTATACTATCATCGGTCCAAAAATAAATTCCATTAGACCGGTTTAATTCAAACTTCAGTATAAACATGACCTTATTTTGTCCGCCATGCTGAATTCCCTGAATACTCATGAATATTCATTAACCATCAATCAGGGTTTACTGACACTACATAGTTACAATGTTTATATTATGCTACATTTTATTTTATAACAAACTAGCTTAAGCACATTTATCATATCATAAACTACAGGATATGAGGGGATTTTGAGGGGGGAGTGCACGCTGAAATCCAACAGCCACTGGCGCGCTCGACTGGCCACGTTACTCCTCTCTCACAGAAGACTACCTTGAAATGCACCGCATTTCCGACTTTATCTTATTTCCTTAATGTACGTACGTGTTTTGATAGTGAGTGAGATGTGCCAGAGCCCATTCCCATCCTATCCCTCCCCATTATCGCAACCCTTTCTTCAAATCCATTCCTATAGCTCCAAAAGTAGACAGCGCATCCGGGGGCGTGCCAACGTGTGTCATTTTGGACTAATGTTGGCCTATATCGCGGATGTCTATGGGCGACAGTATCTACTTGCCGTCAGGAAAGTAGGCATACGCTCGTCTGCCGCCTCCGTACATAAAAAGAAATATAGGCATAACCCAAGGTTCGTCACCATACACCTTGGACCCTTCTCGCCCAGCCATCACTGGGGAAGTTCTTCAAGTCGTCGATCCAATTGGTCGAAGGACGTCCTATATTGCGCTTCTCGGTACGTGGTTTCCATTCGAGGTCTCGCTAACCCCAATGGTAATCAGATCTGAGGCAAATAAATAATGCCTGCCCATATAAATAATGCCGGTCGGTTATCTTCGCATTTGGCAATAAATTCAGCCTGACTGATTGAAAAAAGAAACAATCAATCAAACACACGGTCCTAATTTTACTTCAAATGAACATCTCAGAAGTCTATCTGAACGGGTTACTACTAAGTACTAGATTTACATATATACGATTTTCGTAAGTACCAAAATTATGTAAAGATACATATTACAGCTAGTGTTGTAACGACCTAGAATAGGTACAGGCAAGGCGTTCCCAAGACGGCTTTATCTAACCTCTATAGAAGCGTCTGAGTCGTCAGTGAGAGCATAGAGTAACTTTGAAACAGAGACCGCATAAATCAAACACTTAATTCATAATTCGTGCAATCGCGTTCAGTATGCTAGTGTGGCTGCCGAGGTACTGTAGCTCATCGGGCATGTTAGCAGACGCTCATATCGTAGGCTTCCATGTCAATCTAAGAAGGAAAGCTGCTTAGATATTAAATAATGTCCGTTGATGCGTCAACGGCATGCACATCAATAAATGGAATACTTAATAATAAATAATTATTGTTACCAGTATAGTTTTATACTAAAAATTATATGAGCCATTATTTAAATTAAATAATTTTAATTTAGAGCGAATTAACCAATAAGATAACAACCAAAACCAAAAAGAGCAACACATTTAAGAAATCTTATACTCTTTTACCTTCATTATAGTCAGAACAAAATGAACTTGATGTTTTATAATTTCTAAAACTATTAACTTCCATTAAATCTATTCTATTAAAAACAAGTTAATGGTTTTTCTCTTTTTTTTGATAGAAAAATTTATAGAAGTTTTTATAGAAAGAAGGTGGCAAACGAGCATACAGTCCACCTGGTGGTAAGTGGATACAGTCACCCATAGACATCCGCGATACATGCCAAGATTAGTCCAAAATGACAAACTTTGGCACACCCCCGGATGCGCTACCTACCTTTATTGATGAAAGAATGGATTTGGAGAAAAGAAAAGAGAAAAGAATGGACGTGGGGAGGAATATGATAGGAATGGGCTCTGGCATATCTCACTCACTACCGAAACACGTCCATACATTGGGGAATATGATTAAGTGGGAAATGCAGTACATTTCAAGGTAGTATTCTGTGAGAGAGGGGTAACGAGGTCAGTCGAGCGCGCCCAGCAGCTGTTGGATTGCGGCGTGTACTCTTCCCCACCGTATATTATAACGCAGTAGCGCAATAGCGTAGTTTATAGGCCATAATTTTTAATATTATCGGCATTTATAAAATCTCGCAATTAGTAGATCCAAAAGAAAATCCAAAACAATAAGTAAATCTTAATTATCAAGATATTAATTATTATATTTATTTAAAAAAAAATGTTAAAACACTAGAATTCAGAATTATCATGAATTATCTTGGCCAGAATATATTTACATGAATGTGAAATATATCGTGAAATACATGTTAATTATTAGTTAGATATAATATTTATAGCGGTAAAATTAGGTAAAATTAGACGAAAATTAGGTAAAACCCGATTCATTTAAATAAATAAATAATTTAAGCAAAGAATCGTCTCTGTTTAAATACTACTCTATGCTAGAAGCCCGCGCAGTAACGAGCTATATTCAAAGCGTTTCTATTGCTTTTGAATATCGACAGAATATATATAGTTATAATCATATGAGTTAGGTGGTAGAATATGCAGAATATGGGTTAACAAGTTATCGGTCAATATTAATTAATGAATGTCTCTTCATTGTTGGATGATATAGGCCCCTCCTAAGGCTCGTCACCACATACTTTTTTGTTCTTCTCATTCAGGCACTACCGGTAACTTTCTTTAAGTCGACAGCTGTTGATCTGACCCCAAGACTGCGTTCTAGCGTCCTACGCTAAATTTCTTATACAGTTTCCATACGATGTAGGTATTCTATACTCGTCTACAACAACAATTATCGACCAAATGTGTGGTGGCGGTCCTTGGGAGAGGCCTATATCCAGCAGTGTCTCTCCACTGATGGTGGTATGGTACCTACTCAGTTTACCCTTCTGAAAAAGGACATCTTTCTACAAAAGGCAACTCTTAATTGATTAGTTATGGTGACACCATAATAATACTTAATTCATATTAAAAAATGACGTCATTCGTTCAAATATTAACATTCGTTAATTGATTAATCGAGCAACACTCTCTTTCGTAAATTGTCAATAGGTGAAATCACGTGACAGTGATGACATAACATTTTTTCTTACTTTGAAGTATAAACTTTAAAACCTTTATGTTAAAAGGCATTTACAGCTTGATGAGACTACAAAATCGTAGACGTGTCGTATGTAGAAAACAAGCTTGAGAATTCCAATTTCAAACTTTTCTCTTTAATATTTTCATATTGTCATTTAAATGTTACAAACAGAACATGGGTAAGTAACCTATAAAAGAAAATCGTTGTTTTGTAACTTTTGTACAATGATTAAGCGGTTTTAAACCAAAATTGATGTTGTTACTTTTATGCCTCTCTCCCTTAGTCAAAGAAATCTGTTTGATGGGACTATGAAATGTTACTTTTATTTAAAATACAATATCCCCATTTAAAAATGTCGTTTTAGGCGAATTTGTCTTGTTCTGCGGTTTTAATATCTATGTCTTTATTCTTATTTCATTATTTTCTTTGTTATGTATATACTACGTTTGTTTTTTTCGTGCATATCTGGTCTGTCGTCGGGTTTACTGGAAGTTATCTCCTAAGGAGATAAGCTCACCTGTTGCACATGATTTATGTATGTGCACATATATGTGTGTGTGTACAATGAAGTATTGTGTGTGTACAATAAAGTAAAAATAAATGAACAATAGATAGAAAAATATTGTTTTAATAATACTTCCATTATCCGTTTCACATCTTTGAATATTTTTGTTTTCCTTTTGCTTTTCTCCGTCCGTGATTATTATTTCCTCTCCTGAAGATTGACTGGAAGACAATGGCATGTACCATTAAGACCGCCCTTTGTACTTTGTGCAATAAAGTGTTAAATAAATAAAAATGAAAGTGGATGGGGCTTTCCCAAGGCTCGTTACCGCACACGATCTTCGGCTCTTTTCATGCAGCCACCACTGGTAAACTTGTTGAAGTGGTCGGTTCAACTGGCAATAGGCAGGTCATATATGATACAGAGAACTGACAAAAAGGAGGAGGAGAGGAGATACCGCAGGACTGACAAGAGTTGACAAGTCTATGGGCGACAGTATCCACTTACCATCAGGTGGAATATATGCACGTCTTCCGCGTTAGTCCATAAAAAAAAACTTAATGTTGCTATTAACAGGACGAGAGTCGCCACGATCATGTCGTCATAGTAACCGACCCCTGCGATTAGGTAAGGGTGGAATTGAGCTAGCAAGGTTGATGAAATAGAAGTCACCATATACGTAACAATCACGTTAATATTTTTGTCTGTTGACTTTCCCGAAATTCTTTCGGCTATTGCGAAATAAATCAGTATCCCGCATACGAATAGAAACACCAATATGGTCGCGTCATGTGCGTCGTTTTGTGTACACTGAAAGCGATTTATTTGCACAAGCGTACGTATAATGTACTCTCGTGGATATAAACTGTCATTGTGTACCACAGTTGTGTACTATGTATACAATGGCAACGACCAATCAGTTCGAAATATTTTTTATTGAAGGTGATTTTAAATGGTGTGTGTGTTTTTAAAGGGACGCAGGGAATCCGGGATAGTTTCGGTACTTGTTTGTGTTCAGAGGTTCACCAAAGAACTATTCATCGACATAGCTCATAGAAACGGCAGACTGAAGTGACAATCGGCAGGTCAGATTTGCCTCAGGAGCATTAACTGATGGGATACGAGCCTGCCTACCGGGAAGCGCCATGTGGAACGCTCTCCGACCAGATGGACTGCCAACTTGAAGAAGTTTGCTGTTGGTCGCTGTATGAGAAGAGCCGAGGATCATGTGTGGTGGCGAGCCTTGGGAGAAGCCAATATCCACCAGTGGAAAGACATAGCCTGATGGTACAATAACTTCTTTTACTTGCAGGCTTTCTTGTGTTTTCATAGATTTGAAATAAATATTTTTTAATGTTTGAGTATTAAACATTCATGATTCATGAATGTAAACTTTATGAGGTGATTTTTTTATTTTAAATAAAAAACTATATTCACAAAAAACAATAATTCAATTCAATTGGAAAACAAGGTGTCTTGGATTAGGTTTTGCTATTTTCTATCAAAAGACACTAACGTCTAATGTTCCCCAAACTAAAATCAAATTGAATGTGCCTTAAAGTGATACTCTAGTGCTATTCGTTCAATAGATTTACATGAAAAATGTTTTCCCACTGCAACGCGATCGCGTCGCAAAAATTGTCTGTCGCGAAACTCGACACGAGAACACTTTTAACATGTATTTGTTTATTCAACTCTTCAACCGGCGCTCGTTGGGTTTTTTTAAACGTAAATACCAAATGGCTGTATATTGACGCTTCCGTCGCCTAACGAGTTTAAAAAGTTTACATTTGTATTGATATATTATTTGAAATGGTGCGAATTTCACACCTTTCATGTAACTTTTTAATTTTTAACAAAAACTACATTTACGGAAACAGAGTATGCCATTCGTAAAAAAAGATTGAATTAAGTAATGGTATTTTTAGTTATAAAATATTGTATTTTGTGTGGGTAAATTTTAAATAAATTAAAATATTCATTTTAGATTATTAATTGTATTTGTTTTAACACAATTAGTGCCTTTAAGAACTAATTACAGTTCGATAATGGAAACGCACTCGTGGCCGATGTTTCCTTGTCAAATTAGGTATTAGTGTACCTACGTCATACTATGTTGCTGATTGTATCTCGAGACATATAATCTTTGTAGGGTGTTATTTAAAAGCAAATTAATTATATCCTTACAGTATTTTTCCAAAAGATATAAAATGTTAATCTAATTCAAACAACAGAACAATTTTCTTAAAGAACGCAATTTTTCATTGGCCATTGTGCCATTGCCTTTTATGTAAACATAAACACTGTTATGGGCGCCTTTCGGCAGGATATCTGAATTTTTGATGCTGGCCAGTATTGATTAAGGATACCACTTAACTTTATTGCTGGTAGTACAATAAAGAAGCAATATTTTCCTTTATATGCTTTTTATTTTTACGAGCGTCTGCCCCTAAGTTATTGCTGTAATGGCGAATTAATATTGACATGACGTAAAGCCTTATTTATGCGTAATGTTGTGAGCGGTGTGACCTTTGAAAAGCTGAAATGCTTCAATACATTCGATATTATAAGAGAACCATTTGATTAAATACGATTCGATTTGATATTTCGATGTATTATTATTACTATATCCTATTCAGCGAAAATTACTGAAAATAATTTAAAAATAATGCTTTTGGAAGACTTATACACATAGTTTTGTCACAAGGAATTACACATCTATGTACTTTGGTTAATCGTTGCTTTTATAATGATGATATCAGTCTATAAGCTACCAAGCTTCTATTTCAATCAGGCCTCAATGCTCCGACAGGATTCTATGTTTTGTATATGGAAAAACTATGTTTGTATCATGAGTGACTAAGTACAATTCAGTTTTTTCATAAAATGCATAGATAAATATTATTGTATTAAGAAAGAACTTTTAGAAAGGCGTTGCTCTTGTCACATAAAAATGTTTCTTTTGTACATTTTCGTAACAAAATCTATTATGGACGTCAATTTGGAAAATGGCATTTACTTTTTATATCAAAAATGAAACATCCTTCTTTCGTACGTATTCAAAGGGACTTTCTTTGAGAACGAGATGTGTCACAGGAAAATATATTTTCTTTGTGACATCATAACGTTTTATTTATTTCCGGACAATGAATTAGTAATTTACGTTCATTTTTTAGCGATCACTTCATCTTTAAAAAATGATCCTTTCAATCGGCTTTAAAAAAACACAATAAAACCTAACTAATTCTCTCCGAGGTTAACGCAGGCATAAGACAGATGTTGTGTATTGTATTGTCCATTATTACTTATGTAGATATTATACTATATCATTCAATCAGTCTGTGTTTGTGGATAGAGAGAGATAATCAGCTGCTAGATACAGAGGAATGTCTCTTCAAGGTACGGATAAATAGATGATTCTAAGACCGTGCTGTGCTTAGATTTAGACAGTGTCGTTGGAAACATTATTGTGGCTAATTCCTAATCGTCTATTTATCCGGACCACACCCACTCTCACACTCTCGTCTGCTTTTCTCACCAATCAATACCGGCAATCTTCAGACAACACAGATATAGTATATATTATACGCAGTATAGTGTAAACAAAATAAGGAGATACCTAACTAATTTATTTATCGCGTAGTTTATTTAATTAGGTAGTTTATATAATAAATTGAATTAATTACAGTAAAAGTTGCCTGGAAGAGACCGTTTTTTGTATCACTCTCACTGTAATTCTTTGATTAGAAATAATAATCAAAGCTAATATTTGATTAGCTTTGATTTTAACCTGCTTTCTTACTTACAGTAAGAAAGTTCTTACTGTAAGTAAGTTCTTTTGAGGCAGTTATTTTTCGTCAATTATCTAACACAAAGGCTGCCTGGAAGATATCGTTATTTGCCCAGTATAACATTACAGCTTTTGTATACTTTTTATTGTGTATTATTTATTATGTTTATATTTATTACGTTATTTATCTGTGGTGTACAATAAAGAATACTTAATGAGTAATTACTTCTTACTTCAATTTACTTCGATTTACTGAGTGGTTCTGTAAACTTCTTCTCTTATTTCGATACACGATTAATCACGGTAGTTTCAATTTTTATGGCTTTTAGAAACTCTTAAATCGTCGTACACTTAATGTGTGTCATAAGAGGCCATTATAGCCGCTGTTACAGCTACAAATTGTTATTAATAGCCCGTACATGTAGTTTGTACTATATTTGAAGAACTTAAGGCGAATTTCAGACTTTATTTTTTTTTCGTACGTATGGAGATCTTCTTCAACGAAACGAAAGGATCAAAAGAATATATATTACAATTTTACTATTTTAATGAAACAAAATACTCAATTTGTTGCTTTTATTCTTGAATATTTTAAAATAATGCGAAACGTCAAGGCTGACGTTTCTAATCTTACGAAATCTTACCCACGGACTGCTAAGCGGCTCCTAAGTAGAACAACTTAATCGCGATGTTAGCGATGTTAGTGGACAAGTTAGCAGGACTTATGCTACGAGCACAGATCTGATGTATTCCGTAGCACAAACGGACTGCTAATAAACAGTAATCTGAAGTAAGAGCTACTGCGTGATGTATGAATTGTTTAAAAACATTTCTATCGGTCGTAATGAGAGCGATCGGCATAGTTTCAGTACTCCACTTTATCGAAAAGCAACGTTAGTTCTAAAGTTTATTCATACGAGTTAATGAGCGAAAGGGTTCTACATAAACATGGAGCGTCCGTCTATCATAAAAATATTCGCTAAAAATTTCACAAGGATTATAACGACAGTGAAATTTTACGTGAAAGTTTATATTTTAGGAATCTCTCGCTGGTACAAACCGTAATCAGCCCTTTCAGTATCCATTGCTGGTCATGGGCCTCGTCATGCACGTTGTCTTGTGCATGAGGGATGTATGACGTTAAAACGCACACTAGCCGAGCGGGTTCGCGTGTTTAAAGGTAGTGTAGTTCCTAAGGGCTTGTGGTAGTCGCCACCGGAAGAGATGTGGTGGTGCTATACTATTTCTAACGCCGCGCCGGCTGCCACCATACGGTTTCCTATTGCAAAATGAACATGAATCAAAATGAAGGTTTTCATTTTGTGAAAACTTAATGTGTGAGGTGCGTGGGCAAGTGACCGTAGTGATTGAGAGCGAGACAAGTAGCGTGGAGAAAGGGACAGGAGACTACGTCGGCCCGCTCGGCTGCGACCGCTGCGTTCGTCAATATACGGGTAATTATGGAATTGTTCAACTTTCTTCTAGTTTGGTTTTATAAATTTGATTATTTAATTTGTGTTTTTCAATTATGACTTTCTTTTTTCTGCCTACCTTTGTTTTATATTCATATTTATTTGTAATATTACCATCACGTGGGACCGCTTGCTCGTCCGCCCATTAGTCTATAAAAAAAAATATAATGTGTATACTAATCATCGATTAATGAATTGTGGTTGATACATGATACTAATGTCAATTTCCAAGGAAATGACAATAGGACAACCCTTTAAGGTTTTTAATGTCATTCGTAACTATAATGTGAAATGTGCTTATTACATAAATCTTAAATAAATAGAAGTCTAAGCGAATATTCGTTACATTCATCATATTACATTCATTCATTCGTTATAACTAATCATTAGGTGTATTTTCTTTTTCATTATTGCCCATAATTCATGTTTAAACGCGTGTAAAATCGCATATCAAAAATTTTTCATTAACTGAAACGGGCGAGAACATCCGAAACTTTTCAAATTAGATGTCGCCCTACACGCTAGGGTGACTATAAACTTTGTGAAGGGTCGGAGCCTAATTAACCTACCCGCAACATAGAACCCAGGTATTTTATATAAGTGTGTATGTGTAATAGAACGAACACACGTGAATAACTTTGTTGCAAAATTTGTTAAATTTTATTTAATTACTCGTAGATTAAATGTATTACAGTAGGATTAAATGCAGTTGACAACACAATATTTGAAACAATTCTAGCTCTTATTAGGTACCCATTGCTCATTTAGGTACCCGTTGGGTATAAGTCGACCTGTTACATTTTTTTTTATACAAAAAAGGCAGCAGAAGAACGTACAGTCCACCTGACGGTAAGTGGATACTGTCGTACATAGACATCCCTGATACATACCAACATCAGTCTAGAATCTAGAATGACGAAAGTTGGTAGGCCCCCGGATGCGCTGCCTACCTTTGCAGATTAAGGAATGGATTGGGAAAATGGGGAGAGATAGTATGAGATGGTGATGGGCTTTGGCATATCTCACTCACTACCGAAACATGTACGTACATTGGGGAAATACGATAAAGTAGGAAATGCAGTACATTTCAAGGCAGTATTCTGTGAGAGAGGGGTAACGTGGCCAGTCGAGTGCGCCCAGCGGCTGTGGGAAAGCAGCATGCACTCTCCCCCTTATTAATTAAGGGTCCTTATTATATAATATTTTACATAAATAGTGCAACATATTTGAATATGTCAGGTTGTAGTTATTATTTATTGTATTAGGACGCGTAACTAGGTATAAGCTTAATGAACAGAAGGGGGCGTATTCAAAGGTTGATTACCTAAATGAGCGAGTATGGATAGTGTTATGCATATAAATTAATCAATAATAACTAATTATTTATTTTTAATGTAATAAGAAAACATGAAATATTTACATGATAATTTTAATTAGTCCACAGATTGGCATATTAAAAAATACATAATTTTTATAGGGCTTTATATAGTGTATATTTTACCGTTTTAGGTAAAAAATATGTATATAACGTGCTTAAAAGTTTAAACAAAATTGTAAGTAAAAATTAAACTAGGTACAGTATTGATTTGATTTTATTTCGAGTAAGAAGTCTTTCTGTATAGAAGAAGTAGCAATCAGAGGGCGGTAATGATGGTGGTAAGTCGTAAGTGTTCAAACGCAAAAGATGGATTTTCATTTTCAGTCATAACACTGATGAGTTTACAGTTACTGTCTGACGTAGTCTGATTTAATTTTATGAGTTAGTTAATGAGTAGTTTTCCGTTTTATGCGTCCATTAAACTGACATATTTGGCATAAAATTAGTCTAGATTTTGGCTCGTGTCCATTAAAAATAAATGCTCCCAAAGGTCCCGTCAAAACAGTGCAGTTTGGTTATCCTATCACAACCCTAAATACAAATTGTGTCTATTTGCGCCCATTTCGCGGGACAAATAAACAAACGGGCTCAAATGGCGGATAGGCGTTTTAATAGCAATAGAAGGGGCAATTTCAAGCAATAACAGAAAACGGGACGAATTTTAAAAGCCAAGTTCTCGTTGTGTTGTTGTTTTATAATAATTGGAGGTTTATTTGGGCAGAGATTCACAAATTGTATACTTACCGAATTAAATTGAAACTAATAATCAGCGGAGATGAAACTGTTTGATTTCCCTTTCTACTTTGAGTTTCTGTCACTAAAAATGGCTTGTCTATTCCATATTTTCTTAATTTATTCTCTATGGCACAAAATGACAACAGACAGACTTAATGTGACATTATCTCCCAGTCATTTTTTGGGCCATACAGAGATGGCGCGGTAGGTGCGCGGTGGGTCAATATTAGTTATTTATTTGCCATGTTAATTAAATACCATTATTAATTGCATACTGTATCGCTATCGGTGTAGGGGTTGTGACCTACGCATATATTGTGGAAAATTGAAAGAGTTGTTTATTTTTATAGTTCTGTGATTTTATAATTGTCTCGTACTAATCTGTTAATGTTTTTGTTACTATGTAATGATTATGATTGTTAAGAATGCACCCGGTTCCTTTGGTACCCGAAAATGCACTTTGTTGTTTATGTTGTTTGTTTTGTTATTGTGTTCCGTGAGTGCACTCCGTTCGAAATTGCACTGAAGTGACGTACGCGCGGCGCGTTAGGAAATAAAGTGTGTCAACAAATTACGCTGTAAATTTGGAAATTATAGCGATTTCAGCGGCGATAGCGATAATCATGATCTCAGCAATATGTCTATTTTTTTGAGATCTTCCATAAAATAAATACAAATATACCCACAGCATCGGCTAATCAAACGTTCGCACAAATACAAACTCCTTTGCAGTTCACTATAAATTTTTCAGCGCTCAAGTAGCGCCACCTGTAAATATCACATTGTAACCAAACCTATTCATTCAGTTAGAGCAGGTGCTCCGAACCTGGTTTCACTTGCTATTTCTGAATATAAGAATATAAGCGTGGCTATATTCTTATATTCAGAAATATAATTAAAAGTACAAGGATTAAAAGATAATAAAAAAATACATGCATTAATTAATTGATTGATTAATTATTTTAATTATCTACTTTTATAGTAAAACAACAATGATTAAGTGTTAAAGTATATAAACCGCTGGAAATTTGTCACGCTAGTACCCTTAGTTACTGCTGGGTGATTCAAGTTACACTGAGCACTGAGTTGGAGCAACGAATAAGAACTTTAAAGTAACCGTAATATTTGTATATTAGTACTTAATACACCATTTATGATCGCATAACGTTTGTAATCGTACCAACGCTCGTTTGGCCTATGCTCTAAAGTCTAAGAGTCTGTAGTAGACTCACAGAAATACGGCAACCTTTTATTCAATGACCTTATTTCAGTTTATTTAAATTAAAATAAGCAGACACATTTTTCAACCTTAAAACCGTTTGTTAACAATTTCCCTTAAAACCGTTTTCATACGAAGGCTTGTGACTTTCTAAATGTGTTTTACATTTTTTCGCGTCTTAAAATTCGAGGGCATCTTTTATTTAAGTTTACGTAGCTGTAGCCTGTTGATGTGGTTCAAGTCACAGGCGGTAGCGATTAAACTTGTAGCATTAGTAAGAAGGTTAAAGCGGACAAAAAATTTAGCTAGTACTAGTAAGTACAACATTTCCTTAATCATTATCACTATCTGGATTACTATTACGGCCGCGGTCACGGTTATAACAATACCACGAACACAATTACTTTTTATTTGCATTAAAAATTCATATTATTATAATATTTATTTCAAATTGTCAATAAATTAGCTATTCAGTATCGTAAATTATTTAGTCAAATAAACTTTTAGTCAACTCATTTGAACAAAACCTCCCGAGTACTTGTGTAACTAATATGATGTATATTATGTAACCTATGAAACCAAGAAATTGCCGTTTGTTCATAGTAGCCACTTTGAACTTAGTGGCTTGGAATTTCCAATTCAAATTAATTTCAACTAAAAGCTGAGACATTCTTTTTTAAAATTAGTTATACATTTGTTTTTTTGTCAAATGACATTTTGCTTAGATATCGTTTTGTTTGCGACCATGGAAAAATTAAAGCTTCGTGATATTTTCGAACATAAGTTCCGTCGTGGCAGCAACGCAGCACAAACGGCACGCAATATCAACGATGTATACGGATTAAACACTGCAAACGGATGCATGGTGCGTTTTTCGTTTGATCATTTCCGTTCTGGAAATTTCGACCTTAAGAACAAGCCCCGTAGACGACCGAAGATAATGATGAATTAAAAGCAATAGTAGAAGCGGATTCATCTGAAACCACGTCTGAGTTAGCAGCAGCCTTCAGCGTAAGTGACAAAACGATATTGATTCATTTGCGTCAAATTGGGAAAGTGGAGAAGCTAGGAAAGTGGGTACCGTATGAGCTCAATGAAAGTCAGCTACAAACACGCGTCTAAGCTTGCCTTACTTTGCTGAACCGGCACAAAAATGAAGGGATTCTGAATCATATTGTCAATTGTGATGAGAAGTGGATCCTGTATGATAATCGTAAACGTTAGTCACAACGGTTGATCACATAATACACAGCCAAACAATGTCCCAAACGTCATCATGATAACGCTCGCCCACACACTGCACGACAGACAGTTTCAACGGTAGGTACAGGAGCTTCGAATGGAAACTCTCCGTCACCCACCGTACTCGTCAGACCTTGCCCCTACTGATTTCCATTTTTTCAGAATTTGGATAACTTTTTACAAAGGAAAAAATTCCACTACGATGAGACGCCTGAAAAACGCCTTCAGAGTTTTTATCGATTTCTGTCCCGGGGAGTTCTATAGCACAGGCATCCATCAATTTCCATTAAACTAGCAAAAGAGCATTCATAATAATGAACAACATTTCGATTAATTGAATAATAATAAGTGCAAAAATAATATGTGATTTTTCCCATATAAAACGGCAATTTCATAGGTAAAGACCTAATAGAACTTATTTTTTAATTAATTGTTATTGTTGTAAAGTGATATAAAAGGGCCTTGTTGGTCGTGGACGGCGGCTGGCTTTCGAATATAATCATCCAATTTCTTCCCGTGGATGTCGCAAAAGGCGACTAAGGGATAACAAAGCCGTAGCGGCTTGAGGAACTACACCACCTCTAAAAAAGTAGACTTGCCAACCCGCTTTGCGAGCGGAGCGGTTTAAGGCCATACAACCCTCGTGCACAAGACAATGTATCAAGGACCTAATATATCAAATAACGTAGACATAATTAACTAAACAATTCCTTAATACTACATTCAATCCCGTTAAAGTCGTGTTAAGACTATCAGATTGCTGTATGTTCGTGTAAATAAATTGTATAACACCAAACAAATGTTTAGTCAATATTCAGATAAATTTGAGATTATTATTAAAAGATGGTACGAGTGTTAAAAGAAATACAATCGTTTGCATTTCACGGTAATATCTTTTATACAGATTTTTCAGTAATTGGAAGTGGTAAACTGATTTTGAGAAGACTACCGTCTCCTCGACATCTATAACTATCAACACTACTTCAAAATAAGGTAGGTGTTAAGTCACCAATAAGAATTAATTTGCTTACACCCCAATAGAGGGCGCTGTGCACTCTAGACTAGATCACAGTGTTAAGATGCGCTGCCAAAACATGACCTGCAGTGGATGTTTATCATTAAAAGTCTATGTCCTGAGCAAGGTGTTTTCTTTGGAATTTCCATAAATACCTTGCGACTCCTCGGGGCTTTTTGGGAAACTGTACAGTAGGTATTTATGGCAAATCGGGGCATGTTCTCGCTTAGACCATACACCGTCAAATATAAAATGCTGTCGAGAAGAAAAATTTGATCCGGCTCGTTGGCACGACCCAGTTTTCCTCTCATTAAGGAGCCCCTAAAAACTGAGCTTTAATTTTACAAATGGCCACCCCATTTAGCGTCTGAAACATGGGAATACGAAAATACCTAATTATTAAGTGTTGTCATTTCAGTGACAAAATTACGGAACCACCGAGGACAAAAGAAAGTTTTAAAATTGGTTTTAATATTGTCTTAAGTTTCCTTAAGGAGGAATTCGAAATTTCCACTCACTTGACAAGAAGACGCCAGCTAAAATTTAATAAAAATCACAGAATGATGAATATTAATTCAGAATCAGCTGTTCGGTAAATTATAAATAAACGTAGGTAGTTAAAAGTGCAATAAATATTGTTAATAATTTCCTCTCAGAAATATTTTCAACGTTTCCAAGTCGGTAAATATCCATGCCGCAGGCCCGATAACCTAAGTGGGAGACGCGTTCTCGAATGGAGATCACGTACCCGAGAAGCGTAGCCTTCCGGCTGGTGGACTGACGACTTGAAGAAGTCCGCCGGTGGGCGTTGGATGAGAAGAGCAAAAGATCGCATGAGATGCTTAGGAGAGGTGTATATCAAACTGTGGAGAGACTGATGGTATGTAAAAATCCATAATTGGATTTTATACGGATGGAGTAAAATCCAACATTAGTTCAAATATCGCCTGAACCAGGGCTATAAAAAAGTATACATTTATCTACACATTTTATTGCTATTGAATTATTGCTGAAGTTGTTGTCTGAATTAGAATTTGAATAATATATTTGTAAGAAGAAATAAGTCCGCTATTGGTAATAAGATTCGAAACATACTATGTAATATTGTCTAAATACATATGTATAAATGCTTTGTGACTTTGTTTATATTAAAAATATAATACAAAGCCGTGTCTGCATCACGCACAAACTACTCGACGGATTTTAATGAAACTTGGCATA
This sequence comes from Sesia apiformis, assembly GCA_914767545.1. NCBI lineage: Eukaryota > Metazoa > Arthropoda > Insecta > Lepidoptera > Sesiidae > Sesia > Sesia apiformis. The sequence goes on along the minus strand of OU611949.1, from coordinate 20,419,785 downwards.
GTTATACCTTATGTGCTGGGTTAACATTTAGGACACTTTTATCCAAATTCAAGAAAGAGTTTCGCTTGGGAATCATTCTATAATTCATACGAAAGAAGTCGCTGGCACTGCCCCCAATGCAACGCTGTAAGCCGTTGTCCGTTCCTTCCGCCGGTTCACCGGCGGGGGAGCCCTTAGGCTCGTTGCAACACACATTTTGTTCCTGGCTGAGCGCCTTCTGCGCTCACCCTAAATTAAACACGACCGGTGACTCTCGAAAGGCCACTAGGGCCACAAGAATTTAGTCATTCCGAAAAAAAAATCGCTGGCACTGCTAGTGGTGCCTATAAGTACACTAAAGGTGGGGGGTTGCGTAAAATGTGCCCTAAATAATTTAATCTTATTTTAATTGAACGATAACCTATTAAATTGATATTGATATATTTTAATTGAGCCCTAACGAATTAACATTTCGTACTTTGACTTTAGCTTTCTTTCAGATATAAATCACTTTTCAAATTCCCATTTGTGAAATATTTAAAATCTAAATGCATGTAATTTTTAGGCATAAAGGAAAGACGGCAAGCGTACTCTGGCTGTCACTACACTCGTGTTTCCACTGGAGAGTTGTTTTCTACTTAGTCTATGTATAGAACGATTCCGCTTTACTCGTATCTTACAAACTAGCCACCAGTGCAACACTTTTCTTGCATTTCAGAGTATCAGTGAGTTGCTAACGAATGGAGTGGGCAAATAAAAGATTATCTTTAAAGTTTATTTAAAAAATTCGGTACGATGATGTGATCATAAAACATACATTTAACTATTCCGAACAATCGCTCGGAATAGTTAAATGTATGTAACATAATCATGTTTTGTGGTATTATAAGATATTTTAGATTGAATCGATTTTATTTCGATTTTGTTCAAACAAAATAATCGGGAACGAAATTTCAAAATACTCTCTAAGCGGCAAAATTCGTATTGCTCGTAGTAGCGCAGTGACGATCGAGCGACGTACCATAGAGTTCCACTCAGATCGAGTTCATAGTCCCCAGAGGCTGTTCATACAAGAAAACCGCTTTGTAACCGATATTTGGATTTCGTTCTTTAATGCAACTTTCTTACTTATGAACTTATAAATAGTAGATTTTAATTATTAAAAATAAACTCTCTTTGAACGAGTTTAGTGTTTCACACTTTAACTTATTCAAACACAAACTATCATTCAAATTATTAATTATTCATTATTCAAACAACTCGTATTAGTAGCTCTTTGGCACAGTTGCAGTTGCAACTGACATTTCCGCGGGGAGAAATTAAGTGTACTCCCACGAGTTGTTTGCTTGTGAAACTAACTCGCTCTGAGAAGCTTGTTGGTAAAAATAACTAGTTGCTGTTGCTGTTGAAGTGTAGACAATTTGTAGCTTCTTTAATTTTAATTACGAGTATATCATACTTAGCGATAAGTTTTGGGAAAGTAATCATCCATACTCACAGACACACATGCGCGCGCATATACACACAGTCACACGCACACACACGTGTATATGTGAATAGGTATATAATTATGAGGAATGATTTACAATATGCTTTCTAAAATCACCTAAAATGCGAACGTTTACAATATGCTAACAAATCCTTAGGTGTTTAAGACACACATTTTCAACTAGTCGGAGAGGCCCGGAGTCTATTCTAAAAGGATGGTGTTATGCTTAAACTGGCCAAACACGACCGAAGACGTTCGTTGAGGACATCGAACCCACGAACAACACTGTCATGAAAGCTACAGTTCTTTTGTATTGAGAAATCTTTGTCAACGGTTGTTGTTTTCCACTTCAATTTCATTTAATCTTGTAAAAATACACACTACAGGCTATGATAGGGCCCTACAACGAGGTAAGTGGTGGTAAAAGTGCTAGAGGCCGAAGCGAGTTTTATTCAGGTGCGTCGCAGTGCAAGCGATATATCAATCGGCTTTATAGGAAGAAAAATCTATCACGGAATTGGGATTTTCGGCGAATTCTACCGCCCACTGCGGGGCATACACATTGTCTTGTGCATGAGGGATGTATGGTCTTAAAACGTCACGCTGGTTAAGCGGGTTGGCGAGTCCATTCTTTTACATGTACTGTAGTTGCCCAGGGCTTATGGTAGCGGATATGTTGTCCCTCAATCACCTTTTACAACAACCACGGAAAGATATTCACCACACGGCAAATTGCAAAGATCACCATATTCTAATTTCGAAAAATCTAGTTCGAATATCTGAGAAACTAGAGCCGACAATAAGGTCATTTTGCTCAGAATATAATGTCAAATAATTCTTGGCTGTTTCGGTCTTCAATTTTTAGCCATGTGTCACCATGCCCTTAGGAAAGGAGATTCGAGCGCACTTGCGACGTTAACGCTGTCTTGAGAGTGGTTCAACTTAACCGATCCTACTTCTTGCCGTTGTAAAACTTGTAGGATCCCTTTTAAATTAAAATTTTAAGTAGGTCTAGTGCGTGTTTTACGTTAACACAATTTTCCTTGAATAACTTCGTTTATTTTTCTACTCTTGTTGTGAAATTAACTAAGCTTTTGTTGTTGGAACGCGATTTGAAAACATTCTTCTGCATACGAGTATAATGATGAGTGCTTACAAGATACACAAGTTATTTGTCCGGTGTGTTGTATTATAGAACGCAGAGATCGCTAGATATACTCGTACATATTGCCCTCCTAAAAGAAAAGGTATTGAGAACATTTTAAACTAAAACACAAGCAAGTAACATTATATTCGGAAATTAAAAATAAACACAGGCAATAAACAATGGTTTTCTTCTTGTTTATTAACCTTGTGGTTATTTTATTAACATGTTTCCTTTAAACATAAGTTATTTATTAAATATAGTGGAATTTATCTTTTTTCAAAGGATATCAGAATGAGAGCAATTTCTTTTTAAAATTTAATTGTTAATGCGAATACATTGTCTACAATAGAAGCAAAGGTGATGCTACTGTAATCGCATATCCGTAAATTTAAAAAATTATAAAAATTTTAAATTTTAATAATATGTATAATTTCTATTTTAACATAGCCATGTCAAATAAAATGATATGAAATTATTAATATATAACTTGTCTAATAACATTAGAGATTTTCACGTTTTTTACAAATATCTATCTATTTAAACAGCTCAGTCAGCTCGTGACCACGGTCGGTGCAATCCAACAGAAACGTCGAGTAAAATATATAAGGTAAATAAACATTAGAGTTAAAACTCGTTGAAATAAACTTGTTTTATCCAAAACTCCAAGTTTCTGGTTTGATTTTAAATTATTGAAAGATTTATCATATTTTTAATTTTTTTTCGCGAATCATCAAAATGCACTTGTGTCTATTTTCTAACCAGGGCAAGTATGTATTTATGATATAACATTGAGATCGCTAGTTATCATTTTTATTTTATAGTAATTTATTAGAAATTTAGTCATTTATCTTTTAGTAATTACTATTCTGAACAATATTATATGCAACAATAGTATTAGTAGGTATTAAAATAAAAAGGTATTAAAGTGGGAAATATCTACAGAGTAACGCCATATTACGTTATTTATGTTATTGAAAAATAAATGTTTTGATTTGATTTGAAAATAATAAAAATATTGAATAACATCAGTACTCATATTTCGTATTTCGTATATACCTATTCCGTGATCATGTAGTTACGTTATAACATTTGAGATTTTCGCGTTTTTCACACATATTATTTTTCTGTACATATTCGCACATATTTTTTAAGATCCGTTTAAATAGATAAATATGTAGTTATAGCAATTAAACAACGGAGACGTGGTATGGAAGTCACCCCGTGACCACGTCCACTGCAAACTGTTCGAAACGTCGGGATATAAATAATGTTAAATATACGCGATTTAAACCGTTCAAAGTTGTTTAATTGCTATGTATAGTAATCGCGAAACCTAAGAAAATAATATGTAGTTATGTTGACATAACTGCGCCATTTAGGTACATGGTTCAGGTAGAATTTCCATACGAGAACGAGAGCCATAGTAGAGATTTTGTGGTAGGTACAGTGACGTTTATACACAGTGGGTGATCTTTGCGCTGTACCTAATTTTACGTATTATTGTGATAGATGAACAAACAGAACGCATCAGAAAATCGGAAGGGGGTCCAATTTGGTTAATTTGTAGATTAATTTTTAAGAAAAATAAACGTAATTGAAAATACTATGCGCAACCTACAAGACTCAGTTTTCAATCGACATCGCGTTGTTCAGAAACACTTTTTTAATATACATCAGACAGACATTAAACAGTACCATGAGACCTTGGATATATACTGTTTTTTATTAAAATAGTTCATTCGATACTGCAATGACAATGTTTTTAGCAGACAATTGAATGCTATTTATAGATATATTAATGTATATTAATATAAATGAGAGTCTAAAATTGTATAATTACGAGTATATATACAAACATGTATACAGAGATGTAAGTAACCAATCAATTACCGAAACCTGAAACCATGGATTCTGCTCTTAACTATCCACAGCTCATGTGCTGTGTGTTTGGTAGTAAATGCAATAATGAAAGAAGATAGAATCGTACGGCGATATTTCGAGGGGTACATAAGATAGTGTTAGAAGAAGATGGCAGACTTGCCGTCAGTCCACCTGGTTGCGGGCACCTTGCGACATCCGCGGTATATGCCGACATCAGTCCAGAATGACAAACATTGGCAAACTCCTGAAAGCACGGCAAACCTATGGAGATTTAGAAATGAGTTTGAAGAAAGGGATGTGAACATGAAGAGAGACATGGTAGGATGGTGTGGGAATGGACTTTGACATATTTCACTTACTTAACAAAATACGTGCATAGATTGGTAGAATAGGATAAAGTGGGAAATGCAGTACATTTTAAGTCTTCTGTGGGAGGGGTGTAACTTGGCTAGTCGAGAGCGCCCAGCGGCTGTGGGCATGCAGTGTACACACTTAAAACGGTGGCGTGTAAATGCTTAAGGTGTTAAGCTCGCCTTTTGTGCGATAATGTGCAATGAAGTGTATAAATAAATAAATAAAATAAACGGCATGTGCCGGTGTGTGTGTTTTAAACAATTTATACTTCTCTGAAAATAATCTTCACTGTCTATTTATGTATACTGCGGTAGAATCTAGTTACATAACTGCAGGTAGGCTGGACTAAGGAAATTATCGCCACAGTCCAGCTTCCAACTTCGGCTTCGCGAAGTTGGATCGCACGCGGTTTGCTTTGAAACGGATAGTTTCCATTGCAGTTAGATTGAGTACAGTTTGTGGATTGTTCTGGTTCATTTACATAGGCACCGCTACATCTATAAACAACTGGACTGTATAAAGTTGAAAGGTGAAAAATTTTTCACGTTTTGAATGCAAAACAGAGAGAAGAAGACATGAAATAGAGATAGTAGAGTGGAGTCTGTACTAAATTTTATTTATTGACCGGAAAGGAAATACATTTAAAATTTAGTTTACAATAAAAAGATGCAATGCAATGCAATGCAAAGAAACCTTTCAGTATCCAATGAAGGACGTGAATGCATTGTCTTGTGCATGAGGGATGTAAGGCCTTCAAACGCTGGCCAATTTTCATCTTTCATAAATTTTCATCTTGGATAGAATTACCTACAACCATTTTACGCTTTCTTGGCAGACTTAAATTTGACAAATGGAAAACGCTACATTTTCCACGGGAACGGAGGTCTCCCGTCGCGACCTCGCCCTGGGCGACAATTTTACATACATTTACACCGCAAATATTGGAATTGTGCTTTTAGGTGCAACTTTGAAGAATTTATTTTTAGCAGTTTAGTATAAAATTTAACATTTACTCCGCCTTCAATTTTGTTTGGCGAATTGCAATATTCACACACACATCCTAACACCCGTATGCGCAATATGCAAGCATCAATCGGCTTTTTGGCGGGAACTCGAGGAGTGAAGTTGAGGTTTCGTTTGATTATTGTAAAACTAATTGTATTAGGCGTTTTGTGGTTTAATAGTGATAGTTTTATTAAACTTTAAAGTGTTTTTCGTGCATGATGTTTTTGATCAATACTATAGCTATATAAAGAGGTAAAATTGTGTGTTTGTGTGTATGTTGGGAGTAATCTCTGGAACTATTGAACCGATTTCACAAATAGGAAGCTACATTATCCGTGTCTAATATAGGCTATATTTTATTTTGAAATTTTGAAAAAAAAACTTATAATCGAAGCGAAGCGAGGGCGGGTCGCTAGTAATTAAATAAAAGCGTGGGACTGCGTTTTTCGCGTGCTTCCAAGGAGTCCTCTTCTGTTCTCAGTAAACCTACTATCGCCTTACTGAGCGACTCCTGACTTCGACGGGACTGGAAATTGATAGGATACGTTTTAGACTTTGACATTGTTTATTATTACGAAGAAAACTTGACACTGACAGAATGTTCTAATTACACCCTTGCCATACATGAAAAAAAAGTATCGATCAATCAAGCGTTCGCACAAATGCAAACTCCTTTGTAGTCCATTTGTCAACTTATTCGATAAGCGTTCAAAAATAACGTTCTAGAACAAATATGTGCATTCGAATAGAGCAATAAATATGGGCTTTAAAATCATCACAATAAGTCGTTTAGGAACGCAGAAAAGTTTGTAATCGTGCAGACGCTCGGTTGATCCTCACTTTAAGAATAACGAAGAAAAAAACCTTGCTATTTTATACAGCAGTATAATTCTTATATAGTTTTGTTATCGGTGCATAGGGATTATACAATCAGTCACTAGCAGTCCTCACCGGGAAGAGCAATATAATCCGAATAGACGCATGCATTTTATAGTACACATATTTCGTTTCCTTAAAACTATTTCATAGGATCCAACACAATAAATAATTTACACTCCACATTGGGTTGTTTATAATATTGAATAATAACAACAACAATAAGTAATAATAGTAATAGCCTGTAAAGTTCCACTGTAGGGCAAATAAGTGGCCCTTGTAATGACGTGGGAGTTCAGACAAAGTTTGGAAACTACTTTTTTCAAATCGTTTACGGTATAAGTAGGTACACATGAACGTTTTGTTAAATGAAGGTATTAAAATAAATAGTTTATCTTTTGCCTCAGAGAGAATAGACATTCCTTAACAGAAACTCAACATTCAATTGTCAAAATGACAAAAGATCATTGATGAAAATTATGGATATTCATTTTCATTAAAATGTAAACTCAAATTTATCGCCGTATAACCTCGCGAATGTAAATAATAAAAACGATTGGAATTGTGTAACGCAATTTATATGGGGAGCAAGGGTATAAAGGTTCTCATTCACCTGTAATGCTATGCTAAGAAATTAGATGCAAGCGCATTATATTTTTCCACTCTTATTTTAAAAATAGTCTTCGGGCCGGAGAAAACGCTGTCAGCACAAAATAGTATATTTTGAATCTTAAAAATACTTAATATAAAGAATGGTTAAACAGAAGATTTATAAAATGAGTAACATAAATTTAGATTTATTTAATAGCAAATATCAATAAAGCGTCTTAACGATAATCCAAACTATAGTAAATACATTCACCTAAAAGAGTTGGACCAAATTGGTAAATGGTATTTCAACCAGTCGGAGGCTGGGAGTCCTGTCAAACATGTGGATTACGAAATCAGTTAGGTATAGTGTTATAACGCTGTCATATACCGTGGTACATCCTGCAAGTAAGAATTTTTGTGTGCACATTTATTTCTTTTTAACATCAAAGTAATCCTAAGGTATCTTCATTTCATCGTCAGCTGAAGCCAAGGCGAAGCGAATATTCGTTTCAACTTGAATGTGAAGATGGACCCTAAAACTGGGGTAAAAGGCAGTGATATTCGCGTATTTCCCGCGGGGTTCATACGGATTCCGCCCTCCAACCCTCAGATTGCCATGATGCTTTGTATACTTTCATTCGACAAAGGTATACATAAATGACCTATTTGTTGAAATATTTAGTTGCCATGTTTTTAATGCACCGTCATATTTGTATAATTTTGCTACAAACGATAAAAATATAGGTTTAATCTATAGATAAATGCACAGATTAATACAAAATCAAGCACATAAATGTATGAAGGAGACTTCATCAGCTTCTATATCTATAACGTGTCATTGAAATAACTCAATACCCGGGACACATCAACTAATTTATTATATATAAAACCGTTCTAGGGAAATATATTCGTATTTTAGGGAATAAATCATAAGTTACACACATGTAAAGTTTTGTTGTTCACTCTAAAACGTTCGTAGCTCTCATTACTTAGTGCAGGATAATGGCCCAGCGCGGCGCCTGGGCTGCGCGGTGCGGTACGAACGTCACGCGTAGAATGCAATGGCACGTAGAATACAAGATATACTAGAAATGAAAAATAAATTATGAAAATAATACCTATTGTAAAAATTGGTAGAATCTATTCTACCCTCGATACTGAACAACGTGCCACTGAAATAGCCAAAAGCTGAAAATGGGTTTTTAAATTTTCTTGTAATTAAATATGAGTGTTTTAAAATGTAATGCTTCCTCAAAATACTTAAAATATCTAAGGTGCATTTAAAATGAAATAGAATTATAAATAAAACGCCTTACAAAATTCTTAGTCACTTTCTAACCAATTTAATGTTACATTTATTTGGAAAAGGACAACAGATTTTATTGGTTTTTATAATTCTCCACCGAACCCTACAAACCTGTAAAAACAGCCAAAAATAACGATTCCTAATTCCAGAGCAAGAAACTTAATATTAGTGGAAAACTTTTCTATTTTAGGACAAGACTAACGTCCCGGGACGTCCCAGTTCCGCTCTTTTTAACCCCCAGAGTGCAGTAACCGATGTTGCCCCCTATTAATTTCTTTGGACATTTGTTTAAAAGTTTGTAACAAGATCCACTATTTTAAGTAAAGTCGCTTGTCTATGAGCCTTTTCAAATTCTATGAGAATTTTATTTCTTTCATTTTTTTAATAGCAACAAGACGGCAGACGAGCATACAATACACCTGCTGGTAAGTGGCTACTGTCGCTCATGGACATCCGCGGTACATGCCAACTTCAGTCCTAAATGAAAAATGTTGGCACATCGCGATGCTTACCATTCGAGATGTAGGAATGGATGTAGATGGATACAAAATGAAATGTAAAGTCAACGATATAAATTTAACGATCAGTAAGAGGAATAACAGGATACCCAACCGGTGGACCGGAATGAAATCGGTAGAGACGAATGGTCCTCGGAAGTTGCGGACCTTAGGGTGTAATAATACTCTCTCAGGATTTATTTTATCAATTTTGTTGAAATTTCATTTACTAGACCCACTGATTTTACAAACAGGGAAATCAAAAAGTAATCAATAATCAAGTGATTCATTTTTCGAAAAGGAGCGTTCAGCATAATTCCATCTTCAAAACACTCGTTCTCGCACAAAGGACCTGATTTCTTCAATTTCCTTTCTCGAATGAGGTGGAAAGATTAAAAAAAAAACGCGACCAATAGGAGCGCGTCACTTCACCAGGCGAAAAGTGGATTGGTTTTGAATTTTCGAGATGAAATAATACGTTTCTTATTGGTGATCGGCTCAGTAAAAACAACCATTTTATGTTGAGTCATGTATGTCTCACTAGATTTTTCATGTCAATCGTGAGAGACGATTGACGCCAAAACGAGAGGTTTTGGCGGGAATTCGAGAAGTGAAGGTTCAGTTTTAGTTTGATTATTATACAAATTATGTATTATGTGTTCTGTGATGGTAGCGATAATTTATTAAACATCGGAGTGTTTTAGTGCGTAATGTTTGTGATAACCAGATAAAAGCATAGGATTGAGTTTTTCGTGTGCTTCCAAGGAGCCCAATTCTTCTGTCCTCAGTAAACCTACTATCACTTTACTGAGTCACTTACATAGACTGGAGTGAACATTGACGAGAAATGTATTTACTTTAAATTTGTTAATTACGAAGAAAACTCAATATTGACACTATCTGCTAATTTCACTATTGGCATATAAAAAAAAGGAAAAGTGACAGTGTTTTTTCCTCCAGCTAATGTCCATTGAATCAATGGAAAATATAGACTTCCTAGTTCGGTTTGCGATTTGGTGTTTTATTACTATAATTACAAACATCCAGAACAAGCGAATGACACAGTACTGTGAAGTTTTTTATTATTTTCTAAGCGAATTTAAAGTGAGATTGTAAACTTTAGTACCACCCCTGCATGCATCAATAAAGTTGACCGCAGCGACAAATGCGCGGGTGGCGGTTGTCAATTTGTCTAGTTTGTGATGCTATAAATATTCATGATTGTCGCATGCGCCATCTTTGATTCTGCATATTGTTAGTGACATGATATTTACGTAAAAATAATTGTAGGAAAATTTATATTTTATACCACACTACTATACTATACGACTATACTGGCTCTAGAATGGCACTACCCCATCTTGTCTATAACAGATTATAACAGTCTATAACAGAGACTACCCCATCCGTGAGTGTGGAATAAATTGGTTGTTTTGTTGATCACATAATTTTCTGCTCATTTAGCATTTGACGCTCGTTTAAATAAAAGCCTTTTAAATATAAGCGAAATACAAAAAAATATTGAGAGCAGATTGCTTTTGAGGGGTGTGCAAACAAGCAACTTTGAATGAGTCTGTTTAGATAAACTAAACAAAACAATAAACAGGGGATAAATGTGTACAACCTTACATATTCCACTGTCAAAACCAATTATCATTCAATTTTCATCTCTATTTCTATGTAATAAGGAAAATTTAATATAAAAAGGATTTTCCCAACTGTTAGGGTAACAGCCTTAACAAAATTCGTTAGATAATGATAAAGTATTTTCTATCCGTGAAATTTTTTCCATTGTATTTTACTTCGTATTCCCTTACATTAACTCTAAGTGGCTGTTAAAAGACACTTCTTTAAGTGTGAAACGTAAAGAAAAACGCGATGTAAACGGAAATCAGGTAAGAAGAATCAGAGTTTGCGAATTGCCAGCCCGTTAAGATAAGAGGAGAAGTTTTAATTGCAGGTTTCTTTTGTAATTGTTTACGGACGGTTGTAAAACAGGAATTTATCGAGGCCGTTTTCCAGGAAGCGGGATTTCTGAATTTTAATACATATTTATATTTGTTTATGCTTCTTTTTTTTCGTAATCATTCGAGATTGAGGTGTTTACTTATCGATTTTGTTAATCGACGTTGTCCATCGACAGGCAATGATAATCCCGTCGATAAAATTGTTGTAAACTAGCAGATTAATTTGATTTTTTATTTATAACCGGTCCTAAGGCGTAATTTTTATCTTTTTTATTTCAATCGATGTTTCGGCTGGGTTACACCAATCATGGTCACGAGCTGACGCTAAAATGGTAAAAACTACGCGTTAAGACCTGTTTAATAGATAAATATGTGTAAAAAATGTGAAAATTTCAGAAATAATTTATTTTATCGATTAATATTGACGTTCGATAATACGTTGCAAGCATGCTCGCACGCAGGTGCGTGCTATCATACGCCCCGAGCTCACGTGAATATACAGACACACACATACAAAAAATGAGGTCTGAATATCATTCATTGCATATACTGTTACGATTCCTATTATAAGTGACATAGCTCATTGTAATTAATCAGCATACATACTGAAGTGACATTGGGCCGGAAAGCGCAACATGGGACTCCCTTTAGCCAGGTCGACCAACTACCGCTATGAGTTTTTAATAATTAGGTCACTTAATTAAATTAGTTCAAAAATAATAAAATAAAGGTAATTATTAATGCAAAGCAACCCGCCCTTTCATTATCCACTATTGGACATGGCACGAAACATTGTGCATGAGGGATAGGGCCCTAAAACGCCATGCTTGGCCCGCTTGGCCAGCCAAGCGGGTTGGTGAGTCCATTCGTTTAAAGGTTGTGCAATTCCTCAGGGCTTGTAGTAGTCGCTTTCTTATCCCTTAGTCGCCTGTGAATTATTAATTAATTATTAAAAATGTATTAAATTAGTACCTACTGTTTTTATAACGTTATTGTTTATTTTTGGTTAACGTGGAAATAAGTGTCATCTTTCTTTGTTCTATTATTCTTTCTCCTGACTATAAAATCTTTACCTACCATAAAACGTAATACTTTTTACTACTACTTTTAATTAAAAGCAGTGTAATAAACATTGTAAATAAGATTAAGGTAAGTTTGGGTCAGCCGTAAACATTAAATCTGAGGTTAACAAGGTGGCTCGTAATACACCCGTTGCTTGTAACACTGAAACCTTATACTAAGCGTACAAAGCAATATTTTCCTATAACGTCCCACATGCAGGGCACAGGCCTCCCTTAGTAAATCGCTAGGGGGTTTCAGGCCTTAATCCACCACGAAGACCCAGTGCGGGTTAATGGACGCACATCCTCCAGTTTTTTTTCTAGCATATCAGTTTTTTCACGATATTTTCCTTGAACGCCGAGCTAATGATAATTTTTAAAATCAGTACTTACTCGTATATAGAAACTTAGTGAAGGCTGAGAACTTACGACCTCACAAATGAGAGTTAGGCATAGACACCGCTCTGGTTTATCGACTGCCCTACATTAAAAAAATACATTTCTGTTACATGTCGCAATGAAATCGACAAGATAAATACAAGTACAAAGGTGGACTGTCATTTGTCGTACACAATGCATATATATTGGTTATTGGTCATACACAATGGTTATACATATATCAAGTAGGCAGAAGCATTAGTTACCCTTAATATTATGTAAATATGTGTTTCAACAATCAAATACAAGCCAGTGGATTGCGAGACGTTGCTGTGCCTTTTTTTTCTTCGCATATGGCTATGGTGCAATTAGCACATTCTACCCGCGTCAAGTGTTCTTCGTAATAAACAATTTCAAAGTCTAAAACGTATCCTGTCAATGTCCAGTCCCGCCGAAGTGAGTCACGAGTCGCTCAGTAAAGCGATAGTATATTTACTGAGGAAAGAAGAGGACTCCTTGGAAGCACGCGAAAAACGCAGTCCCACGCTTTTATTTAATTACTAGCGACCCGCCCTCGCTTCGCTTCGGATAATAAGGTTTTTTTCCAAATTTCAAAATAAAATATAGCCTATATTAGACATGGATAATGTAGCTTCCTATTTGTGAAAGAATTTTTGAAATCGGTTCAGTAGTTCCAGAGATTACTCTCAACATACACACAAACACACAATTTTACCTCTTTATATATTAGTATAGATCAAAAACATTATGCACGAAAAACACTTTAAAGTTTAATAAAATTATCACTATTAAACCACAAAACGTCTAGTACACAATCTTTACAATAATCAAATAAAAATTCAACTTCACTTCTGAAATAAGGCAAAATTTTGAAATAGGTTATACAGTGTGGAGAGTAGAATCGTTTCTACTTATTTTTACACTAGGTTCTTTCTTCGTGATTTATAGTACAATACTAATATATTTTTTATACTACGCGCGTCGCCCGAGTCGTGTCGCGCGCGATGCGCCTGGTTTGAGTAATGAACACTACGAACGTTTTAGACAGGACAACAAAACCTTACTTATATTTGTAATTTTTGATTTATTCCTTAAAACTATTTTGTTTTTTGCTAAAACGGTTTTAAATATTTTAAATTTGTTGACATGTTTAGGTTTTGCTATATTTCGATGACACGCTGTGTATGTAATGTGTGAACAAATCTAATCTAAGCCGACGAAACCGCAAGCAAGAGGCGAGTCCCACATAAATTTCCATTGCCAGCAAAATTGCTGGCCCTACGCTTCGTGAGGTGAAGGAAATTGCTTCTTCTGATGTTACTCGCGTACCCGCTACTAACATGTCCTAACGATCATGTTCACACATTGCAATGTTTCTCGCTACAATCCTCTTAGGAGCTGCGTTGAAATCATCTTGCTCACAAGATACTACTAGATACTACTTATATTCTACAAATACTATACTATTACTACTTTACTACATAAACACAGTATATTATTTTAAAATTTTATTAATTTGAAATTGTTATTGTATCGTAGATAAAATTTAAATAGTGATAATTTAAAATTAACTGAGATTGTATGTAAGTATTGTATGTATTATTATTGCTGACCACAAAGATTAGCAAAGCGAGGGACAAACAGCACATCTAACATAATCGAGTAGAGTCAGAATGTCAGAACCAATGTCAAATGGCGCGAACACAATAACTCTATACAATAATGTCACTGAAGACAACCGTGAAATGTAGCTATTGCATTTCCGACTTTATTTTATTCACGTACATGTTTCGTTAGTGAGTGAGACATGCCAGAGACCATTCCCATCCCATTCTATCCTATCCTTCCCCATTTTGTAAATCTTTACTCCAAATCCATTCCTTAATCACCAAGGTAGGAAGTGCAACGTTTGTCATTCTGGATGGCATATAACTTTTTAAACTTTTGCGTTTTGTACACATTTTATAGTGGAAATCATTTTATATTTGTAACTCATTTATATTTATATTCTAATTTTAAATTACCATCGAATACGCTCGCGGACATTGTTAATGTAGTGTGTCGGTAGCAGCCTTTCCGAATGTGAAAATCAAATGTGGGATAAAACTGCTGGCACCTCCCATCCTGGACTACCCGCCTCTTCAGTGAACTCGTGACCACGGTTGGTGTAACCCGTGCCGAAACGTTTTACAAGGTAAACAAATACCAATTTAGAATATAAAATGTTGTTGGCATGTATTGCGGTTGTCCACGGGCTACAATGTATATTTACCACCAGGTGGACTGTTTTTATAAAAACAAGATTTATACTACTCCAATACCCATCTGGACGGTTTTTGCTTCGACGTTCAATAAGTAAATCGCATAATATATGTGTATTATAAATATGCTTTAGGTACATACTCGTATACATATTTAGTATACATAATACAATACATATTTTCCAAAATCTGAAGACTAGTCAAATGGGGTCGCGAACAAAAGTTAGTCCACAATAACACGGACAAATATAGAGAAATAAATACAGAAGGTCACATAAACCCGAGCTGAAGGGTAAATCTACGGCGCAGTAGTGACAAATTTGGTGGACAGGTCACGTCAGAGTGACGCGGGTACCGGATTATTTGACGATTTGTCGCTGAATCCGGCGCTGTCCGGTCACCTGCCTACACCCGACGAATTGTAAACAAACTCTTAACTTAATTCAAGGGTGAAACGGCACAAGTCTGCGGTGATCAAGAATTCAAACCATTATGATTTAATTAAGAACGAGGAAAATGTAGGAATTAAGGAAAAGGAATAGACGAAGGTTACTTTTGTTAAATGCAAAGATTCTTTTATAGGAAGTTGAGGATCGAGCGGCCCACACCATGGCAACTGGTCCATTGACACCGACAGCACCAGGGAGTATGTGGGTGTGCTACCGACCTTGCAGAATTCTATTCACGGCTTTCTGGAAGAACCCCATGTCTTTGCATAAAATTAACAGATCTGCTGGAAGAAGGAAGGATCTTTTCTCCTTCCTTAAAAAATTAACATATAAAAACTAATTAAAATTAAACAGTATGCCAGCGAGATTTGATATCTTCAACATTTACTGCATTCTTGCAAATGCATTTCTGCATTGCCATTGGATTGTGTTATTAATGCGCGCGCGGTTACGATCGGTGAGAATTGAACCTTATTATTATTATATTGATTTTTTGTATGCCATCATATTAAGGCTACATTGGCGCATAATAACCACGAACCACAACATTCATCAGCCACAATATGTACTCTCATAGACATACAACACATTGTTTACTGTACCTACTACTCGTGGGGGCTAGAATAAGTAAATCTAAAAAGCGAGTCTAATGGCTCCTAAACGACTACCATCAGTTACACGCACTGGCAAACGAATGGCGAATGGTCAATCCAATTTAACCTGACCTCTCTCTCCTCTCTCGCTACTAGCGTTGCTGGGTGAAAGAAGAGTTGGTCCGTGAGAGGTGGAGGTTACAGTAAACTGGCGGGATAGTCACTGGCGCGCACGATTTAAATGAAGCGAGGACTTCTCGGCAATTGATGTTGCCAGAAGAGCCAACTCGAGATTAATTTGTACTAATAATATGTGTATAGCGAAGTCATGTGTACAAAATCTAGTAGCAGAATGATAGGCGAAATGTTTTTTAGTAGATACCTAACAGATATATTTTTACATACTTATATTATGTATTTCGGGCGAAGGGTGCCAACTTCGAAACACTGATTTGCGTGAAATCGACAGTTCAAATGCGGGATTCAATTCAAATGAAAAAAGGGGGACCCAAAGGAATTTTGCTTTCTTAGATTGTTTTTACCTTAACCTTTTAGATTGTTTAACCGAACACCTTTTTATTTCGGCCAGTGTCATTGTTTAAATCATTAGGACATCGCATTAATCCTAATAAATTATTAGGATATCCCAATAGATTCGATGTTTTTTTTCCACTATTCCATGCGAACTCGACGTGATTGTGTTTTTTGGCTTTGCTCTCCCCTCTCAGCATACGATTCTTAACGCGATTCGTATCGTTTCGATAAATTAAAGAGAGATAACAATGAGTACGTCATACTTAATTTCCAAAGCATTAAATCTATTAATCTGTCTTATTATACAATGTTGTATTTGCGGTTGACGCTACCTAGCTGTCTATTAAACACGTTGATAACGAGCTGCAAATTAGTTTGTATTTGTTTAAACGCCCAATACTTTAATACAAAATCTGTGAGCGCTTGAACGACCGATCATACAATCAGTCGCCAGTTGCTTTTTTAAAGAATGGGTCTGTAGGTTTAGCAATTTCACTCCGTGTAAAAGAGGTGTTTTTTTAACAAGCTGACGTGATTAACTCAGTCTTACCGAGATCACTAAACACGTGGCGGCTAAATGCCGTTTTTCTGGCGAATGGGAGTTTTTTCTCATTAACGTTTTCCACAACTAAACGACGTGTAAGCTGGAGGTATAAATTTCAACGATATTTCGTCTTCTGTTGCAGACATACTGGGATTATTAGTATGACGTGTTTCATAGTAAAGAACGTGTAATAGCATTGAAAAAAAGAAGAACTAAAAGTACTTTTAAACAACTTTAACGGTTTAAATCGCGTATATTTGACATTATTTATATCCCGACGTTTCGAACACTTTGCAGTGGACGTGGTCACGGGGTGACTAATTGATTTTATTTGTCACTTGAGTTATTAAGAAATTATTTGGACTACCGTCTGAAATTTTTTGAACTACCGTCTGGATTTTTTAATCATAACATTCCCTATGCACGCAGTATTCACTCACGGTGTCCAGGGGTCTTGCAGTATTGCGTTGGCCTTGGAATTTAATTAATTTAATGACTGGATCCCAAGCCGGTGGTACTTGCCAACCATCTTCTCTATTGAAATTTGGGTGTTTCTTGATTTCAATAGCCTCTCGTAACATTCTTGGCATGAATCGGGTCTCTCTAGCGAGGATTTGTGGATTATCAAATCGAATGTAATGATTGGGTTTGTCCAGAGCATGTTCACAAACTGCAGACTTGGTCGAGCGTCTGTTCTTCATGTCAGCTATGTGTTCTTTTATCCGGATACCGATGCTCCTCTTTGTTTGCCCAATGTATGATAACCCGCATTTACAATCAAGCTTGTAAACACCTGCATCTTGTAGGGGGATATTGCTCTTGACCGGTCTTAAAAATTGGCTAATCTTCTTGTGCGGCTTGAAGTAAGTTTTAATTGAAGCTCGTCTTAAGATATTGCCAATTTTGTCAGTGATGCCCTTGATGTATGGTAAGATGGCAGGTTGTCGCTCAACTGTAGGAGGCTTGGGGCGGCTTCTGTGACGCATTCGTGGGAGTTTGTGATTGTTGCTTCGCAGTACTTGTTTCACATGCAGAAGCTCTTCCTCGAGGTGGTCAGTGTCACAGATGCCGTGTGCTCTCTGTAACAAAGATTTGCCTACGGTAGCCAACTGACATGGATGGTGATGGGAGTTACCATTGAGATATTTATCTGTTTTAGTTGTCAGGATTTCTGATGACTAAAATGTCAAGGAAAGCTAAGGATTTATTGACCTCAGACCCCATAATAAATTGGTTATTATAATTATGTGTATAGGAAACCCACCCATACAGATAAATATCTCAATGGTAACTCCCATCACCATCCATGTCAGTTGGCTACCGTAGGCAAATCTTTGTTACAGAGAGCACACGGCATCTGTGACACTGACCACCTCGAGGAAGAGCTTCTGCATGTGAAACAAGTACTGCGAAGCAACAATCACAAACTCCCACGAATGCGTCACAGAAGCCGCCCCAAGCCTCCTACAGTTGAGCGACAACCTGCCATCTTACCATACATCAAGGGCATCACTGACAAAATTGGCAATATCTTAAGACGAGCTTCAATTAAAACTTACTTCAAGCCGCACAAGAAGATTAGCCAATTTTTAAGACCGGTCAAGAGCAATATCCGCCTACAAGATGCAGGTGTTTACAAGCTTGATTGTGAATGCGGGTTATCATACATTGGGCAAACGAAAGAGGAGCATCGGTATCCGGATAAAAGAACACATAGCTGACATGAAGAACAGACGCTCGACCAAGTCTGCAGTTTGTGAACATGCTCTGGACAAACCCAACCATTACATTCGATTTGATAATCCACAAATCCTCGCTAGAGAGACCCGATTCATGCCAAGAATGTTACGACAGGCTATTGAAATCAAGAAACACCCAAATTTCAATAGAGAAGATGGTTGGCAAGTACCACCGGCTTGGGATCCAGTCATTAAATTAATTAAATCCCAAGGCCAACGCAATACTGCAAGACCTCTGGACACCGTGAGTGAATACTGCGTGCATAGGGAATGTTATGATTAAAAAATCCAGACGGTAGTTCAAAAAATTTCAGACGGTAGTCCAAATAATTTCTTAATAACTCAAGTGACAAATAAAATCAATTAGTCACCCCGTGACCACGTCCACTGCAAAGTGTTCGAAACGTCGGGATATAAATAATGTCAAATATACGCGATTTAAACCGTTAAAGTTGTTTAATTGCTATGTATAGTAATCGCGAAAACCTAAGAAAATATTAAAAGTACTTTTCTATATTCATTTGTATTTTACTCAAATTAGGTTCTATGACCGTATTGTTTTTCGTCCACAGCTGGACAACGGCCATTGTCTTGTGCATGAGGTATGGAAAACGGCACGCTGGCCAAGTGGGTTGGCGAGTCCACTCTTTTAGCGATGGTGTAGTTCTTCAGGACTTGTGGTGGCGGCTTTATTATCCCTTGGTCGCTTCTTATGACACCCAAAGGAAGACATGGGGTGATGCTATTTTAAAGCCGACAGACACCACAAGGGCTAAGTTCTATATATAGAATGGCAATAATAATTATGATTTGATAATGTAACATAACATTTTTATGTATACTGTATATCGTCTACCTGTGATTTAAATATTTATTTCCTCTCTACCGAAAAGTTGTCTTGTAGAGATTGTTAATCTCTACAAGACCGCGATAAGACCCGCCTTTTGTGCATTTCACGTGTTGCAATGTTTGTTACTGTCTTGTTTCGTTTTGGTGTACAATAAAGAGTTTTATCTATATATCTATGACTGGGTAAAGAGTGTTTGACTGGAAATTTATTTGTAACTGAAGAGGAGAATCTGTCTGAATAACTGTTATGTCATATGTCATTTTTGGTTCATAACCCATGCAGATATGGACACACGGGATCACACAGTTGTTATCGACGTTAGTTTCGAAAATGCCTATTTTTTGCTTGTTTAGTAATTACGTAAGTAAATAAGTATTTTATTTTTTATTATTGTAAGATGGTCACTGCCCATTGAATTTAGTCTCATGTTGCAGCTGCATTGCGGCAGTTTGGTGTAATAGCAACCACTTAACTCATATTAAAATATTTTTATTATCTCTTTCCAAATCTGTAAGTGAAGGTAAGTTATTGTTAAGCTTATAGGTTTATGTATAAAGGTTTCCGGCTGTAACTTACATGGTGATACGGTTTAAATACCTTCAGTAAGTCATCTATGTGTTAACAATTCGTTTGCCGCTCAAAAACAAATTTTTAATCTGCCGTAAAATTTTACTCAATGTCATTCAACGTCTAACATGAACGTATTGCGAGAGCAACGAATTGCATCCGTCAATAGCTTCAGGAGCAAAAAGAGAACATTATTCTCGTACTTTATCCGTAGTCCAATAATCCTCCCGTTTATTACTAGCTCAATTCGAAAATAGAACAAAAGAATCTTGCCAGTTTTAAAAATCGTTCTCTATCACCCGCAAATCACTGCCGTTCATTGGCTCAGGCGTCCATTAGCTAATTGCGATTGGTCGGATCTCCGCCACATTTCGCCAACTTGGACCGTTCGAATTTTAAATTGTAAGGTAATTGAAATTGATAATTCGAATGCGGTTGCAAATTGCAATATTCAATGTCAATATTTGTTGAAATCTTGAAAATTCGATCTGCATCCAATCGCTTTAAAATGCTTTAAATTGTTTAAAATAATTGTAGGATTTTATTTTCTGTCAGTTAGTTTTCTACAGATAGTTTTCTGTCAGTTTTTTAATTCTCAGGCATGCGTATTTCCTAACTATTTCATTATTATTTAAATATACTTAATTATTTTATTTATTACATTATTATTACATTATTTAATATTTTAATATAAATCATAATTATTAAATAATGACCCGGGAGCAAGCACATGGTGATTACTAGGGGAGGCCTGTGTCCTAAATTGGGACATTGTAGTCTGATATCAAGGTTGAGAATATTTAAAGTGGAAAGCTATTGGTAACTTTGTCAATCAATGTCTTAAAGTAACAAAAAATAACAAAACTACATTCAATGTCTATCGATATCTGTCTATAATGTCGCACTATAGGACGCACACCTCTCCTTGTAAATCAATATGGGGTTTCGTGCTATAAGCTATAATATATATTGCATCGATAACTTCTAAGTCTTTTAATAAAGTAAATTTTCACAATAAATTGTTTTTGATTTCACGAATTAATTTATAATACATCAAATTGTACAATACCCTACCACCAGCCTGTGTCTCTCCGCTGTCGGGTATACGTCCCCAAAGACCGCCACCACAAACGGTCTTTCGCTCTTCTACCGGAAAACTTCTTCAGGTCGACGGTCACCTGACCGGGGCGTCCCACGCTGTGATTGCCGGTGTCAAATTATTTATTTGCGTGTTCTAATCTATTATCAATTTTATTATAAAAAGGAAAATATTAGTGAATCCAATTGGAGGGTAGATTTTTAAGTGGACTGTAATTTTGGGGTTTTTATTTATTATTTTTGATTAATTGCCGTAGCCGTACAATAATAAAGCTTCACTGACCTGAAAGCTGTCTGGTGCACCGAAGTCTTCTGCGGGCGCCGGCCGTTGGTCTCCTGTGTTGGCACTTAAAGACACTATGCTCGCATAATAAGGAATTTGGCGTTATAAATAGAAGATTGAATATAGCGTTGCGGGAAATTATATTTTAATTATATTAGCGGTAATTTATAGTTTTGTGTATGTTGTCTAGCCGAACGTTCGAGCGCCACTTCCGCGATGCAACTGTCGCGTCGCCGTTCACAACGACATCTGTCTATTATTTTTCATTTCATTGAGACTTGCTAATAAATCAATGAAGCTGGTTCTTGACAAGCGGCGGCAATCAATGGCTCGTCCACCAACATTTGAAAAAAGCGTTCAAGCCTCAGAGTCATACCAAACGGTGCAGCGGGAGATTAAACAATACGACGATTACGAACTTGCAGATGTAACACTTCCATTGTTGGAGCTAATATTGTTTATTCCACTATATGACTGTTTGCGATACGATTATAATATACTTGGATTTGACAGTTAATGAAAACTTTTTGGCGGGAACTCGAGAAGTGAGGTTGAGTTTTCGTTTGATTACTCTATGATTATAGTGATAGTTTATTGAACTTCAAAGTGATTTTGTGCGTAAAATCAAATACAAGCAATGAAACTGCGTTTTTAGTTCCCAGGAGTTCTCTTCTGTCCTCAGTAAACCTACTTTCGCTTTACTGCACGACTCACTTCGACGGGACTTGACATTGATAGGATATACGTTTTAGAGTTTGAAGTGCTTGCGAAGTTGACACTGGCAGAATGTGCTAATTGTACCATTACTATATATGAAAAGATAAAGTGAACTATGATATCACTCGCCTAACGGGAGTACTGTAGGTACATACCACTCACACTGTCATATCATAAGTTTACTCATCGACTGATAAATCGCTAAAATTCTGAATGTATCAATTGACTTATCGGTATACTCTTACGCCCCGTACCATAATGACGTTTAATCTATCGTCTTGTCGTAAAACATTAGTAAATACAACTTTTAAAAAAATAATATTCTTAATTGAATTTGGGCATTATTAACTACATTATTTAATAATTATAATTATTAGTCCTACTGTATGTTTAATACATACATATACGAGTGAAAATGCCGAAGCCTTTTCATTTGTTAAATTGTGTATTTGCTTTCATTTTCTTGTTTTTTTTTTAAATTAGTCAAGAGCGATATTAATCAAACAAAACATAACAGTAAAATGTCAGAGGTCTTTCGCTTGAATGGTTAATATAGGAATATGTTTATTATGTACTGCCTTGTGCGTTAACTTGTGCGTTAATTAAGTAAAGATTTAATATCGCTGTATTACTTTTAGATAATATTTAATATTTTACATAGTCAGACCTTTTAAAACTAACCACAACATCACAATATACCTTCACCGATAATTTGAGGTCAGTTCGCAAAAACCTGCTGGTATCATTCGGCGTTAGCTATTCGCGCGGAAAACCGAGCTTTTGCTTCAAAACCTTGCATTTTCACACTAGATTTCACCTCGTCGAGGCACTTTGTACACAATCATCTACGCTCCACAAAATCTCTCGAGCCTTTTATTCCGAAGTGTTTAGGTTGAAGTTTGTGGACGAGCACGTTTTTGAAATAATAAGATAAGTTTGTATTTTTAGTGAAACAGTCGCAGATGTTGGTCCATTCGTATTCAAATGTGACGCGTCTCTTTTGGATACTGAAAATTGTATGCTTTGCTCTTCACTCGTACAGCTAGTAATGTTGGAAGAGTTTAGAGTATCTACTTTAAAACTTTTACGTAATTTAAATGTAGAAGTTTTAATATTCAGTTTCCATTTAATCTTCTCAATTGTGTAATATTAGCTGTGCTCTCGACTGTATTCTTGTGGACTGTATAATAACTCCTACGGGTCCTATCCAACGGGATCTGGAGAATAAGTAGTTTTTGTCCTTTTTCTTAATATTTACGTAATTATTAGGATACACAGTTTACTTTTATTATTATTATGATATAATAAGCGAGCAGCAAGCAGCTGATGTGCCTATATCTTGTACTGGAATAGGGATAGGTCTTGTTCTGATATTCATTTGTCTCGATTTGAATATCCCTACCGTAGAGGAATCCGCTCCTTCTTGAGGCAATCTACTCGTATTCCACACGTTTACAATTCTGTTGTTCAATGCGTTATATGCGACATTTGAAGAGCTTAGACACCTTTTATTATTGCAATGACTGGTTCTGTATTCAGTCCTGAGCATGAAGATCGACGGTAGGTACTAACCTAACATAGAATCTTATATGTCATATCACATAGAGTCAAATCTCCACTCATACGATACTGACTTAACGATTGCAAATTAAGGATAGGTGCAATTGAGTAGCAAACAGACTGTTTATACATTAGGAAGTATATGATTCTCCAGCGCCAGGCCTGTATTAAGGCTCGCAAATGTCCTCGACGTTGCAACTGGAAGCCTATGTCTATCGGTAGGCCTGATTTGGATGTTCAAAGTTGCTCAAATATTTATGACGAGAGCTTAGCTTGGGGTCTTTGGGACAAAACATCCGTACCGAAGAGATTAGTCAAAGACGTAGAATCGGTATGCTAAAGTGGGCAATGGGCAGGTCATGTTTGCGCAGGACCGACGGCCGATAGAGCAGACGGGTAGAACCGGAGGCCATGTACCAAGAAGTGCAGTGTAATACGCCCTTCCGCTAGGTAAACCGATGAATGAAAGAAGTTCTCCAGTAGTGGCTAGATGAGAAGAGCCGAAGACCATGTGTGGTGGCAGTCTTTGGGAGAGGCCTATATCCAGCAGTGTAGAGATACAGGCTGAATACAATACTGATTTCCGTTGTCACCAGTAGGGAGTGTCAGTGGGGAGAAAGCCTACTAAATCTTTGTTTACTTGGTTCTGAGTTCTGAAAATGATGAAATATAATGAAATGGTTTACTGTAAGCATTCCAATAACACAACAATAATTGTTATGCGGAGTGCACACTGCATAATGTAATTGGCACGGCGTCAAGTGCGCGCAGATGTCGCTTCCGAGCCGGATGCAACCCGGGCGGTCACTGATGCCAGATTTTAATGCGATACTTGGCTTATTAGACGAAATAGTGTTGAAGCGTTTTATGTTTTCGGAAATTGCTGACAATATTAAGGGTCGTAAAGCGAAAGGGTTACAGGGTTGCAACTAACATTTGTTACATATTTGAGAAAAGGAACCATTTTGTCTGCTTTACTTTCTAAGATTACTTCCTAAGACTTCCTAAGACTGAAATCTTATAAAAAATGATATATATCTATTTATTTTAAAAATCAGATATCAGAGAAAAAGCTATTGATTTCGCGGAGTCGTTTATATTGTAAAAATAAAGTCTTTTTCTTACTCAACGAATAATAAATCACCAAAAGACCCGAAGCTTCTTACAAATTTGTTAGTGTACAATAACTGTAGGCATTATATGCCTTAGACATATCATTTTAGAAAGCATACTAAGCTTAGCTTCAGCTTTAAATAAACTTTGGAAACAACCTCCATTAAAACAAAAGAAGTTCTAACAACTTATCAGATACGAGCCCATTAGAGTTGAAAGGAACGATTTTAATCGAATAGTCATCGATCAAAAGTGTCCTTGCCGCTTGTCGAACAAAAAGTTATATCCGGGAGGAAATCAAGTCAGTTATCAGGAGTCGATTATCAAAATCTAGACCCATTTTATGAGAGGAAGCAGTAGCGGATCAATAAATTATGATGATAGCTTGCGAAATCTTGGGTTCAAATCTTGGCTTGTAAGCTTAGATGGTTAAAAATACAAAGTTAAAAGTAGTCAATACTTTTGACTGTACAATACTGTAGGTACTTTTGGACTGGTTATAAAGTTTCACTGCAAGAACCTCTTCTTCTAATTCTCACTGTTCCCATCCCGTTATGGGGAGGGGTCCATTAAAAAGTTAAATTTGAAACTTAAGTACTATGTAATAAGAATTTTCTATTTTCAAAACACATATGAATTAAATAACCCGAGAGCTATTGAACATAGAACACTATTAGACTAACGTGCCAGCCCTAGAGTGCTTGTATAATATACCTAAAGTAGGATTTTTTATTCAAGTCATGTAGAACTCTCAATCAGAGTTAAATTTATACGGAGATGACACTTCATTGACAGTTCTACATGTCATATCCGACTATAGTATGTATTCTCAAATTGATGAATTAAACTTAAGTAGATGAAGCTTTAAGTACTGTAACTTTGTCGGATTTCTATTGTTATTTTCCATTGTGATATTATTGGCAAAATATTTTTAGAATAAACTAGCGGTGCTTGCGACTTCTTTCAAGTTAACTTCAAAATGATTCCCGCGGGAACTCTATAATTGATCGGGATAAAACATACCCTAAATGTTAACCCGACACCTAAGTTACAACTATGCCGAGTTTCGTTAAAGCCAGTGCAGTGGTTTTTACATGATGCGTGTTCTTGGATAGACAGACAAAAATTCTAATAATTATTGATGTTTTGGACTCTGTATCACTTGCACATTATATAATAATACAAACGACTATATAATACGAATGTGTATATGTAGCAACTCAATATTTACTTAAGTCACAACTTAAGCTGTGGTACATTACAGGGGCACATGTGGGGTGCGCCTACCCCATAATTGACACGCTCTTATTACTTATACGACGGTATTGACTTTGTGCGGTAGAGGAAATGAAAGCGAGGATGTACCAGCGGAAGTTTTGGGCTAGCACAATGGACCGCCAAATCGTCGGAGCGCCGGAAATGGAATAGGTGTCCGCTATATTAGGCTTTTGTGTACCAATAAAAGGCGGTTGAAATTAGTCGTGTAACTTTCTATACCAAATATTTCGGGGTTTCGGATTTTAACTCTTGAATGTTTAACTTGTACTTAATGTTTAATGTGTCGTAGCACCTCGCTTTCAGAGCATACCTCTTAAGATCTCGGAGAGTATTGGGATCCTTGGTGTCGACATTTCCAGCAAAGTCGAATTTAGGGGTCATCTGGAAAATAAAGCCAAAATGGCCTCCAAAAAGCTCGGTGTGCTGAGCAGAGTGGAAACGGTACTTTAGCCCTTGACAACTCCTAAAGCTCTACAAAGCTCCGGTGAGGCCCCATATGGTAGTACTGTTCACATTTCTGGGCCGGCGGCGCACCGAAATATCAATTGGACCCATTTGACTCCATCCAACGACGTGCTGTTCGAATTGTCGACGATCCTACTCTCACGGGCGGTTAAGAACCCCTCAGCATTCGGAGAGACCTTGCGTCTCTCTGTGTGTTCTATCGCCTGTACAATGGGGAATGCTCTGAAGAATTGTTCAATTTAATTCCCAACTCGGGCTTCTACAACTTCATCTCCCGTCACAGAAATGCGATCCATCCGCATTTCTTCGATACGGAGGTGTAGCTGTTTGGTCAATAAATAATTTTATACCGCGAACCCGTGGGCTGTAGATCAAACTGCCTCAGGAGGTCTTTCCATTAAGCTACAACATGTGGTTGTTCAAGAGAGCTGTGAATAGAATTTTGCAAGATCGGCAGCGTACCCGGATACCCCCTGGTATTGCAGGTGTCCATGGGCGGCGGTAACCGGTAACACTTACCACCACGTGGGACCACTTGCTCGTCCGCGCACTTCACTATAAAAGAAACTTTCATTTTTTGATAATTAAACAGTAAAAAGAATAAAGGAGAAATATAAAAAGAATAAACTAAATAAAAATAGAAAAGAAGAAATATAAAACAAGCATTTCTTATTCATATTAGTTCATTAAACAAATTACTCATCTCGTCTACAAAACAACTGTGACGGTAGTAATGTTAAAGACCTGTTCTCTATTTTGAAAAAAAAAAGAAAGAAGCCGTAGACAAGCATATAGTCTACCTGGTGATAAGTGGATACTGTCACCCATAGACATTCGCGACACATGCCAACTTCTGTCCAGAATGACAAACGTTGGCACGCACACGGATGCGCTGCCTACCTTTGTTGATGTAGGAATGGATTTGTAGAGTTGGGAAAGCGAGAAGGGAAGGGATAGGATGAAGTGGAAATGGACTCTGGCATTTCTCACTCACTATCGAAACATATCGTACATTGGATTGCAGCGTGCCCTCTCACCTGCAAAGCATAATGTTAATGGATGTAAGATCGTACGCAACTTTTGTATTAACATGACTGAAAGCACATTCTGGATTAGCGAAATCGTATGCAAATTTTGAATTAGCGAGACCGCACACACCTTTTGGATTAGCCAAGACAAACCTATATGGTTTATATAGTACGAAGTAACATTAATTATGTATGGTTGTTTTTTGTATGAGTATAAAAATAAAAAAAAAATAAAGAGAGTACTCATCTTCTGGATTAGCGAGATAACACATTTTTGGATTAGCAAGACTGTATGCATCTTCTGGATTAGCCAAACTGTACGCATTTTTAGCATTAGCGATACCGATAGCATTTGACATCTTCGACATTTTGGCTGTTTATTTCGAAACGGCAGTGAATCTTTATTCCATCATGGGCCATGAATACAAAACCTTATTCATGGCAGAATGTTTTGCTTAGAAACTTTTTGTTTATTCTACCAACAAGTGAAGCGGACACATACCTTACTTTATTTCACTTTCATCGGTGCTACAACCCATTGTGGGTCCTGGCCTCCTCCACAATCCTTCTCCATTTGTCTCTATCTCCGGCCTTACTCTATCAGGATGTTATTCGTCTCATACACCTCATATCTTCCTCTACACGCTCGATCCATCTTTTTCGTTATTATCTACATGGGTACATATCTACGTAATTTAAAAATAACAGTTCAATTACCCGACCCCCGGAGCTCGTTCCCGGCCGCTGAATTACTAACGTCGTCAATTTAACTTGCCAAATGATGCTGGACACAACCACTCTCCGGGGAGGTGCCGGAAGAATTACGGAGCAATATAAAAAGTTTTGTATATCCATGGGTGACCTTCTGCGTATATAACAGACTAAAGGTGCCTCCGACTTAGTTCGCGTGAACATTGGAGTGATTCCCGTGCGAGCTCTATAATGGATCTGGAAAAAAAATACTCAATATGGTAATCCGACATACAAGCTACAACTATGCCAATTTTCTTATAAATTCGTCCAGTGAGTGGTTATTGCGTGATGTATGTCAGATGTCAGACAGACAAACACTTACGTTCCTTCTGATCAGTTTAATCATTGAATTAGTGTGACTTTTCCCCAGTAGTTCAATTGGTAACACAAAACAGCTGCAATTAAAGTACTGGGAAAAAAGTCTCACTAGTTCAATAACTGAACTGATCAGTTGAACTAGTGGGAATGTAGGAACAGACAGATGGACAAAAATTCCAAAAAAATGTTATTTTGTTTTCCATAGATATCATTCGCACTTTATATTGCAATTCAATCAACATCGCTTTCTTACAATTTTATTATATGTATGGAAGACAAAGCTTCTACTTTTTCCAAACCAGTGCTCTGGTGGTTTAAGTAGAAAAGATTTAAGGCTTGTTCATACGATATGGGTTTCTCGAGTGTACGATAACTGAACGTCAAATAAAAACTATACCATGGAAACACCATATGATTTTTTAAAATAGAAAACAGTGGCAGTCCTGGTGGTTTGTGGTAGTTGTAGAGTCTGATGGTAAGTGAATTCTGTCGTTTATCAGCGATACGGACCAAGGGTTTATTTTAAGGCTTATTTTCATGCACTTATTATGATATTGATTTCTTCAGTGTAATTAGTACTTTGTCATAATTATTATCATCTAATCACGTTAGTTTATGTTTAATTTAATTTATTTTTATTTTATTTCAAACCAGGTGATTTATAAAATGGTAGTAGAATATGTGTATGATATGTACCAGTCAGCAACAGGTCAACCTATACCCATGGATATCTTACAGGGCTACTAATAACAATTAGTTTTGAATGGTTTAGGGTACCTTAGTGTGTTGCTGACCGTATGTTAGTAACTAAACATAATTCCACCAATCCACATTGTGCCCACGTGGCACTTGTGCCAATTGTGCCCAGGAGAATTCTGTGCCTTGCAATGAAATGATATCTATCTATCTATGTGTCTATCATTATTTATCATTTTTTTTTATTTATATATACAAGTACATACGATTATAGGTACATGACACTACAATTACAAAGGACAATACAAACACACATACATATTTAAACACACAACAACAGGGAAATTTTGAGAAAGTGAATAGGGAAATAGATAGCGTATTCTTTCCGAGTGTCCAAGTGTTTGTATAGATGTACATCCACCAAATGTTAGATGACCAATGTTAGAGGACTGTCCATCTGTTCTGCAGTCGTATTCAGTTAGCTGGTGTCGTTACAGTATCGAATAATTATCGAAGCTACTCGGGCTTTTTCTATAGAAGTTATACAACGAGTATACAACGAGCGAAATTCTCTACATGCGCCTCCTCAAACAATCCAGATGTTCTACATACGAGGCAGTTCCAACAGCGCCCTGAATGTGTCGTATTTGAACATGCAGCACGCCAAAAGGCCATATTTTAAGCCATATTTTAATTAATTTACTATGGCTTAAGCGTAGCGGTCAGTAGGACATACTGCAACCACTTAGGCCACTTGCCAGTACAAACGCATTGCTACAATTTTAACATAATCCGAGATGAACAAAAATCCTGCAGCGAAGCACGTGGAGACTATAAGTCGCGAATATTAAAAGGCAACCGTTGCCGTGTAGTCGATGTACCGGCGACATTGCCAAAATGCTGAATTAGTAAGCTCTGTGGCGATTCGTGTAAAGTGGACGAGATTAAATTTGGGCCATTGTTATATCGTTGCGTAACAATCCGTTAAGAATATATAATGTATCTACAATAATTTAATCTTAACATTTTACAACCTTATGCAACAATTTCCCTGTTCATAAAACACCGACAGCAGGCGCCAGCCGAAAACGTTGATGGCGCTAAAGAACAACTTAAACATTTGTACAGTTCCAAAACTCTCAACAAGTTTGCCACGCGAAATACTTTAATTTAAAATTAATTTACTTTCAATTTATTTGAAAATTCGTTTACAATATTCTATAAAACTTACAATTAGCTTTCCGTAAAATACACAAGTAAAAAACTTTTACGGAATTGAAAAGGCTTTGAAATTTTGTTTGTATTTTTTATTAAATTGAAGCTAATACAATTTTACAACACAACATCGATACAACAACATTACAACGTTTTACATTTACAAGCTTTGAATAGAATTTTAAAAGGCCAGCAGCGCACCCACATACCCCTTGGAGTTGCAGGCGTCCAAGGGCTGCGGTAGCCACTTACCATCACTTAGACCGCATGCATGAAATCTTACATCATTTACGAATCTTGCAGGCGGGGGAGCCCTTAGGCTTGTTGCAACACACATTTTGTTCCTAGCTGTGCGCCTTCTGCGCTCGCCCTAAATTAAACACGACCGGTGACTCTTGAAAGGCCACTAAGGCCACAAAAATCAAGACATTCCGAAAAAAAAAATCACCTACGCATCGAGATGTAAAACGAAACTATTTTTGTGTCAAATTTTATTACAATTAGTTTAGAAAATTGTACCGTTTTATTTCAACCGAATAATCTATCAACTGATAGATTTTTTAAAAATCTCTCTAAAATACCTTTTCATGTGAAACGATACACGTTATGTTCCGGTGTAAACTGCGGTCAGGTGCAGTGCAAGCAGATAAAAACACCACAATATATGTTCACCGCAGCGCCACGTGAACCATTGAAATTATTATGCAGCTCAGTAATTAACTTATTTCTGGTTTAATCTACCACCTGAATTGGACTTGACTACGGTCAGTTACAGGTTATGAATGATCTTTATTTAGATTTCTTAAAATCTGCACAAAATTATTAAAACATTTTAATTAATAATAATTAAGATTAAGACTTAATTGATTTTAATAGCAAAGCTTTTATATACAGAACTTATCGTGTACACAACGTAAAATTGTGTGACTTAGACATGTTTCATCTTTCTCCCTCCAGATATAGAACTGTCATTTTCGGACTTTATGTTCCTTTTTATCTAAACGAGTCTTTGTAAAAAATTACAAGAGAAATTTTAATATTTTTTTACATAGATTTATTTTATACATTATAAACATTATAAAAATAGCGATTTTAACAAAGGTATCATTTTGTAATTCCATTGTCAGTTTAAAAAAAAAATGCCTTTTTATTTTTATTGCAAAGTACTGCCGATAAGGGTTAGCCTTAATTACCGACTGGCATTCGTATTTTACCACCTGTATGCCATACGCCCTGCACCTATGGAATTTCAGCGCGCATCCTCCTTCTTTTTGAATCTGTAGACAATAGGAAGAAATATGATGATAGATATTTGTATATCTATGATCATATGTTAAATACGATTTTTTTAATTTAAACATACCTTTACTAATATACACCTTTGTATATTAGTTAATAGAAAAATAATTCATCTGGATTCACACGTTAACCAAACCGGTCAGGCTGGATGGAGGTGGTGGGGGCCGGATATTCGGTTACTAATCGGATCACAATCCATTGATGTATTAGCACATTGACAATAACATGTAATTAATCCATAGGCATGTCAAGCGTAATTCAATTATATTTAAGAGATGGTCGCATATGTTTACACGTCGCAAACTCATTATAATTAAACAGCACTCGGCGATATATATAGCATATCGTAAACGAGAAGTCAATCTTCGTTATGATCTTACATTACAAACAATTGGGTAAATAAAATTTGCATGTCTCACCAGCCTACGTATGCAATACTATTAATGTTCGAATGATCTATGATAACTTAACGCTAATAAAAAAGATAATTTGAATTCACAATACATACATGCTCCATGCATGTAGATATGTCTACATACATAAGATGCTACATACATATATATGTCTTTTACATAAACAGTTACTCAATTGATGCCATTTGGAATACTTTCGTTTCGTCCACATTCATTATTTTCAATTATCAAAAAACAATGATTATAAATGATCATGACGTATTGTAAAGCATAGTTGGAAATAAATTAATTTTTTCATTTTCATTTTTAAATAGGATATTTTTATTATATAATAATATAGAATAGTCTATATAGACAGTGAAATGTCTATATATTTTACTCCACGTAGAAGGCAAACAAGTTATGTATAAGGCATAACAGCAAGTACGCTATTATTACGCTAAAAGAGCTACGAACTTGGCGCTACGATTTATCGCGACCAGAATTGACGCTACGAAGTATACAAAGTATAAATGATCGTAGGTCAGTTAGTACTTGGGGCTGTGTGTGTGTGTATTCACTAATCTGTGCTAGTGATCATTGCCAATGTTATATATATCCCATCCTTCGAAATTTACGTCTTTACGTGTTGCAAGGAAGCCTTTGTTAAATAAAATGAAACGATGACACAAAACGATGCTGAATACATCCCTATAATACCCTAATTGTGCAAGAGTAAGTATCTAACTACGCCTACAATAACATAATCGAAAATAAGCATTACGTTGTATATCAGGTGTAAGAAAATTTATCTTAATGTATATCTGGATTTTCGAAAAGTAAGAACCATTTCAAATTTTGTACTTCCCAATATATCAACAAAATTATACATTATGAAATATTTATACGACCCGATTTATTAAAGGTTTTATGTATTCTTTTGTCTCTATTAATCTGTACTAATAAACTTATTTGAGAGCATGGGATGGAAAATCGCTTAAACTGTTATTTCCCTGTCATTTCATTAGAATATTATGTCTTCTCGAAGCTCCATGAAAGAAATCCCGTTGCGTGCACAATTGAAACTGGTTTTAAAAATAATTGCAGGCTACGACAGACATGTCGACATTAATTAAATCATTTTGAATAGGTTGAGATAGTATCCTATGATATTCGGTATTCCCGTTTCGTAACATAAGATTATTTTTAAATGTATAATTCTCCTCTGAATTTTGTTCTCATGAATCCCATTTTGTAAATGACTATCTTTATCTTGATAAATAAACAGAAATTATCGGTCATGGCATGTGGTGGCGAGCCTTGGGGCCTATATACAAGAAGAGGGGAGACATAGGCCGATGATATGGTATTGGTCATTGCAAAGGAATATTTGCTTAGGTCAATTTAGGCTAATTAGATTAGGGGTCTTCGATTTGTTTCCGATTGTAATTCATGACAAATCCTGGTTCGTACAATTAAGTTTGTACTTAAGTATGATTTTTTTAAATTTAACATTAGCTTGGCAGTAATGGAATATATTGTAAAGAAACTCGCATACCAGAAAAAAAAAGTATGTTATAGCCAATTCGCCTCTCTCCGGGGCTCGCGTGATGGATTATGACCCGAAATCCCTTGTGATTATTAGGGAAGGCCTATGCTCTCCAGTGGGACGTTATAGGCATATGTCAATGTTTAAACAGAAATATTCCTGTTATCGAAAACTATTTCATAATTTAACAGCGACTCTATCACGAACAACACCAATAAATCAATAAACGTAGCGTTCACAATCAGTGTTTTATTAACGGTTAATGGATATTAAATAATAGATGAACGCACCAGCATGTCACAGATAAAACACAGATAAATTAATTTATTTTGAAAATACACAAACAAAATGTCAGCAGTTTTGGAAAAGAGAAATAATTCAATTAAGCAGTAGAAAATATTGAACGGGCAGCAAATTTGGATTAGATTTAAGTTATCATCACTGATAAAAATCATTAGGAATTGTTGGAAGTAATAAATTAGAACTTTGGCGTAACTTTTCTATTATAATAATGTTATATGGTTTTTAATTAAAATTTTACAAGGCAAACTGTCATTACCGTCGTTATTGAGCAGTGAGTCGGCCTTTGTCATAAATGAGCGAGTGCTCATTGTATACTGGAGGAGGTTCCATCTCGTACTAACCTCCAACGTAACGTCGGATGCGTTACGTTAAGTTAACAGAATGTTAGCGAGTCGCGGTGCCTTAAAATGTTTTCTTCTCAAATGAGCGGGTTCTGAGCAGGTATGCTCTGGAATTCTTAGAGAAATCTATGTAATGAATGCACCCATTATTTTTTAGAAACTATAATATACCTTCTATTCTTTTAAAATAAATAAATTTCATAGAAACAATTTAAAATGTAAATCTTAATATGGTCCGTCGGGAACCATCAATGATTTACGATTAATCTTTGACGTCATATCAAATCCATCTTACAAATTTAAGCAACCCCATATAGATCCGACATACATATCTAGTACAATATTGAGGCTTAGTACAGACCGCGACGTGGATTGTAAGGAATTTGCGCCAAGGAAATTACTGTTTGATTAATAGTTGTATAATTGTTGCGGGAGATATGTATGGTTTGGGGTAATTCGTATATTAGCCAATTATTATTTGCTTTACAAATACGTCTTTTAATTATTGCTTTGTCATTAATGATTTATTTATTTAAACTTTATTGCATAAAGATTTGTACAAAATGCGGACTTAAGATGATTAGACTTAAGACTTGAGGACTTAAGAGGGGTCTTGTCCATACAAAGGTATTCCTCTGTTTTCTCCCTGAATTCTGGAAATAGGACAATTATTATTTAATATGTTACAGATATCTACGTAATTAGTTGCTTCTCATAGGAGCCAGGACCCTCCAAGTATAAAAAAATCCTTATAAAAAAAAAGAAGAACGTCAGTGTGCAAATTTAACAACTGTTATTTAAAAAAGCAAAACCAAACGACACAGCAAACTATTATTTAATACAAATAAAAAAAAAAACAGATCCATTTTTGCAGGAAGAAACAGGAAACACAATTTTCTAGAATGATTTATTATAAGTATCATCAACGCGAAGTGCAATTATCCCTTCCTCTTAAAGAAGTTGCATCGCTTGCTGCCTATACACCAACAAATTGTAAAAATATCTATTTTTTAAATCCGAATCAGCTCATCCTCCCCTCGTAAGTGACATTCTCTGCTAGTCAACCTTTGGTTAAACAGAAATACGAAGGGCGGTGCATCGTTCATTGATGATACACCGCCCATTATACTGGAGGAGGTTCTG
The DNA here is from genome assembly GCA_914767545.1 of Sesia apiformis. Lineage (NCBI taxonomy): Eukaryota > Metazoa > Arthropoda > Insecta > Lepidoptera > Sesiidae > Sesia > Sesia apiformis. The sequence goes on along the minus strand of OU611949.1, from coordinate 20,384,145 downwards.
ATCATTATCAGATCATTCTGATCATTATCAGAGTCGATATTGACGTACAACTTACAACTAAATAACACAATGCCTTCTTTTGCAAAGAGATTTTCTGCCATAATAGGTACTGTAAAAATGAGCGCTGAGCGCTCAGTGAGTGCTAATAAACCTTTAAGACTAGAATGTTAAACGCTCAAGAGCGTTGTAGCGCAACAACGTTTGATGGTCTTAAACTGTTCACGTTAAAAGCTCAAATATAAAACGCTTATGTTAAGGTCTTTAATGTTCTTAGCGCTGACTCAACGCTCGAGCGCTAAACACTCATTTTTAAAACACTATTTATAATCCACCACAAGCTGTCAGCGCGAAAACTCTATAAACTTTCTGTTAAATATGTATGTAAAAATGACTTAATGAGATTGTGTCAATATGTATTAAAAATATTTAGAAATACAAACACATTAGTGGTTTATTTACAGGAGTTGTTAGATTTTATTTATAAATACATTAATCGATATAGTTTACTTTACCATACCATCAGCGTATGTCTGCCCATTGCTGGATATCGGCCTTACATAAGGTAAAGGAGTCCTTGAATGGAGACCATATACCAGGAAACGCAGTGTGGGACGAACTCTGCGCACGTATGTATATTGACATTATTTCTTTGTTGTACCATCTAACTCTATTTGTTTACAGACTTCTAACCACTCAAAGGTTGAATGGAAGGAATCGCTTTAGCGGTAAGGTCGCCTGTGTACTTCTAATTACCTGTATTTTGTGTTTCACTTGTGTATGTTTCGGTGTAACAGCGTAATATTTAATAGAGAAGATTCTTTTGTAATCCGTGGATTAACTGGTTTTATGCGATTTATCTTTTTTTACGATATACCTGTAACACAGTAACTAAATTACCAACACGGCAAGGAATTTGCGATTACAATCGCGATCCCAATCTGTGTTAATAACATGGAGTAAAAATGCCATGAATACTTATTCAAAGTATTACGTATTTATGGTTTTATAATTATGGAACATGTTAATAGCGTAAGATTGATATCTGAATACAAATGGAATTATAATATTTTATGAGGTAATTGTTAAAAAATGTCGTTTGTTCATATATATATATACAAATGTGTTATAGTTCTTTCATCTCACGAAGGGGGGTTACCTTTAGTAGTGGTTGTGTGTACATGTACTGGTACATGTACTATATTGTTTTATTGTGCACCGCCGTGGCGCGGCGGCGGGTACCCAACTGAGCGTTCTCAAGTTTACGGACACTAAAACAATGTATGAGTACAATGTACATGTACAAGCACAACCACTACTAAGCGTAACCCGTCTCCGTGGACATGGATGGTGTTACCTTACGAACTTGAACAATATAATCGTAACGTCCCAACAGGGAACACTGAAATATCCAATCTTGAACACAGGATCGGATATTTATTATTGATTTATTTAAAATTTACACATAAGTACATTATTTTACAGCTGGACACGGACGTTTTCATGCACATTGTCGTCTGCACGAAGAATGTATAATCTTAAAACGGCGCGCTGGCCAAGAGTGTTGGCGAGTCCACTCTTTTAAAGCTAGTGTAATTCCTCAGGGCTTGTGGCTTGCTTTGTTACTTTTTACGACAAGTGATAAGGAATTGCTAAGGAATTCCTAAGGAATTGATAAGGACAAGTGATAAGTGATAAGGACAAGTGATAGGAAACCAGCCGGACACCACACGGCCACGTTTCTAAATTTAAAAAAAAATGTAGCGGGATCAAACGCTCATTTAGCTAATGACTTTATTTCCTTTAACAATTGGAACCAATAGTATCGTAGTTTAAAGCATCACGTACCATGTCGAGAGTTAAACGCAACACCTCACTTCTTACACGTGCAGTAGGTCCACGGAGACAAGTTTTGCTGTCGCAAACATGTTATGAATCGTATCTGGTTTCTGAACTTGTGTAAATTACAAACGAGCATGTTATTACAGCTTGGTTGTTAATGTTAGTGTTATTAAGTTGTTATTACAACTTAGTTGCAGCTTGAAGTTACGTAGATGTTTTGTTATTATGCAAGTTTAATAACTACTGCAGGAATACCATCTGGCCCACTCGAGTTTCGGATATCAGAGATGGTAGAGCTCGCCGGACATTAAAACATTATACATTTAAACACATACATGCACACCATGTGCCATTTGATAATTGCTTTTAACCCATTGATAATGAATGGTAAACGTGCTCTGGTTAGAATTTTCGCTCGCAATTTGTGTCGATCTTAACGCTTGGTAAAAAAAATTACATCTGCTCTTAAAATATAAAAGGAACAAGCTTAAGTGCTTTTTCACAACACACTTAACTATTGTTCTTTGACAATAAAATATAATTTAGTAATATATATTAAATAATCTGTAGATAATAATTTGACGTATCTATTGCACCACCAATTTTGGTCGGTGGTGCACCCGCATGCCCCCTGGTGTTGCAGGTGTTGTCATGGACGGCGGTAACACTTATCGTCATGTGGGACCACTTGCTCGTTCGCCCACTTCTATATTAAAAAAAAACACCATATCATCAGATGGATACAACGTTTACATACAGCTAGGCGAATCCAAGAGCTCTAATTTTCCATTCTCTTCTCTTATAATAAAATGTAATGAATTTAAAAGCCGAAGCATTAAACTTTTTAGATATGAATCCATTTCATTAATCATAATATAACCCCCTAGCGAACTGCGAGTGAAGTGTTATACACCGGGAGTATATACCACTAAGGATATTATTTTGATGTACATTGCCTCGCGGCGATGGACTTGTTTTTTGTTATTTTGTTCCGAACGTTCAAACTAAAGGTATCAAAACGAATTTACTGTTTTGATCCGAAATATTAGTAAAATGTCCGCTGATAAGTTATGACGCGGTCTGTCTGAAATTAATTACCTTATTAATAATAAAAGCCTCTCTCAAATGCAGTGTTCAAAATGGCATTTTGTTGTTTGGAATCGCTAGGCAGTGCTGTTACTCTAAATTGATGAGAAACGATCCATCTACAATGTTTATCTAGATGCGCTTATTTATATAGAGGTATTTATATAAAGATTGAGTTTGTGGTAATTACCTAGGCGTCTGCCCCTCGGCCAGTCGCCTCAGTCGCAGTTGATTGCGCGCATCTATTCCCCACTCGTTCCACTCGATCATAATAAAATGTGTTTGTTAAAATATATATTTTCTTTTCCGAATCAATCCAGCGGTTTAAATAATAGAGCTGGTTTTGTAAGATTATAATAACATATGTCACAGGATAAACACGCCTTTCGTAGGTATTTTCTTTTGTAACTATTGTAACTTTCGTATTTATTCTTTTACCGTTTGTGTGTACAATTGAAGTAAAACATTAATAAAACATTGAAAATAGTCAAATTTCGCAATTTCCGAACGAAAACGGCCTTTAAACGGGCGAGGCCGCTGAAAAATTTTAGTATACAACGCCATTACACTAGCTACGTGATGTTATGTACACACCCTATCAGTTCCTACAATAAAGCTGAAGTATCCAAACTGAGTGGTGCTGTGATATTTTAGTAAGTTATTAAGCAAGTGTTCCTTAGGAAGGACACACGTGAACCACCATCAATTCCAAAAACATTTAACATCCAACGTCATGCTTTGCGACTAACAAAATAAGTAACGAAGAATTTTTCCGAACGCAAAGTTATGATTGTCAACTAAACCACTTACGTTTTCTGTTGTGGGACACAATCTGCAAAGGATTACGGTTCTTAGGCGGTATAAAATAGAGGTGTATTGGATTTTTTATGGAGGAGAGGTCAAAGTTTGTGCGTGGGGTGTCGAAATATTGCGTCGACGGAAAATTATAGAGGACTCTTAATGTTTTATTAATGGTAGGCCCTCGGAGTCACCGGGGCACCGATTATTGATTCGCTTTCGGGCGGTTTTCTTAACTTTTCGTATTATGTTTAGCTTTGGCATTATTGAAAAGAGGCTTTGTAGGGATCAAATTTGTCTTTCCTTTTGTACATGAGGCGGGAGTGTATTGATTTAGGATTTTTGTGCGTGGGCCTATGTAAATTATTTTACCTATATTACCGTTCCATCGTTTTCTTCTTCAATATCAGTGGTGTACATCTCAGGTAAGAAGAATAAGCAAAGCTAATGATTAATATGCTCATTTATCTACGCTAAACCTATGCTACCTCCGGCGAACTGCCAATTTCAATTCTATTATATCGGGCGCTTAAAAATATCTTTTCAATTAGATACTTGCAAACTACCACCACCTACGTCTCAAACAAATCAGGGCTGAGCTCTCGATCCTCAAACGCTGAGTGAGTGCTAATGAACATTTAAGACTAGAAAGTCAAACGCTCGTGAGGTTTACAGCCTAAAGATTTAATGTTCAATGGTCAAAAACTTTCGCGGTTAAAACTCGAGCCTAACAGTCCTTAAGTTTAAAATATTAAACAGTGAACTATGTCACTGCAATGCCTAGTCCACAGCACGGCACACGCGTCCTCGTGCAATCTCGCATAATATCATCAGTGTAACAAGGAATGTAAATAGTTAGACCACAAAAGTGGTCTTAACTTTTAAACAACAGTGACAACTGTTGTTCTGAGCGCGAGTCGGACCTGGATTTGACTGAACTCACGAAGAAGGCTCTAGTTATACCTTTAGGTTGTTCACGTACTTAATGGTATTCTGTCCTCCTTAGCAAAAGGCACAAGTGCGTTATGAGAACATTCAGTATAAAAGCAAAAAATGTTGGTAAAATTTATATAAAATCAAGCTAGAAACTCGGAGTTTTGAATAAAGGAAATAGAACGACCGTTCTTTATTTAATATCTCATTGTATATTTTTAATTTCCGAATAAAAATGTTAAGACATAAATAATTTAAAAATGTTATTCATGTCTTCTCTTTTATTTCATAAATGAGTTTTTATAAACTTCATTAGCTTGGAAACTTATGTATAGAAATGTTTGTATGAAAGAGATGATGTAGCTTTCATTTTCGTCGTGTACGAAGTTTCCAAGTTGTATGTTCCAATCAAATCATATAATTTTACGGCAACCTTAGTATAAATATATATAACTTGTATATAGCTGTTATGATGCTTAACTTATTCTAACTTTATAACTGCATTACTTACTCGAAACCTCCAACTTCAGTCACGTGACGTAATTCCAAAAATAACATTACAGTCCGATAACTCCGACGCAGTTCTTTATGAGACTAAATTCGATCTATAATAAATTTCGCCAGCTGAAATGTAAGTTTGTCTTACAAGTATTAAGTATTCATCGGGCTTTCGGAAAACATTTTTTCTCGCTACGTGGTCGATTCCCCCTCGGAATATGTATATACCCGCGGAACCCTTTATTTGCAAAGAAATAAAGTATAACAGCGGTCCTCTTTACGAAAGAGGTTTATTGTTTTAGGGTCATTACATCTGCCTCATTTAAGTGAATAGCTATTTCAATATATATATATATATGTCAAAGTTAATATATATAGTTAGGATGTACAGAAGCGGACACACATTTGTATGATACATAAATAAATTTAATTTTTTAGTGTAACAATATTTTAATAAAACTATCTTGGTGTGACAGTATGCAACACAACAGTGTAACAGTACTATTTCGTCAAACGTCAAATGCCTGAGCTTCTCATTCTGCTAACTATCGTTTGATCCTGCATTCCGCTAAAGCCTTCCGTGTTATTACTAGTCATATTTGCGAATAATGCATAATTAAGTAAGTATTGTATATCTCACAGCTTGAGAAGCGCTTGTTCACGTATGGAACTCAATTAGTTCTATAATTGTATAAATATAAAAAAAATCATGCCATGATCGCGATAATAAGTGTCGCTTACAGTTCTCTTATTAAGTTTTTCAGAGGTATTTATGAAATGTTAGATCCAAGTCCTCCATCCTTCCATCCTTCATCCTTCCAAGTTTCCATAATTAATTTTCTATTCAGTTGCTTAATGCCTTTCGTATTAACAAAATTACTAATTTTTAATAATTCATTTAGAATTACTAAAAACAGGCATAAGCTGAGTCAAGCGCTTTAAATCTCTTGTCAGTCAAAACTTAATGTTTCAAATGCACTCAGTTTTGTACTAATATTAATTAAAAATAAAAATTGTGAGTGTTGTAACATCCTAATGCATGTCCAACTTCTCCACAACAGTGTGTTCTTTTTTATTTCTTTCTAGTAAATTGTAAACTCAAAACCTACCGGACCCATTTGATTATTTGCAATGAATCCTATAGTCCTTTAGGGGGCCAAACTAAAAAAAAACATCTCTTTCCGTTGGTGTTGTAAAAGGCTACTAAGAGATAACAAAGCCGCTACTACAAGCCCTGAGGAACTACGCCACTGCCTCTAATAGAATGTATTGGTAAACCCGCTCGTCCAGCGCACGTGGCGTTTTAATGCCATACACTCCGGCAGGTTACCATTGACGATAATTCTACAAATACTTCATAGCGTGTTTGTATCAAACGATTATTTCAAACAAACATACCCTAAAGTAAATATATGAATTATAGAATCGTATAGACGTCGTATTATCCAACTACGTCTATTCACAGGGTATAAGTGACCAGCGAACCCTTACTAACAGGGTAGTTAGGATCAACCCTTTCGAGTTTATATTGTAGTTTTTGAGGTTATTACTTTAATTGTAATTATATGGGAGATTAAAATGTGGTATTGTTTTATATTAGTCTGTCTGAAAATTAACATGTCGTCATGATTTTTTTATTACCTACATTAAAAATAAATAATTGGTAATCAATTTACACTTTATGTAAATTTCAGTTTAAATAAGTACGGTATACAATAGTTATAGTTTATAATTAGTAAGTAAATGTATTGTAACTTGAGTGGTGTCAAATAAAACTGATATGATTTAAAAATATGATTTGATTTTAGTTCAACCTAGTTATGTACATATACTTACTAACAGAAGCGGGCGCGTTCAAAGGTCAAAGACCTAAGCGAGCGAGTGTGGATAGTGTTATGCATGTACTTGTATCAGCCTATAAATATCTTAATTTTAGCTAGATATGATAGTTTCAGTGTACTGATTGATATATTAAAATATTTTACACTATTTTTGTAGGAACTTATAATAATTATAGGCCCAATTCCAATGATGGTGGTTTGGTATCATATGAGTATTATAGTCCCAATGCGGATCCAATGATGGTAGTTTTCCATCATATGAGTATTATTTGCAATAGTTTTCAATATTTGTTGAGGAAGGAAAATGAAACAAACATGGCCAATGATGAATATTATTCTAATTAAATTTAAGTGGAAACATGAATTCTTATAACATGGATCTAAAGAAGGAAACACTATTAATAATCTTAATTACGAAATACTTATTAAATTAACAAATGTCTTTCGTGTTGTCGTCGTTTTAAACAAATAACAAAATGTCACAACATAGGCCAATGTGCGACTAATAGTCGCAATATGGCACGACTAACGGTCGCAAGGAAGCGCTCATTTAAAAAAAAACAATTATTACAACGTATTGTAAATTATGCAAAATAATGTAAAACTATTTGAAAGTTGTGCCAAATGTGAGCTTAATAAGCGTGAGTAGAGGATGCAATCCTTCCGGTCACGACGACCTTTAGTAGCAAGAATTTGCGACCATTGCACTTGGTTTGTAATTCGACTGCGATTATAATATTGTTGATCGCTTTAAAGAACATTTAACATGTCGACAAAGATCGATGGTGTCTGGAATATCTAGAGTTATGCTTTCTAAATAAACTTGTGTACAACTTGCCGTCTATATTTTGTAGTCTATAACAACAATTCACAATAATACGTCACTACTACCTAAAACGACAGAATAGTCGCCTAATATTCTCCCATCGACAAAAACCCAATGCCTCCTCTATTCACACTTTACAATCGTAAGCTCGATAGTGCCAATTACATTCCTACTTACGTTAAAAACGTGTAACAATTACAAAATGTAATTAAAAACATACTTTTATTTTACCTTACAATTTTTCATAACTTTGAGAAGGCACATGAAAATTTTCTTACAAATAAATTAATATCTTTACGGCGACAAAATTGTTTTTTTCCATCTAAAAAGCGAACTGAAAACTAAGTTGCGTTTAAAAAAGGAAACTGCGATCTCAACAGGCCCCTCTTTTCCATTGACCTCTTTCCAAGTGACCAGGGCCCCGCCATCGATGGGGCCCCCTAGTTCCTGCCAGATCACCAACCGATAACCAATATTACCGATAAATATATTTATAAACCATTTATATAGGTCATGAACAAATTATAGAAGCTTTGATGTCTATCGCAGAGGATACAGAGCAGCCACGAGAAACTAGGCACCACAGAACAGAGAACTTAATTTGTTATTCCGTGACAGGCACGAAGCCCTTAGTCTGTCCAGAAAAATGGGAAACCTAGAATTTATTATACTGACCGAAATTTGGAGCTCCATATTGGAAATAATAGACAAAACAACTAATTATCTTCAGAAAGAAACAATAATAATGGACGTTGCAACTAATTTGTTTATTTCACTTGATGATTTTATTATTAACCTCAGGGACAAATTTGATTATTTCGAATCGTCCGCCAAAGAGAAAAATTCGGAATCTGACTACAGGACCTATCTCAAAGAACAAGAGGTTTTTGATGGCTCTGCGCCGTCAGTCCAACTGAATGGGAGGTAGAAATTTAAAGTAGATACCTTTCTTCGCATAATTGATACCCTGAGTGTGCATCTAAAACGGCGATTGAGTTCGTACAAGGACATTAATCATCGGTTTGGTTCATTTTTTCGCTTGAAAGCTCTGAATTCCGAAGAGTTGAGACAAAGTTGCAAAGAATTTGCTGAAATCTATTATGAAGACGTTAACGAGAAAGAGTTGGAAATGGAATGTCTGCATTTAATGTCTGCTAAAATTGTCGTCTAGTGAAAATGAAGAAACTAATAGTATCTCAGGAATATATCATCTTTTGAAAGAAAACAAAATTGAACACACATTTCCAAATGTAGAAATTGCATTGAGGGAACGCTTCTTCTCCAAATTGAAAAGAATAAAAAAATAATTAAGAAGTACAATGCTTCAAGAAAGATTGACCAGTTTGTCGCTGATGTCCATACCTCTTCAATCAAAATAGATTTTTAAGCACTAACCTGCGTATAGTGAATGCTAAAAGAGTTACTTTTCCGGATTATATTATAATTACCCATTCATTTAATGTGATTGTAAAGAAATAAAAAAACAGTTGAATAAATCTAGAATTTCGCTTATCCGCTTATCTACTCCTTTTGCCTGTTTTAATAAAATAGTCCTCTGTCATATGACAGACATATGAATGCGGGGCCCCTTTATCTTAAAGTGCCCAGGGCCTCCAATAGGTTAAAGACGGCCCTGGATCTCATGCGACTAAGAATTAAAGTCGCAGTGCTAGTTCAGTCGCCATTACAATCGGTCGTGCCTACACATACATATATATTTATAATACATAACATATGAACAGATCTTACATACTATAAAATACAACAATATAGTCGGAAGAAACCAATTTGACTCAATTAATAGTCAAATAAGTTTCTCAGTGGTACCTATGTGATATGCCACAGATAATAATAACTTACTTTGTACACGCTACCATTATTAAGTCATTAACAAAATGTATTTTTCATTTAAAAATTTTATTCAGATTTTTCACTACGATCAACGTTCAACGCTAATAAAAACAAAGATATAGTTTAAAACGTAATACGATTATGCAAATGTCATTAAATCTGTGTGTGAACATCATTGTACAAGATCTTGAAATAGATAAAGATCTAATATAGGTAAATCCAGAATTTGTCTTATAAGGTCTTTAGTGCATGGCGTTATTCATTTTCTATAAGGAATAGTATTCCTAGAGCGGTTCGTACAAAGTTATCGACTGATTAACTGATTCAGAAACCATACATGAAATTTGATTCAACACAATTCCATAAAGGAAAATGAATTCCTTCCATTGGGCATACTATCGAACAAAGCACATATTTTTACATTTTGTTCCCAACAGATTAAAACACTCAGTCATTGCGAAATTTTGAATAATAAACACTAATATAGGACATCAACAATAGCACAATGTGTACAATCATACAATCGGATAGCAATAACAGCACGGACCTGGGTTCGATTTGGAACGAGCAAGAATGTTAAATTCGGAATACTAAGCGAAATTTTCAAGGCAATTGTAAACTTCTGCGTGCTACACAAACTGCTTAAATCCATTGACAAGTTCTTCTGAAAGTTAGACAAAGGGAAATTGTTTTAGATTCTACTAACGTATTGTCTTCGACTTCCGACTGATTTTGTCCAATGTACTAGAATAAATTATTAACAAATCGAGTAAAAGAAAATGTTGGTTATTAGCTATATATCTAATACTTACTGATGTGTTAATATATGTTTATGATCTAATATTGGATATTGAAAAGGCTTATTAGCCATAGAATGTTATTACTTCAAAGAAACTTACTCATTCCAAAATCGTTTCCAAATCTCAAAGATAACAGGAAACAACATATCTGCACACTACCACTACTTCTAGAAGTAAGAAAAATATATAAATTTTATAGTATACATATATCGAACTAATTTATGAAAGCTCGTGAGAATATGTGTTTTAGATTAACGAGAAATTGTCTTTTACATTTTAATACTACGATACGATAATATACTAAAAATAAAACGAACCAGCGTTTAATATTCTTTCACCTGCGCTATTTTTTTATTTATATAGGATAGATGAAAAGAAAAACAATCCAAACAATGATACTGATCGCAAAATGGAAGAACTTAATACTAAGCACACAAAACTTAAAATTACCAGTAACAAATAAAACATATCCATGTCTTTAAAACCTGCTGCTTCGAACTGGCTTTGAACTGTTTCTTTAAAATAAAAAATATTAATGGAGAAAAACCTCCATTTACTTTGGTCATGTTTAAGAAAGCAGATACTAAATTTGAAGCTGTCTTTTTTAAAACAATACATGAAGTCTTGAAATAGAAACATACGATAAATGCAAATCATAAACTGGCCTCGAATGATGTCGTAAGAACGGAATAGAAATATAACAAACGAATTGATTAGGAAGAGACGGAGATATATCTCTTAGTTTATCGCACTATGTATGTAAAGTACAAAACTTCTTAATATTCTTTAAAATGTGTCACTACTCGAAAACTATGGAAGCCAAAACGTGACGACGTAGCTACCACACCGCCTACAAATATGCGATATATTTTAATATTAATAGTCCTATGCCTTTATGTATAACCATATTATGCGTCTAATTTACAGAGATAGCTTTTTTTATAAACAGTTTCAAACAGTGGTCCTATTTTAAAATTTTCAAGACAATAAGAAAATATATAAGTGGTCCGAGTTTTTTCGAAATTAAATCAGAAATGCACCTCTAAGCGCGTTTCTTCGATTTTCCAATTTCAAGATTGAAATGTTTCCTTGAAAAATCCGTTGCATCGTACAGCTATCCCGTTTTAGTTTCATTTAAAAATGATTCATTTTAATATATTCATTTATGATTGTGGTTCTGACCCTGCCTCGTTAAAGCGATATAACTATGTAATACCGATATTACAGATTGTTACATTCCCTTATACTAAACTACAAGCTTGACGAAACATCCTAGGCCGATAGGAACTGAAGACAAGTTAAATAAAACCTAAAATAACTAGAAAAGTCACAATTAAAAACGAATTAGTGCTCTAAAGTCCGCTACATAGAACATAATGATTATAATATAGAAAGAACGGTCAAGTATACTATACTTATACTAATTCTCACTTAATTTAATTACAAAACTTACCTCAGAGCACTGTATACAATAACAGCCAAATTTGTATCTGTCACACAAGAAGTTATATCATACCATAATTCATACCTTACAACAATTAATAATTATCTTACAACAATTAATAATTATAAAGGGTATGTGGGTATTTCACGAATGTTACAATTTCAAATGTGATCAGATACCAAACTCGTGGTGGTTACGAGCGGGTCGCCTCGCTTGAGTACTTCTAGAATATTTTTTAAATATTTGTAACAATTAACGTATCAACATCTACATTTTAAGTAGAATTAGCCTTTCGTGGAATTAGTATTTATCCTAAGAGAAGCAAAGCCAATGTTCCTTTTTAAAAAGTCTCATTTGATACCTACGGTACTTGATCAGACTTTATTTTGGGAGCGGAGACAAAATGAGGTGCAAAATTTTGTTAGCATACTTTAAAAGTATTTCTGGGTTTATGATAATTTTCTTTAGATGTTGATACATTAATCGAATAAGTTTCAAAATTATATGTCGCTTAACTGGGTCATCGTTTATCACTTCAACAGAAGTAGTATCATTAACTACATCATTAAAATTCGCATTAACATCAGTCCTAAGTTCGCCGTTAAAAATCTCATCATAACTTATTATATATATAATTGTAATCTAAATGGTAAGTCTTGGAATAAGTTACTCGATCGTTTTGCCTGAAATATGCAGTGTTGTGGCGAGGCGCGTCCGCAGTGGTGTAAGTTCTTGTAACTATGAGTTCTCTAGCTCCTCCCAGTCGATCTTCGCCCACAGTGGCAACTCTGTTTCGTACTCCCAGCCGGGTCCCTGATATAACAATAACATTATTATAGTTTTCTTTTATAGAAATTTCTTCAATTTATCTAAATCTAATTATCTAATCTAAGACTCCGTAATATCTGGTATCCAGCACTCCGAAGACATCAAGCTCACGGGGAAGAGAGACGAGAGGAGGGGACAACAACAGACTCGGTAGACACACAATCACAACTACCCTCGCCCACTATAAATACCGGTGCGCCACAGTCGTCAAGTCAGTTGCGCTCGAGAAGCCGAAGAGATAACATCTCTCCGAAAGTGAACGCAGTCGCCACTGAAGATGTCAACCGCAGTTGTTGACGAAACGTTTGGAAGAAAGAGAAGAGATTCCAGAAGACCTCGGCCAAGTAGCCCGGAAGATTCAATTAATATCTGTTTTCTCCTTACCACCCAAACGTTGCTTGACAGAGATCGCTTTGGTGATAAGGCCGCCTATTGTACTTTCGTATTATCTATTTAAATTGTCTTTTTGCAACATGTGTTGGTGTACAATAAAGAGTTTTCTATATAAATAAGGCGGCAGATGAGCAGGCAGTCAATAATATAAAAGTACAAGTGGATACTGTCGTTCATGGATATCTGCAATGCATGCCAACATTAGTCCAGAATGAAAAAGGTTGGTACGTCCTTGGTCGCGTTGCCTATCTTCGGAGTTTTAGGAGTGAATTTAGGAAGAGGGTTAAGAATATGGGGAATAGGAATGTAACGGGACGAGGAGTTTTCATTACACCACCCACTTTTCCTTTGGGAGAATAGAGTGAGAGTGAATAAAGAGTATATGGAGGGAACCTACAGAATATAGTTTTGGTGCAGTGTGATAGAAAATTACACAAATAAATTAGAATATAATACGATACTTATTATATCTTATGGCGTGACTTATATCTTCATAACTTTTATCTCCAAGCTGATCACATTAAACATGTTACATAATATAATAAAATACGGAGGAGTGGAAGGGAATGATGACGATTGATCTAATTCTATTTAAAGGTATGAAAGGAAAATCAGCGTCTGAGGTTGACATGCTTGGAATTAGGTATAATTATGAAAGTGAAAGGAGGAAAAACGTCCGATATCAAGCATGAAACATAATTAAAGTGATATATAATATTAAAGATACGTCAGAGTGTAGAAAAAACGCCGATGACACGCGTCAGTCGGAATTTATTATTTTGGGTAGGAAAATTTAAGAAGAATAATGGTATACAAAACTTGTAAAGCTCCTTAAGTTCTATCCAAAAAATATTGGTGTATATATTGGTTTTCAATAGTATGTTTTGGATTTTTTTTTATTTTCAATTTATATTTTGAACCGTCATAATTTTGGAAGTACTGAACACATTAAGAACACAAACGAGATTTAGACTCGAACAATTTTTATGTTAAATTTCATTTTACATTCATGTTTAGTTATATCCCCACAAATACAATACAACTGTGTTACCCTTATGATGAGGAAACTTTCAAATGAGAAATGTAGAGAAAATTTTACATAAATACGAAAGTCGTGGTCTACGTAAAAAATTCTTAGAAAGGACGATGGGTATTCCAAACAAAACTAACATACTAGAGCGAAAGCTTTTATTTTAGACATATTTAAATGTTAAGACGGTTAATGACAAAACCGAGGACAAACCATGACATAAACCACTCTTCTAATCTTGCCTTTTATTTGTTTTTCATATATTTTTAGTAAAAAATAACCTATCGCTTCGGCAGTTACAATTGCTTATAAAGATTATAGAAAATCATAAAAATCATTGTCATAAATTTTATGTTTGTTAGTGGTTTGGGACTGCATCCATACATTTTTTCTCATCGTCTTCTACCCAAAGGATGGAAGGAATCAAAGGATGTTGAAAATGACAAATAGCGACTGAAAATGTTTATTATTTTCTTACTTTTTGTAAGCACATGACAATTGTAGCACCTCAGCGTATTCATTTTTTTGTTATTTTTAAAGCAAATATTTAATAGTTGTGTGCGTCGTTTTATAATTATAACAAATAAACCTCTCATTCGTTCATTCAAAACTAATTTGATGATTACCTTGTACTTCCAGGCGTGTAGATACATGACGAGGTCGCGTGGCCGCGGGTCGCGGTATCGAACGCGACACTCGTAGCAGTGCGGGTCTGTAGCTAAAGCGTCCGCGGAGCCGCTCGACGAGCCGCTCGCCGAATTGACCGGCGCTGTGCAGCCGGTCTGAGTCGCTACTGTTACTTTGTCCGACTGTGAGGGAAGAAAAATAAGTTTTAGTCTATTATATACCGAAAAGACTTCGTGAAAACGTGAGTTGATAAATATTAAAATTGTGTTTTTTATCAACAATAAAATAATCATTGTTGATAAAAAAACATAATTAAACAACATTAAAATGTATGGTTTCTACAAGATGGGTTTACATCAGCAATGTAAGTTACGTGAAATTAGGATAGGATTTGGACGATAAAAACTGACGATTGTTGACAGTGATAAATGATAATCAGTTCCAAACTTTGCTCTGAGGAACATTTCATGACAATTATGTTTAATGAGATGTTTAATGAGATCAGATGTTTTAATGGAAGCTGATATATTTATTTGTACCTTAGCGTCATTGGAGTCATCGTTCAGGGTTGGTGATGCTACTGGCGAAGGGGCCAGTGTGCAAGAAGCCGAAGGAGACGCTGATGACACTTCCACTGGGGCTTCTGCTCCGCTTGAAGGGCTCGGAAGTGTGGCTGTGAGGAACAATCAATATTATATACCTTTTATAATTAATTTATATATAATTTTTGAAAATTATTTTTTATAATGAATTGTTGCAAAAATGTTATATATATATATATATATATAATGTTGTTTCAGAAGTTGATTTAAGCAACTTTTTTACCAACTTAGACAAAAATTGGGAATAAAAATATAAGGTTTTTTTCACAATGAACTACTTACGAGTACCTACATACCCACAGTAACAGTCACTTTGAAAAGTCAACGTATGAAAATTTCTCTAATATGTAATAAGATTAATTGTCTCCATATTGTTTGAAACTTACGGGTCATCACAGTGGATGGTGTAACTCCGGGCGCGGGAGACTCCAGTCTTGGAGAGGATTCCCTCGACGCTGGACCGGTGTCACAGTCGTCTTCGCCTACTGCAAACAACAACGTTATGGCTCATTTACACAAGGAGATTATCGAACGGTTCGGACGAGAATATTGTATACGATTCTCGTACGCAATCAAATTACATACAATTCTTAATACTACATACATACATTGACTCAAGTGATGATGAAAACTCGATGATAACAGGAATATCAGTGATCCGATGATAACAGTTGTTTATACTAGCTTTTGACCGATGTTCGAGAAACCCGCTTTTGAGAAACTCTCCTTGTGTAAACTTCTCCTTGTGAGTCATTATTCATATAACTTTTCAAACTTTAATTTTTTCACATATATTATCTTTTCTTTTTATTTTATAGATTAATGGGCGGACGAGCAAGCGGTCCCACGTGATGGTAAGTGTTACCGCCGCCCATGGGCACCTGCAACACCAGGGGGTATGTGGGCGCGCCGCCGACCTTGCAAAATCCTATTCACAGCTCTCTTGAAGAACCCCATATCGAAGCTCAATGGAAAGACCTCTTGAGGCAGTTCGTTCCACAGCCTACGGGTTCGCGATATAAAATAATTTTTGGACCGAACAGTGCGCGACACCTCCGTATCGAGGAAATGCGGATGGACTATCTATCTATTATTAAACGGATCTTATCTTACCCCACTTAGATTATGGTCACGACCGGTTTACTGATTCCAGTCAACTCGTGACTATGATTGATGTAACCCATTCAAAACGTCGACTAAAGTAAAATCATGCAATTATGCATTTAAGACCTGATTAAATGCATGGATAAACATAAAACCAATAGCATCTTGAGCATACACTAGCTGAAAAGATAGATATCGTATGTTAAGGCACTGGCTAAACAAATAAACTACCTTACTTCAGGACTTCTAACAAAAAAATATGCCACGCCTGCCTTTCTTTCTGTCTTGGCCTATATTTCACTTTCCCAGGTCTGCTGGAAGAGATCTCCGCATGAGATAAGCTTGCCTTTTGTACATATTTTCTTTTCTTCCTCTTTATTTCTTTCATGTTATGAGTGTACAGTAAATTGTTAAATAAAAAAATAAAAATAAAAATTTTTTGCAAATGATTTTACTCATTTTACTAACAACTCGTATATATCATGGTCCGAAAAAAATATTATTATTATTATTATTCATATTTATTAAGACACTCTTAATGGGCAGCATTACATCTTCATTTTCCCTTAAACGACGATGTCACCATTCTTTGTACTTAACTTAAGCTGACATATCCTAACGAATGCCTAAGGATGCCTTTTGATGAATTTCATCTGTATTCTTATTTCAGTAATTAATCAGTTAAAGGTTTAGAGTAACACACTATACCATTGCGACTGACCTATTGGCGCAGTTGGTAGTGACCCTGCTTGCTGTGTAAAAGGTCCCGGGTTCGATTCCCGGTCGGACATACATTTGTATAAAAAAAAGACAAATGTATGTTCGGGTCGCGGTGTGGGCCATTGAGTGTGGCGTTATTTATTTTATTTATCAGCCTGTGTATCTCCACTGTTGGATATAGGCCTCTCTCCCAAGGACCGCCACCACACACGGTCTTCAGTTCTTCTCATCCAGCCACTACTGGCGTTTTTCTTCGAGTTGTCAGTCCACCTGGCCGAAGGTGGCCCACGCTATGTTTCCGGGTGCGTGGTCCCCATTCCAGGACTCGTGTTCCCCATCGGTTATCAGTGCTGCGGCATATATGGCCTGCCCACTGCCACTTCAGCTAGCTGATCCTTTGAGTTATGTTGGCAACCTTAGTTCTTCGTAACGGATTTTGTCCAGCAAAGAAACTCCGAGCATAGCTGTCTCCATCGCTCGCTGAGCGATTTTGAGTTTGTGAATAAAGCCTACCGTCAGAGACCACGTTTCAGCACCAATCGTCATAACGGGCAGGACGGATTGTACATCAAAAATCGGCAATTAATGTAGACTTGGACAATTACTACAGAAATAAAAATATAACCATATAAAAAGTGTATGCAACACTTTTTATATTGACAGAAAATGGTAATCGTTTCTAGAACCTGAAAGTAAAAGTTCACAGCAAGGGTGCTGCTAACGTGAGTTTTACACATTTTAGAGAGACCAGATGACGATTTTGAGCAGACTAATCCAGACAGAGAGAATAGAGTTTACAGATTATATTTTATTCTAGATAAGAAAACAGCGACGTCATCAGTCACGTGATTTCACGTATTAACTAATTACCAGAGGGAGCGTTCCTGAATTGACCAATTAACGTGTTATGCTACACTGGACGGATGACGTCACTTTTTTCTTTAATGTGAATAGAGTATAGTCTAAACTATTATAGAGATTAAACAAATAGTTATGGTTAAAATTTAAATCAGATTTTTACATGTGTTTTTCTGTAGTTTTTCTCACCTTTGTCATCCGACGCGGGTTTAGAGAACAGCATATCGTCATCTGCTGAGTCGACTCCGAGCCAATTCTCAGCATTGTGAATAGCTATTAGGTCCCTGACTAGCTGTTCGTCTGTCTTTCCACCGGTGTCACCCCCCTTACCACGCAGGGGTCCGAAAACTGGGTGGTTGTAAAGGGGATCGTTTACCACGGGATAACCTAAAACAACAGGGTTGAAATATCCAATTAGCCAAAAATTCCGTTTGATACATCCAATACTTCTTTGTTATTGATATCTTTGTTACAAAACCTGTGAAACATAAAGTTTTAACCGTTTTAACAGATTTTTAAACATTAAGTCTCCACTGAAGGGCTTTTTCTATAAATATGTTTTTTGGGCCTAGCGTCACCTCATGTCATGATAGAACTTGATAATTCACTGCAAAGGTGTTGTTTCTTTTTTATTAGTTCATAAGTTACGTCCACAAAGACTTACCCAAATACTGCAAATGAACTCTAATCTGATGCATCCGTCCAGTCTTCGGTCGGCACAGCACCACACTAGTGTTCGTAGCTGGGTTATATCCAAGACTCTTGAATATCGTTGAACAGTCCTTGCCTTTGGGCGACACCTTACACACTCCTATCTTATAGCTGACCACTTCTATCGGTTCCAGGCATTCAATCTCATCCCTGAGAAAAAAATAGGGAGATGTATGCTTAAATATCTGCTCATTGGGATAAATGATAAATAATTTACGATACTTTCTTTAAGTCATTCTTCTTTCTTTTCTTTCTTTTAGTTTAGACGATTTTTTTAGTTCTTTTGGAGATCATGAAGACTTGTGCAAAACTCGAACATATCGAACCCTCATCATCATAATGTGACTCATAAAATTCGTTTTTTATACATTAAAGTGAGTAGATGCACATACAGCCCATGTATATGGAATGTAGTCTTATATGAATTTTAATAAATTTGTTTAATTAATAAATTTTAATAAATAAATAATTAGTCTTATTTTAATAAATAATTGCCATTTTGTAAGATACAAATTCTATAAACATAATTGTGGATTATAATGTCAGTAAAAGGACTTATAAATTGGTGACATCTATACCTAACATTTTAATGATTTTAAACAGAAAATGTTAAATTTTCAGAAAATTTCGACACAAACAGGGATTTAAATAGTATATAACTAGTGATAAGAAATTAGGTTGTCTATATATCTACCTAAACTTAATTTTTTCCTAACAAATGTAATAAATAATACTATTTATTACATTTGTTAGGAAAAAATTAAGTTTTTTTAATTAAGTTATAAATCCATACGGACATGCCAATCTGAATAAAATCATCTATTTATTTTTATTGAAAACAATCTCGGGATTCATAAAACACTGAATAAATGAATGTTGCCGATTATTTTATTTTTCCCTCAAGTCCCGGTATTAAAATCCCGGGATCGGTATGTGCACACTAACATTTAGTGGAAAGTTTAGGTACGAGTATATGGACACCGGAATTTCCTAACACTAATAATAACAGACAATTTGGATTTAATATGTTGAAAAATTGTTATCAATTTTTGCTACCAGCAGCTTTCACTATATTATTTATGAATAGTACAGCGAATAGTACATGAGTAGTTCTATGGTTCTTAAGTGAGTTTTGCTTATAAATTTCATTGATAACTTTAAAGTCAACATCAGAATCAGTTCAATAAAACAGGTAACGTTAAAATTGTGACTTTTATTTTTGAGTTTTATAAATCTAGAAAATCGAGCTAGATTTGAATGACTAAACAAAAATATCTCAACGATATCGTTTTATGAATAAGAGTATTTATTTATCAAGCTTCCTTCTATGTATTAAAATAAACATATCACCAGCGACGTTCGTAGAGGCTTATTTAAATATTTATTTAAGTAATAACGCAAATATTCAGTACCCACAAGATATAAAGAAAACATAGAGCAACTGCGCAATAATATAATTTCACTCGTGACGTGTGAAGTTGTGGGAATCTGTACATTGTGGGATTCATGTGAGATTATCTCGATAACACCGAGGTTCTAACGGAATAAAACGAGATAAGATAGTTAGGCTATCAGATGTGTATTACGTAAGATTAATGTTTTGTCGAAACTTAATTGCGTGTCAACTTGTTTGAAACAGTTGAAAATACAAACAAAGATTAACGAATGTGTGTTTTATATACGATAGTAATAGAGTTTTATTTACAACGGTAATACAGTTTTATATACAACGGTAATAGTTTTAAATACGACGGTAATACAGTTTTATGTACGAGGGTAAGACAGTTATATACGACGGTAATACAGTTTTATATACAACGGTAATACAGTTTTATATACGACGGTAATACAGTTTTATATACAACGGTAATAGTTTTATATACGACGGTAATACAGTTTTATATACAACGGTAATAGTTTTATATACGACGGTAATACAGTTTTATGTACGAGGGTAAGACAGTTATATACGACGGTAATACAGTTTTATATACAACGGTAATACAGTTTTATATACGACGGTAATACAGTTTTATGTACGAGGGTAAGACAGTTATATACGACGGTAATACAGTTTTATATACAGCGGTAATACAGTTTTATATACGACGGTAATACAGTTTTATATACAACGGTAATAGTTTTAAATACGACGGTAATACAGTTTTATGTACGAGGGTAAGACAGTTATATACGACGGTAATACAGTTTTATATACAACGGTAATACAGTTTTATATACGACGGTAATACAGTTTTATATACAACGGTAATAGTTTTATATACGACGGTAATACAGTTTTATATACAACGGTAATAGTTTTATATAAGACGTTAATACAGTTTTATACACGACGGTAATACAGCTTTATACACGACGGTAATACAGTTTTATACACGACGGTAATACAGTTTTATACACGACGGTAATACAGTTTTATACACGACGGTAATACAGTTTTATACACGACGGTAATACAGTTTTATACACGACGGTAATACAGTTTTATTAGTCTATGCTACTTACTCAGGGAACTCTCCGTCGACTCTGCACACATACTCCTTTTGCACCTGTCGGTTTCTGATCTGGTGTTCCATCTGTCTCGCCTTCTTGGGACTCCGGCCGAACAATAGAAGACCTGATTGCAATGGCATATGTTTCATTAGTTGTTTACAAGATAAAATATTCGTTACAAGTTACATACTCGTACTTTACAACCAACTGCAACTGCAACTCTTTCAGTATTCACTGCTGGCCTCTTCATGCACATTGTCTTGTGCACGAGGGATGTTAAAACGTCATACTGGTCAAGCGAGCTAACGAATCCACTCTTTTAGAAGTGGTATAGTCCCTCAGGGCGTGTGGTAGCCGTTTTGTTATCCCTTCGTCGCCATACCACGACACCCACGGAATGAGATCGGGTGGTGTTACTTTACAGCCATAAAATTTATTCGGCGTACCAATCGGTAATCACCTGATTTATTCATTTGCTTGGACAATGAACCATTTCACAATGACAACTCAACCAAGAGTACGTACATGGTATCTGAATACAACAGTTATGTCGATTCTAACCGGTAGCATTATTTTCTTAAGTCTTTTTGAATATCTACCAATATTCAAACTTTAGAAGTACTCCTATAATATAAAATACCAAATATGGCAGTTACTGATACGAACATGGGCATAAATCCATATACGAAGCCGCGAGATCTAATAGTTGTACATATGCAATTGTGGACTATATGAGTTTGTCTATATGCAATTTTGGACAGTTGTGATCTTAGTGGGTAGTAGACAGATGAACAATCTTTACTTCATATAACTATCTATCTCAGACGTGACACGTAATTAGGCTTTTTTTTTAATTATCGAAGCCGGCAGACGAGCATACCGTCCATCTGATGGTGAGTGGATAATGTAGCCCATGGACATCCGCTGTACTCAAACGTTAGTAATTTTGGATTAATGTTGGCACGCCTCCGGATACGCTGCTTACCTTTGGAGATATAGGAATGGATTTGTAGAAAGGGTTGGGAAAATAGGGAAGGTCAGGATGGGATGGGAATGGACTCTGGCATATCTCACTCACTACCGAAACACGTACGTACATTGGGGAGGTGGATAAATTGGGAAATGTGGAAGTGTGGAAAGAGGGAAAAAAGTGGTTAAACATTTCAAGGTAGTCTTCTGTGAGAGAGGGGTAACGTGGCCAATCGAGCGCGCCCAGCAGCTGTTGGATTGCACCGTGCACTCTCCCCTTCAAATTAGGATAAAAATATTTAAATCGTTAAAGTCTCATTGCAATTATACCAAGTCCATTGATGTTCTAAGAGGGTTAAATATAACAAAAATACTGAACATTGTAGTTCCACAGACTTGCAACATCGTGACAGATGAGTTTCCTGCTTATGACAAATGAGAGATACCCCGGTTAGGGTAAGGATGAGAAATAGCTCGCCATGTAGCACGAATACGTCGGCATCCAAGCTGCGAATGTTGAACCTTATCCTGTTATGTATATGTTACGGGTAAAGTTAGATAAGCGAGTAAACCTAGGTTTACTCGGGTAAACTGCGTAATACCCAAGACTCTTGGGTAAAGTCCAGAATATATTTGGAATTGTACACGGTTCGGGCTTTACCCGGGTAAACCGCGTTTTATCCGCTTTCGCTTGGTTAACGTTAGGTGTAGGATATCTTTTACCACGCCAAATTACATATTACATTAAGTAACTAAGCTCTGAACTCGACTAAATCTGTATAAAAAAAAAATAACCAAAACCTATTTTCTTCAATAAATTTAAGCGATTTTGTTTCGAAGCGTTTCGATGGGGCTGGCTCCTTCCGGCTTATCGGATAGTCTCGAGTTTACGGCCGCTAAGCCGGAAGGAGCCAGCCCCATCGAAACGCTTCGAAACAAAATCGCTTAAATTTATTGAAGAAAATAGGTTTTGGTTATTTTTTTTTTATACAGATAAGTAATTACGCAATAATAATATCCTACACCTAACGTTAACCAAGCGAAAGCGGATAAAACGCGGTTTACCCGGGTAAAGCCCGAACCGTGTACAATTCCAAATATATTCTGGACTTTACCCAAGAGTCTTGGGTATTACGCAGTTTACCCGGGTAAACCTAGGTTTACTCGCTTATCTAACTTTACCCGTAACATATATACGTAACTTTACTTGTGGATAACTGATTGTACTTAAATATATCAGTTTATTATATTTTTGTGGTTTATCAATCACTCACCTGACGTTAACCTATCAAGCCTGTGGATGGTCCTCAGATTCTTCAAGTTGTATTCCTTTGCCAGTATAAACACGACTGTGTTGTGCCTGTATCGACCGCAAGGATGCACCTAAGGGTTCAATACTTAAAATTTAATCGTTATTTTCCGAACAAAATTGGTGTTTTCGAGGGTTCCAAGGTCTCGACCTTTAAAGGTTTTGTAATAGGATTTTCATTTAAATGTTCAACGAATTTGCAGAGTGAAACGTCTAATAATTAACTAAATTATTGAAGGTAAAACGTAGGGATGGCAAGGAAATTGTAATGGAAAGATTTCTTCACTTAAGCAAAGTTTCTGAGGAAGCAATTAAAAGAACTTAAGCAGTATTTAAAAAAAATAATTATAGGCTTAAAATACTAATTATGTACCTAAGATTTTTGTAACAAGGTACCTACAACATTTTTTTTAAAACTCTCGGGCGAGAGTGGTGGCTTGATGAGTCTACAGAGTCATT
The DNA here is from genome assembly GCA_914767545.1 of Sesia apiformis. Classification (NCBI taxonomy): domain Eukaryota; kingdom Metazoa; phylum Arthropoda; class Insecta; order Lepidoptera; family Sesiidae; genus Sesia; species Sesia apiformis. The sequence continues at coordinate 20,360,105 of OU611949.1, read as the reverse complement.
AATAGCAACATGGGATGAGACATGTAAAAACAAATATTATAAATGCCATTATATTTAACATCTGAAACAAGTAAAAGAGCAAAGAAATAGAAAATTCTTGTAGAAAGAGTTCGTTCGGAAGTTACTCCTTTTATTCTCATTATAGGCCACAAAGAGTTTTATAGACGATTGGTACTTATGTAAATGCAGGTGATTTTCTGCGGTGTACTCCATTACAACCACACTTCTAGAATGAAAATAGGCGTTGAACATTTTAATATAGTGATATAAACAATCAATGTGATGTTAAGACATATAGTGAAACATGCAGTGTTAGAAGGATGTAAAGTAAAAAAAAAATAACCTAAATACCACTTTACTTTTACTCATATTCAGTTCAATGAACGATAATTAACCACGAACACAGATGTTGCTAGTTCTATTGGTACGTACATGCGAATTAGTCGGATAGTGGAGAATAAGACTCCCCAATATACGATACAATTCCTCTGAGAGCCGAGTGTTTTACAACGAGAAATATAGACGGATTCCAGGTATCAACATTATTGACGATGCAATTTTTACCAGTGAAATGGAGAAGAGGAAATTTCTTTTATTATTTTTTTAAATGTTCTATAGAATTAAATTACAATATTAATAGGAAAAGTTTAAGAATAATGAAGTCTAGTATTCATCTTGGATATTCCATTTTTGATAACAATATTCTCGTTGTATAACCAATTCTTCGCCGAATTCCAATTTCAATAAGACATTTTAATATAAAATAAAGAAAGATTTAAATTGTATTAGAAAAAGTACAAATGCAACGATTGAAGTTAGAATTTGCGAGAGAATTCTGACAATCAACAAATGGGACAAACGACTAAGACAGGACAGGATACAAGGGGCTCGTAATACAAAATTCCACTTTCAAGTGGATTTCTCCAAAGAAACCGCACATGTTCTGAGACTTCGGAGTTTTTGCAGTCTCGAAACTTTTGCAGATCACAATCTCGTGCCAGACTCTGATAGCGAACTTAGAGGCGGAGAAACGAGAAAATTCTCGGCGTAACACCCTGGACTTTATGTGGCAAGTACGAGTAATATAGATTTATGGTTCTTCCCAGCATACGTTTATAAGTGGAAGGTTCTCGAATTTGTAACCATATTTTTAATTGTGTTATTTATTGCAGCACATTCAGAATGTATTACGAAAGGATAATTTTTCATACGAAAAATTTAAAGGTTTGTTCAGTACCTACATTAAATTAGTCGTTTTATGTTAGAAGTGGTGACATTGCGAATTAAACTCTTCTAAGATAAATGTGTCCTAATTTTATATCACGGTAGATATTTTTGTATTTATTACATATATATTTTTCTTGACTTTTATGGATCTAGAATTTTGTAGTTTATGTAGTTTTCAGATTCCTACCTAAAACGACCTCTACCTGTAGAATTTACTGCTGTCAGTGCTTAACACGAATTTGCTTTAACTGTCCTCTTTTCACTTTTTCGCATTTAAAAAACTAGGCATTCCGTGTCCAAAACGGTTTTAACCTCAGAGTCTGGCACTACCACTGGCCCCAACGCATTGCGGACTCACCGGCAGCGAGCAAGGCTTGTCTAGCACGAGTAGCTCCTCATCCACGTGTATGATGCGCAAGGGGCTAGCGAGCACCGGAGTCTCGTGCCTGGCCCACCACAGAACGATTTCATTACGGAACGTGGTATTCCTCTTTGATGTTGCAATTGTGTATGAGAAAATCTAAGTAAAATGATGAAATGACTCAATGGCTCTTACGTTTACCCTCGTGTAAAGTTTGTACTGTACTGGTACTATCAACAATGGTTATTTTCAAATTTGAATTATTATAAAAACAAAACGATGTCGCCAAATACTTTATATTGATATGATTCAGCAAATACAAATATTTTATATAGATGACATAATTGCATAATGACATAGAAATATAAGTAGATTGGAGAAAATGCTTTATAACTCCGTTAAACAATAAAGTTTAAATAATATAAAATTATCACCACAGCTTAGTTCCGGAAAAACATAAAAAAGAAAAACAATACTCCTTTTGTTTGTAGAAGATACTTGTAAGTACTTTCGTAATTGTATATCAAAACGTATTTAATGAATGGAAGGGTTTCCAAAGATTTTTTGTTAAACAAAATACAATAAAAGAGCGTTGATAATAGACGGCCTTGAACTTTGCTATTGTTGATATTTAAAAAGGTTAAACGGGTTTTGTCTCTGTTATTAATAGCTTTAACGACAAAGCAATTACTAGAAAAGAACGTTACTTTCAAGGTTCTGTTACAACCTTTATCCTTGAAGTGAGAGTAATGAGAAAAATATTGGATACATATTGTGTGAAATTTATCTTGTCCGGGACATGTGTCCTTGACCCGAATGTGGTTTAGCGTCTCAAATATAAAATTTATCTAGGTAAACAACTGAATTATAGGATTTAGTAAAATGAAAATTTTATATTACATTATCAAGTTAGTGAAAGAACTGAAAGCCGATGCTGATTTAATATACACATTAATATTCGTAGATAATTCTTACTCAAATGCAACACCATAGACTAAAATTTAAATAAAACTGTTTAATCGTGTGGTACCTACAACATTTTGTCGGTGTACGTCAAATGTATATTCAAGACCTGTATTATGTTGTATCTACGCCGATCTGAAGGCGTGATTACTTTATATGGCTCGATTAAGAGCTGCCTCACACCCAACCATTTCTACTATAATAGTATTCGATTATTATCTATAGAAGATTATATTGTTGACTGTAAGGTGTAAGACAGCTGCTCTAGTCTGTCTAAAAATTGAGCTGAATTTGTAAGATATGAAAATAATTCTTAGAAAATAAGATTTTTACTGGAACGGAGAAACCGTGTATGATAAACTATTTAACGAATTGTTTATTCTTCAAGTAAGTAAAAGAAAAGTTGTGCTACAGAGTGAGACATACATAAATACATACATTTAAAATAAATACATAATACGAATGACATACGTACGTTTAATATCTATCTTCTTTATGTTGTAATGCTAAATACGACCATATATAAACATTGTTGTGTTCACTAACTTCATATGTGTAAGTATATAGTATAAGGTGTAAGTATTCATATAGGATCAAATTTATTTGCTGCGAAAATATAATTGCCTACATTTCAAATGGATTCATGATTTTTATAGGATAAATGGCGACCATATTTTACCGGCTTCGGTCGGCCACTTCGGCACCCCCGTCAAGTATTTGCATCAATCAATGTAATTGGGCGCCTTCAGTCATCTGGCCGTACTCATGGTACGGAAAAAAGAAAAATGTGTACACAAGAAAATGTAAAGTTATTTTTGTTGTGGATAAAAATTTGTGGTGATCTTTCTTTTTTCATAGAGATTCATAACTTCCAAAAATAGTGATTTGGCATTGTCCGGTTCAGTAGTAGCAATATTACTAATACACATTATGTTTCAATTTTTATACTTCCATGTACAAAGGAAGATATTTTAAAAGTCGCAATGGTTTTGTCAAATTGTTTTTAATTGCACGTAACAAAAATATGACATCTTAAAATCCTTGAAGATAATTTTTACTTCTCTTCGTTTAGTAACTTTATAAAGAACATCAATACTTCTTCTAAATCAGCGACATCAATATTATCACTTCTATTCCATTTAACAATATAAAGGTACGAAATCGTAATATCGGCAGCCCTCCATCATACAGATTCCTGCCAAAGGAACCACTTTACGTAGACGCCAAAGGACTTTGAGTTGCTAGTAGCTTTTAGGGCTAAAAGCGCGGATTTCAGTGCGTCACTTTGAGGTATATCGTAACGGATTGCGTCGAATGGATGTTTTAGTTGATAAAATGGTAGTTGTTTTATTTGAAAATAATAATGTGGATAGGAATAAAACTAATGAAATAATGTTGTTCATGTGATTGTCATGGATGATTTTCATGTAATTTATTAGAGCATCGGGAATCGCATTTACTTTTTGACTCTCAATTAATCAAAAAGCAGATGAGAAAATATTTTTTATAGGATTGTAGTGTGAATAAAATTAGTTTTGTTATTTACAATTAGTAATGCTTTCCAATCAACAGAAGACAGGTGTAGAGTTAATTCTAAAACAGTTAACGATTTAAGCATGCACACCAGTAAAGGAATAGTAGTAAAGCCATCCTTCTACGTTTAATTCAATGTTCAAATTTGTATGAATTCATACGTTAAGTTTGAACATTTAATTTAGAAATACAATTATAGCAACTGATACAGAAAGTATGTAAGCGCACAAAAACGTTTTCAGAACACAGCATAAGGAAATGATAGAAGGAGAGAAGCGTACACATAACATGGCTGTCTCATTTGCCACTTACGGGGATAGAGGCCGGTTTGTTGACGACCACAATGTCCTCGTCGATATGAACGAGGGTGATCGGTTGGCTGGTCACCGGTACTTCGTGCCTGCAACGATACACACGTCAGGCCCACGAATTTAGAGTACAGACCCTGAGCAAACGGACTAAACCGTAGACAAAATTTTAGTACATCTGGATGACATTATTGTTCATGCAAATGGGGAGGGTGGTGACAGTCGCTCAGAGTCGGTCGTCCCTTTCGGTTATCGTGGCGAATGATAATACAATTTGGACGAGTACAACAAATAAACATGCGTGAGCAAAGATACATGTGAGAGATGTGACAAACATGGGCCAATCTCAACGAAACACACAGTGAAGCTGAATTGTACATAGTAACAAAATATTTTAGATATTACTAAGGAAATCGAATACGTGTTGGATCTTTGTTCAAAAACGGTCAGTGCACTCGCATGCTCATTCGGTGCTTAAGACTTCGTTACAGAAGATTATTCATTATCCTTATGGCTATCATATGTCAATCTACAAACAATTAGACTTAGAATCAAACAAGCTCAGCGTTTAATGCATTCTCTTTAGAATTTATATTCATTTAGAATTCATTTCACTTAAAAACATTTAACATCATACCCATTGTGTACAATATGTTAGTATATGTGTCTCAAATATGAGGAATTGATTTTCTATAAATATACCACTATAAATATGTGCATTATATTATACTACTTTCTGAATGAGAAATGAAATAAATTCTAATACCACATACAATAGAAAACCACACCATGTTGCAATAATCTTACATTATTTGTAAGTACAATAGAATATATTACAAGCCGTGAAAGAGAAGATGTAGATTGTTAATATTTATACACGAGGAGTTTCTTCTATCATAGACCCTTGTAGAATGTACAATACAATAAAATAGTGTTATAAATTGTATAAGTGTAGGTACAAAACCTGAAAATGATTCTGTGTCCATAGAAAATGTACTTATGGATTCCAGTGCAAATGAAACTATATTTCAGGAGTAAGTTATAATAGCCACAGTAGTTACTGAAATAGAAGAATACATACCTGTGGACGACATTGGCGAGTAGATCGTTATGTTTAAGCCTGTAGTCTGGATCGACCCTTTCGTAGTTAACTGTCAAGGTGCCAGCCCTGATACATCTTTCATATTCCGCAGCGGGATGTGCCCTGAACTCCCTCGCGAAGACATCGAGGATTTTTTCACCAACCCACCGTCCCTTTGTGAAGGTGGTGAATGTGAAATAGTAGGGATAAACTTTCCTGAGCCCTGCAAATCAAACGTTGACATAAAAAGTGCAAACAAAGCCTTATATACAAAGCGAGTGAATTTGAACTTGGTATTATGCTACATAATTCTTGCGGATTTTTGTTGCCATTATCTTTACGGTATGATTTAAATAGAGTATAGTTATATTATCCGCTTTAACAAAAGTGTCGATAGATACGTTGGTATTGGGAAAGATGGAAAAAATACTGGAATATGTTACCAACATTACCATCTAGCATAAAAGCATAAAAACAATTGGTAAATATTGTGAAAGGGTACACAAGGTTATTAAATCAAATGAGTGAAATCAATGGAGACAACTTTATTTTAATCTCTAGGCACTTGGGTCTGGTTACAAGATATAAAGGGGCTGTAACACAAACATTAGTTCGATCCGCTTAAATTTACATTATGTTTGTTGTTGATTATATTCATTAGCAATATAAATGGCAGGTTGTTTAAATGATTTTCATTATTTATAGTGTACTCAATTTATAACTTTATCAACAGCGTTATCCAATGTAAACAGATGGCGCAACATTTCATTTATCTTGTATATTTGCATAATATTAATTCAAGATAAAAAAACAAAGTTTAGGCCACTGGCAAATACTAATGGCCTAAACTCCTTCCATTGTGGACATCCATTGGCCATCGATTTTTAAGCTTAATATATAAGAAGGAGAACTTATAAAAGAAAGTTCCTTCAACGGAGATAGTTTTTGTTCTGAACAAATGACTTAGACATCTACGAGTATAATTTTATTTACCTTCAAGCTTCGTTCGAAATGTGTTTAGACTGTCTGTTTGTCGTTACTGAACTCGTAACTACGTATTTATTATTTATTTTCAATTGGATCTACGTGATTTGTCTTATATATGTGAAACAATTTGTTAGTCTCTCTTGCAGAATATTCAAAATTCGAACCTTCAAACTCACTCATGAATGGTTTTTGTACGGTCTTTTGTACGGTATAATTTTGTATGCAGTCATAACAGGGCTGTATTACATGCATCGACATGGGAATAGACTAGATCAGTGGTCGGCAAACTTATTAGCCAAAGAGCCAAATATGAACATTACAACAATTTTAAAAAAAAATTGGGAGCCAAATCCTCTTGTTTAGTAAACTTTTATTACACTAAATAAGTAGTACACTAAATAAAACTAAATTTCATACTTAATAAATATTTATTAATGCGAATAATGTGCTTGCATCTCCTTGGAAAGCTTGAGTAAGTCAGGTTTGTATGTTGTTGTTTTTAATTTTAGGCATGATTCCAAGTTCTCATCAATAAGACGATTTCTCAGTTTACTCTTGATAATGTTCATGCTTGAAAAAGATTGTTGGCATATATTATGTAGAACCGAAAAGGGAAAGAACAGCAAATGTATGTAAATTTTTAAATGAAAATATTATTGCGCCTTCCGTGGATATTTGTGCCAGAGCCGCACTTAAGGAGCCAAAAAGCCACATGCGGCTCTGGAGCCGCACTTTGCCGACCACTGGACTAGATGATAAGTTCTTATCAAAGAAACCTAGTCGGCAACTTCTAGGGGGGGGGGGGGGGGGGGGCTAAAGCAGATGAGGAGGAGTTCATTAAAAAGTCAAATTTGAAACTTCATACTAAGTAATAAGAATGTTCGGTTTTCTAAATACATAATGAATTCAATAATGCGAAAGCTAAAAACTGAACATATTATAACACTATTAGACTCTAACATGCCAGCCGTAGAGTGCTTGTATAACAAATGTAGTATGTATTCTCAAATCGATGACTACATATAATCACGCTTCTTAACTAGCAAAAATGGTGCCTCAACTAGCGTTTTGGACAGGACAAAAAACCTTATATGTTTGAAACTGTTGATTGATTCCTTAAAACAATTTTATTTTTAGTTAGAACGGTTTTATATATTTTAAATTGGTTGACATTTTTCAGGTATTGTATTATTTCGGTGATAAATTGTACATTGAGTTTGAGGACGAAAGTGCACGCTGCAATCCAACAGCTGCTGGGCGCGCTCGACTGGCCATGTTACCACGCTCTCACAGAACCTTGAACTACCTTGAAATGTACTGCTTTTCCCACTTTATCTTATTTCCCTACGTACGTGTTGCGGTTGTGAGTGAGATGTGTCAGAGCCCATTCCCATCCTATCCCTCCCCATTTTCCCAATCCTTTCTCCAAATCCATTCCTATATCACCAAAGGTAGGCAGCGCATCCGGGGGCGTGCCAACGTTTGTCATTTTGGACTAATGTTGGCATGTATCGCGGATGTCTATGGGCGACAGTATTCACTTACCATCCGGTGGACTGTATGCTCGTCTGCCGCTTTCGTCCATAAAATATATATATATATTTATTGATATTGGACACTTTTCTCTTGATGCTTCTTTAGCACGTCTGGAACATACATTCGACTTGAGCTGTACGAGTATAATCTCTACGACTAACATAGCTGTACGACTAACATATAGATCATATGAAAAGCTCATATTTATAAAAATAACTTGTCTAACAATGTAAATATAAGCTCCTGTGTGTATAAGGCAATCAATAACTCGTTACGGGAAAACCTCCGCATGGTTTTACCGAAGATTGTAAGGCAAATTAAATTGAAGAAAAGCGGCATTGCGGTAAGATGACTAAGGCTATTAACCCATAATGGAAAGCGTCCTGATACCACCACTAACGTTTATTACATTGAAAAAGTCCATTGTTACGCACGTGTGTATGACTTGCGGATTCCAAAAGGTGAGCATCTTTGACCCCAATAAGTCTTTTATAGGTTTATAAGGAAGTAGCTTTTGACCTTCTACTACCACAGATGCTCATTATATTTTTGAAGCTAAACTGTTGTTGTTATTATTTTTCGAAACTATTTCGTGGAATCGGTGGCAGTCGGTTTGTACATGTTACTGGGTTACTTATAATGGAGGTTATATCAGTTTAGTGGCTAACTTTAGGGTAATATATGCAGCTGTTATTATTTAAATGGACGTTTGAAGCCTTCAAAGTTAAGAATGTCTTCAAGTACTTGACTACTGGCGACGTTAAAAACTTGACATTGACAATCTGTTAACTGTTATAATTGCAACGACAACAATACGTTTTTAAAAGTGCCATTATTGAAGTAGGTATATGAAGACAAGCTATAAGGAGCTATCCAAATATTCTATAGTCTTATAATCAATATTCTACATGTTAGAACACTTAAATCAACATTTCTTAAGGCTACTCGTATCAAAAATATAATATCAGCTTATTATATTTTCATATATCTGTGTGGACAACAGCCAAACTGTTTTATATCTTTTTTAAAGTTAAATATCACAGATTCTGATGTTTTTTTTTTAGAAAAATGTCGACTGATGAGCGGACAGTCCACCCGATGGTAAGTGGATACGTCCATAGACATCCGCGATACATGCCAATATCAGTCCAGAATTGGCACGCCCACAGATGCGCTGCCTACCTTTTTGCAAATTAAGAATGGATTGGGAGAAAGGGTTGAGAAAATGGGGAGGGATAGGATGGGACGGAAATGGGCTCTGGCATATCTAACTCACTACCGAAACACGTACGTACATTGGGGAAATAATATAAAGTAGGAAATGCAGTACATTTCGAGGTAGTCTTCTTTGAGTGAGGGGTAACGTGGCCAGTCGAGTGCGCCCAGCGGCTGTGGGAATGCAGCGTGCACTCTCCCCCTACCATAATCCATGTTGTTTTGTTATAGTTGTCATTATTATTAAAAATATATTAAACTAAATACTATAGATGCTGCGATTAAAAAAGTACGTATCTATATCTCTCGATAGTTTTCATACATTTCGAAGGCAGCAAAAAAAAGCAATGCCATCGAGCGGGTTGAGTCGTTAAGAGAGCGGAAGTTTATATAGAAATAAATTTAAACAGCTATTAATCACGTCATGTGACATTTTTGTAAATGAAATGAATCATTCAGCTCGACCGTAAAATCGCTGCAAATTTAGCTTCTAATTCACATACAAAAAAAATATGAGTAAAATCCTTTTAACTTTTTCGCCCTCAAAACATTTCTTCCCTACAACTTGAATGTTATTAACTTGGCCGAGAAATTTGTTTCCCTTGTTGTTGTAAGGGAAAAAGTTAAGACTCTCCCACACAGCTGATATACCGGCCGGTAATATCGCCACGCGGAAATGCCATAATTTGTTTTAGTACATTTTGTATGGTGCCGCATGAAATCTTACACACAGCGACGATTATCGCACTGCGGTAAAAGTAGAGGGCCGCAATACCAATTACCGCAATATCCCGTTGCGATAATACCGACCGGTCTCTTTGTAAGAACCTTTATCATATAGCATTTAGAAGTAAAAGTCTTGGGAATTGAAAAGAATAAAGACCAAATTCTTAAACTATACCCCTTCGATTGTAAGGTACGATTTTTGATTAAAGTCTTGGCCTAACTTACCATTCTCTATGTAATAAGAAGTCTCGTAATACCGGTCGTCTGTGAATCCCGGCCTCTTCGCTTTCAACGCCTTAGTTTCTAGTTTTGCCTGTAACAAAAACACTTTTTTAAGTTATAAGTATTTTATTTGCGGGCGGCCCACTTACCATCGCGTGGTAAGTGGCCAGCACACTAACCATATATTACGGTCTAGTACCTCATCTATAAAAGAAAATTTAAACCTAAATACATCATTTTCCATTCCTATAAATGATAAAGGAGAATGTCAGAATCTCCCCACACGAGTTATTGAGAAACCAAGAACTTATAGAACTTACGGAGCTGTAAGACATTGTCATATGTTTTTTTCTAGAAACTATTTTAATACACGACTTATTCGAGCATTCAATTGAACGCTACTACGAGTATTGTCCCAACATTATACGTGAAATTAAGATATATAAATACTTCATTGGGGATGATGGATATAAACTGTAGTCGACATCCAATGATTAAAGAATTATTTAACAGCGCGATTCATTATCGAATACGTCCGCGGACATTGTTAGTGTAATGTGTTGCAGCCTATCCGAAGTTAAAATGTGGGTAATTGATAAAATTGTTTATTTGGACTACCCGCATCTTCAGTGAACTCGTGACCACTGTCAAAACGTAGATTAGAAATAAAAAGTAAACAAAAAATCTCTAATTGTTAATTGTAATCTTTAATTTACTTCATTCATAATGTAAGTACTTACGTAGTACGAGTACTACAGGGTTAAATGAAAAAAATACCTGCGCCTTCTTAGCACTGAATTTCGTGAAATCTAACAACTTTAGTTCTACGACTTTTAAAATTCAGCGCTAATAAGTATACGGAAATAATAAATTATTAAAAAAGTAACAGCCGACAGAGGAGATAGAGGGATGTTACGGGCTGAGGGGGGAAGCAGGTGTTTATTTCGCGGTTTTTGGAGGAGATCCCCTTTTATATTCGAATTATTCTTTAAACCTAACCCACCTTTAAATTTACTACCAGCGATTAATTAATTACTTATCAAAACCACTCTTGACTAAAATGTAATATGTTCTTTTTTAAAGTGTATCCACCGAGTAGGTAGTTGGTAATAAAAATACGGGTAAAACACTGTCTAGCTATCTCTAAAAACAAAACGTGACCGATTAAAGGTTTGGGATATAATTGCAAGCGTTGCCAATTGTTTTTATAACGCAGCTGATGGTATTTACTTTGTTATTGTGGATTTTCAATATTGCAACTGTAATTGAGGTCAAATATCGCCAACGCATTAAAAGCCTTTGGGGCTACAAAATAGGTCACAAATCTCCACTTGCCACGGTCCCGAGAGACTGGTGTCAATAATGTATGTGCACTATGGTAGTGTACTTGATTGATGGATGATTCTCGAGACTGGGACTCAGTCCTTCCAGTATCTACTGCTGGACACGGGCCTCCTAATGCACATTGTATTGAGAAGTGTATGGCCGTATAACGTCACGCTCGGGCCAAGCAGGTTGGCGAGTCGACTCTTTTAGTGATGGTGTAGTTCCTCCTGGCTTGTGGCAGCAGCGGCTTTGTTATTCCTTAGTCGCCTCGATGAGATGGTGCGATTTTATAGCCGGCCGACACCACACGGCATGGGTCGGTAACTCACTAACTTTAAGTTCGTAGATTTTTTTTTTTTACAGAGAAGAGGGCGGACGAGCAAGCGGTCTCACGTGATGGTAAGTGTCACCGCCGCCCATGGACACCTGCAACACCAGGGGGTATGCGGGCGCGCCGCCGACCTTGCAAAATCCTATTCATGGCTCTCTTGAAGAACCCCATGTCGTAGTTTAATGGGAAGACCTCTTGAGGTAGTTCGTTCCACAGCCTACGGGTTCGCGACATAAAATAATTTTTGAACCGAACAGTACGCGACACCTCCGTATCTAGGAAATGCGGATGGACCGCACTTCTGTGGCGGGAGGTGCGGTTGTAGAAACCCGAGATGGACTAAATCCTTTGGACATTCGGTATCAACTTACAACGTCCCAGTGCAGACCTACCGTAACATTCACGAAGGGGTTTAGAGTTATAATCAATCATGCGGATTCAGTGCGGTATCGTGAACCAGTTTTTCTAATGTTAGGGCATGCGTGTACCCCTCTCCCCCCTCACGATGTTTTTCTTCACCGCCGAGCTAGTGATAATTTAAAAATCTGTACTCAAATAGGAACATAGTGGTACAGGCCGAAGTTTGCACACACGACTATAAGATTCTAGAATATATAGTAATCACCGCTTGAAGTTTTTTAGTACGCTTTTTACCAACGACACCACTGAACCACACTACTGCATACTAAGTAATTAGTTACTGTTGCTCCATGACTTCTTACATAAAATAATTCCAAAATCGTAACCATACTTTTCACGACGATTTTTTTTTCAAAATCAATAGATTACAAACGCTATCTTGGCTCACAGCGCTCATTAAGGTCTACTATTTTTTTCAAGTTTAAATACAGTTTCTCTATAAAGTACAAAAAGTACCGAAATATCCTTTTCCGACTGTTGTGTCCTATCGGTGTTTTTTACAAGAAACTCAGACTCCGTCTAAAAACGTATTAACACCATACCTACAACTTTAATTGTCATATTCGACGAAAACAGTTACGAAGTTTTTTCAAATAACGAACAAACAGCCCGACGTCACGGCAAACAATAGATCGACGACACAGAGGTTCAAATTGGGAACCGAAATTACTTATAAAAAAGTTTTGTGCGCGAGAACGCGCCGCAGCGCTTGGGGAATGAAAAAAGTTTTTTTAAAACGATACAATGGTAGCGTGAATGTGTCGAAGAAAGTTTTGTAGCCTTCATTTATTTCACCTTTGGTAGATGGAAAGTGACTACGACGGTGACTCACAATACCGCTTCTTCCCCTACAAAAAATATTTCAATATTTATTTATTTACTTGCTACATAAAATCCACAGCGCTTAAGATATAAATTGTACATAATATGTAATTCCGCTTAAGCTTATTGCCATTTAAGAATTTAATATAAACTAAACTATAAAATGCTAACATCTGTTTGATGGTGAAGAAAAATGAGAAAATCCGCAAGGCTAGAAAAAAAAAAAACGAGACTAATATATTATTAAATACTAGCCGTGTATCCGATCAGAAATCTCATCGGCAACATCTCAGGAACTTTTACACCCTTAGGGGAGGAATTTTCAAAAATTCTTTCTTAGTGCTCACCCACGTTATATAAGGAACTCCTGTGTAAAATTTCATGCTTCTAAACCCACCGGTTTAGGATTTTTATTAAGTAGAAGAAGATATTACGTAATAATACGACGTAAATCGTATTATTACAGAGTAATAATACGGAGTAATAATGTTATAAATATAAATGGAGTAATAATACGATTACGTCATACGTCATTGCAATAGAACATTCCTGCATTGGAATGTCGCAGACTGTTATAGAATCTAGAGTTGTAACTGCATTTATAATGTTAGTTATATTGCGTTTATAGTACTTACGTGGAGTGATTGCAATTTAAAACATTTGCATCTCGGTAAGCCTGAAATTCACTCCAAGCCACTATGTGACGATTATAATGTACGCTGTCGCTGCTTCCGACCGCAAATTGGTCGATCGGCGTTAAGCTAGCGCTGTAATACTCAATATTCCATTTGCGGTTCCAATCATTAACACCAGACATTTCGAGTGTTAACATGGTTCGACGCGTAATTATTTAACTCTTTTATGATAAAAATATAGAGTAATTTCCAGGTTGGACTAAAAATGTTGATTTTGGATACTATCGACGATGCCGTGATAGAACGTAAAATAAAAAATAAAAATCGCTCTCGTATCATGCAATGTAGCGCGTAGCGTATGGTTTGGATTCTACGGAGTGCTACACGCGTAGACAGCTACAAAAAAACTCGTAGCAACTAGAAAGTGGCGTGTAGCACATGGCAAGCACACAACTGGCTCAGTTAGATTGGCTTCTAAGAGTCCCAATAATTTATACTGTGCAACGACAATTTTATTGTATGTTTGGGGGCTGAATAACTCAATTCAATGTTGAATAAAACAAATCCAAAAGGGTTTAACGGCATTTTTTGTGGTAATAAATAAATAAATTTTATGAAGGGTCTAAATGTACTAGATTGATAGTGGAATTGTTCGTGGTTACTGTGTCTAGTCGGTAATACCCTTCATGAAGAAGCTGTAGATATTAGATACTGTTTTATACTCATGTTATTCTTCGCGACTTAATAAATTACAGCGACTAGATAGTTGCTAGATAGATTAGAAGTGATTAGATAGATGCTATCTTTGAATCCTTTTGCTTTTTGTGTATCTTTTCACTAGCGACAACGTATAACAGAAAAACTTTTAGCAGATATCGACAAACTTTCCAAAAATGTCTTGAATATTTTTCGTAAAATAAATAACACTTTTCCTCTTTGGGAACAAACTTCCTTTACTATCCAAACATTTTCAGCGCACTTTGCTCTCGTCACACCGCGAACCTGTCAGAAATCAATGTATCGGAGCATGGATTATCCCCTCCCCAATACCATCAGGAAAGGAAAGCTGTCATTCGAACGAAAGTAATCCTAAAGATTTCCAAATCTCTACATCCTTATTCCAATAACTCGTTTACGAAGTACGTATGAACACATTCGTGAGTTTCCTTCTCTTTCTTTCCTATATTGACGTATGTATTCATCTCTTTCACACATGAGTATTGTGAGAACTGCGGCAACGAGTTTTTGTAGGAGCGTTTCCGCGCGCAAAGTTACGAAATGAAGGGAAATGTATTGATGTATTATGTATTGTTGTATTTGCCAATTAAATATCAGCTGCTTAGATTGTTTTAGATTTTAGATTGTTTAGTTAACATTATAAAATGTTTCATGTTATTGGACTGGAATATCGTCCATTACATAATAATTGTTAAATGTCTTATTTTTGTACATTATACGTAATATATTGTTCAGAAACAAGTTAATGTTCCTAAATCATTTGATCTTGATACTAACAGGTTAAGATGTCTGACCGTGCTTATAGAAAATTATGTAACTATCTGTACCTATACATAATTATAATCTAGATAAATAAAAAACATGAGAAAAGTGTACCGTTAACAGATACATAGTGATTATCTCCAAAACTACTAGGCCGATTTTGATAAAGTATACTCTAGCATGTTTACTTACTCTAGAACATTCCAGCATACTCTAGTGTAGCATGTGATAAATATATGTTACTCCGTTGTATTAAAGAAAATTGAAAACATTAATGCGTTTTTTGCATAAAATCCAATTTATTTGAAATATTACATTTTTGTCCTTTTTTTACTACCTAAATATTTACCAAATCCAAATTACAAAAATTGTGTATAAAATAAAATTGATTGTAATTTTTCTTCGTGTAAAAATTAAAGAACATAAGTAATAATACGGTAATGCATAAACTTAATTTCATAACTTTCATAAGCAGAATCCATAATTGTCTTCGGGAATACTTTTGACACATTCTGTATAAAGACATATTGCATTAGAGTGAAATTTACTCACATATGTGCAATGGCGTAAATCACAAAGTGTACAAGAACCCGGTTGGTTATACTGTTTCCACCTGCGGCCTCAAGTTATCAAGTTTAATAAGTCTTTGGACTACAGTTACATTGCAGTTTCTCCAGAATATAAACTGTTTAAAGACGTTTCCACATCACCCTTGATGTGTGCTGTGCTTGATGTGAACGCAAGAGCTGTTCTATTTGAGGCCAACTTCGGGTTTTTACCATCGCACCGCTCGTCATCGTCGTGCGGTTCATCCGCACTTCCTTGACATAGAGTCGTTACGCACTGCGCGCTCGAAAAGACACTGCGAACCCGAAAGTTGTAGAATGAACTGCGAGATGAGGTATCTCCGTTACGCTACGATATGGGGCTCTTCAAAAGAGTTGTGAACAGGATTCTGCAAGGTCGGCAGCGTACCCGCAAACCTCCTAGTGTTGCAGGTATCCATGGGCGGCGGTGACCACTTACCATCATGTGGCCCGACCTCTCAATTGTTATCCATTCTACCAAAAAAAAAAACACTTTTAACTGACCTTTTTTCCTGTACCGTTTCTTAAATCATTTGAGAAATTATCTAAGAAAGTACTTTTAGGATACTTTTAAAAAAATCGAAGAAATGCACCTACGTATCAATTTTGGCGACCAGCTAAATAGAAAATAACAATAATCCTAACCGATTAAAATTAATGTTGAATAGTTTGGATTTATATTTATTTATTTAAAACATCACATTTAGGAGAATTTAGGCAATACATGTAAGGAAGAGTAACAATCAAACATAAATCTATATAAAAACTAACCATAATTCCTAAGAATGTGTACCTTAATTTAATAAATGTAATTATAAAGTAAAATTTTAGAAATTAGAAATTTAGAATTAGAATTAGAATTTAGAAATTTTCTATGAAGGTAAACGATAACCGTAAAACAAATCAAAACAATTATCAGAACTACAGAATTTTCAGGAGTTTGCATCTGAATACACCCAAGGACGAATTGAAGATATCAATCAAGCATGTAGCCTTTTTTTTGATAGCACATTGCAAATTTGACACATTCTTATAGCGGGATTATTACGAGCATATGTTTCGATTAAATTTATAGGAATCAGTAGATTTATAGAAATTTATTTATATTATGAATTCAAATTCAATTCAAGCTCAATTCAAATTCAAGTTCTACAATTTTTATCTAAATAACTTTTTTTCTAAAACGTATGCATATAACAAGATTTACCTCTCCCAATCATTGATCACGAAGAATAATCGATAAATAAGTAAATGAATACATTTTTCATTCCATAAGAATCGCAAAATGTAAAGCTATTCGTTACCGAACTCCAGTCTGGGAACACCTTCACCTGTCGAATAATACGTGCGCGCGTTGCGGAACTTCACCGTCCAACTTATGCAGTTATTTGAGCATTACTTAGACTGAATCGGGTAGAAATATTTACTTTGGAACTTGGCCTGCTACACCCCTAATTTTGTCATTAAATGAGGCTAATGTTCAGACATGAATGTGATCGGGCAATAATTTGAAATTTGGCAGATAATGTATATGTAAAATACTAGTTACATGCTCATGTACTAATAATGCCTCTATATACAAGATTAATCAAATGTGTACAGTTAAAAAAGTATACCATATTTTCAATATATAAGTTAAATTCCCATAATAGAAACGTTTTCTATAGAAAAAGTTATACAAATTTGGTACGCCAACTCGGCAGGTGCCAAATTGGCGGCATTACCACGTTGAATGCGTTGTGCATTAGAATATAATCTTTCAAAGTCAAAGTCAAAATATTTTATTACATGACTACAGATAAATACAAATATGATGTCCAATTTCATATATTAACATAAATTCAATTAGTCATATAAAATATTATTTATATAATTTAAATGTCATTATTTATTATATTATTTTATAGTTTATAATTTACCTATAATATTAATATAGTCCTTTATAGAGTAAAAAAGTTTATCCAGTAGCCACCTAAAATTTTTATTTTTAAATTGTTGTGTCATCCAGTTCCTTGAATCTAGTTTCAGGGCTGTAGGAGTTTATTTCGGAGTAAACTTCTTCAATTTACAAGAAGTGTTTTCCAGGGCGGTGGCTCCACACTAGAGAATTCGGCTTTAGGAGGATATCGCTCGTCACCGCCACCTCTGCTGTCCTTATCGTCAGAACCATGTTCCCCTTCGCTGCTAGTACAGTATTTATGCAGCTTCACAAATAAAATTTTGTAATTCAAACGGGTCGTTTATGTAGTAACAGAAGATATACCAAGAAGATAATCAGTAATTAACCAAAATTGGTCACAAATATTATGATCATTATGAATTCATAGATTCATAGAACTCATATTATAAATCTGTGAGTGTTTTGTTTATATGTAAGATGTAAACTCAAAAACTACAGGATCGATTTAAAGAAGTTTTGTGTTTTGAGTACTGCTTGATTTCATTAAGAAAAAATATTGACTTAAACGGTCTTTCTTACGTAAAATATATTCAGGAATTCAATTCTATAAATTCAGTTATATGCTCTATAAAACCGATTAAAAGAAGGGAGAAAATCTCCTTTGTTAACCTAAACGACGATCACTCATATGACTTAAGCCTTCAACTCACACACGTATAATAGCTGTAAAATGACACACTTCCATCAAAGAGCAAATACAAAGACGGCACGGTAAACACAGTTCATTAACTGTCAAGTGCGTAAGACCACGATATCTCCCGTCCAAGACACGTAATGTATTTAAATTAGGACGAAGTGCCGTAAATCTAAAGCGTTCTCTACACGACGTTCCGAGAGATAATGAAAACAAAATGACTGGTCCCCAACCCTAGGCGGGGCGACAATAGGATGTTTGGAGTTGGGAAACTTTATTATGAGTGATGTGATAACTTGCGATGGATTTTGTGTGCGTGTTTCAGGATTCCCGTGAAATTGTTTCGAGGTACGTTTTCGTGTATAGCGTGAACGATGATATATATGTATCTTTTATACTTTAAGTTTAAAACCGCCATAACGCATGTAGGGAGGTAGCAATTTTATTACAACGCAAAATTTCTATCCACACGTTTTTAAGGGGTCTAGTTAAAAAGTATTTCAAATAAGAGTCATTGTAGTACACGTAGTTGTGATTAGGATCGTTGTAGTAAGCTACATAATTGTAGCTTATGTCTTATCCTGGACATAAGCTGCTATTATGTCAAGTTACATTTAAATTAATCCAGAGTTTCTTGCGTAATGCCCAGACAGACAAAAATTCCAATCATTTTTGTTTTGGGGTCTGTATCATTCGTACCGATACTATACCGATTTTTATAAAAATATGTGGCCATACGAGTGTGCCAAGTGGCTGTGGGAATGGAGCGTGAACTCTTCCCTTCCAGTATTTACAAACATCATATATTTTTTATTTAATAATTTAATAAGTAAAATTTAATAAACTTCACAAATTTGATTAAGGAAGATGTTATGAAAAATAAACAAAGAAAAAACAACAACACATAGTTCCTTTGTGGTCGTAAAAAGAGTGACAAGGTGCAGAATATTATTATTAAACAAAGTTCTTCTGAAAATTATAATCTGCATCCACAGAACAGTGAACAGTCTATTCACTGTTCTGTGTCTGCACAAGTGAATACTTGTGAATACTTGGACACATAATGTCAGGTTCAAACTTTTCGCGTCCTAACTTCATAGGTACCATAATAGATGTCCATCACACAGAGTGGAGTGCTCGCGTGATCGAAGTTATTTGTCCTCAAGTGTATGTAATATGAACTAAACGCGGCATTGTAATGTCTCCATTATGCTACGCCACTCACAATGGCCCGAAGTGAACTGAGATCGTTTACTTAGGACTGTGGTAGATAATATTAGCGCGAATGTTCGATTTTGGGTAAATAAGGCTTGTGATGATAAAGTGTGTTATTAAGTTCAGCTGTGTTGTGGTTTCCGTAGGACAGTTGGTAACGAGAAACGTGGCCTCTAACGGTAGGACTTAAGTCATAAGTTCGACGTCGCTCGGCGAGCTATGGAGATATCTATGTTCGGGGTTTCTCTACGGTATAATGAAGATCTGAAACGAAGAAATTTGCCGAAGAACTAAAGTCACCGCTATAGCTCGTAGAATCAGCATGCTGAATTGGTACCATTACCATGTACCCATGGAACCTCTACCCATGTAGGTCACATTTGCAGTAAAACCGATATGGTAGACGAGTCTGCGAATGGAGGTTACGTGCGGGGAAGCGCAGTGTGGTACGCCTCCCGGCCTGGTGGTCCGACGACTTGAAGAAGTTTGATGGCTAACTAAATGAGAAAAGCCGAAGATCGTGTGTGGTGACGAGCCTTAGGAGAGACCTATATCCAGCGGTGAAGAGACATAGGCTGCCGGTATGATATATGTAAAAGAAAAACTCCTTATGTAAACGAGATTCTCCTCCGTTATCCACCTTTGGGTCCTTGTCAGTCGCTTTCAATTCAGTTTTGTGTTAGGTCAATTAGGAGCTATAGTAATTTAAAAAATATTCACTTCATAAACCGCTATTATTTACTTAACAACAGCCGCTACCACAAGCGCTGACGAATTATAATACCACCTGTAAAATGGTGTACTCGCCAAACCCGACGTCATCTCTCATGTACAAGGCAGTGTGCATGAGGAGGCCTGTAGATACTGGTTGCATTGCCATTGTATTACTTCATAAAATATAGGTTTTTTTGATCATAATTTGCTGACCATTTAATATTTTTTTGCGTCTCCTTTAAATACAAGCCAAAATTGTACCGACTAACCTTTTTAAGGTCCTTGTTTATATCTGTGTCGTCGGCTTTGCGCTTCTCGCACGACAATATACAGTTTTTGCCGTTGTCTTTTTCACCCTGAAACAATGAGAAAGAAACACATTAATTAGGCTTAACCGTAAGACTTATTATTTTTTCGTTTTAAAACTATCAACTTAGAAAATTAAATTAAAAATTTATAACTATAGACTAAGTGCAAATCGCGGTACAAAAACACATCTTTTGATATTAATTTTAATAGCTATCCCACTCCATTTTCCATTCCAAATATATTATTTTAAATCCATAAAAGTTAGCAGCGCCATCTGGGGACGTGCCAGCGTTTGTTATTTTGGACTGATGTTGGCATGTATCGCGGATGTCTATGGACGACCGTCAGGTGGACTGTATGCTCGTCTGTTGCCTACTGTCTATAAAAAAGGTATTTAAAGGTTAAAGGTATTTAAGGTTATATAAAAAAGATATAGTAGAGTAGACCTAATTAAACATATAGTCTGACTGAGGCATAGGTATAATATTTGAAAAGGTATATACCTACACATTTTACATAAAACGTGTTTTATATAAAAGTATTCACATGTAAGGTTCGTACGTGCGTTATATTCTTATGTTCTCACCACGCCCACTGATCAGTCAACACGGACATTTTCATTCCGTTTTTATATCGCACGTATAAATCACATACAGCCTACCACAGTGTACTAGACATGCAGTGGAACAACGCCTTTTATATCGCTCGAAAGGCCGCCCGAACACGGAGCGATAACGCGTAAAACACTCACCTCTTGACAAATAAAAATAATTAAATTAGAAATACTGAAAGTGGCAGCAATTTACGGAAAGGTGGGTTAGGTTTAGGCTTTTTAGTGACAACAAAGAAATAGGAGTCCCGCGAGGCCGTCGACTTTATGTTGACATTTTTAGTAATTAAAAATTTTATATGTTCAAAAATAGTTTGTTTTGCTTATTATGAGTTTCTGCCCGTGTAGTATTTTTTTGCTGCTAAAAATAATAGAAAAACTGAAACAAATATGTAAGAATAACAGAAAATTGATCTCTAGGGTTGCAAATATTAAGCTGCTATTTTGTAACAGCTTTTTCTTATACCGCAAAAGCTACGGCGGGATTACTTTGCAAGATACATGTAGTGATTTCCTAAGTTAGGCCTGCGCCTTGCAGTGTGGACGTTAAAACGGCTGAGAAAAAATGGGATTTTTTTAAAATAAAGACTATGCTATTAACCTATGAGCTTTATACACCTGTCGATGATATTAGTACAAATAAATCGCAAGTATCTGTCTGTCAGTATGTGTATGTCAGACAGTGTTGTCTGTCTGTTCACATTTTGAGCATATGAAAAACCGGTTTCTTCCTACTAGTTTTCTTGTACTCTGTGATGAAACATGGCTTTAGTGGGGGATAATGGCCGGTTATGAATGATAGGGTCGCCCATCGATCAGGACGCGTGACGAATGCTGCAGGCCGCAAATGTACTCCCGTGACGTTTATGTAGGCTGAGTCCGGTTGAACGCTGTGATTTATTGGTGTGCATTACATTTTTTATACATTTCTCTTTTGTATTTATGTAGACATATGTGGATTTCTTGTCTAAATATAAGTTGTACAAATGTTACAATGTTTTCCTTTTATGTGGACGGTTATATCGTAGCTTAAAGTAAGCTTGTTAGTTGGTTTATGGCAAGATTCCGTTATGCATAGATTTTTTTTTTATAGACTAATGGACGGACGAGCAAGCGGTCTTACGTGATGGTGAGTGTTACCGCCGCCCATGGACACCTGCAACACCAGGGGGTATGCGGGCGCGCCACCGACCTAGCAAAATCCTATTCACAGCTCTTTTGATAACTTATACGTTTATACCTCTAATCGCACGTCCCAATCTCTCTGTTTAACCCAAAGGTTAACCGCTAGAGAATGCCTTAAGGCATTAAGCTCGCCTTTTGTACCATAATGTGCTAGAAAGGTTTTAACATTAATTAATAAATAAAATTCCGCTTTTTTCAATTAACGTCACGTATCCAATAAAAAGTGTAGAGAGTGTAGAAATGGAGTAAAATTTTAAATGGAGTGGTAACGTAGATGAAGTAAATGGAGAGTTGATCGCTAGGTAGGTAGCAATGTGCAATAAATAACACAGTAAAAATAAATACCGTTAAACTCTCGAAAACATACCGTTTATTTTCTTGAAAAACAAAGAAATATTAAATTATGTGATTCTAAATTTGAACTATAAATGACAAAGGATAACGAGTTATAACTATTTATAATGCCTATTTAACTATGTGACTTCTCAGTCCTGTCATTCATAGCGTTAAAGTAATATTCTAGAGACCGGCGCAGACCTAGCGAAGCGCAGCGGGCACCGCCAATCACGTATACCGCCATTTTGTAATACACGCAAGAAGGCGCGCGCATGTTCGCGCAAAATGTAGCGCGGCCTGATTCGTCTAGTGTGCGAGCATGTTCTGCGCTTCGCTTCCAAGTCTGCATCGGCCCCAAGAGTCATGCGACGGTGTAAATTATCGTCGTATAGTTCCATTGGAGTCCGTGCGTCTCAGCACGACATCGACAGAATCCGTGCTGAATCGCACCCTTCCGACGGACGGCCAGACTGATTGACGGTAAAAAACCGTGTACTTTTGAAATAAATTTCACTGTTAAAATAAGCGGCCAGCCCGTCGCACTACATCATTGTACTACATAAGAACATTGTTTGTACTCTGTTTAAAAAGTAGGTGGGCGAAGCAGGTGTCCCGCCTACGTAAGTAACTTAAAGGCGCCTACGTCACTAGTACCCTTCTGAGGGCCTTCTATAAAGCTCTAGATATCACGCCGACCTTTGGCATTTATCAGTACAATCAAAACTGTGCTAAAAAGCTGTGGAATAATTACGAGGCTTTTTGTGGTTCATTTTATCATAAGGTGTACGGGTATATTCGGTGCTGAACGGTATTGAACTTAATTCAATAGTAATAGCAATGTAACAATTAATTAAAGAATGGCAAACAATGGCAAAATACGGCTAAATATAATAAATATGGCAACAATTTAATAATGAAAGTATTTCATCTGTTTAAAATATAATTTATCCAAAATTAATAATAATAATAAATTTATTTAACAACTTAACAATAAATGTATCTATTAACAATAGTGTAAGAAATTAACAATAATAAACTAGTTACAATTATTTACATCATAAAAAATTCACCATCATATGATCATACATCATAATAAATACATTAGGTATATCGTGAGCATTTATATTGTTTACGTGATTACGGCGGAGCCACACGGCGGGATATGATGAATTTCCCGTTCCATGTATGTATTGTGACGCGTATTAAAAATCTACAACCTCTTTAATAATATGCGATCATTTGCCATTTTAGCCAAAATTACTATAATTTTCTGGCATTCTCCTTTATGTTAAAACGTTAATATCACGCTGTCGTCACATCGTAACTAATAATGTATTGTTATGTTAATATCTTGCTTTTGTAATGTTAAATAAAATGAAAATTGTCGTTCCTTCAATATCGTTAGCAATTTTCAATTGTACCGGTTTTCAGGCGCCATGTTTAAAATGTTTAGTACATCTGAATCAGTGAAAATTGACAGCTAAAGTTTGTTTACAGCTAAATACCTAAACAAATAGACTTTAGGAAGAACAATTATTTGTACATGACAATTATTATATGACAAATGTCAGATAGAGTTCCATATCAGCCTATAACGTCCCACTGCAAGGCACAGGTCTCCCCTATTAAATCACTGGGGGGTTTCGGACCACAATCCACCACGCAGGCCCAATGCGGATTGGTGAATACATATACTCTAGCATTTCTTTTATTTCTCGAGGATACGGATTTGCTCTCGAATTTTATCCATAGTCAACAGTTAACCTTATGGATGTTATATATAGAACTTGTTACTGAAACAATTCAAAGTCTGAACATAGGTAGTTCAGTGTCGTGATTAGTAATCGTTTCTACCAGTTTTTTCTATAGGTTCTTTCATGATTTATAATATAATTCTAGCCTTTTATTCTACGCGCATCGCCCGAGCCGCGTCGCGTGCGCCCCTAAGCGCCCAGTTTGAGTAATGAGCGCTACGAATGTTTTAGACAGGACAACAAAAATTTATGTGTTTGTGTTTTTTTTATTTATTCCTTGCATCAGCCAGTAGCGTCCCACTGCGAGATACCTCCAATGATATTAGAGGGTTTCGGACTATAATCCACCACGCGGGTCCAGTGGACTGGTGGACACACATACTTGAGATTTTTTATTATTTCTCGAGCACGCGGCTTTCCTCACGATGTTTTCCCTCACTATATTTGATATTTTTTTTATAGTAAGAAGGCAACAGACGAGCATACAGTCCAACTGATGGTGAGTGGATACTGTCGTCCATAGACATCCGCGATACATGCCAACGTCAGTCCAGAATGACAAACGCTGGCGCGCCCTCGGATGCGCTGCCTACCTTTAGAGATGTAGCAATTGGTGACACGTTTCAGGTTCTGCATTATTCCGGTAAGAAATTGGGTATGTTGCTGGCGGTCAAAAAGTTAAAGCGTTACCCAACATTACCAAACTTAATATTTTTCAAGGTAAATGTTTACGAGAATTCGAGTGTGTCACTCTGAGTAACTTTTGTTATACGCAAGTTAAGTTGGCGCCTGAAAATCTTTCTGACGGAAGTTAATTTTAATGGAGTTCAGTTGATGGGTGTTGAAATGAGTTTTCAGTTGAGAGTTGCGACATAATATAAGTTAAATATGTGACATACCGAAGGTGGGAATGTGCGACATGTTTTCGTGGATTCGTAAGCATTAATGCGATGTACGGTCAACCAATTGGAATTGTACTAAGAAGAAAAGGCACAGTTACATTTTTAACTAAAACATCAGTAACATTATACTCGCAAATTAACAGCAAACAAACAGAATAAACTATGGTTATTCCTTGTGTTTATACTAAAACTCCAAGTTTCTAGCTTCCATTTAAATTTATAACTATTTTAAAGACATTTTTTGAGTTTTTCTTGAATGGCATGAAAATGCACTCATGCTTTTCTTTCTAAGGAGGGCAGAGTAGCAACAGGAGTTTTCTGCGGCGCCAACTACACAAACACTACACAAGCAAGTCTCTTGCGAGGATATCCTAGCCCGTGCCCTTAATTTCAATACTACCTATATGAGCTATCGCCGGCCAATCTACATTGCTCGTGTAGTTGGCACCGGTTGCTTCATAAAATCGGTTGATTGAAAAGTTTCTAAATTAGCCTATATTTCCAATTGGACAATCAATTGTTACAATCACGTACAAGCACGTAATCGTAAACATATGTTACAAGGCTTCCGGGATTGAAGACTAACCAGTTATTATTATTTTTTTTTTTAACCAGTACATAAGAGAAGTACAACATCAAATACACAATGACTTATTTTATTGGTTCTAGTTGACCCTATTCAAACATGTACTGACATCAAGCCCAAATTACAATTTTACTAGTGGTGGTAGTAAAATCTCTGCAATTATTCTAAGTATTCTAAAATAAGACAAAATTAATTTAATTAAACTGTTGTGTTATTCAGAGGTAGAATAAAATTTAACGTTTAAAGGACGCAAAATTCTGGTCCAACAAATCAATAGTCTTCTCATTGTTAACAGCTTCGTTAATATTAATTTAAGATAGTATATAATTTCAAATTTGCATTTATTTTACTTTACTCAGTTCTTTACTTTAACATATCCGAATAAAACGGCTACGGATACGTGAGCTCACGGCTCACGTATCCGCATAAAATATATTAAATTGTAATCGTGGTTGACAATGTCATTTAATACCTATTTCCTTCCTATCCCTTTCTACCATCTATGATTAAAATAGTATGTAAAAACACCTACAATCGGTGTCTTTATCTTATTTCATGTTTTTAATTAATGCATGTGTGTACAGATACATTACGAAAACATTGGTCATCGGCTAATCCGGAAACACCCGAACGCGTCATCCACGTGATGTTATTGAACCTAATAAATAATGAGGAGCATAGTGCACGCTGTAATTCCACAGCCGCTGGGCGCGCTCGACTGGCCACGTTACCCCTCTCTCACAGAAGATTACCTTGAAATGTACTGCATTTCTCACTTTTTCTATTTCTCCAATGCACATACGTGTTTCGGAAGTAAGTGAGATATGCCCGAGCTCATTCACATCGCATCCTATCTTATGCCTACCCATTTCCCCGACCGTTTCCTCAAATACATCCCTAAATCTGCAAAGGCGGGTAGCGCATCCGGGGGTGTGTCAACGTTTGTCACTTTGGAATGGTATTGGCATGTATCGCAAATGCCTATGAGCGAAATACACACACATTCATATATACACACACATCCTCTTTCACTCTCTCTCTCAAACACACACACCCTCACTCACACAAACATTTTTATCAACATATGTTAGGATTGCGTGTTTATAAAAAATAAAACAATAAATTTACCTGTATTAAATAGAGGATAAAATAATCCCAAGATTTTTTTATAGTTTGGGAGTCAGGGCTCATTACATTTTGTATCATGTATGTTTAAATACAAATAAACAATTTGAATTTGAATTTTGATAGTATTCAATTACCACCAGATGAACTATATAATGTGTGCTCGACTGCCGCCTTCTTCCATAATTATAAATAGATAAAAAGGCAAAATCTCCCTTTCGACTAGCGCCTATCATGGTCTTTTTCATCTTAACAACAATAACCCCCGACATCAGCCGTCAGCCTCGTCGCCTCCATACAATAAATCAAACTAGACAGATCTCACGTCAGATCAAACTAGGGAGAGCCCTGAAAACGCTGAGACGGTCACACATTTTCTCTATTGCGACACAATATTAAATGGATAGCATTAGAACAAAGAATAATATGAACACTGTTTTGTGTATATTGTATGTATGTTTGTATAATAATAATATGTATGCCTAGGGTTACCTATACTCGACTCACATTCGTTTATACTTCGAGTTTATACTTAAGTACGGATTTATTTAAATTGTCACTTGCTCGGCGGTGTGAGAAAACATAAAAATCTGGAGTATGTGATCCACCAATTCGCACTGGACCCGCGCGGTGGATTGCGGCCCGAAACCCCCCATTGATTTACTAGGGCAGGCCTGTGCGCTGCAGTGGAACGTTTATAGACTGGTACAAGTACAATTATATGAAATTATGTAGGTAAACTATACATGATCTACCATCTGTGATTAAAATATTTATTTCGTCTCTAGTGAAAGGTTGTCTGGCAGTGATCGCTTTTAGCGATAAGACCACCTTTTGTACATTTCATGTGTTTACACTGTCCATTAAATATTTACAAGCTTTTAAACAATGTACCAAAAAAGGTAAGAAAAACTTATTTTCTGAAGCCACCTTGTTTGTGTTATAAAAACCTTACCTAAAAGTATTTTTCCAAAAATAAATGTTTACATAAAGACAAAGAAATCACCTGAACCTCCCCCTTCAAAACGAATTATCGTTGAAAACGTAGACCGAGGCCGCGAAAGCCCTAGAGAGCGTTGGGTTATTCTATAAAGCGGTTACTCACTGATTTTTTACCATTATGTGAAAAGTATTGTTTTTTCTATTTTCCACTAGCAGTGTCCATGACTTCATGCCCGTAGACTTTAGAATATAGTTAGTTTAATTCCAGTAGAAACTTTATAATTGATGGGGGAAAAAGTATCCTAAATGTTAACATTAAAATCCGTCCAGCGGTATTTGCGCGATGCACGTTCAGATAGACAGAAAGACAAAAATTCTACAAATTGTTGTATTAGGATCTGTATCATTCGCACTTTGCACTGCAACGATTTCTTTCAAAGAACATTTATTTCATCTAGCTTCAGACACGGACTTATTATTTTATTATACGTATAGATGTAATGATTATTTATACTTTCATATTTTAATAGAAAGAAGGTGTCATACGAGCAGACAGTCCATCTGGTGGTAAGTGGATACTGTCGCACATGGACTTCCGTGATACTTGCCCAACATCAGTGTAGAATGACAAACCTACCTAAATACTGGCTACGTTACCTAACTTCGGTAATTTAGCAATTAATTTGGAAAAGAAATTGGAAAATGAAGAGGGATGGCATAGCATGGGATGGGAATGGGCTCTGGCATATATTACTTACTACCGAAACACGTACTTAAATTGGGGGAATACGATAAAGTGGAGAAATGCAGTATATTTTACGGTAGTGTTCTGTAAGTGCAGAGTATCGTGGCCAGCCGAGTGCGCCCAACAGCAGTGGGATTGCAGTGTGCACTATCCCTCTCATTATTTAAGAGGTACATGGTACCTTTAGTGATTTCCCAGGGGAATCAGTATCCTGCAGCGGAGCGTTTAAAAAGCTGATGTCAAGAAAAAGGTCGCACTAGTCCCATACCGGGACTACTCCACAGAGTGGGAACAAAGAGTATTTTTAAACTCTTGACATTTAGAGATTTATAAATGTTTTTGTAGGATAACCCGACAACGAGTGGCTACGATCGATACGCTACGAGCCGCTTAGCGCCTACGAGCGTAGCGCGTACGGAAAGAGCTAATTTTATGCCTTCACAATGTTGTTCTTTATAAAAAGTGTTGTAAGCTTATTTCATGTAC
Organism: Sesia apiformis; assembly: GCA_914767545.1. Taxonomy (NCBI): domain Eukaryota; kingdom Metazoa; phylum Arthropoda; class Insecta; order Lepidoptera; family Sesiidae; genus Sesia; species Sesia apiformis. The sequence continues at coordinate 20,330,822 of OU611949.1, read as the reverse complement.
GCGTGTTCTTTCATACGAATGTCTTTTAACTAAGTCGTTTCCATATTTCTTTTTAAATTAGACAAGTATATGACGTTTATCCGACCTTTTTCATAAAATTTCGTGCAGCTGAAAATTTTGTTACATCCCATATTACCATATACAAGACGTCGCTGAAATAACAAGAAAATTGAAAATATATTAGGATGTTCGGTATCAAGAGTAGAGTGAATTCTACCAGTTTTCACAATAGGCAATTGTCTTCATAACTTATGGTTCATTTCTAGTATATCATTTATTCTACGAAAAGGCACCCGTGCCGCGCTAGTCGTCCGGTCATTACTCTGTATTAGGCAAGTTTCGAATAGCAAAAAACCACTATTCGCGAGTACGTATAGTACCTACTTACTACACACACACTTGTAAAATTACTAAGTAGGTAATTTTTACTCCAATTTAAAGTTAGTGCTGTAAGTATTTTTTTAGTTCAATCAGATTTACATTTTAACTAAAATTAAACAAAACTAAAATTAATTTACTAATTAAACCAAAAAATCAGCTATGCAACTGATTTCCAAAAGAACGTTTAATCTTAATCTTTTTCTAATAAACCTATTTTACCTACTATTCACATTGGGTTTTATTATTCGAGTATTCGTTTAGAAAATGGTGAAGAATACAAACATGTACTTGAAAATTGTATTCGCCAAAATGAATACTGTACTGAGTAATAATGAATGCTACGAACGTTTTAGATAGAACGACAAAACTTATAATATGTTTATAACATTTCATTTATTCCCAAATATAATTTTATTCTTCGCTAGAACGGTTTTATATATGTTCAATTAGTTGGTAGTGTTTCAAGTATTGTGTTATTTTAGTTATACGTTGTATATGCAATTACTAAACTTCCATAAAAATATTGCAAGAATATTAAAATATGTAATAAACAACTTTTTACAAAATCCGACCGCCATTTCTGTAAAATAAAATACATTAATTTTCACAAAGTTTTAATTGAAGTGCGGTGACCTCAACAGCGTAATAAATTGATGAAAGGTTTTAAACAATGGAAACTTCGGATTTGGACAAATTGGGCTGAACTTGCTCCACGGATTTGTGATGCCGCTGAAAAATTAATTAATTTACGATCTGAAAAAATATTTTCGATCTGATAATTTTGTTTGTTATGAGTACGATAACAGGGAATTAAGGTTTTATCTATGAACTGTTCTAAAAACCGCATGTAAGTGCCTCCTGTGCGAGCACTTATCGACCTTTTGGAGCTGTTTATTTAAACTTTAAAACACTCTCATATTATCTCTTTTATAATGTCCCACTGTACGGCACAGGGCACCCCTAGTAAATCACGGGGGGTTTTTGGGTCGTAATCTACCACGCGGGCCCAGTGCGGATTGGTGGATACCCATACTGGATTGGTGGATTTTTGTTTTTATTTCTGGAGCACGCGGGTATCCTCACGATGTTATAATGTAGATACATAATAACATAGTGTGTATTATAATATGGATGTCTTATAATAATCATATTAATTCATAATAAGAATAGATTTTATTAATATTTCTTGCAAGCACTATAACTTATTATTACAAATGTAGTTATTTGAATGTTTGGCGCGCTCGTCAAGTGGAGTGCTTGGCCAGGATATTTGACATTTTTGTCGAATATTAATTATAAAAATGCACTTGTACCTTTTTAAAGGAGGGGGTGGGGTGGGGGTTACAATTGGATATGTTTTATAAAATTATGTAGATTTAAAATAGTGAAAAGATGAAATGATTCCAATTCAATATATGTTTTTTTATAGAAATAAGCAGATTGTCCACTTGGTTGTATGTGGATATTGTCAGCCATGGACATCCACGAAACATGCCTACATCAGTTCATAATGACAAACGTCAGCACGCCTTCGGCCACGCTGCCTCCCTTTGGAGATTTAGAAATGGATTTGGAGAAACGGTTGCGAAAATGGGAAGGGATGGGATGGGAATGGGCTCTTCTACATCTCATTCACTACTGAAACAAGTACTTACATTGGGTAATAGGAGTAAAGTGGGGAATGTAGCACATTTTACGGCAGTCTTCCGTGAGAGACTGGTAACTTGAGCAGTGAGTGGTCCCAGTGCAGCGGCTGTGGGATAGCACCCAGCAATTTTGACTATTAAATTTTATCGACAACGCACTCGCACACCCTTCTGTGTTGCAGGTGTTGCAGTAGGCGGTTACCAGTCGCGTCTGTCTGTATTATAACATAAAAAAATGATCCTTGGCCTAATAGGACTTTATGCTTAATAAACGGTAAAAAGGCATTATAAAGGCCTTTATGACTAAGGAGGCAAATTTACAAGTAAAATATAATAACCACGAGTATACTCTTAGAACCTTATTAAACTTTGAAGCTATTTGAACTTTGATCTTATTTATTCTTTTGTTCTCCGGGCTCTTAAGACTTTCTGCAGTTCAACAGGTTCGAAGTTCCTCATATACGTAAAATAAGTAATCTTGGAATTAGAATTATGAAGGAATAAGGATAAAAAGTTATAAAGATAATACTGACGGCTAAAAGTCTGTCAGACTTAAAACGTTACTTCGTTTTTACGTATCTTCTTCTTCTCAGCCCTTGGACGTCCACTGCTGGACATAGGCCTCCCCCATTGTCCGCCATTTAGACCTATCGGCAGCGACCTGCATCCAGCGGGTGCCCGCAACCTTTATGAGGTCGTCTGTCCATCTAGCAGATGGACGTCCTCGGCTTCGTCCGCCGGTACGTGGTCTCCATTCGAGAACACTTCTGCCCCATCGGCCATCGGTTCTTCGAGCTATGTGCCCTGCCCACTGCCACTTCAGCTTGCTAACCCGAGAGGCTATGTCGGTGACTTTAGTTCGTCTACGGATCTCCTCATTCCTGATTCGATCACGTAGGGAAACCCCGAGCATAGCCCTCTCCATAGCTCGCTGTGCGACAGTGAGCTTATTTATGAGGCCCATAGTCAGAGACCACGTCTCGGTGCCGTAGGTCATCACTGGCAACACACACTGGTCGAAGACCTTCGTCTTCAAGCACTGAGGTATTTTGGACGAGAAGACGCTGCGTAGCTTCCTGAACGCTGCCCAGCCGAGTTGGATTCGTCGATTGACCTCTTTCTCGAAGTTGGACCTACCTAGTTGGACCGTTTGGCCTAGGTAGACGTACTCGTCAACAACTTCGAGAATTGAGCTCCCAACTGAAACTGGGGTGGGCACGACATGGACATTCGACATGATTTTCGTCTTGTCCATGTTCATTTTAAGGCCCACCTGTTGGGAAACTCGATTGAGGTCTCCGAGCATTGTGCTAAGATCCTCCAGCGATTCTGCCATGACCACGATATCGTCGGCAAATCGAAGGTGAGTGATGCATTCGCCATCAACGTTGATGCCGAGTCCTTCCCATTCCAGGAGCTTGAAAACGTCTTCCATCGCATTGGTGAAGAGCTTCGGAGAGATGACATCTCCTTGTCTCACACCCCTCTGCAATGGAATCGGCTCCGTGCTCCCTTCCTGTACTCGGACTGACATGGTGGCGTTGTAATACAAACACTTCAACACTTCGATATACCGATAGTCAATATGGCACCGCTGGAGGGACTGTAGCACTACCCAAGTCTCGATCGAATCAAAGGCTTTCTCATAGTCCACAAACGCTAAGCATAATGGCAAGTTATATTCCTCGGTCTTCTGTATAACTTGCCGCAGCGTATGGATGTGGTCTATGGTACTATAGCCTTTTCGGAAACCGGCTTGTTTGGGAGGCTGGAAGTCATCAAACCTGCGCTCGAGACGATTCGTGATAACCCTCGAAAACAGCTTATAAACATGGCTCAGAAGCGAGATGGGCCTATAGTTCTTCAACAAGGTCTTGTCGCCTTTCTTGAAGAAGAGCACCACCACGCTTCTGTTCCATGCCTCCGGCGTAATACCTTCGAGCAAGACGGAATTAAAGAGCTTCTGAAGGACTTTCAGTACCGGTGTTCCACCCGCTTTCAGAAGCTCTGAAGTGATTCCGTCATCACCCGGCGCCTTGTTGTTTCTAAGCTGTTTGAGGGCCATCCTAATCTCGTACAGGCTGATGTCCGGGATGTCTTCGGTATAGTGTCGGGTCAACTTGGCTCTTGGGTCTTTGGCCAAGTTGCCAACAGGTTTAGCGACCGAGGTATACAACTGTCCATAGAACCTCTCGATCTCCCTCAGTACCTCTTGTTTGTCGGAAGTGACACTGCCGTCCTCCCTCTTCAGCTTCGTCAACTGGCTCTGCCCAATAGATAAGTCTCTTGCGAACACTTTGGAGCCTTTATTCCGCTCTATCGTCTCCTTAATACGATTAGTATTAAAGAGACGGATGTCGTGTCGCAAGGACTGGTGAATCCGTCTATTGAGCTGCCGATATGCTTCCGCGTCATCAGGAGTCTGCAGTGCCATCGAACGTCGTTCCGCCAAGAGGTCGAGGGTGTGGTCGGTGAGCTTTTGGGGTCCATCTCTTCGACGATGTCTGAAGAATTTAGACCCCACCGTATGGACAGTTTCTACCAACCTGTTGTTGATATCGTCCACTGCAACGCAATCCTCTAGGCAATCGAAGCGATTTGACAATTCAAGCTGAAAGCTTTCGGGGTTTTGTATGTGGGCAGCAGTAGGTCGGAGCGTAGACTTCATCAGGCGGGACCTTTCCAACTTGACGTTTATATTCAATGTGCCTCTAACCATTCGGTGATCACTACCGGTTTTCACCCTGTGGATCACGGAGACATCATTGAATATTTGTCTCTTTGTGGCCATAATGAAGTCTATCTCATTTTTAACGGAACCGTCGGGGCTCATCCAGGTCCACTTCCTATGAGGCGACTTCTTGAAGAAAGAGTTCATCATAAAGAGTCCCTCTTTCTCAAGAAAGTCGGCCAGCCTCTGGCCCCTCTGGTTCCGGTGCCCACATCCAAATTGCCCTACTCTCAACTCATCGTCGCCTCTTTTGCCCAGTTTCCCGTTGAAATCCCCCATAACAATATTGTAGTGTGTTTTTGAAGCATGTATGGCTCTACTAATGTCCTCATACATTGCTTCCACTTCGTTATCCGGGTGTGCCGAGGTCGGTGCGTAGACCTGTATGACCTTCAACGAATATCTCTTGGATATTCTGAGTATAAGGTACGCGACCCTGCTCGACACACTTGTGATGGCTACAACATTATTTACGAGGGACTTGTGGACGATAAACCCGACACCACCTTGGGACTGCTGGTCGCCCTCCCGGTAATAGAACAAGTTGCCGGACTTCAGGGTTATCGTGTCCTCCCCCTATCTTCGGATTTCTGATAACCCCAATATATCCCAGTGCAACTTGCCTATCTCCTCTTCCAGCTCAGCGATCTTCTCGTCTGTCCTCAAAGTGCGCGTGTTGTAAGTCACCAGTGATAACCTATGTCGGTAATCCGTTTTAAGAGCCCTGGTCGTTCGACGGTGGAATCCCGCCCGGAGATTCTTAGCACCCCTGGCTCCAGCGCTCGACCAGCGCCCGTCGTCCACGCCGGTGTTGCGACTGGAGCCGCCGGGAACTAGGCGTTTACTTTTTCTGCCATAGGGGGGGGGGGGGGGTGGACCGTAACCCGCCGCGCTGGTCCAGTGCGTGGTGGCGGGTCGCCAGAGCCTCGTTCGTTGGTCGGCAGGGTGCACCACGAGCCGGTGAGGTTGGCTTGGGTCCCAAAGATGTAGGTTGGGACCCCTTACACCCCGTACGTTTTTACGTATAATGTATTATAATAACGGAATACGTAATGTTCCTAGAGACCTTAACTAACATCACCTTAGTTATTTTCTTTATATAGGTACTCGTACCTACTCTCTTGAACACGTTGGTCGATTTTACGAACTCAAAGTGGCATTTGAAGGCAAAAAGTTTGTAAGAGGGAAAGTTATTTTTTTTTTGTTTTGACCATTTTAGGCCAACACTTTGGCCATTTGCTTCTAATTAGTACTAACAATAGATTATTAAAATCACCTGTGTTACATTTATAGGTAATAAAAGGTAGATAATGTGTACTTAGACCAAGCAGCTTAGACCTTAGCGCTCTAAGCAGTGTTAGCATGCACTACTAGTGGTGAAGGGGCAACACACTAGGTAGCAGCACCTGTCAGGGAAATCACTTGGATCTCCTCACCACTAAAAAGAATAGTATTTTAACAGTCTGTTACTGCATCTAACTCGATTCTTTCGAAAATGTCACTTAGACCCCTTGACCTCTGGGGTCCTCAAATATAATCATACAATATATCACAATAATATCTGCCAAACTGCAGAGCAGTTTGTCGGTAGGAATGCTCTTTGCTTAGAGCTAATTCTAGTGGAGTCTAGATTATGTTTCCACTGATACAAAAAAATCTCCCACAATTTATGTTGTTTGTATAGTATTATTGTATTAGTGAACACGCTGAGGCATGGGCGTAGCGACGGTGGAGCAGGTTAGGGCTCTCGCCCCCGGCATAGAGAAGAGTAAGTCATAGACACTCTGCATTACATTACCTTTATTTAAATTATAAGAAAATTGTTTGCTTTGCCTGACCCTAGACAATTACTTTCGGCCGGAAAGTGTACATGTATTATTCCTGGTACGTGTATATATTTATATATGTATCTTTTTATGTATGTTTGTATGTAGTTTATGTCGATATCAGTATATATACCCATATGTACTCTAATATATATTGTAATATTTATTTAAGAGTAGGTACCTACATTAGTCCCATTTTCTATCTGCTATATTTATTACATTTGTTAACTAAAATACAACTTCGTGTCCCGCATAGCCCAAAGTTTAATTGAGAGATAATGCTTCAAGGCGTTAAGTCCATTTTTGAATTAATTTACAAAAAAAGAGTATAAAAATAAATATAATTAGCAAAATATTCCACTAAGTATTTTATCACTAAAAAGTTATATTTAAGACATAATTAGGTATTAGAACATTCATTGCAATAGATTTTAAAATTAAAATAGAATTAAATTGTCACATTCATAACTACAATGACTAGACTGACTAGGGCTCACCGTACAGCTGGTTTTAAGTATAAGTTAATATTAAGTGCTAATATTAGTTTAAGTTGTAACTTGCTAACAATATCTATGGATATTGTCCGAAATAAAGACAAATTATTATTATTATACCCTTTTCATTTTTTATAGGATTAATTTTTGTTAATAATAATTGGGAGTTGCTATATGACATTCGTTGGTTTGCACAACAAAAGATCATGATTTAACATTTGTGAAAAAAAGTAACTCAAAAATTATTGAAGCTATAATTATGAAATTCACATTATCCACGCGACAGTTCAGTACGTACATAATATATGTGTTGGTTATTTTTATAGAAAGAACGTGGGGAACGAGTAGACATATACACGTAGAAGGTCTCACAAGCGATATTCAACCCTTATAGCTATAGATTCAACCCTTACAGCTATGTATAAGAATATTCTAAATTTGGCGCGAAAGAAGTCGCATTCGATCGATAGTCGACCTTTAAACAAGTAGTAATTAACAAACACTTCTATAATAACAAAAAGGTACAGACAATGTTCGTTGCTATTGATAGTCGTAAGGCGTTCACATTTAAATAAACTGACTTCCCTTTATGTACGAAGTTATATAATGAAACTGGTTATACTTGTATTATGAAATTCTATTGTGTTTTGGTTTGAACCTGTGTCAAGGTTACGATTTAGTCTTTACAATGGAATGAATTTAAAATAGTGGTTTATTCGTTAGTGATTGAAAAAAGAATCAAGAATCAGTAATTTGAAGTAGCAGGCCCGGCGACAGAAATGTTTGAGCCCGTTACTTTGACTTATTAGTAATTAGTTACGTAGTCTTATTTATAACAAATGTGATTTTTACGGTCTGATTATAGAAGTATTACATGTGTCGTATTACATAGGATCCCCTAAAATTCAAGGCCCGGTACAGCTAACCCGTAATCCCTTCTTATTTCCGGGCCTGGTGTGTGAATTTTAGGACGCGTCTAGGGTAGTGGAACTACAAGTTGATAAAAACGGATTATAAAGAGGTATGTTAGAAACATGGCATTAGTAACATAAAATACAATTTGAAAGTGTACTATATCGTGTGTGGTAGCGGAGCTGGTGTAGTTTATAATTTTGGCAGCAAACAGTTAATGACGGTTAATAATAAATAGCCCTGAAAACAACTTTTATTTTTACCATCACAATATTAACTCTGAACCAACTATTAGGTACGTAGTGACTGAATTGTGAACGAATTGTTTTACGAGTATTAAGTACACGTATATTTTCAGTTTTACGATCTAAAACTATAAGCTACGCATAAAACTTCACGTGCTATCTTTTTTATGAACGACATGCACATCCATTGTGAACGACGAAGACAAATGGCGGCGAATCTTTGTGTATAGGAGTGAGATGGCGCTATCTCTCGGTACCCAACGCTTAGGGTTGTCACCTATGCAACTGACTGAATAAGGTATCTTTTACTATTATCATAAGTACAATAGTTATAAATTACCATAGACATTACATTATCATAAGTGCTATACAACCATTATTTCCTAACCTTTATACAATTTTAAATAAATCGATGAAATCACGTGTTTAAAAACACAATCTAAATAAAACTTATTTTAAATAATTAAAATGTTTTATAATAGAGATATGTGTATTTATTGCTCTGTTGAACATATAACATAGTTGAATATAGCTTTTGAATATAGTTGTTGAATATAGCTCTGTATAAGGCTTTCCTGTGGGTGAATTTTAAATGATAACTTTTTCTTACATAAACTGCTAAATCTTATTTTTAGTTCTACAACACGTCAAATACGAAATACCGATTAAGTTATAAAGAAAATATCAGGCTGGCATTTTTATTCTCTATCTTGTATTCCATAGAATTGAGGGAATCACCTGAATCAATTTGGCTGTTCATTTTGTTATTATTCCTCTTAATTTACAAACAGTTGAGTTTTTGCAATCAATTCGAGAAATCCCCGATAAAGGAGAAATTACCCACAGATAAAAATATATAGTTTTAGAAATGTTTAAAACCTGTGATCAAAATCATCATCGAAAAAAGAACTAGATTTAAAACATTGGAAAACATGTATAAAATATATTGAACTTTTTTTATAGAAAAAACGGCGGCAGTCGAGCCACCTGATGGTACAGTCCACCTGATGGTAAGTGGATACTGTCGACATAGACATCCGCGATACATGCAAACAATCCTGAATGACAAACGTTGAGACGCCCCCGGATGCGCTACCCACCTTTGCAGATTAAGGAATGGATTGGTGTGGAAAATGGGGAGGGATAGGATGGGATGGGATTGGACTCTGGCATATTTCACTCACTACCGAATATGAGTCACTACCACACTAACGTACGTACATTGGGGTAATACGATAAAGTTTATGAATAAGATTTATGAATTTAAAAAAAACTGTTGAGTAAAAGATGTTAATTGTACAATAAGTATGTTTAAGTCAAATTAGCATCTTTATCGTATAATCATTTAGTTTTCCAAATAAATAATATAATTATATTTAGAAATATATAGTTTTCTTTTGTAAGCCTTCTTTTGCAGGCAAGTTTTTTTAAATACCATCATTACCAAAGTGCCATCATTGTTACAGTGGTGTATCAAAATCAGTATCACTGAAGCAGCGTTTTAAAGAGAAACAAGTAAACTAGACGATATAAGTAACTACACAACTGCGTTACACGTAAAGTTAAAAATATTAAAACAAAATTAAATGATAAATATTATTTCATAAGGTGGTAACCCTGCAACGTGTATCAAAAATCAATAAGTCTGAAACGCTGTATCGAAGAGAAACACGCAAAGACGACAATGTGACACATAAATCTGCCACGTGTAAACTTAAAAATATTACAAATTATAAATATTTTTTTCATAAGGTGGCATCCTTGTCACAGCCATGTATCACAAATCAACAAGTCAAGCGGTTACCAAGGGCGGCAGACGGCGTCGCCAAAAATAACAATAATCGAGAATACGCGACAGAAATGTTTGTAGCTAATCAGGCCACGTGGAAAGTTTGGGAGGTTCACTTGGGTATTAAGAATAGGTTAAAAAATAATGTTACTTAGCTTTATAAGTAGAAAGCGTTATATATTTATGGTTTTATAATGTGTTGACAATTATTTGTAACGTATGTCACTCAACTTTTTGGATAACGTAGGATTCACTTTTTACATAATAGTGTTGACAATTATTATTAATTGTGTAATAAATAAAAAAAACGATCATAGAATCATTAAATTGTATCATAAAAGTGTCGTAAACATATAATAACTTGCTAAATACAAATGTATTAAACATATTTAAGGGGAGGCGACAGTTGCCAATGTAATTTCTGCGTCACAAGCGCCTGGAATCGCGTTCGAGTGAGTTCCGAACAAGAAAAACTGAATAACTCAAAGAATTTAATGTCATAAATCTTTTTCACATTTATAAGTTTGGGTATTTTTTATTATGCATTTCTTTATGGCGATGGTATTATCTCTCCGCTTCGCTGTAGCAAAGGGCGTGGACTTGTAGTAATAGGTATTACGTGTCGTATTACATAGGACCCCCTAAAGTTCAAGGCCCAGTATAGCTAACCCGTAATCCTCTTTTTACGCAACGCAGAATTTTTTTTGGATTTTACACATTAAAAAGCGAAGGTGGCAAAAATTCGACTTCGAAAAAAAAAAAAAATTGGCTACTTCGCGTTTGTCAGCCTCTTAATAAGAAGCCGTAATATTTAGGCCATTTTATTGTGGCACGTTATTACGTTTTCAATTCACCACATTAGAAAGAGATACATATATTTTCATAATTAAAACGCCATCTCTTTATTACCAGGAGGAAAGTACTACATAAAAATATAGTTTAAAATTATAATCTGTCTGTTTGCACGCATTATGCTGAAATCACTCGATGCATTTTTAATGAACCTTAATAATTATTGTTTATGTATTAATTTAATATATGGGATACATATTAATAAAATTTACCCGCGAGAATCATTATAAAGTACACGCGAAGAAAGTCGCATGTACTTATAATGATAATATACTTATAAAGCACAGCAAGTGGAAAATACATAGACGAATTTTATTATTAGTGAAGTATACTTTTCGTTTCAATTAGTTCATTCTATTTTTATGGGTGATGATGTGATCTATTGGGCTAGGACAATGAAAAATTGTATCTTCTTAAAACTCGCAAGAGTTCGCTGGAGACTTATACTTCGTATTGAATTATTATTCTAATATACATATTAATTTCAAAATGTGAAGATATACTGGAATAGCTCAATATGCGAAAGAAAAGTCGGATAATTTATACTTCTTGTAATAAGAGGTTACTAAATGCTAATTGCGAGTATTTAGTTATACTGCTATTCGGGGATATTTCTTCATCTTATCTATCTGCCCATGTTTTATTATACTCCTAGTATTATGGAACATTATATATACTGATATACTCGTACATCCCATTATACATCCAACTTCCAAGTGAACTTCGCACGGCTGTGAGAATATGCGCACTCCCGGCAACGTAAGAGAAGGTTGTTGAAACTGGCCGGTGATGAATCTGTATTGTGTTGTAAATGCCCCAGAAGTGGGAGAAGTTTAAATGGAGAGAGATGAAAGAAATTTGCAGGGAGTCGAGATAGTATGTGCCGAAAAGAGGCCGCGCACCTCCCACGACTCGGTCCACAGGTCCTCATAACCAAAAGGTTGGTAGAGCCATGGGTGGTGGAGGGTTAACTCTATATATTTTCAAGTATAGTGCGGTGTTTTCCATATCGCATTACACTTTTTATACGATGAGATCTGATTCAAAATCTCAACACAACTAATCTTTTGTCGACATTTTTTTGAAGGATATTGTGATATATTTTAGATATTTTCTATGTTAAGCATTTCAATAAGATCACATTATTTATTCCAAATTTTATTCATACAGATCTAGTTTATAAATGATAAGCACTTTTCGTTTACATGCCAAATGTGAGTGGTACACCTTGACATTATTAAAATATAGAGCTTCCTAATTAATTTTATTGGTATGCAACAGTTTAAAATCTGCATGATGGATCATAAGAGCAGTATTATATTGGATCCATTAAAATCGATCATTCAGTTATTTAAAACGTATTTCTCAACATTTAAAAAAAAATATATTAGGTATTACACTGAAGGGCCACCCACACACAGGTCTTCTCTTGCGATCACGAGTCATCCGCATGGTCGTGGTAATTATTGAATATTTATTACATATGCTCCAGAGTTCTATTAGTTAATTCGTTTTTAGTTTTTCGTGGCAAAATAATCATGAGTTTTATAAATAGCTCCGGTAAAGAAAGAGTTGGAAGAAGAAAAAGGATAGGACAGGAGTTTGTAGGGAGTTACAGAGTGGGTCAGATTCGCCAGTATTCGCCAGTACGGCGCATCGCGATAACAGGGGGAGATCTTTACGTTGTAGTGGGACGTTATAGGCTGATATCGTATTATATGAATATTCACGAATTAGATTGACACTATATTCATTTCTTCTACTTCACCCTTTAGTGTTATAACAAAAAAATAGTAAACATTCACCTTGTCATTTGCCAATAGTCATTTAAAATATGTATACAACACATATTTAGGAATTCTTAAATAAAAAAAAACTAAAAAGCAATATTTGAATTTCAATCCCGGCTTTAAACCTCATAAATCTGCCAAAATATATGCAACATTTATTGACTTTTTATTGCTGTCAAACTGCATACTTTATATTTTTAAACACATGATGAATGTAATCTTCCCACGTAAAGAAACGACTGTAATTATACTTTTAGTATACCTGTCGGTAAAATAACGTCGAAAAACCAAACATGTTTCGAAGCAGGTTCAAAGACACCAGAGCATACAAAATCGCGTGACTCCGCACCCTTACGCTAATACACTGGCGAATTTTTTACGTTGTCCAATTTACGAGTATTGAGCGGAAATGTAAAAAAAAATGATCATTTTAATAGATTATGACTATATTCTGTAAAATTGACGCATTTAACGATTATTTCGCAAAATACTTCTTTATGAAATTACATGTGTCACTTTAAAATTTGACAAAATTTTCCTGGGCAAGAGGTTTAAAATTAAACATCGACTGAAACAAATATAAATAATATGTGTAGCTACCATGCATCTGTATTATAATTGTTGCGACAACGGATAATTACGATTATAAACATATTATATACATATTCCCCGTGCGAACAATGACTGTCTTTTTCTTTCTTGTCCATCACTTTCCCAAACAATGAAAGTGAAAAATGAAACATCAAATGAAAGTGAACCACTTTCATTTGATGTTTCATTTTTCCACGCTTGCTGGAAGAAAACTCCAAAGGGGATAAGCTTATCTTTTGTACATGTTCTCCTTTCTTTTTTATTTATATCATATTTTGTGTGTACAATATGTTATATTTTAACGATAACTCTTTTTAACTTGCACCATACACTGAGACAGCCGTGATGGGCGCTCATTAAGTCCAGAGAGAGGTAATTCTGACATCCGATGTGAGCAATTTGGACATCAATTCAAGTTCATTGGATTAAACGCGGATGAAGTCATCCAAGTTGAAAGAGCCTTCCGCACATCGTCTTGACACCTTGTTATCCTGATAATGTTTAGGTACCTTTTTGCCCTGCGGGTAATCGGGATGGATTTTTCGTTGAAGATGGTAGTGTATTTTTGGAACCCTAATTACTACATCTCTAATGGCTGTTTGTGTTGCGCAGGTGTTTTACGTGTACCGTAACTAGCCCTTTTTTCACCCATTGCTGGATATGAGAGCAGACAAATCCCCAGCAGTGGACTCATGTACATTGTTTATTTATTAATTAATTAATGTATTAAAATAGGCGCACCAGTGGTACATCCACATCAATAACAAAAAAAATGTACAGACCTGTGCTATGTAGACAAACTTATTATTATCTCGTGCGTTGGGGATGTATGGCTTTTAAACACCACCGTACCGGTCAAGCGCGATGGCAAGTCTATTAGAGATGGGCGTTATCGGATTTATATGCAAACGGTTTGGAAAACTGTTTTTAAACAACGATATCGACAATATAGTTTGTTACTAAACAACGTTTTTACACTGCCAATGACAACCAACTTCTATCGATATATTCGCTTCGTCTACTTTACGCGACCGACTGCCCGAATGGTTCGAGAGAGAGAGAGAGAAGACGTTCGGCAACTAATATACATGACAGTTATTGTGATTTCAGTTACCGTTTTCAGGTATATCGATACGGTATCGTAACAGTTTTAGTTACGTTTTGATATAAGCGACTCATCCCTATAGTCTGTCTACTCTTTTAGAGTTGGTCTAGTTCCTCGGGGCTTGTAGTAGCCGCTTTGTAGAGTAAAAAAATGCAAAACGTTTTGGTATAATTTGTGAATGCATAAGTGTGAATCGAATCTAGGACTTTTACGCAGCAGGCAGAGCCATCAACAGTTGCGACTAATCGGTAGCCTACGATTGTATATTACACTTTATTATTACAGGAACGACTCGTTCAAAGTCGGGAAGGGTCTGTAGTTATTAACACACAGTATGAGGAATTTTGTTTGCGTTCACCAAATTGTTTCACAGAACAACAGTGGATTACTGAAATTTTGAAGTAACTTTTGGGTTGTGCGAGTTTGTGCGGTTTCGTGAGAAATTAAGTTATGGGACTTTGTACACCTGGAATGTTGACGTAGAAGGAAATTTTAATGAGAGGGTGTTTTTTTTGGTGACTATGGTTCTCCGACATAGCTTAAGGAATTAGTAAGCTCAAGTGGTAATGGGGACTGCAAAGCGGGAAACAGCGTGAGACGCCATACGGCCAGAAGGATTTGGTGATTTAAAGACGATGAGAAGTGGTTGGATGAGAAGAGTGAAACGTCAAATGAGGTGGTCAATGAGGGAGAGGCGTATATCCATCAGTGGACAGACATGCCACTGAAACTAAGAATCTGATGACTGATATACAAGGTACTTTAAAGGCAAAATTTAAATAAAATAAACGCATGTAAGTTTAAACACGTTTAAATTGAAATGGTTATTATTATGTCTGAATAACGACAACCACTTTGCCAAATGAATAATAATAATAGGTGAACTGACGACTTTAAGAAGTTCGCTGGTCGTGGAGTTGAGAGAGGTGCATCAGTGGATGAAGCATATGCTGATAGATTAGACATTATTTTAATTTTCTGTCTGATAACTCTTTCATAATACCATACCTAGCTTAACATACTGTAGCATCAGCCACTGCTGGATACATGATTCTACTAAGACTCGCCACCATACACAATTCGGCTCTTCTCATCCAGCCACCAACGGCGAACTTCTTTAAGAAGTCGGAAGGTGTCCCACGTTACGTTTCCCGGTATATGACCTTCATTTGAGGACCCTTCTATCCTTTGAAAATATGTAATAACTAGTACTGGTTGTATTCTGTAAATCAGACCTATTCTAAAGCCCTGCGTATATTATAGACGAAACTGTATTGTCTTCTCATCAGTACACGACTCGGTCAGTTTCAAAATTGCTTTGAGTAGGTATAGTCTGCCAACATTATTTTAAAAATCTATTAACATACCTTAATCGACCGTGAAGTAATTAAGGAAAGAACAGCGGCGAGTCATCTGGGAAGAATTTAACTCGACCTATCGGTTTGGACGGCGGCCAGAGGGGGACAGACAATCGCTTTTAATTATACTACATGTAATTACATTACCTTGCGTTTAATTAGCAACAGATTACAGGTATCTGTAGCAAGCCGTGTAGCGTCTGCCGGATTTGGAATATCACCACCCCATCTCTTCCCGTGTGTGGCTACTGGAAGTCTCGAGGAAGTACAACGCCTCTAAAAGAGTGGACTCGCCAAAACGCTTGGCCATAAGTATTCCTATTGAGTATTCTTAGATAGCCGATGGGGTGGGTAGACGAATCTTTGAATAGAGACAATGTATTGGGAAGCGTAGTGCAAGATGTCCTGACTCACTATTTAACTAGCTCTCACTAACTGTATCTAGTAGCTAACTAACAAATATATAGAACATTTGCTTGCCACTACTCGCCGACTCGCTACTAGTCTCTACTAGTGAAATCGCTACTCGCTACTCATCAGCAGTTATGTATGTTGTAATGTTCTATTTTAATAACAATATATTTCCATGAATAAATTTTAGGAACGTCTTTAGTTATAAAAAGCGAAATGGTGGTGAAAAATAAATTAATAAACATAAAAACTACACAAACTCTATTGACTGCTTCGTGTAAAGACAAAAAAAAAATACACTTTCACATCTATAATTCCAGACAAAGGTCGCCTTTTTAAGTTTAAAAACACTGTCCAACCGCTAACTTTGAGCACAAGGTTGAAAAGAAACAGTATGTACACTATGCAAATGCTGGAAATAGTGGCACACGAACTCCACAACATTTAAACACTTAACAAACACACCGCCCCCGTTACTGCTAAGGGGACACCCTCATCTCTGCAGCTATGTGTTAAGTATATGTCGAAGTTGAGGAATGGCGTTTTTCACCTACCCGCGATCCCGCGCTGCCTTCACAAAGCAATGCTTATAAGCCTAGGTTCACTCCTTCTGTGAACCCGTTGCTGTATATACTTTTTCTTGAATAAGTATGTTCAGCACTAGCCCTTAACTAAACACGTCCGCTAACTCTTAAAATATTTCTAAGGGTACAATAATTTCATTCACTCCAAAAAAGCACACGCATTCATTAATATTTGCATAGGAGTGAAGTGTTTTTTAATATGCCTAAGTTCTTTACATGCAACATGTGTGCACATCCCGGCCGAAAATAATACGAGTACACATCGGCAAGTAATACACAGCGCCGTCTCTGTCGTGTGCCGTTACGACAGAAACGACGCTGTACAAAAACTCGCGTCACATCAAAAGCAAAAAAACTAGACTGTCAAACTTTTTAAATAATGCTTATGGATTATCTTTAGCTAATTTAAAACTGTCCTTAATTCCGACAGGACAGGTTTTGGAAGTTTTAAAATCGCTGCGTCATTACATTTCAGACATTTGTATAAAGTTTCCATACTGCTGTGTATCGTGTTTCGTTGGTTTAAATTAATTTATACTTTGAGAATATCAAGTTGTGACATTTAGGTATCGCCAAGTTCTTTCATCTTTATGGCTCCAAATTCATTGAATATACATTTCGAAAAACCTTTGAATATTAAGCAGTATGTTATTAAGTATGTATTTCAATAAGTAAAGCTATCAACAGGGGTCGATCTGCGGGGTGTCTAGTAGTGAGTGTTGTGTAGGTTTGCAGGTGTATATTTTTATTTTTTTAATACAAAGTGCGGCATGGATTATGATTGTTAAGATTGCGTTTCCACGAAGCGAAAACAAGAAAAAAAAAAGAATTGAAGAAAAGACGTAAGTATAGACCAATAGAAACGCTGGAATTTTACAATAACTAGTATTGAATCGATCCTATTGGTTGACGTCTGCTCATTTCTAATCCGATCTACTAGGCTCCACTTTAGTGGAAATGCAAGCTTGATAATATTATAGTTTTTAGTATAATTTCACACAAAGTAATAAAGTCACAATTTTTATAGCATAATCGATAAAATATGTAAACATTTTTTGCAAAAAAGACTAATTGTTTTGTAACGATGCAGTGAAACATCAAATTTTCTTCAAATCTAAATGTTCTTAGTGTTGCGAGGAAAATTTTCAAGATATCTTAGCATGGTTTCGTAAAATTTCCTTTTTTTGTAATACAAGAAAATCATTTTTTGGCAACATATTTAATCCCTAAATACTGCGCAAGGTGAACGCGTCTTCTTTATATGTACTGAAACATCCCCCTGGTTCACACAGCGGAGCGTTAGTGAACTGCGCGTGTTTGGAGTGGAACTTAATCTGCTGTCCATTATACTTAACGCCATAAATATTATGATTAACATTTTAACGACTATTGGAGGTCAGGGTCCCTTTAAGGTGTCCAGTTTAAATCTAAAAGTTTTATCGTCCGACACCTGTAATTACGTATTTCGAGATTGTGGATCGGTAAAAAGTTAAAGTAAAGAGTAAAAAAGTTACAATGTGCACGGGAATCATGTTTAACGTATAAGTTTTGTGGTCCAGAACTGATGGTGGTACGGATCGTCAATTATTTGTTGGTGGTATAAGTTATAGAAGGTGTGCGTGCGAGTTTTGTGAGTTTAAAACGGTTGCAGTGGGAATAGTGTTGGGTTGCACTAATGGCTGGCTATAGGGTGGCACTATAGATTGTCTGGTAGAAAATATCTCCAGCCATTAAACTCGCCTTTTGTACGATTAAGTGCAATACACTATTTAAAATAAAAATAGTGGAAACATGATTTGTTGTATATGTGATGTGTAATACCCATCATAAATATGTATATGTTTATATATTGATATGTATGTATGTTTGTAAAGTATTCTTCCTTTGGTGCCATCTCCTAACGGAGGTTGGCAATCAGCATCCTTAACCTCACGCGAGAGATTGCTGCCTTGAACGACTTCGTTTTATCGTAAATTTGTATTTAAACCTATATTTATATGCAACACAAATCTTAAACATGTATTTTTATGCATTTTAATTTCAATTATGTGCAGAAAACGTGATAACCCAGACCCTATATGTGTAATGTGGGAGGTTTTTATTTTCTGTTTTGTTTTATAAAGAGTGTTTTTTAACCTTTTTTTAAATCCTGCAGTAGATATGCTTTATGTAAGATGGCGGTAGCTTAGGAACAGTTTTATCATATCACAAACTAAGGAAATAGATCTTGTTATTAATGAAAAACGTTTTCATTGTTTTAATATTTAGATCTCTTTACTGAACCAAAAATTCGTATTGTAATAAAATAGTTCTTTTAATTCGCTTCCACTTTTTGCTTAGGCCAAAATCGCTCACATTTTACGATTTAAAGAGCCCTCTATTTAAGGAACAATATGATATTGAACAAAAATCATTACTTTGAGACGGTCGCGGTTTACCGTACCGTACTGTGCCCGAACAATGAAGTTTTGGGCCCACAACAAAAGGCGATAATTCAACAAAATCAGTTTTTACGTCGCACCAGGAAAAGAGTTATGGTTCATTAAAAAAGTTTAAAAACAAAACGAAATTTCCAAGTTGGCTAGTTTCGTGCGACGACGATAAAATTGAATTGGTTTTGTGTAAATCACTGCTATTGATTGATTTCATAACTGTTTTACTACTAACTGGTGGCCGCGAGTTCGTTCCCGTAGACTTGATAATGATTCCCGCGGATTAAAAATGGTAGGTTAATGGTAAGTATACCTACCTAGACATAAAAGTTATATACTAGTTAACATTTAGTTTTTTTTTAATTGCTAACACACAGAGACATAAAAAATTAAAATAAAAACATATTTTGTGCTCTGCATAACTTGTAATGTCCACAGCAACTACCATTTTTTTTTTTTAATTTCAAATGTGGACATGAATTCGTTACGATTTCATTATAATATGTATGTATAGATTTATATAAATGCAATATTATGCTTAAATCAATTTATATGAAATAGTGCTCTGTTGTTTAATAGTGTTTAAAAAGAAGTAACTAGAGTTTCACAACATATGTTACAATGCGTAATGTAAGAATATTATTGTAAAATTATCTGGTTTAAAAATCATGTATTTTTCATTAGAATTATATTCACTTGCATGAGAAAAGAGAGTTTTTTATAACAATACAATTTTTAGGCCTAAATAGAATACAGATATGCGACAATGAATAAATCTGACGGTAGTAAGATATAAACATAAAAGTATCACAATAAACAACACGATAGATGTACACAGAGTATTAACAACTGGAAGTGACTGAGTAACCTGCTAGTCTAACAGAGAGACGTCTTTTAATATGTGGTAATTATTATTATGTATACCCCGCACCCAACCTATGTCCCCGATAGGAATACGCCTCGCCTCGACGACCCAATTACTGCTGCCAATGCGGTACTTACACTACACTCACAGGCTACACATATACACTGTCATCGCCGGCGGAGATGAGGATGTCTCCCTCGCTACACCGTGAACACACACCGGCCTTTAGCCAACACTTTTATCAGGTATCGGGGCGTGCCTGGGTGCTTCTCACCGACTCGCGATCCCGCGGTACCCTCCCAAAGCGACGCCCTAAGCCGAGGTCCATTCCTTCCGCCGGTCTACGGGCGCGGGAGCCCTTAGGCTCGTTGCTGCACACACTATTTACTTCTCGCTGAGCGCCTTCTGCGCTCGCCCTAAACCATAGATGCCCGGTGACTCTCGAAAGACCATTAGGGCCACAAGAATTTAGCCATTCCAAAAAAAAATTAACCCATAAAGGTGATCTGTGCTGTGAGTCTTAAAACCGCAACCAGCCCTTTTATTGTTCGCTGCTGGGACATATCCCGCGACGAGGTCCATAGACCTCGTCGCGAACATTGTCTCGTACACGTGGCAGTAGTAGTAGCGGATTTATTGTTACTTAGTCGCCTTTTACTACAGCCCGGGGAGGAGCTGGCGAGGGGAGAACGGCTAGTGTGGACCTTATTAACCTCAAAAAAGACTGGAATCGCTAGTTCGTAATGATTAGCGCCTTTAAACCGCCTCGTAACAATAAAAACCTTTATTTTATTATTTTATAACGAGTAATATTTAGACATTTAGACAGACATTTAGACATTTTTTTTTTAATTTTATCAATCTGTCTGTTCGTCTGTCTGAACACGCATCACGCAAAAACTACTGGCGGGGTTTTAATAACACTTGACATAGTTATAAGTTATGGCAAAGTAAACATTTAAGGCAGTTTTTATTCGGATTAATTATGAAGTTCCCACGGGAATCAAGCTATCCACATAAATTCGATGGTGTACGCGCATGAAGTCGTTTTTTAATAAATAGAAGAGTATAATTAAACATGCGACCGTACCTTTGTATTGTATATATTGAATAAAAATACCAAAAGGTAATTAATGAAGTATTTATACAGCTGGAAGACTATTATTTCCATTAAGTATTATTTGTTGCATTTGTTTCATAGATTCATAAACAAATTTCAAGGATAAATTCGATTTAATTAATGTTTGTTAAGAGGAAAATATAAACATTAAGAGAAAGAAAGGAACAATTAAGAGGAAAATATAAACATATATAGCAATAAAAACTTATTGCAGTAATTAATCGAGTAATAAAAATCATCGATGACATCAATATTTTAATTTGTATTGATACTGACAGCAGCAAGACACGATATGGCAGACAAAAGTAGGACAGTACATTGCATCTATAATTCAAGAATAATGGGAGTGCATCCGATAAGCAATTTTATTTTAAGAATAGATCTTATTTTTGAGTCACAAGCTCTGTGGACACCACCTCTGAAAAGAGTGGACTCGCCAACCCGCTTGGCGTTTACAGGCCATACATCCCTCATGCACAGGACAATGTGCATGAGGGGGTCCAGTAGAGGAGGACAAAATTGTTGGTTACGGTTATTTATCCTTGAGATGTTACGGTATATTTTGTAAGAACATTGGTAGGATAAATTGGCGTTACATTTTAGATAATTCCCGCAATGTTCTGCCTCAACGGCCGTGCGGAGAATAATTTACTATATAAGAGAGAATAATTTAAATATAAATACTATTTAAATACTAAATTATACAATGTTGTTCAGAATAGTAAATTACGTTTTTTTTTTCTTATTTCTTAATACGTACATAGTTCATTCGAAATAATAACCATAATATATCAACATATATATGGTAATATAACACCAAAGAACTGATGTTGTAGACGAGTCTAACAATGAAGACCACATATAAGACTTATTTATTTAGTCAGATGGACTGACGACATAGAGAAAGTCGCCAGTTGGGACTGGATAAACCTATATCCAGCAGCGTAGAGACATATGCTGTAGAAAGCGTAACTGATAAGGTGATAAGTCACGTAGGAAAGTCTATTGCGACACATAAGCCACTACATTTCTTGCTAAAAAGATCGCGTCTCATTGCAACAACAAACTAATACATAGTTGTAACAGAATTGATCTTTTTGTTGGACTAAATGTAGTGTGAAGGTTAAAATAATTTGGAAGACGTCAACGAACCAAAAAGAAATCTTAAAGCGTCGCGAGTAGTGACGAGCGATGCGTTGAGCGGGAGTGGTGGCCGCACATGCGGTAGCGATTAAGGCTTGTTCAGATATGAGCGACATTCGTTATCGCCTGCGGTATTTTGTACGAGTACCGCCCGCCGCGAGAATTTGTCAGCGGGAGTGAATATCGCCTAGGCACGCGTTTTACCGCTTGGGTAAGCGATAGCGTTAACGCTGGGCTTAGGCCTATCCAGGCTTAGGTCTTAGGTATATCGCTACCCGAAGCGGTTAGCGAATATCGCTTATGTGTGAACGAAGGAATTATCGCGTATCCCCGCGAATATCGCTACCAAAAGCGATAGCGAATATGACTTATATCTGAACAGGCCTTTATATTCATTGTCAGTGGACGATAATGGAGCGATGAGTATTGGTAGCACATCGCAGCATACTTATTATATTACCAAGCCCCGTGTGCCTTATATCACCAATCTTTACTCAGATCAAATTATATATTTTGAAAATAAAAAGACAGAGTAAATGTATTAGATGTTCATAGTATTTAGACCAGTAGTTTCTGCAAGTAAGGGTGTGCAAAAATTGTATTATTATAAAAAAAACTACAAAAGCCTTCGGAGAGTCTTATATCAATAGAGAGACGTAATTTTATGTTATGGTACTTTAGATTATTTTTGGAAAATTTTGTTCCCCTTTCTTATAGAAAGCTTAACTTTTGGTTTACGGATAGATTAGCGCGTCTTAGTACGTCTAAACCGGCCTTTACTCACGCCTCCACGCATCCTCCACGCCGCTACCGCTCATTACTGCTCTCAAGGCCTAAAATTGAGAATGAATCTGTCACGGGCAATTAAAAACAATTAACATCGATGAAAAATGTTGTTGTTAACCATAACATAACAGGTACTCAAATGTTGCCAGTAAAATTACAACTTACAATGACGCAATCTATACTAATATAATAAAGAGAGAGTGCGAATTTTGTGAGTTTGTGTGTATGTGGAGGGTAATCTCCGGAACCACTGCACCTATTTGAAAAATTCTTTCACCATTTGAAAGGTACATTATTCCAGATGGACATAGGCTATATATAATGTGCAAAAAAATTGCCGGGCACAGCTAGTATTTAATATTTTCATTTGACTTTTTAAAACTTCCTTTTGGATACATTCGAGTCGCAAAAAATACTTCACTATCTATCTGATGTCTCTCCACTGACACATAGGCCTCTCTCAAACCCCGCCACTGCAGACATTCTTACAATCCTCCGCTCCCCTGATCTAGTGACTATCAAAGTCACCCCCTTAGTTCAGAATTATTTAATACTGATAAGACGTGGCAAAATTACTTAAATGTAGCCCAGTTGAATGGAAGTGGTCCCTCTAATACATACATTACGTTTTCTCTAATATACGAAGTGGAGAATTCGACATTGTTAATTAATATTAGAAACATTAATTGCAAAACTGGAAGCAAATAAAGCTTAATATCTCAGATACCATCAGCTTAATAAATCATCAGATTATATACATTTATTCACCCATAAGAATACAATTCACTTGAAATGAGTAACATAATATAAAAAAATATTAATGTATAATTAATAAACGTTGTTAAAATGGACTGAGAAGCCATACGATGCAAACGAACAAATATGACATATATCTAATATAAATCAATAAATATATCGTTATATTTAAGAATTATTCAACCGAAATAACTAATACAGCAAATTTATAAACAATAAACAAACTAAAATATAAATCACGAAAACAAAGCCAGAAACAAGTACAAAACAAAATGGTAATTCGATATCAGCGATACAGTTAGCAGCGCATAAAACTAAATATTTGATTAAAATTTCACGCGTGCGAATCGAATAACTTTATTCAATTCGTAAATCGAATCAGATTTCAATCACAATTATATTATTTCAATAAACACAGTACGTTATTTCGTTAAATGGTGGGTTGTTTGTCAATTTAAAAACTCCAATATTGTATATTTCAAAAATTAAGTAAACATTTTTATTAATATCTAGCTATTAACTAGCTGTATCTAGTTGTAGAGCGATGATAGCCTACGGTATCTATGAGTATCCTCGACTCACATTAGTGTGATCGTGAGTACACATCTTCGGGCCATACCACTGAGTTTCTGCTTAGAACGGGTTTTTGAAAAATGTCACTCGGCGGTGAGAGGAATACATCGTGAGGAAAACCGCATGCTCGAGAAATTAAAAAATCTGGAGTATGTGTTACGTATGCACCAATCTGCACTGGGCCCGTGTAGTGAATTACGACCCGAAATCACCCAGTGATTTACTAGGGGAGGCTTGTGCCCTGCAGTGGGACTTTAGAGGCATGTACATCAGTACATGTAACTGCTGACACATGAGTTCGTTCGTGCGGTCTTTAGAATATGCATGGTTAGGTCTTTGTACTCCTACTACATCCTATCCCACGTTAATCCATCTCACTTAATCCCACTCCATCTCGCTCCATTCAATCCGATCCCATCCTATTCCACTCGTTCTATGGCATAATACAATGCCACTCCTTTTAATTGAATAGGGTGTTGTATAATGAGATGGAGTAATGTCCTCATATGTAATGTCCCATGTGAGGCTATTGTGTGAGATTTATAACGATTCCCGTGGGATTCGGTGATTCGGTATGAAATGTGTCGTACACGTTAATCCAGAACATAAAATATCACTGTACATGTTTATACATACAAAATTCTGTACTGTTATTGCTCGTATGATATATAAAAAAAAATGTACTGACTGGTTTATTGTACGACGGATGTTACAAGCGCGGAACTATGTCAAGCTTCATTGAAATCCGTCCCGCGATTTTTGTATTTGTTACGATACTGTATTGTTACGATTTTATTATAACTAAGTATAGATATTTTTTTTCGTATTTTACTAACAGGTGTATTTTATTAAAAAGACTTCTTAATTACACTAAAGTAAACGAATGCATTGGAAGTTTATAACAACCTTCATGAAGTTTAAAACTGTTGTTAAACCGCGGTTAAACTGAAAACGGTACTTTTTTAAAGTTATATAAACTTTTTGATAGTTATTTGATAAAATGAGCTAACTTTGAATATCTACACTTTGGGCATCTATGCAGATAAGCTATATGACAGTTATATTCAACTATTTTAACTTCTTTTATTTATTAAAGCAAGCTGTTTCTATAAAATTTCTTTTCTTTTACAAAGAGCAGAATTCAAATTTAGAACGTAATTTCTTTCATGCCAGGACACTTCATTATATGCCAGTAACATATTCCAATTAATAAAACCTTTTTAATAATGTTATTTTTCCAGCTGTGGAAAAAATCAATATCGCCCGTTTTTTGCAAAAGAGTTTATATTCTTCATATTACAATTTGGTTACCATATGAACTGTCAGATAGTTAGATACGGACATTTAATTTTTTATGGTAAAACGGTGGTAGACGAGTAGAGAGTCCACCCGATGGTAAGTGGATACTGTCGCCCATGGACATTCGGGATACATGCCAACATCAGTACAACAATGACAAACGTTGACACGCCCCCGGATACGATCCCAACCTTTGGAGATTTAGGAATTGACATATAGAAAGGGTTGGTAAATGGGATGCGATAGGAATGGGCTCTGGCATATCTTATTAACTGCCGCAATATGTACATACAATACGAGAGAATAGGATAAAGTGGAAAATGCAGTACGGTAAGGATATAAGCCTCTACCAAGTAGGGTTGCCAGATGGGTATCCTTAAGGAGGAGTTTGCCTGGCTAAAGTCCTCTTTTTTAAATTTAAAACAATACTTTTTATCACAAAGTCAGACACCTTGCACTCGTTAAGTGATTTTTCGAAAGGTCTCCGAATCAGAAGCTTATTTATTACACATTCCCCCATGTCAATCTTTCAAGCAAATCTGGCGAAGGTAATATAAGAAAATATTTCAGTTTTAGAAATCACAAATACTTTACCATCAATTCTTCGAATGTTACGAAGCTGAAGCGAAAACAAATTGCTGCATTTGAAAGTAAAGTAACTGCTTCGTGATAATGAAGAAAGTGAAAGGATTTCAGATTATTTTTTTATCGTTGACAAAGCAATAACATGGATAAAACCTTTAGAAGCTTTTAAATGTTTTATTTTTGTGTATAACAACGAAATGTAGATAGGGTATTCTCGGTGATCAACTCCCAATGGACGAAATAGAGGAACAGGCTCAGTATCGAGTCAGTAGGTACGGGCGCACATACTTATGCAATATAACTTTAAGGACATGTTGCGAAGATTTTTATAATTTGTTATTAAAACATGTAGAACTTATAAAGAAAATAGGAAGTTCTGAAAAATATGGCGGAACATAAAGTAAAAAAAACCTTTTAAAATAAATTTTA
The DNA here is from genome assembly GCA_914767545.1 of Sesia apiformis. Lineage (NCBI taxonomy): Eukaryota > Metazoa > Arthropoda > Insecta > Lepidoptera > Sesiidae > Sesia > Sesia apiformis. The sequence continues at coordinate 20,304,119 of OU611949.1, read as the reverse complement.
ATATTTTATTTTATAATCCTCCTTTTTAGGCATAAAAAAACCGTACTGATACCCTACTCCTAACGCTCGCCACCACACCTTCAGCTCTTCGAATTCAACAATCGACTTATGGTTGACTGTACAAAAAATTATACTTACAAATATCAAAAAAAATGGGAACAATGCTAAACTCTGACGACTGAGTAGGAGCATCAAAATAAAGCACGTCTGAATTCCTTCACTTCACAAAGGAGTGCCGAAAAATTCCCAGAAATTAGGTTCTCGGTACACAGAGGACAGACAAAAGAGTAAAAATTAATATTAATCTATAAATAAAAGCTTCTGTTTTAATTAAGGTTCAGTATTCATCAAACAAAAGAAATTAAGTAACCCACTTTCGAGAATTTTCCGCTAACATTTTCTACCCAATAAAAATAAAAAGGCTTTATTTTAAAAATACTTTTATAAAAAGTATTTTATTATAAATAAAACATTTTTAAAAATAAGCAAAAATAGGTACTGTAATAAAATCATGAAATTATTTTTAAAAATGGCTAACACTGATTTTATATAAGTACAGTAAGTTTTACTGAATACATTTTTTTATCTATTTAGATACTCCTTTAGTAGAAAGACTGCCTCCTTCCGAGAGTCCATCAAGCATGTCAGCTATGTTTTGTTCAATACGAAAATCTTTCCTATACATACTATGCTACTCTCCACTTTAAAGGGTCAAAATCCAAAGTACCTAATTACAGCAATGACCCCTTAGGAAACTATACTCATTAGTAACTTGCACATACACTCATTATTTACACGCCTATTCAAAGGAATGTAATTACTAGTTAGTGATTTAATAATGAAGCAATTTCAATTTCATTTAATCTTATATATATATATATATATATGTTTCTTTGTTTGTCCCGTAGTGAAACTTTAGTGACTTGTGGTGCGCACGCCCGCGAAGGTTTCTGAATTAGTACTTGAAGACCACGCGAACGAAGTCACGGGCAACGGCTAGTAGTTTATAAAATTCAATACTAACTTCAAAATTATCACCAATTATCTTTTTCTAATATATATATTATATTCTGTGATCAAAACAATACGCTCAGAGATTTTACCATCTCTAATTGTAATTATCTAAAGAAATCTGAAGCTATAAAATATCTTGCTTTATATGGGGTGGTAGAAGCATTAAAACATAATTTTAATTTGATTGCACCTCAAACGCAATCCCGAACCCAATCACGTATTGATTCGCGTTCCTTTGCAATAATTAGAGACAAATTGGACAAAAACGAGTACTGATTAAGCGACGATTTAATCGAACGACACAAAGATTTCAAATATTAATTACATTAATAATCGAACGATTGTTCAAATTTGTTTTTTTTTTCTTATTATATATGGCAATGGTGCAATTAGCACATTCTGCCAGTGTCAAGGTTTCTTCGCAATAAACAATTTTAAAGTCTAAAACGTATTCTGTCAATGTCAAGTCCCGTCGAAGTAAATCGGGAGTCGTTCAGTAAAGTGATAGTAGGTTTACTGAGGACAGAAGAGGACTCCTTGAAAGCACACGAACAACGCAGTATGTACTATGCTTTTATTTGAGTATCACAAACATTATACACAAAAAACACTTTGAAGTTTAATATTGAAGTTTGAAGTTTAACTATCACTATTAAATCATAAAATTAACAATACACAATTTTAATAGTAATCAAACAAAACCTCAACTTCACTTCTCGAGTTTCCGCCAAAAAGTCTGCAAATTTGAAATTTCAAATGCACGAATAAAAATGGAATTGAGGTTTTAATTTTTTCTTTTGTTTCTTACATGACAATTAGCATATTGTGTTAGTGTTTTGCCAATGACCAGGTTGTGTCAATGTAAGTTAGGAGTTGCTCAGTAAAGTGATAGTAGATAGATTTATTGAGGACAGAAGAGTTGGATTCCTTGAAAGCAAACGAAAATCGCAGTCATTATTGCTTTTATTTGATATCATAAACATTGGGTACTTTGAAGTTTCATAGACATCAATGTTTAACTGCAAAACCAGAAACATACAGTTTTTATAATAATCCAACGAAAACTCGACTTCACTACTCGAGTTCCAGCCAAAAAGTCTTATGAAAATATTCTAGACTGCATTAATCGCAGTGATCAATTCTAATTTCGAATTTGACGTTCGAATTCCCGAACGCGGCTTGTAAACTTTTTGGGTCCGCCATTTTACGGGCGACGCACAAAAAGATGGCGATGATTTAAAGAAATTCGCGGTCCCTTGTCGTTTCGTTTCGGGTAAAACGAAAAAAGATTGAAGGGCGACTCACTTGACCCTTATCAAAGAAGGCAACGCGTTGTCTTGGCAGATGTCCGTGCGCGGTTTCGCGAGGAATAATGAGGGTGTACCACAGAATTTTGACCATTAACAATGTGCTGAAGAATGTGCAATCATTAACTTCATTTGCAGTCTTTTACTTTCTTTTAAGATGCTTTATAATGAAGACGAAGTATTTTTGGTTATACGCTTAAAATTGTACAATCTTGTTAATTATAAATCCACTATATTAGGCTATACGGTTTTTGGTAGCTGCCTGACAAGCTATGGGGTTGGGTTGACTTTGCCCGATATTCGGCGTCAATATGACGCATTTAGCCATCGATCGACCCAAATACATAGATGGATAATTCCTTGTGACAAAACTATGTTCATGAGTGATACCAGTTGTATAAAATGTTACTCCAGTGCATCGATTTGAGAATATATTATACTAGATATGTTATACAAGCACTCTAGGGCAGGCACGTCAGAGTCTAATAGTGTTGTCTGATGAGTTTAGGGTTGCCATCCGTACTATATTATATAGTATCGTACTATATTTTAGTCAATTATACTATTTATATACTGGTGACAAAAAATATAGCACGAAAAATACTATATTTTCGCTAATTCAACCGTCTCGGTAAAGCTGATAAGGAAAGTAACAAAAATTACATGTTTTTATTGACAATTTTAACTATGTTCACCCAGCGCACAACGCCTGATTGTGAACGCGTCGTTAATCGTTAATGTCGACATTTTAGTGAACGCACCCGAATGTCAGCGGTAAATGCGTAATCACTGCGAAATTGACGAATTTTAGAATGCGACGCATGCTGTCATTGTCAATTTCTCTCCGTTTGTTTATGTTTTTCTTATTGCTGGTTGGTTTTTGTTCGATGGTGTTTCTTAAAACCTTGCCCTGTATACATAATTAATTGGGAAATATATGTGAAATTATAATTAAGTAAAGACTATAGAAAATGATGCTGATGATTATCCTCGTACACCTGATACGCCTCCAAAAATATAAGAGTGAATGTAGTGGTGGGTAATCAAGACTTTTCGGAGTAGTTTAACTCACCTAATCCTATTCCGCCTGCGGATCCAACTCCTCTTAGTAAGTCCTTAACTCTTTTACGTAATCACTGTCGATGCTAGTGCTGGGTAATCAAGCACAAGGAAAAAAAGAAGCTCTATGGAACAATTAAACAATTTAACTCTTGATACATCTATCCTAAAAAAAAAAGGTCGCGCCATCGAGGAGTGATCTCCGCGGATCGGAGTAGTAAGTAGTAAGGAGTAAATGGAACAATTAAGGGATTTCACTCTTAATACACCTATCCTAAAAAAAAGGTCGCGCCATCGAGGAGTAATCTCCGACGATCGGAGTAGTAAGGAGTAATTTAATTTTAGCACTAAAATTTCACACAGTCAAACATAACATTTCTTATTGTATAATACCATGGATTGTAGTGTTAAATTAAATAAGATTATATATGTAGGCTCCAAAAATTTTACGGAACACCCCTACATCGCATCTGTTCAAATTTGGATATCTTCAAATTCAAATTCCCTATCAGAGCCTTCCTCTCAGGTTCATTCCGGGAACACTCCACCAACAAGTGTTGGACATTCTTAAGAAGTTAAGCGCTGATAATTGCAATGCGAATTTTTGAATACATAATAAATAAAAATAAAAGGAATTACATAAGCACATTTATCACGAAATATGACTTCATTAACTTTATTTTGGTTTGTATAGAAAAAGTTTTGCTTTTTTTTTTTACATGTTTTTACATTGACAACAACGTTACGTCAAAAATACTGCAGTTATTGTGAAAAAGGTTAACTATCAATAATACGTTCTTGGTAGTTTTTTGCGCCAATTAATATACTGAATTGACAGTAGCTTTAGAAATGCCACCTTTTAAAGCCATCATACTACATCTCTGTATTTTGGTTGATCAATGCATTTAGCACTACTCGAGGGACACGTGTAGATAGGGTTCTGAGAGGTACCTACATATCTTCTACTAGCGACCCGCACTCGGTTCGCTTCGGTTTAAGTTTTTTTTTTCAAAATTATTTTATCAAAATTTCAAAATAAAATATAGCCCATATTAGACACGGATAATGTAGCTTCCTATTTGTGAAAGAATTTTTGAAATCGGTTCAGTAGTTCTAGAGATTACGCCTAACATACCTACAAACACACAATTTTACCTCTTTATACATATATTAGTAAGTATAGATTAGATTTAAGCGGGTAACACTTGCCTCCCGTCATGATATTCGTAACACTTAATATTTCTCACCGCAAAATTCTTCATTTACATTTACATCTACCTGTTCTCGTTAGAAACACGTTCAGAAATTTTCACATAAGGCACTTTCTTTTTCAATTCTTACACGATTACAAAGTGAAACGTTTAAATGAAACCGCCAACCTTCAAAGAGCCTTACTGCCAAAGAGCGGTTTGGGTAAAGAGCGAATTAAGTTCCTAATGAGAAGTGCCTACTGTGAATTGCAGGAAATGTTGTGCAGTTTTAATTTTACGACCCGTGTTTTTAGTAAGAGCGAAAGACAATGGAAATATTGTTTAAGGAAAGATTTTCCGTATCAATTGTTTCGATTGCTATTATTCAATACTATATTGCTTTTGTGTTCGCATACAACTCCCGCCCAAAGATGCATTCATTTATTTATGAAGAAATTAGAGAGAGAAACATACAATAAATTAAACTAAATAAATAAAAAAAATGAAGAAGCAATTGTTGTCTATCTTATACATTTGTCACTAAGAACGTAAAATGTAATTTCCTTTTAGGCGTCAAATAATTGTAAATAGTTTGAGCATGAAAAAAAATATAAGCACTTATTATTACCTTTAATTATTTATTTAAATTTTGGGACATATTTCGCTATAATCTCTTACTTGTATAATCTCTTACTTACTATAATCTCTCTATAACGAGTACTTACTTGTAGCAATCGCTAGAACTTACCTCAGAATTACTCTAGTTTGTACACCCCTTTAAAGTCTGTTGTTACAGTCAATTGTTTATTGAATATATAGATATTCAACAAACAATTGAATAATAGTATTCAATCCCTTTATAACAGTCCCATCTGTGTAATCAGCTGTTGACGTAAGGATGATAACACGAAAACAATTATTTGAAAAATAATAGCATACATTAAACAATACAATTTGTTTTGAACGTAAATATGGTTCTCTATGATTAATGAACATTCTATGGCAAAAATAGGTTTTATACAAAGCAGTTTGACGCCATTTATGTATTGTACCTATTTAGGCTTCTACTCATTGCTTATTTCATTCAATGTGTTACTGAAATAACGCAAGATCTGATGTTGGCGTATGTTCATGGGCGACAGTATCCACTTACCATCAGGTGGACTGTCACCGCGTCTGCCGTCTTCTTTCCACAAATAAAAATAATAAATAAAAGAGTCTTGTTGTTCTGTTTAAAATATTTGTGGCGCTCATTACTGTGTACAAATAAATGATCGGGCGGTTATACGGGCAGCGCGAGGCGACGCGCATAGAATGCACCTGCGCGTAAAATAAAACACATATTAGAAATGAACAAAAATTTACGAGAAAAAATAATGTAAAAACTGGTAAAATCTATTGTACACTGAATATTAAACAACCTATTTTCAGGTTTTGCGCTATTTCAGTGACGCGTTGTATAATAATGTATTATTATATTAAGAATAATAATAGATGCTTACTTTATGCTTGGGCCCAAAGGCTCAGAAGTAGCATCATTGCGATCTAGAAGATATATTGTGCGATCTAGAAGACATATGTCTTACAACTCAGGCCCACATATTTCATAAACCGTATGACGGTACTGAGTGAGACCAATGAAACCTAGGCTCAAGAGGTAACCTCCCAGCAAAACAGTTTTTTCTGTATGCTAAAGCTAAATAGTCATAGAATATATGTATTAAAGGTTATAGTTTTCTATGACATCATGTAAATACCCAATTCATTAAAATGATTTAATCAGGATTCAATATATGTATGTTCTATTACGGTGGAAGCTGAGATCATCAGCTGACCTGTCTCAATTGTGAATGAAGTTAACATTCTTTTGTTTTATTAACATAATATAGCATATGAGCACCGTCTGTTCGGAGCAGACAGTATGCCCGATGGTAAGTGTATGCCTCCTAAGGACAGTACCCGATAGTGTAGGGGCTCCGCACTGGCAAAAGTAGCGTTGATGAAATAGTCAAATGATGTAAATACTATGAACAGGAGCTTAGTGGATTGAAAATACGTATCATTCGATCGAAGTTAGAATTTTGGAAGAGAACTATTTCTATCAGTAGATGCAAAAGGACTGCAAAAGACAATGAATGTTAAAGCGGATACGCTTGTTTACGAACATTCTATAGTAGGTACAATCTAATATCAAGCAACGTCAACGTAGATTTATTCAGGCGTCTTCTTCCTGCCTAAAGATAATATCCATATACTTGAATATATCTGAATAAGCCTAAAGTTTATGAAAAATGTAAAAAGTAACGCTCTATGAGCAAAGGAAGCTATTATCGGTATGGAACTTAATATCCGATTTGTAAGATAAAGAAAAACGAAATTGTTATTTCTTTTCAAATTTCAATAAAGTCTCAACATATATTAGAATCGACAATAAGGTCCCTTTTTTCAGATTATATCTCATATAATTATCCAGCATAGATTAATAATGAACAAGATAATCTTATTAGTTCATCACTCACACAATTATCTCTTATTGACTAATAAGTTTTCTAGATTATACAAGATACTACTAAAAAATGCCAAAACCAAAAAATATATAAATTTCAGTGAGTTATTCAGAAAAATGCTGCATATATGTAGTTTATGCAACAATAAAGTTTTTAAAGCGCTTTAAATAGCCATCAAATTTACTTCAAAACTTAAATGTCTGCACTTTCAATCATCGATAGCGGGTTTTGCATTAGCGACCTGGTTCGGGTTTCTTAAGATTTAGTAGCGAGAAGTCGGATAAAGAACAATACTCGAAATATCATAAATAGTGTTTATATAGATGTTCTATGGACGCTGTCTAAGCCAAACATAGTGTTTATATAGATGTTCTATGGACGCTGTCTAAGCCAAACATAGTGTTTATATAGATGTTCTATGGACGCTGTCTAAGCCGAACAGGGAGCCATCGAACCGTTTTTAAAATCAGAGTTAAAAAACACACTTGGCCCCAGGGACCCGTCTAGCTGTTTGCCGTCGAGGACGCCACTTACATTTCAATATGAAAGGGAGCAGGAAATTGGTTCCCAAGTACACGAATGCCGTCAATGCTGTGATTTGTATCGATTCATCGAGTTAAAAATTCGAGTGGAGTTTTCGATTAAATATGTACCTTAATAAGAACAGAATACGGGTTCTCGATTATTGTTTGGTAATGCAAATAGAGTTGGGAGGGGTTCAATAATGACGGTTGCGTACATTTTGAAAATTCTGTCATGCATGTAAATTGGTATTGTTGTATGTAAAATTGTATGAGATGCGTGTAATGCGTTTATTGGTCAATAATGTGACGATTTTCCATGCTTTTAGCGTGAATTCACACTGAATGCACTTTAAAGCTGGTAGAACCGTAGAAAGATGTAGCGAGCAGTAACAAGGAGCGAAGTGATCCAGACCGAAGTCAGCAAAGTCTGACAATTAGTTATCATAATAAAGTGGGTGGGCTGTGAATAAATTAATTTAAACTCCAGATCGTATATTAATGATTATGCTCCAACTACGCCGTCGCCGTAATAACAGGCAATTAACATTAAAGTCACCAATTGCTTGCCAATTAAGTATTACGTGCGAATTAAGCTTCGATACGATATGGATTAATGGGTTAAAGTCTAAAATTACGAATAATCGATTCACTCGATTCGATTCCCACGCGACACGGTGTTAAGTTGTTAAACACAAACGTACACGAGGGAGGATGAGTAGAATTTTAAACGGTTGGCGCGTGTTGGATCAAATGTTTGAAGAAAATCTACTTTGATAAATCTTAGCATAAATATTTGATTACGTCAAATGTTTGATAGCAGCTGGTGTGTACAATGTACAAACGAACTTTTATGACATTTTGGCGAAATTTGGACATAGCGATATGAAACTGATATTGAAGTGGGTTCCAGCGCACATTGGTCTAACTAAAAGGTAATGAGGAGGCTGACAATTTGGCGAAGCGAGGAATTGCAGAAGGTACAGAGATCATTATTAATCTTTGCGCTATTCAGAAATACTGATAACATATAAAAAGAAGTGCCGCGAGTTTTGGAAGGAACACTTTAATAAAAGATCGCTAGAGAAAGGGATATGGTACTAAAATAGGCTGAGTCTCCGCATATACCTTGGTTCACAGAAGTTTGCAGATTGAAATCCGGACTAGCCACTTAACAGTTTCGATTTCTCACGAAGACGATTAATTCTCCTAACTGCGAAAGGTGCGAAACGGTCGAATATATCTATCACTTGTTGGTGGAATGTGCCCGGGACCAAGGGGAAAGAGAGGTGCTGATGAGGACTCTTGAACTAAACACAATGGATGTAGGTGAATTTAACAGAATTTTAGCAGAACCAAACTCTAAAGCTTCTCAATTGTACAGTAATTGAGTAGGTTTGTGAATCTTCATTAGTAGCTATTTTTTCATTGTGTTGTTCTCTTTTTCCTTTTGAGCTTGTGTCGTTTAGGTTACGATGGGGCTGAAATGAGGCATATGCATCAAAGCTCTCAAATAAAGTAAAACAAAAAACTTTGGACGACATCGTATGAGCTAATCATATCACACTGTTTTATAAATCGGTAAGTCTGTTTGTCACTGTTTCTGAATCATGCCTTATTGAAGCCACGCATCATAAGGAAATTGAATATTAACTTATTCGATTATATTATGTGTTATTGTTATTTTGATATTGTTTTTTCTTCGCTTATTAGACCGAGGAAAAAAGCATAACTACCTTTCATCGAGATCTGTTACAAAATTCCACTAGGAATCATTTATAAAGTCCACGCGAAATAAAGGCTCGTTTAGACAAGGAGAGTTTCTCGAACGTGTGCAGGAGAGAAAATCGGCCAAGAATATGTTTGCCTACTATAAACAACTGTTGTCATCTAGTTTTTTATCATCATATGACTAGTTGCAGGCGAGAATCGTATGTAGTTCGGTCGCATACAAGAATCGTATGTAGTTCGGTCGCATACAAGAATCGTATACAATATTCTCAGAAATCGTCTTGAATAATACAAAAGTATTCTTCAAGACTTCTAGCCCCTTTATGTAAGAACATTAGTCATGGCATATGTTTAGTTTAACTCTAGCAACAATTTAATCAAAAACAACTTTTGAACCATCTGGAAACTGCACGACAAAATTGACCCACGCGTATATTTTCTATTATTTATTACAACGTTAGAACCAGTCCATAATTTATGAAGTATACGAGTAAAAATAGAATGAAAATGCATGTGGGAGCAGAAATAAGTTTCATCGCTTATAGAATACCATTAAAAGCCTGCAGTAGATACAGGTTTGATATCTGTGACAGTTAAAAAAAGTCAATGAAGCGATTAATAATCCACGCACAGCGCTTAGAGCAAAGTCGACAACGATATATTGGTAGATTATCTTCTATAATCATCGTGCATAACGTTACTGGGCAGAATGTTGTAAAAATGTTTGAAATAGGACAGGTGTCCCCACGTCCTAAAAGCGACCAAAACTATTTAAGGCTTGAGTTGATTTTCGCTTGTGTTCGATCTATGTATACAAAGAAAAAGGATTAAAAGTCCCATACTAGCCACTGTGAGAAACCCCGCTTTTCGACATGTTCTGGTTAATTAAACTGCGTAGTTGAAATGCAGTGCTCATTAATAATAAAAAGAATACTTTGAACTGCATGAGAAAATGACAAATGGTAGTAAATACCATTTTACGAACAAAGTCACATGAGATATAAACATTAAACATGTTTATTACTACTAGTTTTATTTGTTTTATTTGAATAAAATATGTTTTATTAACAGAGGAATAGTTGCACTTTATGGTAAATGGTGTTTACAGATCCTCTATAGACACGCCACTTTATGAGAATTCCTTTTAGGAGACCTTCAAGGTGGTTCTATTGATAAATAGATAAATAATAAATAAATAACGCCACACTCAATGGCCCACGCTAGGATACCCTGTGTCGTGGGTCCAGAAATACATACAGAGACAGACACAAACACATGTCCAGACCCGAACATACATTTGCCATTTTTTTTTATTAAACAAATGTATGTGCGACCGGGGATCGAACTCGGAACCTTTTGCACAGCAAGTTGGGTCACTACCAACTGCGCCAATCGTCGGTCACTCTTAAATAAATATACTAAGATAAATAAACTCTTTATGATACACAAATACATGTTGTAAAAATCGTGGGAGCCCTTAGGGTCGTTGCTGCATACACTCTTTGCTCCTGGCTGAGCACCTTCTGCGCTCGCCCTAAACCATACACGTCCGGTGACTCGTGAAAGCCATTAGGGCCACAAGAATTTAACCATTCCGAAGAAAAAACAATTTAAGTAACAGGAAAAGTACAATAGGCGGCCTTATCGCCAAAGCGATCTCTTCCAGGCAACCTTTTCGTAGTAAGGAGAAAACAGATAACAATATCAAAAATAGGTAGACGGTGCAATTCTAAATAATATCAAATCAACATAATATCTGTTGAGGAGGAGAGTGTACGCTAAAATCCAACAGCCGCTGGGCGAGTGGCCACGTTACCCCTCTCTCACAGAAGACTATCTTGAAATGTACTGCATTTCCCACTTTATCTTATTTCCCTAATGTACGTACGTGTTTCGGTAGCGAGTGAGATGTGCCAGAGCCCATTCCCATCCCATCCTATTCTATCCCTCCCCATTTTCCCAACCCTTTCTCGAAATCCATTCCTATATCTCCAAAGGTAGGCGGCGCATACGGGGGCGTGCCAACGTTTGTCATTTTGGACCGATGTTGGCATATATCGCGGATGTCTATGGGTGACAGTATCCATTTACCATCAGGTGGATTGTATGCTCGTCTGCTGCCTTCATCCATAAAAAAATATATCATTTTATAATGATAATATTTTATACATAAACACTTAAACATGAATACAATACATAAACACACAGATGCATACATACATACACACACACATACATACATATACTATTGCCCCTTGTTTCATTGCTTGTGGTGGTAGTCATACTTCCCGTTTGTGGTAAATAAATTAAATAATACGTGTATCTAAGCAAAGTGACATTATTTTTCACTAGCCGCGCCCGCGACTTTATATGCGCAGACGTTGATTCCCGTGGGAGCTTTATAATTGATCTGGATAAAGGTTAACCCGGCACATAAGTTATGACTGCGCCAATTTTCATTAAAATTCATCCAGTTGTTTTTGTGTGATATGCGTTCAGAAAGAAAAATTTGGTGTGTTGGTCTCTGTATCACTCGTAATTTAGACTAAACGACATTTTTCAAAAATATTCAATATTGAATGTACAGGACACAGCTTTGTTAATATATATTATACAATTTTATTTAATATACATATATTATTATCATATACATACAAGTAATACCATTAATTGTGCGAAAGCTCGGTTGGCCAATGGTTTACGTGTACTCTGTTTTGGTACCGTATACCATTCATTAAATAGATGGTACCCATTTTATATAAGATGGAATCGTTTACACTGCGGTGGTTCTTCGGCCGTTTAACAATAATAATCAAGACCGTAATGAGGTATAATCTGTGGTAATTACCCATCTATCAGCAGCTTAATTCCGTCGCAATTACTGTCAAACTCGTGGCGGAAAAAATAGCCATTAACCTTCGAGTTAGCCGCATCGGTCCATCGGGCCCAGGCTAAAATAAACGCGGTATCAAATAATGGTCGTGGGTTAATTTCGATTAGAATGTGTAGGCTATATAGGATGTAAGCGATTGTTTCCCGAAGTCAAAAACCATGGCTATTACTTTTAGATACTTTATTATTATCCAATTTTATTTTGAATAACAGATGCGACTATCCACGCATAGCATTTTGGAAACATTGTAATGATGAGACAGGGGCAAGCTGAAAATCAGCGCTGTGTAGGCGAGTATTCAACAGCATACGCTGAGCCTGCGACCTCTTGCGCACTGAGATATTTAATTAACCCTGTATACCACTGCTTCGTTTGTGTAATTTACAATGTGGCAAATAAATAATTTATTTATTTATTTGCATATTAAAATGTTGTATTAATAATAATCGCAATAAGCGCAATGCAGGTCGCAGGTGGACCGATGACTTGAAGAGGTTTGCAAGTGGTGGTCGGATGAGACGAGCAGAAGATAGTGTGTAGTGGCAAGCTTTGGAGGAAGCCTATATCCAGCAGTGAGAGACACAGACTGATGGTATGGTAATATTAATAAAAATATATACTGTCGATAAAAGTTTAATCTGTACTGTCAATTAATTTAAGGGTTACATTTCTTTTTATTGAAAGAAAATTCCAGATGAGCAGACAGTTATAGTTAAAGAGTATATCGCATAAGAAGAGTCCTTTATCCCTTTATAGTCTCTACTCAATGTGGCAGGAAGGAATGGGGGATAGGGAGTAGCGAATACCATTGTACTGCTCACTCCATGGGATAGCATAAGAAATATCTAATAATATATAATAATAATAATATCTCACTCACTCCCGAAACGCGTACATATTACGGCATTTTTTTGTGAGAGGAAACTTCGCTGGTGAGGCACGCCCAGTCGGCTGTGTGCACTCCCCCTCTCCAAAACTATTCAAGATAGCCCAATGACTTATAAAGAATGGCGGATTACGGCTGAATGAGAATGATCAACAACCGGTTTTGCGCCACGATATAGCTCTGAAAACCAGCGCTGTGACCCTCTTTGGTGTTGCAGCATATATGCTGAGCTACAGGACCTTTCTGTCAACGCACAATTATACTGCATTATCTTTATCCGTGTTCTATTTTAGTGTAGTGTTTTGTGTGCATACAAATAAATGTTTTTCTTTCTTTCTTTCTTTTTATTTTTTGTGTTAAGATAATGTACTCCATTAATAATAACAACAACGATAATAATTTACGCAAAAAAAATCCCAATCAAATCAAAATCGATCTATCACAACTCCAGAAGCATAATTAAATCATTAGTTATACCAGGTTCCGATGCAAGTAACAGTTCCATATTAGCACTATTATATATCATCAACTTAGTACCATATAAAACCCTAATGGCGTACGCGAAGGTACCTGGGAGGCTGTACTATAGTTATCTTGGTAATCGCGATGACACGATGGCCAGACTATTAAACGCCTTACATAGCTTCGAATCAATTATAATGTGGTGCAAGTTAATGACGGAAGCGATAAATAATATAGCCCACAGCGTATATCAGATTTCTCTACAAAGAGTGAAAAAAAATCCATTCTAATTAAATGTTAAAGTGGTAACTGTAGCTGGAGTGAACTGAATTGTAATCACTTTCTCATGGAATTAAGTGTACCCATAGAGTCAATGAACAACGAACTGAAGTAGCCCGCGTAAGAATGTATGAGTGTCTGTGCCAATCGAGTATTCAATCAGATATAAACTCCTTTTCAACTCATTACCAAACTTTATTAGGCGGTTAGGTGGTGTTAACCGCAAATACAGCGTTGTAGAACAAACATGTCAGATAGAGCACTAAAAAGTATACTAAAACAAGCCGCCGTTCTGCACGAACTAAATTCAATGTAAAATTCAATGTTCTTGCAAAGAATGCCAATATTTCAACAAAGACATAGAAACTCAAGTTTTATTCAGTCATTAGAATCGGTCCTCTTCAGCTGTCATTTAAGGTAGTGAAAACAAGCATTCCACGCAAAGCAATTTGGAATGTTCCATATATCTAAATTTGTTTCAAACATTCTTTGCAAATGTGTGTAGTTTCAAATTTTGTTACAAATATCAGAGAAACATTTCTTCGAGTATTATGTATTTTTTGATATATTTTGTTCCCACCTAATATTGAGCAATCCTTTAACGCACAAGACGCTAATGTAGTCTCTCATTATTGTTTCTTGTAGATAAATGATCTTGTAACAATGAAAGTCTGGGGGGAGAGTGCACGCTGCATTCCCACAGCCGCTTGGCGCACTTGACTGGCCACGTTACCCCTCTCTCACAGAAGACTATCTCGAAATGTACTGCATTTCCTACTTTATCGTATTTCCCCAATGTACGTACGTGTGTCGGTAGTGAGTCAGATATGCCAGAGTCTATTCCCATCCCATCCTATCCCTCCCCATTTTCCCAGCCCATTCCTTAATCAGTAAAGGTTGGCGCGCATCCGGGGACGCGCCAACATTGTCATTCTAGACTGATGTTGTCATTCATCGCGGATGTCTATGGATGACAGTATCAACTTACCATCAAAGGAGTGTGTATGCTCGTCTGTCGCCTTTTTCTATTAAAAAATTAACTTTTTTATAAATTGTCCCCTTGTTTGAGCGATGTTAAGACAATTCAATGTATGAATAATCGGGGTGTTATAAGAATCAGGTTCATAATTGAATTCTTAAGCATTTTGCCTTTTAACATTGTTATGAAACAGACATTGCTTTGCTCAGAGAATATATGCTTTACAATTAGACTTAACACCCTATAATATGTAAATTTAACACATAAACTGTAAATGTTTGTTTTTAATTATAGACATATAAATGGAAATTATAAATTAATTTTCAGAGAAGAGGTAATACATAGGTCTGGAATGCAGCAGCGAGGCTGGGAAGAATAATCTGATGCGTAACAAATCTGTATTCTTCATGTTTTCACCCATACAGAAGATTGGTGTAAATATTGCTTCACTTGTATATACTGCATGAGTGTATGAGTGTGTTTCGTTCTTCTCCCTTCGATTTTTCAACAACCAGACGGTGAATCGTGTGTCTGTCTGCTACCAAACTATGCCTTTACTATTAAGTTACTTGTTTAGAAAGCTAACTATGATTAGTATATCAGAATTCAGAAAGTTATTATCTAAACGACTTCTAATTGTAAATGAGATTTGTAATAGCCGAGAATTAAAAATGTTATTACAGAAACTAGCGATAGCAGCGACTTCGTTCTCGTGAACTTTAGAGTGATTCCCGTGGGAACTTTATAGCCAATCGGGATAAAGTGTACCCTAAATGTTAACCCAGGTCATAAGCTATGCCTGGCCATTAAAGCCATGCCAAATTTCATTAAATTATGTCCAGTGACTTTTGCGTGATGCGTGTCCAGACAGACAGCCAGACAAAAATTCTAATGATGGCTGTTTTGGAAAAATGAAAATGGATGTAAAAATTAAATTGTTCGTAGAATAAGTATACGGCTCTGTTATAATTTTATTATATGTATTGTAATCAAAATTTGAATAAAAGGCTACGAGCAAACGTCGGCGGCGCGATAATACTTTATTGCGGTTAAGGTATGTTAAATTAGATACACAAATGTATGTTGATTTCGACTCCATATAATTGTACAGTCGGCAGCACGTTAATGTAAAACCATATAATTCTAGTTTTTACCATTAAAATTGCCAGCAATTGCCAAGGTTGCCAAAGTTGGCGTGTAACCGACCGTACATAAAAATTTGTTAATAAAATGTTTTCTTATTTTTATACTGGATATAAAATTTCAAACTAATTCATTCTATGCTATGAAAACACTATCGAAAGAAATAAACCAGTCAAGAAAGAATACGAGACTTTAGCTATAGACGATGCGTAGAAGTAGAGAGGTATGACTGAAAACGACATTGTCGTATATATTCAAAAATATATACGACGTCGTATATATACGATACGAAATATAAAATATATATACGAATACGAAAATATATTGAAAACGTCGTCTCAAAACATGCGTGACGCAGGTTTTGTTGGTCTAAGCCGCGACCATATTTTGCTTTAATAAGATAAGATTATGCACAAGTAAAAATTAATAAACGAGCGTACCAATTGCTAAAACTATCCTGCGGCGTTACCTACAGGCCAAAAGCATTGGTAGTGAATATAAGAAAGGAGGCGATCACAATACATCAGTAATGGTTGTAAGGATAGGAGACAATTGACTCGCAGAGACCCTAATAAGAACGTAGGCTGTAGAATAGAACAATAATTACCTTATCATTAGCCTGTCTCTCTACTATTTGATATAGGCTTCTACCAAGCCAACTCTACTAAACCAGCCACTTCTTGCGATTGTTTTCAAGTTCTCGACAATGCAATGGCGTAAATATATACGTTGTGTTTTTTGTTTACGATTTCGAACCTGGATTGATTTTTATTTTGAATTTACACCACACCATAAAACCTATGTTTTTGCATTGTCGGATATAGATCTCAGCTAAGATTCGCCACCATGCATGATTTTTCGCTCTTCTCATCCAGTCACTACTGACGAACTTCTTCAAGTTGCTGGTTCACCAAGCCGGAGGGTGTACTACACTGCGCATCTCGACACGTGATTTCCATTCAAGAACTCGTCTATCTAATATATGACCAGCCCATTGCCACTTCAGCATGCTCATTCTATGAGGTATGTCAACTTAAATCGCGTTCGTTGGGGAATCTCTCCGTGAACAAGAGATTCTAAATTGAGAGTCAATCAAAACAATTCACGTACAGTCACAAATTTGTCAATTATTGACTTAAACATATTGACATATTTAAGTTTTCTCTAATCGTCTACAACTTAGACCATACACAATTTAGTACAAGTTCAACTAGTCCGCAGATAGTCTTTATTAATAGCTCACAAGCATGACCGTGGAAACGAGATAAAAGTATTGTAAAGGAAATGTTGGCGCCAACTTTCAGGGTGTGTGACTTTGTTAGTTATTTTGGTGATTTGAATAGTCGTAAGGTTTCCATGACAAATAAATACAACGACAACACCGTGACAAACAATTTTCGTCATTCTGACGTTAGTGATGAAGAATTTTTAAACATGCTCATTTTTTTAAACTGTCTCCCTGCTGGGCTATGAACTCTTCATTTCACTCACTTCCTTCATCATTCATGAAGAAATACATTTAGATTTTCTCTTAAAATATAAAAAAAAAATTACGACGGTTAGAATACAAGAGCAAGTCAAACCGAGATATTTTTGACTTATAAGTAATAATTTGCCGGGTGGCCGTGTAGTGTCGGCTGGCCAGGGGAGGTGCCATTCCCACTGGTTATGGCACTTCCTCCTTTTTTTCCAGATGATTCTTATTAACCTACCTTCCTCCCAGGCGTCGCATGCGGCAACGGCGGAGGAGCAATCAGCCTCAAAGGAGGAGGAGCAGGCGGCAGCGCTGCCAGCAGTGGCGGTACCAACGGCACCACGCCGCCCATCGGCAGCGCCACTGCGAACTTCTGAACACCCATCGTCCAGGGTACAAACCAGCCCCCGCCGGCCTGCATCCCCCCGCCGGCCCCGTACCACGCCAGCTCTTTAGCTTCCAACGTTACACATCCACTAGCACTTATCGCCACCACCGCGGTGTTAACATGGGTTAGCACTGCACTAATACCTGGGGACAAAGAGAAGTTTGTTGATATTAATTATTTTTATTTATTTATTACTTTATTATTACAAGGGTAATTGTAAAAATGGTGGAATTAAAATAAGACATTTTCTATCAAGCACGCCCCCAGAGGCGCTGCCTAACTTTGGAGATTTAGGAATGGTTTTGGAGAAACGATTAGAATAGGGAGGGATATGATACGGTAGGGATGAATGGGAATGGGTTCTTGCATATCTCACTCACTACTGAAACACGTAAAAACATTGGGGGAATAGTATAAATGCCGAAATGCGGAAATGCAGTACATTTTACGGTATTCTGTTATTATGAGAGAGCGCGAGCGTGGAAAGGCGAGTGCGCCGAGCATGAGATTTCAGCGTACACACTCCCCTCCCGATTTGAATATATTGAACTATTCAATAATTGCTAAGCAAAAAGCAAAAACAGCTGAAAACGTATAAAGTGATTTAAAAGTAACCGGATTAACAATCTGAATTAAGAATTTTATGAGTATAATATTAAGATTCATATCGTTATTTTCACGGTGTGTGGTGAATTCAAAACTAGCCTGTTCCTAGTACATCGTAAACATTTTATTTAGTATGGTTTATTTTGCAAGCACCATTAAAATGTTTCGTTAAATTGACGGCTTTAACCAATAATGTATACAATAGTTTATAGTAATAAATCTTGGTTACAAAATCTTTAGCTAGGACGACGTCGTAAACGTTTACAAAGTGTACTACGCACAGAACGGTTTAAGAACGCTTAGGCTCCAGTTATATTAAGATGCGGGTCGTCTCCAGCCGTCAGCGTCTGCGTGTGAGTCCACTTTCAATTAATATTTTTACTATAATGTGTAATTCTTGCTTTCTACTGTATAAGTAGTAGGTACGTAACGTAGTGGATTTTACACGATTGAAATCACGTTTGAATAATGAAATCAATCTTAATTTTATAATCTTCTAGTATAATGGTCTATTATGCTCTAGTGTGAAGTTCAGAAATCCAATTGATTATTTAAAGTCGTCAAGTTATTGATACAATTTTACTGTTGTAATTGTTGTACTGACGCCCATGTCCAACAGTGGATACTGAAAGGGCTTTTTGCATTGCATTGCATTGTAAACCTGTACTGTAAAATTGTACACTGATTTTTGTTTAAAATAAATTTAGTTATTTTACTTATATCTATGGTATTGTGTTAAGTGCCGCTTTAACACCTGTCATACACATGTTATTTAAAAACGCGAACGGGCAAACTGTGAAAGCTTTGAAAGAAAAACGATGCGTTTCTTTTATACAGTTCTGTCGTGTTTACAATAGAAACGCTCGTTAGTAAACCGCCTAATGTGTACGGCACAGGCTGTTATTTATTGAATGTATTTTTGGCTTATTACTTGGTCACTCGTAACCTAAAATAAGCAGTCTTTAACGACGCGGAAACATCAAGCGAGACTGACGTTTGCTATAAGGGTGCAAAACATGAACTACAAGCGGGCAGTTTGACAGGGAAAAAAATGGGTTTGGTAAAAGTGAAACGCTGTAGCGTTTTTACTGAAAATCAAATCTAGTTTATACTCAGTTTTAAAAGCTACTTAAGTCTTATATGGACATGAGAGAATTACAACGTGACAAAAATACAATTGTATTCTTCATCTATGTGAAAAGTATTTTATTGTTTTTAGTTTATTTAGTCAATTGTTGTTTGTAAAAATTACAAAGTAACTAGTTTGTAAGAATGATGAAGTTAAATTCTTGAAACTTTTGGGCGATAATGTACTGATTGTTTCTGATATAGCTTTTACATTTGAGCATGTTGCACTTGACGAAGGACTGACGAAATTTTTTCTTTCTATATTCAGATCGTCTCACAGATTCTCTGTCAAATGACCTAAATGTTTAAATTGATGTAC
This sequence comes from Sesia apiformis, assembly GCA_914767545.1. Lineage (NCBI taxonomy): Eukaryota > Metazoa > Arthropoda > Insecta > Lepidoptera > Sesiidae > Sesia > Sesia apiformis. Next base: position 20,284,233 of record OU611949.1, on the reverse strand, counting down.
AACTTGAATTGCCAAACCGTTTACGAATATCCCCGAGACTTTAATAATAGTAACCTTTATTCATTACTATAATATTATATGTTTGCGTCCATAATTTTTAATACTGCAACATGAATTAGGCGTTAAAGATACCTCCCAATTAAACCTCTCTGATCAAGCCTGACTGTGTTATTTTTTTTTATATATGGCAATGGTGCAATTAGCACATTCTGCCAGTGTCAAGATTTCTTCGTAATTAACAATTTTAAAGACTATAACATATCCCGTCCCGTCGAAGTAAATCTGGAGTCGCTCAGTAAAGCAATAGTAGATTTACTGAGTACAGAAGAGGACTCCGTGGAAGCAGACAAAAACACAATCCCACGCTTTTATTTGATTATCACAAATCACGCACGAAAAACAGAACGTTTGAAGTTTAGTAACCTATCACTATTAAACCACAAAGCGCGTAATAGACTTGTTTACAACAATCAAACTCCGTTTCACTTCTGGAGTTCCCGCCAAAATATCATGGGGTTGGCTGTTGGAGAATGCCTAAAGGTATTAAGCTCGCCTTTTGTACGCTAATGTGCAATGAAGTGTATAAAGAAAGGAGCTTTAAATATGTGTTTAAACAACACATCTTTATTTATGCAATGGTAAAAGATTAATTATTTCGCACCATATTCCTTCGAGCACAGACATAAAAAACCTATTGAGTACGAAATTGGCAGAACGCGAAACAATCCACGCCTGACCCAAATCTATTATTATCGCTTTTCGCCTGTCACTCAAATCGTGTAACAACACGCACTAAGGCCGAATGTCTCCTAATAGATCAAAGACGATTTTGATGTTTGGGCTTACTGGGGCGGAAAATGAAAGAAGACACGACATATTATGATTCTAGTGTCCACTGACCGGTGCATGAGAACCGTGAAATTGAATTTGTTTTAATTAGCTTCAACAGAGATGTAACAAAGTCATGACAGGTTTTGGGAGTCGGTATCTTTTTAAATGTGTATTCAGATTTTAAACGTTGCGAAACTTTCTTTGAATTTCAAGAAATAAATTTAAGTACTCAAAATGATACATACAATGACGGACACATAAACTGCACAGCGTGGTACACTTGTGCGGCTTACACAGACGTTATATCCACATAACAATAACAAAATTGTTGTTAATATCACGAATACAAGATAATTATTCAATTAGTAACGATAACTCAATTGGTAGTGATAAAATAAATTTTAAAAAAAAATTTTTTTTAATAGAAAAAAGGCGGCAGACGAGCATACAGTCCACCTGATGGTAAATTAATACTGTTGTTCATAAACAGCTGCGATACATGCCAACATCAGTCCAGAATAACAAACGTTGGCACGCCCCCGTATGCACTGCCTATCTTTGAGGATTAAGGAATGTATTGGGAGATAGGGTTGGGAAAATGATGAGGGATGGGATAATATGGGATGGAAATGGACTGGCATGTCTCACTCACTACCGAAACAGGTGTACGTACGTACATTAGGGAAATACGATAAAGTAAGAAATGAAGTACATTTCAAGGTAGGTTTCTATGAGAGAGGGGGTAATGTACATTCAAACAATAATTAAAATGATGCGATAGTCTGGAATTTTGTGTGGATTTAGATTTAAGGCGTCATTTGTTTTATGTCAATTCAATTTTTAAAATTATGTTTTTTGAAATCAGCATTTAAAATTTCATTTAATCAATAAAAAAATCTGTAAATTAGCTAAGAATTTTTAGTTCGAAAGTCACCCAGCATTTGGATGCAGTTTCCGTGTCTATCAGTGTACTTATATTAAATATTTCAATTTTTCCATATATTTTAGTGTAAACTATATTTGCAAAATACTTTTGGAAAGAGAATTATATGTATAGTTCATTTCTGACTAAAACGAACTAAGGTTTCTAGAAAATACAATTAACATGTCATTTCCGCATATTGATACTCGTAAACGTGCTTCTATTAACTCGTTTCTTTCGATTATTGCTTTGAATTTTGCTTCTCTTGCTTCTTTTTTAATTTGCGAAGTTGGCAATGCCCAAATCTGCTGTCTAAAGGATCCCGTGTCTAATTCTAGTTCGAGTAACCATTTCTTAAAGACCGAAGATTCTTCAAGATCAAGGTGCTCGTCTTTGGATCGACAACACAGAAGATCTTAACCGTAACAAGTCTTTTGACCATCCACTGCCGGACATGGGTCACCTCATACACACGAGTATGAGTATGGTCTCCTCATACTCATATTCATACTCGGACTCGCGTTAAAACACCACACTGGCCAATGTTAAATTCTTAAAAATTCCTATTCTTAAAGGCCATTCTTAAAGTTAGCCGACACTATATGGTCAATCAACATAAAAACCGTACTATAGGTTATTTATTGAATGTGACGAATATTGTTAAAAAATGTACAAGTATTGTACAAGAGATCCAGTGTGTTGTCTATAATTAAAAATCGTTGTATCGATTAATTTGATTGCTTATAATGACGTTTCTTGTGAAATTTTAATGACGGCGGCCCTAGTTTGTTTGTTTTAACTGAGAAACTAACGATAGTTTTATGTGACGGAATTATTTTTAAAGGGTTACAAAATCCGATTTGAGTGTCGTCCAAGTTTACGAAAGAACTAACAAAAAGCCGAACTGAACCGTTTAATTTTAATGACCACTGGATTATCTTGTCTGCTGCCCAGTTGAAGATTTCATTGTAACTATATTACGTAAGAGACACGACATATATTAAATAAGGTTACACGTGGATAGATAATTTTAATTATTTTTGTTAAATGTATAGACGAGTGAATCTTGGTAAATACACCAAACTCTTAAAGAGTGGACACGTCAACCCACTTGGGCAACGTGGTGTTTTAAAGCCGTACATCACTCATGCACAATACGATGCCCATGAAGAAGTTCAAATGAACGATAACGGGGCTGGTTACGGAGTGCAAGTCGAGACTCATGTACGAGTACTTACGAAGCTAACTTATCTTTTTTTCTGTCCGTGAAGACAACCTACTTTTATTTTTACTATATCTAAAGCGTCCACTATTCAAACAGTCGGAGCTTTCAATTAGATTAGGTATCTATTTGAATAACAGCCGCGGCGACAATAGGAGAGTGCGGTTGAATTTGGGTGAATATTGAGTTAGTTTCATCCTTTATTTGGATTGGAAGGAGGGATGGAAGTAATCCAGTAATGTTCATTTATACTGGACTAGCTGTGCCTGCCACTTCGGTTGCGTGGACTTCGATAAATCTTGATTGATTCCTTTCATGTTTGAATATCCAACCGAGGTACTTCAAATTCAGTGGGAATAAAAAGTAAAAAGGTCTTCGTGACATACAAAATTTCATTACGATGACTTCGTAAGATTATTATTAATTTGTTTTCAAGAGAGTTCAATATTTGGTGATATACTCGTACATGTATACATAAAAATAAAATAATTGTACATAGATGTCACAAAAGTAATATAAAATTTCCACCTCTAGTGACTTTATATCAGATGGCCCTAATCCTTATAAATAAAATAAGAAATAAAAATCGGTTATTTAATCAGTGGGCTGAGAGTTCTTTCATTAAAGAAACATCTTGCTAGGGCTCGTCTTACTGCCCTGTTGCGAGGCGTTTATGTATGTGTCCACTACGCTACTAAGATTAGAAATTCTGAAATTCCGACGGATTAACTATTCAAAGGATTTCAAATTAAAACTCAAAGCTAACGATATGTCGTTGATTAGAGTTCACAGTTTAGGTTTACATATTTCGTTCGAGTTCATAGATAGCCCAAATCAGATCAATAGTTCAAAAACTATGACGAATTAAAATTTATCAAAAAATGTAAAGGGAATATGTATATGAAAAGGGTATTTTGTTGGGCTCGTAAAACTACAATTTACTTACAAAATATATTCCAAAACTTACGAAAAACTTTTTTTACACTTACAAAAGTGAGAGGAAAACATTGTGAGGAAACCCACGATAAAAATAAAAATAAAATAAAATAAAATTTAAAAAAAGATAAAAAAAATCTGGAACATGTGTATCCATCCACCAACCCGCACTGGGCCCGCGTGGTTGATTATGGCCCGAAACCCTCAAGTGAATTACTAGGGTAGGCCTGTGCCCTACAGTGGAACATTAAAGGTTGATACAAGTACGTAAAATATCAAAACATACCTTTCCCACTGACGCGTGTCATCGGTTTTATATTTTTATTGAGTAGACAAATCAAATACGTAGCTGTACAATTTGTCGATAACTTTATTCTCTTTGACAGTTGAACTAACGAACCGGATTAATGTGTAAAAGGGTAGACTAACGTTTTGGTATAAGACAAACATAACAATCACACTGTACCGTTGTATTGGTTTGCGTCTCTCTGATGTTGGATACAGGCCTCTCCTGAGGCCACTACCACAGTCAGTCTACCGCTCTTGAAAAAGCTACGAGAAGATTGACGTATTTTCTCTCCCAATGAAATCACGAAACACTATTATAGAATCTTTTGTACTAACTTTTTCTTTTAACAATGTTTTGTTGATAGGTTTATATAGGTATATTGATTCTAAGATAATTTATATATTCTATACCTATATATATTCTAGCCCTTCGGTTAGGTGGTTGTGTCCGTGTCTAAGTGCGTGGCTGGCTGAGCTGGATGGATGGCTGAGCTGGTAGCTGGATGAGAAGAGCTGAAGATCGTATGTGGTGGCGAGCTTTGAAAGAATCCAGCAGTTGACAGAATTGGGCTGATGGTATGGTGAATAATTTAGATTGTTGTATAATAAATAGATGTATATTCGGGTTTAACTTGAAACTTACTCTCTAGAATATATTTGTGTTCAAGAATCATTAAAATGTAGTAAATGTTATGTTGAACTTGAACTTCCGTGTATATTTATTATATAGTAACCTAGATAACAGACATCGCACTAAGCTAGTAATAAAATTAAAAGTACCATTTAGTTTTTAATTATAAAGCAATGATTACTTTTAATGTTGTTTCATCTGTCCTGGTACGGTTCCTAATATAATGAAAATCCAGTATAGAATATTCATCACGTATCAAAATAAAACGTCTGAGAAGTCCTTGAGTAAAACGTGCGACGATCGTTTGGTGATGGTAATTGTGGTGATTACAGAAACGAATTTTTTACGTGTGTAGGTATGTGTGTGAATTAGGAAGTGTGCAATATAGTTGACGATAGTTGACTGTACTTCATATGAATACGTTTTAAGGCTTATTCTACAAGCAAAGAAGAATATAAACACCAAGTGTTTGTATCATTCTCCTTTTCCTTTGTTTTCATTTCTGTCTACATTGTTTTTTTGTTATTGTTATATGTATATTTTGTATGTGTTTGTGTATGTCAGAATAAAGTTGTCTATTGTCTATTAAAATATTTCTTAAAATTATTTAAAAAACAGTAAATATAAATCAACTTGAAAATATTTGAGTTATTGTTATCTATGTCACTCACGTGCGAATGTAATGGCACTACCGTATTAATTTAATTTCTGTTTCTGTCCTGTAATTATTTTGACTTCAAAGCCTTGAAACTCAGTTTTATTTTTATTTTTTATAGAGTAGAGGGCGGACGAGCAAGCGGTCCCACGTGATGGTAAGTGTTACCGCCGCCCATGGTATGTGGGCGCGCCGCCGACCTTGCAAAATCCTATTCACAGCTTTCTTGAAGAACCCCATGTTGAATATTTTGATTATTATTTTACGAGTCGATTTCTATACTCCTGAGCCATTTAATTATAACATTGAAGAGTACAATGCCATATTAATGTTTGGGTATGATTTATTTGAGTTTCGATCGGCGAAAATTATAGATTGATAAACGAATATTATTGATCAGCGGATAAAGCAAAACTGATCAGCTTTTATTCTTAGGGCTTAAAATACTTTTGTTAGATATAATTTGAACTGCACATAATACTTTTTTGATCATCTTTAAAAATAATTATGCAATATAATAATATGTTAGACAACGATTGATCAGTGTTTTTATGATTAGATATTTAGCCGAAAAATGTCTGAAAACTATGTTAAGTCTGCTTTATTTTATATTTATGTCGCTATATCAAAATACGTAACTGTACATTCATTTGAGCTTGCACCTGGAATTGAGACAAAGTTAGACTCCATGGTAATGCCAAATAAACCAAAGGTGAATACAAAAGTAAAAAACACAACTAATGAAAAAATTAAAAAGATGCACGCAAATCGCAATGACCGGTCGTGGCCTATGAGACGACAAATTCGTGCGTTAATTGGCGGTTCGCGGCCTAAGCTCCGCTCCACCCACGTCAATAAAATATCGCTGGTATTTCCAATTTTTAGTTAGATAGTCGAATTGTTTTAATGACCAATCAAATAAAATTCCGTCTGATCTATCATCACTCATTCGTTCGAAATAATAATTAAATTGTAAGCAGATTGCATTTTTAAATAAACAAACGCAGTTTATTTAGCTGGTGTCGAAATTTAATGAAATCGATTAAATCGTGATAAAGTGCTAATCAAAATTTTGTTAATGGCATAATTTTAATTGTGGCAGAATATTATTACGTCGGTTAAAGATTTAATATAACACTTATAAAAAAAACATAGGTCAAATAATTTGCTCCCTTAATATTTTTGTTTACTTAATGTCTTTTGATTTATTTTTATTTTTAATATTAAGGTATTTGTGCATTGTTCCTTACTGGTTCTTCTGCTCACTGTTCTTCTGTTCACTGTTCCTCTATTCTATAATTGCAGTTGTTAAGATATTATTTTTATTCCATACACTACAAGTACAAGGCGGTATATTAATGATATATCCGTCAAATGAATAATAACGCGCTAACGAGGCATAAAAAAGCAATAACACTTATATTGGAAATGTAAAAAACAAAAATAACAAAAGACGGGGATACAAAGGATGTCGGTCAAGTGACTATTCATCGATTCGTAATGAGATATATCAGGTATCAATAGGCTTCCACTTATAAAGGGTTTATTCACACGCCATAATTACTTTCTGTAGAGATAAAATCGCCGCGTTGTTTTCAAAAGGTTACTTTATCGGAAAAGGTGTAAGGAATAGGATTAAGCATTATTTATAGAAAGAAGGTAGGAGACGGGCAGACAATCAGCCTGTTGGTAAGTGGACATCTGGGATATGCCAACATCAGGCAAAACTGACGAATGTTGGCACATTCGCAGATACGCTACATACCTCTGAAAATCTTGAAACTAGAAATCGGAATAATAATTGGGAAGAAAGGAGAAAAGGAAAGATTATAATATAATCCCATACCGACATATCCTGATCAACTCGTTTTTCATTGTATGAGGGAAACAGAATGCCATTGGACACTGCAGTACATACCATCCTATACCGCTTCTACTAGGTGAGGAAACAGCACGAAATGGCGTTAGATGGAATTGGACCGGGTCGAGGTTTTTTTTTTTATAGACTAGTGGGCGGACGAGCAGGCGGTCCCACGTGATGGTAAGTGTTACCGCCGCCCATGGGCACCTGCAACACCAGGGGGCATGCGGGCGTAAGGGAAAGGAAATGATCTTTGACTACTCTAACTCAATTCCGAAACACATTAGTTATGTCTTCCATGATAATGTCTACACACATATACGAGTATAAAAATAAATATCTGTTTGAAATGTAGGTACTTTTAATCAAAATCGACATTTAGCAGATTGTGTATGATAAGTGATTCGAAATTATCCATTCTCTGAGATACCAACAACAAGAACCCCAACAAGAACCGAAGCTAGTTATTAATAAGAAACCCTAAAAACGTTTGGGTCGGTCGCAAAGGCCCTGAATAACGTCGAACATTCACTAGGGGATTTGGTGAGCAATTAACCGGACAATGGGTTTTATTGTGCGGTTGTAAGGTTAATACTCTTGGGGCACAATCGTCCAGATATGATGTAAGGGAATAATAAGCCCCGCGCATTACGCCAGGTCGCAGCAATCAGAACGTCAGGCGGTTATTGCTAAGGCCAGAGTTGAGATCAGGGAACATTATGATTATAAATATGATTATTTTCTGATATTGTAAGTTAGTTTACGCCGTGAATCTTGGGAAGATATACTCTTTGGGGAGTAATTTTCTAGGTATTATATACGAGTATAATATGCTCCCGTATAACAGTGGCCAGGTCACAGCGGTCCGATCGCAGCAAATAGAACGTAAGGCGGTTAGTGCTGAGACCAAAAATCATAATGATTATGAGTATTATTATAAGCACATATAGCAAGTCAGTTTACGACGTAAATATTCTTGGGGCTCCTGTTCCAAGAGTATAGATATGATATATGAAATATATAATCTAGATACGATATCCGGGTACAATAAGCCCCCGCGCATTACGGCGCGGCGGCGGCCAGATTGCAGAGGCCTGGCCGCAGCGATTGGAACATCAGGCGGCCATTGTTGAAGCCAGAATTGCGATCGGGGGGCATTATGATTATGAGGTATTATACGCTACTATGAGCACATAGTGCAAGTTAGGCCTCGCCCAAAGCTTTGGGAGAGGCCTATATACAGCAGTCGAGAGACATGAGCTGATGGTATGGTAATTTAGTTTACACCGTGAAATATGTGGCCGTTAGTCACATTATACGCGAACTTTGATACTCATAGAAATCACTGGCCGTGGCAGCGGCCAAGGATTTTTTAGTGGGTATATTTTATGGTCATCAATTTTGAGGTCAAAGTAACTCATCCAATGAGATATGCACAGTAGCTGTGGAAGACAGCATGGCATCCTCCCCCACTCTGCCGAGACGTTTCCAAGTTATAAGCAAACAAATTGGTTTCTAATGATACGGTACATTTTATAAAATACGTAGTTGTAAATTCACATATAAGTAACAATTTTATTATAGAACAACGGAAATCGATAGGCCCTGTTATTAGGGTGAGGTTTCCGAATTCTGTCCTCCCACAATGGAATGTTAAATGCCGCGGCTCTGGAGTCATATTGACCGCCATTCAATTCTATATTCATATTGATTGTTCGCTGAATCCGTTGTTTGACAACTACTGTTTTAGTATAATCGACCTCATACATTACGAACATAGGTAATATACATTTTAGGTATTTTGACAAAAGCTCGTACTTGAATGTTTTATTGTTTTTATATCTCGGTTATTGTAATATTTGACATTTAGATATCTAATAGAATCCATATTAGATTTATGCAGATGGAATTGTGCCTTATACGAGTATTATGGTTATATTGAAAATCGGTGGCGCAGAATACATCGTGGTTACAGAATGAAAGTATGAGCAAAATTTGATTGAGTATCAATAATTTGGACAAAGAAAATAGGCTGGAACACTAGTCATCGGCAATCCAGTCACGCACTCGACAGCTCAATCGATTCTAAACAGAGGGTCCGAACCGTTCAAGCGGAATTTATGTCATCCGACCATCATCCGACCGAGCCCAGCTAGAATAATGAAGGGAATTGAAAAGATCTATAATTAAACTTTGCGGAAAACCGTTGTAGTAATGTACAATGTGGGCAACATTGTACAATGTTCAACCTATATCTACGGACATTTTAATAAGCTTGTACCAGATCCCAGAATTGAATGGTTTATGGTAGTTTTATGTGTCATTGTTACTAGACCGGAAATATTAAATTTTCAATCGATACTTCATAATATCAAAGCGTGAATACTATCTATATACTTGAGTATATGGGCATCATAACACACCAAAATAAAATGTAATCGATATACACTCAGATCGAAACAAAAAAATAAGTAATAATGTCCAGTTACAAATATATAATTGTGATTTCATTGTATTGAAGCCGCGTGGTACAATTTTGAAAAAAAAAAACGTGTTTAGTATTTGGTACTGTGTAGATACCCAGTTTCAAGTTAATAGTTAATCTTTTTTTTTAATACAAACTTTGACACCCCATTTCACCCCTTTAGGGGTTGAAATTCGAAAAAAACATTTTTAGTAAATCTTTACGTTATAACAGGAAGCTACTGTTCAAATTTAATATTTCTAGTTCCGGCGATTTCCGTTCAGATTTGATAAGTTAGTCAGTCAGTCAGTCAGGACATTTCTCTTCTTTATATATATAGATAGATTGTGAATCAGAAATGTGCAATAATTTTGACGTATTACTGATCCTAGTTTTACTAACGAGACAGCAGTTTTACGCCGAATGCGAACTCAAAATTTAACCGCACGTAAATTTCACGCACAATGACATACGAGTAGATTGCTCCGTTGTAAACTAGGAACATCTGTGGCCATGGGTGAATAGTAAAAACATTTGCTATGTGTATTATGAAACTGTTCTGCAAGACTTTCTTTCTATATCGTTCACTTGGTCTTATTTTAACTGACTTATGAGTGTGTAAATTAAATCATATAGGGTGGAACCGCATACTTACGAAATCAACTACGAAATCAACCAGAGTATCTCTACCGTTAGATATGGCCTTCCCTCAATATTTGACTAAATTTAGTAACAGAAAGCCTTAATTCATTACATTCGTTGAATTTTTATTTAGTCTCGCAATAGGTCTTGTGTATAAAACCGCATAAAACTTGGCAGTAAATCGTAAAACGAGGCCTTAATAATATCTGCAAATTGGGAACATGCGGCGTCCCTTCGCCTTTTTTTTCCTCCAAACTTATTTCTCATGCGATAAATTATAAAACGCGTTCGGATACACGTTCCGTCCGCCGTAACTTTAGTGAAGTTACGGCACAACGTGTTTCGATTTATTTCGGTTGTCTTCGAACAGGAAAAGGGTCAGAGTCATACCTATTTTTGGAAAATAGAACAATATAAAAACCCTTGCTTACATACATTAATAATATATACAAAACTGTAAAAGAGGATGATTTTGTTTGTAAAAGGTACTTTGGACCGGGTACACAAAGTTGCTCAACGAGCGACAGTAGCTATGCTTGAGGAGTGAAATATGGAAACGATAAAATTTCATGTCTCAAAAAATCAGTAAGCTGAAAAGGCATTGGGCCGACCACGTCTGTCGTAGAACCAACATGTTGATAGGGTAGATGAGTCCTCGAATGAAGATGATGTACCGGGAAACATAGATGGTGACAATCACCGGCCAAGTGGACTCATGGACTTAAAAAATCATTGGTGGCTGGATAAGTAGAGCGATGGGTGTTGGTACAGGCCTATGTCCAGCAGTAAAGAGACACCTTCCACTTTTCCAGCTGCGGACCCCTAGGAAATCAAGCATAATTGTTACGGACCCCCTTAATAAAAAAACAGTAATACAAGTCGCATAAATTATTAGTACCTACTACAAATATATAAAAAAAACATTACTTTGTAACCTTCAAAATGTAATTTTGTTTCACCATACTTGTAATATGTTATTATAATGTAATATGTAATCACATAGGAATATGTTGTAATATGTTAATACTTGTAATATGTTAATCACATAGGAATTGTTGAAAACAGCAATAAGTGTTTCAGTGCTTCTTCTGACATTTCCTTATAATCTTTCTTTAAATTTACCCAAAAACTGGATAGAGAGGATTCTTTAAAATTCCGTTTCAAAGCTGAATCACGCAATATTTCTATTAATTGATTTTCTAGTGTCGTTGTCACGCCAGTAATATTTGTATTGAAAGGGTCCGATATCCAAGTTTTATTTCTGGTGCTGGGAAATAATCTCTAAATGAAGACCTCAAAGCGAGGAGGTGTTTAATAATTTCATCGTGTACTTCTGCTAGCAACAAAGCTCCAACAGATGATTAAAAAAAAAACGTATAAAGTATAGGAAAATAATCGTAATTTTTTTTAAGTGAACGATTTGTCCATAGATCAAGTTTTTTCAACATTGTTTCAATTTTATCTTCAGATTTGAAGATGTTGTTATTTGTCCCTTGTAGGCTCAAGTTCAGCTCGTTGACGGCACTAAAGATGTCAGCTACATAGGTTACAATTGAGAGACATTAGCATGTTTATTGACGCCACCTGTAGAATTACTGAAAAAGAACATTCTGATCTCGTCTCTCAGCTCAAAAACACGCGACACATTTTGCTACGAGACAACCAGTGCATGTCGCCGTGCAATAACAACTGTTTGTTAATGCTTCTCACCTCTTCACAATTAATACCGAAAATTTAGAGGCCCAGCTTTTATACAATTTACCACCTGCACAATGTTATCTAATACGGTTTTTTCAATTTTTCTGGCATATTCTTAGCAATGCCTCCCTATGAATGTAGCGATGGTGCCAGATAATAAACGCCCGTTCGCCGTGTTACCGAGTCGTTCGCTCTTTATTGCTACGCTACGCGGTCGTGATCACGAGTCTTTTGGTGGGATTTATTTATTTCATTTATGTAGTCCAGAGATGGGTCTACGGACATACTCGCGGACCCCCAGGGGTCCGCGGACCCCAGGTTAGGAAACCCTGCACTAGATGATGACTGTCGTATGTTAAATTACTGTCGTATGTATAAAATAGGATGAATCATAGAGTCCATATAAATGACTAGTCCTTTGCACTAAATTCAGCGGAATTAGTGGTGAGTGCAACAAATTTAATACCGCGGTACTTTAATATCGCTACTGGTTATCGCTACTACAGTAATTCGTGCCAACAAACCATGCTAAAACTAGTTTTGTTTTAAAGGAAAGAAGTTCAAGAAAAATACGGAATTCATGCAAAAGTGGGTTAAAAGGTCAACCAGATAGAATCACATATGTAAGGATCACACAAGGTCTGTACTTGACACTAAGATTACCGATCTTGATCTGTATGTTAGCACAAACTATTTTTTGTATTATGGCTCGTATATAATTGGATAATCCATTGACGCTGCCGTTTTAACTCTTATTGATGACACAATAGAATATTAGTATAATACAAGTTCCGGTTACAAACAGTCAAACTATATGCACCTTAATGAGCCAGTAATAACGACTAGATTGGAATAGTTTTGTGTAGGTACAGGTGTTGTAGAGGGTCAAGATGTTGAAGCATTATGAGATGTTAACATTCGCCATTTGTTTTAGTAAATAGCATCACATATGGGATGATCCAAGGCTGACAAGGCTTTCAAATACACTTTCTACTCACATAAAACCTTACGTAGCTTCTTATAGTAGAATCTTACGCATATTGTTTGTATAATTATACCTTTTAAGGCATGTTTTTTCCATAATATTTACAAATTAACTTTTTCTTTCCTTTTGCCTTGTCTTTATTTAAAATTGTCGTACTGTTTATGGAGAAAAGTATTTCAAGTTGGAGTAATAAAAAATTCTGGGAGCAATAAAATAAATTTGTTGATGGTGGTTGGTGTATTCTAGTGGCTTTCAATGCAAGTATTTAAAGTAAAAAATATGAAATCAACTTCATCTGTATAAATATGTAGATTTAAATAAAAGAATCTGTTAAAAGGAGGCATAAGTAAGAAATATATTTGTTTCAGACTGCATTATTTTGACCGGTGGCTCTGACCAGGTAGAAACAATAACCCGAATTTTGCTCCGTCCGTCAAATAATAACATTTTTTTAAATTTAAATTTTATGATATACTAGCAAAACCCGGCAGACGTTGTCCTGCCTGTGTATATTTATTTCCTCTGTATATACAATCACAAATTATTCTGTTTTGCCGTCGATATGATTTTCGCGATCGGTTGAACGGTAAAGAAGTTGATGTGCTGCAGCGCCATCTAGTGGCGAGTTATAGCAAAATTGATAGCTCGAAAATATTCTCCGTGCTTAAATACCTATGTGTACCAATTTTCATGGCGATCGGTTGAACGTTATAGAAGTTGATGTGTTACCGCGCCATCTAGTAGCGAGTTACAACAAAGTCGATAGCATAAGAACTTTCTCCATGAAGCAATACATATATGTGCCAACTTTCATGGTGATCGGTCAAACGGTGTCGAAGTCTATTAACATCAGATATATCAACATCCTCTTTTATATAAGTATATAGATTTACTGCTCGTCTCCCACTTGTTGTAGTTTAAAATGGAATCATGTATGAAAACGATATTCGGGAGATTCTCTAGTTAACAATGAGAACGGAATCAAATTATTTCTGAGGTATATACAGGTATTGTAAGCAAAAATGCTTGACGCAACATATTTTTTCAATTACACCGCTTATTTATCATAAGCGACAATTTCTCAAAATCGCAATTTTAACGCAAGCTACATTTTTAAACGTAAAGCACATTTAAACGTGGTAATTATAAAAATGGATTTGTATTAAGTTTCAACGATGCAACTAATGCCATTATAAAAGAAAACCCTCTTCTTCAAAACTTGATTTTATCGCTTACGATAAGTCGACGGTTAGGGCTCGATTTCATTTATGAGCTGATACGATAAAAGTATAATAGGTAAGTTATTTCAAATTAAGTGAATAATTGGCTTACTTTATTGCAATGCAAGCCATTTCAAAATCCACTGCGGGACATGGGTCTCCCCATGCACATTGTCTCATACATGAGGGATGTATGGCCTTAAAACGTCACGCTGGCCAAACGGTTTGGCATTCCTGGCTGAGCGCCTTCTGCGCTCGCCCCACATCAATTACGACCGGTGACTCTTGAAAGGCCACCAGGGCCACAAGAACTTAGACATACACGATGTTGAGCCAATCAAGGTTTTTTAGCCGGTAGGAGTCCGGCACTACCAGGGTTTTCCTTGATTGTCTCTCCTAACATAAAAAAAAAAAACGGTTTGGCAAGTTCATTCTTTCAGAGGTGTTGTAGTTCCTCAGCGCTCGTGGTAGCGATTTTGTTGTCGCTTAGTCGCCTTTGCGACACACGCGAAAAAGATGGGGTAGGAGCTATTTTATTAACTATTATGACTACTATGATTTATTATACCCGAATAACATACTTGAGTATAAGCTAAGCACAATATAATAGATATTGTAAATATATATCGTCAAGACGAGTATCCGAACGCAGCAAGAACTGTTCTTGAACGGACAAAATAAATTTTCACTTTGACATTTACTTTGGGCTAACTCGTTCGGCCAAGTTTCGGGACATTACTAATGGTATTCTGATTAGATGAACATAAATTTCGCCTCGCTTTGATGGAAACATGTTGGCGTACCTTTTTTTAAGAATGAAAGGGTTCAGTCTAAAGGAAGGTTCATACTGCATAACGTCAAAAGTGATAAAGATGGACTGTGTTTTATAGAAATAAGGACGGGATGGGTTATATAAGTTATAAGGGAAGTGGAATATAGCAATTGTTAACCGAAACACATTCCGTTACGAATTTCGGCGGTCTTCTGTGAACGAGACTTAAGTGTGAATTCACTATGGGGAAATTCATCCATCCTTGCCGTGTGGTGTTGGCCGTCTTTAGAATAGCACTATCCCATCTCTTCCCGTGGGTGTTGTAAAAGGCGACCAAGGGATAACAAAACCACTAACATAAGCCCAGAGGAAGTACACCACCTCTGAAGAGTAGACGCGCTAACCCGCTTGGGCATCTGGATACTAAAAGGGCTGGTTACTGTTAAATTCATGCTTTTGCTGTGGGTTGGCGTGGTAGGTACATTATGACACCTCCCCCTCGTGTTGATATAGAAAAGTCTTTGACGTTATAGGCTGATATCAAAACGTTTCGTGGCGCTGTTGTATTCGTACCCTAAAATCGTTTTTTGTTAGTTTAATATATGCAAAGGTATGGAATATTGAATTTGTATGCGGTTTTAATACGTCGACCGCATCCAAAAATGTGGAACCTCGAAATGTTTATATTGTATGGATTAACGAATATGGGCAATTCGTGAAAGCATGTTTATTTTTTATAGAAGAGACGATAGACGAGACTGGCCACCTGATGGTAAATGGTGAAGTAGTCCATGGATACTTGCAACATAAGGGGGCTTGCGGATACGCTGCCGACGATGCACAATCCAGTTCACAATTCTCTTGAAGAACTCCACGTTGTAGCATAGGTAAAAAAACTCATCTGGCAGTTTATAGAACAACTTTCGGCTTCGCCGTATGAAGTGTCCTGAAGACCGCACTGTACGCAGTGGCTCTTTTTCAAGGAAGTAATGTTTCTATAGCGTTGACTAGGCGAGGGTTGGAATAAATACAAACGGAATAAATAAATATAATTTATACAATAGGTGGCCAATTGACGCCAACTGCAAATACATTTTTGTAGAACAACCTGTATTGACAATTAGAGCAACGAATGATTTCATTCGAGATGTAGTTGAAATTCTAAATTTTATTTTAAACTAGAATCTAAATCTCTAAATTTCTAATTCATACAATATTGTTTTAATCATCTAACTATAGACGTGTGTTTACTTGGCGATTTTTTGCGACACAGTCAATATAGGTATTTTAGTCGACATGTCCCCCGGTAATGAGTCGCATCCAACACGTCCTCGGTGACATCACGACAGATAAGAACGTGGGTTGCCTTGAAAAATAACAAAAAAAATATGATATGGTTAATTTGTTAATTAAATTCGACACGAAATTAATTTTATTTTTTGAGCTTAATAATATGTAAATATACTTATGCAATCATTATATATAATAAAACAGTAAAACGGTCGAGTCTGTACATTGACTTCAATTTAAAAAAAAAATGGTGGCTACAGAACGCAAAACAGTAGTTTTTAACAAAAATGTCTGTATTTCTGTTCGTTTGAGGATCACGTAAAACCTACAGAACGGACTTTGATCACGTTTTCACCAATGTATAGCGAAGTATCCAGAAGGAAAACGGGTATATGTGTCGTCTTCATATGACACAAGGAAGTTGAGTTAAATAAAAAATTACTTTTAATAGAATTATTAAAAAACTACTGGATGGGTTTTCATCCGTGATATCCATCGTGCTTTTACAGGTGTTAAAAATCTTTTACAGCTGCTTAGTTTACGCGAGCGAAGCCGCCGGTAGAAGCTAGTAATATAAGACAAAGATCAAATGGCGTTTAAGAGAACAGACTCATACCTTGCAGTGGTGTAAACGATGAATGTAAAGAACGATGGCGACTTATTAACATATATAAATATATATATTATTTTATAAAAATAAAATAAGACAATCAGCTGATTTAGTATTTTGATTAGCGAAATGTCTTGCGAGGCACTCAATCTAATTTTAATTACAAAAAACAGTATTTAACCCTTTCCCTGTGAATAGAATTTACCACGAGCTGCATAGATTATTGTGCCATGACTTAAAAAATATACGGGTAAGTAGTAATATTTGTAGTAATCGATATTGATATAATCAATATATAGTTATTGTGTTATAGGTACCATAACGTATATTATAGAACTGACAAATATCGATTCGTTTTCATAATAAAAGTTGCTAATAAAAATGTATGAACAAAATGTTTTATTAACACAATTTCATTCCTTTTTAAACCTTCTAGATATTTATAGATATTGAGTATAAAGGGAATTCACTTAACCTTAATAGATTTATAGGTCTTTATAGATTTAAGAAGTAAATACAATCGCTCTATTCGCCACCATCTTACCCGAAAGGAATTGAATTTTGGAAATATAGTATAATATATAAGAAAAATTTAATTAGTGAATAGGATTTTGCAAGGTCGGCGGCGCGCCCGCATACCCCCTGGTGTTGCAGGTGTCCATGGGCGGCGGTAACATTTACCATCACGTGGGACCGCTTGCTCGTCCGCCCACTTCTCTATAAAAAAATATATTATATATATTGAAATGTATTTTGTACGAGAATGACTAGTTAACCTGGTGGCAAGTGGATACTGTCGTCTGTAGTATTGGACCATAGTACGGTAATACATGCCAACATCAGTCCAGAATGCCAAAGGTTGGCAAGCCGTCAGATGCGCTGCCTACCGTTGCAGATTAAGGAATGGATGGAGAAAATGGGGAGGGATACATATGTATAACGTATATGTTTATAATGTGATGTTACATTATAAACATTTTAGATTATGTTCCGTCTTAATAGGCGTGCAAAATTAATAGTGAAGTTTACTGAAACAATATTAACTAAATAGGCTCATAATTTTTAATAAGTCGTGTTAGCGAAAATACAAAAGATATAAATAATTAATTAGGTAACATTTCTTATTCTTTGATTATGGTTTATAGTAAAAGTCCAAAGAACACCTATTTAGTAAAAAAACGAAGATTTTAAGATCTGGACTTAAAATCAATATCATGTACAGTCATACCTACATTAATTGTGTTAGCATAAATTCATGTGTAAGTTATAGGTGTGATCTGTGAATAGGATTCTGCAAGGTCCGTGCAAGCACACGCAAGCTCCCTGGTGTTGCAGGTGTCCACGGGCGGCGGTGACCACTTACCATCATGTGGCCCGCTCGTCTGCCATCTATTCTATGAAAAAAAAATGTCCCAATAATTACGGTTGTTTGTAAAACTAGTACTATCAAAGGAGTCTCGCGTCCTTGATTAACTGCAATCTCCGCTACGTTGATTGGTCGTAAATTTTATACGCCGTCTTTATTAGCGGTGCTTTGCTGTGTCAGCTAACCCATATGGCGTGTGAATATTATTCAGGGTAATTATCCAGGATTCTTTATTGAAATACTAGTTTCTTTCGCAGTGGTCTTTAGAGTATGTGTCGTTAATTATTATTATTTTTGTTTACGAAGGCGGCAGAAGAACATGCAGTCCACCTGATGGTAAGTGGATACTGTCACCCATAGACATCCGCGATACATGCCCACATCAGTCCAAAATGACAAACGTCGGCACGCCCCCGGATGCGCTGCCTACCTTTGGAGCTATAGGAATGGTTTTGGAGAAAGGTTTGAGAAAATGGGAAGAGATAGGATGGGAATGGGCTCAGGCACATCTCACTCACTACCGAATGTGGCCAGTCGAGCGCGCCCAGCGGCTATTGGGTTGCACGTGCACTCCCCCCCTCAATTAATCGTTAATTAAGTGAATCGTGAACAATGTTACCGTTTAAATTGTATAAGTTTATTAAATACACAATATTAACGTAGAATAAAATGTTTCTAACTACGTTGCAGTCAAATCGACATTCGGTTTTGCGATGTGTTTATCCAAATATAAAATGTCAAATATTAATTCCGGTTCATCTCATTACATAATTCAATCTCACCCCATCCCGACGAATAGAGAGTGTAACGGAGTGAGAGTAACATCTCGTTTAATACTTCGTATTCCAGAAAACCAGTGATAATTAATACAAGGGGAGGCCTGTGCCGTGCAGTGGGATGTTATAGGCTGATACATATACATACGAATATATACATTCCTCGTGAAATCGTACGTGGAACCTTTATAATAGTTCTAACTTGTCTTACTTGATTCTTACATAAAAAGTGTTCTATACTTTGGTCTAATTTAATATAAACTATTACTGTACTAAGTCCATTTAAAAATCAACGAGTGGTTTTATTTTTAGTGATCGGTGTCTTGTAAAATGACGGTTCAATGACTCAATGATTGATGATTCCTGAGGGAACTTTGCCTTGGAACGGATCTAGATTGAAAGTATCAAAAAATTAAGCCAGTATGCGAGCTATAACAATGTCAAGTTTTGCACACTACATCAAATACGTTTCATGTGAATAGATTAGTATTTCTTCAACCATAACAGCAATTTCCTGTATGGCAACATGGAAGTGTTTACACATCACCCAAGTCAAGGATTCTTTGTAAATTATTAGGTACAGAGAGACAACAGAGACAACACAGAGTACAACAACAGAGAAACAGAGAATTGACATCTGCCTGCGTAGAACATTAGAATACTTCGGTGCCATTGCCAGAAGCAATCTGGACAATAACTAGGTAAAAATAAAATAACGATCGAAGGTAGGGTTCTCTCGTGGTCGAAGTTCTCATCGTTGGACCGACCAAGTAAAAGAAGCTGTAGGTCTCGAATACTATCTCGATACTATGACAGACAACCGAGGACAGGTAAAGGTGAAAGAGGTGATACTGCATGTTATAGATAGTGCTACGTATGGATCAAGCAAGTGTGGTTTGGTCCAACACGACAACTAATATACCTATGTACCCACTAGCGCTCAGCACTTATCTTTACAACACTAATATAAAATAGAGCAATGAAGGTCAAAGGTCATTTATTTTTTACAGAATATGCATAACAGTTTATATAATCAGAGCTTACATATGTATCCGGGACTGTTTCTCTAAGATAATTAAAACATAATTCATAATAATACAATTATTGAGGCACTAACTGAGTAGGTTGCATTGTCATTATAGCTAGTAGGTAGAAAAATCTCTTTATTGCACATCAAAACAAAACAAGACAGTAATAGACATTGTACCATATGAAATGCACAAAAGGCGTTCTTATCGCCATTAGTTATCTATGCCAGAGAACCTTTAGGTAGAGAGTAAATAAATATTTAAATCACAGGTAGATAAACATACGAGTATCATTAGCTTGTGTCTCTCCACTGCGGGAGTTAGGCCTCGCTCAAGAACCGCCTCCTCACACGGTATTCTGCCCCTGTCATCCAGCCACTGTCGGCAACTTTCTCCAAGTTGTAGTCCACATGGATCCGGAGATACGTTTTCCAGTATGTGGTCCCCATTCTTCATTTCAATCGATCTTGCGGCATATATGGCGTTTCAAGCATGCTGATTCTTGGAGTTGTCGGCAACTATAGGTCATATAGGATAAATAATTTTTATGGACTATTTTTTTAGTCACCGGGATTACTTGCATAAACGTGACTCCTTGTTGCATCGGCAAAATTGTAGCAAAAAATATTAAATATGTCACAGTCGTTCGTTAGGATTCTACAACGATGGCTATACATGTTTTTGCTGTCGTCTTCAATTGTCATAAAAAAAGATACACGGAAGCCTTGAAGTCTTCCATCTAACAATAATTTTACATCATCGATCTATAATAGGGTAAACCGACTACTATTGGCGCTCACGACATCACAAGCGAATGGCGGTAAAAAGTAATTATTCTTTGTCGACGATGACGTTATTATGGGAATCGTATTTACATGGCATGATGTCATCGAACACCCTGCTTGTATTTGCGTATTATTTTTAGTCATAAAAGAGGTATAAATGTGATTGAAATTTCATTAAAGGTTTCTTTTGGGATAAAAGGTTTGATCAGAGAAACGATAATGTCTTGTTATATTTTTTTTGGAATGTTAAGGAGTGAAGTCACCGACTTATGTTAAGTATAAATATTCACGAAAAATGTTTTGATTTTATTTTATACAACGAAGGCGGCGGACGAGCAGACAGTTCACTTGGTGGTAAGCGGATACTGTCGTCCATGGACATGCGCGATACATGCCAACATAAATGGTGTAGAATGACAAACGTTGGCCCGCTCCGGATGCGCTGCGCTGTCTACCTTAGCAAATTTAGGAATGGATTTGGAAAAAACTCGGGAAAGATATGGAGGCATAGGATAGGATGGGATGAGAACGGGTTCCGGCACTTAGTATCGAAATACGTACTTACATTGGAGGGGAAAGAATAAATTAGGAAATGCAGTACATTTTAGTGTAGTCTTCTGTAAATTAAGATTTTAGTGATATTCTACAAATTATCATCATAAAAATATAAGAAACAATTCATATTTACGAAACTTATTTTATCATTTTACTTATATATTTTTTTTATATAATTACACTTTTACATAGGTTATTTTACATATACATTTTTCACGACCTGAGCGAAATCAGAGCAGATCATCTGAGACGTGTATTTTTAGATTAGTTAGTATTTTAGTTTTGTAGTATTATAAAATGTAGACACACTTCGTTTTAGACCTAGCATCGGTCAAGACGCATATTTTTAGATTAGCCTTTTAGTTTGTAATACTATAAATTGTAATCTAAAATTGATTTTTATTGAATCCTCTGCTGTAGCCGCACATTAACGTATACCGTAATCGTTACCAGGTGTTTGTTTGTCCACTGCCAAACATGGGGCCTCCGCATTCACATTATCTCGTGCATGAGGGATGTATGGTCTTATAACACCAATGTAGGCCAAGAAGCGAATCCAATCTTTTAGGGGTTGTGTAGTTCCTCGGGGCTTGTGATACGCCATCTCTTCATGTGAGTGTCGAAAAAGGCGTAAATTAGGAGATCACAAAGCCGCTACCACAAGGACTTTATAAGGTATATTTTATTTAAGGACAGCCAGTGGTTAATTACACTAATGCGTATATAGTATAGTATTATATTTAAAAAAAAATAAGTGTAATATCTACTTAAGACAGCCGCAACATACATAATAGTTAGCACTATATAAAGACTGCCTAAGTGGAGGGGAAAAAAACAATTACATTAATGAAAAAGAAAATCAAAAAGGAATTACTCAACTCAACAAATGTGTATGTATCTGAATGACATACTATCTGTCTGTTTAATCTCTTTAACTTTCTAAAAACATTTTTTTTGATATTTCTTAACGAATCATTAAAAACTATTATAACTATTAAAATGCATACTTACATACAAGTTACTACTTGTATGTTACTTACTTAAGCAGCAGGTTTTCAAACAACATGTGTAGCGTGATCCATACAATCCAGTAAACGTTTACGAAGTCAGTTAATGATCACGAGCAACGCAACAAATGACTCGTTAACTTTATTTATTATCTGATAAATAATGTAATAGCCAGTATCCTGCTATATGATATCATTCAATTATAAAACTACAAACAAGATGCATTACATCACACTGCACATTATACTGAAGAATAAATCTCCAGCGCACCTAGTCTACACTAAATTATTAATCCTTACACTAAATTGTTTGTTTTATGAAGTACCTAAAGTCTTTGAAGCCGTAGTTTAATGTGTCTTGATAATTTTGCGAAATATTATATCTAGAATTTAGAAGTAATCTTGTATCTTTTTAAATCAATCAATATCAGCTAACACAGGCCATAGGCCAAAAGCAAGACACGGGCCTTCCGTAACGAGGGCGTTAAAACGCCGTGTTATTATAAGCCCCATCAAAAATACTAAATATACAAACACCTTTGTTACAGATACCTGGCCGGCTAAGAATTAGCGAGCCTACTCTTTTATAGGTGCTTCATTTAAAGTATAAATTGCTTACATATTCCGATATTACTGAACAGACATTTTAATTAATTGGTGCTGATAGTCTAAACATGACCTCTCCCAACATATGTAAGACGCATTCCAGTACGAATGAGACATGTTTCATCTCTCATCACGTGTAATGTACAACTTTTTCTTCCTATGCAGGAGTATTTCCAGTATTTGACGTTCATTTGGTTCTTAAGTTAATAATGTTCGAGTCGTCGGGTTTGCTAGAAGAAGATATTTCCCAAGAAATAAGCTCATCTGTTGTAGGAACATCATTTTGTTAATCCCTTTTTACACACACAACAGTATTGTTTGTGTGTGTACCTACAACAAAATATAAAGTAGAGTAAAAAGTTTCGTTTAGTTTTAATTGGATGTATTGAATAAATTTATGATTTCTTTATTGTCGCCCTAATGGCCTTTCAAGAATCACGGGACATGTATTGTTTAGGGAGAGCGCAGAAGGCGCAAAAAAGTGTGTGCAGCAATGAGCCTAAGGCCTCCCGCGCCGGTAGACCGGCGGAAGGGATGGACCTCGGCTTAGGGCGTTGCTTTGGGAGAGTATCGTGGGATCGCGAGTCGGTGAGAAGCAAATAAATAGTAGCGGATAATAGCGAAATCTTTCGACTGAAGAGTGTCATCTATATTTTATTTTAAATACAAAAGAAAAGAAAAATAAAATTACTCGGCCAGTGTTGACCTCTGTGCTCCCTGACAACTGAAATCGTTCCAAATGCCTGTCCTCCATGTTCTTTGTGACATCATTAACCTTGAAACAACATTAAATTGCATTTTAATTGTAAACGACGTGTTGATTTGCGTTTACAAATACGCATTTAGACAATGAAGTTTGCTTGAGCAATGTCTTTTGTCGACATTGTCTTTTAAACAAGCTAAGAGATTGTAGAAGCGTGTTTTGGCAAGCGATTTGGCATCATTCCACTGTAACGCCGGCTATAAGTTCGGGCCGGGTGTGATCGGCAGAAAGCAAATATACGTTGTGTCTTGGTGCTAACACCTCATGCAGTTATCACATCTTATTACTTGTTTTAAAATCTGCCAAGATATTTATTTTCTAAATTGGTGATAAACGTGTATTTTAGGACGGGCTAAGGTACGGCTCGATGTGGACTACCGAGCTCTCCAATCATCTCGTGACCATGGTTAGTGTTACCTAGTCGAAACGTAGAGTATTTTTTTATATAACAGCCGACAGATGCGCGGGCGGGCCACATGATAGTCAGTGATCACCGCCGCCCATGGACAACTGCAACACCAGCGGGTGCGCTGCCGACATTGCAGAATCCTGTATACAGCTCACTTGAAGAGCCCCATATCGTAGCGTAATGAAAAAACCTTCGAACAATAACGAATAATAATGTAATAAACAACGCATTAAGACCCATTAACCACTCAGACAGTTGACTTTTGATTTTTAATTGTTTTCGTTTGTTTAAAATTTCACCGGTGGCTATAAAATAAAGACGGGCGGATTAATAAATAAATAGGTGTGAAAATCTACGAAATCGAAGTTGTATGCCAAGATCACTCACACAGTTTTACTCAGTTTTAGCTCGGTCATTTCAGACAGCTGGTGACTATGAGTTTACCTTTTTTATTTTATTTGTCATTTCGGCTGGGTTACACCAGCCACAGTCACCAACTGACTGAACTGACTGAGCTAAAAGCTAAAACTGAGTTAGCTAAAAGTTTATTGTTTATCAATTTAAGCGGTATAAACCCGTATAATAGTTATATACGTATGTGTAAAAAACGTGAAAATCTCAAAAGTTGTATTGAATATTTTATAATTACACGTTTTTGATGTCGATATTTGTCATATACGAACTAGTCATAGATGTGTCTAATATAATTATAATACATACCTAGAGTATACTATGTATACTTGTATATTTCATTTAAATCACACTCGTAATATACAGTGTGTAACATCGTTATTTGAAAATTCAAGGTTACGAAATTTACAACATTTAGCAAGTTAGTACTAAAAGTGCGATAATTAAAACATTATTGCGTGCACTTTGGCAGCGTTTTTGCGAACAGCTGACGTCAGCGGACCGATTTCGCGCCGGTGGCAATGATTGGAGTTGTTACCCTAAATTATAACAAATATAATCACTTTGATATGTGAAAAAGGGCATGACTGTGATTGCTGATCCTAAACTTAAGAGACGATAAGTCTTGATACGTATGAAATCTGCAACTCCCAAAGCTACGTTATGTTCTTTCATCTCACGAAGGCGATTCGCGCTTAGTAGTGGTTGTGTATTCGTACCTGTACATTGTTTTAGTGTGTTTAAACTTGAGAACGCTCAGTTGGGTTTGCGAGAGTACACATGAACTACTGAGTGGATGTGCTCGGAGGGAATCAGTTTATATCCCAGGAATACCATTGACGCTAATTGATTGTCCCTTCGAGTTCAAGAGACTGCAGTTACTCATCAAGGTCAACTTTGCAATGCAATCAGGCATTTTAGTATCTACTGTTGGATACGGGCATCCTCATGGACATTATCATGCGCATGAGGGATGTATGCCTTAGAACGCTGGCCTGGCGGGTCGGCGAATCCATTCATTTAGAGGTGGTGTAGTTTTTCAGGGTCTATAGCCAGTTCCTTACGGTTTGTGGTAGCCGCATTGTTATCCTTTACCTTTTACGAGACCCATGAGAACAGATGGGGTGGTGCTAATATATGGTCGGCCTACACCACACGGCACTACTTTGCAACGACCATCAACAAATCCGAAGATCAGACGTTGAAGTTAGCCGGAGTTGACTTGAGAACTCCTTCTCCTACGATTAATTCTATGTGCCTTGCTCTAGAGCAGGGGTGCTCAAACGTTCGATCGCGATCGACCGACTTACCTTGACTAAAAAAATGCATATTGTGCGGAAAACTAATATCTATGCCACGATACACCCTACCTAGACGACAATTCTGCATCACACATACTTGCAGCCTCTGAGAGTCGATCGATCGTAGTCTAACAATATTGAGGTAGATCGCTAGCAGTTCAAGTTTGAGCACCCCTGCTCTAGAGTAAGCTCTCCTAGCGGCCTGGAAATACTAGCACTAGGCGACAAAAAAATACTAGCACCAGGCGACAAAAAAATTAAAAAAAAAGGTGTTTTATCATTGTTAATACAACGCGAATGAAGTCACAGGCAAAAGCCAGTAGTGTAACAAGGCGGGTCATCACCATCACACATGACCTGCCCTTCTCATCCTGGCAGGATGAGAGGAGTAAAATTGTGAAATTGGATATCTCAGATTTTAATTTTATTTTTAAAATCAAAAGATTCGTACGTTCTCGAAGTTCGGGCGAGAATATTGTATACGATACTCGTGTACGACCAAACTTCAAGCGATTCTCGCTTGTAACTGTTCATGTGGTAATAAAAACTCGATGATAACAATGATCACATGACGAGAACAGTTGCTTAAACTAGGCAAACATATCCGTGATCGATTTTCTCTAAAAGACTCTAGCTGAATGTAAAGAAACAAAATAAAATCTATATACAATTTTAGCATACAGATAAATACCCAATTAGTTACGGATCCAACTGTGTGAGAGGGTTCATCGAAATCAAATTACAGAGGCAATAAATCAGTATCCACGTGCTCCTTAATAACCTAGAAATAAGAGCCAGAATAGATTTTAGGTAGTTTGACTTGTTGTCGATAATATCTTACAAATGGTACATCCGTTGGTAACAAAAACTTCATAATAACATATGTTTCGCATTTGGATTAAGTAATTGGCTGCAAAAAATAAGGCATTTGTTTCCTTAGTAGACATAGACTAGCGTTGGTCAGCTGATTTGCTTGCTTTTATTTGCCACTTTCGTATTTGTATAGTAGAAACAAAAAAATAACCGTGTTAATGTCGAGTCGTGTGATGTCGGCGGGCCTTAGAATAACACCACTCCACCTGTTCCCGTGGATGTGGCAAAAGGAGACAGAAGGATAATGAAGCGGCTACTACAACCCTTGAGGAACTACAACATTTCTAAAACAATGGATTCGCCAACCCGATTGGCCAGTGTAGCGTATTAACGCTATACATCCCTCGTGCACAGGACAATGTGTATGAGAAGGCCCATTACCAGCGGAGGGTACTGAGAGTCCTCATGACGGATACGACTTACGAGCTAATGTTATGATAGTTAATAAAACATTGAGACGGAATCATAAAAGGTAATGAAAACAAGGATTGGCACACACTATCGATTTGAGAATACATACCACATATGTTAATACAAACACTCTACGGGTTTAGTAGCTCTCGGACTCTTTAATTCATATGTATTTTGAAAATGGAACATTCTTATTACGTAGTACTTAAATTTCAAATTTATCTTTTTAATGAACTCTTCCTCATCTGCTTCAATAACCTCAAGAGAAGTTGCCAACCGGATTTCTTTGAAAAGAACGTATGATTACTTATTCATCACAGTAAACTCATGTTTATTTTTTAAAACTAATGAAATCTCAGAAGGGGGAGTGCATGCTGCATTCCCACAGCCGTTGGGCGCACTCGACTTGCCACGTTACCCCTCTCTCATAGAGGACTACATTGAAATGTACTGCATTTCCCACTTTATCCTATTTTCCCAATGTACGTACGTGTTTCGGTAGTGAGTGAGATACGCCAGATCCCTTTGCCATCACATTCTATCCCTCCCCATTTTCATAATCCATTCCTATATCTCCAAAGATAGGCAGCGCATCCGGGGGCGTGCCAACATTTATCATTCTGGACTGATTGCGGATGTCCATGGACGACAGTATCCACTTACCGTCAGGTGGAATGTATGCTTCCATAAAGAAAAAAAAGTCTGGTTGTGTGTCCGATTGTTACATTGTTCAGACTGTATGATTTTTGAATAAATAAATAATAATACAAAAAAAAATTAGAATTCCGAAAAACGTGATCTCTGTAATAGGTCGTGTTCTTTGAAATCTAACTATTTAATATTAAGCAGACAATAGCAACATTAAAGATACTATTATTATATATTACGCTATGACATAATAGGGCTGAGTAATAAATAAAAAAGGGATCGCTAAGATAGCCAGTTGGGAGATAATCGAATAATGAAGCTCCTTATTTTTTTTCGTGCATTGTTCATCGTGTTAGCGTTACTACTCGTGTGTTGTAAGGTAGTAGAGTAGGGTTGTCACAAGCAAAAATATTCAATTGAATTAAACAACCTGATATTTTATGACCTCATCAATACACAATACACAGTAATAGTGATGAGCGTAAGTCTAATTCTACGAGTATGTTTACCCCTAAGTGGTATCTTCTTTAAACGCCATACCATTTAGTTGCAGATAAAATTTTTAAAATGTTAAATTAGTTTTAGATTTAAATGTTAAACTGTTAGATCAGTTTCAGATTTAAATGTTGAATTGTTACATTAGTTTCAGATTTAAATGTTAAATTGTTATATTAGTTTTACATTTAAATGTTAAAAAACATAAAACGTTATTTTTTTAATGTAACTATTTAATACTGGTTTGATGGTCAATGAAGAAATTTAATTTTATATTCAACATTCTAGTTGACATATATTTATAGCGGTAACGTATCCGGGGGTGTGCCAACGTTTGTCATTATGGCCTGAAGTTGACATGTACCGTGGATGTCTATGAAAGACAGTATAGCAGTACAGACCGCACCTCCCGTCACAGAAGTGCGGTCCATCCGCATTTCCTCGATACGGAGGTGTCGCGCACTGATCGGTCCAAAAATTATTTTATACCGCGAACCCGTAGGTTGTGGAACGAACTGCCTCAAGAGGTCTTTCCATTGAGCTACGATATGGGGTTCTTCAAGAGAGCTGTGAATAGGATTTTGCAAGGTCGGCGGCGCACCCGCATACCCCCTGGTGTTGCAGGTGCCCATGGGCGGCGGTAACACTTACCATCACGTGGGACCGCTTGCTCGTCCGCCCACTAATCTATAAAAAAAAAAATATATATACATATATATATACTTACCACCTGGTGGACTGTATGTTGGTCTGCCGCCTTCTTACTATAGAAAAGTAATCAGTCCGAGAAAAGACCAATTAGACCTAAACAGCACTTCAAACTCTAACTCCATCATATTCTTTGTTAAATTGTGGACTGAACCAAATAGAATAAATATAAAGAAAATTTAAAACATCACAAAATTTAATGTTATTACTTTTGTAAATTGTAGTAAATGTGACTTTTTTTCTCATAAATTAACTTTTTCGTTTCAACATCGTCTTTTGTTGTCAAACGACAAAATTTACTGTCGTATTTTAAAGTTATGCACCAAGGAATTCCAGAAGTTGGATGTTTTAGTTTCAAAATTAGAAATAAATCACGAGTATAAATAAAAAAAATAAAACTCAGCCAGCGGGAGGGGAGATTACGGCATTTGCCGTACGTTTTAGAAATACAGTATTTACACAAAAGTTGTACAGTTTGTTGACATATAATTTGTATGTATAGACGTGAAACTTATTGGGGATTAATTGTAATAGTATACACTCATATTTTAAAATTACTAAACTGATTTATCTCATCTTCGAACTTAAACTACTCAAACTATTTTGCTAGGAAATTTAATTATTAAAAGTTTGGATATTTAACACTCGATCACGTCGATGTGGCCCAACCGATTTCGTTGAAACTTGGCAAATAGGTAAATTGTAATCCAGATCAGCGACTACTAAGTCGAAGTTACTAGTACGCGGTCGAAATCAAAAACTATTATCCCATATATGGAAATTTTATTTCAATCCGTTTATTTGTAGTACATGCGCTATGCAGTTTATTTGTAATGTTCTCTAACCGTTACATAATAAGTGTCGAAACTAATTGGTGTGTTGGATTCAGCTTAGTCGAGATTTAGTGGATTCGAAAGTCGTGAACTCAGCAATAGGAGATTTTTTTCGAAATCTCCCTAATAAGAGAATTAGTTGACAACCCTAGGTTTTTCATACCCATTAGTAGAACAATAGTAATCTCAAAATAAAATGTATTTAAATATCATTTGGTACGTGACTTTTGATAAATTATAACGACTGTTATTGATCTCTCGGAAGATTCTAATACAAAGTCGCATTTCCAATTAACGATTTTGAAATGAAATTTAGATGAAATATCGAATATAATATGTAGGTTACTTGAATCTCTTCTTTTGTTTTATATAAGTTTGACTTTTTTCTTTAATTAAATTACGTTATTATAGTTAACAATGAATGGAATAGAAACACTCAACATACATACTGTTACAATAAGCAATTACACTAAAATTTAGTGACTAAATATATGTGAATAGATGTATTAGGTTTTAGCTGTCTATCCTTCTCATCTTTAACACGATTTTTGAAGCACTTCGACCCGTGTTTTTTTATCTCGTAACAACTATATACTCGTATTATTATGCATATCGCACGTGATCTAATTATTATTGTTTTAGTCCGTTAGTTTAGATTATTTAGTTCGTGCATTGACTATTTGTTGTTTAATCTTTAGTAGCTTGTAAAATTTTAAGTTGTACAAGAAGCGGACTTAATTAATGTTTAGTGGCATTCTCTGCCAGTCAACCTTTGGTTAAACAGAAATGTATACTACAAATAAGACTGAATACAAAATACATAAAAATAACGCACAATAAGATACGTAAAACATAATCAATATACGCACATAAAATAAATAATATAAAAATACATAAAGTACATACATAATACACGCCGACGATTAGAGAGTAGAAAAAAAAATATTAGAAAAAGATAACTTAAGTAGTATCTAATAAACATATATCGATTATTGTGGTTATTAGAAAACATTATTTTGTTACTTCGCTCGTATGATGCAATTTTAATGTGAAAGAAAAGACAACGATGAGAGAAAACAGATGAGAGAACGTGATATTACACTAGTGCGGGTAGTTGATGAAACTGCTTGCAATTTTCGACGTGGGCTATCCGCCTCTTCAGTTAGCTCGTGATCGTGGTTCATGCAACCCAACCGAAACGTCAAGTAAATTAAAAAGGTAAACATACGCGTTGACGACCGTTTAAATAGATAAAAACAACGTGAACATGAACTGATATCGATTTTATCTGGAACACACGTTTTTTGATATACGTGTGTGTATCTGTTTATAGTTTTAAAAACAATAATAGTAGTAATAAATAATCGCAACTGATATTTTTCTACAATACAGATGGATACAGATTACAATAACAATACAAATACAGATTTTGAGCATATTTGACTACCCATTGAGAGGTGTTTTTTCTATAAAAGATCTCACTAAGGCGCCATCTACAAGAGCGAGTCCCTCGCAATCATAATCTTGCAGCGATAATCGACACGTGAAGACTGGCTCGGCGATAGCTCATATAGTAACTATTGAAATTAGTGGCATCGGCGAGATTATCGCCGTGAGAGGCTCACTTATGTAGTTGGCGCCTAAGTAGCCTATATATATTAAAAAATATCACTAGCTTGCCTGTTCCAGAATTTAAAAAAAAAACATTTGGACTATATGTATTTACCAATTCGTACTAGGCCCGCATGGTGAATTATGTCCAGAAATCTCCTAGTGATTTACTAGGAGTGGCATGTGCCCTGCAATGGGATGTTAAAAAGGCCGAGAAGAAAAGAACTTAATACCCATACAGTAGATATTAAAGACATTTAAACGAAAAATACATAATATATCCTTTTTCACCGAGTTCACATCTAGAAGTTGATCACTCTATATCTGCCAGCTAATTTACCTGTCATAGCGAAAATGTCTCCAAGAGTTTTTGGAATTCTTTGATAAAATATTTTAAAGGCGAGCAATTTGAAAAGTTTATCCAGCCTTTATTATCATATTTGCGCGGTTAATGTACTCGTACTTGAATAAACATTGGATAAAATAAAATTATTACAAGACCAGTAGTAGCCGTGACAAAAAAGTGCATCGAAACCTGGTCGTGCAATAAAAGTAAAATCCATACTTTAATAATAGTGTGGAATGTCTGTGTGTTCTTTTGAGTATTTCAATAAATTGCAACTAATAATCATTCGCCGTGGGAACGTCCACATTGTCTTGTGTATGAGGGTTAAAAATTCACGTTGTCCAAGCGGGTTGGTGTCTTCGCTCTTTTAGAGGTGATGTAGTTCCTGAGAGCTTGTGCTAGCGGCTTTGTTATTCCTTAGTCGCCTTATACAACGCTCACGGGAAGAGATGATGTCACGCTATCCTCAAGCCGGCCAACGGACAATTGTATTAAATCATTTTAAAATAGCAAATCGACCACCACGGCTCCAGGTCAAGTCGCAGTAAAAACATTGTAATAATACTGGTAAATACGAAGATTTAATTTATAATGTACACTCCGTTTGTAAATTTGACGAACAGGTGCGGCAATCAACTGGAAGGCATACGTATTTAATCTATAAAAATATTCTTATACTATCTGCGTGAACTTTGTGTGTCATATTAAGATTATATATAAAATAATAATTCTATAAAATTTCAACACGTATTTTCGGTTTTACACCTCGTTAGCATTCTATTATTTCAATAATCTAACATATTTTTTTGTCTCGTTATTTTCTTCCTTACTCTTGTCTACAACTTCAGATAACGATTATTAGCATTTAGTTGTCTTTTTGTTTTAATAATGCTTAGTTTTCCATGTAAACATAAAAGGAAAATTGAGTTAAATGTGTTGAGAATTGGAAAATTTGAGATACAGACGTTTTGTGTCTAATTTACAAATAAAAAAACACCTAGAATATAATTTCCATTACATATATTTCCAAACGTGTATTTTAATGAATGACAAAAAGACTTAGACGAACGCTATATTTTCCATGTTAAGTTACATCGAGACTAGAAATATTTGTTAATTGAAAAAAAAAGTAAGATTGTAGTGATGATTTGCGAGCGGTTCCATCGTGATATATGCACATTTTTTCCCCGTTGGACGCGGCAGGTGCGTTTACCTCATTATTTATTATTTAAAAATGTAAATACAATAAGTTATAAACAGTAATGAAATACTCATATTACTTACTTGTGGTTAGCTGAAGTTATCTATTTCACTAGCATCTAGCCCGCAGTTTTATCCGAATAAGTTTATTATTTTATTATAATTTTATTGTACACAATACTGATACTGATATCAGCCTATAACGTCCTACTGCCGGGCACAGACCTCACCTAGTAAATCACTGGGGGGGTTCGGGCTCTATAAGCCACCAAACAAACGCAGCTGTGCATGGGTGGATACACATACTCCAGATTTTTTTAAGAGCGATGATAGGCTATTGGTATCTATAATACTGAAGTTCGTGTGGTCGAGTATTAAGCCTCAGCCCGTATCACTAAGTTTATGCTAAGAACAGTTTTCTTTTATAAAATTGTCACTGGCTAGGTGGTGAGGGGCAACATCGTGAGGAAACCCGTATGCACGAGAAATAAAAAAAGTGTACATAGCCGTGACAAAAAAGTGCATCGAAAACATGAAATAAATAAAACTACGAAGAAGAAGAAAAGATGTCCAAAAGGCAATTTTCTACGGAGATTTCTCCCAGCAGATCTGGGAAAGAGAAATATAGGTCTAGACAGAAAACGCAGGCAAATATTCGATTGATTTTTTTTTTTCGGTTATTGTTTGGTGCATACGTTATATAGTAACGTTTATATGTTACTATTACAATACTTATATGTTAAAACATACCATGCATAATATTGCATAATGCCGTCCACTATTCAACTAAAATTTCATGTTGTAACCGCAATCTTGTAAGTGCTCAACGAATTCACTACCAAATCCTCAAGTCACGAGGTCGAATCGACATGGACTTGTAATGTGACTTGCGAATAAGAGGACATTTTGACTTTACAAGCCCTATTCGAGCCACGATAGTTTTGACATTCTGATTTCTGAAATTCTGATTGATGCCTCGCAAGCAAGTGTTGTTTTGACAGGCGGATAATAGTTTAAAGTTGAGATTGTATTATTTACAACGTGTCGTGGTGTGTCGTGGTGTGTCGTGGTGTGTCGTGGCGTCTTGCTCGTGTCAGTTACACAAGTGACACAAGTGACACATGTCTTGGAGTGATATGGGGTTTGGCGTAGTGTTAGTATCACGACGATAAAAATATCGAATTCTGACTATATTAGATATTACGAATTTATAATTTCGGGAAATAATCACTATATCTCGCTGATTTTAAAAATAAGTCCCCGCAATTATGATGGCATTCTTATATATATATTTTATTAACCACGATCAGATTATACAAAATTCTTTTTTTAATCTAGATATATAGATACTACAAAAATCTCCAGGGTTTAACCTTTAGTATCGAAGCCGTTCCATAAATATAACTTCCGGTCCTACTTATAGTTAAAAAATCTTTTTATAGTAAGTTTTATTTTGTCGTCATTTATATATCTTTTCCTGCAGCTTGATAGGCAGTTCATTGACCAAAGCAGGTAACATGTATTGCCACATTCTTTTGTCATGTACATTATTAACCTTGGGTAGTTTATAATTGACATTTTTTGGCGTAAATAAATAACAGGGCTCTACAATTTTAGTCAATGAATGTCTATTTCGCTGTTCCTCAATGAGGAGTAATGAGAACGGATTAAAAATTGAAATTATGAAATTAAAGTAAATTAAAATAAATAAATTTAGAATTATATATTTTAGTTATTAAAAAGTAGGTTTTGCTGATCACGCTTTGCTGTTCATTTAGTATTTTTTGTTGCTCGTGTAAATAAATTAAAAATTATTTTAAAATTACAAAAGTATCTTTTTATAAATAGAAAATAAACTATACATATAATAAAACTGTAGAACCAGCGTGTCTGTACCTTGAATATATTTACCAAAAAACTGATTGGGGGCGATGAAGGAAGGGTATCAGAATACAAAAAGAAGATTTTGAAATTTTTTGTCTCTGTCTGTTCGAACACGCTAATCTCCAAAACTATTGAACGGATTATCATGGGGTTTCCATAGGTTTAATTAAGCTTAGCTTGGCGCTTCGAATAGGCTTTGTTCCATCGAAATCGGCTGACGGGAAGAGAAGATATCCCAATTTAGAATTTAAAAACTAAAATTCCACTCGTACGAAGTCGCGGGCGCAGCTAGCTGAAAATAAATTGACACGTATAAATACAAACATTATGTTGTTGAATGGGGCTCATGAAAGACATCATCTTTTGTTATTCTAAAACTTAAGGAAAACATCGAAATTTACCTTTATCCTGAGTCAACATATGCGTGTCTAGATTTCGATTGTTTGTAAACGTTATTACCGCGTTCGCATCAAATGTTTATCTATAATTTATCCAATACGACCATTATAATCGCTACTTACATATATGTATATTTCTCTACACAGGAAGAGATATAGACATAAACGCTATATACTCTGTTCGCGTTAAGAATGCAGTGACTCTGATTATTTTACCTCGACTACTAAAAAAATTAACACTGTACTGAGTGACGAGTCACTGCGTTCTTAACGCGAACAGATAGTAGTCGAGGTAAAATAATCAGAGTCACTGCATTCTTAACGCGAACAGATAGTAGTCGAGGTAAAATAATCAGAGTCACTGCATTCTTAACGCGAACAGAGTATAGTAACTTTAGCATACGAAAGAACTTACACTCAGGCTCCTGATATGACACCGTATGAATAAGGTCTCTTGATATGTAAAGACGACGGTATTACAAATCTTGGGACACACAAGAAACGGATGTAATTATGTCCAACGTTTAATTGTCTGCAAAACCCATGGATTCCTTGCTCTGTACTTATGTGATGATTGTTGGTAATTACGTCTGTTTACATTGTACCATTTATTATACCGCTTTGTCCTTGACCTGCTGGGTCTTATGAATATAATCCTAGTTCTGAACTGAAGTGATAACTCTGATAACTAATGATAATAGATAACTTTAATTTTCGGTCGATGTACACCAGGGAGAACTTCCGAAGGGTGTATGTAGTCTTTCGGTGTTTATGTATATAAACATATATACATATTGTATATATGTATGTACATATCTATTTAGTTTTTAAATTATGTTTTTTTTTTGTAACTATATTCTATAGGCCTATTTGACTAAGGTAAATAAATTAAAAAAATAACTGTATTGTGCTAAAATGAGTTAATAGCGGTGATAGCTTACTAGGGGTACTAAGCCTACTATCTATACTCGACTCACGTGTGATCGTGAGTTAAAATCCTCGGCCCGTACCTATGAGTTTCTACTTAAGTACGGATTTTTAAAAATTGTATACTAGCTCGGCGGTGAAGAAAAACATCGTGAGGAAACCCACATGCGCCATAAATAAAAAAAAACCTATGTGATCTACTGATCTACCGGATTGGTGGTGGATCACATACGTGATCCACGGCACTGGACACAAATAGCCGGCACCCGCGTGGTGGGTAACGGGGCGAAACCCCCCAGTGATTAACTAGGGGAGGCCTGTGTCCAGCAGTGAGACGTTATAGGCTGATACTGCTAGAATGAGTTACAATGTTAGCACCTTTAGTAATTTATCATCTATCAGTGAGTTCGTACCTTTATCTCTCCATAAGTAACAATGATATATTTTTAACTATAAAAAGAAACATAAAGATTTATCGATTTAATTTTCACGGTAGCTCTAACAGCCTAGTCCCTTTTTTAGAAAATGTCCTAACTAGACATTCTAGAAATGCCTTTCCTTACAAAGCTTATTTAACAAGACGAGTCCTTTGCTTGGTTCCGTCAGTAATTTGTACTGTGTTGCTATTCTATAGAAATAGGATGAAATGTGAATGAGACATTTATATAATACACACTGCATAAAAAAAATCCCTCTCATTTTCGCCCACTTCTAAGTCAAATAAAAAAAATACGCCGATGCACGAGTTTAATTATTTTAAACAAAAAGCGTATATACCTAAAGCCCCCACCTAAAACGTTTTTGAGATATAGATTTTGCACCGAAAACCTTTCTCTCTTTTACGCCCCCTTCTAAGTCAAATATCAAAAAAACATCGGTACACGTGTTTAATTATTTCTAATTTATCCAATAAGTATATCCAATTTTATGTCTCTAACCTAAATAGTTAAGACACGGGCATTGCTTTTCCACCTATTCCCAGTAAAATTTCTAAAAATCCCTTCTTAGTGGTTACGTACGTCATAAAACCTATCATCCACTAAGCAAATTTCATGTTTCTAGCTTCAGCGGTTTCAGCTCGGCGATAATGGATCAGTCAGTCAGGATTTTTCTTTTTATATGTATAAATTAGCATTTCAATTTTCTCTCTGTAGTCCGACTTTAAACCGAAAATCGTACATCCATCCATCCATCCATCTCAGCCTTTAGACGTCCACTGCTGGACATAGGCCTCCCCCATTGTCCGCCATTTAGACCTATCGGCAGCGACCTGCATCCAGCGGGTGCCCGCCACCTTTATGAGGTTGTCTGTCCATCTAGCAGATGGACGTCCTCGGCTTCGTCCGCCGGTACGTGGTCTCCATTCGAGAACCCTTCTGCCCCATCGGCCATCGGTTCTTCGAGCTATGTGCCCAAAAAAAAAAAAAATACAAATAAATAAATAAATAAATCGTACATACAAATGCACAAATACATACAGATCAAGAAACTAAAACCCGACTTTGTAAAGGAAACGTACAAACCTTTGGATACTTGAGAAGAAAAGCCTTTTACAGAAGAGAATGTACTACTGAATCATTGAAATAATAAAAGAAATAGTCTATAAAACTGGTTTCTACTGAATACAGAAAAAATAACAGATTATTTCGAAAAATTCTCATAGCGAGTCGTAAACAACATAATAGTAAATCCGTTATCGAATACGTGCGGCGTTTTATAACCCTCTCAGTGGAAATTGTGTAATGTAAACATTGCGTTATAGTTTACTTTCAACAGGTAAGCATGTTTTAATGAATTCTTAATACAGATCGGTAATTTTTTTTCGAACGAAGGTATCAAGAAAAAAGCTGGTAGAGAAGCAGACAATAGAGGTGTAGGTACTCATATGCACGACGTCGTCCATTCTAAGCTTCTCATACCACTGACTTTCTACTGAAGTGTGAATTTATAAATTATCATTAGCTCGACGGTGAAGAAAAACATCGCGAGGAAACTCGCGAGCCCGAGGTATAAAAATCCATAAGTAGCACCTGCACTAGGTCGGCGTCGTGGATTATGCTCCGAAATCAGCAGGTGGGTGAAAGTAGAGAACTGTACCCTGGAGCGGTACAATGTCAGTCAAAAATCACATGTTGATATGTTGCCTAACTTCGACAACTTAGAAGTCGGTCTTCGATTTTATTATATAAGGGGGGGGGGGGGGGGGGATATTCATGTAGGAACAAAATACTGCCTATGAATAACAATATATCGCTCGTTTCACAAAAATTCTTCGAATGTTTAAAAGTCCAGAGTAAGAACTTCTGGACGATAAAAAAATAACTGGTAAACTAATCTCTGAACGAAATGGCCTTGCCGCACACTTACTCGTTATTTTCGTACGTAGTTACATTATTTCATATCATTGTCAGTGTCAAACTATTGCGTAAGAATACGTAAGTAACGTCTGGTCACAGGTCAATGTCAGACGCGTGCATAATGAGTATTGTTTTAAAATTGAAAGTAGGTAATGAAAGTAAGTACGTAATCAGTATTTTTGAGAATCTGTCCTTATGTAAACAAAGCAATAAAATAATCAAAAGTATCATAATCAAGTACCAATGATGTGTAGATGAGTCATGGAGTGGCGACCGTGTACCGGGAAACGTAGCGCGAGATGCCTTCCGACCGGGAGTGACCTTGGAGTGACTGGCTAAAGAAATTTATTGGTAGACTTGAGGAAACAGAGCCAGTGGAAGGGCCAGGACGTACGAGTATTATCTGTAATAAAACTATCAAGCCCTTAGTGGTTGGGTGAAGCTCGAGAAGCTCGAGTAGGTTAGTGGGGCTTTGGGATAGGCCTATATTTTTTTCTTATATTTATATCCATTTACAATTTTTCTTTATAACTATGTAGTCACCCAAGGAAACGCTCAAGGTTTAGATGCATCCAAACAGTGGAAAGACACACATTGACTGTATGTAATTACAGTATTTCTCCTAAAATCTAACGTAGACATTTCACAATAACAATTTTGATTTTTTTACGGTGAAGGTGGCAAACAGGTTTGCGATGGTAAGTAGCTACCGCCGCCCGTGGACACCTGCAACTTAACATTACTATTATGATTAACATCATGTGTGTCTCTACAGCTGAATATAAATCTCTCTCAAGGCTCGCCACTATACACGATCTTGCAATATTCTCATCCAGCCACTGCCAATGATATTACATTGAGATTTCTATAACTTCAATCAGAAATATTATTAACGGATTTTTATCCTCATTTCTCATCTTATTACAATCTCCTTAAAGGAATTATAATAATTAATTATGTCCTTATACACCAAGAGATATTTAAATGTTAATGACTTTTTGAGACCTTACCAATTAGAGGCTTAAATATTTTTAAGAGGATCTTAAAATATTTTAACATGGTCAGAGGACTAAAAGTTCTAAATAACTCCGCAGACATTGGAAGCCATTTTATTCAATTTGAATATCTCTATATAATATGGTGTAACCCGTGTAACCAACTATTTGTTGATAAAAGCACAACGTTATATGCTTGCTAGACTTGATGACACGCTCCGACACAGCAGTAGTTGGAAAACTTCTCGTCTCACAAACAACTCTCTGTGTCATAATTCTTACAATTTACACGTCATTCCTGACCCCAATCTGTACTCAAATGGTTTTATTGTTGAAGACATATGGTCGTACTCAATAGAGCTATCAAGTGATCAGATATACGTGATTTGAACTTCGGGGTCACGTGACGCAATAGAACGTGTACAAAGATGTGCACTTGTATTTGAACGCCTGTTCAT
Organism: Sesia apiformis; assembly: GCA_914767545.1. NCBI lineage: Eukaryota > Metazoa > Arthropoda > Insecta > Lepidoptera > Sesiidae > Sesia > Sesia apiformis. The sequence goes on along the minus strand of OU611949.1, from coordinate 20,244,055 downwards.
TTGTTTAGTAAGTACATGATGATTTAACATTTGAGGTATAACTGTGGTTTTAGAAGAGGCTACTCATCTATTTGCGGTTTTGAGTACACTGATATCAGGTCAATGGTATTCGTGTAATTTTTTTCATTTGCAAATGTTACAGTAAACATAAGTGAAGGTACTGGTACACTTTAGGTATTACGTATGTTACTTTGATGTTATTTTGAAACGAAGAAATTCGTAGAAGGTTCAAGGTCAATCATAGATATAGCTTTAAGATCAGAAAGCTGAAGTGACCAATGGTCGCAGGACCAGTAACGTTTGCAAACAACAGAAACATAAACTTGGAGTAGGTACTGGTACCTGCACTTTATGTATTAAGTACAACATGTGACACCTAAAGAAACATTCTTGATGAATTGAATCCGAAACGATGATATTCGTAGATAAACCAAAATCATTGATATAGCTCAAATGATCAGTAAACTGAAATGGCAGTAGTCGCAAGACCGATGGGACAGACGAGTCCTCAAGTGGAGATCGCGTACAGGGAACCGTAGCGTAGGACGTCCTCTAGCCAGGTAGACCGATAACTTAAGGAAAGTCGCTGCTAGTTGCTGGATGAGAAGAGCAGAAGAGTGGTGGAGGGGTGTCTTGGGAGAGAAGTCTATATCCAACAAACAGAGAAACACAGCCTGGTAGCAGTAGTGGTAGCAGAAATTTACTCGGCAACCGATTTTTCCGTGGAAGTCGGTATCGTCGCTAAAAGAAACTCAAGTAGTTGTCGTACACTGTTGAAATATGAGCGATTTCGTGCTGACTTTTAGGTTTAATTTAGCTCACGCGGAACAATGATATGATTAGGTAGGCATACTGTAGAAATTTGTGATTTTTACTAAGGAGTTAGCTTTAAGTACATTAGTAATACTATATATTCTGTGGCAGAGCCAGTAACTAGGACTGTTATCTAATCTGTGGTAGAACTATCAAGCATTTCGATCGCCGTGAGTTGAACTTCAATGGAATTACGTAATGGAGTATATATAAGACGTGCATTTGTTTCAAGTATTTTTATAATATCGATTTGTGAATACTTTTACAGATACAGGCCATTAGGATCACCAATCGAGTCTGCATTGTAAGATGAATGGATAAAACAAATGTTTAGTCTTTCATGTGATGATAAGTACACGATGATATTATTTTTTTCGATACAGTCTTTTTAGGATACCTACCTAGGATTTTTCCGATCCATGACATACATCTGCTGACCGGCTGGTCAAACAAAATGATATTATGAGCAGAATGTAGTTGTATTTTTTTTATATAGATACTAGGATGTGTCTGAACTATTTTCGAAGCCTGCTGCCATGGATTTCTATTCATGATTCATTGGCGTGAAAATTTTACAAATCTTTTTTTGAACATAATATTTTTTTTCTGTAGTTACCCAATTTTTATACAAATTTGTCAAATATAAAGTTCGATACGAGAATTTAGTCTAAACAACCAGTTCTTTAGACTAGTAATTTTTTTTACAAAATTAACTACTTAACTTTTTCTTAAAAAACAAGTTTTTTTTTTCTAAAAATGTAAAATTCTATATATCCAGTAACTCAGAATCATAAGCAGAATCCATGGTTTTAGGCTTCGGGAATTGTCCAGACAATAATTGAACTGAACTTTAATGTCTTAGAAAACATATGGATGAAAATAGCATACAGATAAATCACATCGAAAGACAGAGTAGCGCACACAGCGTGCGCGTCGCACGGGACTTTCAATCCTACCATACATTTAAGGAGCACTATATTGAGTTCAAATTCATATTCAATTGGTCACTTACTCTCTAGTCTAGTTGATACTCTCTAGGTGGGAATTGGAACCCATCGATATGGGAATAGACTAGATGACATATACGTTCTTATCAAAGAAACCTGGTTGGCAACTTCTAGGGGCGTGAAGCAGATGAGGGGGGTTCATTGAAAAATCAAATTTGAAACGTAAGTACTACGTAATAAGAAGGTTCCTTTTTCAAAACACATACGAAATTAAATAATACTAAGCTTTAACGACTCTAACGTGCCTGTCCGACAGTGCTTCTATAACATCTGTAGTATGTATTCTCAAATCGATGGTTAGTGCCATCATATTCATATGCATTTTATGCATTTCATATTTTATGCATTCATATGCCATTTTAAATATGCATTCACTTATAAATGTCATTGAATCCTTAGAAATTATTACAAGTATGATAGCTCTTAAGTGAACACAACGTAGAAGTACTGTACACGATATTTGTTAATACAATCTAAGATTTATTAATACAAGCGTTACTAAGAAATGCATATGTTCGAAAGGAAAACAGATGCACCCTGACGCAAATACAAACTACGTCATACAATACTTCCAATGAATAATACATGTAATCTAATTAATCGAGCAACAATTACGATAAAAATGTAATCAGTATTAATGAAAGGATGATTAAATATTTTCTTAATCCCATAAATAGACCTTTGACCTTAAATTGTTATTTTTTTATTAGGGGCACTTATGTCACAAGTATCACTCTATAGGTTAAACTGTAATCGGCCGCTTCACGGCCACTGTGTAGATAAAAATTCATCATAACGTAACCTTACATTGTCTTCCAAATCCTTCTGTCCAATTCAAATACTAAAAACAATTTCCGATACTTTCAAATACTACTAAATCCTGTACCCAGGTCTCTAAGGTAAAGGAGGGAGGTATTTACGGTAGTGTCAACGTTAGTTATTTTATGCTAACGTCAGAAAGTTACAGAAAAACTTCCTTATTGTGACCCCAATAGTAAAAGTTTTTTTTAATCTGTTACCTGACAACATAATTGCTGAAGATAATGACACATTAACTTGTCGTTTCCTTTCACCCTGAAATTATTTATATCTTCATAACAAAAACAAATACGAGGGTGGAATAAAAAGTTCGCGGCCTCACATAAAAATAATTAAAATATTTTTTAAAAACTACCTTCATTAAGTTTATACTTTCTTTGGCTGACACAGTGTAAAATTGTATTACTGTAGAATTTGCGGTTTTTAAGTTACAACGAGTTAAGTGAGACCAACTGCAGCGTTTTTGGAAAATAGAGAAAATTAAACAACGTGCGGTCATCAAGTACTTGTTTAAAAATGGTTAACACCAAAAGAGATCCACGATGACATGAAAACAACATTAGGGGAATCTGCTCTGTCGTATTCCACTGTGAAAAAATGAGTTGCAGAATTTAAACGTGCACGAGAGAGCATCGAAAATGACCCTGCCCCCCCCCCCCCCCCCCCGGCCGGCCTATGACGTCTACGACTGAAAAAACAATCACATATGTGTCGGCTGGCAAGGTTAAGGCGTCTGTTTTTTTGGAATGCTAAGGGTGTCATCACGGTGGACTATCTTCCGAAGTGCGAAACAATAAACAGTATACTACTGCACCCTGTTACGTCGGTTACGTCAGGAAATTAAAGAGAAACGCCCAGGATTACTGAGGAAGAAAGTGTTCCGTTGTTTCCGTGTTGTTTCCAGAAGTGTTGTTTGACAACGCTGGCGTTCACACGTCTGTTGAGTCTATGGGTCAAATTCGTGATTGTGGATTCGAATTGCTGCCCCACTCGGGTTATTCTCCGATTTGGCGGTGTCGGACTTCCATCTGTTTTCAAAACTAAAAAAAACACCTCGGTGTTCAGAAATTTTCATAAAATGAAGAGGTCGAAACCGCAGTGAACCTCTATTTTGAAGGCCTTGAGGAATCGTTTTTTTTAAATCGGCATGGAAGTTTTGGAAAGCAGATGGAAGAAGAAGTTAGATAAATAAAAATATATTTTTTCGTATTTAATTTTGTTTTCTCGACTAGACCGAGAACTTTTCAATCCGCCCTCATATGTAAATAACGAAAAAATAATTAAAAGCCTTACGAGCATTAATTTACATGTCACGTTTAATTCTATTAACTTAATGTCACAACATTATAATGGCATACATTAATTAGTTTATATTTAATATAGCATTGCGCTTTAGGTTCGGACACTAATTTAATCTGTTTTTTAAATGTGAAGGTATTTAATTCTATGTAAACCTAGTTTCTTTGGATCTGTATCCCGGTTAAGTTCGTAGATCAGCCAAATCGATTCCGTAGTTAAAAAATTATGACGGTGTAATCTAATCAAATAATCACAAAAATAAAAATAAAGAATTGATGTTATATACATTATAACAAATATGGATAGGGTTTATGAGGTTCTATCCAAGAACTTTTTTATAATTTTTTTTTTCTTAAACTCTTAGTAATATATGGCCAAAGTTCAGTTCGGAATGGTCCTGCTTTCGCTTTTGCCTTACTTTTATGTTTTTCATCGTAAAATTAAAAACTTAACCCTTGCAAGTGTTAAGGCCGTGTGATGTCGGCCGGCTCGGCGACAAAATCGCTACCACAAACCTTGAGGAACTACACCACCTCTAAAAGAGTGGACTCGCCAACCCGCTTGGTCAGCGTGCCGTTTTAAGGCCTGCATCCATCACTTTCCTATAGATACCTGCAAATAATCACTAATGTCTATCAAATTTCAAAACTAATGCTCATCATTCCTACCTTCATTCCTTTTAGGAATAAGTCCGCCTTTGTACTTACGGTAACATTGTAACGTCTTAATGTAATAATTCATTATAAGGAACAACAACACCAACTAATGCACGTCACTGGAATAGGGACTCTATTCCTAGGACTCTTTATTAACTAATTATGTAAATACAGAAGGATAATTTCATAATTTTAATTAGCTTTCATTTAAGTCAGTCCTGTTAAAAGTGCATGAACTCCGAGTGCAATTAAAAATAATTCGCTTCACTGAGTCGTCGCAGTGATAATAATGACAATTTGCATATTCTTGCTATTAATTATAACTATAGAAATTAGGATGCGGACAGAGAGATGTGAGCTGCGGGAAGCGTAGCGTATGGCGATGGTGGTAAATTAAAGTATCGGCCAAACGAGAGTTCGCACAAACGCAAATATAAGTTGTAGAACAAAGCAACGTTAGACTTACGAATATGAACTTTATTTAAAATCACCGTAGTTACAGTGATATCAACGAGACATGAGCTTTGTGTTTGTGTGGGTACAAACCGATAGTGTGTACGAACCATTTCGACAATCGGCACCCACTCGCACAGATTCACAGCTCATGCCTCGTTGATTTTACTATACTCGTTTACGAACGCAAAAAGTTTGTATTCGTGCGAACGCTTGTTTGGCTAATGAGAAGCATATTTGAGCGTATGTGACATAGTCTGAGCAAATGAAGGTTCTTTATATATATTTATAGGTTCAGCGTGAGGTTATGGTATGGTTATTGAAAAAGTTATGTTTGTAACAGCAATAACGTCCCACTAAAAGGCACTGGCCTTCCCTAGTAAATTATTGGGGGTTTCGGGCCGTAATCCACAACCCGGGCCCAGTGCGGATTGGTGGATCACATACTCTAGATTTTATTTTTTTATTCTTGGAGTTTGCTCACGTTTTTTCTTTTCCTTGTTTTCCCTCAACGCCCAGCAATTGACAATTTTTAAAAATCCGTACTTAAGCATAAACTCAGGTACAGACCAAGGCTTTGAACTCTACCACACGAATGAGTCGAGTATAGATACCCCGAGGCTATCACCGGTCTGTTTAAATATGTGTATCCACCAATCCGCAACTGAGCCCGCATGGTGGTTTATGGCCCCAATTACTGTATAAGTATAGGCTGATAACAGTATCAGTAGTGTATACAATAGATTATGGATAAAACTGCGGGCTAGATGCTATTTCTCTAAATGAAATAAATATATTCAGCTAACCATAAGTTGGTAATATGGTTATTTTATAACTTATATAACTTTACAGTTTATCATATTTACATTTGTAAATAATAAATAATGAGGTAAACGCACTCGTCGCGTCCAAGACGGAAAAAATGAGCATATATCACGATGGAATCGCTCGCAAATTATCATTATAATCTTTTTTTTTTTTTTTCAATTAATAAATATTTCTAGTGTCGATGTAACTTATTGTGATAACATACCCATAGGATATCACCGCTCTTGGAAAAGCTATGGTACATATAATTCTGAAAACTATTTTCTGAGAATAGTTATGGCATTTTAAAAAAAAGCAGATAATAAAAAAATTACTCTATACACATGGCTGAATAAAAAATGGCCGGTCCTATCACCTGTCATGCCCAGGAAAGATCGACAAAATATAAAAATATTGGTCTGTTAACCCTGATTATTATAATTAGGACAAAGCGAACTTGATTCTTTATAATTTCCAAAACTATTACTTACTAACTTGGCTCAGCGACCGAAAATGTATCTTGGTAGCCACTACCAAAAGATACCAAAGCTTTCTGTCCCGTACGTCTTTCCACCCAGGTGATAGGAGTTTGGAAACCGAGAAAGCAGGGCCAAGCGGTACCTGGGCCAACCGACCGGTCTATGAACGATTGGTCGCCCAATCGTACGCTCGTTTCACCGCACAATATTCTTTCCACCTTCATCGGCTTCAAGTATTTAAGCATATGTCAAACTGATATACAATCGGGAAGCGTTAACGTTTTACCATTTATGAAGGGTTTACCAGTTATATAAAACCTCGTTTTACTCCGATTCAGTGAAAACTAGATTGCGGAAGGAAGGTTAATTAATTCGATTGACGCGGACGGTTGGATAAACGTAGGCGATTTAAAAGAGAAAATACAAGTAAAGTTGCGCCTGGAGTGTGTGCGGAGCGGGCATACTACATAAATGATTGCCCGACAGTTATTGACCGTTCCCTATTTCGTGTTATTTGAAAACGGCATTCAGTCACGAAAATCTTAACTAATTTCTTTCACGAAACAATTAGTTAGTGTCGTGCAAAGTATTTATTATGTGCAAAGTATATGTTATGCTCTTAATTTAAGAATAAATATTTTGTATTCAGTTTTAAAATAAAATCACTGCAAATACTTATAGTCTAAAATAAAAAAATAAGATGGGTTATGTTTATGTTCGAAAATAAGTCAAAATGGTTCAGTATTTTCAAAATAATGACGGTGTAAACGATGCAAATCCCAAAAATACGACACTTATGCACACAAATTATACGTCTTTGGATAGGACTATTAAAGCCCTATAGGGTTTGTCTAAACACTTTTTTTCTAAATCGAACGAAAGATAGCGAAGTCTTTCTTCCGATTGGCGATGCTATTGGTTTTTTGTGGATTTATATGATAGACCGACATAAGACGTTTAATTAAGTTAGTTACAGGACACTACAGTTATAAAGAAAAATGAAAAATATATACATACGTATTTAGTCACATAAGAGAAATTTTACGAAAGTGAAAAGGATTATGTTACATTATGAGTACGTTACCGCATGTTGTTACGAGTAGCAACCCATTAGAAGAGCTGTATTATGTAAGTATACTAAGCCAACGCTCACTAAATTTTCCTAATATAGGACGGTTTAATACAATCCCTGGACCTTTAGTAATCAAAATTTAAGGATTTATCCACTCCGTAGTAACACCCACATCACAATTTATATCTGTTCGAAGCCCGGCTTTCCGATGAAAACCAATCCGTCAAAGGCGATTAAATGTGCCCGTACGCCAAAAATGTTTTAGCAAAACAATATCCAGCGAAACAAATTGATCGGTTCCGACAAATGGGCAAGAAAATACTTTTTGCCGGGAAAAAAACCGGGATGAAAGAGAAATGGGAATGATCCCCGCGATTTCGCCGGAGGCATTCGGCGATGACCGCCAATAGAGACTTAAGTAAAAACGCGTGAAGGTATTATAACTATATTCATACACAAGTATAATAATAGACGTGACCTAAATATTTTCTCGCCGAAACCCTTGGATGGATTTCTGGAATCAATGACTTGGGTAGGTAATGGAATTGAACGTTAGTCATTTGTATTAGGATATTGTTTAATATTTCGCTCTCTCGCTTATGAATAGCAGTGAACTGTGAGGAATTCATCACTCAAAAATTAATTTAAGATTCAACATTTTTCTAAAATCAAACAATTTTATTCCAATTAAGATATTAGAGTTGAAATTTAAACTCTGTCGCAAAATTGTTAAGTTCGAATTATCGGTTAATTTCTATTAGATGTCATCAATTACTTGATAAATATTTTTTTTAAAGGGGGCTTTAAATAGAGTATACTAATGTAACATATTCCATAGGTTATATTACAAATACTCTTCTACATTGACCTGTATAAGTATTATAAGTATTCTAAATATATAATATATATACTATATATATAGTACTAATATACTATATCTATATATATAGTATTGGGCTTAGTTGCTGGAAACAAATAAATAAAAAAATCCTCATTTGACAGACGAGTACAATTTAACAAAATAATTTATAAACTACTCGTACTGATCAAAAATATACCACGATACCTTTGCCTTTCCGTTATGTTTAACTGAGATTACAACGCAAACATTAACCGAACCCGTTCGTTTATAAACGTTACAAATTACTTCCGAATACCCGAGAACACGGTACAACATCAAAAACATCTCATCCCTAAAGGCTAGTAAGTAAATGCCTTGAGCGGGGTTTCAAAGGAGGATTCCCCTTTGAGTTGACATATATTATGTGCCTTAAATATACTTCACAAAGGCTTATTATTATGTTATTATTCCAATCCATATCTTCCTGTTTACGTTTAAATATGTTTAGGTTTAGTATCTTTGCCTATGAGACACGCGCAATGCACAGGAAACTATTAATATGTGAGCGCGTTTTCAATCAAAAACTATTGCATTGAGATGAGATTATGGGAAGAAAAGACAATAATTAAAGTATGCAATTATAGATGTGATATTTAGACAAGCAAATTATTGTTTTTAAACGGCCAGATGAACAGAAATGACCAATTAAAATTATTATTATTAACAACCAGCTGAGCCGACTGACGTTGTCCTGCCCAAATTTAAATTTCAAAAATCCCTCAGAGAAAATCACTCAGTTTTTTCCGAATTTTCCAATTTTCCGGGGAACTTTTCCATTTTTTCTTTCCCTAAAAACCTTATTCGGACTATTACGAACATTTAAAACAAAATAGCCAAATCGGTCCAGCCGTTCTCAAGTGATGCGCTTACCAACGAACAGCATTTAATTTTTATATACAATAGATTGACATTGGTAAGTATTATAATAGTTTTAGTTAAACTTCTTTGAGCAAATAACTATACAAATGGCGATTTTAATATTTTATCGCATTTTCTGTCAGTCGACCATTAGATTAAATACAAACGCGGGTGTAATTTAGTACAACTAATAATATACGAAAATAACTTATATCCCATATAACAAAATAACAACTAAATTTCCATTTTTTCATACACTATAAAAACATAAAGCATGTAGCTTGACTATGTAACTCGTTACTAAAACTCATTGCCTACTCATAAATTAATATCTTAAATTGAATTGACGGTAATAAAAATATATAAAAAAAGAACTTCCAAGTGTTAAAATCATAATAAGACTCACGCATAATTTGAACACAGTGAGTAATGTTAAGATCAATTTAGCATGTGATGTTTCCTACATGATTAAGTCATTATTCGTTAATAATGATTATAGTGATTATAGTAATGATTATTTAAAGTAATTTATTTAGCACTATACCATGTATGGATAGAAACTAACTCAGAACTAAATCACATTTAACAAGAAGTCAATGCCCCAATCACGGTTGTACATTTTACAAGAAGTCAATGCTAACGAGCCCCAATTACGGTTGTACCAAGTCACGGTGTTAAAAGTTTTAATTCAATATTAAAATACCATGCTAATGCAAGAATTTAGTACAAAAGTGACTGGAACTGAACTCATACAAAATATCTCAAGTGGACAATAAAGCAATCAAAAATATAATACAAAAAGAGGTTCTGAAATATGAATGCTTTTAAATAAAAAAAAATGCTACAAGTATAATGATTTTAGAATACTGTGATCCGAACCAAAAATACTATATTGAAAAATGACCAAATAAAACGGAGGTAATTGCAACAAATCACCTCACCTGTAGCAAATGTTTTCTATTCATACTTCATTGTTTTAACAATAGCCAGGACTTAATGCTATAAAAATCATTTTCTCCCAGCCAACCTTGAGTCTATTTAGTGATGTATGGTAGGAGAAAGTGTAATCATATTGTTCAAGAATAAAATTGGAATAAATTGTACATACATAAATGGTAATAAATATTTAAAATATACATACATTTTAATATACATACATAAAATATACATACATTTTAATCGCTGAATTGCTGGAAGATTTGAACTGTATGCTGAACGGCGTTAACGCTAAATCGCGACGCTTCGGTCTCGGAATGAACAAATCATGTTCAATGGACATGTTCTTCTGGGAGCGGTCAGCGTTGAAGGTGTGACACTCGAAGTTGTTGACCATTCCGACTATCTGGGCAAAGAAGTCGATAGACGCATTCAGGTCGCATTTGGGAAAACCGATAACCGCAGGACCGATAACCGAAGAGATAGACGAGTTCTCGAGTGGAGGCCACGTACAGGGAAGCGCAGTTTGGGCCGCCCTACGGCCAGGTGGACTGGTGGTGGTGGTCGGATAAGAAAAGCTGAAGATCGTGTGTGATGGTGAGCTTTGAGAGAAACCTATTTCGAGCAGTGGAGAGACATAGATTGAAGGCATGGTATGGTGTAAACAATACACATATAAATACATACATAATAAATAAAATAAAATGCATATATTCAAACGCGAATAATCTTTTGTCAAACTCTGATTTATAAATTCCTAGCTAGATAGGAGGTGGCGCATCGGTTGACGCGCCATTGTCATTTCTGACTGATGTTAACATATATCAAATATGTCCATTGGCGACAATATCCTCCGAATATCAGGCATTACCATAACCTGCTTAAAAATAAAATAATAGACTAAAAATAAACCCAATTTCAACCACATCGCTTGAAAATCTTAAGCATAATTATTACGTTATCTTAAGCATAAATAACGTCGATTGATATAATAATTCATGTGTAGGATATAAAAACATGTTATGAGAATACAACGGTTAACGAACGGTCAATATCCTTGAGTTGCCGACAGCCTGTTGAGCCTCCTGGCTCACCATCCATTTCACCCATCAAGAAAGCGCCAGAAGCATATCGTGAGAACCATAAACTAGCATAAAAGAGCACAAGGACTGCTCGGTCAATGAATCTTTTGCAATTATTACGAAAACGGTGGACGGATTGCTTGCACTTGCAAATTTTGCACACTATGCAAATTCTAAGCAAGGATATTCTTTGCTGCATTACTTCATTCAAGGTTCCATTCTATGTAGGTCTCCTAGAAACTAAAAATCATCGAATTTTAGTATATTAATACACTGGCAGAAAAATAGTTCTCCAATTTTTTCCCTATAAATTCCGTTCACCATTTATCCAATTGCTGGCATTTATCCATTCGTTCCCAGACTCCTTTAAAAAGCCGTCAAAGGAAACTTTTTATTCCAGTAATTACTCATCAATTGGTACACAGTCTGTTTTATTTATCGAAATTCACAATTAAAATGATGAAGGCGGCCAAGGTCATTGCCATATTTTCTTTGCTTATTTCGTTAATATGAATATTATCTTTATCATTATCTTTGTTGTTAGTATGAAATTAGTATTACACACAGACACCGGTTTCACAGATTTAACATTACATTTAAGAATAGTCATTACATTCAATTTTATGTTCACTTTATCAATATAAGCATCATTAGGGCCGTTGGCACCCAAGGTTGTGCTTAACCACAGCTACTTTGGTTTCAAACCATGTCAGTGGAATTAGCGTCAGGGCTAACGCCTCAAGTGATTTTTAATTGCGATATTCAGAGCCAACGAACCTAATGATGTATAGACATGTTCAAAGAATTGCAAAATGTATAAAGACTATATAAAGACTACCTTTGCATCACAAAAAGTGGACGAGGTTAAAGTTGATGATGATTTCCTTTATAAACAAGTAGCCTTTGTAGTTGTAGGCAATTGCAAAGTTGATTTAATTGGGCATGCATACAGGACAGAAACATTTCATTTAGACGTTCTGGGAGCAAAGGGCGATTTTATTTAAATAAAATTCTACTTATCATGACAGGAAACGATTTTAGCAATTTGCTTTCATAGCTCCGACTTCTGATAAATTTAATAAAAATTATATAAACATTTTTATATGCAAACTTAATACTGCGTCGAGTAATATAATCCCCCTAATATATTCCTGTGTCGTAAAAATCTCGTTTATAGCATGTAAGTTTTCCTGTTCAAAGCCAGTTTCTAGAACTACGATAAAGTTTAATTTAAAATTTTCAATATTTAGCGTAATACTGAACGACGATGAAACGACAAGATTGCCTTCTACTATGCTAACGCAAAGCAACGGGAATAAAGGAGGTTTGATCCAGTGCTTATTAATATAGTAAAATTTGAGGTGAATACTGCAAAATGCTGCAAACCGTTAACAGCTATACTATGAATATCTCAACAAAGCCTGCATTTATTTCTAAAACGTTTTGTTTAATTCGAAAACAAATAAACATAGGAAAGTCTTTGCAGATAAACCAGATGAGACACGAATAAAGTCATAGATAGTTATAGAGATTGCAGCACAAATTAAATTAACTACATAACTCCAAGAACTTTGATCCCTCCGAATAGCAACAAATCAATGGAGAGGTTACGTGAGACTCTGATATAGTTTTTATGCACATTTTTTAAAGACCTAATGAACGAATGGAAATAAATCAACTCCGTACGAGCTTTACGGCAAAAAATCAACGAGAAAATAATGATAGCCTTTAAAAGTATTTTTGTGGGGAACTATTGGTGTAAGGCGACTTTGCTTGCTTGTCTGAATTTTACAAGTAAATGTTTTGATGGAAATTAATTTCGTTGAAGTGTGTCAATAGATATCAAATACCGTGAATTAATATGAAAACGATATGGATCGGTAGAGCGCTTTATCAGAATGTACATTTAAAATTAAAGCAGAAAAACCAAGTAAAAATTACCCGAAACTCAAGAAGACATGAAAAAGTGGCATATCTACAAAGATTTATGAATATAAAGGCTAAAGATATGTCAGGATCGTGGAGGATAAAGGCAAGTGGAGATCTATAGTTTCTGCCTACCGCTATGGAAGACAGGTGTGAACATATACGAGTATGTGTGGTAATATAAAAAATAATTACATGTACATTTATATCACGTTTCTCGATTTATTTGGACATACCAACACTACACAGATTACCTTTATACATTAAATGAGTTCAGAGTAGTTTAGATATACATTGGAAATGCCGGTGTCAATGACACGCAATTGTGGAAGAATTAAATCGAATATATTGCACAACAAAAACTTATACTGATTTATATTGATTTCCGGTTCAAATGACAGGAGAGGCAATTACCGATTAGAGTGTATTTTTTAAGATTCTTCGATTGGCAGTACATTACCACCAGATGTTCGAGAACTCTATATTATTATTTCTTAACCTTAGGTGGACTAACGTAAGTTTGAACAATGGAATCATAAAATGGTAAACAAAATTGTGAATACTAAACATTTAGTCCACTAGAAGATTTTGTTAAATAACAATACAATCATAATGCCTCTGTGGTTCGCCCGGTGAACGTAATGACGACATGGCTAGAAAAAAGGAAATGTAAAAGCATGTTACATTACATAATAACATAGGAAGTAAAATGTCAAATGGTAAATATCACAAGCTTATTACTGCACGGCTTATTACCAATATACGTGACCTGTCAGACGATTTATACGTCCAGTCAACTGTTGATCCTGAATGATCCTGCAAAATATCGACAACTTGTTGATGATATTAAACTAGTTTAGCAATAGACTGACTTTCAAAGCTAATTCATTATGTTGCACTACTTATATGCCTTGAATCCATTCGCTTTACTAATTTATTTATAAACGATGGTCGACTGGCTGAAAACCGATCTGGTGTTAAATATCTCACTATTGGTAATTGTAAATATGATGCAAGCAATGTTTCTGTTCACAAGTTTTATACTTTAGTTCAATCTGGTGCGACTCATTACGAAGATATGAAATCACATCTCTGGTAACCATCGCGGGCCAATAAGTAAGAGTTTTAATCAAGCTATCTTTCACTGTCACTTAAAAGCAAGACAATTTTCTTAATTTTAAAGTGACTGACGTTGTCACACTTTTGTTGCACGTACTTCAATTCAGATTCATATAAGTGAATGTATACACCTGTATGGTTACAGAAATCGAGAAGTCTGTGGGATAGGAAGTATATCTGTCATAGATCAAAATCTACGACGGGATGTTCCTGTCCTACCAATGTATCACAGTTATTTATGTATCGTAATCTATAAGAGTGAGTATAAAAGACTACCTTGGGGTACACACCATTTTCAATTACCTACACGCGTTTTTATATATGTATGCCATGTTACATTTTGACACCTCAATTATATGTTATTCCATTATTAAAAAATGACAACTAAATATTTCAAACAAAACATCTTCAAACATTTATATTCGTAGAGTATAAATGTTTTGGTTAATGTAGAAATACAATTTCATTATTACTATCGATGTCTTAAACATGTTCTAAACCTTATTTTTCTAAACATCTTGTTTCATCTTTTAGTTATAATAATTATGTTAGAAAAACACAGAAATTTATTGGTCGCTCCGCGTCTATTGCGACTGGGACACTTAAGACTCGTTTACACAAGGAGAGTTTCACGGACGGTTCGAGCGAGAATATTGTATACGATCCTCGTATGTGACTAAAGTACATACAATTCACGCCTACAACTGTTCAAATGATAATAAAAACTCGATGATAATATTGATCAGATGATGATAACAGTTCTTAATACTCGCTCAAAACGAAGTAATGTTTAAGAAGGTGCACGCTGCAATCCAATAGCCGCTAAGTGCACTCGACTGGCCTCGTTACTCCTCTCTCACAGAGGACCTTAAAATGTACTACATTTCCTTTTTTTTTTCGGAATGTCTAAATTCTTGTGGCCCTAGTGGCCTTTCAAGAGTCACCGGTCGTGACTGCATTTCCCACTTATCCTATTCCCTTATGTACGTATGTGATTCGATAATGAGTGAGATATAGAGCCTATTCCCATCTCATTATATCCCTCCTCATTTTCCCAACCTCCAAATCCATTCCTAAATCTTTAAAGGTAAGCAGCGCATCCGGGGGAGTGCCAATGTTTAACATTCTGGACTGATGTTGGCATGTACCGCGGATGACTATGGGCGACAATATTCACTTACCACCAGGTGGACGGTAACTGTCAGGTGGACTAAGTGTCTTCTCTGACGCCTTCTTTCATTAAAAAAAACTCGCATTCGAGAATCTCTCCTTGTGTAAACGAGCCATTAGGCTTAGGACATACAATGTAGACACTAATCCTATTCACTTCGATACTGTGTTTCTTGCAATGTACTAAGACTTCTAGCCCTGTAAGAATGAGTGAAGCGCTTAAAAGATCACTTTAGGAACGTAGATATTTACATTTATGTAAATGAGACTTCGTTATATACAACTGCGTCATTTGGTATCTAGAAAATTAATTAGATATTTTTTTTATTTTTAAGATTATTTTCTTATTTTTTTAACAAACCAATAAATTTACAGTCAGATGCTATTTTTAATTCGGGAATATATTACCAAGCTTCATTGTTTGTGTTTCATAATGATTAGGAAAAATAAATAGTTTGGTAAGGTCTACATCACAAGGAACATTATTTAAGTAACTTCGTATTAGTAATATTGTGTTTATGTACTCATGAATAGTGAAGGAGAGAATGAGTTACAGGACAATTGTCCAAAAAGTCCTTAATAAGGTGGTGAACGGAATGACAGTTAAATTAACAGAAAAACGAACATCGCCAGTCGTCGGCTAACTAGTCGGGGCTGTTTTTGCAGTGCCTTGCGCAGCTGTTTAAAATTCCATTGGTTTTATAGGCGTATCTATATTTATTTTACACGGTAATGGACGCACAACCACACGAACACGCATAGAATGTAGTATTAAATTATTGAAATCCGCCGTTCTGACTCGCTTTTGTGTAAAAGGCATCTTGAAAGCATGTCAAGAAACATCTTATTTTGTACCCGAGCGTACTAAAACAATATTAAAATTAAAACAAGCTCATTATTAAAACAAGGAGAGTTTCTCCAACGAGTGCAGGAAAGAAAACGACTATTATCACCATGTGATCACTGCTATCTTTATATCATCGTTTTTTTATCATCATGTGAACAGTTGCAAGCAAGAATCGTATGAAGTTTGGTCTCATACGAGAATCGTATGTAACATTCTCGCCCGAACCGTTCAAGAAACTCTCCCTGTGTAAATGAGCCTTAAGCAAACTCATCTCGTGTGACATAAGCATTTATATGATCTATGTCAATAAATAAAATCAATATTTCTCGTGAACTGGTAGTCACAAATATACCAGGCACTTTGTTTACAATAAGATGGGTTATGTCTGCAATTTTTTTTATCAAACCTCCCTGTATTAAGATAATTTATGATAGGACATTGCTTACATGCATCGTTACTTGCATGCATGCATCGTTATGGAAATATGGTAAATGACAGAACCTTTTCGAGATTGATGCTAACTTTATGAGACAAAGAACACCTTTGAATACCTTCCTGCATCATCACTTTTACTGGCATGTATTAATATGATATAGGTTAATAATAAATTGAATGTTGAAAATGATAAATTAGGGTTATAAAGTATAATCTCCACGCTCACTTTAGATATCGTAGACAAGCCAATTAAATATAAAAAATGCACGCAAGGAACTGGATTTTAACCAGTTTAGTAAGAGCAATGCACTCACTGTAATTAATATTATTAATACCAATGATATTAATAAAAATACTTTACCAAAGGAATAAATATGTAAGTACTTAATATAAACGGACATACGGACATTAACGTTGTGGCTAAATAAGTAAAAAGTTGATAAATGTGATTGAGGCTTACGCGCTGAAGGTTCTGTAAAAGTTAGTTTAAGAATAAACCATTTTAATGTAATTTGTCGAAAGATCTTTTATTTAAATAGGTGAATAGTTTCATAACCTCTACACAAAAAAGTCTTCAAGCTGAAGTCGTAACGTAAAGATTTATCTGTATAGATCTTATAATATATCATAGATAATACCGAAAAAGATAAGAAAACAGATAAGATAAGATCTTATACAGATAAGAAAAAGATTTGTCAAATTATCACGTCAATGAATTGTGAACCAGAAACAGAATTGATGGTTTCAGGCTTTGAGAACAATTCGGAACCACCTGTGTGGGTTCTGAATTTCGTTTCTGGTTCAGAGTTCATTGACGTGAATATTTTACAAATCTTCTTATACATCTTTTTTTTTTAGTTTTTACTCAATTTTTCATACAAATTTGCCCAATTTGACAGTCTCAAATTAGTTATTTCAACAAATGAATGTCAATGAACTTAGATTTATAGTTTTAATTAGTTAAAATCCACATTTCCACTTTTATAGGTTCTCACTATTAAATTGACCAGTCAAGCGTGACTTTATCCAATTGGGCCACGAATATGAAACAGAACTTTCTACGATCAAAGGTCATTTAACTTGGGTAGGAGTAGTCTAGAAAAGTCACAACCGATGAACCAACGCGTCCTCACTTAAAAGTTCAGTTTCTTCAGATACGAAACCACAAAAAGTAATTGGTTACGTGTTTGCGTATCAAATATATTCAAGTCTAGATTGGGATCTATTATGTGTACTAACAAGAAGGTAACAAAAACTTTATAGGATTTGTGTACAAAGAAGTTTAATAATAGTCTTAACTGTGCTTTGTGTGAGGCGTTTATTAGTCTTGAACTAACTTTAGTACCTACTAAAACTTCAAACACAATGTAGTACCATTAGATCGATACCATAATCTACCATCAGTCTGTGTCTCTCCGCTGCAGGATGTATGCTTCTCCCAAGACTCGCCACCACTCGCGGTTTTCCGCTCTTCGTCATGCAGCCACCATCGGCAAACTTCTTCCAGTTGTCAGTTCACCTGGTCGGGGTGCGTTCCATTTCTGGTACGTGGCCTTCATTGGAGAACTCCTCTATTCAATCGGTTATCGGTGCTGCAGCAAATATATAACCTATTTATCGCCACTTCAGCGTGAATTCAATGAGCTGTTTTTCGATTCGAATCTTACTACAATTTCGTCGTGACCACGTTGATATCAGTCGGACCATAATTCACCACACGGGTCCAGTGTATAGATACCCTAGATTTTTTTTATTTCTTGCGCATGCTGGTTTCCTTCACTGCCGAGCTTGTGGTAATTTAAAAATCCTTACTTAAGTATAAATTAAGTGGGGGTACACGGCCCGAGACTAGAACTCATATCCTCACGAATGAGAGTCGAGAGTAAATACCGCTAGGCTAGTCGCAGTTCATGTGACTACATTGAAATATCGGCTATAATCATAAATCGCGAAGAAGCGCTTTACATAACAATGATTAAATAAATATATTTTCCATCGATCTATTTATTTACTTATCTTATTTCAACGAAAGAGAAGATTATTTTAAAACCATAGGTGCCTCGATTCATTACCACGCGGCGTGAAGCTGGTATCAAACGTGTCTAAAAAAAGCAGTCCTGTCCGTCCGGTTGTCACTAACGGCGAGGCAACAAATAAGGCAAAAACGAAAGTGTGTAACAAACGTCAGCTAATGCTTAGAGCTATCGTGTACTGCAGATAGTTTTATATTGACAATGTGAACATTTCGCCCTCTCCTTTTCAAAACTCGGTTAATATTTTTTGGCATTTGTTACTATTCCTAAATTGCAGTTTTATTATATAGAAAATTTATTTATTATTCACGCGTCAAATGCACCTTGACTCTTTTACTATCGATCGTGTGATTCGCAAGGACGTGGTTACTGTACTTTACTTGTGAATATTTACGAGTATAACGTATACTTATGGAGTTTGAATTATGGAATACTGTGCAACTCACAGCTAGTTGACGCATGGGAATGAACTGGTTCTATACAGCTGTAAATATAATAAATAGGATAATTTATTTATAAATAGACAGGATACATATACTCGATACTTATTTTCATAAGTGTTCAGATATTCTGTTTTTGATATTTTTTTCTTGCTTACAATATACTACTAAGTCACACTCTGTGAATATGTCTCTTTAGTGTCAATAAAAATATCTTTATAGTCGTTAGTGTCAAAAGAAAAATTGAAAGAGGAAACCATACTTCATTTGTCGTGACCAAATAAGGTCGTCTCGTCGCCACAGGACGCGACTTGTCGCATGTCGACACGATACGGCTTGTTGAACTTACCTGTAAAACAAGAAAACATCATTATGAATGCAACGAAGGAGTTCATTTACATGAAATAATGGGTTTAGTTTCGATTTAGTTGGCTAAGCTTCATGATCATGAAGTTCCCCGTTTCTCGCATAGAAGTTCCGCACTTCAAATTTATAATCCACTGCTGGACATGGGCCTCCAGGGATGTATGGTATTAAAACAGCACGCTTGCCAAGCGAATTGGCGAGTCCATTCTTATAGAGGTGGTGCAGTTCCTCGCTTGTGGTAACGGCTATGTTATTCATTAATCGAATTTTACGATTCACAGAAGACTACCTTGAAATGTACTGCATTTCCCAATTTCCATTGCATTTTACATTTACCTAATGTACGTACGTGTTTTGGTAGTGAGTGAGATGTGCCAGAAGCCCATTCCCATCCTATCCCTCCCCATTTTCCCAACCCTTTCTCCATATCCATTCCTATATCTCCAAAGATAGGCAGCGCATCCAGGGGCGTGCCAACGTTTCTAATTTTGGATTAATGTTGGCATGTATGGCGGATGTCTATGGGCGATAGTATCCACTTACCACCAGGTGGACAGGTGGTCGGCTAGGTTACCCAATTTCTAAAATTATTTTATGGATTGTTTTTCTTTTCATACAATAAGTCTTAAAGTATATACAGACATAAAAAGCCATAACGGTGAAGTGCTTAATTGTTCAATCGCTTGGACCATAGATGAGGCTAATTAACTATCAAGAATATTATATAGATAAATAAAAATAAAAATCAAAGAAATGTAGTCCGAAGGACTCACGAGTAGGTGTGATATAGAATTCATTTAAAACAAGTGGAACTACCAGCGTAATTCGAATTACCGTCAATAAAATCTAACTGACGTTTGTACAGCACTTAACGTTCTTTGCATTGAGGTTAGAAGGTTTGCACTGGATAAATGGTACACAATGTTGGTACAGTCAGTTGAAAAATTACAGAGTTAGTATATAATTTAGACTTCATGACTAAGACTTCATTAGTAAGGGTTGTGACCTACAGCTGCATTGTTAAATAGTAAAAGAGTTGTTGAAAGTAAAATGTTTATTTTATACATAGTTATGCGTATAATATATAATGTTGTTAATATGTATAATGTTAATGTTTATTAAATGAATGCACTCAGATCGCGGTCTGTGCCCGAAAGTGCCCTGGTTTGCTTTTGATAATGTTCTTACAGTGAGTGAAACCGGTTCGTTCTGTCCAAAATTGCAATGAAGCGACGTATTAAAACGTATTAAATTGCGTCGTATTTAAAGTTCATGCCATTTAGCATGACAATAACGAGCATTCACATGTGTGAATTCACATAGTAAGGAGGTCCCTACTATCAGAAATACTAGTACATTAGTTCGGGGTGAAAGTCGAGGTAATGACCGCAATTGCTATACTAAATGGCACGGAGTATAGGCACGTGTGCAAACGTCATGAAGTTGTATTCGGGAACCGAACAATGACAAATGTAAATAATGTTGCTGTTTTATAATTACTGATGAACAGAATTGAACATTCCACCATTGAAAAATTAGATGAGCGAAAATAACCTAGCTTTCTCGTTTCATTTCAATTGGTGAATAGGGCTTAGACCAAGGGGGTGAAGCCCTATGCGATGGACTGACCAAATGGCCAATACTCTAAACATTCCGGTGAACATGGCGCTTCACGATACCAGTGACCACAACGAATAGGAGACGAAAGTTGACAGGTTTCGTCAGCAGACACCGATCCTCAACAAAGAGGGAACAAGTACTAGAGAGAGATAAAGGGCTTAAGTATTAACGGTTAGGGCTTAGGGTTTACGCTTGTGTCCATGGACGGCCATAGCCACATACCATCACATGAGCCGTAAGGCACTAAAGAAAAAATGAAAAATGCGAAAGTTTGAACGTTTGTTACTCAATCACATTCTAAAAGACTGAATTGATTTCGTTGAAACTTGGCAAATAGTTACATCGTAATCCGGATTTACACATACTTACTACACGCGTAAGAAGTCGGGCTGAAGCTAGTAAAAAAAAAATACGTGTGTTGACTGTACTGAGAACAAGTTTTACAAGGCTCATCTTTTAATGTATTCCGCGATACCGTGCCCTGCTTTCCATTATTTTTAATGGACGATTCAATATTCTTACGTAAACGTGCAATGTAAATATAGAATATAATTTAAAGATAAAAAAAATCATTAACTTCTCAATTATAACTAACAGCATTAGAGCGGTAACAGTTCCCAGAAGTCTACTGTAAAATTCCCACTTTATCCTATTCCCCGTAAAGTATATATGTGTTTCAGTAGCGAGTGAGATATGCCAGAACCCATTCCCATCACATTCTATCATATCTTTCCCCATTTTCGTATCCTTTTCAAATCCATTGCTAAATCTCCATGTATTTAGCAATGGCATGTATTAGCATGTATCGTGGATGTCACAGGGCGACATCCACTTACCACCAGTACACCTGGTGACCAGGTGGACTGCTCGTCTGCCGCCATCTTTATATATAAAAAAAAATATTTGCGCTAAATCATTGAATCCCCACCCGTGTCACTGTGTTTATAGTGATTTCAATAATCACTTGCTCCACAACAAAGGAAAATATGGCGATGAAACCCGCGGACAGAAGAAAATTAAAAAAATCTCTTTAATTGGGCCCAAGTTGAGGATTATAGCCTTTAATGTACTCGATATTACCTCGGAAACTACAGTTCCTGCAATTCCCGCTGCAGGACATACTCGTACGTAATAAGCTGACATCGGTAACGACAATTAGCGTATAAACAACATTTTCAAAGACAACGGTGACATTGAATATGCACTTAAGAGTAAATATTATTTTTAAGGATAAATATTTATGTTTTGTGAGATCATCAATGCGAATAAAAATGCGAGTCCGAGCCGGTATTTTCCATGCATCACTGTAAAATTACACGCAAAGTAAATAAGTAGGCATTGCATATGTAGTATCCGTACAAAGCACTAAATTATGGTATTTAAACAGAAACTGTGAGGTATTTGGATGTTTTGAGTAATGAAGGCCGTCATTTTTCCTATTGAAGTATTTGAAACGAGAAGCTTGCAGATAGACCTTAAATACTGTACACTGACTCACAATGACACTCAGAAAAATGCAAGAAAAATTTATAACATTTTGCATTAATTTAAAATCAAGCTAGAAATTTGGGATTTTGAATTTAAAAAAATCTTACAGTACGGCATTGCCTTAAATTATGTTTGACAGCGCTGGTCTAAAATTTTAAGACTTTATGTTAAAAAAAAAACATTTGCCACAAGTTTATTGCAAAATTTTCTTCTTGATTTCACAAACAGAAACAAAAAAGTATTCTGACACAAACAAGTTTTAAATATTCTCCTTTCGGATTTACCAAATTGTTCTTTAAAGAACAAAAACAATATTTGAAAAAAAAAATGAATTATCGTAGAAATGGTAAATATCTGTACAAGTATGTACGAGTACGTACACGGCATGAAGACAAATTACTTTTGCATTAATAAATTATGCGCTAAAATATGTGCATGAATTTGCTTGTATTGATAATATATGCGTAATATAATTGTATAATATTTGAATGTTCACTTTTGTTATATATAAGAGCCTAGGGCGAAACCGGCATTTTTAAATGATATGTCTGTTTCCCAAATATATTAATACAGAAATAAATAAAATAAAGCGATTTCGAACAGGTTTAAAAGTACCGGTTAATAAAGGTTATTATCGGTTTACCATAATACGTTTAGAACGAAATAACTGGTTCCATAGAGTCTACGCGAGAATCTCTTTTACAAGAATGCTGCGGGATCACTTATTCTCAAAAGAGATAATTATTATTTTTCCTTCTATAGTACTTTTCTGTATCTACCAATCTTCTAGTCCACGACATGTAGCGTATAATTTACGTGTAATATATTAATGTATATTCGTGTCTATACTATTTGCTATATGTATATTACTTATAGTATTATTATATATTATATTTATTTTAGGTTCTGTTCATATGAGACTGCGATGAGACGATATCATACATTCTCACGTTTATTCATTGCATACGTTCAATGAATACTTTCTCTCGAACTGCGATCAACCATCCTCTTTTCTGTTTAAACAAAGGTTTGACCGGCAGAGATTGCCACTTGGTATTAAGTCACCTTCTGTATGTATTTTTTTTTAAATAACGCCACACTAGGATTCCGTGTCGTGGGTCCAGAGACCACGACTTTAAATAAATAAATGAAATAAATGAATGTCCGACCAGAAATCGAATCTACAGGCAGTGTCATTACCAACTGCTCCGATTGGTCGTCATTATATTTAAGTGTAATGTCGACTGTCTCGACATTAGAGACATTATAGACTAGACAGTCTCGACCGTCTAGTAAGCATTCGCAAGAATGTGTGAATACTCCGTGATTGTAATGATTTAAGCACACATAGGAAGCTCTTTTCTAAGAGGTCACTTTTTGACCCTAGATTTGATCAAAGCATTACTCAAATAAATTATACGAATTTTGGGGGTGAGCTAGTCAGCTGTGAGTGATTAGTGAGTCACAGATGTGAGCTGTGGTGGTCATAATAATGACCCACTATGTTCTGCCCCAACAGGCGTGCAAAAATCAAGATATGTATATGAAAAAGGAATATTTATTGCCGCGCTGTGAAATAGCGTTTCAGAGAACATTGAAATAGCTTGGTATGTTCAAGCTATTCTATCAAAAACTTTAATACTCCTCGGATATCTCCGTAAAATTTTATTAGTCCTACATCCACTTACATGTATGAAGTAAAACCAGCACACAGGTGGCGTATATGAGCAAGGCAGACACTCTCGGCTAATATCAATCGGTACAACTTCGGGTCATATTGAAGTGAGTCGTTTGCTTTATGACTAGTCACAAGGCTCCTAAGGGCACAAGCTGCTAGAAGTAAAAAGGCATAAGTGATAGAAGTTGAAGTTGTGAGGTCAAACTTTCTTAGGTTGAGGGGATGGGTCTGTCGTTTCTACATGTAAAAGGGGTTGAGTGGAAAAATCGTGTCATCGGGTGAATGCGTCAGTTAGAGTTTAGAGTTAGGGTTTTCAGTTTTAGTATGATTATAGTCTCACTGTAAAATAGTAAGACTAATGTGAGATATCAATCAGACTATGTACTTCCACTGCTAGGTCGAGGCTTCTCTCAAGGCTCGTCACCATTAATTCTTATTCATGTTCTTCTCATTCAGCCACTAACGGCAACTTTCAGGTCAAGTCAAATCATTAAACGATCAGTGGATCTACTGCGAAATCACAAAAAAAAGAAAAAAGAAGTTTCGCAGATATATCGGTAGATTCCTGCCACAAAAACGTTTACTACGATATTATATCGGCTCGACCGAAGTCCATTTGAGATTTGACAGTACTTCGATCGCAGGAGACACCGATCCAAATATATATTAATTTTTGAAAAAGAGCTACAAACTTGGAGATTAAACGTCAAATTTCACGGTAATAATACCCTCACCTTCTAAATAATTGGAAATTCCGGAGATATTTTAAATTTTTATTTAAATAAGAGATTCGGTAGAGACGCATAGAATTTTTAAAACTTTGTAATAATTAGACAGGGGCAAGCTGAAAATCAGCGCTGTGCAGGCGAGTACTCAACAGCATACGCTGAGCTTGCGACCTTTTGCGCACTGAGATATTTAATTAACTCTGTATACTTTGTAACTATGCTTTGTTTGTGTAGTTTACAGTGTGGCAAATAAAGAATTTATTTATTTATATAATACTATATATGAAGCTCCGAACGAATGAACGCACTTCGTTGGCTCGAATTTCGGTCGGGATCGAAACTTTGGAAACGTAAAATCAAAGTGGCACGTAGTCTCCATTCGAGGATTGGTCTACTCTAAGAGTTGATGTGTCTAGCGAACTCGGTTTATCGAAAACCGTTAAAATAGATAATTAGGTGGTGAATTATTTTAAATTTTTTTTAAGATACTTAATACACGTTGAATCGTTGAATGTTTACTACAACCAGTAACATGTCAACCTATGCTTCACGAAGGTCAGAATCCAATGGTTTTTGTACCTATTCAAATATGTACTAATATTATTAATACCTATTCACAAATTTTCTAGACAAGCTGAAGCGTACAGGAATGAAAATTTAAACGACTAATAACATACATGGGTTATAATGTTGGATACAGTTATGGGTATAGACCAGTCGTCTTTGTCATTTCTAGCGTCTCAGTCATAATAGATCTAATTTGAATTAAACATAATTTTTGTCAGTACAAAGAATTAGTTGTAATAGATTAGTACGAATCTGCAATGTTTACCGACATCGCGTGCATTGGTAAGCACTAACAATGAATGTAAACACTATGTCGACAGATGGTCCGTGACGCAAGAGTAGTCGTGATCGCATTAGTATTGGCTGATGTGTGGCACAATTCATAGGCGATAGTGATTTAGAAAATATTTGAAGCAGAGTAACTGTGACCAGTCCTTTTATCGTTTGCCATTGGGCATGTACCCTTCGTGCACATTCAGAATCAGAATCTTGTGCATGAAGGATGTACGTAATTAAAACGCCACGACGCTGGCTCAGCGGGTTGGTGAAGTTCAGGGCTTGGAGTAGTGTCTTTGTTATCCTTTTACTATACCCACGGGAAGTGCTATGGGGTAGTGCTATTCTAAAGCCGGCCCACACCACAAAACAAATATAGCTTATACATATATGTTTTTTTTTAAATTATCATTAACTTGCATGTTCCAGAATAAAAAAAGAAATAAAACCGCATTAGGTCCACGTGGTGGATTATGGTCTGAAGCTCACTAGTAATTTACTAGGGGAGCCCTGTGCCCTACATTGGGACGTTAAAAAGTCCGAGAAAAAAAATACAGCTAGATTAAGTATACAGTTTCAATCGCTTGTAGCATGAACTACACATATTGCGTAAAAAATCGCAAGGTACCATGTAGTCGCGCCACTAATAAAAATAAAATTAACATAATGTTCGTTTGTGTAACTTTTTTCGATTATAGAAATCGAATGTTTTATTTGTTTTCTAATGCTTTGTATTCAAGAAGAATAGAATTCTTCCGTGCAGTCTTTGTCACGATTCTACAAAATGACATATCAAAACTTAATATCCTAAACAAATGTCGATGTTAACAAATTTCCTAAATAAAATGTCCTAAACATATCGATGGAATTTGCCGTGCAGCATAAACCATTAACATTTTAGGATGAATACAAAAGGATTCTTTACAGAAAATCCTCCGCAACTATCAGTATTTAGAGCTTATTGATTTGACCTTAAACGCCTTAAAATTAAAAGAATAAATCTAACATTAATGAAGCTGAGGGGGAAAGTGCGCGCTGTAATCCAACAGCCGCTGGGCGCGTTCGACTGGCCACGTTACCCCTCTTTCACAGAAGACTACCTTGAAATGCATTTTCTCTATTATCTTATTTTATCTTATTTTCCTAAATTATGTACGTGTTTCGGTAGTGAGTGAGATGTGCCAGAGGCCATTCCCATCCCATCCCTCCCCATTTTCCCAACCCTTTCTCCAAATCCATTTCTATATCTCCAAAGGTAGGCAGCGCATCGGGGGTCGTGCCAACGTTTGTCATTTTGGACTAATGTTGGCATGTATCGCGGATGTCTATGGGCGAAAGTATCCACTTACCATCAGGTGGACTGTATGCTCGTCTGCCGCCTTCGTCCATAAATTCGTCCATAAAAAAAATAGTTTTAATTGAAAAAGTCAAAACCATAGACATTTTCGTATGGAAACTGAGCTCGGAACCTTATTGTACAGCAGAAGTCACCATGCACAGTGCTCAATCGGAAAAAGAAGATAAATACAGAAGAACTAAAATGCACTTGCCTTTAACGCTCAGTAATTCCTTGCATTTGACACATTTCACTTGACCTGGTGCCTCGTTGCCCACATCTACCTGCCAGTCAAGTTAACGTGACCGGGCATATAAAGAAGCGCTAGAAGTGCCTACTTAGAATATACTCGCACTAATCCGTATGAAGAATTCTTAATCTGTTTGAAAATAGTATTCAAATATTATGCTGGCTTTTCATAACAATCTAAATATGTTAAAAATTCATGCCGCGTCACATGCCAATTTTTAAAAATTACATATGTTTTTCTATGACAGATTCATAGCACTTAATTCTTTGGAATTCGATTAACGATACATATTTCACCTCCTAACTTCAGACTATGTACGAATAAGTACAGGCCCGGCAATAAAGGGGACGACGTGTGCAGCTGTACCGGGCCCTGAATTTCAGGGGGCCCCATATAATACTATACATGTAATAATAATCAGTCCTAAAAATAGCATTTGTTATAAGACTACGTATCTAATTGCTAATAACAGGTATTACGTTTATTACCCAAAATCATTCCAATCTGGCGGTTATTACTAACACTTTAAAGTACAATTTAACAATTTGAGTGTAAGTTGACCTGTTGGTGACTGTACATGAGAAAAATAACTTTGTTAAATTTTTATACAACCACGCTTCCACCAACCACTTCCAGTATAACTTGTCATTTCGATCTTCGCCGACGAAAGTGGCGGCTACCTTGAGATCGCGAGAAATGCTGAGAGGTGGGGATAAACATGTGTACGCGCACCGCCGACGAATCGTTGCGTAACCGCTTGCGTATCGCATGACATTGATTGTATTTGGGTTACGAATGCGATATTTTCTTAATAGTTTATTGAATTGCTTTGTAGTGACCACTATGTAGCGTAACAGTTGATAGTCTATTACTAGTGTTGTAGAAATGAGCGCCGAGCACAAGACGCTCAAGCGCTAAGTGATTGCTAATGAGCCTTTAAGACTTGAGCGTTCAACGCTCGTAAGCGTCTAGTTCAAGTTTCTAATGTTTGGTGGTCTTAAACCCCTGAGATTAAAAGCTTAATACAGGTAAGGTCAAGGTTCTTGAGATTTGAGATTTATTAGCGCTGACTCACAGAAAACTACCATAAAATATACCGCATTTCCCACTTTATCCTATTCCCCCAATGTACATGGTAAATATTTCGAAATTGAGAGAAATATGCCAAAGTCCATTCCTATTACATTCCATTTTATACACCCCCCCCCCCCTTTTCTTAACCCTTTCTGTAAATCTCCAAAGCGCATCCGAGGGAATGCCAACATTTGTCATTCTGGATTGATGTTGGTATGTATTGCGAATGTCCACGGGCGACAGTGTACCTGCACGGCGGTGGTGACCGTAAGCGGTGGACTCTGCTCGTTTGCCACTAACAGTTTATTCTTATTATTTTATTATTTCAACCACAACTTAAGGACCATTTATACCTCAATTTGAAAGAAAAGCACACGTCACCAGACAGTGTCACCATATCTATCCAAATAGGCAAAGAGCCCGTGCTAGGATACGCTATAAATTTTCGTCACACATTTTTGTGGGTGAAACAGTGATTAATATTGGCTGATATCTATATAAATTTTATAATTTTACACAAATAAACATATTGTATGTATACATAAGAATAAATATAATAGATGCAAGGTATACATAACTGATGAATATATATTTTTTTATGGACGAAGGCGACTGACGAGCATGCAGATTCTGGTACAGGCTCTGGCACATTTCACTACAAACACGTACGTACATAAGATACACGTAAGATAAACTGGGAAATGCAGTACATTTCATGGTAGTCTTCTGTGAGAGAGGGGTAACGTGGTTAGTCGAGCGCCCCCTCAAAGGATAGTTACTTCCCTATATATATATATATATATATATATATAGGGATTGGGAAGTTAATAGAGGAGTTTTCTTTATCCCATTATACTTCCTATTCCTCCTGGGGCATAGGGTTTCTTTTTTTTATGGACGAAGGCGGCAGACTAGCATACAGTCCACCTGCTGGTAAGTGGATGCTGACGCCCATAGACATCCGCGATACATGCCAACATTAGTCCAAAATGACAAACGCTGGCACGCCAAAGGTGGTCAAGGGTGAGATGGAGAATAAACATATATTTGATATTTTTACATATCACGATAACAAACGTCTGCAGTTTATAACAAAATTTTACCCTACAAAACCCCACAAAAACAGTAGATAAGAGTTTAACCAAGAATTAAACTAGGGAAGTAAGACCTTCGTAATTGTTACGTCACAACTTTTTTTCAATGCCACACTCAATGACCCACAATAGTATTTATTCCCTATATTGTGGGCCCAGAAACACACAAAAACAAACAAACAATTGTCTTTAAGCAAACGAATGTCCGACCGGGAATCGAACCCGGGACCATTTGCATAGCAAACAGGGTCACTACCAACTGCGCCAATTGTTGACATACATACTTATACGCAAAATATCTTTCACTGGCTTTCCGTTGGAATCGCTTATTTTCTTCACTCTTTCGCGTAGGTTTATCAATTCCTAATCATATATATTATATCATATATAGAGATGAAAGAAATTTGTAGAAGTCAGAAAAGTTCACGGCGGAAAGAGCCCACGCAAGTGCGGCGCGTACCTCCCATGATTTGGTCCTTACGAGTATATCCGTAACTTGATAGGGCCAGGGGTGGTAGAGGCTTTAAAAATACTTCACACGAATTGACCTTTCTGAATTTTTATTTTTTTCCTGTATTCCCTTATATTTCGGGCCCATATAGAGCCAAATTAGCTTTATTAGTGTAGATATGTATAAATCCGTGCTATATAGGAATAACTCAAAATTTTGTAAAATTTAAATAAGAAATAGTCCGTTCCAATCCAAATTGCAAAAAACAAAATTTATCAATGTAATATGGTAGGTACTGAGGCAGAATAATGTTTATATTCTAAATCGGGTCTGAACGCGTATAATAAAGATATCTGTGTACCTTTTATTCGTACTCGACGTTTCTGCACGGGTTACAACAGCAGCGGTCAGGAGTTGACTAAAGAGGCCCCAATTTGGACCTGGACTACCCAGCCCCAATTTGGAATATAAAATGCGTATAAAACGCGAAAGTTTATGTCGAATTTTAATATCGTTGTAAAATTAGTGAATTGTGAATAATACGTGTTCAGTAATCGATTCTAATCATTATAACTTTGAAGTTATAATATAATTGAAGCGAATAGTCGCCATAAAACTAGCTGTAAATTGTTGTTAAACCTATGAAGCAAACAGTATTTCAACGATCAAAGTCTCATGAATTCTAATCTCGTGGTGTCTTTTCATGGTACATACGCGTGCGCATCTATTTACGCCGACCGTAAACCGAACGATCAAGCGATCGTTCAGTTTAATCTCCCCACTTGTACATCAAAAAGCTGGCCGTATAGTACGCCACATGTACCAATGTACATCCTGTTCAATATTACGCAAGTCGACATTGACACGTGTGAGATCATTGCACGCACAAATATATGTAGATGGCGCTTCAAATGCTCTGATATTTTAGAGACAGATAGGTACTGATAAGAAAGCAATTTATTTATTCTACTAATTTTAACTATTAGGCGATTTATTCTGTAACTTTTTTTATTAACTTCCTTTTTATCTGTAGGTAAATCTTTTAGTCTACTTTTTTATCTTTTAGTCGGATTATTATGTGTTATGGCTTACTTATTAACTGTGTTGGATTATTATCTGTTCTGGATTACTTATTAACTGTGTTGGATTATTATGTATTATGGCTTATTTAATAACTGCTTTGGATTATTATGTGTTATGTTTTACTTACTAATTGCATTGGATTATTATGTGTTATGTTTTATTTATTAATTGCATTGGATTATTATGTGTTATGTTTTATTTATTAATTGCATTGGATTATTATGTGTTCTGGCTTACTTATTTACTGTGTTGGATTATTATGTGTTATGGCTTACTTATTAACTGTGTTGGATTATTATCTGTTCTGGATTACTTATTAACTGTGTTGGATTATTATGTATTATGGCTTATTTAATAACTGCTTTGGATTATTATGTGTTATGTTTTACTTACTAATTGCATTGGATTATTATGTGTTATGTTTTATTTATTAATTGCATTGGATTATTATGTGTTATGTTTTATTTATTAATTGCATTGGATTATTATGTGTTCTGGCTTACTTATTTACTGTGTTGGATTATTATGTGTTATGGCTTACTTATTAACTGTGTTGGATTATTATCTGTTCTGGATTACTTATTAACTGTGTTGGATTATTATGTATTATGGCTTATTTAATAACTGCTTTGGAT
The DNA here is from genome assembly GCA_914767545.1 of Sesia apiformis. NCBI lineage: Eukaryota > Metazoa > Arthropoda > Insecta > Lepidoptera > Sesiidae > Sesia > Sesia apiformis. Next base: position 20,212,257 of record OU611949.1, on the reverse strand, counting down.
TATTATGTGTTATGTTTTACTTACTAATTGCATTGGATTATTATGTGTTATGTTTTATTTATTAATTGCATTGGATTATTATGTGTTATGTTTTATTTATTAATTGCATTGGATTATTATGTGTTATGGCTTACTTATTAACTGTGTTGGATTATTGGCTGTGTTGTCGTCGCCTTAAGACATTTATTTATTTAAGAGTGACATTTATATAATTAAGACTCTTGCGTGCAACTCAAGTATGTATACGATATATGCTCTGTTAGTTACCTTTAATAAATAAATAATTTATTCAGTGTAGAGTTATTATTATTATTATTATATGATTGCTCCTTTATTAATTTTCAGGTTGCGGTTGCCTACAAGTGAGAGAACACTAAGTACTATATAATATCACATCATCAGTCTATATCTCTCCATTGCTGGATTATATGTATTACTAGTTTATTCAGTTGGCGACCTATAAATAAAAAATACCAATTCCAATTTTCAGCTACAGCTGTACCTTCCATAAGAACTGACAGTGGCCAGAATTTATGGTGATATGCGACCTAAATAGGTGCAGTAAGCATTTTTATTGTTTTCACCCGGTTGACTGTATTCCAAATAGATCGAGGCCGACGGAGATAGCAGCGATTGTCTATTGAAACGTATGTTTGTTTGAATAAGTCTGCATCAATAAAGATTTGTACGAAAGCAGATCGATAAATTTCGCTGTTTGTTCCAACCTAAGCTAATAAAAATATATTGAAGTAAGAAAAATATATAACTCGTTTTGGAAGCGAATTATTTTTACTGGGGGAATTTTTAATATAGTACAACTTTGAATGACAATTCTAGATTCTGTCACAAACAAAGTATTCATTAGTCTCCGACATAAATAAATACAAAACTCATTAAACAATTAATTAACTATACCAGTTCCTACATAAGTTACTCAATATAAAAAAATGGTGAAATGGCACATGCATGGTTTACAGATTAATTGTCAGAAATTTTGTAACCTTTAATTAAAGAAATAAAATAATACATGCAGCTTTAGTGTAAATAACAAATATTTTACTTCATATTTTTTTTGACATCTGTTGACATAAAACCAACATTTCGACATAATAATATGTAAAAATACCACGTTTCTAATCAGCGAAAATTAATAGTATGATTTCTCATTTAATTTGTCACAACTTTGTATGCGTAAATATAAAAATAAATACTTTCACTGAGCAACATCAGAACAGTATTCGAAATTCAAAATTTTAAAAACATAATTTATGATGCCTTTAACTTTCGAATGCCGCGAACTGTCAAGGTGCCCTAAAGTCGACTTTAACCTTTCAATACCCATTATGGTCTTGACGGCCTGACCGCTTTATTCGTCATGGGAATAAAAATGAGGATGAATGCTCAATATAAAACGTCGACGTAAAAGTATACAAGATTTAATAGAATACTCCAGTAATAAATTCGTATAATAAGATTTTTTTAGGTGCAATACTAAAAATATTCCAGTTCTTTATACAATATTTTTTTTTGGTTTCACATAGAAATGTGGTAACCAAGCAGACAATCCATCTGGTGGTAAGTGAATACTGTCGCCCTGCGTCATCTGCCATACATGCCATACAAGTCCAGAATGACAAACTTTGTCAAAGCTGCCTGGATGCTGGAGATTTAAAAAATGAATTTAGGAAAAGGGTTGAGAAAATGAGCAACAGGAAGTATAAAGGGACTCTCAATCCGTTCTCGGGGTTATAGGGTGTCAAGAGTACAATGGAATATATCATAATGAATAGCTCTGGCCTATCTTACTCACTATGGAAACGTATCATACGTTGATACTATATGGCCTCTTGTGCACGGTAAGAATATTGCCGGATTAACATACGAAATCAATGTCATGTCTTTGTCCACGATAAGATTTTTGCCGGATGTAGCTACGACGCAGGCAAAATGTCCATATTGTCGTAGAGGATTTGATGTAGTGAGTCGGCCACTATTCGGACGCACGTCCGTCGTCGTAGACGCACCCGGGTAGATTGTCGTTCATGATCGCGTGACATTCGTGACGGAGCTAGATCCGTCAGTCCGTCGTCTATAGTCTATAAGAATTATGTTACGCGGTTCCGTTGTGTGGACAAAGGTACATATAAACTAGTACACCGCCGTTGTTCTTACGTAGTCCCGATGATTTCGCCGGATCTATACATGTCACCGTGGACAAGATGCCTTTAATGATGCTAATGCAATTATGTATAAATGATAAGGACGCATTGTAAAAACAAAAGATTTTTTACCGAGTTTCCGAACCATTTGTAAACTGAAGTCGTTCATATGAATTAATAATTATTCTCTTCTAGGCTATTATTTAATTCACCACTACGGACTGGGCCCTCGTGGTGGATTATGGTCTGAAACCCGCTCCCACTAGCGGATTATTAAGAGGATGATTAATGATTATTATTTCACTCCTACTAATTACTACGGAAGGTTTGTATCCAGCAGTGGGATGTTACGGGTTGGTATCGGAAGAGATTATTAATTAACAGTTTTTGTTAAACCTTGTAAATAAATGTAAGGTGCTTAATAAAAAACAGTATTGTAAAAAGAGTCAATTGACATCACGGCACCATAATTACGGTCGCGTATTGACACGTCAACTAATAGCCAGATTGCGTGTATGAAACGTCCTTAGAACACAAAGAAATAATAGCGTGGCATGAGGATGTCAAAATGGCTGAGGTCTTAGAACGCCATTGTTAGCAATATAATTTATTGTTTTACAGACGTCCCGATCTAAACACCGTTTTGTATTCTTTTGCTTATATAATGATTTCTTTAAAATTATTTGTTTATTGGAATCGAAATAAAATAAATTGCGGTTGCAAGATATCACGGAGAAGTTTGTCAGATTTATAACTAGCGGATTTTTCGTAGTTAAATAAAAATATACGCTAAAACATTACGTATGATGAAAAACATTTTTGAAATCCGTTGGGAAATTACCAAGATATAGCGACTCAAAATTTGAAATATAGTAGGTACTCGCGATAATGACGTATACAATCCACGATAGAGGTCTATCATGTCACATTACAATCTTTAAAAGCGAGATTAGTTGAATTACCCTTTAGGGTGTAGATTGTTGGCCTGAGATCTCGATTTCGAGCGACCGCAGCGCCAAAGTTTAATGTAACATCCGACGGGGCGGATGAATGACCTAGAGAGCGCGATTTTCAAAATGTTTTGCAACAAACGTTCCACGTTGAGAAATTGTTATTGAACTTGAATATTTACAGCATAACAATAACGTTGAATTTTTGGAAACTTTTTAATAGATTAATAAGAGTAGTTGAGACACAATTTTTATGTTTTTCTATCATTTGACATCTGACATTTTTGTATTCTACTTACCTAAAATTCCAACTATTTATTTATTTGTAATTTCACTACCAAAATTTATTCTAATTCGTAAAATATTCATTCAATAAAATAATTGCAAATTCAGTAGGAAGTGTGTTTATCTCTACGCAAGGAAATGTGCCTATTGCGTAAACTCAAATACTTACTTTTTGTTTACGATCACCTCGTATATATCTAAAAAAAATCCTAGGGTTTTAAAAAAAATGTCAATAAATGAAACACAAGTATAAAAATGATTTATTTACTACACAATAACAAATATGAGTCGCCATTACTCGCTATCTCAAAAGCGTGCTAGGGTTGTACAAAAATTAGTAAATAATTCATTTATTTACTAATTTTAACAGAAGTTTGTAAATTATTAATATACTAATTAAAAGTATGTAATTAAACAATAACGAAATATGAGTTCAAAATTCTAATGGTTTTTCATTCGATTACGGATCAAGTTCTGATTTCTGCTAATTTGATGATAAAATCAATGGCTATCACAAAACCTATCAGAATGAAAACGTTACCAGCTGCCCGATTCACGTAAGTAATAAAAACCGTAGCGCAGTGACGTCACTTCGTTTTTTGCAAATTTAGCCCTTTTAACCGACTTAAAAAAAGGAGAATTCTCAATTCGCTGTATTTTTGAACCAATTTTTATGATTCTTTACACCAGGTAACTCAGAAATTGTATAGTAATTGAGCTATTGGAAGATTTATGACAATCCAAGACTAGATAAGTAAGTGCGTTTAAAACAGAAAACCAAAAGGCGATTTCTAAGTTCCTAAGTTAAAACGACTTTTGGACTGGCGTGTTTACGTGAATCGACTGGCTGGGTAGTTAAGTTACCTGTATCTTTCAAAATCATTAGGCGTTCTTCTCTTTCATAACACGTAAAGCTCTTTCTTTCCTCTCTTTCATAGCCTCTATGATACTGGGCGCGTCACGAATGGGCATGCTTCGTGACTGCCGAGGATCAACTAATTCTGGAAGTAGGCAATCGTAATAAAACCTAACTAATTTCATCTCCATTTTCTCCTCCCAAAATTTGTCGTCCTTTTCTATAATATAAACTTTCATAGGTACAGTAGCACCAAACCAGATGCCAAGCATGCAAACGTTTCTTTTAGTAATATGTACCTGTCCCTGAATTTGGAAATACCAGTTATGATTTTTATTTATGACATAACCCTTGGAAGCCTTGTCCTTAACCCAAAAGGTATGTTTGGCCATTGCTTCATCAAGAGTCATGCCAGCTAAAGAATGTGGGCACTTAATTTCAATTAAACCGTTTGCATAAATGCCATCTGGTGTAGTACCAAGAAATTCATATTGATCGTCGACGAACAAACCGCAACCTTGTATACTAATATTCTCTTGAATTTCTAACTGTTTAATTGCGGTTTCTTCGTTTTCGATACCGTACCGTACAGCAGGCAAACTGGAGATATTACTACCATAAACGATTTTACGAACAAGAACAGCACAACTTGTGCTCTCTCGTTTTTTACAAACTTCCCCGAACGATGATGAGGTTAGTAATTTTCTCCTTGTACTCATCCACTCAGAACTACTTCTTTGCAAATGGGTCGACCTTTCAAGCTCCTCTCTTTCAGCACAAGACAACTTTAAATCGGCTAAAAAAGATGACTTGGCTTTCTCATATAATTCTGGACTCAGATCAGGTTTTTCGCAGTTTGGTCCATAGTGAGCGTCTTTCGATACAGCGCTGTGGCTCTTTTTCAATCTTAATTTAGGTTTAGCAATTAAACGGATTCTACGATTACAATTTTCCACTTTCGCGATCAAAGGATTAGGACTAGATTTAAATATTACTTCATGAGTTTTACTATGAATCGATCCTGTATTAAAAGACACAACAGCAGCTGCGCATCGGCCCGCATAAGAACCACGGGAAGAATAATTTACACGCTTACCCCCTACTAATTTGGCAATCACTGCGTTAAAACTTTCAACTATATTACTTGTACAATTATGAATTAAACTTCTAGAATGATATGACAGTCTTTTACTTAAAATGTGTACCGCGTCCATTAATCCGCATCCAACAATTGCTGGAAGCAACCCAACAGGTTCTATTCGACGAGTATCAGGTCTACAGAAATACTCCTTGCAATATTGGTGATTACCAAATACGTGTTGTGGACCATTTAGGATATCTTCACTAAGATTTTTTATTTTTTCTTCGAGTGACTGATTTTGATCGCCCCAATATTTAATAGCGCATTTTACACCCGTTCTTAAACGCAAATACCTTTCTTTTAGGAATTTCCGCAATTCGCAAGGATACTTAGTGTCTTTCGACAGTTTCTCCAAGCTATTGCAGTAGTTTCGTAAAAGATGATTTTTGCATTCAATTTTCTCTACTGTTAAATTACCGTACGGTCGCGAATCTAATATTTTTTTATAAGTACTGGAATCGCCGTCTGCTACAAATTTATTATAAATTACACCGTGATCAACAATGGAACGTTTAAACCCCTCAACTATTATGGTCGATTCCATACCGGTAGATGATCCCGAATAATTCTTGAAACAATGGTGTTCCGAGGGCTGACTGTCGTTCTTTGCGGCTCGTGCACAAACTACGCAGTATTTATTTTTAACTCCAAAAAACAATACTTTATTAGTTTTAATGCCAATTATCGCAGCTGCGCCGGACAAGGCGGAAAAATTCTTACCATAAGATCTCTTGCTCCAACAACCGTCAACAGCAACAGATATTAATGGTGTACCATTTTTATCAACACTACCTATAGACACTGCGTACTCCGCTTCTTCCTTGACAGCTTCTGCCATGGAATGTGCTGCTGTCTTTTCCCACCAATCGCAAACCGTATTATTAATTTCATTGTATAATGAAGGTGACATGATTGGTAGGGCTACTGCGGCAGTTAATGTTTTTAACTGATAGTAGCTCCCACCAGATGATATGATACCAGATACAATTTGATGATTCACTTCCATTCTATCTTCTTTCTTTTCAATCAAACACACAGTAAATTTCATACTACACATACTACATTTCATGATGAGTTTTGAGTCCAGACCAACTTTTACTTCACCTATTATACTGAGGTAACTTAACTTACAATCCATTGGACCGTGGTCCCCTATGGCCTGAAGAGCTTTAAAAAAAAAAGAAACGTCTACAACTCTACGCCCAACTTCCATTTCATCCACCTTTCCCTCTTGGTCGTTTTCAATAACTAGTTCCTGTAAAGAAAGATAATGGCTTGATTTTTTTTATAAAAAATAATTAAAAATTTAAAAAAATGCAAAAGAATTAATACAATATTATATTCCTGATGAATAGAAATTATAATTTCTTTACGCATTAGGTATTGTTTTTTTATGACGTCACCTATTTGAACGTAAATTTTCTTTTGAGAAAGTAATTGAGAAGTATTTCGGTACTAAGGTGTTTGTCTCTCGATGAAAATAATAAATATTGCAAGAAAAATCTATAGGTAGGTATTGAGATTTTGTCTTCGCCCATCACTAACTAAGTAGTTTGTTTATTTATGTAACAAGTCTACAAGAATTACGTATAACAACTTACCTCTATACAGCGCGTAGCATTGTTGCTCAGAGTCTCGGCCCCAAGGTTTTCTTTATTTTCAATACTGGAAATATTATTCATCAATATTATCCACTTTTTATTTATTTTGTACAACCCTAAGCCAGACGCTAGGCGCCTCGCGTCTGTTTGGCGGTATAGGTATGTCGACAAAGTTGCGCTGTCGCCTACCTACTTCCACAATTTGATATTTAGACAATACTAGCCGACCCGGCGAACTCCGTATCGCCTTTTTTTTTTTTAAAAATCCTATTATTTTGATATTACATACAGATACTTCAATTTTATTTATCAGTATAGATATAGATAATACAAACCAATATTTACATGTTATTGTAGGTATATGTCTGAATCGGGCGATCTAAATCATATGACATATTGTATTAGCTTTGTAATGTACCCTGTTCAAATGCGATAATAAATAAGTAGGGAGGAACTTACATTTTATTCCGAGATCTTTTGGCTTTCATATTTTTATAATGCGTACAAAACTTTCTTTTCCCTGGCATGCCACTCAAATTCAATCAGTCCTGCGAAAAAAATAGCCTATGTTACTCAGTGATAATGTAGCTTTCGAATGATAAAAGAATTATTAAAATCAGTCCAGTACTTTTTGAGTTTATTCGTTACATACAAAAATCCAAATCTTTCCTCTTTATAATACCTATTAGTGTAGATATTGTATTTTTTACGATTTATATCTAGTTCCATCATGGTTTTCTTTCAGACATTCATTATATCGATACTTTCTACTAACTGAAAATAAATTAATTATAAAAATGTTATACTTACAGTTTTTTACAAAAAACACAAATTCACAATACGTAATTCTGCTGTCTGCAGCCGACAAGCGTGGTGTCGCGTTCACTTACAGAAAGGAACTGCCGCTGCAGACCACCGAGATTGCACGAATGAAACGAACGTTTTATCCCATACATTTGTGTATGAAAAATTTACCTTAAAATATATCTAGATTTTAGGGCTTTAAAAGAGGAAGTCTTTGTTTGTAAAGGTATAAAAAGAAGTATACAGCTATACTTATTGGTTTCTTCAGTGTTCAAAAAGTGTTTCTTTTTATCAATTTGTGTTGATTTATGGGGTTAAATCTGAAAAATACGAAGTCATGTTTTTGCATTTTTACTCAATTTTGTGCGTTTGTTGACGTTTATTATATAACAACTATTAGGTTTAAGAGTTTAATATAAGCATGAACATACTTATTGGTCTTTGATTGTAATATATACAAATTATCATTGATATCAATCATATGTAAATAGGTTAAATATGAAAAATCGTAACACTCTTTTCGGTGATTTTCACGATCTACACCCTTTATTTCTCAAAATAAATGTTTATGCAAACATTGTAATGTTTGGTAAACACTATTCAACGATATATCCTTTGTACGTAACTTTATATGTAACTCAACTTCTACATTGTTGAGTCACTATCCTTTATTCTTAATTTTGCCGTGTTAAATACTGACATGTTTGATACGTACGACCGTGACTTGATATCATTGAATTATATATTACTAGCGTCCGCCTGCGGCTTCGCTCGCATGGACTAAGCAGCTGTAAAATATTTCTGACACCTGTAAAAACATCGAATGAAAATCCATTAGTTTTTGAGTTATTTTAATAAAAATATTTTTTTTATTTTCCTCTATGACACACATCATACTTACACCAGTTTTCCTTCTAAATTGAAAACTCGATCAAAATCCGTTGAGTAATATTTATGTGATGCTCAAATAGACAGACATACAGACAAACATACAGACAACATTTAAAAAAACTCCTGTTTTGTGTTGTAAAGCTACTAAAGAGACCCCATTTTTTTTAAATTAGGTCAATGTACATACTACCCCTTTACTGTTTTGTTGATGTTTGTTTATCACTGCCAAATTAAGAAGAAAGGATAGTGGCTCAACAATTAAATATTATAACTCTATCGGTTCTGTCGCAAATATGACCTGCTCATTGTCACTTCAGCCGAACTCAGCATGCTGATTCTACGAGCTATGTCGGCGACATTAGTTCTTTGGCGAAACACTTCGTTTCAGAACCTATCCAGCAAAGAAACTCCCAGCATAGCTCTCCATAACTCGCGGACAATACCGGGATGCGCGGTACGAGACGCTCTCCGGCCACGTGGTTCGGCGGTGGTGGCTGGATGAGAATAGCCGAAGTTTGGGAGAGGCGTACATCCAGCAGACATAGGCGAGACAGACTGATGGTATGGTATGGTACCTCTACATACAGAGGTATCTCGTTACTAAATCGCAATTAAGGGAAAGATCGAATTTAGAATTGCCGCAATAGACCAACAAAGTCATTATGGAAAAATGCCAATGTGTAATTTAAAGTTTACATAATATAGTTAACAATAACCCATGATTGATCATAACCCATTTCATTAATTTCCGTAACATACTTACATTTTTTGATGCAATTACAAATCTTGAAATTTCTCGACATTATATGTATGTATCATAGTATCATATGTATCATGTGTGTACATATATCAAATTTAGGGAAACAAGAATGAATTATGAATTATGGAAAATGAAGTGGAATGTACGCTTATTGGACAAAAATATGTGGAAAAGAAAAGATTAATGAAATTGTGCTCTAGTTTCATATGCAAACTATTTTTATGAGTGCTCTTTGAATTCAAGCCGCTGGCTTTATGGTACACCTGATAAAAAAAAATAAAAAAATGTCCAGTTAAAGTCTTTTAATTATACACTAATTAAAAGCGTAGGAACATTAGCATTTGTAAACGCACATGTAAACTACAAAATTATGCGACATAAAGGACGGACTCTTCAATTAAAAACCTTTTTTTAAAATTCCAGCGAATAAAAGAAAAAAAACATCAGTGTATGTACGACCTTTTTGATGTTTTTTCCTGTTAAGCGAGCTCCGTTTATAGGAAAATATAAATAATCCTAATGTAATGCAATTAATTAAAAGGGTTTTACATTTATTTTTCTTTTGATTCGGCCTTAAGCTGGGGGACCTCACACGAGTACCGGTCATTAAATAGCGTCCCGCTCAAAGCAGTGTTCGCTTCGGTAAATTTTAAGCCTTTGAAAAGGAACAGTTGAAATAAATTGGTTTAAGAATTAGTCGGTTCCAGTGTATCTACACGGGATTTAAAAAAAAAACAAAAATTTCTCTAAAACTGTATTAGGTTATTTTTTTTAAATTTGATCTCAATATTTATTTTAGAGCACTTATTTATATTATTATATTTTATCTAGTTAGGTTGGCTAAACTCACAATCAAAGAAGAAAACAAAAGCATGTTAAAAAAAAACAAATTCATTAGGAAATTAGACAGACATTAGTTAGAGAAGTGGACTCCGTCACTTACGCATAGATAGGACTATGTTAGTGACGTCATTGACAGTGACAGGATAGCGCGGTCCTTTTCTAACAATAAATGCAATAAAACACGTTACAATTTTTAAGATGTCCGTGTGTATAGATTGATATCACTTGTAATTTTAAAAGAGCATAAAAGAAAAAACCCTGAAAAGGGAATAAAAAGTTTCGGTGCATTAAGTAAAGAACTAGGTGAATAATAAAGTGCACCTCGTGTCATCAACGCCGACACTGCGCTGCTGACCCAAATGTAGGACAGCATCGCAAAATGGCCACCACAATGAAATAATGCACACTAGAAAAAGGAGAGTAAGACTTAAATGTGATAAATGCGTGTATATATTCGTATGTAAAAGGGATATTTTATTAAAAATGTTTTCTTAATAATTTATATAATATTTTTCGTCAGAAAATTCGTTTAATAACACAGTTTAAACTAAAAGAAATAGATAATAAGAATCTAATTTTGATCTCAAAAAGATTTTACATTGTAGGGAAAGCTGCAGCATTTCCTAACTTTATCGTATTTCTCCAATGTACGTACGTGTTTCGGTAGTGAGTGAGATATGCCAGAGCCCATTCCCATCCCATCCTATCCCTCCCCGTTTTCCCAATCCTTTCTCCCAATCCATTCCTTAATATGCAAAGGTGGGCAGCGTATCCGGAGGCGTGCCAACGTTTGTAATTTTGGACTAATGTTGGCATGTATCGCGGATGTCTATGAACGACAGTATCCACTTACTTTCAGGTGGACTGTATGCTCGTCCTATTTTCTATAAAATAGAACCGCCTATTTTCTATAAAAAGAATGTTTAAAACAACATAATTGCGTAGACCGTTGAATCTGCGTCTACATGACAAACCAACCGGTTTTTTGCACCCAACGTCCATTTCATAAAATGAGTTTTCTTTGTATGATAATAAAATAAATAAACAAAATAATAAAATTAGTCCAGAATGACCAACTATGGTTTGCCCCGGATGCGGTGCTTGACTTTGGAGATTTATGAAGGAATTTGGAGAAAGAGATGGGAAAATGGAGAAGGATAGGATGGGGTGGAAAGGAAATGGTCTCTGGCAGTTATTTGAATGTGACTCAATTTATAAAGATCCGATACCACGATAGTCGGTAAAGTAGATGTTGCTATTAAAGAGAGCGTTGGCAAAGCATCGCCAGTATCAATATATTTCTGTGTGAATGTATGTATGTATTTATGAATGTATATACAGACATTATTTCGTTATTGCACCATCTACCTCTATTCAGTCTACAGACTTCTCGTAACCACCCAAAGGTTGCCTGCAAGAAATCGCTTTAGCGGCAAGACCGTCGGTTGTACTTCTAATTACTTGTACTTTGTATTTCTCTGTACGTTTTTCGTGTACAATAAAGTGTATCTATCTAAAAAATATACCTTCAATTAACTATTACGACTTGCTTAAAAAAGCAACATACGTTACGAATTCAATTGATTATTTATTAAAGTGAATGTGTATACACATAAAACACAAGGCAATTCTTTTCAGAGCGGTGAAGCGTGAGACGGAAAGTAAATTATTACAATACGATATTGCAAATAGAGCTCATATACTTTAAAGAAAGAAATATTGTTTACACACGCGACGCTGCAGTTGTTGCAAGTTTTGTTATTCTTTAGTCGCCTTTTAGAACACCCACGGGAAGAGATAGGGTGATGCTATTTATCATAAAGCCGGCCAGCACCACACGGCCGGCTTTAGAATAGTGTCTCAATTGATATGTTGCAACCTTAGTTAGCTTCAAATTTGTCACCGATCTTTATTCTTAACTTAATAAGAAATACACATCATTAAACTACAAACTTTAAGCAATTGAACTCCTCTAAAGGATATTCCTGTGAATGGCCCTGTCTTTCTCCTAAAGTATAGATATTATTTTAAAACTCGATAGAAATTAGAAAAGATCTCAAAAAGTAATCGATAAGATAAGATCCAGACATATTTCTATAAAATCAAAATAAATATCAGGTTACATTCTATTAATATTCTACGTTCCCATGTGGTGTCGGATAGCTTTAGAATAACACCGTCCCATCTCTTCCCGTGGGTATTGTAAAAGGCGACCATGGGATAACAAAGCCGCTACCACAAGCCCTGGAGTACTACACCACGTCTAAAAGAGTGGTCTCGCCAATTAACCTGCCATGAGCGTTTTACGGGCATTGATTCCTATAAAGGCCATACACGTGCGAAAAAAAAAAAGCTTATTTATATAAAGCAAAATTAATAATGAATCATCATGTTCATTCGTTCTTCACGCAACTTCATCATTGCATAACAATACAAAGATGAGAAGTCCATCCCACTAAATCTATTAGGAGAAATGTAAAATTAGAACACATTAGTAGAATAAGTATGCGTCCGCGTGATGTAGTCGGGAAGCCGCTTTCAGTGGCTGTGATGTATATTTTTCGGTAGTAACTGTCGTCTTTAAAAAATATATTATGTGGAGTGAAATGTCCGACAAAAGTAGATTGCAGTCAACTAATTAAAATATTTTACCGGTATTATTTATTTTGGTATTTCCAACATTTACCCAATCACTAAATATATTTCAGTGTCATCACGAAAACTTATTTTTATCTCAACATCTTCAATTACAGCTGAAGTTTCTTTGATTACGGCTACGCTGGCCATCAGTTGAACGTTGGTCAGAAGCAGTTCGTCGAGAAATTGGTATGAACCGTGAACTCTTGCAGATCGTCAAAAGATAATTACACAAGTAAAATACGTGCTCAGACTGCTACATTAAAGTCAACCGACACTACACGGCCACTTGTCACTTGTTATTACTATGAATAACAAGTGGCAAGTGGCCGTGTAGTGTCGGTTGGCTTTAGCATAGCACCACCTCCGCGTGAGTGTCGTAAAAGGCGACTAAGGGATAACAAAGCGGCTACCACAAGCTTTGAGGAACTACACCACCTCGAAAAGAGTGGACTCGCCAAACCGCCAAGTGGCAACTACATTTTTTAAAGTTTTTTAGCCCGGTTTTTTAGAGTGGCAACTATATTTTTCCTTATTTGGTTGACAATGTTCGAGGAAGCTGACGCGTCACGATCTTGTATATTATTAATCCAAAATTGTTATTCTCCCATTTGTGCTGTGCAGTAGTAAAATAGAGCAACTCTTATGAATACAGTCAAATACAGTGTACAGTGTAATGTGGACTTGGCTGTACTGGACCCATGTGGTGGATTATGGCCCGAAACCCTCTAGTGATTTACTAAGGAGGCCTATGCCTTGAAACGTTAAAAAAGGGCACAAGAAATATATGTAACATACATGTATTTTTTTTATTAGTTCTATACTCTTAAACGATAATTAAAAAATAAATACAAAAAAATAACACCACATTCAATACTCACACTAGGATTCCCGGTGTCATGGGTCCAGAAACACATACTCGAACAGACATCTGTATTTCAACAAATGTTTGTCTGAGTCAAACCCGGGACCTTTTGCACAGCAAGCAGGCTCATTATCAACGGGGCTAATTGGTCGTCTTTGGCATTGAGTGTGATGTTATGCGTTTAGTCCTAAACAATAGTTCCATAGTCCATGAATTATTCAGATATTGTCTACAATTGGACGTAACAGTTTAAAATGATTGAAAAGTAAGTACTAACCTATGGAAAGTTTTAAACTGTTACGTCTACGCGTTTTACGAAAAGACCTTTAAGTGTTGCAAATGCTCTGGACATTCCCGCTTACGTCTGAACGCCCACGTTTCACGCCTATAAGTCGATTCTCTGTGTAACCGCGTGAAAAATCACTGACAGCCCCCACTAACGTAGTTGGCAGACAGTCCCGCTGTCAATCAAACGGTCCCGGGTTTGATTTCGAGAGGAATCTGTTTCAAGTTGTCCCAGATTTCTCGTGTTTGAGGAAGTCTTGGTACAGATTTTTTGAATTCATTTCGTTAATGGAAAATTTATAGTTTTATTTTAACTCAGTTCATTATATCAACCTGCAGAGATTTTTATTTCCGGAGCATGCTGGTTTCCTCGCGATGTTTTCCCTCACCGCAGAGCTAGCGACAATTTTTATTTATACCTTATTGCACAGACAAAATTTAAGTACAAATGATGGACTTAATGCCTAATGGCATTCTTTACGAGTCAATCTTTGGGCAAACAGAGAATAAAGAGGGGTGCATTAAAGTTAATATAATATCTACATAATAATAATAAAATGCCTATATAATAATAATAATACATGTATCTACACAAATAATAATAAAATACCTATATACCAAGATTATAAATAAAATAGAATGAAGGAGAAACGCCTTTCACATACTGAGAGAAACTGAGGCGAGTAGAGAGAGGAAGAATCGATTGTTACAGCCCACATGTCGACCGCATATGGGCAGTAGCTGTATGTGGATAAGAAAGGCTAGATAGTTTGATTTTGGCTTTTACCACAATGCCACAATCAGTTTAACAACGAGTCTTTAATCGGTGCGTTCAACCAGTTATGACGCACGTTGCCGAAAAGTGAGCCCTCCGATGGTGTAGGCCTGATCCATATTCAAAGTGACTCAACTAGCTATGGAGAGAGCTACTCGTATGCTCGGAGTTTATTTGCAGATAAGATTCGAAACGAAGAAATTCGCCAAAGAACTAAAGTCACCGACATAGCTCATAGCATGCTGAGGTGGCAACGGATAGGTCATATTTGCCGCAGGACGAATAAGTGTTGTGGTAGTAGACGAGTCCTCGAATGGAGACTACGAATGGGACGCCCTCCCGCCAGCTGGATCGACGACTTAAAGAAGTTCACTGGTGGTAGTCGGATGACAAGACTCGAAGATAAAACTCCAGTATAAACTCCAGAATAGTCCAGCATAAAACTCCACATTCATTTATAATGAAAATAAAACAAATTATGAGTATCATACGAGCGTTATTTACTTAGCAGGTCATGTTAGCGACGTAGGGTGCATTTTAATCACTGTCAACTCGCGTGCGAGATCCAGGTCAATGTACAAACAAGTATTGCTGCTACGATAAGAGAAAAAAGTTGAGTGATGTTGATAGGTGATATTCATATGGTTTTGACATTTAAGGTAGATTTAAAAAAATACCAAGAATACTGCCGTTACTAGTGTAGTATAGTCATTTATCGAGTGATGGAAGGAGCTGTGATAGATAGAATACGAAACGAATAATTCTGACAAAGAACTAAAGTTCATGGAAAAGAAAAACAGGTTTTATTTGACGCGGAACCGTTAGCAGATGGAACAAACAAGTCTTCGAATGGAAATTACATAGAGGCAAATATAACATGGGACTGACGACTTAAGTAGTCGGTAGTAGATTTAAGTAGTGGCGGTCGGCGCCAGAGGTCTATATTCAACAGTGGAATGACAACGACGGTATGGCATGGTATGGTATTATGAGTATCTATTGTTGAGATCCTTACATCCATATGACGTGACTACAGTCATGGATACTTAAAATACTTAAAAATATTGTTAAAACTTTTAAGTGGGAGTCACAAAATTCATTTTAATTTTAACTGTAAGGTTACTTGTAGTTTACTTACTTGTTACTTTTTACTTGTAGGTAATAAAAAATAGTCACCGGGTGGTGTGCGTGTGGAATTTGTCAATCACGATTTGTATAATTTGAATGTCATTTTTAAAAATCAATCATGTACATCTATTTGTGTCGCTATTTAAAAAAAAAAAGTTATCCGTTAGTCGTGTTTGACGACAGATGTGGAGTGCTACTATTTTAAAGCCGCCTTTTTTTTACCAATATCATACTTTTATGAACTATAGATACTGAAAAATGTGTAGTAAAACATTCCTATGCACGAAGTCATTAAAAAGATATCAAGAACGGAGCTGAGCTTCATTTCCATAATTCACATAATAATTCAATTAAATTAGCAGTAGATAATTTTATGAGGACAGCCAACGGTCGTCCTAGATTGTGCGCACGCGAATTTATGATGGCTGATGGTAAGGGCTCAACTACACGCGATGCTTTTTTCCATTATACATTCCATTATGAAGATAAGAAGGAAAGTGTATATAAATATGTACACAATGATTTAAGTGTTTGAAGTGAAACAAATACTCCTTTATATACGTCCTCTATATATGTATTTCTTGTCGTCGACATGTATTATGGTATGTCCGTTCACTAAATGGTAAATGGTCATCGCTGCCCATAGACACCTGCAATGCGTGAGCGCTGCCGAGCGGTGAGCGAGATCCATGAATCTTAGATATTGTACACTATACAGTCTTTAGAAAATACATAACAAAGCTTATGATATTATATATATTGGAGTTCAATCGATTATATTAACCGACAAGTTATGTAGGTAAATAACACATTTAAATATTTAGTCCTAAACACTTATATCTGTCAAATAAGTTTCGGTATTTTTTTAATAAAACAAAAACTATTGCTTCAATCGTCTAAATTCATTTTGTGACCGTCGAAATAGGCTCCATTTGACGCAATACACTTTCGCCAGCGAATAATTCATTCGTCGAAACCCTTCTTATAGGCACTTTCCGGTATGGCCTTTAGCTCTTTTAGCGACTTTTGTTTTATTACGTCAACGCACTCAAAATGTCTGTCACGAAGTGGTAATTTGAGTTTGGGGAATAAGAAAAAATCACACGGGGCCACATCTGGCGAATATGGTGCTTGGTCGGTGACATTCGTTGAATTTTTGGCTAAATATTCCAGTACGATGATTGAGGTGTGAGACGACGCATTGACATGGTGCAGTATCCAAGAATAGTTGTTCCACAAATCTGTTTTTTTTCGACGAATATTCTCTCGTAATCGCCTCATGACGCCCAGATAATGTTTATTGACTGCTTGACCCTCCGGACACCAGACGACAGGAGATCTGAGTGGACGACACCATGATAATCAAAGAAAACAGCCAAGATGACTTTGATTTTTGAGTGGCTTTGACGTGGTTTTTTCGGTTTCGGTTCGCTATCGAAGCGTCATTCCGAAGTTTATTGACTGGTTTGCATGGCAAACTCATAAACCCACGTTTCGTCACCCGTTATGATGCCTTTCATGAATGTGGGATATGCATTGGGTCGGTCAAGCATGTCTGTAGCAATCTGTTGGCGGGTATCTTTTTGAAGAAAATTCAATTCCTTCGGATTCCTTCGGCTTGTTGAATTTGAAGAAAAATCAACAAGCCGTGCCGCGACGCATTTCACACTTATAACATCAACCAAAATACTGCGTACGGATTCGTGACACGTGCCAACTTCCTGAGCTATCTCTCTTAAGCTAGCGCGACGATTTACCATCACCGTGTCCTTCACTTTGTTGATATTTTTTTCAGTCGTTAGACGTAGAAGGTCAACCAGAACGAGGCAAGTCGTCATTTTTTTTTCGGGATGGCTAAATTCTTGTGGCCTTTCAAGAGACACCGGACTTGGGCAAGTCTTCAACCACTTGTCGGCCTGCTTTGAATGCTTTGTACCACTCATATGCTCTTGTTTCTGATAAAGTCGACTCACCGTAGGCCTTCTCTAACATTTTCAATGATTCCGTACAAGAAATATTGTTGGCAACACGAAATTTGAGGCAAACTCTTTGTTCGATATTTTTATCCATCGTAAAATTCGCAAAGTACACTCGAGGTCGTCTAGTACCTAAATATGAAAATTTTCAAACAACCATTTGACAGATCGCGCCAAAACTTTACATGAAAATTAGCTACAATAGTGCCAACCTAACAGCAATATAATTTTATGCCGGCATTCTTTTTTCAAAATTTCGAATACTTATTTGACAGTGTGTATATAAAATTAACATATAAATTAATTTTATTATAGAAAATTTATTTAATTAGTACATTTAAACCAGGCAAAAATTTAACCCAAATAAAAAAATGCAAATAATATTATATGCAAAAATTTTATATCAATGCAATCCCATGCTTTCAGTTTTGGAAATACATCTTCAACATCCTATATCCTGTAAGCGCAAAAATCTAATAACTTACTTATATTTTCCTTTGTCAACCTCAAAGCCTCTTTGTCTGCTGGATCTGAGAGAAGACACTATTGTTTTTAAATTGTTTGGTTACCTTAGTACCCTATCAAATCCTTGAATAAACCAACAAACAATACACGGTGTAAATCTAAGCTCATACGATAGTGATTACATTCCCGAAACTGCGCCCACAACGGCCAACTGATCGCGATAACGGTGTCGTAATTACGTGTCTATTTGGCAATGGGGATTATTGATGGAAATAAATATCATGGCAATAGACATGTAGTGGCAGTGTGCCCCAATAGTAATTTATTAAATTCATTCCAAAAATATGCAAATATTAAATAATAATTCATTTGCATTTCTCATTCACTGATGCATTGGTGGTTTATGTTACGAAATAGCGATCTGTGGTATATTTTTCCAATCTACTCGGCTCCTGCGATAACCTTTATACATCGGACAATCCTGCCGAAGGTCGAGAGACGCTTCTTTTGTCCTGAACACAGTGACCATATTAGGACCCCATGTGACCGACGGTTATCATCCCCACGAGTCACACGACCTGCTTAAAATATTATCACATTTACATAAATGAGTGATTTACATGTTGATCGAGGTTCGATCAAGTAAAGAATTAAAAGGAAATAATTTAATAGCAGGCAATAAAATGAATAACCACTAAACACATTACCCGACAAATATCGTCATTTGACAATAAAATACAATATGTGCTATATCTACTCCTTAACTATTATATTATTTACTAGCCTCTGCCTGTGAATTCGCTCGTGTGGACTAAGCAGCTGTAAAAGATTTTTAACACCTGTAAAGCCATCAACATAATGGGTTTCACGGATGAAAATAAATACAATTGCTTATGAGTTATTTACTATTAAAAGTATTTTTTTTTATTTTTCTCTATAACCCAACTTCTTCGCGTCCTATGAAGATGACACATATACCAGTTTTCCTTCTGAGTACTTTGCAAAACACTAATGAAATTTCGATTAAAATCCGTTCAGTAGTTTTTACATGATACTCAAACAAACAGACATGCAAACAAACATACAGAGAAAAATTTTAAAACCACCGTTTTGGATTCTGTAGCTTCTAAAGGGGCCCCATATTTTTTTAAATTAATTCAAAGTACAGACTCAACCTTTCTACTATTTTTTTTTTATGTATAGATAGATATACTTGTGTGCAAATAACTGAAAAGAATTCAGAAATGCAACTAAAATCTCTATAAAGTACATGTTGCATATTTAACGCAAATATAAGTTAAAATAGAGCGTGGTTAATTTTAGTCCAAGGTTAATCTTTTTTGAAAAATCAAGATTTTAATTATCAATATATTACTACAGGCTGTTTTTTAAACACTAGTAAAAAATCATTTATATATCATTACAGGTCTTTTTTACATGTTGACGAATAATAATAATCCTTAGTCACGTAACACAAGAATTGATAGCCATTAAATTGTCCATGACAAATCGGGTTTAGGAATGTTAATTGTGTAATGTACCCGCGTTTGTACACTACACCATTATAGACAGGTTAGATTCTACAAGACTTTTATGTAATTGTAAACATTGAAGGAGAATAACCCGCATTCTAGGCAAAAGAAAGAAACCAACTAGTCAGAAATTTTATGGCCTTTATTACTTTATCCGTAAGACATGTTTTGACTCCATGTCTGTGTAAATTAATTTATATATGAGAGTTTAGTAGTTAGAATAGAAGACAATTGGTATGTTGATTGAACATGTATCAACTAATATATATTATATTATGTATAATAGAATAATAATATACACATATAGTTATATCTCAAAAAGGCCGTGTCAGTACATAAAACATTTTCTTAAAAAGTCATTGTAGTGTAAAGAACTTATGATAAAGGGTTTAAAATAATATTTTTTAGAATTTTTGGCCGTTTGCCTGAACGCGCATCACGCAAAAACCACTGAACGAATTTTAATGACTACCTCCTAATGTAAATTTACATTTTTTTATAATGCATAATCGACATTCTAGACAAACTTTCGTAGATTTTAAAATGTTATAAAATTCAAATTAAGTCTTGTTAATCAAATTGATAAATAAATAAAAATAAAAATGAAACTTCGCATTGCTATAGCTTATGTTCCGGGTTAACATTTAGGACAATTTTTATCCAGATCCATTACACAGTTCCCACGGAAATGTACAATATAGGGTGGGAGCACAGCATCGATTTGAGAATACATACTAGATATGTCATACAAACACTCTAGAGCTGGTACGTTAGAGTATAATAGTGTTTTAGCTCTTGAATACTTTAATTCATATGTGTTTAAATGGAACATTCTTATTACGTGGTGCTTAAGTTTCAAATTTGACGTTTTAATGAACCCCTTCTCATCTGCTTCACCCCGCTAGAAGTTGACAACCTTGTTTTTTTGAAAAGAACGTATGATGTGTCATCTAGTCTATTTCCATATCGATGGAGAACAATGAATTAACCGTCCACGTAAACAAAGTCGCGGACACCATCTAGTTAATTACTATTGCGATATTTTTCACTACTGATAGCAATTGGTACTTCACACGTAATAAGAGCTAACGATTTGGTAACATAAATTTGGGCCCTCCCTTGATCTTGACCGGACAAAATAAAGCGATCCCTGATTAATTGCCCGTGTTTATATAACAGTTTATACCTCAGTTGTGTACAAAACAACGGGTAATCGACGGACCGTGACTTAACTCATTTTGTACCTTTTGGAAAAAAATACAATAAATATACGAGGTACGGTCGTTCGACGGGTTAACAAAATTTATATTCATGATGTAATTAATCATTTTCATTAAAGGAAACAATGAATTTCATTTTTTAATACGATTTAATTTTTTTACAATAAGTATACTATACATATAATAAAACAGTAAAAGGGTTGAGTCTGTACATTGACTTAATTGAAAAAAAAAAGGGGGCCTTTTGGAAGGAAAAAAACCCAAATCAGTAGTTTCTAAAATTTGTGTCTGTATGTTTGGCTGTGTGTGTTTGTGTGAGCATCATGGAAAACCACTGAACAGATTTTTATCGAGTTTTTACTAATGTATAGCTAAGCATTCAGAAGGAAAACTGATATATGTGTCATCTTCAAAGGGTACAACGAAGTTGAGTTATAGAGGAAACTAGAAAGAGTGACTTTTAATAGAATTACTCAAAAACTACTGGATGGCCTTTCATCCTAGAAATTTATCATGTCGGTGCTTTTACACGTGTTAAAAATCTTTTACAGCTGCATAGTGCACGCCAGCGAAGCCGAAGGTAGAAGCTAGTAATATATAAATAAATAAAGTCACACTCAATGGGCCACACTAGGATTCTCTGTGTGGGTCCAGAGACATACACAAAATCAAACACACACCCAGAACCGAACTAACATTTGTATTTAAGAGTTTGTCCGACGGGGAATCGAACCCGGGACCTTTTGCACAGCAAGCAGGGTAATACCAATATGACTGGGCAACAGGGCGTTCGCAGGACGGTTTTTTTCACCTTCGTAAACGAGTTATCAGGTTTTAAGGTATATTTTCGTTGCTCTAACCGAGATCTACTAAGTAAGTTCTGCTATGAATTTGGCAGGTTATGTGTTCAAACAAATTCAAAAACCCTTCCTTCATGGTTTCGCCGTTGTCGGTTAAAAAGCATTAGTGATTAAAAACCTTAAAATAAAACTTATCGTATATACGTGGTCTATCATATTTATTATTTATACAATAATAAATTATCACTCAACAGACGTACCTGCTCATTACATACTAAAGAAAGGGCGGTTAAAAATTAATAAGCCATTGAATGCGATAAGACCCTTACGCCCGCATCGACATTGTACACAGGAAACAACAAATAACCGTTGTAATGCGTCTGTTGTGAAAATTTACTGCAAACAGTTGATAATATGCGACGGTGGACTGCACATTTCCACATGCTACGAATTAAGGTTGTTGTCCATTGAACCCAAAGAGGTATCTAAGATTGCTTCACCTTATATAATATTAAAATTAGTTATTGAATAGTTGAAATAACAGTATTTTTAAATTAGCGACAAAAGGACTGACAAGAAGAATTGGAATAAAGAAATTAAAAACTTATTATTGAAAATAAATTCCTCGATACTACACTTAATGGGTCACACTAGGTCATACGTAAATACGTCATACATACGTCAATATTTAAAGTATGTGTTTTCGTGTTAAATATCGAATTGAAATCATTATTAGCACTTTCAATTACGGACGTGATAATAACTGAGATTACGGATATAGTGGATATTATAGACCTTACATTTAGGAAAGCAAATAGAGATAATACAGTTTTAAAGGCGAAGATATGTTTCAAAGTAAAAAAAATGTAATATAATTGGCAGATATTACAACAGCCAATTAAGTATTAAAGGCATTTTAATGTAACATTACGCTGTAAACGGTGGTCTAACTCTAGTTGTTACTGTTAAATATTTCGATATCATTCCTCTGTCATGCATCATTAACGAAACAGACAAAATTTTTCTTGTGCGGTGTAACCAGTGACGTATTTTAAGATTTGGCGCCCTGGGCCTATAAGATTTGCCGCCCCATAAATTCATGAAAAAAAAGCAAAAATCTTTTAATAATGAAACAGGCCATACAAAAGAATAAACACCATTTATTAAACATTTACATTTTTTTTACGATGAACAAATTGGTTGACAAATTCGTCAATGACACTGTCATAATTAACGGATATTGTTAAGTCAGCTAAACTAATTAATATTAAGGATGGCTAAACTAAATTGTTCAAACGTTCTTCGCTTATATGGGAATTAGGTAGGCTTTTTAAATTTCTTAAGGCAAGTCAAGTTAAAAAGCAATAAAATAAAAGATAGGTAACGATTAAGAAAGGCGTCCAAAGCTGACCTGCCGCCCCGGGCCATGGCCCCATGGCCCTAGGGTAAATACGCCACTGGGTGTAACCAGCCCTTTCAGTATCCACTGCTGGACAACGGCCTCCTCATGCACATGAGGGTTGGCGAGTCCACTCTTTCAGAGGTAGTTCCTCAACGCTTGTGATAGTGTGTTTGTGTGGCTGTGTTATCCCTTAGTCGCCTTACGACCCCCGCGGAATGAGATGGTATGTTGCTGTTCTATAGCCGGCCGACACCAAAGGTAAAATTTTCCTTGGAATCTATTATTTGTAACAAATTTCCTTATATATAAATAATTATTTACCAATACAAAATGTTTAAGTACTTAATATAGTATGTCTAAATCACACATCAAAATATATCGTGAAGGTAAATGTAGTTCAAAGTGAAATGTCACTAGATAAATTTTGGCAACTGATTGTGATCGTTGAAGCGACGAAGCAAAAATAGTCTGGCTATAGCCTGCAGTGGATCGTTATTGGAATTCACTTGCATGTATCGCATTTCCATATGACATCCGACTGCTATTAAATATTGACACGGCTTTGACCACAAGACTAGTTATAGAACGAAAACGTCCTTTGAACCGCTCTACGATCTTTATGACGCTTTAAGAAAATATCTAGACGTTTAAGCGAAAATTTGTTTTTCTTTTTCCGTCGTAGTACTTATTTGATTTTCTTAGTAAATGGCGTATTTATTATCCTTAATATGTTACGTCGAGGAAGAGGTGAGATTTTTCTGTTGAAAATCAATTATTGGTTCAATGCAATACATTTTTAAGTGGTACCAAATAGTTGAAGGTTGTTGTTCAAATTGAAGTACAAATTAAATACAATTATGGAGGCAGTGATAAATAGAAATACCAGTTATAATTGAGTATGTGTAAAAAAACTTGCGTTGTATATTTTATAATGACTTCGTGTATATCCAGGTCCGTCTTATTAGCATATTAGTATAAAAATATAAGACTTGCTAAAGACCTGAGTACAAACAATATTATAATATACAATCTTTTTATTGCCTTGTGTTTTATGGAAACGATCAAAATTATCACAGGTTTAGTGCTAATGCTACCGCAGACGAATCGTCAGCGAACAATGCATTCGTAATGATAATGAAGAACTTGAATACGTGGTCTTGAATACGTGGTCCCAGTCACAGATTATGTAGGCATCTAATGTGCCTCAGTCCTCAAATAATGTGTTCGTGATGATATTTATTGCAGCAGCAATTTACATCTATTTGCCAATTGCTGCGTACATCCTCAAGTCAAGATCGAGGCAAGGCCACTCGCTTCCTTCAAAAACGTGCAGACTTTGTTGAACGTTTTTATACGCCTTCTAGCGCTACTGTATGTTCTTTTTCTATTTTTAGTTGCTAATCTACAGTTTTTATCGCAAGTGCATTATGAGGAATTACAATATTTGAAACCTTTTCAAAACATTTGCGACGGATTAAAGATGTATTGTTTACAATCGTACATGATAGTGGTATTAAATTATATTTGAAAATTGGATGGAATTGTTAATACTGTTAATACTAATAAAAGATTTTGAAAATAGTATATTGGAAAATAAATGAGTCTTATTATAGAAATATGCCACGGATATACTGCGTATAAAATCTCTGTGGTAAATACTTATCTATTTAAAGTTTTCATTGATATGTTTCTATAAACATTAGGGAAGTTAACGATGCCGAATGCAATATTTGTAAAACATTTCTACTAGACGGATACCGTACGACGTGCGTTTACAAGAATTGATAGACAGATGTTATAAACATCACTGCGTTGTTTATGGAAGCTAATAAAAATAATTATTATCAGTTTTAAAATTGTAAATTAGACTCGAAAGATAAACTCAACGTTGTTGTAAATTAAGGAAATTTGCACGATAAAAATGTTTGTTAATATTTTAGAAATGTCAATCCAAAAAATAATTACACTAATTCATTACAATAATTACACTAATTCAGGAACACCAGATTCAATTTGTAAGCAATGAAATAAAATCTAAGAAATAGACATATGTCTCAGGAATAAAAATTAAACTGAATTATAGACACCATGAAATGTTAGCTTTCTTGCGATTTCGAAATCAACTTTCATTTTCGTCTATTTTCGTTCCCTAATCTTTACCGACCAATCAAAGATTAGATCCCGACATTTACACTCGAATACCAACAAAATTTTACCATCTGTTACATATGTTCAAGCCATTATAACCTTTTTGCATATTAGTACAAAGAACAAAATTGTTCGTAGACATTTCGGTATAGACATATTTTAATGTAAGCACTATGTAATTTACTCATAGTTGTTACATGAAATGTTTTAATAAGATGTGCCTTACTGAATTTCGAAGATGTCTTTGAAATTAGCGGTCATTTGGCAACTGTATCGCATTCAGATTTTTATAAAGCAGACATTTACTGAAACAAAAGGTTTTCTACTGGTGTATATTAACTTTTAAAAATAAATTACAGGAAAGTTCGTCGTTCGCCAACTATTCTGTCGTAGTCCATTCGGATGTGATTTAAAATAGATTTGGTATCTAGTTCGACTTTAGCAGTCAAAGCGACAACCGTTTGTTAGCCATGTGTTATATATTCAGTTAGTTTTGTTTCTCAGGCTATTTACAATAAATCTCTTGTTACGTAAGTGAAATGTCGTCAATTATTTCAAATAGGTAACGATATGTTGAATAGAGAATTTAACTGAATTTGCTTGATATCACAAATTCAGTAATTTATTTACTTTAGGTGATTTGTTAATCACTTAGAATGATGTGGAAATACTAATCCAGTTTTTTTTAAAGTTCTAGTAAAGTAAAATAGTTATCAGAGTGGATCAATACTCCTTCAATGATACTCAAGTTAACGTTAATGTACGATAATGCATCTATAATAAATCTATAATATCTATGTAAAGGAACCATTTAAGGTGACAAAGTAGCTGTAAGTAATACATTAATTGAATGCGTGTCACCATGGCTTAAGGAGTTAATACTTAACATAATTCAAACCGGTTTTCTATCTACTTTGAAAGATTGTAAATTATTATTTAGTGTTTTCATTGAATTATTTTCATTTCGTTTCACACTTGGCATTTAGGGTTCGTTAAAGAATTTTCCTATCACAGCGAACAGTGAAGTCTATTGCGTTGATTAAGTTTTAATTTAAAAAAATATATAATCTATTAGGTAGATGACTTTTATTATTATCAAAAGTATTTCTATTTGTAAAATTGTCTTACATTCTAGTTCAATTGATATTCCAATGACTGATACAATAAGAAAAAAAAAGTTCTATTGAACAAACGGACGTTTTATGTGAGATTCCAACAGCACTCTCTTTAATTAATTGAGAAGTTAACTTACGC
Organism: Sesia apiformis; assembly: GCA_914767545.1. Lineage (NCBI taxonomy): Eukaryota > Metazoa > Arthropoda > Insecta > Lepidoptera > Sesiidae > Sesia > Sesia apiformis. The sequence goes on along the minus strand of OU611949.1, from coordinate 20,185,480 downwards.
GACAAAAGAAATTTCCCTTAAGACGAAACAGACAAGGACGGTCAGGCTTGTTATAGAAGATTTGAAATTAATTCGGACAATGAGATAAACTTCTAACGATTTCGCAGAATTATATAATTTCAATGGAAATACTGTAAGAGAAATGTCCTAATAATTGAACTTGTCCCTAAAGTTTCCGGGACACTTATTGCGTAAGACGAACCGTCAACTTTAATACTTCACGAACTAAACTTTTGGGTTCTTCTCTTGATATTCTTTCCACGACGTTTTAGGTTTTTTTTAAATACGGTTACCTGTTTTATGTAAAACAAAAGAAGATATTTCTGGTTTAATAAAAACGACTAACTTAACGAAATAGTAATTAAAAGTAAAACAGTACTTACATTTAAATAAGGGGAAAACACAATCCGTACACAAATCTTTCGGAATCAGTACTATTTCAAATCTATCACTGAGAACCTTTCAAACACAAATAATATCTCTTATATCACATCGACAACTTAACAAATAGGCGACTTGGAAATTGAAACGGGCTTAAATTCTGAATATTACCGTAGAGCTAGATATACGTAAATTTTCGCGCGGAAAACCTTTAAAGTGTGAGCACACACCACCCACGCGACTGTCGGCGAACGACTGAACCGATTCACCTGCATTGCGTGCGCTGCTCGCTGATGCCAGACAGAGCCAGCAACAGAAACCTGCGCAGTTGCCAGAAAAGGACAGATTCCAACACACGTGGTCCTACCACCTCAGGGGGTAAAGCCGTTTTCAGGAAAGGGGCGCGTTATTACAAAAGCTTAGAATGAATAGGTATTTTGCATTATGATGCCTCGGACAATGGCTCGAGTTATGCCTTTTGTTGGTCTGGTTCGATGCGACATTCCGTCTATCTTTTTCGTTAATGAACAGGCCTTTTGACACGATAAAAACGGCTCCGGATTATTTATGTTTCATTTCCTTGCCACATTGCGGTTCGGAAACCAATTTATTTTCGCTGATTACAATTTTATTTCTTGAACTGTAAATATAAATGTCTTTGTGTAAAATTACAAATAACTGTCAATTTTGTAAAATGAAATTTCAATTAACAAAATAAACGTTCAATTAACGTTTTATAAGACTTTAATAAGAATAAGCATAATTTTCTTTATTGAATAGATAGAGTAATTAGCACACATAGGTCTGTAATCAGAAAACAATGGGCGGTCTTATTGTAATTATGCAATCTCTTCCAGACAACCTGTGACAGGGAAATATGATTTGGAAAAGTAGGCGTCACAAGTTACATTAAAAAAAGTGGTTTTAATAATGACAAAGAAAATAACCCAACTAAAGAATCACGTAATAATAATGAACTGTTGTAATTGAAACCAAAAACGGAAAACAATGACGAGAAAGAACACCGAAGGAAAAAATATGAATCCAATATTAAAAACGTGATAGAAATCGTCGACGCATCGAATCGTTCATATTGTTGTTACAATAAAATAAAACTTGTTTTATTTTTACAATAATCGACGTGAGCACCAATGAAAATAAACGTATGATGCAATATTTTCATAGAAGTCATTATTATGATGACCTAATCTTTTGCGGTTAGAGACGAATACGTATCAAGTGTAAGCTTCCTTTTTCGTAATTTATAGTATTCTTCTCATTCGACATTTTCTTCTTCTTCAAATTATTTAGAGAATAACCTAATATATGATCTATATATATATATAATATTATGTTGGTTTTAGTTAAAATTTTACATTGTAGTATCCCAAGGATCGCCACCACACACAATTTCATTACGTTTCTTTGTACCTACCTACATGGTGTCCGTTCAAGGTTTTGTCTACTTCATCGGTGGTCGGTCCTGTGGCAGACATAATACTTCAGTATAATGATTCCGTTACCTATGTTGGTGATTATCGTTATTAGTCCAATGTCTTCGTTTTGGATCTTATCCCGCACAGAAACTGCTGAGAAAATGTTTCATTTAAACATCATTTAAACAGTTCCAAAGTGTCCAATGTATTCAAATTACGTATGCACATAGCTACGCTACCTACTACTAATCTGTGACGTAGTTATGTTGGGTCGTTAATGAATAAAATATCTGTGTGTGTGTGATTATCATAAGCGGTTTGGTTGCTTACATGATAATATCACATCACACTCTAGTCAAAGATTTAGAACGACGTGAAGTTCAATGTCGCTTAAGTCTTTCTCATTCTTTGATAACAATTTAATCATAACTTACTTACTGTGGTGTGTGTTACAGTGGAAATTACATAACGTGATGAAGATCAGTGTTACATCTATTTTGATTTTAGGTAGTGGCAACACACAATACTATAATTTTCACAATTTGGCAGCATCGTGAGGACGCGTGCCAGTTACTTCTCATTTTGACCAAGTAATTTGTATAGGTTGGCGTAAATTATTTGCAACGATGGTCGTAAATAATGAGAATGGTATGAGACGAGTGCAATTTTGAGTAATTTATGTTTCACGGTTCGTTTTAATTTCAGCTAGTGTAAAACCTACAGATTCTTGTCATCGCTATCGTATGTGATGATTAGTGTGGTTCTAAAAGCTTTCTATTCATATGTATATAGGTACATTATGTCGACGCTTATCTAATTACGAACAGGCAGATAAAAATAATGAATTTACATTTGCGATCTTGAAACACAACTACATATAAAAGTACTATCTATAAAACCTTAATGAAATGCGCTATTCAGAAAGGTTGATTTCGCCATTGTCATATATTTTAGAAACTCCAACATTTTTTACAACAACCGTTTTTAAGAAGAGTTTATTAACTGAAGCGAATCGGTTAATATATTACCATACCATACCATCAGCCTGTGTCTCTCTACTGCTGGATAGAGACCTCTCCCAAGAACCGCCACCACTGCACGGTCTTCTCATCCAGTATATTGCCATATTACCAACAATAGAAATATAGAATTAAATTATTCTTGTGTCAAATTTTACTACACGGGATGAAATTTAAAATATCTGCAATTACTTAACATCCAATTTCTTTGGTGAAAACTTTTGTTCTCAAGTTATTCAAATTCAACTGTTTTGTCCTTACAAAAAAGTAAAAACATTTAGGAGCTCATATATGCTATCTAAAAATGTACCTAATCTACTCTGAGAAGTGAAAAAATTCGCAACTTTGTCAAACTGTTGAGGAAGAGAGAAGTGAGAGTTGAGGAAGAGCGGTGTGATAAAGAATTGTGACGAAAAAAGAAATAAAAAATCTTCTTTGGAGGGAAGAAGTGTTACAACAAAAGTTATTAGTTTTTTTTAATAATATAATTTCAATGTTAAGTGGATGCAGGTTCAATAAAGAACGCTTTAAAGATAATCTGTTCAAATTGAGAACGTTCATTGCAAAATATGTGTACATATGGAGGGGGAGAGTGCACGCTGCATTCCCACAGTCGCTGGGCGCCCTTTACTGGCCACATTACACCTCTCCCATAGAAGAATATTTTAACAAATACCGCATTTTCTATTTTATCCTATTTTCCCACTGTACGTACGTGTTTCGGTAGTGAGTAAGATGGGCCAGAGCCCATTCCCATCCCACCCTATTCTATCCCTCCCCATTTTCTCAACCAATTCTCCAAATCCATTCCTGTATCTGCAAAGGTTCCTGTATCTGTAGCGCATCTGGGGGCATGCCAACAATTGTCATTCGGGACTTATGTTGGCATGTATTGCGGATGTTCCCACGGACGACAGTATCCACTTACCATAAGAAGGACTGTATGCTCGTCTGCTACCTTTCTCAATTCAATTTAATCCTTTATTGCATTCATGTTCTTAGCATGTTGTTTTTTCCGTAAAGAAAGAAAAAACATCTTAATACTTTTTAAGAAGCCTTTACGAAGATTTTCTGAAAGCCTCTAAGGAGATTTCGACTCTTAGATGCATTACTACCAACTTAATTACTCAAGCCGACATTAATCTTCAGATCTCTTTGATCTTGTTTCTTTGCGTGACATCTCAGCAGATGACATTTGATATCGAAGGACAAAATTCTCATCATCAAATAAATCTCCAAAAGTGAATAATATTTTGATATTCTATTTTTAATTAAACTCTGCATTAAGTCTGATACTGAAATTGGGTTGTACCTGTATGTTGTGATTTCCTCTCAAATACCTGTTTTCTTCTGCAGGCCGTTTCAATCCAATTTACCGAAAACCATACTAAATCAAAGAAATATCTAAACGTTTAGCTTTAAATCTAGGGCAAACTTGCAGTTTCGATGAATCAAATCATAGATATACGAGTATAAACAAATAACACCACATTTTTATTTACATTTTGGACAGATTGGAATTGACAATATACTTCTTCTTCGTAATTAACAATTTCTGGTTTCATTACTTTATATTATAGTGGTATAATAGTAGGTACATACTAGCTTGCGATTGCCTTCAATTCGCTGTATTTTAAAAATCACTGAAACTGATAACAAAAATCTTCCGGGAAAGACAGCGATAGGTGAAATATCGGACCACAAAAAATATCGGACCGGTGGGTCACAACAAACTTAAAGAAACTTAACTTAAACAAGCAGACAAACAAACGTAACATGCTTGAAATTAAATTATGTAGAAATATTACGTTAATAATTATAAATAGAAATAAATTCGGGAAGAAATAGAGACCTTCACCAGTGTTTAGATCGCAAGAAGCATTTGCTTTTTCATTAATTCTTATAAGTCAAGGTTACTGAATACTTGAGGAACCTTGTAAATGATCTTTCCATACATAATACTCACTTGTACCCACGGCTTCGCATGTGTAGATTTAATTACGTTTAATTGTGATTCCATATAAAATTTGAGAAGCTGTATTTTAGCTACCTGACACAATTTTGCTAAGGGTAAAACATGTGTTTAATTATTTGTATAATAAGTATGTAGAATATTTATACCAAGTATCAAAATAATAAGACATTGACATTTTTTTTATATACCTCGGCACTTATATGTACAGTAAGCCTTTGCATTAAAAAAAAGGAAACTACTCTATCATAATGAGGCTATATGGTAAAAATATAGAATATTCTTTACGGCTTTTGCATTGAAATCATGACGACCTCATTTTCTTACCCGTTTTATCATTATCATACTTTGTCTACTACTATATACCTACATTGTCTTGTCACTCAAATCGGTGATAAATTATATAATTGCATTGAATTACACCAACCTTGCATAGAGGTTGAGAATTAAACGAAACAATTATTTTATAATAGAATCTGCATATAAAAAAGTGTTACAGTCCTCGCAACGAGACATGAGCTTTGCATCTGTGTGAGTGGGTGCCGCATTGTCCAATCCGATTGTCGAAATGGTTCGCACTGTACACAATCGCAAAGTTCATGTCTCGTTGAGTGAGGTGTAAGGGCAAGTATTTATTACTGTTCCGTTGATTAAAAGATTAAATAGAGATTCTACTGTAACTAGTTAACGTTTGACGTGATCTAAGTCCTTTGTATTTGCATACCAATAAGGAGGGGGAGGTTGCACCCTGCACTTCGACAGGCGGTGGGCGCACTCGACTGGCCAAATTACCCTTCTCTCACGGAAGACTATCTTGAAATGTACTGCATTTATCACTTTACCCTATTTCCCAATGTACGTAGTACGTGTTTCGGTAATGAGTGAGATATGCTATAGCCCATTTCTATCCCATTCTGTTCTATCTCTTTCCGCTTTCCCAACCCTTTCTCCAAATCCATTACTAGTTTCTCAAAGGTAGGTAGCGCATCTGGTGGCGTGCCAGTTTGTCATTCTGGATTAATATTGGCATGTATCGCGGATTTCTATGGGCGACAGTATCCACTTACCATCAGGTGGACTGTGTGCTCGTCTGCCGCCCTTTTTCCACAAAAGAAAATATGCTGTTAATAGTCCATAGGACATCGAATGAACATTGTAATTTTAAATACATACGTTATCAGTTTTTGGTCCTAAAATATATTTGAAACTACCAGACGGATTTTACTGAAACCTGGTAAAGTTATAAACATTTAGAATATTTTTTATCCGGATCTATTATAAAGCTCCTACAGAAATCATTCTATAGTTCACGAACAATGTTGCGAGCACTACTAGTATCAAATAAAATGTTTTATAAGACTAATAAAGGCTGTATTGATAGTTTTCCGAGGTACATAATTTGGAAAACTATCTGCTAAAAGTAATTTCCCTATGTACAATACTGAAGATAATAAATACAACAATACTAATAATAAATTAAATGATATATAATAATAAGGATAAGAATACTAAAGATAATAAATACATTTTGCACTACTTATATCTCTTTTATTTTTCTTTATCCCATGGTTGCCTAGAAGAGATCGCCTTAACGATAAGGTCGCCTATTGTACCTAGTCTAGCCATAAATAAATATTGTTACAAAAAAAATTGCTATTTTTTTACATTATGATTTTGTTAGAAGAGTTTGTGTTATTTTAGAAATAAATAGGTAAGCATTTTAAAAATATAACGGTTATACGAAATGGTCACCATTTGCTTTTAAACAATCTTTCAAACTTTGTGGCCAGTTTTCGATTGAAACACGCACCATTGCCATGAGAAGATTGCCAACTGCCACCCTTATAGAATGTTTTACGGGCTCAATATTATTATGGCGTTTAGAGCATGCCGCTCTCTCTAGAACAGACCACAAATCATAATCAAGCGAATTAAAATTGGGACTAGATGACGGCCAGTCGTTAGCTCTAATGAAGGCGGGAATATTCCTTTCTAACCACCCCTGTATTGAGCGAGCCTTATGACCTGGTGCTGAGTCTTGCTGAAAGGACCATTCTTCGTTATGGAACAGGGCGTTGTTAAGAGGCTTTATGATCTTCTCAAGAATCGTGTCTTGATACACTGGAGCAGACGTACCGGCAACCAGCGTACCAGCAAAGAAGTTGTTTTGATTTGTCAATCCGATTTTTCTTTAAATTATCAGTTAAGAAATGACCAGTACGTTTTTTGTAAGCAGCACGTCCTAAATTATCTTTTAAAATAGTGACATGGTTCTGGGTGTTATATTCATCTCTCTGGATAAAATCTTTTGCTTCCGGACGGGATTTCTTCGGATTCTCTCCTGCACAGCTTTAATCGTTTCTTTAGTACGGATTGTCGTGGACGGCCAGATCTTCACATACGACAGTCACAAACAGAGGACGTTTCAATGTACCCACACAAACAATTTGCAATTTAAAAATTGCATTTGGCTCCATGCCTACTTTGTGTAATGCAATTATTACAGCAATACGGTTTTCGTTATCACCCCACTCCATTTTAATATTAGAACAATATTAAATAAAGATTGGCGCCAAAATGAGAAAAACATTTACCTTTCACGTGAGATGACAGATTCCAAATTCAAATGTAATTTATTTATTTTTCTTTATTGTAACGGTATTTATGGCCAAAGTTTTCTGTCTTTAAAAGATATGTCCATTGTGCAATTGTATTTGTATGCAATACATTTACTGCGACCTCGGAGGTACAGGATACAATATTTGCTAACAAATTTTTGTTTACGTATTACTGGTTCCTAAAAGAAAAAAAAACCTAAACGTTATGTCATATGTCAAGGAATAATAAAATAAAATTTTTTGCTTACACTAGGTACTCTTATGTTGCATTACGTAATATTTTACTCAACAAACTGTAATAACAACTACAGTACGATCATGTTTTTGGCAAATCGTTAAAATACAATAGAATTATTTGCAGAACAAATTCAGGACGAATGTGGGACATAATAATAGGTAGAATGAAAATAAAATTTATTAACATTATTTAAATTTAAGTGAGCGGCTTAGGCCTAGCCGCGCTTGACAGAGCGAGAGCTGGGGAGAGGCGGTCATTAACATCCTGAACGCAGTCGTTGATAGCTGGGAGTCCACATTCCTGAGGCACTAGCTAGATAGATGTCTTATATATTTAATATGCACTAACACTAGATAGCCGTGTGGTGTAGGCCGGCTATAAAACCATCTCCTCCTGTGAGCGTAGCAAAATGAGACTAAGGGCTATCACGCGCTATCACAAGCCCTAACGAACTACACCAGCTCTGAAAGAGTGGACTCGTCAACCCGCTTGGCCAGTGCAGCGTGGCGTTTTAAGGTCTTACATCCCCCATGCACGAGACAGTATGCATGAGGGGGCCCATGTCCAGCCGTGGATATTGAAAGGGCTGGTTGCAACCTCTTACTAACCTAACTAACCTCTAACTTACGAGTACGAACCTCTGGATGGAGAAATTAGTCTAAAAAAAAGATTATTATTATTAACATAATTCGTTGGAGACTGAACAGACACGGATGCCATTCGCGGCTGTCAACCGGGCCCACTGATAATTGAACAGAAGTCAATAATGATGGATAACGCATCCAATAGCATTAGACATTGATTAAAACGAAGATAAGAAAATTTCTTATGAATACATGTAGTAAAATGAACAACAGCTACGTTATTAATGATTATTTATTAATTACTTTATAGCAGAAAAGGTGAAGTTTATTGTATTTTTTATTACACCGGGGCAAGTCCAACTAATTTACTACAATAATGGAATAATTGTTACAAGGATTTTTCCTTATATTATTAAAGACGAAAAAATATACTTGTTAATATAGTAAAAAAAATCTTAAGTAATAAGCATCCTTTTATCTTGTATAATCTAGCGCCTAGCTCGATGAAGGCATGTAAATGTGACGTCATAAGATATAAAAATGGCGCTAAAGTCCGACGACTTTGTTGGGGGTATGCATTGGTTTGCATGGATGTTAAATACATGGAGAGTAAACTCCATTTAACGCCACTCGATTTAACGATAAACTCCGTAAAACGTCGAATTACTTGACTATGGTTGGTTTACCTTGTTGTCCATACAATGACACACTCTATGTAGCATTACACCCTCTCTCAATAACGACAAAAATACGTCATTATTAAACAATAAACAGTACTTTGTACGTGCAGCAGCTGTGTACGTTCTTTTGTTTGTTTTTTTGTTGCTTTATTGTATAGCCCGTATTTACCTCGACTGTCGGCATCATACGTATCGAAGATTCTAAGAAATCCGTTCTTTTGTTTGTTGTGATTACCTTGCACGTGTTTACTTAGGCCACTAGACTGTCGTTAGGTTGTTATGCATTATCTGTACATTACCATATTCTTAGTTGCTCACAAACTTTCAAACTGTGAACATGGCGGGTAAGAGAAAATCTTTGTGTGTTAACGAAAAGGTTTTATTAATACGCGCAATAGAGGCGGGAGAAAACATAAGTGATGTTGGAAGACGCTTCAGTCGCTCTAAAAACGCAAAAAAACTCGCACTCGCATAAAATCGCATAAACGTCAGACGAAGATAACAGACTATACGCAATAAGCATTGTTATTTGTATCACTGTTAATGTTTGTTGTTTGTAAATGTTATATATACTTTATTAGTAAATAATATTATAATAATAGTAAAATAATATTGATTTTTCTTCTCTCCATTTAACGACAATCTCAATAACGCCATGAAATTTGCAGTTCCTTCAGTGTCGCTATATAGACTTTACACTGTACTTATAACTTTAATTTGACACCACAATACACAATAAAAGATAAGAAACAAACAAATTACAAATAACAAGAAAAAATAATGAACATAAAATAAAAAAAAGCGATATAATATAAGATGTGCATAGCGACATCGGAAAGGGTCTCCAACTCAGCAAATGCCGCGGACAAACCACAGCGCTGCGCTAGTTTTCAGTGGAGCGATTGAAGATACTTGACTTGAATGTTTTTTATTATGATTATGACTTGAAACAGCACGCAGTATAATAATACAAAGTATTTTATATCATAAAGGATGTACATTTTGCAAATAATTACAGTTATATACAAGATATCCTTGACAAGGAGTAGTTGCGTGCAGTGTGGTCCGCAAGACATTATATACCGCGAAACCGAAAGTTGTGAGAGAAGTGAATAAGCCATATTTTTAAGTTACCTGCATCGAGAACTTGACTCAAACTCAAACGCCATTACCTTAAAGATTAACCTCAAGAATGTCAAATACTAATATATTGGTTATTATATACTATTGGTTATTATTATTATAGCCAACCTATTCCCCGTGAGCTCACGTGGTATATACAGTGATGTCTTATATATACTAAAAATTCGCGGAAACAAACCACACGATAGTGAAAACCGCATCAAAATCCGTCTATCAGCAGCCAAGTTAGAAGCGAACAGACAGATATTGCGTTTTATAAATAAAGAGGAGGTATGTACTTTCATATACCCACATATTTACGATATTCCTGTATATAACAATACATATATGAATAAACACTTTAGGGAGGATGCACACAGCAGTCCCGCAGCTGCCGGCCGCACTCGACTGGTCACGTTACCCTCTCTCTCAGAACACTAGATACCATAAAATGTATTGCATTTCCCATTTAAACCTCTTCGCCGAATGTACGCACGTGTTTCGATAGCGAGTGAAATATGCCAGAGCCCATTCTCATCCCATCGTATCCCTCCCCATTTTCCTAACCCTTTCTCCAAATCCATTCCTAAATTTCCAAAGGTAGGCAGAGCATCTGGGGGCGTGCCGACGTTTGTCAATCTAGATTGATATTGGCATGTATCGACGAGGCTTATTTTTTAATTCCTTTAAAGTTAGATTGAGCTAAGAAGACACAGACATTTAAGCCCCTATGTGTCGCTGATAGAGTAGGTACTCATTTTCTTGAAAAAAAAAAATCTTGTTTCTAGCCATTTATTAAAAACTAGCGACCCGCCCTCGCTTCGCTTCGGTTCATAAGAGTTTTTTTTTTATTTCAAAATGAAATATAGCCTATATTAGACACGGATAATATAGCTTCCTATTTGTGAAATAATTTTTGAAGTCGGTTCAGTAGTTCCTGAGATTACCCCCAACATACCTACAAACACACAATTTTACCTCTTTATTATATTTTTAATAAAAATACGTGTTAAATCCGAATACATAATATATGGTATGCATTACTATGCTGCTTTACGCAGAACATATGTAGGAGTTTTCATGTCGTGTCATATTATAATTTCACGTGCGTGGCAAAAAATTGAGTAACGAAGCTATTATTACAATATGGCGACCGAATGAGTGACGTGCTCACGTGGCGAAAAATCGTCGACGCGGCCGACATGCGACGTGTCGAGCGATCGGCGCGGATTAATGGCGATATTGTGCTAATACGCCCCCGTGTAGACCGGAACAGTTCCGAGCGGAAATATTGCGCGTGGAACCATAGTCAAAACAAGGCAGTAGTTTAATTTCGGCTTTGTTCGTCGAGTTAATTAACGGTTCTCCGCAGTGAAGCGCGGCGGTTGACTGTAGTGTATGTATGACGTGCGTCGTGAACGTTCAGTGTAGGTCTCCAAATTTGTTTCAAATTTACCGATACATTTTTGAGCTAAATTAGATATCAGACTCTAACGTCTCACTTCGGAGCACAGGCCTTCCTTTGTGGTTTCAAGCCAAATTTACCTCGCTGGCCTAGGGTAGATTGATTGTTATTACACATGTCCTTTTTTAGTTTTCGGCCCCTCGGGTTTCTGTCTAGTTTGTAAGTAGAAATTAAAAAATCCGTAGGTAGTAATTTGATGGTTCTGTAACTCACGTTTACTTGGATAGCAGAGTAATTAGACTTTAATTTTAAAACTCCTGACTGAAGATAAGTCAAGCGTGGCAGCAGCAGGTGAGCGAGAGGTAATGCATCAGTTAGATCCAGCAAATATCCCTAACTGCTGCTCGTAGAGAGAAATCTGTCCGTAACCGATATTTTAATTTAATTCTTTCATTAACGTTCCTACTTATTTATCAATAACGTGAACACTATTAAAATTAAAACGACGGTTTCTACAATTATTTAAACCCGAAAAAAATGGATTTTAAAAAAATAAATCGATCTCATTGGCAATTTTTCAATTAGTAAAAAGAGTGATCGAAGACGTCGACAATAGTAGAATGGTTTCTGTAGTTTCTTTCGATATGAGCAAAGCCTTCGACTTTGTTCACTATGATATTTTGCTTTATAAATTGGGAAATTGTGGGATTCGTGGCTGCGCAAAAAATGGGTACAGAGTTATTTAATTGGCAGAGAGCAAAGCGTCGAGATAAAAAGATTATATGGCAATTCACAATTAACTAGTTATAGGTCGTCAAATAAAATAATTATGTTTGGAGTGTCACAAGAAAGCGTCTTGTGACCATTGCTCTTCCTATTGTATATTAATGACCATCCTGACATCACTGAGCATAAGTGTATATTGTTCGCTGACGATATTTCTACAGTAATTAGCTCCGCTGACAATATTAACTCTAATTATGAAAATGATATTAATTCCACCATTACCGACATAATTAAGTGGCTACAAAGTAATAATTTTTCCATAAATGTAAATGAAACTTTTATGCAGTTCTACATTCTTAAAGGCAAACAAAAAATAAATGTGAATTATAATAATGAGAAAATAGAGGAAGCTGATTCTTTAAACTTTTTAGGTGTTACGTTGGACTGTCACTACTCATGGCAACCGCATATTATACATTTGTGTAAAAAATAACAATATTATTTATCCCCTTCATTGATTATCCACAGTGGCAGACCAACACACTGCCCTTCTAACCTACCATGGATACGTCGCGTTAAACTTAAGATATGGTCTTCTGGTTTGGAGAAACTCAACTAGTACAAACAAATCATTCATTATTCAAACAAGTGTGTTCGTGCGATTTGTAGATTCGGACCACTAGAATCGTGTAAAACATTATTTCAAAAATTGGGTACACTGTCGCTACCCTCACTATACATTTACGAGGCTGCCATGTTTATAAAACACAGCTTTTTGAAAAACTAAGCGACTCTTATAAGTTTGAAATGCGTTATCCTCAGAAGTTAACACTGTCATATTATATGTCATAAAAAATCATATTATATGGCATTACATTATTTCAATAATATTCCAAATTCATTTAAAAATATTAATTTGACATTATTTAAAAAGCGATTGTTTACATGGCTTAAGTCTAAGTGTTTTGCAATATTAATGAATTTATTAATGGGAATTATAGTGGATGCAGTATTTGAATAATGGTTATTATAAAAAAAAAATGCTTACTACCGAATGATTTTATACACTCGAATGAGTTTTTACATATAAATTAAAGAAAAAAACAAATTAAGGCTATTTTTATATTTTATATTAAGTATGCTGTTAAGTGGTGTTTCTTTGTTTTTTTTTTTGTGAGAAAATATATATTTTTTGTATTAGATATATGTAATTTTGTACGCCATTATTGGCAAATATGTCGATCTGGCAACCACCTTTTGTAGCGCAAATTGCAAATAAACAAATTGAATTGAATAAACTGGTTTACAAGTCCCAGTAGAGACACGGCACGTACACAATAAACCAGTGTGTAGTGTTGTACGAAAATAACTTACTGTTATATTTTTACTGTGGTAGAACGGTGAATACTTACATTGTCAGGGTTTTTTACTGTAAACCCAAATGTTCGTGACATGTTCGGGGTGGATGAACGTTGATTTAGGTAATCGTTTGGATTTTATTTGTAAACCGTGTGTTTAGAATTTAGGTACATAATTGTTTACTCGTATTGTTTTCGTTTGGGCCGTGAGATGTTGGCTCGCTATAGTATAGCACCATCCTATTTCTTCCCGTGGATGTCGTGAAACGAAGTATGCAGGGAACTTAATCAACAAAACAAGTTCTGTGCGGGGTGAATCAAAAACGAACACGACGGACGGTAGACAGATTTGTCTGTCAATAGCAACGACACCTTCACCCGCCGCCGCAGTCGCGCCGAGATCACAGTTCATGTAACGAATAAAATATCGGCTATATATATATATATATATATATATATATATATATATATAGTAAAAATGAATGTTTCTTTGTTTATCTCGTATGTGTTCTTATACCATTCATGAGATTTCGATGAAACTTTGGGGAAATGTGCGCACGCCCGCGAAGGTTTCTGAATTAGTACAACCATTTTACAATACACTCATTTGTTGAAACGACTCGCGCCACATAAACCTAGCACTAAATATATTATCGCATTGAATTGAAGACCACGCAAACGAAGCCGCGGGCAACAGCTAGTACAAAATAAATTTTGAGTAACCCGTTTACATAACAATTATTAGTGGACACGCTTGAGCAGCGTAGCATTCAAGGTCATAAATTCCTCATGGACAAGACGAAGTGCATGATGAGGCCGGGTCCAGCAGTTGACTGGTAACGGTGACTGTTTTTGTTTACACGATAGATGACAAATGAATGAGCCGTTACATAATTAATCTATTGCATATTCCATATCGGCTTATAACTACTGCAGGGCCCAAGCCTCCCGCTATAATCACGAGGGGGTTTCCCGTGTGGCGTGGTGTATTTATATATGCCGTCATAATTGATCTAGTATAAAAGGTACCTTAAATGTAATAACATTAGCACCGGCACATAAGCTATAATTATGGTGAATTTCATTAACGTCTAGTGGTATTTACGTGAGGCGCGTTCAGACAGACCGACAACAATTGTTGTTTTGGGCTCTGTATCATTCGGACTTTACACTGAGTGAACCATTTTTTGAAACTTTTAATGTACAGACTTTGTTACGATTTTATTATATGTACAGATTAGCCTTTAGCTTTAAGTACGTAATTAACCACTGCATTTCCTACTACAAAAAATCTAATGTTTAAGTAAACCTTCAATGCCAAGAACATTAACTAAAGGCTTCCTTTTATAGTTTTTACGAGCATTGAATCAGATCCGTGCAATATGTAACAATCTAACAAAATAACAATGCAAGGTCGGCCTCGAGCCGCCATATTGTACGAGCAGATGATCCGATATCAGGTGGAAAAAAATGTTGACGGTCAGAAAAAAATATAATTAAATACGCGGGAACCTTTTTTTTTTGTAGAAATAATGTGGTAGACGCATAAACAATCCGTTTAATGATACGCAGATAACTCAAGAATGGAGAAGATCATCTCTTTTTCTTTCTTATTTAAAAAGAGGTTGGAAAAATTACAAACAATCAAGTGATTTTTTTTACGATATCTTTAAGAGTGACGAAGTTTTATAGCCTTTCAAAATTGGATGTTGACAGATCAGCGTGTGACGTCCCATACAAACGATAGGTACATAGGTACATACGCGATAGGTCTAATCGAAATCTATGTCTAGTAAAGAATTTCGATAATTCTCCGAAGCACAGAAGATAACAGTAAAATGTGCTACATTTTCCATCCCTATCTTATTCCCTACAATGTTACGTACGTGTTTCGATAATGGGTGAGATATGACAAATCCCATATCCCTTCCAATCCTACCTCCTCGAATGGAGAGTATAATGGAACAAAAGTAACTCTATATTCCATTACACTCTTGATTCCCCATTTGTTCCCACCTCTCTAAGGAGTTCTGGGAGGTGTCATGGGATGAGGAAAATTATTCGTCCTGTTATACATCCTATTCCCCCATTTTCCTATTTTTTTTTTCAAATCCTTTTCTAAATCTCCAAAGGCAGCGCGTCCGAGGGCGTGCCATTGTATGATATTCTGGAATGATGTTGACATGTATCGCGGATGTCCATGAGCGATAGCAACCTGATCTATCTGTGGACTATCTGACCGTCTGCTACATTACTTCCAAAAAAAAAAATTCACTGACGTGTTTAGTTAATGTTAACATTATATGTCAAAGTATGGAAGACATTCACACTGATATATAATTATTATATAACAAATACCTTTTATGTTAAATTATTTTCTTATTACAACAACATTGTATCAACCAGAGAAATAAATTAATAAGCATATAAGCAAATTAACAAAACAATTTCAAAACATAAGAACAATAACCAGGAAAAGATAAATAAATTATCGGAAGAATATTTTTTATTATTACATATAGCAAATTGCAAGCAATAAAGATGCCGATGTTTATCGATAAAAAGTTATGATTTCGATTAATCGATTGTAAATCTTTAAACTCGATAATCCCATGATTATTACCATTACACACTGTTTAAAATTAATGTGGCGATTTTAATACATTTTTTTTAAAGAAAAAAGGCGGCCGACATGCATACAGTCCACTTGATGGTAAGTGGATACTGTCGTCCATAGACATTCGCGACACATGCCAACATCAGTCCAGAATGACAAGCGTTGCCACGCCCCCGGATGCGCTGCCTACCCTTGCAGATTGAGGAATGGATTGGGAGAAAGGGTTGGGAAAATGGGGAGGGATAGGATAGGACGGGAATGGGATCTGGCATATTTCACTCACTACATTGGGGAAATACGATAAAGTAGGAAATGCATTATATTTCAAGGTAGGTATTCTTCTGTGAGAGAAGGGCAACGTGGCCAGTCGAGTGCGCCGAGCGGCTGTCGAAATACAGCGTGCACTCTCCCACTACAAAATTCAATCAAAGCCCGTTTTATATTTTATGAGATGAATCTGGAGACCTTACTTCACTTCGGAATGTGTTGGGTATTGAATGTATTGATGCTAGTTTAAAAGAATGGTATACGAACAGTAAAGAGTAAGTAAAGAAACAAGAACAGTCCCTAAAATATGTAGATGTACATTTTTGCCCATAATTTTCTCGAATTTGGCGATAAAATTATGAAAAAAATTGGCTAGGTGTAGTAGTTTAAATTGTTTTTTTTAAATAAGGGTAAAATCTAAATATCGACATAGTATGACTTCGGCTATGTTAAATTGATGGTGCGATATTAAAGTCCTGACACAAGTTATGTGGCAACGCGAAAATCTGCCAACAGGAAGGGTCGAGAGCTCCCATGGCAATCATCGTGCGCTTAAAATAATGAAAATATGAAATGAATACACGCCGCCTGACGAGAGCCGCGAGACTTTACAGAAATGATTACGAAGAACCCTTGTCAACCAAGCATAATGTGCTGGTGCGAAACAATGAACCGGTGTTTTTTTTTTATATATCCCTTATATTTTTCATTTGTGTACTCTACGTCAAAGTTGCGACATGAAGGATGAGTTGCTCGCTAATGCTTATCTGTTTCAGCACACACATTACATAAAATTTTAAGGTTGTCAAGAATAATTAATAAACAATAAATTTTAAACCCCAATTATTTTAAACTGTTATCGATAAAAAAATATTAAAATGGCCCACTCTAAAATGTACTGCGCCCCCGAAAGTTGTGGGACGAACTGCCAGCTGAGGTTTTTCGAATAAACTTACGATATGGGGCTCGTCAAGAAAGCTGTGAATGGGAAGTATTTCTGCAAGGTTGATAGCACATGCGCATGCACCCTAGTGTTGCCGATGTCCATGGGTGGCGGTGACCACTTATCCTCTGTGGACCGCCAGGGGCGACAGTGCCTATATATATATATATAAAACTTTAAAGTCAAGCCAAATTAGTATAATTATGTACCGAAATCTAATAAATATTTCCATGGTTGATACTGATAACAATGGCTCATTTCCACACGGAGAGTTTCTCGAACATCGGTCGAAAGCTAGTATAAACAACTGTTATCATCATCTGATCACTGTTACCTAGAATCGCATACAAGAATTGTAAGTATTTATGTAAGAAGTAACCAATAAATTAAATTAGATTTGACCGCTCAATCGTAATTTCACTTCAAAACAATTAGAAAAAGGGGGAATAAAAACTCACCAGTAAAAAAACACCCACAAACAATATTTAAAGTCCAATTGCGAAGTGATATAAGTTGTAAACTGTACAATAACACTGCATACAGACCTGAAACAATAAAAAATATTTCGTGAATAACACACTAAACAAACACATTAAATTAAATATACTTTTGTAAAAATCATGAGTATTTGATTATTCTAAATGTAAAACCTCTTGTCTGTAATTTTAGTTCATTAGTTTGGTCTTTTCTTATTTCTGAATTAAATTACGCAGTAAGTAGTCGATTAAATTTTACATTGTTAGAATTATAGTAATTTCAGCATGAACACACTCAAGTGCCTTTTGAGTAGACTTTAGTATTAATTTGTGGAAACTACGTAAACATTTTTTAAATATTTAAGTTTAAATAAGTTCAAAGAAACTTTATTCTCATTAAGACATTGTTACTTACATGAGAACTTAAAAGCTAACAATAAAAGATAAACAGTCGTACAAGTTCAGTGAATAAAAGCTACAGACTACAAACACAATTAACGTTTAAATTAGTGCACGCTGCAATCCAACAGCCCTGAATCCCTAATGTTTCCCTAATGTACGTACGTGTTTCGGTAGTGAAGGAGATGTGCCAGAGCCCATTCCTATCCTATCCCTCCCCATTTTCCCAACCCTTGCTCCAAATCCATTCCTATATCTTCAAAGGTAGGCAGCGCATCCGGGGTCGTGCCAATGTTTATAATTTTGGACTAATGTTAGCATAAATCGCGGATGTCTATGGGCGACAGTATCCACTTAGCATCGGGTGGACAGTATGCTCGTCTGCCGCCTTCGTCCATAAAATAAATTACAGTGATAAAACTAATGTAATTGTAATTTTATTAATTACAAGTCTAGTCTTAAATACGCTAAAAGAGGAAACATTTTTTAAATCCGACGGGAGATTATTGTATAATGACCTAGTCCATATTTATATACCTAGTCGAGTTATATAAGCATATGTCTGACCTTGTTTCGTTAGTATAATTTCTGTATGTGTTTATTTAGAATTTACGTAAATAAGTGTGCATTTGTAATTGCATAATATTTATTAACATAGTTTCTCTATATACTTTTTCTGCGGATGTTAGGTAGGGATAGTGAAATACCATTTTGATTATTTTATACCTGTAGTTCTTTAATTCTGTTTTGGAGGCGCCGCCCCATATTTCAATAAGATATAATAGATGTGGTTTAACTAATGAATTGGAAATGGTTAGACGAACTCGACGGGAACGACATCGAACAGTATTTCGTAGTGAACCTATGAGAGCTTGCTTTTAACATGATCAATGTTCACATTGATCATGTTAAAAAGCTGTCGAGTGAGAATACAATATCGAGAATATCGAGAAAAAAATAATGAGAAATACCTAGGTCTAACCTAGGTATTTCTCATTATTTTTTTCTTGTAGAGGAATGCTATTTATTGTTAAGGATAAGTGGGAGGGAGATTTTTTTGTTCTTAAATTTAAATATAATGCATCCAAAAGAGATTTTAAAGCGGATAGAATTACAGATTGGAGGACGAAGGCCATGAACAGAACGATGTGGAAAAACTCGCAGGATCAGGCCAAGGCCCACCCCGGACTCTAGAGCCAAAAGAGAGAGAGAATCGTATGAAGATTATATTGAAACATGCGTGGAGACTTGGAGAGTGTTAAAGTCTACTTGAGCTTGTGAAAGAATGTCGTGTATGGAACATCCAAAGTTAAGGCATCGTCGGCATATAAGGTGAGTTGACCATGTAGTCCTATTTGATGAATATTATTTATATTGATGAGAAAAAATTAGGGCCCTAAAATAGAGCTTTGTGGGACACCGTAAGATATTAAAGTAGGTTTACTTTGTTAATTATCAATTGTGACAACTTGGTGCAAAGATTTGTTAGGTAAGACAAACATTTTGCGGGCGCTGCCAGTGATACCGATACTCTCGAGTTTTGTAATAGAATTGAGTGACTGACAGTATCAAAAGCTTTTCAAATCAATGAAAATTCATAAAGCAACATTTTTATTATCAATATTCGATTTAATTTTAGTTATTAAGTCAACTGCAGCTGAAAGTGTATTGGATTTAGGCCTAAAACCTAAAAAGTTTTATCTTAAAAAAATGAATTGAATCTAAATAGTTTAGTAATCTGTTATAAATAATTTTCTCAAGAATCTTGAATATCACTGGCAAGACTAAAATTGGGCGGTAACTGCCAGGATCCATTTTAATATCCAAAATATAGATGTGACTAACTTTAGCAATTTTTAATGTGTCTGGAAAATGCCTATTAAGAAGTAATAATTTATTGAAACAATTAGTGAGATTATCGACGATTAAATTTTTAATGCATTTAATTGCTTTAATGTTAAGTCCATCAATACACGTGCTGGAGTTTGCGTCAAGATTATTCATTATTTTCACCTACTTCATCTGCACTGCGTGGATCAAAATTAGATAAGCTAGTGGAATTGTTTATACGAGGAAGTGTGTTTGTAAGGTTGTTAATAAAATTTGGGGGAATTTGATTAGCTAGGACAGAGACTATTGTAGACAATAAATTCATTAAACTTAATACATATTAAAGTTGAATTCGTAATATATCTAAAATATATCTAAATATATCTTTCTTAAATTCATTGTAATAGTAAATTTCTTTCCTATCCTTTATACTTTTCGAAGTCTTATTTCGAAGTTTCATCTAATGTTTGTTTCCGTTTGTTGTCTAAATACAATTAAAATACTGTTTATTGTAGTACTATAATTTATTGTAGTGTTTATTATTGTACTGTTTATTAAAATAGCCAATTTACATTGGACTTTATGTATATATAGCTATTGTTTACATTGTTGTATAAATTGTTACATAATACTTGTGATCATGTGGTGTAGGCCGGCTATAGTATAGTACTACCGCATCTCTTCGCAGGGGCGTCGTGAAGGCGACTGACGATCGCTGCGGAACTACACCATCTCTAAAAGAATGGACTCGCCAACCCGCTCGGGCAGCGTGGCATTTCAAGGTCATATGTTCCTCGTGTACAAGATATTGTGCACGAGAAGGCCCACGTCCAGCGGTTGAATGATAAAAGGCTTGATATCGTTTATTATCTGTATTTTTTACAGCAATTTCTTTTTTACATAAGGTGTAGGACATAGTTGAGATTTTGGCGGTTTTTTTTTTGTATACCTAGTTTATGTAATAATGTGGAGCACGGACGTATCGGGCTAGATTATCAGTAGGTACACCACATGTGATGGATGCACGCACAGGCAACGTGTTAAACATATATAAAAATGGTGACACTTATGTCGTTTCGGTTAACATAACTCACAGTTTTCTAGCCTGGCAATAACATTACCCTTATTATATTAATGTCACGGTGTTCGCGTTCTTGCAACATTAATGGTAATATTATTCAGACTGTGACGTCACGCCGCCGTTTCCCGCCCGAAATATTTTTACATTATTCCGCTGTCAGCTGCGTCAGTTAAGATTTTGACGTGGATAACAGGTTTCCGTGTCATCCTACTGTGTACGAAAATTATTTATTTTTTAATCAAGTTTGGACTGCAGACTGTCCTACACTGACCTTAGAATTTTTGAGGACGTTGTAACTCTTTCCAGTATTATTCCTTTACCGAATTTCTTGCTATTAAAACCCTAAGGCACCAACTACACGAGCGGGTCTCCCACTTTATTTATTGCATGTTATAGGTAACATTAAACATACATCTAACGGCATACAATACCCTGAAAGGGCATGTATAGTAACTAATTTCAATAGTGACTAAATATGTGAGCTATCAGCGACTCGCGGAGTATGTCGGAGCAATCAAGTGTAGACGCATCCCTTCCCAGCCGCTCTCTATCAAGTTTATCAAAACTGCGCATGTGCAACACTACAGCCTTTGGTTTAAGAGGTTTAGTCTTAGTTTAGGTGTCGCGAGGATCTGGAAAGTGATCAAAGTTAACAACACGGTCAATAGAAGAAACCACGATCAGATCAATACATGAATCAGAAGTATCGGAGTTATAATGTGTAGGTTCCAAGGGGAGAGTGGAGAAATTTATTGAATTCATGATTGATCGTAATTCTCGCGACTTGGAAACCTGTTCTATGAACTTTTAAAAACTTTACTTATTCACAATCAACGATAACAAGTGACACATGTGACATAACAATTCTGAACATTATTGCTGTTATCGTAAAGTATTTATACAATAATTGAATAGTTTATTCGTGAATAAATGAAGAGAATGATAGCTCGTCTCATTACACGATGGCTTTTTCATATTCTCGAGTATTCCACATACATATACATACCCACATACTGAAAGAACAGAATTATATGGAACCTATAATTTTCGGGGCACATGTAGCAACTCTAATTCTGAGCTGCGGCTACCATCGACAGTTGCAGATTGCTGAACTCACAAGTTTTCCGTTGCCGCAACTAGCGTCTGTATCACATAGATATTATCTCATTGACCACTGGTGTGCAGTAGCCACGTCCTTGCGGATAAGAAAATACATAGTACAATGCATAGGAGTGCAGGCATTTGACGTTTCGGGCGAATTTGAATTTAGGTTGAATTAGTAACCACTACTTAGGCGCAAACTATCTCTATTTGTCTAGACTTTTCTGTATGTTTTGGCGTACATACTTTAGTATATCTACCTATCTAATTGTATGAAAATCGTTATCAGCTAGATGCCAGTTGCCAGTTGGCGAAACTGCTGATTGAACGTTGCCATGTCTGTACAGCGCCTTAGTAAACGCGGGTTTCTCTAGTTTGTTGTTATCATAATACCGAGCTAATGATGTCACATTCAGCCCCCTTGATTTACTCTCCACTGATTGTACACCCTATTATGTAAATGAAAGGTCCTGTTTTCTTTGTGTAAAGCTGTTTGAATAATTTCGCTTTTCATACGATTCCTTTAGTTGAGAAAACGAGAACTCAAATTATGAGCATCTTGTGAACGAGCGATTACAGCCCTTAGCACAGTAGTTATAACGTAGAATTTTTAAAATGATTCTATATATTTTAGTTGTAAAAGTATGTAGGAAAAAGTACAAATAGGTAATTAGCTCATACAGTCTAAGTAAGCAAAGCGGCTACCACACGCCCTGAGGAACTGCACCACCTCTATAGAGTTGACTCGCCAAATCGCTTGGCCAGCAGCGTGGCGTTTTAAGGCCTTACATCCCTCATGCACAAGACTATTTGATGAAGAGGCCCCCCCTGTCCAACAGTGGATACTGAAAGGGCTGGTTGTTTTGCATTGCAAGCAGTGCCGTAACTAGGGCGGTGCCAGCGGTGCCCAGGCACAGAGCGCAGACCCTGGAGGGGCGCAGAAATGACCAGACCAGGACCAAGTTTAGGGTCATGCATGGTAGTTAGTAGCATTTTTCAAAGGCGCAGTTATAGAAGCTCGCACCGGTCGCATAAAAGGCTAGTTACAGCACTGATTGCAAGTAAGCTTTATATTTATACTATATGAAACGTATTTAATTTCTGTATTGCCCTATTTATTTTATTTGTTTAGGTATGCTTTATTGCACTACAGCTGTACAGGAGTTGGTGGCTAATGGCATTCTCTGTCAGTCGACCTTTGGTGAAACAGAAGTACAACAGAGTCAATTAAATTTCACAGTAAGTTAGTGTTATATAATATAATAATACATACCATACCAATATATACATAACAAATAGATATCTATTACATAAAGTAACATAAAAATACACATACATATATTAGGGTCATCGGTAAAGACGTAATACAATAAATACATAGATAATAAATAACATATAAATACAAAAAGTACATACATACTCGTAATACATGCTAATAAAAAGAAATAACATGTACAAAAAGGAAAGTATATATAATTAATGTTTATTAAAATGGAAGCATACTATATACATATTTCAAAATTACAATTAGTGTAAATTTTTGTTTTTGATATTCAAAACTGACTATTATTATTTATTTTAATTTCAGTAATAAACAGACTGGCTGGTTACAAACAATAGATAGATAAGTAAAAGACATGACAGATACATTTTTGTAACATATAGTTAATCCGTGATGATCCAAAATGAATGTTTGTACAAGATATATATGTGATAAAACTCGTATCGGTGAGCAATAAAGATATTAATTTTAGTATATATTGATAAAAATAATCCAGTCAACTTTAAAAACGCTACGATATCATTTATGTGTCGCATGGTTTACGCATTTTCATATAATACAGAAAATAATAATTATGAAATGTGTAGCAAACAAAAGTGAAGTGTTCTTTGACATATTACACATTAAATACTTCCAATACTTTCCAATTGCGATTCCAATACTTTCAACACATGAAAATTGGACTAAAGCATTGCAATAACTCAGATGAAAGTCAGATACCGATTAGAAAGGAAAAGAATAGAAGCAAAATTCTTTGAAAATTGGAGTGTAATAGTCGGAAATTAAATTTCAATTCCGGCTCAGGTATCATCACTTCATCCGCACGTGCTACGTGTTCCTTGTACGAGCGAAAGCGACTAAATAGTAAATAAAAAGTTGAAACTAAGTAATATTGGATGACCTCATTATGTCATTCCGAGGGAGAGATGATTATGGCTGTGTATTATTATTATTTCAAGGTAGTCTTCTGTGAGAGAGGGATAACGTGGTCAGTCGAGTACGTCCAGCGGCTGTGGGAATGCAGCGTGTACTCTTCCCCTATGAAGGTCACTGTCTGTTTGTTCGTCAGCGACCTTCTTTCTATAAAAAGAAGAGTATTCTGAAACGCGGATACGGCTCTTAAGAACTCTGAAGAACATTTTATAAAAATTAAATTGTAGAAATCAAAATTTTAAACAAATCAATTACAATAAATTCAATCAATTTCAATTTCATTCGTATGTTCATGGTTGTTTGAATTATTGCTTGTTCATAAATTTTCTACAACTGATTTTTCTAAAAGCATCGAAAGAGTGATAGCATTTAAGTAATAGTAATAGTGATGAAGTTCAATCAAAAGAGAGGATATTAGCAATGCATTCGAGCTAGGTGTCAATCCACAACATTTTTCATTCCTTCAGTTGTTCCTCCAAAGCAAACCAAAAACGTTAAGGACAAATGATCGTCCATCTAAAACAATCACATGGAATTCAAATACAATTTGGGGATAATTTGTCGTCTACCTTTCACAACTCACTGTATTTTGTCTTGCTGCATGACTAAACTTCTGTATAGACTTTATAAATAGGGGTGTCGGCTTTCAGAATCGATGTTTGCCTTTGAAGCAAGAAAATTAATTGATAGTATAAACTGGTTTTAACGCTAAATGGTTTTAACATGATCCAAAGAACATCCAGACAGTAATTAAAGAAGTTCCCGTCGACGTCGGTACGAAGGTATCGACTGGGTTCAATTAAAAAGTTATCACGCGCATCTATCCAGCTCTGTTTGACTTGGTTTATTCTTCGATAATAGTACTTCCTTGTTGCATTTCCACCAGAAGGCGGCCATTGTTAACTTCGTAACTTTTTACGTCGGTTCCTTCTTATCGGAGGAAGGATCGAATTATTACTAACAGAATTTTTAATCTGCATTTAAAAATGTGTTCCAGTTTATGGAAAACGTTTATCGGCATTTCTCTTTGATTTCTTCCATTTCCTCAATAATATAGCTTTATTGAATTTCCACCAGAACTTGACTGCGGTTGACTTTGCAATTTTTAACGTTTACTACTGTTTTTATCTATCTAATTTTTTCTGTCGTAGATTTGTTTCGTTGTTTATTTTTGTCTAGCATTTTGTCTATTATTTTGTCTATTAGACTAGCAAAACCCGGCAGACGCTATCCTGCCACAGAAGTTGATGTGCTGCAGCGCCATCTAGTCAAACGGTGTCGAAGTCTATTAACATCAGATATACCAACATCCATATATATATATATTAGAATATATATTAGAAATTAATTAATACACATGGCACAATAAACTAAGTGTCCTACACCCTACGCTAGGATTCCGTGTCGTGGGGCCCAGTCCCGCTATTAGTTTATAAAGGATTTATTTTCAATTGCATTTAATTAATATCTGTATTCAAGACCCAATCAATCGCGTGTAGTTTTCTGATACCATTTATTTCTTAATACCTTCTCGGTCAATAATAAAATAACTGTAGATTCATAGTTCGTAATAAAAAGTGTTTTAAATTCGTTTGTATGACACGTCGAGTATATTAAAATTTAGATCATAAACCCGATGAAATAAGGTTCATTCTTAAATGTAAATGTAGATAAATGCGTCAGATACCCTTATATGGCACAGTTCCAAACAGCGTATAATTTTTTTATAGATCGATAAATAAAAAGATAGATAAAACTCTTTATTGCGTACCAAAACAAAATGAGAATGAGACAGTAACAGATATTGTGACACACAATATGCAGTCGTGTCGCTAATAACGATCTCTGCCAGACAACCTTTGGGTAAAGAGGAAATAAATATTTTAATCACAGGTAAGATGGTGCATAATTACATATTATAATAGATACATATCAATATACACACAGATTATTATCCTCTTTTTTAATTAGAAGTAGGTGCTTTTGATGCATTACCGTCAGAAGTGACATTTTGAGGGGGAGAGTGCACGGCGCAATCCAACAGCTGCTGGACGCGCTCGACTGGCCACCTTACCCCTCTCTCACAGAAGACTACCTTGAAATGTACTGCATTTCTCTCTTTATCTTATTTTCCTAATGTACGTTCGTGTTTCGGTAGTGAGTGAGATGTGCCAGAGCCCATTCCCATCCTATCCCTCCCCATTTTTCCAACCCTTTCTCCAAATCCATTCCTATATCTCCATATATATCGCGCATCCGGGGGGCGTGCTAACGTTTGTCATTTTGGACTAATGTTGGCATGTATCGCGGATGTCTATGGGCGACAGTATCCACTTACCATCAGGTGGACTGTATGCTCGTCTGCCGCCTTCGACCATAAAAAAAATGACATTTTCCGTCATACTATCTGGAGATCTATCATTTTACAAAAAGAAAGTGACAGACAAGTAAACACTCCACCTGATGATAAATGTATACGATATCACCCAGTTAATCAATGACATCCGTAATACAGGTCAACATCAGTCCAGAATAATAATAAACAATGACATATCCCCAGACGCACTGTCTACCTTTGAACATTTAGAAAAAGGGTTTCTCAACCCTACAAAAGTACAAAAGTATAACTGGACGGGAGTTTCCTCATCCCATTAAACATTCCATTCCTCCATGGGGGGAATGACACTCCATGGGACAGGATAGAATACGGAGTAGGGAATACTAAGGTATGAGATATCACTCTTAAGCCATTACACTTCTCACTCGATATGATCGTTCGGGAAATTAGTTCTGGCATATCGCAACTGCGCTCTGGTATATCTCACTCACCTCAGAAACATGTATATTTTATGGCAGTATTCTGTTGCATGTTGCATTCTTGAACATTTCTCCCTAATTCTCATTTAAATTTACGCAAATTGATTTATGAAGTTGGTAAACTTTTAAATTATCTTATCTTAATAACGAATTTTGTATACAAACATTAGGTTAATATAAACAGTATGAAGCCCGTCAAATTTCTAAAGGTCTGAACCTGACAGATTATGTTATACCTTCCTACCTTCGTCAAAGGCCTTTGAAATTATCTTTGATACTAACCTAGGCAGGCCTAACGTACCGCTTGACTCCTAACGTAACCTATTTTAATATACAAAGTAACGACGCAGTTTTAATGTCCCACTGCAGGGCACGGACTTCCCTTAGTGAATTACTGGGGGGTTTCGGGCCGCAATACACCACGTGGGCCCAGTGCGGATTCATGGATACATATATATTATATTTTTTTTTATTTCTTGAGCATGCGGGTTTCCTCGCTATGTTTTCCTCTAATCACTGAGCTAGTGGAATTTTCAAAAATCCGTGTTTAAGTAGAAACTCAGGGCTACGGGCCGAGGAATTGAACACACGCATGTGAGTGGGGTATCGATGTCCCTGGACTATTACCGCTCTTTCAAATCCTAAAACATCGCATTAAAAATGTTTCTTCCTCGAGTTTCCCAATACTGGTTGAAAAATTAAGTCGTGTTCAAATAAGTCAAGGTTACAACTACAGATATAGATACGAGTAGAATACGAGTAGATACGCACGTTCGTGAAATTGTATGGAAGCCTTGCGTGTCACGTCACGAGAAAATTATAGAGTGATACATACCACTTACCGATGAAACAAAACAATTCCCTTGACTCAGTTCACCACTTTCGACGGATTTTTACAATTGATTATATTATTACATTTAGGCTTTCTTGTGTTTTAAGGGGAGAGGGTGCACGCTGCAATCCAATAGCCGCTGGACGCACTCGGTTGGTCTCGTTAATCTCACAGAAGACTACTTTGAAATTTAATGCATTTCCCACTTTATCCTGTTCCCCAATGTCCGCAGGTACGTGTTTCGGTAGTGAGTGAGATATGCCTGAGCCCATTTCCATCCCATCCTATTCTGTCTCTTCGCATCTTCCCAACCCTTTCTCGAAATCCACTCCTATATCTCTAAAGGTAAGTAGCGCATCCGGGGACGTGTCAACGTTTGTCAATCTGGACTGTTGTTGGTACGTACTACGGGTGTCCATAGGCGACAGTATCCACTTACCATCTGCGGGACTGTATGCTCGTCTGGCGACTTCTATAAACTTTTCTATAAAAATTTTTTTAATAACTTCACGGTTCGGAACAGACAACGAGCAGCGCGAGAAGTGCGAGCTTAGCGCCAACTTTAGGCATTCAGCGACGGACACCTTGCGTCCTCTATATCTACACCTATCCCTCTATATCTATGCTAACAGCAGTCAAGCTGGAAGCAGTTGCAATAAGCAAAGGACGAAGCTAATCTTATTTCCCGAGATATTAAGTACAAATTTGCTTTTAAATATATTTTTTCATTGTAGCAAAGTCGTTGGTGCTTACGCGATATTGCTCTCCGGGGAAGTGTAGGTGACGCGATCAAAATCGTAAACATAATGTGCTGGAAAGGGACGGTGATATGAGTATATCTCATGCGTGAATAGGACGTAATTTGCCGTCCTGTTTATTGCTCGGCTAATGGAGTTATGCTAAAATGTATTTTTACGGTGTATTCTGCCATTTTCCGGGGGTTTTGTTAGGGATGCTAAATATATTTTATGACTTGGAACTTATTGGGCAGAACTAGCTTCTATAGACACAAGGGAGAGGGTGCACAAAGCAAATCCATTCCTAAATCTCCAAAGGTAGGCACCCGAGGGCATGCCAACGTCTGTCATTCTCGACTGATGTTGGCATGTATCCCGAATGTCTATGGGCGACAGTATCCGCTTACCCGAAAGACCGAAAATTATCTCAAGGTGCTAGAATCATGTGATAATGGCAAAGACGAATTCTACATTTTTCTTAAAGAGATGATTCAAACAAGATTATTTCAAATGCAGCATTTGGACGAGGCATAACAAATCTTCTGTGAACTGACAAACAGAGCAGACTCTAAATACTTCCTAGACATTTTCCAGACATCTGACCATTGAGTGGAGACTAAATACGGAAGCCGCTACCATGTGTTCTGTTAACTCTAAATTACCAATTTCGAGTCGGCTTGTACATTCTTGTGAAACTTTATAAATCTATGTATTATCACATCATTGCACAAGAATTTAACGAGTACAAACGGTCGACGACATTCTATACCAGTCAAAAACGTTACAAAATAAACGTTATAAGTTATAATAAAGACTTAAAAAAATATATTAAATTTATTTTAACATAATCGTAAAAGCAAATTTATCGCGAATTAGTTCCATTTAGTGTAATATAAGTGAGTTACTTAATTTATATAATTAGTATAACAGTAATAAATGATCCCGAGAAAAAAGAATTCAAATCAAAATTTTAATACGACTTGGATAATCAGTGGTTCGAATACTTTTTTATTTACATTGAATCAATAAAGGTCCAAACGATGGGAATAATCGTTGTCCTATTCATTAAATATCAAAAGATAAAAGATCATCTCGAGCGTCTTGGTTCGAGCAAACTAAATTAAGTAGAACTCAAATAGGTTTCGTTCCGGTCCCATACTCTACAAAAAATGCGGGTAGTTGATAAAACTCTCGATGTGGTTGATAAAACTAGTCGCGTCTTCTTCACGACCGGTGACTTTTGAGAGGCGATAGCAACAGGCGTAAGTTAAAATTTATATTAACTAAATTTAGTATTCTCCAAATTAAATTTAGTAACAGTCTAGATTTTTCAAAGCATCTTAAACCATATTCAAGTGAAGTCAGTATGCTATATGATTTAGTGTTAGTATAATTATATTTGTGTGAGTATAATTAGCATAGCGTACGATCGTACGTATGTTTACTGAATGAAGACAAAAAACCCTGTCAAAAATTGAGAATACAAAAAAAAAATATAAGAGCGAAAGGAACCCGCTATATTTTATACATGAGATAGTTTGGTTTATTGGAACCAAAGCAAAAAAATGGTGTTTTCATACAAACAAAAAACTTAAAATTAATTTTCTGGTCCTCCTTCTAGTTTCAGTAGTAGCAGGTATTGTTGGCATATCCGGAATACATTGTCTGTAAGCGGATAAATCAAGTGCTTTTATTTATAAATACAAACGGCATCTGCAGACGAATGATCACTGATTTGTGTCCATCTGTATTGCTATAAGGTAAATTAAAAAAGTTGAAAAAATTACAATATACATGTTCGAACATATATATTTTTGGAGGTCAAAAAAATTTGTCTAATCGGTTTAATAATTTTGTGAAATGACCTGCCAAGTGTGATTATGTCCACTAAGCTGCGACATAGAACTCTTCAAGAAAGCCGTGCGATTCTGCAAGGCGGGCAGCGCATCTGTATATCCACTGGTGCTGTAGATGGACGGCGATGACTACTTGCCATTTGATAGGACCCTCGCCTGTCTTGAAAATCTTCTACAGAAAAATCGTCGAAGAATGGACTAGCCATTGTAGAGAGCAAAATGGCGCTTTCTTGCTCGATATTCGCCGATTGAGAATGACAACTGGTTGTCTCGGTTACAGTGTTTACCGGATTTTCTCCGGTAATCGAAGAACCGGTGCAAAGCCATATTTTTTTATTTCGGAAAAATTTCGCTACAACTCGACTAAAGGTGAAATTTTGTACAAAAATATTTTGGCTCTTCTCGGTTAAGTTCGTAGATGAGCCAAATGAATGCAATTTATACATATACGCCTAATTTCATTTAAATAATTTTGAAATAAAATACCAATGAAATAAAAATAATGAAATAAAGTAAATTAAAAAAAAGCGCCTTTAATAGAAATGCACTTTGATAAACCTACAGACAACAAAAAAGTACACAGAACTAACATTTCTGAGTGGCGAAACAAAAACGGGGGAAAGTCACGCAAGAAGAGTACACCTGCCGAAAATGGCGTGCGGCCATTAGGCTGTCGTATGTCGAAAAGAAAAAGAAACAAGAGGCAAAAAGCCAGCAAAACGGAATTACTTTTACAAATGTAAGAGGTTTTTTGGCCTTTGGTTAGAAGAATAGAAGACATATTAAATATTTCACGGTTTCACATGACCCTTCAAGTAATGTAACTTTTGTTCTTTTATGGCATCAGGGGCCCATCTTTTGAATGGCAAACATCTCTTGACTACCACGAGCAATTGAAATATGTATAGTAAAAATATCACTAAGTTTTTTTTATACAATATAGGCGGCAGACGGGCATACAGTCCACCTGATGATAAATGGATACTGTCATCCATAGACATCCGCGATACATGCCAACATCAGTCCAGAATGACAACGTTGGCACGCCCCCGGATGCTCTGCCCACCTTTGCAGATTAAGGAATGGATTAGGAGAAAGGGTTGGGAAAATGGGGGGATAGGATGGGAAGGGAATGGGCTCTGGGATGGGAAGTAAGGTCATTGCAATCATAAAAGGTTTAAGGCACTTGTAGGTATATCATTGTCAAGGGTCATCTTCCAAGAGTTTACAGGGTCTTGAACTTGCTCTACTTGAAGTAAAAATAAATGTATAGTGTGGGTAACGTACAGGCAGCCAAATCTGTCGAAAGAGCAATAACCGATGGGGTAGACGACTCCTTGAATGGAGACCACGTACTGAAAAATGTAGAGTGGGACGCCCTCCTGCAAGGTAAAGTGACGACTTGAAGAAAGTAGCTGGTAGTGATTGGATGAGTGGAGCAGAAGACGGTGTGTGGTGGCGGTCATTGGGAGGGGTTTATATCCAGTAGCACAAGAAACACAGACTGATGGCATAGGTAACGTAGCTAGTCTAAGTCATCTAAAATTACAATTCTTAAAATAATTGTATTAAGTCTCTTTACAATGATCACCTTATGAGTATAATTAAACGCACTCGTTTATTACTTCCACACTGAATACCATAATAAATGTAAGTGACCGCATATGAGTTTAATATATTAAATTTATTCTGTACAAAGAACGTGAATGCGATTTTCATAAAGCGAATGACCACGCGAAAGGCTGATAAAATTTCAACTACTTTATTCCTTTGAACCTGGGTTTGCGGGTAAGGTTGACCACACATTAATACGACGCGACATATCGTATGAACCAAAAGCGCGCGTCACGCGTCGGTTATGTTACAAAACGGAACCGCCTGCAGAGACGCGATATTCTAACAATAATCGATCATACTGGGCATAAAAAATATAATATTAAAATTGGTTTAGTTACTACTTAGATATCTTATTTTCCAAAAAATGGAGTTAAAAGATATATATTTTATTACATAAATATAAAATATGAGTAAAATAAAATTAATAAGTACATTTCTATTAGGTATGGTATATAAAATATATGTGTTAAAACAATGTTAATAGAAAATAAAGTAAAATTTTAAACTATTTAATACACAAGGTTTAATAGATAAATTTCTTGTACAAATGTTACTGATAAAATAAAAACATCGTTTTAAGAATAGGGGACATTGACGCGGTCTTATTACTTTGATTCACATATTGCTTTCTTTCAGTATATTACTGAAAAAAACCCAGATCATTCATAAATAATATCGGAACCAAGTTTATTAATAGGATTGTAATGCCAGCTTAGCCGAAGGTCTATTCTATGAATCCCGAATGTTTAACGAATCCTGTTCAGTCTTTTAGTCAAACCAAACAGTCATACACTTGTACACTTAAATTTGTTTATATCAATGTTAATGGGATTTCAGTTGTCTCGGTTCGCTTTATTGCTTGATGTACCTATAGTTTGAGTTTTATTTTTATCTCTTGGACCTTAAACACATCTAGGTGGAAGCGGACACATCTTTTTTTAAGTGTACTGAAACCGCGCGGCACGTGGTCGCAGCGCAGTCTACCACCGAGACTCTGCCAATTATTATTAATATATTTATTTACATTAGAACATAAAATCCATGAGTAGGATTAGTAAGAAACTTAAAACTATGTAAGTAAGGAACCAGATTAGAAAATAAATAAAAGTGGTCGTGATTACATTGAGTCTAATCCTGAATTGGTAAAATAGTAGACAAATTCATAAAACAAAATAAAGAAATCGGTAACGGTTAGTGTATGCAGCAAATATGCACTTACTTGTTTCATTAATTTTAGTTTATTTTTATTTCTGTTTATGTGTTCATATAGGGGTTGCACGCGGGCGGGATTTATGTTTTTAAATAATTAATTTAAACAACGTGAAAATCCTTCCATCCAGAAACAATTTGTTTTAAATAATTCACATGCTATTTGGATGACTTTATCCAAATTTATTAGTTAATGCTAGCTTTATCCATACACACAACATGTTTATAAATATATATATATATATATATATATGTTGATACAGATTTCCTTTACTACTCGGGTACGTTTTGCTAATTTTTAAACTTAC
Source organism: Sesia apiformis (assembly GCA_914767545.1). NCBI lineage: Eukaryota > Metazoa > Arthropoda > Insecta > Lepidoptera > Sesiidae > Sesia > Sesia apiformis. The sequence goes on along the minus strand of OU611949.1, from coordinate 20,151,636 downwards.
TTTGTGTTACCACTTAGAACTGATTGTGTCTGCTGTATCACATTGTGAAAAAACGGGATAAAAGTCGTATCAATAATTGCTAAGACTGGACTACCAAGCAAACAAATAGACATTATGTCATATATACACTCTTATATTTATTTATAACATTATAATACAAGCGTCATAATATAACTGTTACAAGACATTTTTTTCGTTGTAACTAAGTGATTTGAAGCAGGTATAGACTATTTTATTTCAGCGAGCTATTTAGCGTGAGCTCTTTTAGATTTCAGACATTCCTTTCAGTCTAGAATTGAGTGCACACGAAATTTAGTATCTGAAAAAACTTACAAGGTCTCTTCAAACTCAATTTCAAGACATACTCGTGTAGAAGCTTTTTATAATTTACGCTGTTAATATGTAAGAATTATTAAAAATAAATGATGACTAATACTGATTGATTGGCATAGTAAAAACTATATGTAATTTGTATTCTTATTGATTCTAATCTTTGTATAAGTGTTATTAAGTCAATAAATTAGCAATAATAATTAGCATAATAATAATTAATCGCTTAAGAAAGCAAAATGTTTGTACTCCTGGGAACAGACATTTGGGCATTCCTTTACGTTTCACTAAGATCCGTCCAGTAGTTTCTCATGACGCACGTTCAGACAGACAGACAAATATTCTAAAAATACATCTTGCACTTTGCAAACAATACATGTTATCCTTAGTTTTATATTTGTCTTAAGTACAATCCATACAAAAATACCCAACAACGTTTGCAAATCGGTTTTGTTGAGTATCTTTAAGTAGAATATTAGAAAAGCCGCCAATCCAAAAAACGTATTGTCTACGGTGACGTTTGACACTTATTGTCGGTGACCAACAGGATTAAGTGTCGCTTCGTGTCTTATGTAATATTAGTTATTTCAACAGAAATAAATTGTTTACAAAATCGGTTTTTCTTTTTTAGAACAATTCTAATAATATTTATTTAAAATAATTCGCGGTACTGATTAATAGACAAGAACACTAACGACGGAGCTAAAACCAACCATCGGATTTTGATCGGATTTATTGTATAAGCGCTGAAGGGCTTTGAACAAGATTTATCTGACTCTGAGGTGTGTAGTCCCTCGCACTGCCGCCGCTGCTGAGTGCGACTCATTTGCCAAAATCGGGATTCTATTCAAAGTTCAATCATCCCGGTTCCTAATGTCATCGGTTAGAGAGAGTTTACATTATTCGAACAAATCCAAATAAAAAATCGGTTTATAAAAATGTCGGCATATTTGAAACCCGTTTTAAGCTCTTGTGATATGAATCACCTATAAGGGTGATATGAAACATTAAAATATTTAGTTAAGTAGACTAAACGTTACATTGTAAAGGTAAAAATAATAAAGTATTCGTTAAACATCGGGCGTAATCCCTCAGATTCATTTAACATCTATTTAACTGTAATACAAATATCAATCATCCGTCATATTTCAATATCAACAACACTTCAGATTCTTAACTTAGAGAAGTCACAAATTCAGCTCGGACTGTACCACTGAAGTTCATAAAAAAATAGTAGGTTTTATTGTGCAATATATTATTAATTAAAGTAAGTCGAGGCCACTTGCACTTCATTGACACATAGCAGCAGAAGTCAACGCCCAAAAGAAAGTCCCAATCATACAAGAATACACATGCAAACCACGTTTCCAATATGCAAAATCTATTTCTTCATAACTACCAGTCATGAATCGGCCGCGTGATAAGTTTGCGAAAAAAACGTGCGTTGGCGGTCACTGACGTAGAGGCGGAAAAAAGTTTTTAAAATACCATAAATCATGGTCGCTATCACTGCGTTGTGACGTCACCGCTCCATTCAACGAGCGCCGCGTTACCGCTGGTTCTGGAGTTGACGTCACTTTATCCCACATTTGACATTTCAGTATTAATTTTTTGCGAACTGAGCTGAAAGGGATAGCTATATTTGGCACATATGCAAAGTGTCAAGTGGATTTGCAGTTATTAAGAGTACACTAGAATTTGGAGGGTTTTTTTTTAGACGCGCTGAATTGCAAACCTCGATATTATTTCATTGCAATTTCTTTAACAATTTGGTCGACAAGATCATTCGATTGTTACGCATAGATAAATTTTACTTTATATTTTATTAATTTAGGAAAACTTACATTTAAACAAGGAATATAAGCTAAAAATTAGTGTTACAATAAAAGTTATTTGAACAAGACACTAATTATTTTCTAATTTGAAATATTAATTTAGGACAACTGAATTGAGGTCGTGCAAAACAGAGAGCGATCTCATATAACATCTTTTTATGGGGGGTTACCACAGTTTAATTTGAAATTAAAGCTCATTACTGGGACATGAGATAACTTAGATATAAAGAAATATTGATTGAACGTCAAACATCGTTAGAATCGAGGCTTTTTTTCTTCATTATGTATTCAACTCTTAATAGCAGCATAATTTCAATTTTTAACAGCTACTTTCCAGTGGCGCCATTTGGTTAAATAAATAAAACCAATAAAAAATCAAGGCGAAGTAATTTTAAAAACATATTTTGATAACAGTACCTACGATCATTTAAAAATCTAGATACATTTTTTTAAATAATAATTAATTCATTAACTGGAATTTAATTGTTAATTTATTTTTTATAGGAAGATGAGCGCATACAGTTCACCTGGTGGTAAGTCGATACTGTCGCCCATGGACATCCGCGGTACATGCCAACTTCAGTCCACATTGACAAACGTTGGCACACCCCTGGATGCGCTAATTGCTTTGGAATATGTAGGAAATGAGTTTAGAGGAAGGGTTGGGAAAATGGGGATGGATAGGATGGGATGGCTATGGGCTCAGGCATATCTCACTCACTACCGAAATACATACGTGTACATTGGGGAAATAAGATAAAGTAGGAAATGCAGTACATTTCAAGGTAGTCCTCTGTGAGAGAGGAGTAACGTGGCCAGTTGAGTGCGCCCAGCGGCTGTTGGACTGCAGAATGCACCCTCGCCCTCCTAAAATAATGAACGATCAAAATTTATATTCGAACAGTACCATTGTAATCAATCGTATAGCATCATTATTAATCAATACAAAAACATTGGCCTCATTTGAACTAACAACTTTTATTTCTTTACACTTTTGTTTTTATTCCTGTCCGACATCTTTCGAGAAACACTGGTAGGGACTAAGTGGAGCGATCCGGTTCGCACTGGATGCGTTCCTTTATAAATATTTTTACGACATCTTTATGTATCACTTTCGGCGTGCCGGCGTAATGTTTATTGCGTAATTACATGGCGTTATTATGTTGGAAACATTGGGCTTAATATGTAACGGCGCCTGCCTGCTTATTTATTTTGATAAAAATTTAGTATACATCGATACTGAAGGCAGGGCCGTCTTTACCAGGGGGTGCAAGGGGTGCGGTGCACCCCGGGCGCTCACCTTTTAAAGGTAATGAAAAAATATAACGCTATAGTAAACAATTACACAATAGGATATTTGACTGTCATAGGATACACAATAGGATATTTGACTGTCATAGGATACACAATAGGATATTTGACTGTCATAGGATACACAATAGGATGTTTGACTGTCTTAGGATACACTCCCGCACCCCGGCGCAGAATAGACTTAAGACGGCCCTGACTGAAGGCTTTCTTCCCAGCTGGTGTAAAGGAGCAGATGATCGGATGTATTGTTAACCTGTAGATATATGAGTGCTGTGATCGTTATATAGGTACACCCTCTGCGAAATATTTTTCCTTTAATATGTGGCATAATATAAGCAAAGGAACCTTTTATTGTCAATATGTTACTGACTTTAGCTCATATTTTCGACGTTAAAATTGCCTAGTAACTGATTTTTAAGAATGTTTTTTTGATTTCACAAATGTCCGGAAAACTGGAGACGCAAGTCTGTCCCAGATGTTACACAGAACATCTGGGAAACAGGAACCAATGATAAGGTGTCTTTTTCGGATAATAATGTAATATATAATCTAATGTGAAAAACTGATTGAATTGATTAGAACCAAAAACTTAATGAGGACATTAGGTAGCACGAGCATTGAACATACTTCATAGATTATTCTTTTTAGTTACAATATAAATATGATCAAGATCTCTTCACTTTTCTCTCACTGTCGTTATAAAATAAATAGTAGAGTAAGTAGATATACGAGTGATACAATTTTGATATTTTAGTGTATTTTAACATTTTTTTTATAGAGAAGAGGGCGAACGAGCAAGCGGTTCCACGTGATGGTAAGTGTTACCGCCGCCCATGGACACCTGCAACACCAGGGGGTATGCGGGCGCGCCGCCGACTTTGCAAAATCCTATTCACAGCTTTCTTGAAGAACCCCATGTCGTAGTTTGATGGGAAGACCTCTTGAGACAGTTCGTTAAACAGCCTACGGGTTCGCAATATAAAATAATTTTTGGACCGAACAGTGCGCGACACCTCCGTATCGAAGAAATGCGGATGGACCGCACTTCTTTGACGTGAGGTGCGGTTGTAGAAGCTCGAGGTGAGAATTATATTGAACAATTCTTCAGAGCATTCCCCATTGTACAGGCGGTAGAACACACAGAGAGATGCAATGTCTCTCCGAACGCTGAGGGGTTCTAAACCGCCCGCGAGAGTGGGATCGTCGACAATATGAACAGCACGTCGTAGGATGGAGTCCAGCGCCGGCCCAGAGATGTGAGCAATAGGGTTTTTTATTTTTTTCTGTATTTCAATCATTTTTTGCTTTTCAATATCACACATTAAGTATATATTTTTGTTTTGTGTAAGGGTGGTTTTTTTTCTGTATAAATTTCGGTGAAAGCATGGGACCACATTCGGGAAGCGCAGCGTGGGACACCCTTCGGTCAGATGAATCGACAACATAAAGAAGTTTGCCGTTAGTGGCTGGATGGAAAAAGCGGAATAAAGTTTATGGTGGCGAGTCTTGGGAGAGGCCTATATCCAGCAGAGATACATAGGCTGATGGAACGGTTTGACCCGCTTCAGCATGTTTGAGTCAGTGGGAGTAAATTTCAAAGATGTGTGACGCAGGGCGAGTTTCTTTTTTTTGGTGGGTGCGGAGGCAAGAGAAAGACTCTTTTTATATATGAACACTATTTTTGCATGCTTAAAATTTTTAAAATATTTTTAAAATTAACCCTATGCATTTACTATTTAAGCAGCCAGTGGTGGAAGGGTGAAAAACAGAAAAGATGTCGCCAAAATAACAACAAAATTTTGCATGTTGCAAACAGTGACTTTGAGAAAAAACTGAGAAAAATGGAGAGTATTTTTAAAAGAAGATTATTAGATGAGTGAAGAGTATATTTTAAAAAGGTTTAGCTCAACTAGATTTTTAATGAGGTTGTTACGATTAAAAAGTTTCAATACAAACTTCGCTCTATAAACAGGTTTTATACTACACAAAACGCAAAATCCAGTAAACGCGACTGGCAAATAGAAATTTCTCGCCTGATCGGACTCAAATATCTTTCAACCTTTCACTTTGACTAGACATAATCCTATAAAAGGCTGCGCCGAAAATAGTGAAAGACAGCCCGAGGTCATACTTGAAAAGGATCGAGGGTTAAAAACCCGTATACTTTGTGTTACCTTAAAAGTGCTTTTAATAAACAGGTCATGTTTACGCTGTGTGAAACCGACGGTAGTTTGGATTATTTAAGAATACATTAGTTCCACCCCATCTCTGTCGTCTACAAAAACTCTTGGGTAAGTTTTCTTTTGTGAGATGCAATGGTGCATTGTCATGATGCAAGAAAAGCCCCCTCAAACCGGTTTTAGAACGTTTTTGATTTAACACATCTAATACAGTTGGTAAACACGCTTCACTGTATCATTGGGCATTAGCAGTTTTTTGAGCGTCTAAAGAAATTGTCGCTAAATGGTCACCCGCGCAGAGAAGAATGTTGTCACCATTTTTTTGTCCACACTGCGCCCCCCACGTTAGACATTCCCGGAAGGCTCTTCCCCTAGAAACACCCATTGCCGCTTAATTAGTGGGTAATACTGATAGATCCAACTATCTCCAGTAATACCTAATATTAAATATATTCCGTCCCTCTCCATTTTCGAATTTTACTATCATTTCTCTGCACCATGTCACAAGAGCTTGTTTTTGTTCAGCAGTCAATGAATGAGGAACCCAACGCGAACAAAGCTTCTTGACTTGAAGGTGTTGGTGTAAAATTTCATGAATGACCGGCGATGAAATCTTAAGAGTCTTCTCTATCTGTTTGTAAGTACTTTTTGGGTCTTGGTGCAACATTTTCTTTACCGCCTCGATGTTTCAATCGTTACATAAGTCGCAGAACGGCCACTTCTTCTTTATCATCATTTTCCAAGGAAAATTCTGCTTGTTTAAATTGAGAAATCCATATAAAAATTGTTACACGGAACGGTGCGAGGTCCTAAAAGCTGATACTAATCTATCTTTACGCTCACTTTCATTTAAACGCAACTTTTAAATCCTATAACATCATTGCATGAAAATGTTCTCCTTCGAATTTAATTGTTGCAAAGAAAAGCGTGCAAAATGCAATAAAAAAGTGAATACAACATATTCGTTTTCGTTTTGACTAAATGGCTTTTGGAATTCCAATTTCAAATAAATGATGTTTTAAAAACGGTACACCTCAAATGAGTTCTCTTTCTAAAATTTGAGTATCTCAAGTACCCTATGTATCCTATATAGCCAGTAATCGGTCAACAGAGTCCCATCTGTTGTCCAACAGAGTGGGCCGGCCGCTTTAGACGAGGAGGATAGCTAAGGTTCCGTGAGATGGTGGGTGAGTTTCTTCACACCCCTGACGTAGCTAGAGACGCCCTCTAGCCAGGTGGACTGACGAGTTGAACGAAGTCGTTGGTAGTGTTATAAAAACGAGCGCTAAGTTGTGCTAATGAACTTTAAAACCTTACCCTTAACTCTTTTAGACGCGAGCTGTTAACCTCAAGGGTTTAATCTCAAGACATGTGATGTGTGGTTAACAATTGAAACTATAACGCTTACGAGAGTTTAACGCTAGCCTTAAAGTTCCATTAAAATTCGCTCGGCGCTCGAACGTTGAGCGCTGTTTGGTGATGGGTGTTTGGAGAGGGCAGAGGCCCGTATCTAGTAGGGGTGAAACAGGCTAATGGTATCATATCTATCCATTTACAGGTTTCATTAACTACTCATCATCTACTCATTAATCACTTTGATTGACATAGTCATGAGTTGACTGAAGGAGCTGTAAGTATTTCTCCTCACCTATAGTATATTTATGTCAATAATATAAAAAAAATCTCTGTGAGCGACGGTAAACGTTTAACATTGGGGGGAAAGACCGTCGGTGTTCGTCTTACAAAAAATATATATTTATATAGGCAAAATGTCCGAAAGTACAAGAATGATTAATGATATACACGTATTACTTAAATTATTTATCTAAAATGCTAAATATAGCAATTAATATAAAGAGATGTCGTCAAAATGATAAAACGGTACATTAGAAACATTAATAAAATGTTAATTTGTTTCAATTTAAACATTCCTCAAAGGCTTTTAATTAAAATTTCTCTATAACAATTCGTATTACATGTAAACCCACAGCTGTAGATTTTAATAAGAAACTGTTAGATTTAAATATTACCAGTTATTAATTGCATTAATTAGTACTGTAAGGGTCTTTTTTAAATATTACTTTATTTGGGAAAAGGGACTTTATTATTGGTTCTAATTTGACAAATATTGAGACTTTAGCAAAGTCTCAAACAAAATATGTATTTGCTGATTTATCTTAAAAACCAGGTGTTAGAGCAGGTTTCTATTTAAACAGAATCTAGAAACAACCAAATTTTACATTAGAAAATCTTAACCAAATTGAATAAGTCAGTACCGACAATAAGATGGTCTCTGCTTTGCGCACTTCCTTGATATAGAGTTGTACGCAACAGTGCGGTCAAAAAACATTTTATACCGCGAAGCCGAAAGTTGTGGAATGAACTGCAGCTGATTTCCATTACACTATGACATGAAGCTCTTCAAGAGAGCTGAGAACAGGATTTTGCAAGGTCGGCAGTGCACCCGCATGCCCCCTGGTGTCCATGTGCGGCGGTGATCGCTTACAATCATGTGGCTCGCCCACTCGTCTGCCATCTATTCTATAGAAAAAAAGATACTGTCATACATATTAAATTTGTAACAAACAAATTGTTCATCATAGTGATAGTGAACAGTGAACATTCACATAGTCATGACATTGTGAATTCTTTTCGGGACTCGAAAGCTTTAATCTGTTTAATAGGTAGGTTTACACGAGGTCTCTTTAAAATTGGAAAGTGCACATTTCTCACAAACGAACACGTAGAGAAATATACACAGAAAAATCAACATCCTATTGAAATACGTAAAAACAGGTCCTTTGGCAATATTTAACTGATTGCAGGTTCCAACATACAATTTCCGATTCACAAGCAGCAAGTCTAGCATTATTAGTTTTCCGCAAGCTTGGGAGCGTCCGTGCGGCATTCTACGCTCCATCGACTGCGACAGGTACAGTCGGACAAAGTTATCTTTGCATGCCATGGCGCCACTGTCAATAATAATTAATATAAAACCGAGATGGTCTCTAGAGCAAGAATGGGCAAACTCTTTGAATGGCGGGCCGAATTGAGAAATGAAAATTTATGGCGTGCCAAAATAAATAAATAAAGCATAATAATACTAAGGTATTTATGAATGTTTTAATATTTCAAATTGGCCTTTAAAGTTACCTTTTTGTTTATCGGCGGGTCCGATAAAAATAGTCCGCGGGCCGTATGAAAGATTATCATGAAACATACTTTCAATAAACATTCTGGTTTGTAAATATGTATTTGCAAATTTCAAATACAGGCGGTTAGTTCCAAATTCTCCCACCCGCAAAGACAAGTTGGTCGGAAGGTACGTGTGCATTGTCAGTACCTGTTGCGCCCGTTGTATTTCATGGGCTTATCATGTTGTGGTGAAACGGTGAGCTTACACAGCGCTTACTATTGTTGGTATAGATTTACGGGATCTATTCGAATACGCAAATGTGCTAAGGGAATAATTTGAAATAGAAAGTGAGAATATTCAGCTGATAGTATATTACAGAAGAAATTATGAGTCTACAAGCATACTTTGATGTTTCGTTGTTTTTTACATGCCGCTATAGCTATGCCTATAATTTTATTTAATTCAAAATTCATAATTCATTTGATGGGAAACATACATATTTTCTGTTATATCCAAAAACTAGTCTCAAACGGAAAGGATTACCTGTGCAAACAAATACTATAAGATTATTAATACCCGGGAAGGACGGTCTGGAAAAACTTGCTGGATCACACCAAGGCCCAGCGCAGACTATGGAGCCGAAATAGAGAGCACACCGAGTTAAGAATGCAAGCTATTTACTTCAGACTTTATTAACAGATATTAACTATACGAGATATTAATTAGAAAAAAAAAATAGTCGTTAAATATTTATTAAATACCTAGGGGATTATGGACACTGAACCTTTTGAGTGGCTTCAATCTCGACGCAAAGCAACTTGTACTTTTCTGTAGTTAAGATAAAGAAAAGTAATCACGAGTGGAAAGAAAAGTAGTCAAATTTCCACGTTTTGCAAACATTTTATATTCTAAATCGGATCTTAAATGTATAAAATGAAATACTATTAAGTCTAAGATTTATTCCACTTGTCGTGGATTATTTGCAAATTTATATAATTTTGTACAATTGTACTTTGGCAGATGTTATTATGTGATATATATTGTATAATTATTTATGTTATGTGGTTTAAAATAATTAATATTTATTCAGATGTTGTAGTTTTCGAAGGTGCTCAGATATATATTTATGGTTAGATATTTCCTTAAGATGGTTTTGCACATAGAATGAACATGTTTTTCAAATTTTATTATTAACCGTGATCAGATTATACATTTTTTTTTTAAATCTATATCGAGACTACAAAAATCTCTAGGGTTTAACTGTAGTACCGAAGCCGTTCCTGAAATATAACTTTCTGTCCCACTTATCGTCAAAAAATGTGTTTTACTGTAATAAAAGTTTTAATTTGTCGCCATTCATATATTTTTCCTGCAGCTTGATAAACGCGTACATAAGTGGTCACGTGTTCATTGACCACATCAGGTAACATGTATTGACACATTCTTTTGCCATGTACATAATTAACTTTGGGTAGTTCATAATTGACCTTTGTCCTTTTCTGGCGTAAATAAGTGGGTGTTACAATATTAGTCAATGAATGTCTATTCCTCAACGAGGACGGATAATATTGCGTTATTGAAAACATTAACAATTTTGCAATAATTAAACAAACCATTGTAGTTGGTAACTTTTTTTGGAACTATTAATTTCAATAATTGAATTTGTATTCTGTATATGCTTTCAATATAGCTTTTATATGTTCTTCCATAGGCGCTTATCCCATTGTCGACAACAGAATCCGCTAGGGCTAAATATAACAGTCTAAGCATAATGTACGGGCATTTCATATTTTGAAACAGATTTTTGACTTAATATTGATCTTAACTTGTCGCAATTGTAGTTTATATGAGTTCTCCAATTAAATCTGTTGTCAATTATATGAGATCTACATATTTGGCAAGGTATATAAATGCAGACATTAATGCTCACGAGCGACGATGGCGATTTATTAGTAAACCCATACAGTGCGCGAATTTACACAACAAACCTTAATTATGTTGCATAAAAAGATAATAAGTAAAAGAGTCCCATAGGTTATTAATGTTATTATAGAACTAATGGTCCACAATATAAATATTAACGACGAAGTAGAAAACCGAAAGAAAGATAAAGGGACGAGTACATAATAGGTTCCAGAAGAAATCGAAAAAGGAATGTCAAATAACGAGATTTTGATGTTGACAAAAAATAAGGCCACAGTACCACTTACAAGGAGTATTAGAAACGAAATACAAAAACGATTTAGTCGTATTTTACCTTCTCGCGCTGTATAGTTTTGGTCAATAACAACTTATAACGTAGGCAGCGCATCTGGGTACGTGGCAACGTTTGTCATTATCGACCGATGACTTACCACCGGGTGTACAGTCTGCCACCTTCCCTCCATAAAAAAAATACCAGCTCATAAAGTTCCATTGTAGATTATAATCAGGATCTTCTTTTATAGTCATGAGGGGGTTTAAAGGCTTTAAAGCGTTGTGCTGCCTATAGGTAGCTGGCGGGTCCACTCTTGTAATTAAGCCCCGGTGTTGAGTTGTAACCGTCCAATATTTAACATTGTAATGTTGTTCATCGGCCGTGTAGCCGTGTAGCCGTAAGCAGCGACTAAGGAAATCATTTGTTTCATACAAACTCACTGCTTTACAAAAATAGCTTTACAAAAGCTATTTTTGTTATTTAGTTTGCTGCTACTTTCCACAGGCAAGCAGGTAACGCATTTGCAGACAGGACAACGTTCGACACTTTTGACTAATGTTGACATGTAGCACAAATATTCATAGGCGGCAGTATCCTCAGTACACGCATCCGGCAGTATACGGCGGCCTTTTCAGTCACCGTCTTTCTATAAAAATAATTGCAATTTGTGATTCTGATTGGACAAAACAAATATAGAACTAATGCAACCCCATAATGTCCACTTACACGGTAAGCCGTCTAATCGGCCACGTATTCTATTACAAAAAGGTAAAGCTTTCAGAGATTTCATACAGAATTAGCGTACGATGTTCAATTTCCCCCGTATTCAATATAACAAATCCCCTTTAAATTCGCGAACATCCTATGGGAAAGTGCCACCGCGAGGAAATTTATTTCTTTTGAAAACTTTAGAGTAAAAGCGTCCAATTTATTAGATGCTCGCGAATCTTCTTTAGCCTATTCTTGTATCTCTTGCCCATTTACATGCAAATGAGCAGTGTACTTGCTCAGAAAAAGGTAAAATTTAAAGGTGAAATCTAATGAAACACATAATAACACTAGGGTTTAACCACCTTCTCGTTCATTTCCTATTAAACAAATTGCAGCGTTTCTGACTTACGAGTTGAAATGTATCCATCTGTCAGAATACATGTAACTCCTTATTTATCATACTACAAGGTGCAATATGATAAATATGGTGCAATTTATAATATGCAAGGTGCAATTTTAGACGGGGAGAGTGCACACTGCAATCCAACAGACGCTGGGCGCACTCGACTGGCCTCGACCTTGAAACAAACTGCATTTCCCACTTAATCATATACTCTAATTAACGTACGTGTTTCGGTAGCGAGTGAGATATGTCAGAGCCCATTCCCATGTCCCCAACCCTTTCTCCAAATCCATTCTTTCATCAATAAAGGCAAGCAGCGTATCCGGGGGCGTGCCAAAGTTTGTCATTTTGGACCAATGTTGGCATGAATCGCGGATGTCTATGGGCGACAGTATCCACTTATCACCAGGTGGACTGTATGCCCTTTTGCCAATTTCTTTCTATAAAAAAAGGTTACTTATTCGATTTTAGATTGCATTAAAATTTAGTAGTAGTAAACTTGTTAGTAGTAAAGGTGGCAGAATTGACAAACCACTTCTAGTTTATTTTACCTACTTGCTTCTAGACTTCACTACGTAGTAACAGGTCTGATCCACTCCGCACTTCAGGTACCACGGAAATCGTACAGACTGGCCAAAATTTTTCAATAAAATTAGTCAGTACTCATCACCGTGAGTATACTGACACACGCGCGAGCCTCTATCCGCTGAAATATGAGCACTCCAGGCCCACTTTAAGATTCAATTCAGCTCGCGCGTAAATCCGGCGGCGGCACATTTTTAGAGGTATTTTTGGAGATATTCAGTTTTCATTAAGGAGTGAGGTTTGTGTACCTACGTCTATACTCTACTCTTACCAAATTGGACGACGTCAATCATTTATCGTCAATCATGTGCATTGCTGTCTGCAAGTAAACAAAGCAGCAATTTAATTTTATTCCATATTTTTTAATTATTTACTTCTTCATTCACAAGAAAATAATCGAAGGTCATATAACCAGTTAAATCCGATTTGTAATAAAAACTGAGTTATATTTAGTAATGCTTCTGATCATTAAGATCGCCGACCTCAAAGAGATTTTATGGATCGTTTAGCGGTGGCTATTGCTCCGAACGATTTATTTTCATGCGAGGTATATGTTTGAAGTGTTTTAGTTGTAAGCGTAACATTTAAAAGGAAAAATACAGACCGAAAGCCAATGTCTGTATTTAAAAATAGGATATTTATAAAAAAAAAAACCCTGGAGTAAATTTTTATTTGGAAATACTGATATCGGATTTTATAAGAATTACGAATGATAAGAATGTGTATGTAATGTACGTGTGTATAAGAATGTACGTAATGATAAGGATAATTGTAACAGATGCAGATATCATCGTGGAAAAAGGTGCCACTACGATCACACGGTACTACGCATGCCTGCCTGTTCTCTTTCGATAAAAGTCCCTATTTTACGGGTCTGCTGGAAGACAGGAGATAAGCTTGCCTTTTGTAAAACTTCTCTTATTTAATCATGTATAAATATGTTATTTTACTTATTTATTTACTCTTTTTATACTACATTGTATAGAGGTGAACTTGGTTTGTGTGAAAAATAAAAGTATTGTTCCCATCTGATGGCGTGATCAGTTTCTTGTAACATCTGATCATAAGTTTCTCGTCGGATCACGTGGTCAAATACTTTCACATAATGAAAATTTTTCTATCTGATCACGTTTCAGTTTATAACATTTCACGCTTTCACACCATTGCATTTTAAGTAATGAATGGACTATAATTCAAAGTTGTAGCAATCGTACAAATAGCCAACAATAGTAAGATATTCGTTCCCATCTAATACGGATAAGTGACAAATGAATGTTGAAATGGAACTGGTCAGACCATCAACAAAACGCCACAATGGTAAGGCGATATTGGAAATGTTGGGCTAGTGGAGCGTCATTTGCTGACACGTGCTACTAAGGTGTTACGATAAGGAATATGAAAGCTCTTAAGAAGGATCAGAAGTAAAATCAGATGGGACACCTTTAAAGGATTTTCTTCCATTTTATTTTTGAATTATTTCACCAACAGAAACAAGTTTTAATGGAAAAATTGGACCGTTTGTGGTAATTTATTTGAAAGGTCTGGGAGAGTCAGAGAAGATCGAAACATGAATGTCATAGAGAAATAATGGCAGCATAAATTCGCATATCTATCTCTACCTTCAACAAAATTCGGTAATGTTATAAAACAAATTTTTAAAGATGTCAATTTGCGAGATAATGCGCAAAATTTAGTGGCGTTTACAGTAGTAAGTATTAGAAGTTACCTACCTACCTACGTCTCATATAGCCCGAAGTCATAATAAAGGACTCATCTCATATAGCCCGAAGTCATAATAATGGACTCCGTAATTACTTATATTCTTAATTGTTCTTAACCTCGAAATTTCTTCGACCCAAATTCTATTGAGGACACTGAGGATTACTTCAAGCGAATTTATTCTCACATATGTGCAGCTCTAGCGAGTGGGTAAAAGTGTGTTATTATTTTGGGCACTTTTTGTGCGTTAAACAACGACACAGTACATAAATATTGGATTAATATAATTATACGAATGTATTTTCAATTAATTCGCTACAATCAGACATTTTTAATTGCTGTAAAACGAAAAGTTTCATTTCAATCTCTAAAACACCTTTAAGTTACATGCCGAGGTACCATGTGTTTGTGGATTGCTTAAAGGATCCTTGACTTCAACTGAGTGAAAATCTGCAGGTTTACAAAGTTTTTTTATCAATATAAAATATTAATATCATTAAGTAAGGTTGAGCGGAGGAGATTTGGAGTATGTTGATAATTTTTCATTTATGGAAAATGATGTTGCTACGTTCACTAGCGTAGATTAGGCTAGAGTTGTGCCTAAAAGTACTGATATCGAAATTAATCGAAGTGATCGTTAAATTGATCGAAATCGAGATTACACATGTTCGCGTTGCCCTAGTAAAGGGGAAGCAGTAATTCAATAAACTTTGATTTATGGTATGGTAAGCGATTTCTCTTCGTTATGTCCCGGCTATTTTTCGGTATGTTGCCCGATACATGACTCGCCATTCTTCTCTGTGAGCGATGGACGAAGTCATTTGATATGGTTTAAACATCGTTTTCGTAATAAATCTATTCGTTAATCGATTACATTACCAGTTAATACATTACGCTACGATGTGGGGTTCTTCAAGAAAGCTATGAATAGAATTTTGCAAGGTCGACGGCGTAACCGCATATCTGCTGGTGTTACAGGTGTCCATGGGCGGCGGAAACCACTTAACATCACGTGGGCCGCTCGCTCGTCTGTCTACTTTTCTATAAATAAAAAGTTGACAGTTGATTTAGATTTTAATTGAGATTATTTAACTTACTGTATTTGAAGTGACACTTTCACTACGATCTACTACCATTATGCTATCATACTACTATATTACCATTACGATATATTACCAGATCTTACCTGTATGCGAGCGATTTCTAAAAAAGCATCGTGTCAAATCCTGACCTGTTTAAGCTAGTTACAAAGCTATTAAGTAAATGAAATCACGTCGATTGACGACTTGTTTGCCGTTCACAGCAAACATTGTGTTCGATCCGACCGTTCCTACGAACAAATAACACATTATAGATCTCAATGAGTAGTGAAACTTAACGCTATTGTCGAACTAATAAAATTTAAAGGTTATTTTATTACTCATTTGAAGTGGGTGAAATAAGACTTGTTTTATTTTTATGAAACATTCATTTAACATGTTTATTTCTGTCGTCCATAACGTACCAGGTGGCTGCAGATATTCTCTTAAATTTTGGTTTAACTTAGTATTATACATATATATTTGTTAACATTCATATTATATAATTATAATACTGTTGTGAACACGAATCTGCAAAGTCAGCAGCCCACCCGCATCTCCCGTGTTGTTCCAGTATTCATATGTGGCTATAACCATTATATTCATAGCTATAACCTGATGATAATAAGATGGGTTGCCCGCTCCTCTGTGATCTCTTATATACAAAAAGATCCTTAAAATAGTAAGGAGTTTTATTTCGCTGAAAAACTCGGTTGCTCTCTAACCTTGAACGACCTAGCATTGTGCAAGGAATATCTAACATTATTCTTGCCACAACAAAAGAATGACAACATGACATTATTGGCTTTTGAGTCTACAGCACGCTTGGCAGTAATTTATCGAACTGCGTAAATAACGTCCCTGTGTGCGTGAACCGGATTTAATGCGTTTTTCACGAAGATGAACTACTGTTTGTTCAACATTATGTTTTTTTCTTTTCTGTTACTTTGTTTTCTTTCCGACTTACAAAGTTAAGTGCGTTGTTCATACGCTGAAGTATACAATTACTTCTGTAACTACGGTAGAACTCTCTAAGTATATTACGTTTGCTGATGACGTAACTTTGTATGAAGCATGTTATTAGATTACAGGCAATTTCGTGCCCTTAAGTTGACTTTGTATGAACTAAGTATTATAATATTGAAAATACCAAGAGAGGAAGAAAGTAGCTTGTAAGACAAGAGAGTAACAATATTAAGAATTCGTTACAGATAAAAAAGTAAAGTGTAATACTGTAACATGTACTGAAATTCCAATTTATTGTATTCCCCAATATATGCACGTGTTTCAGTAGAGAGTTAGATATACCCGAGACCATCCCATCCTATCCTATCTATTTCCATTTTCTCAATCCTTCTCCAAACTTATTCCTAAATCTCTAAAGGTAAGCAGAGCGCATCCGGGGCGTGCTAATTACTCGTATTTGTTATTCTGGACTGTTGTTAGCATGTATCGCGGACGTCCATGTGCGTCAGTATCCATTTAAACACGGGGTGGATTATCTATTTTTTATAGTAAGAAGATGGAAACCTCCTTTCTATGAACAAAAATCTTAGTCAATAGACCAACTTTTTACGCCAGCACGTGACATGTTTGTGCTTTTATCTAGATCTTTTTATATTAAAATGCCACATGTTTAAAAAATGTAAAAAGCAAGTAGACAAATGTTGAATAAACAATAGTAAAAAACTATAGCCTTAAAGCTTACTTTACTCTATCTTACTCTTAGCCTTATTCTATTTCTATAGCCTTAAAACGCCACGCTGGCCAAACGGATTGGCGAGTCCATTCTTTCAGAGGTGGTGTAACTCCTCGGCGCTCGAGGTAGCTAGCGGCTTTGTTACTTTAATAAAATAATACACTTACGAAAATTAAAAGGTATCTCTCTTGTTGTCGTGAAATTTGTCGTTTGAGAACGAAGTATCTGCTGTCGAAATCTATAGTTCGATCGTTGTTTCATGTCGTCAGAGTAGGGCTTCGATGTGACAAATGTCAAATGATGTTCGTTTGTGCCGATATACTCGTATATCGAACTGAAAGTTTTCGTAGTTGGAATCGCTCGATATATCGGTCGAAACTTCGTTACTCATCAAATTACCATAATCCCGACGTATCATTTTCATCTCATGTACTTCAATGATTGTCGCATACATTTTTAATAGAAAAGTAGAAGAGTCCTCGAATGGAGGCCACATACCGAGAAGCATGGTGTGGTACGCTGTCCAACATATCTCACTCAAGAGGACTCTTTTACTTTTCTATTAAAAATGTATGCGACAATCATTGGAGTATATGAGATGAAAATGATACGTCAGGATTATGGTAATTTGATTTTTGTTTTGTCTGTTTTTACAACCTTCTTATAATTGTACAATAAGTTCAATAAAAAACTTTGACATTGTAAACAAATAAACCGGGATCAAAAAAGGCGTAGCCGTGGGCAAATGATAGTTTAGAATTTAGCCGAAACAGTAATTCTTCATTTTCCCGAAACCCAAGTAATGAATGGAGATCAAACAAGCGCTATTGATGGAACACAGTTGTTTGTGGTGTACACACGGAGCCCAATTTCCGCTCCGTTCGGTCTGGCTAGACTTATAATCTATATATATATATATATATATATATATATATAAATCGGCGAGAGATTTCTTTGAGATATTTTCCGGTAATGGGTAATAAATAGAACAACTGCGGATAGTAAGTTATATGTTAAACGGGTCTTAAACACATTTTTATGTATTCATTAAGGATATTTAAGGAAATTTTACTGTTGTCATTTATTTATATTTTTAGAATACTTCTCAACGCACCTCCTAATGTATCTCTACGATCAACCCAAAGGATAGCTGGTAGAAAATGCCCTAAGGCATTAAGCTCGCCATTTGTACGACAATGTGCAATAAAGTTTGTTATTTTATTTTTTTATGGAAAAAAGGCGACAAACGAGCATACAGTCCACCTGATGGCGTTACATGCCAACATCAGTCCAGAATAACAAACGTTGGCGCGCCCGCAGATGCGCTGCCTACCTTTGCAAATTAAGGAATGGAATTGGAGAAAGTATTGGGAAAAGGGGGAGGGATAGGATAGGATGGGATGGGAATGGGCTCCGGCATATCTCACTCAGTACCGAAACACGTACCTACGCACATTGGGGAAATACGATAAAGTAAGAAATTCAGTATATTACAAGGTAGTCTTCTGTGAGAGAGGGGTAACGTGGCCAGTCGAGTGCGTCCAGCGGCTGTGGGAACACAGCGTGCACTCTCCCCCTACAAAAAATAATAATTTTGACGACTTCCATGCAGGAGGTTTACTCCGAAAACACGAATAACGAAATTTCGACCGATATATTGAGAGATTTCAATCACGAAAATTTTCAGTTCGATATATCGGCACAAACGAACATCATTTGACATTTGTTACATCGAAGCCCTACTCTGACGACATGAAACAACGATCGAAATATAGATTTTGACAGCAGATACTTCGGTCTCAAACGACAAATTTCACGACAACAAGAGAGATACTTTTTAATTTTCGTAAGTGTATTATTTTATTAAATTAACAAAGCCGCTAGCTACCACAAGCTACACCACCTCTGAAAGGGTGGACTCGCCAATCCGCTTGGCCAGCGTGACGTTTTAAGGTCATTCATCCCTCATGCACGAGACAATGTGCATGAGGAGGCCCATGTCCAACAGTGGATACTGAAAGGGCCGATTGCATTGCATAGCAAATAGCTAAATCACCCTTTCGACTGGTGCTGATATGGGTCTGTTCAAAAATCTGTGCAGCGATATAAGCTTATATGTAAAAACATATAAGTGAAAAAAAAAACAGTCTCTATACCTTATATCAGTATAGATTTTGCAAAAAAGAGATCTACACTAATATCGAGGATAACGATATCTATTTCACTTCCTACCCGCATTAATTTTCTATAGGTGTTTCCAATTACTGCAGTGTAAGCCATTAAAGCCTGCCTATATGTGCTCGTAATAATGCTTATCCGATTTAATAAGAATGGTTCGTCGATTATCTGCCGGTTGGAGGAATTTGTATTAGTTTGTAATGAGATTATAGTGTGTCAGCTTTAGAAACAAAGGGGCTTACGTACTAATTATTTATTTATTAAATAATATTGAGGGGGAGAGTGCACGGTGCAATCCAACAGCCGCTGGGTGTGCTCGACTGGCCACGTTACCCCTCTTTCACAGAAAACTACTGCATTTCCCACTTTATCTTATTTCCGTATTGTACGTACGTGTTTCGGTAGTGCGTGAGATGTGCCAGAGAACATTCCCATCCTATCCCTCCCCATTTTCCCAACCCTTTCTCCGAATCCATTCCTATATCTCCAAAGGTAGGCAGGCAGCGCATCCGGGGGCGTGCCAACGTTTGTCATTTTGGATTAATGTTGGCATGTATCGCGGATGTCTATAGGCTCGTCCGCCGCATTGTCCATAAAAAATAATAAACACATTAATCGGCTTTTTTAACATCCACCGCTGTATATGTTCCTCGCGCATATTGTCTTGTGTATGAGAGATTAAAACACCACTTTGGCCAAGCGAGTTGGCGAGTTTAATTCTTTAGAGGTGGTGTAGTTCCTGAGGGCTTGTGGTAGTGGCTTTGTTATCCTGTAGTCGGCTTTTACGACACCCACCGATAGAGATAGGACGATGCTAAACGCGACTAACAACACACGGCCAATAAGACATTTTTTTAATTTAGACATAAAAACGTAATAGCCGTTTAACGGCGGATTAATTGCTATCAATTGCATTGGCCAACGGAGCGTTTGCAAAAAAAAGGACAAGTAGCATTAAGCGATCGGTTATTTTATGAAAATAATACGAGCAAACGGTCCACCTGGTGGTAAGTGGATACTGTTGCCAATGGACTTTCGTGATGCATGCCCACATCAGTCCAGAATGACAAACGTTGGCACGCTTTATCGTTTTTAAATAACGCGTGGCGTTTTGGTTATGGTAATAGCGTCGCAAAAACGAGCGCTGGCGCGCTACGTTAGTGCTATTGAACCGTTTAGACCGTTAACCGCTTAACCGTTTTAGACTCGGACTTTTAACTATAAGGGTTTATGACCATCGAAGATTAAAAATTTGGACTACAACGCTCACTCAGAGCTCGAGCGTTCAACGCTCGTTTTTACAACACTATATGGAACCATTTATATAGGCGAGTTTAACGCCAAGATGAATTTTAAAGAATAAATACAGTATAAATGGTAGAGGAGCTATAGCTTGCCTTCATGTACCTGATGACGCGCCTCGAGTGAGGTAAGCGGAGACATTGTATATTACCGGTAATGGTAATTCGGAAATGTAACTGAAGATATCTTCAATCTGTCTACTAGTATGACAATCGAAACAGTCACAGAACAACAAGACAAATGAAACAAGTTTTCAACACCGTGCAGTAGTCCAGTACTTGAAGACAAAGCTGTACTTGCGTTGTTTAAATTAAATTACGTTCATATGTAATTTTCTTATATGACGGAAACGTTCATTATCTTATCTTTACGGGTGAAATACCAATTAATTCATTGTATTGCATTGAAAAAGGAAGTTAAAGGTTTGAAATAGTCTAAAATGCCAAATTCCACTGTATATGTATACCATCTGGTATGACATAAAGGTCATTCAATCTTTCATACCAGCCTTTTGTCCGCGCTGTATTCGCGTGCTACATGTTACATTGACGTGTATTATACTAAATTCTTCCGGGAAAAATAACCTACACGATAAGTGAAAATCGCGTCAAAATCTTTCCAACTGAACCCTAGCCATAAGCGAAAAGAAAGACAATATACGTTGCCTTTTAGAGAATACCTATGTAGAGACTAGCAGTGCCCGCGAGTTAGTTCGCGAGAACTTTAGTGATTCCCGTGGGAATTTTATAATGGATCTAGATAAAAATAACCCTAAATGTTAACCCGACACATAAGCTTTAACTAAATTAAGTTTCATTAAATTCTGTCCGGTGGTTTTTGCGTAATGAGCTTTCAGACAGACAAAAAATTTCCAAAAATTGTTGTTTTGGGTTCTGTATCGTTTGTACATTACACTACGACTTTTTAAAACATATATTTCATTTATGTACAAACACGGATTTGTTAATATTTAATTACATATATATATATGTAAAGAAAAATATATTTTTTTTTTAATTTGCCGCGTTACAAAGCGCCTTCATGGTGGACCGCGAACATAGATTTATATTTTTGTAAACTATGATTGACGTTTATACTTTGACGTTTAACGTGAACAAATTATTAAAACATTTTAATATTGTAATATTAGAAATAAGAATCGACATTGCGATTAATAACATTAAATGTGGTTTCTTTTATTTACAGGTAAAGTTTAGTTATAAGGCATGTTAACATATTGTAATTATAAAAAATATATGTAACGTAATAAATACTTTTATTTACAGAGAAACTCAATTGTGTTTTGATTATCAGTGTCGATCTAAGTAATTAGAAAATATCATTATATGTATAAATATATATATGTATAGATTAAAGCGGACTCACTGTAATTTGTATATACTATGAGTGTTCCCATGTAAACGATTTATTCGAGGAAACCCGAGAAAAAGTGGATCGAACTAAACCAGTCTGTGGACACCTGTCCTAGTTGGACAACGTCAATCTTGTATGGAAGTGCCTTTATATGGCGAGCTAGAACGTATGCATAATGTATTATATAATTTGCATTAAAATGGGAAAATATTTATACAGGTACTGGTAATAAGGGCTAAATAACGTCTTAACCCTTGAAAATCTTTATTTCAATTCTTTATTTTATCCTTGGAATGATATTCTTTGGACATAGAGGACATTGCAATTAATTTTACACTCATTCTGGTGATATGAAATTAAAGATATATATATATTTTTTTACATATCTTTTTCATGGAAAGATGGCGGCAGACCGGCATACAGTCCACCTGATGGTAAGTGGATACTGTCATGCCAATACCTACATGCCAACATCAGTCCAGAATGATAATTAAACGTTGGCACGTCCCTGGATACGCCGCATATTTGGAGATTTCGTAATCGATTTTGCAGACAGGGTTGGCAAAATGAGGAGAGATGGGATGGGAATGGGCTCCGGCATATCTCACTCACTACTAAAATTACATTGGTTGTACAGAATAAAGTGGGAAATTCAGTACATTTTTTTCATCATCCGGCCGATACCGGGGACGGGCCATCGGGAACGATGGGAGCGAATCCATTTTACGGTAGTCTTTTGTGAGAGAGGAGTAACATAGGCCAGTCAAATGCGCTTGGCGGCAATGACATTGCAGCGTATACTCTCCCTCGTTCTAATAAGATAGAAAATAGAAAGGTCATACAGGAAAAAATCTGGCTGGAGACACCTATCAACGTTCTTGCTGGACTCACAGGGTCCTGAACTATATCGTCCTCTCTCTTACGTAAAGATGCAACCAAGTTCCTAGTTGTTATCCCCACTGATGTTCTTGGGCTACGATGCGCAAGTTTCCATACTTCCCGCCTGTCCCAGTTGCGAGTCGAGTTGTTCCTGTAAAGTAATTCTATTGAGTCAGAAGCGGTTAGCGGTTATCATCGATTCGTGACTTTCAAATAAACGTGACCGGGTGGTTTAGTAGCGAAATGTGTAATTCTCAAAAAGGCAACAAAAGAGTTATTTACTTATTGCGGACTAATTGCTGTAAGGAATTTATTCTCTGTCAGTCAACCATCAGATTACTGTATACTTAAAAATCAAACGTAATTTTTTATATGTTCACAGTTATTTGAATTTAATTATAGTTTTAAGTAAATCTTTTATTACGTTAAGTATTTTTTTATAAATAATAGTTTTAAATTATCAAGGATTGATACGAATTTATATTTTGAATAACAGATGCAGTATACAATTTTAATGCTCGGCGAATTTTCTTTTATATCGACAGAGATTGGGCAATAAGTTAATGACAGTATATCTCTAGAAAGATAAGTAATGAGCAGAATGAGAAAAATGGATAATCGTGTGTAGTGGAGCCTTGGGAGAGGTCTGTATTTTTTTTAATTTACTAATATAGGGTACTATATAGTTTAATTCCTTGGTGCCATAAAACTGTGTGAGTTTATCACTATCTGTATATTGTGTCTACGAGGAATTCGCCTTTCTTAATGAATTAATAAGATTAAAGAAATTAAACTTAAAACTAAATTAATAATTAATAAAGAAATTTTATAAGTAGTACGCTGGTATTTTACAACTTATACCACAATTAAAACAGTAGAGACACTCCTAGTATCTGAAACACGACTCTTGATAGGATGTTGTTTTCTTCCTACTTGAAGCGACGACGCTGTGCTATTTTATTTAAAAACGAAACAAACAACAATAAGAAGGGCGCTTTATATATTGTGCTGGAACATTTTTTGTACAGATCGAAGAAATTATACAATTTATGGAATGAGACGTTAACGTAAAACAACCTAATACCGACTTGCTACCTTAATCCGCCCATTGAGTTTTTTTAACTTATATCTATTTAAATGGACGGTTTTTCGAATGTTTTTATTTATTTACCTATTTATTTATTTAAGCTGTACGGTGTTCTCACTAATTAATAAAAAAAATACCACAGAAAAAAATAATAGATATTACTTAAAAACATGTCGATATCCATTAGAAGGTAAAATGGCTGTCAATAATATTTACATATTCTTATTTTTTTTTGTTTTTAGGATGGAGGCGGCATACGAACATACAGTCTATTTGGTGGTAAGTGGATACTGTCGTCCATAGACATGTGGTACATGCCAACTTCAGTTCAGAATGACAAACGTTGGCACTTTAAGATGGATTTAGAGAAAGTTTTGGGAAAATGTTAAGATAGGATGGGATAGGAATGGGCTCTGGCATATCTCACTTACTACCGAAACACGTACGTACATTGTGGAATAGGATAAAATGGGACATGGAGTACATTTCAAGGTAGTCTTCTGTAAGAGATGGGGTAACGAGGCCAGTCGAGTACGCCCAGCGGCTGTTGGATTACAGCGTGTACGCTCCCTCCTAAAATTCAATGCAACCAGCCTCATGAACATAGGCATCCTCATGTACATTGTCTTATAAATGAGGGTTGTATGTGCTCAATTTTAGTTAAGGGCTATATTTCTCAGGGCTTGTGGTAATCGCTTTGTTATCCCTCAGTCGCCTTTTACGGCACCCGCGGGAAGTGATAGGGTGGTGATGTTCCAAAGCCGGCACATACCACCACGGCATTCTTACATCTTGGGCTTGTTTAATAAGTAAGGAAGTAGAAAGGAATAAAAATGGGGTCCGGGTAAAGGCGAAGAAGAAAGCAAACATTCATAGAAATTCCGTGTGGGTCACTGGACGCTTTTGACATACTTCAATGAACCGCCAGAGGCGGAATGACGCAGAAAATTGTTGGCTAAAGATTGTGGAGGCGTTTGACTTTCTTCAATGAACCGCCAGAGGCGGATTGATGAAGAAAATCGTTGACTACAGATTGTGGAGGCTTTTGACAGGTTATATACTAGTATATATCACATGTTTCTAGCAGCACGTTACACTTCATACGTTTTGATAAACGTAAACGTTTCACGTTTTGAAGTAATTTAATAATCACACATTTGACCAGTGAGTTACGCATCATAGGTTTTGACTAGCAGATGACACAGATTTTGTGGAAAAAAACCATCAATCCTGTTATTCCAAATTAACTATCTATATGTAAGTATGTATTATAAACATGTATGTAATATATATCCACATTTATGTGACTATATACAAATATAAGTCTCATATCTTATTAGGTATATGTTGTAGGCTGTTGTATGACAGAACTCCTCTCAGTTATTTTAAAGATAACTGGAAGAAATTCCTTCTAAGAACATATAACCGTATATTGTAATGTATTATTGTAACAATTCATTATAAGTACAATAAAGAGCGACAACAACCGTAGGTATTTGACCAATACGTTTTGACTAACAGGCTACACGCTATTTGACGTTATACATTTTATTTGTCGGCCTTGTTGTTCTGGCTGTCATTCCAGCGTAAACACACCGTCTACCAATATGGGTACCTACAGATGATAAATTAAACAATTGTCTACCATTAAAGATCCTTTCTACCGGAAATCAAATTGGATAGTTATCGCTACATCTCTGCACACAACCTCTACGACTGTAAGAGACAGAAAAAAGTAACAGGAAAACTGGACTCTTTGACAAACTTATTAGTAGAAATGGTCAAACGAGGGTCGAAGCCGTTTCAGAGTGGTACAATTTCCTCAATAACGAAAACATAATCGCTCGGCTGTGCCGCCTGCCCTAGTTTCGAGTAAGTGTAACAAGTTATTTCGCCGGCTCCAGCTCGAGCCAACTAAGTATTTGCAAGCAACGTGAGCTGTTCGAGTAATAACTAGCCGTGTTCAGAATTCAGATACCGTATGCTAGGTATTTTATTTGATACTGGCAAGCCGGTTGTTTTTTGACGCAGATTTCTTTTATAGGAATAAAGTGGCAAACAAGCATGACGGTGAACGGTTAGTATAGTCCATGCTCATCTATGATATATACCACAATTCATTTCAAAATAATGATCTTAGCCTATTTTAGATGCGCTGCCTTTGTGATTTTGCTACTTAAATTCCGTAAAAGTGAGGAAAAATAGAAAGTACCATGACATACACTCACTACCGAAACTTATTGGTTTTACAGCAGTCTTTTGTGAGAGTGTCTTAACTCAGTCAGGTGAATGTGTCCAATTTATGTATGTTAGATGCATTATCAAATTCAAATTCCTTGAAAACTTGCTACAATATTCGAGTAGCTTAAAAAAATCATTACGTGGTTCATTGTGAGATTACTAAGCAAAAAGGCCTCGTCAATAGGGTATATATTTATGGGCGAATTATAAAACGGAACGACCTGCCTGACCATACCCATACAGTCAGCCTGTGTCTCTCTACTGCTTGATATAGGTCTCTGCCAAGGACTGCCACCACACACGGTTTTATCCAGCCATTACAGTTACCCGACCAGAGGTCGACCCACAGGATCGGCAAGCTGTAGTGGCAGTGGGCAGGCCATGTCTGCCGCAGGATCTCGAGTGTTGGTAGACGAATCCTCGAATGGAGACCACATACCGGGCAACGTAGCGTGGGACGTCTGACCGTATGAAATAAAAATAAGGATATTTGAGAAAAACTGTTTGAAATTAATTAAAAAAGCAAGCTTCCAGAAAATTGTTAATGATCAGATGGTCTGTCTCTCACTTCTGTAAAACGAAACACCATCAAACTGAACTCATATAGTTCAAAGAACATTGCTACAATATACTAAATTTATCTCTGCACCTTTAAATAGCACAAAATGAACCACATTGCAGATATCACATTAGCTCTCATTTGCAATGATGTTTCCCAAAAAAATCTCCACCTTTTTGCTGGAACATATCAACTGAAACGACATGAAGGCCACTGCATATTTAACCTGTCAGATTTAAATCAAAAATCACTCGGCCACATGTCGTGTAACATGGAGCAGTGCCAAGAGATCAGGGTATAGAAAAAAGTAATGAAAAAGTCACAATATAGCATTGAGGTCGGAGCGAATCTGTGTGATTCATTGGGGTTAGTCCCAGACGATCCAAACAAAAGCGGACACAATTTCCCGTTTGCGAGTGAGTGACACTAACCCCGCTTAGTGGTACAGTAACAGCTTTGTTCGCTCAAGTTAGGAGATCAATGCTCATGCACATTATTGATTTAGACAATAAAAGTTAAAATTGATTTTTTTGCGGAAACTTCAAAGTGAAGTAGAGTTTTTGTCAGAATCAGTCTATTATAAAGTTGTAACACAACTCATCATAGGTTTTAGCCGTATGTTTAATATAATACAATAATGAATTCATATACAGTAATAACCTGCGCAGTCTCTGCGAAACGGCTACAAATGAAAATTAGCGCGGGACTCAGCCTAGTCTGAACTTGCGGTATTTGGCTGAGTTGTGGGACCATTTCATTGCTACAAATAAGATTAATGGTAGTTTAGAAAAAAAATTCAACATTTAATTTTTTCATATTTTATTTCTGTATATGCATATTTTATTGGTCTAAATTATTATTTATATCTATGTTTTAATTATATTTGTAGCGTGAATAAAATTATTTTTATTATATTCTATTGTGACAGGTACAATAGCCAAATCGTGGTTATGATTTAAATAAGAAATAGCCTCCAAAATTTAGGGAAGCATATTATTGTTCAAGGGATTGTCAAAATCGATTAGACGGTTTCCGAATTACCGTGAACAAATAAACGTTCCTTCTTTAAAATAGTAATCACGTGATTCGTTTGTAATGCTGTCCTCTAGAACAGTTTCGTAGATGTTAACTAAATATTCTACGGATTCGGAAGCTAGTCCAGCTGTCAGCCTCGTGTTAGCATAGTGGTGGAGTCGTGCCAAGTGGGGTTATTCTGGTGGACTAATAATAAACTATTGTCTTTGGATATTGAATAAAACTGGATATAAGCGGTTACATCGAGTTTAATAATTCATGATGTGTGTTGAAGAATTCTCTGATGGACAGAATCCAAAACGAATAAATTAATAAAAAAAACAATTATCAACATAGCTCAAAGAATCGGTACAGATGTGATCAGCCCATTGAAATAGCAGTGGGCTGATCGCATCTGTCGTAGGGTTGACTATCAAGTACGCCAGACAAGGCCTTCAATCAGGTGGACCGATGACTTAAAGAAAGTCGTCGATAGTGAAAGGATGAGAAAAGCGATAGACCGAGTGAAGTGACGTGCCTGGGGAGAGATCTATATTTAAAAGTGGAGAATAACAGTCTGACGGTAACAATGATGGTTGTAATCTAATACAAAATTATATAGTACAAAAGATTCCAGCGCCGATTCCTTGGCTACGGACCAATCGGGAAACATTTCTTCTTCATCATTAAATCAAAAATTCTTTACTAAATCCGTACTAGAATCGCGCGCAGACTGAAAAAGGCCTACTAGAATAATGGAACATTCCAGCTTGAACGGAATTGAAATTCAAATACGGCAGTGCGAACATTTCTTTTTCATTTTACTATTTAGTTGACTAGCATACATTATAGTTTGGTTTACAGGGTTAAATATATACAATAGGATTCAGTTATAAAGAAGTAGTATTTGGCAGTGACGGTATACGGGCCGGAAACTGCAAACGAAATAAGACGGTGGGAGT
This sequence comes from Sesia apiformis, assembly GCA_914767545.1. Classification (NCBI taxonomy): domain Eukaryota; kingdom Metazoa; phylum Arthropoda; class Insecta; order Lepidoptera; family Sesiidae; genus Sesia; species Sesia apiformis. Next base: position 20,122,855 of record OU611949.1, on the reverse strand, counting down.
ACCACAACATCAAGCGCGTAAGACTCTTAACATCGCTAAATTTCCTAAAGCGGTGTAGAGATAATGATATTATACCAGTGTGCGTGAGAATATCACCTAAAAAGGACATTTCTGGAAGCGCCGGGATCCTCCGTCAAACAAGTAAGAAATTATTATGTCGATGCATACGCCAACATCGCCTGGATGTCATCAAAATCAACCACATCATTGAGATTCAATCCATCGAGATTCAAAAAGCACTATCAGCATCGGATTTCCAAAAATGCATGCAAATGATTAATAATCGCGCCGCGGCAAAAAATGATGAATTCAAAAACCGTCATTTAGCAAAATATAAAAAACTCGCGGCAAAGCAATTGCTACATTCGGAACGAAACGCAACCTCGCGACCGTCAAAAACAGCTGATAGTGTCACAAATTTATCGAAACAAACAGTATTAAATCCGGTCGCCCTTCAGGCCCTCGAAAATGGATTAAACTTCGCGGTTTCCCCGAGATCAGTGCCTTTTGAACAGATAATTTGCTCCGTGGAACATTGTCTCACAAAAAACAATGTAAATGTAAGATTGTAAAGATTTGGAGGCGTTACGCCAAGATATCTCTGCTGTCTTGCGTCGAAGTAAAGTGCCCACACCGAATCTACCTCGTGAACAATATCTTGCACTCACCAACCTACGCAAAAATCCAGACATAACCATACTTCGAGCAGATAAAGGTAATTCCACTGTGATCATGGATACGTCAGATTATAACCTAAAAATACAAGAACTATTGTCGGACGAAAGCACCTACAAACCAGTAAAAAGCGATCCCACGGCCAAAATTGTAACTAAAACTAAAGAAATAATTAGTAAACACTCCGACACACTTGGTTTAGACGTTACGGCACTGGTACCTTCGTGTGTGAAACCACCAAAACTGTATGGATTACCGAAAATACACAAAAATGACGTCCCTTTGCGCCCAATTGTAAGCCAAATTGACTCGCCGACATACAAACTAGCTCAACATCTTGCTAAAATACTGTCTCCACTTCGCGGTCAAACGAGTGCGCATGTCAAGGATTCTTACCATTTTGTCAGCCAAATCAAACATCTACAATTGACTGATGATGAAATAATGGTCAGCTTTGATGTACAATCGCTATTTACATCATTACCTGTACATGATTGCATTGAAATTGTCAAGAAAAAACTAACTGAGCACGACCTACCCATAGAATATGCAGAACTACTAGAACACTGCCTAACATCTGGCTACCTATTCTGGGATAATAAATTCTACATACAGATCGATGGTGTAGCAATGGGCTCTCCAGTCTCCCCCGTTGTCGCCGATATTTTCATGGAAGACTTCGAGGAGAAGGCTTTCACCAGAGCTGTGGCTATGCCGAAGATCTACAAACGGTATGTAGACGATACTTTTGCCGTCCTCCCCAAAAATAATGTTTCTGCATTCCTAAATCATTTAAACTCTTTACATGATAAAATCCAATTTACTATGGAGTCTGAGGTCAATAAATCCTTAGCTTTCCTTGACATTTCAGTCATCAGAAATTCTGACAACTCTCTTGGTCATACTGTGTATAGGAAACCCACCCATACAGATAAATATCTCAATGGTAACTCCCATCACCATCCATGTCAGTTGACTACCGTAGGCAAATCTTTGTTACAGAGAGCACACGGCATCTGTGACACTGACCACCTCGAGGAAGAGCTTCTGCATGTGAAACAAGTACTGCGAAGCAACAATCACAAACTCCCACGAATGCGTCACAGAAGCCGCCCCAAGCCTCCTACAGTTGAGCGACAACCTGCCATCTTACCATACATCAAGGGCATCACTGACAAAATTGGCAATATCTTAAGACGAGCTTCAATTAAAACTTACTTCAAGCCGCACAAGAAGATTAGCCAATTTTTAAGACCGGTCAAGAGCAATATCCCCCTACAAGATGCAGGTGTTTACAAGCTTGATTGTGAATGCGGGTTATCATACATTGGGCAAACAAAGAGGAGCATCGGTATCCGGATAAAAGAACACATAGCTGACATGAAGAACAGACGCTCGACCAAGTCTGCAGTTTGTGAACATGCTCTGGACAAACCCAACCATTACATTCGATTTGATAATCCACAAATCCTCGCTAGAGAGACCCGGTACATGCCAAGAATGTTACGCGAGGCTATTGAAATTAAGAAACACCCAAATTTCAATAGAGAAGATGGTTGGCAAGTACCACCGGCTTGGGATCCAGTCATTAAATTAATTAAATCACAAGGCCAACGCCATATTGCAAGACCTCTGGACACCGTGAGCGAATACTGCGTGCATAGGGAATGTTATGATTAAAAAATTTAGACGGTAGTTCAAAAAATTTCAGACGGTAGTAATAATTTCTTAATAACTCAAGTGACAAATAAAATCAATTAGTCACCCCGTGACCACGTCCACTGCAAAGTGTTCGAAACGTCGGGATATAAATCATGTCAAATATACGCGATTTAAACCGTTAAAAGTTGTTTAATTGCAATGTATAGTAATCGCGAAAACCTAAGAAAATATTATTGATATATTTGTTCATCTAAACTCATGTAAAACAACTTATATAGGTTGTGCAAAATTTGTCCTATCTCCTTCCGTAAATCCTGATTCCTGAATCCAAAAGAGAGGTGCGTATTTGCAGACATTGGAACATTTGTTATTTTTAATTACGAAATAAATAGTAAATCGTGAGTAATCGGTTTACATAACGACTAATATATGTTCAACCAGGGTAACAAAAGTTTAAAAAAAATAGTTTAAATATATTAAAATATATAGTTTAAAAGTTTAAATACGTATCCGTTTCCAATTAAGCGGACTGTCAGCTCGTCAGTAATTTTGTTTCTACGATAAAATATCGTGTATTTGTATTAACGTGTATTTTGAACGACCTCTTATAGTTTATCGAGTATCCCTTATTAGTATTCTTCTAAGTATTTATTAAACCCAAATGGTAAATACAAGACATCCCTTGTCCAAAACCCATAATGAACAACCTGAATTATTCACTGATATGAATACGTTTTTTTGTATTGTATTCATATTATTTGGGACAGAAAATCGTTTGAGACAGACAAATAAATTCCACAAAAAAGGCTTTTTCAGTGAGACCCAAAAAAATCTATGATTACTTTAACTGTAAAATATTTGACCCTTTTTCTAAGGACCGATATAAGCCTATAACATCCTACTGTAGGGCACAGTCATACCTTGTAATCAGGAGGGTGTTTCAGTTTAATTTATTTTTATTAACAATCATTTTTTACAAAATCATTTTTCAACATATTTAAAAAAATGTATGAATGTAATTAGATGATAAATTAGTACTAACTAATCTTATGGATTGATAGACAGGCCCCTTAAAACAAAATGATAAAATACAAATGATGAAATTAACAAAATATCATTAGCGAACTACCGGTGAACAAAATGATTATTAAAAAAATCCGTATTTAGTGGTGTTACGGACTTCGGTTCGAACCCAGGACTGTAAGTCGAAACTACAAATGTAATGTGTACTAGGCTATTGCGAGTCTCAGCAAATTAACATGTTTTTTCTTAATTTTTGGCTTCTTCTAATGTAACACAAATAATTATTAACTATGTATCGTTATAAACTGAAAAAAAATAATAATAATCAATTAATTCCAACTGCAACGTTCATTTCGATAAACAATTTAAATCTTTACTGCTTCAGAGAAATAGATTTTAGCATTTAAGTGATATATCTCTATATTCAATAGGGTAAATAGGGGAAGGCCGGGCAAGATGGGGTAGTTAAGGATCAAATCTCAATTATTCACAGGGTTTAGTAGTTTTAGAATCGTATTTATTCTTATTCAATCATTTTGTTATCAGTCTTGAATAATTACATGAAATCAGGAACATCTAACCACTGCACTGGTAATTAAATTACAATATATAGAACACTAGATATCACCCCATCTTACCCGAACTATCGGGCAAGATGAGGTGATGCTATAGGGCAAGATGGGGTACACTTATTCTTTTGATCTAAGGACGACATAACTCACAAATAGGTGTTGCTTCAGCATCCTCGTCATCAACACCGGCACAGCTACAATGTGCCCACTTAAAACACAACGAACAAGCTATCCAACCTTCATTAGAGTCCAAGTATCGTCCTGAGCAATAAAAATATGGAGTGTTTTCCGTTTCATCACTATCCATCTCTTTAGAAAATGACTTTCTAGTACGTTTCTTTGCTTTAGATTTTGTACCTTTTGTCTTGAGTTGTTTTTCCTCCTTCTTTCTCTGTTTAATTTCCTTCTTTTTCTTTTTTAACTCTTCTGCGTCACTTTTCTTTTTTATCATTTCTTCTAACTCCCGTTTAAAATGTGACGAGGTTATGATGGCTGTCTTACCACGTCTTCTTGTAACTCTTGATATTTTTTTGGTCACTGGAAGGGGCATCAATTGCTTTGGACTGACCAAAGTAAAGATACTTTGATCTGAGACTGGGTCAGGCCAGTGAGAGCACCCTGCGGATGGAATAGCTGTAGTTGTCATTGTTGTTGTTGTAGCAGGAGATGTACTAATAGCTGCAGCATTCGTTACTGTTGTTGTGCCAATAGTTGCTGCCAGGGCCAATATGTTGTTGTGGCAGTGGCTAGAGTTGTTGATAGCCTCACTTCTCCAGACTCCTGATTTGTAGTGGAAGGACGTTCCTCATTAAAAGGAATCTCGGTTGTTAAAGAGGCCATGAAATCGCTGTCTGTAAAAACGTTGGGGTCATGTGGCCAAATACCAGTAGTTTTAAAGCCATTGATAGCTGTTGGCATTGTAGCAGCTTGAACAAAAGCTTTGCCAAACAGTTCAGCAACTTGACGCATGGTAACTACCATTCCTGGATTGGTGCGGAGCCATGTCGATACAGCTTGGTCATAGTACTCGTATATGCTCAATGGCCTCATCAAAACCATATCAGCGGGTTGAAGACGATGAGTGGTGTGCGGTGGGAAACATAAAATTATGACTCCATTTGCTCTAGCTTCATTAATTAAGTCTATATTCTGAGTATGTGTGCTGTGTCCATCCAATAGTAATAATACTGGTTGATATGGGCCCCAATGGTATCTTCAGGTTCTCTATTTCATTACTGTTTTCACGAGCCTGTTTTACTTTTCTCTCCAATGTGGTTTGTGGGACTAAAAAGGACTTAGCAGCCAACATGTATCCCACTTTTCCCTCTAGAACCGCTTCTACTGCCTTTTTCATTGCCTCTTCAGACCATTTCCCTCTCTCCGATTTTCTTTTATAATTATATACCATCCTTAAACAACAACAAAACAGATATAAAATTAAAATCACTGTGATGGGCAAGATGGGGTACCCCGTACCCCGTCTTGCCCGTTAATCAGTTTAGAAATTTAAAATTAAATATAAAATTTACAACGAATATTTTATAGAAAAACAAGTTTCTACCTGTTACTACAGTCTCCTGTTGATAAGATTCGCGTAAAGGCCACAGAAAACTCACAAGTTCTAATACTTTCGCAGTACCAAACTTATAATGAAGAAATTTTAGTGCAAACGAGCTAATTCACTTTTTTGCAATAACAACAACAATTAACTAGCGGTCCTGTTGGTACTCGTACGACTGAGAGCTGTCATGGCGGCGAGTAGTTCGGCGCTAGAACGAACGTGATTGGTAGATTCGAATCACCTGAATAGCCTAGTACCCTGTCTTGCCCACCACCCCGTCTTGCCCGGCCTTCCCCTACAAGCGTTGAATTTTCAAACTGTGCCCTTGAAAACAGTTGATTTTGATATATTAATTTCGGCCATGCATTGAAATATAAATATGTCACTCATCTTTTCTACTGACTAACTAGTGAGTGCATACTCTGTGTTTTTCGGTCGTAACATTTTTATGTCTATGAAAGGTTCGCAATAACTTGCTGAAGTAGCGTCGAAGTTCAAATGACAAGTCACAAGCTTAAAAATAGTCAGTTAACGAGCGGTCAATCGATTGACAGGTCAGTCCGGCAAGTAAAATTTTAATTATCTATTTAAACAGGTCTTAACGCCAATGTTTACCTTAACATTCGCGTTAAATAGATTAAAGCGTTAAATACCCGTTTAATAAAGTTGTGTAAAAACGCGAAAATCTTAAAAGTACAGCTTTACTTTCTTACTCGACTACTTTAAAAAGATTTTTGTTAACACTGTCATAATGACATTTATGACAGGTATTCCAATACAATTTTATAAAATTGTTAACCGTAACAGTAATTGTAACCAACCCTTTGAACATCCACTGCTGGTAATTGGCCCTCATGCACGAGGACACGTTCGGCATTAAAACGCCACGCTGCGCTGGTCAAGCGGGTTGGCGACTTCACTATTTAAAGCCAGCCGGCTCTAGACTCACGTCACGGCTTGTGTTCCGACCGGAAAACAAGCGGTGAACGCGCGACAAGTCTGTGAAAACTATTCACACTTGTGTTTTCGGGCTGTTCGCGGGGCTTCACAGCGTGAGTCTAGAGCCAGCTTTATCGGTGGTGCCGTACTTCAGGGCTGTGATAGCGGCCTTTTACGACACCAGCACGGCCGGAAGAGATGGGGTGTGGTGTGGGGGGGGGGCGGGGGGTGTGGAGAGAACGTTAGAATTATGACTTTTACGATCCAATTTTCACATTTTCAAAAGTCCATTCTCGTTTGCACGGTGCTTGAACAGTTTTCAAGTCTGCATGGACGATACAACGACCAACGAAACTCTACAATGGCAAGTGTTCAACCGCAGAGATGAATTCTTGAAGCTATTTCAAACAAATAGCTTTGGATTGTGGGCGATATTCGTCTGTATCTGATGTGGTCACCATACGTTCAAATTTTACTGCAACTTTTCTGCGCGGGTAAAATTCAAAGTATTTGACTAAAGAATGAAATTGATAAGTTTTATGGCTTATTTAACAACTAAAGCAGATTTTTTTTTCAAATTCATTAGAGAATTAAATACTTGAGCTTGCGAATATTTGCCACGGAGAGCTGTGGCAGCTTCTATTACTCATACGGGGTTGTCATAGCACTACTGTGTTAGTATGTAGACTGTAGTATGTCGTGGAAGTCGTATGTGAGTGAAGTATGTACAAGATTGAGATCCATGTATAAAATGTGGCATCTCGAAAAAGCAGTAGGTAAGCAGAGACACTTTATATGCACTATACCATGCGCTAGCTGACTCCATACTGTCGTACGGTTTAAGCAGCTCCGGTCTCACCTTGAAGACGTATTTCGATCGAATTGAGCAATTACAAATTAGACTTATGAAATATTTTGTAGAGGATAAAATTTAAAAAAAAAATGTAATCAAAATTATAAATTACTTTTCCACTACTGTAAAATTATGCCAGTGCATTTGAAGGTGGAATACCTGTAGCTGTGGAGCAGTTCAGCAGCGAGGAGTTGAAAGAAGTTGACTCTCACGCGCATGCGACAAGGCTAAGAGAAAATATCGCCCTGGTCCATGTGAGTCCAAAATATATGAGAAAAGATCCAGAAAGTACCTAGTTCCGCTAGTTTTGAATGAATTTTCAAAGGAGGTAAGATCTCTACACTACTCTGTGTACAGTTATAAAAGTTATATTAAAAAACATATTTATAATAAGTTATATAAGCTGTAGATTGATGAGGGTGTTCCCACCACCTGGTGAGGAGACTCCCAGAAATCAATGCACAATATATATTAGTCGTAGTTATAACATAGTATGTAGTGAGGGCACGTTTACTCCCAACAAACTGTACTGCAGTTTGGCAGTTATAATTTGTAATGGTTCGGTGTATGTTGTCTGATTTAATTAAAAAAAAAAATAGTCAATATCTTAATAAAAAATTGGCATCACATCTGAAGTGCTATCACTAAACCACCATCTCCTCCGCAAACTCATTATTGTCTGTTCTTCTGCTTTTACATATAAACGATGTCTTTCTCCGATTGGATAAAAAACTTGATGTCTCCAAAATCCCAACAATCATAGACACTCCGCGCAAAACACTGCGGTCTAACAATGGCGACCGCGATCTCTACCTGGAATCTATAGCTCGTCCTTGATACCCGTTGTAGTGGCTCGCAGACATTTATTTAACCGTTTCGAGAAGGCGGGAATAAGGTTCGGTAAACAAAGCGAATCGGACACATTGGTGATTCATTGCGGAAATTTATGGGTTCACATTTCAAATATTCACACATTTAATAAATTTTCATTAAACAAGTGACAATCACCTTAATGTTTCTTGTAATTCGCAATTTAAACAGTGTTTGATTTCTTGAAATCCGTCAAATTGTTCAAATGATCCTTGTTTATGGTCGAATGATGATAAATTGTTACCAAGGCCTTAAAAATATTTCCTACGTTGCCCAAGCAGCATATCAGTAAGATCAAACATCTATTTCAGGAATGGAATGCAAGCAAAAGTGTAAGTAATTGCAAAAAATATTTCATACCTAAACGCATCGAAAAATACTGGAACAATTCAGTAATAAAGTGAGTCTTAAAGAAGACCAGATAAGTTTTAAAAAAATGAGTAACAAAAATGGTGAATAAGGGTTTAGTTGCATCAGTGAAAGGGGTTAATATAAAAATAGAAGCAATCGTACAAACAATGCGCAGGACATTCGTTTGTGGCATTGCATACCCCTATGATATTGCATACTGTTTGAACCGTGCCACCGCCACGACGGAACTCACTTTAAAAAATAATGCGAACAACGACGAATCTGAAAATATTCAAACATAAACATTAAAAAAAAAACAAATGAGCGATTGATTTTGAAACGAATGAAATGGCTTTAAAATGAAAAATGTTTGAAACTGAATTTTTAACTTAAATCAAAAATAATGTATTTTCAATCAAGTACGGAGAACGAAAAAGCGATAATATCATCGGTACCAAGAAACTCATAGCGTTACGCATAAACATTACATTTTTTTAACGATTGCTTAAAATCTGTCTTCCTTTTCTAGCAATTAGAACTTGAGTTAAGTACAATATTAAAATGACAAAAAAATTATATAATGTTTATGAGTAAGAGAGTTAAAACTTGTACTTGTATCAGGCTATAATGTCCCACTGCAGGGCCAGGCCTCTCCTAGTAAAAATCTGGGGAGTTTCGGGCCGTAATCCACCACGGTGGTCAAGTGTAGGTATTGTCGAAGTTCAACAAATTTATAGTGGAGTGTAGGCTTTCTCGACCGGTGTCCATATTAATTGAATCTGCCGGGCTATTTGGCCGAGGTCTTCTGGAATCTCTTCTCTTTCTTCCAAACTTTTCGTCAACAACTGCGGTTGACATCGTCAGTGGCGACTGCGTTCACTTTCGGAGAGTTGTTATCTTTGGCTTCTCTATCTATACCATAATAGTTATAATAGTCTAGTTGTACCGTAATATCTGGTATCCAGCACTCTGAAGACATCAAGCTCACGGGGAAGAGAGACGAGAGCGGGGGGGGGGGGGACAAAAACAGACTCGATACACACTACACAACCATATAAATACCGGTGCATATAAATACAATATATAAATACATATATAAATACTCGCCCACTATAAATACCGGCGGGCCACAATCGTCGAGTCAGTTGCGCTCGAGAAGCCGAAGAGATAACATCTCTCCGAAAGTGAACGCAGTCGCCACTGAAGATGTCAACCGCAGTTGTTAACGAAACGTTTGGAAGAAAGAGAAGAGATTCCAGAAGACCTCAGCCAAGTAGCCCGGAAGATTCAATTAATATTTCAACAAATTTTCTACTATTAACGTCACTATATTACATCTTATCGTTTCACTATAATTATATTGTTACTCGGGCCTGAACGCGTAAAATTAAAGGTTTTTGTTTACTTTTTATTTCTACTCCGGCATGGGTCACACCAGCCGTGGTCATGAATTAACTCTATAGGCGGGTAGTCCAGGATGGGAGCTGCGAAGTTTTATCAACTACCCATATTTGATATTCACATTCGGAAAGGCTGCGATACACTACACTAACAATGTTCGGCGGACGTATTCGACGATAAATCTCAAGATTTAAATTTGTTAATCACTGGAAATGTGGACGACAGTTTATACCCGTCTTCTCAATTGGAATTTATATATTTCCTAATTTCAATCGCTTCAAGTACAATCCTTGAATAATAGTGACGTTCAGTGGAGAAGATTTACGGAGGACAGAGTTCTTTCTATCCAGTGATTAATTCCAGGGTTAAGGATGTATTCGGCTGTTTCTGATTTACAAGTTTGGTGGTTTTTTACAGTTGTGATGTATTCCTTGACCCTTGCTGCAACTGACCATTGCTGCAACTGTACGTTTCGTTTGATGTGTACAAAACGCGAAAGTTTAAAAGTTATAAATGTTATTTGACTTTTTCTATGTTTCGCTTGGCCTACTGCACCACCTATCACTTAGAAATAAATCATGGATGGTGCCATAAATTTTGCCCTACATTGGATCATTTTAAGTTTGATTCTAGGTTCTGAAGATGCGAAAATAACAAGTGACCTATAAAAATAGTCCACCAATAAATCAGGCGTGTTCTTTAGCTCCACCAATTGTTATAAGCGGCTCGTCGTGCCTCATTACAATTGGTAATCGAACTACTATTAATCAGAGGTACAGACCTCCGCTTATTGCGTACGCATACAATCGTCAAATACATGCTAACTTGACCTTTATACGTAACAAATTATAGAGTGTATTTGGGTGTAAGTGATATGTGGATCGAGTAATTTGGTTTGCTGTACGAATGCTTTAACAGATGATCGAAAAACAGATTAGCAGAGTTATTAGAAGGAAAACACTTGAATGGAACGATGAGGCAGAAATAATAAGGAATATCGGAGTCACGTTACGTAATCATATAGGATTACAATTTGTAATAATGTCAATTCGTATCGGCAATGATATTGTCGGCGTTATCTTTCGGTTATTTTTTGTTTCTATTTAAGTACCAATTTTCTCAAAATTTATTGATCACACTAATATTCTAAAGCTTTAATATCTTACTGGAATTATCACCTTTTTACTGGACAAATTCCTTAACAAAGAAATTCGACCATGAACTAAAGTTGTGGACGAGCGAGGTGGACAGAAGACTTGAAGAAAGTCGCCGGTAGTGACTGGAAAGGAAGAGTAGAAGATCGTGTGTGGTGGCGATGCTTGGGAGAGGCCTATATCGAGCAGTAGGGAGACAGGTTGGTACGGTATTTTAACAGTAACTTGCTTCTAAGTGAGGTAAAATTTACTTTTTTATAAGTACCTAATTGTATAAGAAATAAAAGTAAATTTTCAGATTTAAAATGTTCTCATGCATTATTTTGTTTTAAGTATCTTTAACGTTTTAGGCGTTGTTTATTTCACAAATATCATCATTGCTATCCAATCACCGTGTGTATCTCCACTGAAGCCTCTCTTTATTCAACCACTAACAGCGACTTTCTTCAAGCCGTCACTTCACCTGACTAAATATCTGATATCTGATAACTAAAGATTGAATTTGTCGTAAAAAAAGTATAATTCATTTTTGGTGTAACATTAAATAAACACTGGTGTGAAGCAAGATCAGGAAACGTTCCAAGAATCACACATATAAAATGTAGCGGTAGCCATTAATTTAGACAAAATCAACACAATGGCTATACAAACTAAAGCGAAGTCTCTAAAGATAACACAGGCAAAAGCTTGGTACGATATACATATTTATCACATCGCAAAGAGTAAATAGTAGTTGAAATTTATGTAAACGATTGAAATGTGTCTCAAACGCACACAGTGAAACTACACACAGCGTGGACGTAAAGAAATTTTTAAAAATGGATAGCTGTGATGTGAAGTTGCAGCGAGAATCGTTGTTACGAATAGATACTTAATTTTACACATAATATTATTTATTGTTGGTGTGATACCGATAACGTGAGTGTATTGTTTATCCATGGAACAAATGCCAATCGGTGAATTTTGATAAGTATTGCTCTAGTTCGATATTAGTGCAGAGCTGCCTTACTGGGTATACTACATGTATATACTGTGCACTGTATATTGATTCAGCTCACATAAACACTTAATAACAACAAACTTGTAACAAAGACGAAATATTTGGTACCTTGGTAGGACACACATTAAATAGTCTACCCTGATCTACAATATTTGTGGCAAAATAATTATATCTCACAACAACTAAATAAGAATTATTAATTTAGGAATAGTACCTTAAGGTACATAATAACAATATTAATTCAAGAAGCACTTTACTAAAGGCATATAAAACCCATATACAATAAACTAGATAAAAAACAAGGACAGTAAATAAATGCTCTTAAAAAGTAAATAATTATAACTAAGTATATTGTTATAACAATAACTTTGGCGTCAAAATTTATTTGACATTCACGCTCCGGTGGACGAGCGTAGATGGATATAAGTACTTACTGAATTATTTGATTATAACAAAACGGATTTTTCCGGAATTGGTATGTTACTCACAGAGTGATGAAAGCCTAGCTAGAGGTATCAATTCTCGACTATCATTTGTGAGGTCGTGAGTTCAAATCCTCGGCCCGTGCCCACTAAGTTTAACCAAAATACGGATTTTTAAAAATTACCGCTAGTTCAACGATGAAAGAAAACATGGAAACCTGCATGTTCCAGAGCTTATAAAACTGGGCCCTCGTGGTGGATCACCAGTGGATCGTACGAAATCACCAGTGGTACGAAACGAACTAGGGGAGGCATTGTGAAAATATAGGCTGATTAGTGATTATTGACCATAAGATATGTATTTTATTTGTATGTATAACAATTTGTCGACAAGTCGCATGTTTGTAAATAAAAGAGTCTGTAACAGTTAGGGAATGCAATCCCGTAAAATAATTTCAATCCCGGTATTTGTGGGACTGAACATTCTCAATCCCGCGGATCCAGGTATTTGCGGGATCCCGTAGGTGGCTGTAAGACTTCGGAAATAAATCATAAACTAGTACCACATTTGAGGGGTTTCAACTGAAATTAAACAAATTTTAAGTAACAAATTCTTTATTAATATTTTTCAAAGAGAATTAAACATTATTATTATAAGAAATTAAACATTACAAGAGAATTAAATATTATTTTGGATTGTTTCATCGGCTAAACGGCTCTTGACCTTGCAGACTAGGTAGCCACCAGCAGAAAAGGCTCGTTCTGCTTCTACGCTAGTAGGAACAACCGCCATTAATGAGTTAAAGGCAAATTGATGGTATGTGCCTTTTAATCCACCCGAATCAAAATAATTCATTTCCTTCCTTATCAAAACCTCAAGATTGCTATTGCCAGATGCTATTGCATTGCTAGGTTGGGGTGTTCCAGAAGTTTTCAAACTGGTCAAGGTCAGTTCGAGTTCGTCTTGAAGTGACATTGGTGCTGCTGATGCTGCTTCATCAATCGCGCGTGCCCGCGAGCAGAGTGAAACGTATGAACTTCGTTTCTCCTCAATCCCGCAAATCCCGTCGGATCCCGCTCAATTTACGAGCGAGATTAGTCCTGCATATTGCATGCGTGATCCCGGCATTTCGGGATCCCGGTATCCTGGTATTGCATTCCCTAGTAACAGTGATTGCGTATTCAAAATATGTATACAGGGTCGACATTTTACATGAATAAGCTAATGTGACTTCGAGAAATTTCCAGACATGAGTATGAATGACGCGAGCATTGTTTGAAAATTTAATATCAGTAATGTATGTTTGTATACAAATACACACTTCAGTAGGGAACTTTATTGTTCTACTGTCATAGAAATACGTAATAAGTGCGGTACTAGATGGCATGTATGACATATCGGCATGAGTTATAAATCACGAAGGCACTCTATAAAAACAAAATATCCGATTGTTGTCTTTCTTATTTATATCGCACTAGTGTTGTTAAAACGAGCGCTGAAAGTGGGATTTTCCATCATACGTCGTTTCAGCTCTAAAGCCCTCGAATTGAGAATCAACGTTTATTTGAAAATCGTTTTTATTACATACTTAACTTTAAAATTAACTCAAAATCACTTTACTTACTGAATTATACAAACGTGTGTGTAGTAAGTTGTAACCTATATTTTGTAATCGTGAATAAATAATTCAATATATGCCTAATCCACACACCTATATAGGAGTGAAAAACATTACCCTCAACTTTACTATAATGGGGTTAAACTAAAATATACCCAAATACGCACCGTAGTTAGTATACCTAAATATAAAATACAACTGACTTTGCGTATAATGGGGTTCGGCCTCTATAAACATTGCTTAATTCTGACCTTCAAGTCGCTCTGCTCATCAAAACTCGCCGAGTGAATTACTACGTAGCAAAACTATCCTCCGAATTTCCTTAATAAAATATTTAACCTCAAAATTAATTAACACTTCCTGGTAGAGGTTTATTAGATGTAACAAGGGATGTAACATGTATTGGATTCTGTCATGAACCTCTCCCACACAAGAAATATTTTGGGCCATAAATTAAATATTTACCATTACCTTACTATACCATCAGCATTTCTCTCTCCACTGTTGGATATAGGCTTCTTCCAGGGTTCCCCACTACACACAATCTTTCGCTCTTCTCATCCAGCCACTACCGAGTCGTGGGTCCATCTTATCGGGAAACGGTTTTCAGGTACGATGGTATCCATTCAAGGATTCGTCTACCTCTCTTTGCGAGTACACTATAATATTTACTTATAATATGTCTTGGAATTATTTTAATGCACATATTTAGCCTAGTCGTGGCCTGGTTTATTAAGGGCGAAAATATGTCTAGGAAAACCCAAGTAGGAGAGCGTGTTTTTACCAAAATTATCGATGCCGCAAACTCGTAGTGACACTTAACGATAGCTCTCTATTCAAATATGAACTCTTTCCGCTGACTTGTCAGATTCAATTGAGCTTCCAAAAAACTGTAACTTTGAAGTTTGCTAAGGAGTGAGCTTACTTTTTTGAATTATTTTGTACTGTCTCATTTTATTTAAATCCCATGAGATGACACTCATACTGCTAGAGCATTGCAATATAGGCGCTAAACTTTTGTTAGTTAATTAATAATATGTATGATTAAATATTTAATTTTTAATATAATATTAAACATTTGCATACGATCAATGATACGATCCCGAATGATACGATCAAATGTACTCTAATAATACCTCTTCTACTCACATCTTGCAAATAAAGTATTCTAATTTTGAATTAATTAATTCGCCTAATTTAAACGAGCAGCAAAAATTACTAAATGAACAGCAAATGATGATCAAGAAAACAACTTATTTTAACTGAAGTAAAATTTTTAAATTTTCTTCACCAAACCGAACCCACCTTTAAATTTCCTGCTCATTCCGTATTGTTTTTGGTTCTCATTTAATTGCTTAGTTTAGTTTTTATGGACGATGGCGGCAGACGAGCATACAGTCCCTGATGGTAAGTGGATACAGTCGCCCATAGACAATCACGATACATGCCAACATTAGTCCAAAATGACAAATGTTGACACGCCTCCAGATGCGCTGCCTACCTTTGGAGGTATAGGAATGGATTTGGTGAAAGGGTTGGGAAAATGGGGAGGGATAGGATGGGAATGGGCCAGAGCCCATCTAACTCACTACCGAAACACGTACGTATATTGGAGAAATAAGATAGAATGGGAAATGCAGTAATTTCAAGGTAGTCTTCTGTGAGAGAAGCGTAACGTGGCCAGTCCAGCACACCCAGCGACTGTTGGATTGTAGCATTTTCAGAAACTGAAAATAACGGCGAATCAAAGAACACAATAATTGACATTTCAATTTTCGGTTGTTTTAATCGTAATTTTAAATATTTCCCCCTTTAATCATTTTGAGTAAGTGAAAACAGGGTAAATGAGAAGAAATTTTGAAAAGATAACGTAACAAGGAATTCATACTTTAACCCGGTGAAACTATAGCCAAGTTCCTTCATCTCGACGAGCCTAGTCTGCTTTGCATACTAATTTTATTGGTCTGTATTCTACACCTCTGAATTACTTAAGCGCTCTAACAATTCTCTTTTCGCAGAGCTCAGTTGTATTTTCTTCAAGGCATTTTCATTTTCACTACATTGTTTTTGTACTCTAAAGGTGTTAAAGGATATTTCCCAATTTAAAGGGCGATCCTAACGCCTCCTACGCTAACAAAACATTACAATACACATACACTAATACTAGATGGCGCACATATTGTAATTATTGGAAGCAAATTCCAATAATTACAATATGTGCGCCATCTACCTATTATTATTGTATACATAGTGTTTTTTTTAACTGGGACAGTACGGGGAAATCTGAAACCAAAGAGATACAGGGAAACTGTTTTAGGAACCATTAGGTCTTTTTTTGTGAAAACAATTTTGGCATAGTCAATTTTTTGGTCAAGCGTGAGTTGTCAATAAAAACGAATAAAATTGACTATTTTTTTTAACGCTGATTGACTGAGTTTCTTATAACGATCGTTTCATTGCATTGGAGGAAAAAATATCGGGACAGCAGAAGTTGGTCAAATTTAATAAAATGTTTTCCGCCCGCCCAAAGGACACCTGGAAGAGATCGCTTTAGCGATAAGGCCTTTTGTAAACCTATTTATTTAAACTTTGTGTCACTTTCACTGTATTAATTGGTGTTCAATAAAGTGTACTTACCATACCATTAGCCTCTCTACTGCTGAATATAAGTTTCCCCCAAGGACCACACGACGAACAAGGAACCTTCTCCATTTAAGCAGAGGTAACCTTCGCAGAGGAACCTTAATAGGTCACTAAATTAAACAACATCTTTTCATTGTAGGGGTCACAGACAACCTATTATGCACAGAATGCATGGAAGCTACAGAAACGCCATCCCATGTACTCTTGCAGTGCAGAGGTGTAACGTCCCAACGAGCAAAAATCCTCGGTAATCCGAAATCGCTATCGGAAGCATGTATCAAGCCCAGAAGAGTAATAGATTTCTGGAAGGAGTTGGGGTGGCTCGAATAGATAGATAAGACTCTTTATTGTAGAATTGTTATATTATGACAAAATAAGGAACAATGTTATAAGAAGAGAATACAACCAGCCAGTCTTATCGCTTTACAGCAATCTCTTTCAGACAACCTCAACAACGGTAGTAATAATGTGGTGAAGTAATTGATGAGATAATAAAGTTCGTGTCCGGGAAAGGACTTCCACACAAAATAGTCGCTGCGTTCGATTAATTGTGGAAAAGAGCCCGCAAAGAAGACGAAGAAGAAGGACCCCGCCACCACACACGGTCTTCTATTCTCCCCATCAAGCAACTACTGGCGACTTTCTTTCAAGTCGTCAGTCCACTTGGCTGGACGGCGTCGCACGCTACGTTTCTCAGTACGTGGCCTCCTTCATTTGAGGATTGGTCTCCGATCTCCCGTCCATTGGTTGTAGGTCCCGCGTTAAATATGACCTGCCCATTGCCACTTCAGCAAGCCGATTCTATGAGCTATGCCGGTAATTATACTTCTTATTACTAGCCGGTACTCTTTTATCCGTGTATCCAGTCCTCACACACACAACTACAATAACTGTAATTTTATCATTCGTGATCTCGTTTCCTTTCACGATTTATCCGATATCTGAAAGGAACGTGTTAGATAACAGGGTTTCATAAGGATCATGTTTGCGAGAATTTCATAACAAAATTTCTCCAAAGCAAACTCTGTGCCGTAAATCCGGCGGCACTAAATTGATCCAAACATATAAGCTTGAATATAATCCGTGGATAGTCGTTACAGAACTAGAAGCGAATTCTACAACAGTTCAAGGTTTCCGAATTGAAATGTTAGTAAGTTACCAGGAATTTCTGCTACATAAACGTCGGTCTGATTTATTTAGGATTCATTGGGAACTGGGTAAATTGTGTTGGAATATAAATGTGATATTAGAGATAAATAAACGGAATCTAAAGTTCCTAAACTATATTTTCTTTTTAAACTACGCTTTGTTTATACTTACTCGCTTTTTAACTCGTAATTGGTCAATAGGTGAATGACACTATCAGTCATTTGTACTATTTGACTAATTACGACAGAGAGCGTTCCTCTATTGACCAATTAACGTTGTGTTATGTTGGAAGAATAACGTCCCTTTTTTGTTAATGTGAATACAGCATAGTTTGGCAAATGTAAATTAACATATGCAAGTTTTAATTATAAAAAAAATTCGTTATTCAATAATAATGTCATCTTCATCTCAACCTCTCTATCCATCCTGCCCATCTCCACCCTTTCCATCTCTATCTTATCTCTTTAAATAAAAAAGGGACCTGCACGCCTGTCTATCTGTTTCTATATTAGTCTTAATTTCGGGGTCTATTTGGTCCAATTTGTTGCGGTTTTCATTGTTGTGTTTATCCCGAAAGGTTATAAGGTATTTCTTGTGAAATCGGTCCCGTAGTTTTGAC
Source organism: Sesia apiformis (assembly GCA_914767545.1). Classification (NCBI taxonomy): domain Eukaryota; kingdom Metazoa; phylum Arthropoda; class Insecta; order Lepidoptera; family Sesiidae; genus Sesia; species Sesia apiformis. Next base: position 20,104,342 of record OU611949.1, on the reverse strand, counting down.
AAAAGTAATGATGATATGTAGAATTATAATGAAGTCATCTAGATACATAGGTATGCACTTATCTAAGCACACCGAGAAACAAAATTTCAAATCAGTTTATTAGTGGGCTAAGCCGTGGCTAAAGTTGGTTTTATGTATAATAATTTAATTAGCAAAGTTGAAACATATTCGTTGACAAACAATTATACAAATATTACTGATTTCAAAGTCTTTCTTAATATTAGTATAACAGCATAAGATAGTTAATAATATATTAAAAAAAAATAAACGACTTAATTACTAAACACCAATTCAACTTCTAATGCTATTGTTACTTCAAATTAACATTTTTATACATTTTTTTGCGTGTTTTTCATGTTGTTCACAAGTGTTAACAAGTGTTTTACCTCTAGTTTTATTAATGTGTACACCGCTATAAAAGTAATGTATTATTTATTATTAATTATTCAACTTTATTCTAATACTACAGTAAAATTAGCATTCAATTAGCAATTACTCGTTACTTCGCTCATGTTAACATTTACATGAAAATGTATCCCTCCTTCACTAAAAATGATGACAATCTTTTTTATACGAAGATGTTTTACCGTCAATGTAATTTTATCATCAAAATTGGGGTGTTTTCTATGTTTTGTACATGCAGTTTATTATTAGCCAGTACCGGGAAACTTATGTAAAGTCAACTATGTCCTATGTCAGGAAACTTATGTCCTGGTTTCCATTCAGACCAGTTGTCTGTTCGGTAGCAAATATGACCTGTCTATTGCCACTTCAGCTTGACGATTTTGTGATATTTTGAATTTTATCCCGTAAACAAACTCCGAGTATATATTTCCCTAAAGTTCGCTGAGCGACATTAAATTAGACCAAACCAACCTTAACAATCCACGTTTTGACGCCGTACCTTATAATTGGCAGAACGCCAATCAATAATTGACTGAAGAATACTTGTGAATTCAAGCAATGTGATATAGAGGATGAAAAGAGCTGACACATTTCCCAGTTTCACTTCTATGGAACTCAACGTCAAAATTGGTTTGACACTGTACCACTGGCGCCTCCATTGCTAGTAAAATTTATCGACTAAATACGTCTGTCGAAAATTACTTCATTATACCCTTAAGGGTGTAGATTGTTGGCCTGAGATCTCGATATCGAGCGACCGCAGCGCCAAAGTTTAATGTAACATCCGACGGGGCGGATGAATGACCTAGAGAGCGCGATTTTCAAAATGTTTTGCAACAAACGTTCCACGTTGAGAAATTGTTATTGAACTTGAATATTTACAGCATAACAATAACGTTGAATTTTTGGAAACTAGCTGTTGATTCTTTTTAATAGATTAATAAGAGTAGTTGAGACACAATTTTTATGTTTTTCTATCATTTGACATCTGACATTTTTGTATTCTACTTACCTAAAATTCCAACTATTTATTTATTTGTAATTTCACTACCAAAATTTATTCTAATTCGTAAAATATTCATTCAATAAAATAATTGCAAATTCAGTAGGAAGTGTGTTTATCTCTACGCAAGGAAATGTGCCTATTGCGTAAACTCAAATACTTACTTTTTGTTTACGATCACCTCGTCGATATCTAAAAAAAATCCTAGGGTTTTAAAAAAAATGTCAATAAATGAAACACAAGTATAAAAATGATTTATTTACTACACAATAACAAATATGAGTCGCCATTACTCGCTATCTCAAAAGCGTGCTAGGGTTGTACAAAAATTAGTAAATAATTCATTTATTTACTAATTTTAACAGAAGTTTGTAAATTATTAATATACTAATTAAAAGTATGTAATTAAACAATAACGAAATATGAGTTCAAAATTCTAATGGTTTTTCATTCGATTACGGATCAAGTTCTGATTTCTGCTAATTTGATGATAAAATCAATGGCTATCACAAAACCTATCAGAATGAAAACGTTACCAGCTGCCCGATTCACGTAAGTAATAAAAACCGTAGCGCAGTGACGTCACTTCGTTTTTTGCAAATTTAGCCCTTTTAACCGACTTAAAAAAAGGAGAATTCTCAATTCGCTGTATTTTTGAACCAATTTTTATGATTCTTTACACCAGGTAACTCAGAAATTGTATAGTAATTGAGCTATTGGAAGATTTATGACAATCCAAGACTAGATAAGTAAGTGCGTTTAAAACAGAAAACCAAAAGGCGATTTCTAAGTTCCTAAGTTAAAACGACTTTTGGACTGGCGTGTTTCCGTGAATCGACTGGCTGGGTAGTTAAGTTACCTGTATCTTTCAAAATCATTAGGCGTTCTTCTCTTTCATAACACGTAAAGCTCTTTCTTTCCTCTCTTTCATAGCCTCTATGATACTGGGCGCGTCACGAATGGGCATGCTTCGTGACTGCCGAGGATCAACTAATTCTGGAAGTAGGCAATCGTAATAAAACCTAACTAATTTCATCTCCATTTTCTCCTCCCAAAATTTGTCGTCCTTTTCTATAATATAAACTTTCATAGGTACAGTAGCACCAAACCAGATGCCAAGCATGCAAACGTTTCTTTTAGTAATATGTACCTGTCCCTGAATTTGGAAATACCAGTTATGATTTTTATTTATGACATAACCCTTGGAAGCCTTGTCCTTAACCCAAAAGGTATGTTTGGCCATTGCTTCATCAAGAGTCATGCCAGCTAAAGAATGTGGGCACTTAATTTCAATTAAACCGTTTGCATAAATGCCATCTGGTGTAGTACCAAGAAATTCATATTGATCGTCGACGAACAAACCGCAACCTTGTATACTAATATTCTCTTGAATTTCTAACTGTTTAATTGCGGTTTCTTCGTTTTCGATACCGTACCGTACAGCAGGCAAACTGGAGATATTACTACCATAAACGATTTTACGAACAAAAACAGCACAACTTGTGCTCTCTCGTTTTTTACAAACTTCCCCGAACGATGATGAGGTTAGTAATTTTCTCCTTGTACTCATCCACTCAGAACTACTTCTTTGCAAATGGGTCGACCTTTCAAGCTCCTCTCTTTCAGCACAAGACAACTTTAAATCGGCTAAAAAAGATGACTTGGCTTTCTCATATAATTCTGGACTCAGATCAGGTTTTTCGCAGTTTGGTCCATAGTGAGCGTCTTTCGATACAGCGCTGTGGCTCTTTTTCAATCTTAATTTAGGTTTAGCAATTAAACGGATTCTACGATTACAATTTTCCACTTTCGCGATCAAAGGATTAGGACTAGATTTAAATATTACTTCATGAGTTTTACTATGAATCGATCCTGTATTAAAAGACACAACAGCAGCTGCGCATCGGCCCGCATAAGAACCACGGGAAGAATAATTTACACGCTTACCCCCTACTAATTTGGCAATCACTGCGTTAAAACTTTCAACTATATTACTTGTACAATTATGAATTAAACTTCTAGAATGATATGACAGTCTTTTACTTAAAATGTGTACCGCGTCCATTAATCCGCATCCAACAATTGCTGGAAGCAACCCAACAGGTTCTATTCGACGAGTATCAGGTCTACAGAAATACTCCTTGCAATATTGGTGATTACCAAATACGTGTTGTGGACCATTTAGGATATCTTCACTAAGATTTTTTATTTTTTCTTCGAGTGACTGATTTTGATCGCCCCAATATTTAATAGCGCATTTTACACCCGTTCTTAAACGCAAATACCTTTCTTTTAGGAATTTCCGCAATTCGCAAGGATACTTAGTGTCTTTCGACAGTTTCTCCAAGCTATTGCAGTAGTTTCGTAAAAGATGATTTTTGCATTCAATTTTCTCTACTGTTAAATTACCGTACGGTCGCGAATCTAATATTTTTTTATAAGTACTGGAATCGCCGTCTGCTACAAATTTATTATAAATTACACCGTGATCAACAATGGAACGTTTAAACCCCTCAACTATTATGGTCGATTCCATACCGGTAGATGATCCCGAATAATTCTTGAAACAACGGTGTTCCGAGGGCTGACTGTCGTTCTTTGCGGCTCGTGCACAAACTACGCAGTATTTATTTTTAACTCCAAAAAACAATACTTTATTAGTTTTAATGCCAATTATCGCAGCTGCGCCGGACAAGGCGGAAAAATTCTTACCATAAGATCTCTTGCTCCAACAACCGTCAACAGCAACAGATATTAATGGTGTACCATTTTTATCAACACTACCTATAGACACTGCGTACTCCGCTTCTTCCTTGACAGCTTCTGCCATGGAATGTGCTGCTGTCTTTTCCCACCAATCGCAAACCGTATTATTAATTTCATTGTATAATGAAGGTGACATGATTGGTAGGGCTACTGCGGCAGTTAATGTTTTTAACTGATAGTAGCTCCCACCAGATGATATGATACCAGATACAATTTGATGATTCACTTCCATTCTATCTTCTTTCTTTTCAATCAAACACACAGTAAATTTCATACTACACATACTACATTTCATGATGAGTTTTGAGTTCAGACCAACTTTTACTTCACCTATTATACTGAGGTAACTTAACTTACAATCCATTGGACCGTGGTCCCCTATGGCCTGAAGAGCTTTAAAAAAAAAAGAAACGTCTACAACTCTACGCCCAACTTCCATTTCATCCACCTTTCCCTCTTGGTCGTTTTCAATAACTAGTTCCTGTAAAGAAAGATAATGGCTTGATTTTTTTTATAAAAAATAATTAAAAATTTAAAAAAATGCAAAAGAATTAATACAATATTAGGTTCCTGATGAATAGAAATTATAATTTCTTTACGCATTAGGTATTGTTTTTTTATGACGTCACCTATTTGAACGTAAATTTTCTTTTGAGAAAGTAATTGAGAAGTATTTCGGTACTAAGGTGTTTGTCTCTCGATGAAAATAATAAATATTGCAAGAAAAATCTATAGGTAGGTATTGAGATTTTGTCTTCGCCCATCACTAACTAAGTAGTTTGTTTATTTATGTAACAAGTCTACAAGAATTACGTATAACAACTTACCTCTATACAGCGCGTAGCATTGTTGCTCAGAGTCTCGGCCCCAAGGTTTTCTTTATTTTCAATACTGGAAATATTATTCATCAATATTATCCACTTTTTATTTATTTTGTACAACCCTAAGCCAGACGCTAGGCGCCTCGCGTCTGTTTGGCGGTATAGGTATGTCGACAAAGTTGCGCTGTCGCCTACCTACTTCCACAATTTGATATTTAGACAATACTAGCCGACCCGGCGAACTCCGTATCGCCTTTTTTTTTTTTAAAAATCCTATTATTTTGATATTACATACAGATACTTCAATTTTATTTATCAGTATAGATATAGATAATACAAACCAATATTTACATGTTATTGTAGGTATATGTCTGAATCGGGCGATCTAAATCATATGACATATTGTATTAGCTTTGTAATGTACCCTGTTCAAATGCGATAATAAATAAGTAGGGAGGAACTTACATTTTATTCCGAGATCTTTTGGCTTTCATATTTTTATAATGCGTACAAAACTTTCTTTTCCCTGGCATGCCACTCAAATTCAATCAGTCCTGCGAAAAAAATAGCCTATGTTACTCAGTGATAATGTAGCTTTCGAATGATAAAAGAATTATTAAAATCAGTCCAGTACTTTTGAGTTTATTCGTTACATACAAAAATCCAAATCTTTCCTCTTTATAATACCTATTAGTGTAGATATTGTATTTTTTACGATTTATATCTAGTTCCATCATGGTTTTCTTTCAGACATTCATTATATCGATACTTTCTACTAACTGAAAATAAATTAATTATAAAAATGTTATACTTACAGTTTTTTACAAAAAACACAAATTCACAATACGTAATTCTGCTGTCTGCAGCCGACAAGCGTGGTGTCGCGTTCACTTACAGAAAGGAACTGCCGCTGCAGACCACCGAGATTGCACGAATGAAACGAACGTTTTATCCCATACATTTGTGTATGAAAAATTTACCTTAAAATATATCTAGATTTTAGGGCTTTAAAAGAGGAAGTCTTTGTTTGTAAAGGTATAAAAAGAAGTATACAGCTATACTTATTGGTTTCTTCAGTGTTCAAAAAGTGTTTCTTTTTATCAATTTGTGTTGATTTATGGGGTTAAATCTGAAAAATACGAAGTCATGTTTTTGCATTTTTACTCAATTTTGTGCGTTTGTTGACGTTTATTATATAACAGCTATTAGGTTTAAGAGTTTAATATAAGCATGAACATACTTATTGGTCTTTGATTGTAATATATACAAATTATCATTGATATCAATCATATGTAAATAGGTTAAATATGAAAAATCGTAACACTCTTTTCGGTGATTTTCACGATCTACACCCTTAATGACCTCATTTAGGTAAACGGAAATATTTATCGACGACTCCTGACTGTAACGTAACGATATTTTCAGTCCTACAAAACCAATGTTGATTAAAATACCTGGTTATTATGAACAAACAAACTGACAAACGTTGTCTGTATGTATGCGTAAGAGAAGGTGGTAGTGAAGCAGTCAGCGCACTTGATATTGTAGTAAAAGGCTTATCGTTGTAGTTGGTGCCACGCACTGGTCTACGATGTACGTAACCCTAGACGACAGCGAATGCTATGCCGACCCTTGATGTGGTTATCGATAGATAATGAATAACTGCGATAAAAGAATTTGAAGGGTATAAGTTTTCCAATAGTTTTACAGGGAGCCAACGGCGTGCCATGCTCTGGATAAAATTACAATATCGAATTCCTAGACCCGAAATTCCGAATCGAATTAAGATACAATACGCTGGTGAGAGAACTCAAAATAGAAGTGTTGACCGAGAGAAGGTGGTCGTTCGGAACCAAGGTGAGTCCTGTCCTGTTGTCAATATTGTCCTGTTGTCAACTGTTGCCTAAACTTTACTGTACAAAAATATATGTTGCAAAAAGACAATTTAAATACACTCCTGAGGGGGAGAGTGCACGCTGCAATACAACAGCCGCTGGGCGCGCTCGACTGGCCACGTTACCCCTCTCTCACAGAAGACTACCTTGAAATGTATTGCATTTCCCACTTTCATCTTATTTCCCTAATGTATGTAAGTGTTTGGGTAGTGAGTGAGATATGCCAGAGCCCATTCCCATCCTATCCCTCCCCATTTTCCTAACCCTTTCACCAAATCCATTCCTATATCTCCAAAGGTAGACCGCGCATCCGGGGGCGTGCCAACGTTTGTCATTTTGGATTAATGTTGGCATGTATCGCGGATGTCTAGGAGCGACAGTATCCACTTACCATCAGGTATACAGTTCACCTCGCTCCTCTGCCGCTTTCGTACATAAAATAATAATAGTAAGTAACACGAAAAGTGCAACAGACGGCCTAATAGGTTTCGCCACTAGGGAGGAGCACGGTGGAATGGGGGAGGGGGGGGGGGGGCGTCGCCTAGACGACAATTAAAAATATTGATGTAACCAGGGGAAAACTTTGACATCGCATTTTATCTGCGTTGGATTCATGACGGAAAACTTTTGGTACTTATATTGTATCCACAATATAAATTGATATAGTAAGAAGATGCAGATTATAATCATCCACGTTAATTATAATTACAATAACTAAAAATAGGACAATACGCTGACCGACGTACAAAGTATGTATACTTAACTGTTAACTAAAACTAAACAACACGAAATCGACTCCTATATCTATATTGTCACGAGGGAACGTAAACCTAACCCACCTTTCAATTCAATTCTGCCATCGATTTGCTTCCACTCAGTATTTCTGCGGTTATGTTTTCGTAGATTATTTATCAGATCATTTTATCTTAAATTACCTATTTACATGTGTATTTTTAATATAATTCTTTTAAAAGTACAATACCGAATCAAATAAGTATTTTATGCAAGAAATATTTTACACATTTACACAACTATAAGTTTCCAAGTTGTACAATTTTCAGATGTAAACATAATTATTGTGATTCAGAATTAGCCCTAAATTAGGGCCGCAAATTGTAGTCTTATTGTACTTAGAAATTCTTTGAGCACAAATTTGAATAGGCTTAAGATCGTAGCCAATTTAGAAGTAAGTATTTTCAATGGTCTAAAAACATTTATTCAAAAATTGTGAGGATATTTTTTTAGTAATATTCAATTAATTTTATCTATTCTTATATGTATTAAAATAAGGAATACATACCATGCCATTTTCCAAGAAATATTTTGTCACTTGAAGACAACATTAGTCATTAAAAAGTAGTAAAATCCCACGTTTATAACTTACCTGAAACAAAAACAAAGTTAATTAAGAATAGCATCAGATGAATTTTAGAAATTTTAAAATGTGCAGTCGATATAACGACAGGTTAATCAATTGGTTTATTAAGTTCCTCACGAGAAAGAGAATATTCCGAAATGAAGGGTGTCCCAGATTGAGCGCCGGATTTAAATTTCGTGCCAGTTTTTTGTTTGGCCGTTGGCAACTCTAATTTGTTTATAGATGTCACATATGATAGTTGCAATTAGTCCACATTGAAAGCTGCACGAAAGAGCAACGTATTGTTATTGTTAAAATTTATTACAAAAGTAATGAAAGTTTTGCTGAGACAGTTCGCAAACTCGGTTCAATTTTTGATCGGTGAAGTATACCAAATGAGTCGTCTGTTCGGAGTTTAATCTTGATTTTTGAGGAAACCGGTTCGGTCATGAATGCAACTCATGTTTATCAACGGAGTGTGAGGTCAACCGATAATATCGCTAGGGTGGAGGCAAACGTCACCGAAAACAGGAAAACATCAATTTGGCATCGTCCTCAGCAATTGGACATTTCCAGAAGCTCTCTGCAACGAATAATTGTAAAGGATTTGCATCATTTTCACATTCGCAACATTCGCATTTTCACTGATCATTCGCAACATCTAAATTAAATCCAGCGCTCAATCTGGGACGTTCTTTAAAATTCGTTGAATAGGGATTCATAAACTGAGGGTAGGAAATTAGTTCAACTGCCTCAACTAATATTGTATATCCGATATTGGTTGGAAGTTAGTTCCTCATAGCGTATCGCTGACGACCCTGGATACAAGTAGCCGCGGCTCGTAGCCTAAGAGTAGTGATGGCTCTTAGTCACATGCTGTCCACACATTAACACAAGCTCTGTGCGACTGGTAAACGTTTCACGCGAGTGCGAATGTAACAGATATTGTGAAAACGTTTTCCACGAACACTTCCCGCTCAGCTCAGCGCCCAAGAGTGCTCAGCGCCTGTCTCCTACTAGAGAAGGCGACTGCAACCCAACAATGATTTGTGCACCGTGCGGGTCGTAAGGCTAGTGGAGGCCTTCTTTCTTTTCCTTTGGGAGGCAGGGATTCAATATATTAAGCTCCTTCACACAATAGTTCATTAAATTAAACCAGCCATACTCATACATCCCGTAAACCTTTGCGTCAATTATATATTTTATTGCTCAACAAAAATAATACGCGGGAAGATCGTTCGGAAACCTACACGCGTTCCGGATAACTGGAACGTATCAATACGCATGCGTCGTCGGTGCGATCGTAAATCAAAATGGCGAACGGTTATCTGGTTACGCCAAATATCCGTCACAGAGTATGAAAAGTAACGGTATTCCCTCTACATCGTACGTCGAAAATATGATTAGTGCAATTTTCATGCCTAGGGTCATCGTGGCGGGATGATGACTACGCATAATGTTGTATACGCGCTGAGCGCTCGTGCGTTTGGTGTCTGGGTCAGCGCTATGGATCTTTAAGAACCTCAGCCTTAACTGTGGTAAAAACACCGCAAGGGTTAAAAATTCGGACCATCAAACGTAAAAAATTTAACCATAGCGCTCACTGGCTTCAGCGCTCGAGTCTTAAATATTCAAGAAGATAGAGTCGGATTAATATATATAGCATATATATGTAATAAACCCCGAAAAGAGACTGATTTAGCTTATTGATTTGTGTTTCGATTAATTTACCCAACAGCGATTTATATTGTCATGATTTTTCTAGATTGTTTGTTATTGACTATTATGTAAATGCCTAAAAAGGCTACATTTTAGGCATATTTAGGCCCTCTCTCACAGAAGACTACCTTGAAATGTACTGCATTTCCTACTTTATCGTATTTCCCCAAGTACACGTATTGTTTCGATAGTGAGTGAGATATGCCAGAACCCATTCTCAACCTATCCTATCGCTTCCCATTTCCCCAACCCTTTCTCGCAATCCATTCCTTAATCCGCAAAGGTTAAGCGCATCGGGGGGTGTGCCAACGTGTCATTCTGGACTGAAGTTGGCATGTATCGCGGATGTCCATGGGCTACAGTATCCACTTACCATAAATTTGCCATTTTTCTATTAAAAAAAATCCACCAAAAATTAGATTATTTTAATTAGAAAGATTATCGTAAGTAGAACGGCTTCAACTTTGCTTTTGTGTGCGTGTGCTGTACTCGCATTTTAGGTGTTTGTGTATAAATTCAATACCTACTGTTCATCTTCGTATTATTTATCCGCGCTAGTTGTGGTTTATTATCAATTTGTTAGACCATTTCACCGAAGAGCTAGACTGAATCACATTGTTGTAACATAATTTAGTGTCTGTTTTTATAATGCTACTGCTGTCATATGTGAGATTCTTAATAATAATATTTAAGATTAATTATATTTGTAGATTAGGCACAAGTTAGGAAATAACGAGTTTTTCAACTCATATCCTTAAGTCTAAACGTAATAAACAGAATATATGTATATATATTATACCTACTGCAACGTGGTCGTAACAATATCAATGGGAAAAGAACATCCGGGCAGCAGTCTGTCTGATAATCAAAATAAGCCATAGACAAAATTACCATGTTGATCATTTTTTATATTTTTGTTAAATTTTAGCGTTTTTCACAACATATATATATATTTAAAGGCTCTTAAACGCATGAAGGTAAATGCGGTTAGTTGACAAAAACTGTTCGCAGTTTTCGACGTGGACTACCATCCTCTCTAGTCAGCTCGTGGTCGTTGCAACCCAGCCGACACGTTGACTAAAATAAGAATAAGGTGAACATTGCGTATGTTCCTTAGCAACTTAGCATCGCTTAGGATCCGTTTAATACATAAAATTGCGACCGCGTCCCTATTTCTGTTTGATCTGGTGGTTGACTGGTAGAAAATGCCATATGACATTAAGTCCGCCGTTTCTACAATTACTTCTGAAATGAGGTTTAAATAAATAAAATATTCAAGAATTTTTACAATGATTTAGCGTTGTCCCAGTAAAGTGTGCGCAGTGCCACTTCTTTCTCGCGTTTCTGGGTCTTTATTGCAATACCGAATTGTTTCCATCACGCTATATGGTGTTTCAACTTCAATTATCTATTATATTCGTAGAGGATGCGAGGGAAACCATTGCCCAGTGCTGAGGGGGGGGGGGGGGGACACATTATGAATGGTAAAAAAATCTAGAAATTGTCAAATACACAGTTTACTACTTACCATTGTAGTAATGAAGTATCACGTGTAATTCCGGGGCAGTGCGTATATAAAGTAGGACATTATTCAAACAATTTGTACCACAGTAAAGTTACAACGCATAATTTACGATCGGAGCGATAAGATGGCGGTGGAATATTTGTAACTGAAATTATGAAGATTTTAGATATAGTATAACACCTATTAATGATGTAAATGTTTAAAGGAGATTTCGTAATTTTCGTATTTTCGTATAGATTTTGCGTTCAGTAAGGGTTATGCAAAGGACTTTGCTTTGCATCACCCTCAAGCATGCGAAGTGAACGGCTCGAAGGGTAGAAAATGAAACATTGCTTTATCAAGAACATTTAATGCATAATAAAAATATGTATATATCTCAATATTGTAAACGAAATCATAGCGCGATGGTGTGAGCGCCATCTGTTTTTAGTTTTAGGTACAAATTGACTCAAACACAAAGGTTGACTGGCGGAGAATGCCACAAGGCATTAAGTCCGCCCTGTGTACAATTTTTGTGCGATAAAGTTTAAATAGATGAGCTCTGGCATATGGCTATACAAATAAAAGCATTTTAATATATCTACGACTATACGTAACGAACTCTTTTGGACAATGTGTATACAGTCGAAATTACCTTTGAAAAATGTGTTTGAAGTGAATTTATCCACATGTTTTTTTTTCATATGCCGTATTGCACAGGAGAATATTTCAAACAAAATAACTTTTGTAAATAACATCTGTTACACGAGTGAACATCTGTATTTTCCTGATATTTTCATATAGCAAAATGTATCAATAGACCACCCACTTGAATCAATGACCGCAACAAGCAAGACTAAAATATAGGCTATAATTTAACCGTTTCGCTGCAGTTGGGTCAAAACGACCCAGAACGTGTCAGGAACAAAGGGTCGGCTCGTAAACGATAAAGTCAACTGTAAACCTTTGTTTTCACGATAACAACGTATTCTTTGAAGTCGGTCTTTCTTTTTTGGCACGTTATTACTATCTTTTTGCCTGGCGGCGCCGCCTGTCGTCTTCGAAATATAACCTACGTTTTTTGACGGATCCAATACGAGTATATCTCTGTCAGCAGAAGAGGAGACTGCTTTTGTATGATGATAATGGTTCTATAGAAAAACAATAATTAAGTAATTTAAGGGAACAAAATAAAATAATCCTAAATTTTAAAAAGAAAAACTAAGAATAATTATTGCCATAATAAATCCAAATTTTAATATCTAAAAGAAAAAATATCTAATAACATATTAGTGGCAATACGAATTATAGTTAGTTTTCTGTAGTATCTAAAAGATATTTAAACTTACGCCTGTTTTGTGCACAAATAAATACACATGCATACAAATATGCTTTTTTTCGTTGTTATTATTATAATGTAATATTATTTTTTGTAGCTTTCCTTCTCGTTTTATATCATTTTTACGTCTCCTTGAAGGCTTTATGGTTAAAAAAGTATCATAAACCCAAATTTATGGACACAACTATCAGAATATATATTTTTGCCATAAAATTCTCAACTGGTGTTGACCAGCATATAAGTGTCTGTATGTCATAAGATACTATAACACACTTTTACCCGCCTGTTTACTTGGGAAGTTCTAAATGTCCATTAATTTTTAGTTTTGAATGTACAAAATGTTGGCAAATTAATAAAATTATTACTTAGATCAAAGCAAATTCTTTTGATTTAATCAAAGTATTATTAGTAATAATAAAGCTAAAGTCTAGCTAAAGTCAGTCATCTGGTGTCTGGCAATAGAATAACATCATCTACATATATATACATACATACACACACACACACACATATATATATATTGTATTGTATATAGGTGTGTATAATTTAGCCGTGTGATGTGGGTCGGGCTTAATATAGTACCTACCACCCTATCCCCTCCCGTGAGTTTCGTAAAATGCGACTAAAGGACAACAAAGCGGTTAGCACAAGCAATGAGAAACTACAACACCTCTGAAAGAGTGGATTTGCCAACCAACTTTGCCAGCGTGGCGTTTTAATGCTATACATTCCTTGTGCACAAGACAATTTACATGAGGGGGGGGGACCCATATCCAGCAGTGGATAATAGAAGAGCTGATAACAGTGGTGACGGATTACTTTACCTGTTATTGAATTTACCGCACCATCTCTGCATAGCCCGATGTTTGACTGTGAGATAATGCTCTAGAGCATTAAGTTCGCCTTATGTCATTTTGTACAATAAACATATAAAAATAAATAAATGAATGAATACAATTATTCAAAAGCGCTGTTAAATATATTGTCATTCTTTCAACTTTTCTAACGTTCTATGGCAGGGCCTGTGCCCTGTGCCTCTCCTAATAGATCACTAGGAGTTTCGGGCCATAATCCACCGGGCCGCATGGTGGATTATAGAAGTATTTTTTAAATTATGTTATTGGAAAGCAATTAATTCTTAATTAAATCTGGTGAATTAATTATGTATTTGTAATTCTGGAATGCGCAAGCTGATTATATTTTATTATTAATTATATTTTGTATTGTTTTCGGATACTGATTTTATTTGCTATACATATAATGTATCATGTCGAGTTTTCGTTAATTTAGATCCAAAAAAGCGGTGAAACTCGATCACTTGACGTGACTTCCAACAAACTAATAAGGGTTACTGTGACCCGCCCTCATACGAGGGGCTAATAAACATTGTCCTGTACTTGTCACCCAACTGTTTGCACGAACTTCAACTTCACTAAAGACTCAAAGTTTGCCAACTAGCACCAACTCGAAAGTTAAAGCGTCGCCACACGTGCAAAGTTTACAGCTCAGATTTACGTCGAAGACTCGCGTCTGTATACATGAAACGGTTTACGATTACGAGTGGAGTGTAAGCCCATTACACAACAGACGGTGGTTGAAGATAAATTAAAATGTACAGAGATAAATGGAATGGAAATATAGATAGTATGCAAGATGGAATCGATCGATTTTTGAAGCCTGAAACTATGCATTCCGTTAAGGATTCTGAGTTGACATCACACTCCCACGATCCCACTCTCACGGGCAGTTTAGAACCCCTCAGCGTTCGGAGAGACGTTGCATCTCTCTGTGTGTTCTACCGCCTGTACAATGGGGAATGCTCTGGAGAATTGTTCAATATAATTCCCACCTCGGGTTTCTACAACCGCACCTCCCGTCACAGAAGTGCGGTCCATCTGCATTTCCTAGATACGGAGGTGTCGCGTACTGTTCGGTCCAAAAATTATTTTATATCGCGAACCCGTAGGCTGTGGAACCAACTGCCTCAAGAGGTCTTCCCATTAAACTACGACATGGGGTTCTTCAAGAAAGCTATGAATAGGATTTTGCAAGGTCGGCGGCGCGCCCGCATACCCCCTGGTGTTGCAGGTGTCCATGGGCGGCGGTAACACTTACCATCACGTGAGACCGCTTGCTCGTCCGCCCTCTTCTCTATAAAAAAAAAAGATATGAAAATTTTATGAAAATATTTTTCATAGCATACCATCAGCTTGTGTCTCCCCACTGCTGGATATAAGGCCTCTCCCAAATCTCCCACACACGGTCTTCGGCTCTTCTCATCCAGCCACTATCGGCGATTTTCTTCAAGTCGTCAGTCCACCTGACCGGACGGCTTCCCGTTTCCCGGTACCTGATCTCCATTCGATCACATTTGTCGTAGGTGCATATTTACTAAATTTAAAACTCAAATGGTTGTCATTAGCTCGGCGGTGAAGGAAAACATCGTGAGGAAACCCACATGCGCCAAAAATCAAAAAATCGGGAGTATATAATCCACCAATCCGCACTGGGCCCGCGTGATGCATCACGGTCCGGAACCCCCCGTGATTTACTAAGGGGAGACCTGTGCCCTGCCGTGGGACACTATTTCTACATACATATCCATATATTTACTTATCGCTTGCAAGACAATCAGGTGTTAAAACATAAAAAATCGCATATGAACGCAAAAATTAACACATCCGTAGTGTAACATACAAGACGCTTTCGCGTTCAAATATTGAAATACTTACGCAAACGTCTCAACGTAAATATTTGGTAGAAAAATCCACGTCGTGTGTAACCGGCGGACAGAAGGGAATATAATAATAATTTATCGCTGTTTCGGCGAAGCATCACGTTAGGGAATGGTGGCAGTGAACGCGTTGTTGCGAGTTCCATTACACCCTCGCGGCTCTTCTCAGCCAGCCACCGGCGAACTACTTCGAGTCACACACTACGCTTCCCGATACGTGGCGTCCATCTAAAGACTGGTCACAAAGATACACATACATACCACCAGCCTGTGTCTCTCCATTGCTGGATATAGGCTTCTCCCAAGGACCACCACCACACACGGTCTTCAGCTTTTCTCATCCAGCCACTACTGGCGACTTTCTTCAAGTCGTCAGTCCACGTGGCTTCAGGGCGTCCCACGCTACGTTTACCGGTACGTGATCTCCATTCGAGGACCCGTCTCCCTCATCGGTTATCGGTCCTGCGATATATATGGCCCGCCCATTGCCACCTCAGCTTGCTGATCCTTTGAACTATGTCGGCAACCTTAGTTCTTCGGCGAATCTCCTCGTTACGGATTTTGTCCAGCAAAGAAACGAAATAAATATACATCCATATATATATATATATATATATATATATATAAAAACAAAGATATATATATGGTAATGAAAATATTGTGAAGTCGACACCTCATAAAATTGTTCAAACAAATTCTTTATATTTATTGTCTCAACAAAACAATCAAGTTAGCGAATAAAACTTTTGTTGCAATATTTCTGCGTTATGGCCTATAAAACATCAACGATACTGCATTGCACGTTTGAGAAGCACTTCAAAATGCATACAATTTTTTACCGCCGCAATTCAAGTCTGATGCATACACTGCATGTTCTGAATGCTAATAATGTTGTGACATATTTATTATATTATAGTTCTTATGGAAGTGGGTGATCCTGCAGGAATATGTAAATATCCATGACCAAAGTGATTTGAAAGAAGAATTCTAATGAGAATAAGTAAAATGAGTGCTGTGTGAGCGATAAAGTAGGAAGTGCAGTATATTTCAAGATAGTCTTCTGTGAGAGAAGGGTAACGTGGCCAGTAGAGTGCGTCCAGCTGCGGAAATGCAGCATGCACTCTCCCCGTAGAAAAACAGAAGCGATGTGGTTTATCCCCGTTATAAAGATCACTGTCGTTTAATATGCAATCATTTACCTTCACTGTTATTTTACAACCAGAATACCCATCTGTTACCCACCTGAGATGTAAGGAGATGACAAGTAAGCCTGATGATAAATGACTATATTTTGAACAGACCTAGTACTGCCAAACAAGTTTTTACCTATATTTTCCTTTGAACTCATCCTTAAATCTCAGATAGAGTATGATCTGCATTTTTTTGAATTATAATTATTAACTGGCCTAGAGATAACTTTTTACTTGTAATTAAAAATATATCTCTAGGAAATAAACTTAACAAAAAGATCTACCGATAACTACAACTGGGCTGGACAATATTTAGGATATTTAGTTATTTATTCATTAAATTAGAAAATCAGCGTATTATTTTACACTAATACTTATCAATGTCATATTGCCATAATAATGTCATATTAAGATTTCCCCATTCATAAAGCCTTATGTAAATTATCTTATTTCAGATAGGTATTATAAAGCTAGGAGGTTGTGTTGGGCAGCGCCATCTATTCTGGCCAATGTCCACTGGCAGATGGTTGCAACGATGCTGTTATTCTTCTCTTTCAAGAATTTTATTGATACCGTAAGATCATCTTAAAACCGTCAATGGATAAAATGATGACCTCTGTCTTCAAGTGTTGAGAAGAGAAAAGTCGGTGAGGTTATCCTGAAGGACCGGAACGTGCTGCAAATGATGATTGCCACCTGATTCTTTGCTTCTCCTTCGTTTTACACAGTTTACGCCCTGCTTTGGCAATTTTATAATTTTATACCGTTGCGTTTTCGCCTGTCAAGGATTCAGCCAGATATTCTTGTCGTCAGAAGAGCACTAGGTTTTCAATGAAAGTGTTTCACCGGCAATAATCCCACGAGGCTGAAACGTTGACTTCGTGGGGCTGGTTTACAAGGTGAAGCGAGTTACGGAGGGGACTATGGTCGGAATATGAGGAATAAAAACCGAAACGAGGTGATTTGGTAAAGAACTAATGTGACGGACATAGTCCAAGCCAATAAAATGGCAGTGAGTGGACTAACCGCATTTATCGTAGACCTAATTGTACTAATTGTGCTTCAATTGGAGTAGACAAGTGTTTGCTTCAAAATAAATATGTGTTTTTAATTATTTAATTTCAGAATATTTGAAGACTAGAAGTTCCGCAGCTATCTTTATTTCAGTCAATTATGTCAGGTTTTAATAGTACACGAGGTTTTAATTTGCACAATATTATTCTTGTTTTTATTTCATTGGCTGATTTTTAATATCATAAGACATTTCATTATTGACATTGACCATTTACTGTTAAACCAATACACGAAGTATATCACATGAAGTATTATTTAATAATAACACAATTTTCTAAAAACACTCCATTTTCCAAATTGTGTCGCATATACCTTTAACCCTATCACCAGCATTCCTCATTCCCCACGTCATATATTATTTTACGGTCAATTCCCTGGATACTTGCGTCCGCAATTTCACTCTTTGATTCACTGATACGGACAGTAACAACAATGTCTTATTGAATGACGTGATCGTTCCGCGTGAGGAAATAAACGGTTATTTTCTTTGCAGTCTTTTTTGTAGATACATCGTTTGGAGTTACCGTTGGAACTATGTTTGAACTAGAACTACAACATAGTAGAACATGAACTATGTTGGAACTAGAACACATTGCAGAGGCAAAGCTTAATACATACATAGTATTAATATCGAACTAAAGCGCGCGACACGAGCAGGAAGAATTTGGGTCATTGACATGACGTCAGCCAAGACTGGACCGTAAAGAGATTTGTATGAAATCGTCGAACACCGACCATTTTATTAGACCCCTCATATTAAGCTTTAGCGTGTTATAAAAGCTGTATGTTATCTTATTATACACGTTTTTTATTAATAAATCTTATATAAATAACAAAATCGTAACAGAATTATGTCTGTATATGAAATAATGGACGCACCCGGAAGAAATTCGATACGTTCCGGCGTGATTCGTTTCGTCTCCAGTCGACGCTTACCTTAACGTCTACGAAAGTACGAAGTCGTGGGCGCTGTTCAGGCTGCTTCCGCCGCAGGAACGACAACCGATGGGGTAGACGAGTCCTTATATCGAGACCACGTCCCGGAAAGCGCAGCGTGAGGCGCTCTTCGGCCAGATGGACTGATCGCTGGAAGAAGTTTGCCGGTAGTGGCTAGATGAGAAGAGCGGAATACCGTGTGTGATGGCGAGTCTTGGAAGAGGTCTATATACAACAGTGAAGAAGGATAGACTTATAGAATGCAATGAATGAAACAAAACATTCCTGTAAAAATTTTGCCAATCCTCGCGAGTGTTTGGCCGATAAAAGTGGTAAGATCTAAAAGTCGCTAAGACTTGTTTAAAGTAATATTACTTCTTGTGACTTGGCCATTTCCATTGGTGCATCTCTACCATTGATAACCTAACGAATGCTATACTAACGGAAATGGTCGTGATTAAATATATGTATTCCGAAATTATCATAATTAATCGAGCTTTACATCATAGTAGTCTCTCCTTCTCACTTGGTAGCTAACCAGAGTGGAAAATTTCCATTTTCAGAAATTTCCTTTAGTTTTTATTCTAACATCAAATGTCAAATTTCAGCTTCCTAGCACCTTTGGGAGTACTTTAGATTTTTGATGATCAGTGAGCGAGTGAATGACAAAATTGTGGTATTTCGTGTTGATATCTTCAAAATTGGAAGTCGTGGAAACTTGAAATTTAAAAGTGTAATTACACTCTTAATTAGCTCATAACCTACTCATCGGGATATCATTTTGAGCCGTCTATGTGTGGGTAGTGTAATAATACGACGAGCTCCAAAGTACGCTGTGTTGCTTCGAGAAAAGGGTGCAGTCTTCGGTAGTGCGACGACTCTTGGCGGGGCACATTGTCTTGTGCATGGGGGATATATTTCATATATTGAGTACATAACTAGAGGGTTAATAGTAAAAAAGTAGCAAGTTGAGCCATTGGCATGTTGCATACGCAAAAAAATTACCTACATAAGAAGCAATTCCTATCGGGGCTAATTCCCAAGTATCTTTGGAATCCTCTGCAATCGTGGAAAAACTTTATATTCATTTAACACGTTAGTGAAGAAAGTTCAATGGGCGGGTTTAATGGTACAAGGTACTGTCTCCCAGCTAACCGCGAGGAGTGGAAATGACGACGGTGTAATCGAGGAAGGAGAAAAGCAAAAGGAATATAAAAATAAACGGAAAAACAAATGAAAAGAAGAATGGAATTATTATTAAAAAATACACAAAGTGTACATTAATAAATTAAATAGATACATACTTGTATGTATATACATACATACATAGCACACAATTTGTTTGTAGCGACAGCGATCCGGGCTTGAGAATTGTATCCATATTTCATCCTAAGCAAAATAATAAATTAGCAAGCTTACCGAACACTGCACAGCCCACATTGCAGCTAGCAAGGGGCAGATGTTTAATGGCGCTTGCGTGTTGTTTGACCCAGTCTCAACAAACATTTGCATCATGTTTTTCTTAATACTCTCTCAGAATAGCTACATGGACATAAAGGTTATGTGTATTATTGATTTAAGTGTAAACTACATTGTAAGGATCATAACTATTTTATTGATTTTACATCTGGTCGTTAAGACGTTCGGTTACATCGCAACTTGTATATTACAATGCAATAGATTTAAGATTACAATAAGATTTACAATTTAAGATAACATTAAATGCTTAAATTAGCACCAATTTGCAAAGTGCTAAATTTTCGAGATTTTTCGGATCAAGTATTACGTAAAACAAATATTTGTTCAGGTCTTGTGTTTGAGAATTTCTTGATGGTGTTTTGACGTTTCGGCGCGGGTTACACCAGCCGTGGTCGCGAGTTTACCGATGAGACGGGTAGTCCAGTATGGGTGCTGCGAGCAGTTTTATCAACTACCCACATTTGATCTTCACATTTGGAAAGGCTGCGACACACTACACTAACAATGTTCCACAACAATGTGGTGGTATTCGATGGTGAATTGCAAGGTTTAAGTTTGTTAATCACTGGATTCCACGTCGACGACAGTTTATATACATCTTCGCGATTGAAATTTTTATATTTCTTAATTTAAACCGCTTCACGTACAATCCTGGGATAATAGTGACGTTCAGTGGAGAGGATTTTTGGAGTGCAGTGTTCTATCCAGTGATTAATACCAGCGTTGATAATGTGTACGGCTGCTGCAGATTTACTCGTTTGGCGGTTTATTTCAGCTGCGATGTATTCCTTGACCCTTTCCACAACTGTACGCTTAGTCAGGCCTATATACGAGTAGCGACTACCACAGCTATAATCTATCTTATAGACACCTGGCGTCTGGTAAAGTATAGCATCCTTGGGTGTGCGTAGATTTTCGGCTAGTTTGGAGGACGGAGTATTTACAGTCTTAATGGAGTATTTTCTCAAAACTGTTGCAAGTTTATCGGTCACTCCTTCCACCCATGGCATAAATTATGGCTGTCTGTTAACATCGGGATGTTTCTCCCTGCGATTGCGCCTTGGTTGCGTTCAACTCACTTTGTACCCATTCCGTTTGAGTACCTGCTGAACATGTGATAATTTGTCTTTTAAATGTTTAGAGTCACAGAGGTCATACGGTCTGTTGTTTACAATATAAAATGTGTACAAAACGCGAATGTTTAAAAAGTTATAATTTTGGTTAATATTAATTTTTAGAATCATAAAACCTCGGATGAGCATTATAATATATAATAATAATATCACACTATCAGACTATGTCTCTCTACTGCTGGATGTAAGCTGCTCCTAAAGCTCGCCACCACACACGATCTTCGGCTCTTATCATCAAGCCACCACCGGTAAACTATATTTCAAGTCGTCGTTCTACCTGACCGGATTGCGTCTCGCACTCAGCTTCCCTGTATGTGGCCTCCATTCGAGTACTCGTCTACCCTAACGGCCATCGCTCCTGCGGTAAATATGACCTGCCAATTGCCACTTCATCATGCTGATTCTATGTATGAATAACATAATTAATTAGTTCGTTTAATTAGTTAATGAGAAAAATTCCTTATTATTATTATTATCATCTTTTACTTTAGAGTTTCAAAGTTTGCTTTACGTCGCTGGCGTGCAATTCTAACTTCGAACATTTTGTTTTATTACTCATCTTCAAAATACGTCGATGTTCGTCGTTTAATCTTGAGGAGATTTACTTGAATATCGTGCACAAATATAGAGACGGTAAACTACACGAATACTTTATTATAAACAATAAAGTGAATAAGTCTCCAAGAGACTGCAATAAACTGAAAAGACATACTTACTCATTTTCTTCTCGTATGTAATCTTTATTTGAAATGTTGTATTAATGTAATTGTATAAAATAAATAATTCTTATTGTCTATATCTACCCATTGTACTAAGTGAACCAATAAAAAAGTCAAAAAGAACAGTTGGTTCCCTTTGGATTTGTGAGATGGTAAAAGGTTTAAGCATAATCTGCTGGATATAAGCCTCTCCCAAGGCTCGCCATCACACACGATCCTCATATTCTCATCCATCCACCACCAGCGAACCTTTTCAAGTCGTCGGTCTACCTGGGCGGAGAGCGTCCTGACGGATACCTACATTAAAAGACAATTTTGATATAACAGGAAGATTATATTTAAATCCGTAAAAAGAAGAGCAAAAGACAAGAGAAAACAAACATATTTTATTGCTCGATTAAAACCGAGGTTCGTCTGGGACGTCAATTTTGATCACTGTCAACCACTGATCACTAATCGTCAATTATTTGATTGATTTAAAAAAAAACATAAACGTAAATTTCACAAAGAAGTTCACAAAGGACTACTCAATTCTGATATTATACAATAAGTACAGAAGTATGCTACGAATGTCTAAAAGGAGCTACGAATACGATAAGGACTAGATAATTTAGTTCATAGTTCAAGAGCGGAATACCTGTGCAATTAATTACCTTTGTGCCTCACAAACTAACAAGATGGAGAATGTCTCAGTTCAAGTTATGAATTAAATCAAACACATGTTTCGTCTAACTCATTAGTAAGTATATGAGGAAGTTCGTTCCAACATTGCAACTAAATCTCGGAATATTGTTTAGTTGAATTTGCATTCCACGTAAACTATAATGTTTTGTAACTAAATGTTGACACTAAATGCTAGAATGAAATACGACAATCGAGTTTATGTGATGTATGATTTTCTTGGAAACATGACGGAACGGTATGGTATACTGACTTCATATAGACGCATAAGACGCACCTTACGCACACATCTACAGAAAATTTAGTGTCTAGCGGGAATGTCTGGGGGTACCTGTTCAGAAATGTTTACAATGCAACCAGAAAGTTGCAGCTCATGTTTACGCTGAGCCGTGTCATGAAATTCAACGTATTATTTTGCATGAGCGATAACTATGGCACAATGGAAATAGTTGAAAATATACAATTTTTATTAAACTTTGTGTTCAATATGTACCTTATGTTACTGAAGGAAAAATACAACAAATTAATTTTAAGTTTTACCGTTTCTTAATCTGTTTTAATATCTACTTTGTTTACACTGTAATATAGGGATATTTTTTTATTTCTGGTCCGTAGTCGTATTTAATCATTTTCTAATAGAATTTATGTATATTTTCTATTCGATTTGTCTAATAGAATTTTTAAGTTTATTGTAAGAAAAGGCTACGATCGCATCTATGTTATTGTTATGTGTGATTAAGAGGCGTTCTCAATAGACATAGAGAAAGATTTTTTGGAAAGCCTGGCTCAGTATATCGGAGGCTTTTTCATACAGTTTTAAAAAAGTGTTTAAGTATGCAACTGAGATAGACTTCCGAAGACATTTCTATAACAAAAAACATTTTTGAAATCACAATCAATACGTCTTGCATACGTAGTGTATGTAGTGTATTGACGTGCTTCTCATTAGGATATTATTATATTTGGAGGGTATTCGGGGGTTTGAGACTCCTTCCAGCTACGATTGTTATGAACGCGAACGTTTAGATTTTGTAAACGAAACTGCTCACATCTCTATTGTGTAAGAACTCTAAATTTAGTTAGTATCTAAGTCTAAGAGAAAACACCTCGACCTAGTTGTGTTAGCTCTTGTCGGGACTTCACCTTGAAGGGGGGGGGGGGGGGGGGGGGCGTAATCGTATGTGTAACGTGGCTGGTTTACACTACTTTATATAACCGTGTCTTTCCATTAGGCGACTATATTTATGTATTTCAACGGATCTTAACGCGAATGTTTACCTTATTTATAAATATGCGTGAAAAATAAAGGCGACTACTCACAGAGGGAGGGGGATGGTGTACGCTGCAATCCCACAGTCGCTTGGTGAACCCGACTGATCAGGAAATTCCTCTCTCAAAGAAGAATACCGTAAAATTTACTGCATTGTTCACTTTATTTTATTTTCCCAATGTTCGTAAGAGTTTTGGTAGTGAGTAAGCCCATTCCCATTGGATCTTATCCTAACCCTTCCTATTTTCCAAATACTTTCTCCAAATCCATTCTTAAGTCTCTAAAGGTAGGCAGCGCATTCGGGGGCGTGCGAACATTTGCCATACTGGACTAATGTTGGCATGTTTCCACTTACCACATCCATGGACGACAGTATCCACTTACCATCAGGTGGACTATCTGCTCATTGGCCACCTTATTTCTATAAAAAAAATTCACGAACTCAACCGATATCTAAACTCAAACTGTTGTTGCACGAAAATTTCATTTGGATGCGTTAAGATACAGGTCAAGCAGGCTAAACTGGGTCATCTGTAGTTGGAATTTTACTTACTACATGAGTAGTAGTCATGATGAGTGATTGAGTTCCTCTAAAAGGAATTTTCCCTTAGTTATGCAAATACTGGAGTTAAAATCAAAAGAATCAGAACACTATTAGATGCCAAGATGTTTATATGTCTGGAGATGTTTCCAACTTTAACACCACATTATCCTATAACGAGCAAAATTTCCTTAATATTACAAATTATAACGCGGAACAAAACACCTCGAGTGAAAGGTTAGGTAAGTATCCTGCATAACGCGACCAAGCAACTAAGACCCTTAGAAGTTCATTCAAATGTCCTTAATTTGTAAAGAAAAGGGAGATGCGGCAGCTCAACTAGAAGCGGATATTATTGTGTTCTTGAATTAAGGTAATGAACTAATTTGTTAAAGGCATAATGAACGCCACAAATCTGGGAACCTTTGCCAAATTCTTGCAATGGAACAAAGAAGATAAGTATATAGATTATGCATTTGTATAGTTACATGAAGATGCATTGGGAGAATGAGAATAGGGAAGCATAGAAAACAAAGACATATAAGTTATCTTATGCATAGCTGCACCGAATGGTAGAAGAGAGTAAAATATCAGAGATGATGTTGCTGGATTCGTTAAAAGGATTTGAATAAATGATCTTTATGTTAATATTTAAAACTTAAAACACCCTTTCACGTCTACATATGGGGGGGTTATGCCTTAATTACCACGCTCTGCGCAGGCGGGTTGGTAATCGCGGTGCCTAGGCCTCGCGTACCGGTGATGCTGCTGTCCGTCACGGACCTTTGGTATTTAAGATCTAACGAATCGAATGGTTAGACCGCCGTTGGTCGATCGTTAATACTCAGTCCGTTATTCAGCTAGGCGCGTTGCTTGCAGGAGGAGATGTCGTGGATCCTGTATAAAGGTGACAAGATCCTTTGCACCACTCTGGCCGGGTAGACTGACGATTTAAAGAAAGTCACCTGTAGCGGCTGGATGAAAAGAGCAGAAGACCGTGTGTGATGGAATTCATTGTGAGAGGCATATGTCCAGCAGTAAAGAGACACAGGCTGATGGTCCAGGTAGCATTGAATTACAGTTGAAAATCAACAGTCTTAACAACGTGAGCTAAAGCTGAAGTGCCACCGTCGGCGCAATGATAATACGCATGTAGCAATAAAAAATCTGATATTAAATAAAGTCCCTGTGTATTGTAATTGCGGCTGAATAAACATTTTTCTTATTTCTAATTTATTGAAAATAAAATGAGATATTTTTTCATGTATCTTTTTAAACTTTCGCGTTTAGTACACATTTCATATTGTTTCGGCATGAAAGGTCGAGTAGAAATAAAAGGTAAACGAACACCTTTGTTATACGCGTTCAGACCCGATTTGCAATATAAAATAACCTTATTGTTACTGACATCAGTTTTCATAATGAGATTAAAAATAATATTTATGCTAAATTATTGAAAGACGTAATGAATTCAATTCACGTTTCATACTCTAAGTATTCTGTTAAATTTGTTAAAGTTTTTGTTGAGAAAAACAAGCTGAAATGACGCAAACGCTCATTAACCTCAAGCTTTAGAAGAGGGCAGAGTTAAGACTCGAGACCATTACACAGTAAATATAACTCACAGTACAGCATCTTGATGATGCTTGATAAAATTATGCGTGTGCAATGAAAGTTCGTAATCGCTGTGTCACTCGGTAAATCGTAGCACCGAATAGAAAGAAATTGAAGGGGGCAGAGTTTGTATTCTGCAGAAGCGCTCGACACCTTACATGTGTGCGTGAGATAGGTGAGAACACGTGCGGGCAGGATGCGACTCAAGCGTTTGTTTCGTTACGGGCTCTATGTTTTTTAGCTGTATCACTTTTACATTTCTTTTATATCAAAGGTCTAATTCGGTCAAGAGTTGTTTGAATGGTCAAAAAGTGCACAATATTGTCAACCTTTGGATTCGTGCACTTTTTATAATCATCAGGTCAGAAACTTACAAGGACATAGCAATTTCAGTGGCCCGGTAGTAAGGAATTTCTCGTGATTTGAGCATAGTTGATTTACTAAAGCTTAGATTTAAAATTTTCAAGCTGCAGTTTGGTCCAAATGGGACTACTAATATAAGAGAAAACAGTTAAAGGTCAAATGTCATATAGCTTAATAGGTATCTATATAAATTATATAATAATTGCGAAATCTTTATTAAATCTAAATTAAATTTAAAAATTATTATTATCTATTGAGGATCTATAGACTTTGCTGCCTATTGTGTTGCAAATGTTAGTATAAATAAAAACGTATGTTCAAAATGTAAGCAAGCCTCAGTAATATTTCTATTGAAGCGTTGCGATGTTTCTTTTTTGTATATAAATTCCAACTGGTTGAAGAATTGTCAGTACAGGGCGTCATTATGCGTGGGAAACACTTTAAACATTTTCAAACAGATATCTTACTGCTTTTATTTATATTGTGCCTCTTCAAAGTAAGTAAGGTAAGGGAGAAAAGGCAAAATATTACGTTAACTAACCCAGTTTGCATTGTTGTTTGAATTTTTATTAAGTGTTGCCAGTAGCAGAGATTATTTTGAGTTTACTTTCGTTGTGACTTCTTAAAAATGATTTTGTCTTAAATTTACAATTTTTTTTTTCCTATTTTTTTTACATTAAAAGAATTTGCTGTTGACTGCGGCGTTGTCAGCGTAGATTTATGGTAAAAAATTATCCTATCTATTCAATTCGTACCTCAAACTAGATAATTATTATTGTACGGCAAATTTCGTAGCGGTTCATTTTTTTTTTTTTTTATGGTGAAGGTGGCAGACGAGCATACAATCCACCTGATGGTAAGTGGATACTGTAGCCCATAGACATTCGTGATACATGCCAACATTAGTCCAAAATGACAAACGTTGGCACGCCCCCGGATGCGCTGCCTACCTTTGAATATAGGACTGGATTTGGAGAAAGGGTTGGGGAAATGGGGAGGGATAGGATGAGAATGGGCTCTGACACATCTCACTCACTACCGAAACACGTACGTACATTAGGGAAATAAGATTAAATGGGATATGCAGTACATTTCAAGGTAGTCTTCTGTGAGAGAGGGGTAACGTGGCCAGTCGAGTGCGCCCAGCGGCTGTTGGATTGCAGCGTGCACTCTCCCCCACAAACTACTATACCATCAGTTTATTTAATAATCGACCGTAACGGTAACCAGCTCTTACCATCCACTGCTGGACAGGAGCCTCTTCGTGTATATTATCTTATACGTGAGAGATGTATGGCTTCAAGCTGGCCAAGCTGGTTGGCGGGTCCACTCTTTTAGAAGTGGTAGCAACTTTGTTATTCCTTACGACATAAGAGAAAGATGCGGTGGTCCCCACCACACGGCATGATAATAATATAACCAAAGAAACATTGAGTTAATTATTATCCGTAGTTCAGACTGTCCTATATCCAATAGCAGAGAAATGAGGGTGAATGAACTTTTCTATCCTGCTGAATATCGTTGAAAGTGATTTTAAAGACAAGGCTGATAATGGTGGCGACAAGAACGATCTTACATTTGCGCGCCATTTAAAGAGGAAACAAAAGACAAAAAACTTCAGGTGAAACGAAACCCTTAATCGTAGTTAAATTAAAGCGACATTCATCACTTTCTAAGAAACTTTAAGAGGGAGTCTCATTTCAAAGGGCCTCAGTTTACAACTACCGGGATTTAAAAAAAAAATTATCCCTCCATTAAAATGTCCTGAATTATATTCCTTTGCTTTCAAAATTATACATGAGAAATGTTGGAAAAAATTAGGCTCGTTAACTGTAGGCGTTGGAGCGTTAAGTCCTTCGAATGGTCTCTTTGAGTGGTAGGTCAGAAGAGTTAGCGGACTTAATTTTTATTAGCATTGTGTATTTTTTACTAAGTTAACAATTATTTTGATATGTAATCGGTCCAGCAGTTTCAAGAGTAGAACGGATTTGTAAGATGGGTTGTAAGATGGGTTGGATGGAGTTGGCAGCCTCGGAAAAAATCCGTTTCGTATTCTGAGCAGCTGAAAGAAAGAATTATAAAAAATAATAAAGTTTTTAACTATCGCCCTCAATTTTACCTTACGCCAAAGATAAAAAAAACAGCTAGAAAGATACGAGGAACACAGAACAGGTGTTTTAATGAATCAAAGATGTTGAATGTGCTTTTTTGCTTAATTAAGCCGGGTTTTGAACTGGCCTTATCATTAAACTTTTTAATTAGGTCTAGCAGTATTTAATTTTCGTGATAATTGCAGCAGTTTACGTAAGAAGCGAAACAGTTGAGCTGTTAAATATAATAAATATTTAGTTTTTGAAATTCAGCCCATTAGCAATAAATAATTGAATAGTATTGTAATGATTATTATAAACTGTAGCGTAACTAAAAACTCACAAGGTCGCGACTTAAAATCTCAGTGTTTCTACTTAAGTACGGGTTTGTTTCAATTATCCGTCGTACATAACTAGAATTGTTATTGTTTGTGAAAGGAACTTTACGAACAATAATAATGTTATAATTTAAAATAATAATATAATTTATATGCGGAAAATATATTATAAACCAACCTTTTTCGCTTTTGTAAAACAATACCCATTCTATTAACATATATTTCTTTTGAATAGCCAAATATCCTATAGACATTTATACCTCAAATAGTGCAATAAGTACATATATATCATTGACGTTTACGAGGGCGTGGAATCGAATCGACTCGATATCGATCTCCTTTACATTCAAGTATATATTAGGGTTGTCAAAAACAATAACTTACTTTTAATTTAAGTGAAATAAATATGAGTCATTTTTGTTAAATATTTTATAACGTTCATTTTTGAGTATCCTATATTTTAAAACCAACAGAAGTTATATCTAAAAATGTCAGGGTGCAAGTATCGGGTATGCAAGGATATATTCTATTATTAATTTAGGAGTAGGTATTGTTCATAATCTATAATTACCTTATGAGTACAAGGGGATGATCATTGATCAACCCATTACACTTCCCATTTTATAGATATATGTGTTTATATGTCTACTTCCCCATAAAATATATGCAGAGTTAAATATAAGTCCAATTATCAGTAAACAATGAATCAGTGACTCAAAAATTAAGAGTGTTTTATAGCGTGAAAGAATCCTATATGCAACAGTAGAAGAACACAGTATGAGAATGATTAGTGATTAGTGTTGTGGGTATGTCTAACATAAAATATATTATTGTATGTTCAAGGTATTTCAATATATTATTATAGTTCAATATTATTTTTTTATTTCATTTCGTCAACGGAGTCGAACATTAATGCGCGGTTCATTCGTGTCCATTAATTGAGATACTAAAATAAATATTGAAAATAGTTTGAATGCAGTGTCAACCCTATCCGATGAACCCATAGTGAACAGCCCTAGAGAGTGTACAGCGTCCACACAACTTGAAACATGAAGTAAACATGCGCTCACAAGTGTTACTGGAGCTTGAATGAAAGAATATTCTGGAGCGGTCCGTATGTAGGGCAGGGTTGGCACACACGGACGTAAATGTCTAAGTCATCGATTATGGTCTAAGTGAACCTAAATAACGTTAGGGTTTAATCTTTACCTCATTTTAAAAAAGTTGATCAACTTAAACATGTGTCAGCGAATAAACATTCCAAAAAAAATAATTATTTATTTGAATTACAATTAATATTATTACAACTGCTATTTAGAACTAGGGTTTTAAAAGGAACTATCGTGAACGTGGACTCGGACTGTACTGACTGCCTAAGGAACATTGCTTTATGTTTAGGAACTATTAGCTTAGTGAAACTAAATGAGTATACAAAGCATTAGAGTAATTACATAAGAAGAGTAAACTATTAATGAACAATGATTTACTTATTACTAATATTAATGATACAGGGCTAAACAAGGAAATTAGTATGATAATAGTAATGAGCTAATAATGATATGGTAAAAGATACAATAGAAATTCTAAGGATACGTAACACATGGTTGTCTCATATTAACAGAGCTGTAACTAAGATCCCGCAAAGATGGCGGCGTCCTCGCAATCCCGGCGGCGGTGAAACAACATCGCTATAAAAAAACTGTATCAATTCAATTCGCTCCATTAGCCATTTCTCACTAGCCATTAGCTCCATTAGCCATCCAACAGCCGCTGGGCGCACTCGACTGGCCTCGTTACCCCCCTCTCTCACAGAAGACTACCTTGAAATGTACTGCATTTCCCACTTTATCATATTCTCCAATGTACGTACTTGTTTCCATAGTGAGATATGCCAGAGCCCATTCGCATCCCATCCTATCTCTTCCCATTTCCCCAACCATACAAATCCATTCCCATATTAACAAGGGTGGGCACGCGCATCCGGGGCCATGCTAACGTTGGACTTTGTCGTTTTGGACTAATGTTGGCATGTACCGCGGGCGTCCATGGGCGACAGTATCCACTTGCCACCAAATCGACTGTATGATATTTTGACACCTTGTGATATTTTTAAAAAAAAAAGGTGTGCTTTTGAAATTTTTGGGAAACTTTACAATTGCACTATACAACTGATTTGCAACACACTCGTACGTTTCGTACGTGTATAACACAGATATACTTTTTTAAATTTAAAGTCTCGAATGTTCTACCGATCCCGATGCCTGGTAACGGCGTGTAGACCGCCTAAAGCCCGCTATTATAGAATAGCCGCGCTCGAATGCTCTCGTCGGATAGTTCTTTACAAGAGCACGAGATTCAGCCATGAAAGAATGCTACTGGTATTAAATGAAAAATATACATAAAAGGGAATGGGTAAGCTTCATTCGTATGAAAACTCTGGAAAATAATACAAATCTAATGTTGATATGATTAACATTATAGACAGATAGATAGATAATTATACACCAGAACAAAAGTAAGAAAAAACAGAGATTGTAATCACATAGAATGCATAAAAGTTGGTCTTATTTGAGAAAGCGATCTGTTTCAGACAAACAACTCCTTAACTCCTTTGGCTTAACTCCTCTCGGTTATTCTAAGGTTGACTGGAAGAGATTCCTTCTAGGAATAAGTCCGCCTTTGTATTTATGGTAATGCTGTAATGTATTATTTTAACAATTCATTTAAGTACACTAAATAGTAATAACAACCAATTTTGGTCGAGCGGAAAGTTGATATTTTAATCATAGGTAAATTTTGACAGTATACATGATTAGGTACGTAATAAATTATGCGTATTTTATTTATTTAAACTTCATTTTTATTTAAGCATTTTGTTGTTGTTGCTATTTATTGTACTTATAATGAATTGTTACAATATTACCTTTATTGAGGGGGTGAGTGCACGCTGCAATCCAACAGCCGCTGGGCGCGCTCGACTGGCCACGTTACCCCTCTCTCACAGAAGACTACCTTGAAATGTACTGCATTTCCCACTTTATAGTATTTCCTCAATGTACGTGTACGTGTTTCGGTAGTGAGTGAGATGTGCCAGAGCCCATTCCCATCCCATCCCTCCCCATTTTCCCAATCCTTTCTCCAAATCCATTCCTATATCTTCAAAGGTAAGCAGCGCATTCGGGGGCGTGCCAACGTTTGTCATTTTGGACTAATGTTGGCATGTATCGCGGATGTCTATGGGCGACAGTATCCACTTACCATCAGGTGGACTGTATGCTCGTCTGCCGCCTTCGTACATAAAAAAAAGTACAAAGGCGGGGACTTATTCCTAGACTTTCCTTATTCCTCTTCCAGTCAACCTTAGAATAACCGAGAGGAGTTATAAAGAGCAGGCTACATAATATAATAAGAAATATTATGTTTGTGGAGCGACGTGACGGGCGGGGCTAAAGTGAACACGCACTTGAGCTCTGACGTCACCGCGGCCGCTGCTCTGCGCCGGCGACGGGCGACACTACATTCCGACGCGCCAGTGCGCCACAAGCAGTCCGCGGCGAAGCCTGCGTCACACCTCTCGCTAACTGTACCTTAACTACTGTTAATAAAATATCATCTCCGTAATCAGTCTATTCGTCATAACGACCCCCACATGTTCAATAATACATATATTTGTGTAATACGCAACAAAAGTTGACTAATAAAATACAACTAAGTAACTAACAATTTAATAAAACATAATATATGAAATGCACGTGCTGTAAATAAATTTGTGCGCTCAAATCGCAGCGCAGCTAAAGTTAGAGTTAAACACTAGAGGCGCCGTTAATATCCGAGATTCTGTAGCAACTACTGGAACTCGTTTAGTTCCTTCTCAGTATAATAATAATTTATAGATGTGGCTATTGCCAATTTATAGATGTGGCTATTGCCAAATCTATATATAAGTCAGCCAGGTGGACCGACGACTTAAAAAAAACTCGTCGGTGGTGGTTGGATGAGGCAAACCGACGATCGTGTGTGGTGGCGAGCTTTAGGAGAGGTCTATATCCAGCAGTGGAAAGACGTAGGCCGACGGTATGGTTGCTTAAAACATGTGGTTTGTTATTGTAAATTTTGTTAACAATAACGTTATTATTGTCACAACCCTAACTACATATGTAAAACTCATACTCTTTGTAGCACACACACACGGAAACAATAACAAAATACACCGATCTGACAATAAACAACAAAACACAATGGTCAGTTCAAGCAATCACGACAGTCCCCATAATCCTCTCCAGTACAGGTGTTATTACCAGAACACTCCACAACTATCTCGAAACGCTCCATCCTCCACATACATATTCTTCAAAAACTCCATTGTTACAGATTTTTCAATTATCAATACCTCGACGATGAATCAAATCATGGTACGTGCATGCATAAACGTGTTTTATTATGTTTCAGATTGGCCTTGTAATTGCAGGGCCATAATCTAACACGCAGGACCAGTGCGGGTTGGTGGATTAGGCAGCTAAGAACTATAAAAAAATCTTAAGAGCACGGGATAATAGAAAAAAAAGGAATATTAATGGCAGCGCCAGACAGAGCAGAGATTTTTATTCGGATTTCTTGAAATCCCCTTGAAGAGGCAGTTCAGTTATTTTGTTTTACTATATAGTACCGAACTACTATATGAGCAACAGTTATTAAGTTTACTTTGGAGACAATCACCTCGAGTTTCCGTAGTAACGCTTCGAGCCAGACGCTTGTTAACATCTCAATTTAACTTCGCCTCTTTGGACTATTAATATTATAGTACCCATTTACCAGTGGCTTGATATTGGCAACACAGATGCACTGAAAAATGCACTGAATTTAGTACGATCAAAATACGTAGTAGTACCAAATACGGTAGAATAGTACTCAGTTAAAAGCACGGAAAGTAAATTTTATAAGAGTTTTACGAGTATATAGGCGTTTACAAATTCGCACCTCAATTTTTCTTTCTTAAAATTTATGTTAAATCCTGCTATATTTCCAAAATATGGATTAACCTGATTTAGGTAAGAAACAAAAATACCAAACCCTTGGTCAACATACATTTTTTTTTATTGAATAGATGGCAGACGAGTGGGCGGGCCCCATGATGGCAAGTGACCACCGCCGCCCATGGGCATCTGCAACACCAGGGGGCATGTGCTGCCGACCTTGCAGAACCCTGTTCACAGATTTCTTGAAGAGCATTATATCGTAGTGTAACGGAAATACCTCAGCTGGCAGTTCATTCCACAACTTCTGGATTCCCGGCATAATGTGTCTTTTTGACCGCACCTTACACAGCGACTCTATGTCAAGGAAGTGCGGATAAACCGCACGACGACGACGAGCGGTGCGATGGTAAAAACCCGAAGTTGGCATCTAATTGAACAAGCTCTTCGGAATATTCCCTATTATAAAGGGGGTAGAAAACGCAGAGAGACGCAACATCTCTACGGATGCTGAGCAATTTTAAACCACCCGTGAGAGTGGGATCATCGACATAGCGCGTCGTTGCACGCAGTTAAAAGGGTCTAACTGGTACTTTGGTGCACCGGCCCAGAGGTGTGAGTGTACTATGTAATTTGGCAGAAAATATACATATATGTAGTTATGCTGTCAATAAATAAAAATAATAGTAAATTCTTCCGAAATAAAAACAAGGTGAAAATCATATACTTATATGTAGGTATATCCTAGATTGCACCGCCGTCGTCATTATCTTTCCTCTTCTGAAGGTTGACCGGAACACAATGCCATGTACTTTGTGTAGTAAGTGTTAAATAAATAATAAAAAAAGAAATATATCCGTAGTTATCAAAAACTGAACAAAACTCAGACCCAAAATCAACAGATATAAAGAAAGACAAAGCTTTAAACATATTATAAGAAATTAAAGTGATAAATCTTAAAACATATCACCATTTCTTTCCAATAATTAAACACGAAAAGGATCTGCGCACAAAAATGAATTCACACACATTTATAATTTTAACGAGAACGACTGAATCTCAGATCTCTCAATTCCATACACGTTTGCATCTTTCAATGGAGATGTTTACATAAAAATATACGGGCGACGTCTAAGCCATTACATATGAATTTGTTATGAACTGAGGATATTCAAGGTTATTTTGAGGGTATATAGATTTTTCAGATTACTTTTAATGCTCTTTGTTCAGTGAACGATGGTACAGAAATGTGACTTTTAGAGATTTGCATGAATTAACTAATAAACCTATGGTTAGGAGGACTAATAAACTAAATAATTTATTCGAAACGAAAACATTCGCCAAAGAAGTATAGGCACCGACACAGCTCGTAGAATCGGCATGTTGAAGTGGCAATAGACAGGTTATGTTTGCCGCAGGACCGATAACCGATGGGGTGGACGAGTCCTCGAGTGGAAGCCACGCACCGGGAAGCGCAGTGTGGGCGCCCTCCGGCCAGGGGGACCGACGACTTAAAGAAATTCGCCGGTGGTGGTTGGATGAGGAGAGCCGAGGATCGTGTATGGTGGCGCGCCTTGGGAGAGGCCTATATCCAGCAGTGGAGAGACATAGGATGTTAGTATGATATGGTTGTTTAAAATGGTATAGATAAGTAATTTTTTTTAACAATAATGTTGTTATTATCACATCCTTAACAACATATTACAGGGTTAAATAAAAAATACCATTCCCTTATCATTGAATTTATATAATTAAAACTAACAACTTTTGTTCTCAGACTGAACTTAATATTTCCCTAAAAATCTTATTTTTTTAAATGAAGTCTCTGACTTTGTTACTCTGCGCTGTTCAGTATATGCTGCTGCGAACGGCAAGGCTACACACTCCATTCCTAACTAAACAGTTGCTAATCGAATCGCTACGGTGCGAGTGTACCTTGCACCTATACGGTGCAAGTGGTTTGTGGGGAAAAATAAGTGCTGAATTATAAAAAAGCTTGTATTTAAACGGGCAGCAAAGCTCTTTACGA
This sequence comes from Sesia apiformis, assembly GCA_914767545.1. NCBI lineage: Eukaryota > Metazoa > Arthropoda > Insecta > Lepidoptera > Sesiidae > Sesia > Sesia apiformis. The sequence goes on along the minus strand of OU611949.1, from coordinate 20,068,369 downwards.
AAAAAATTCTATTCATAAGCTGATGAAATTGAAAAAAAAGGGGTAAAGTGATGTTACGCAATCGACTTGCTGCGGTATTTCAAGTAAACAGGCGTCTGACAAAAAATCATATTGCAAATGGCATAAGGCGAATGGTAAACCACTTATAGTGGTTTACTGTTCTACTGTACCTACTGTCACTTTTTTATATTCCAATACATTTTATTGGGGCTATTATTAATTCCTTATAATTATTATTACATAATTATCAACGGTCCCCAAACTAGGCAAGATCTGTATCTTGGGGGCCATTACACAATATGAAAACAGAGTTAGTGAGGAGGTTTAGGCATTAAAGCAAATATTGATGTTATCATAGAAAAAAAATAAGCAGATCGACACGTAAGCAGTCATCAAACAGCGGAAGAGCTTAGCATTCACCTCTCAACAGTTTTGGATCACCTACATAAACCGAATTTTGTAGAAAAGCTAGATGTTGGGGTGCCGCATGATTTAAATGACATAAACTTGGTGAATAGAATTTCCATATGCGAGATGTTGCTAAAACGAAATGAAATCGATCCATTTCTGAAGAGATTGGTAACAGGCGATGAGAAGCGGATCACCTACGATAACAATGTTCGAAAACGATCTTGGTAGCAAGGTGAGGTGAGCCATCACAAATAGTCCCAAAGCCAGGCCTCACTCTGAACAAAGTCATGTTATGTGTATGGTGGGATTACGAAACGCATGTACATGGTCAAACGATTAATTCTGATGTCTACAAGCAAGTCTACAAGCACCTGAAGAAAAATGCCCAGAATTAACGAATAGAAAAGGTGTAGTTTTCCATCGCGACAATGTTTGACCACATATATCTTTTATGACTAAACAAAAATTAATGGACCTTGGCTGGGAAGTTTTAATGTATCCTATATTACAGTCCACACAGCACCTTCGAATATCATTTATTCCGTTCTTTACAACATTCTCTAAATTGTGTAAAATTACATTCAAGAAAAGCCTGTATATACCATTTAATCAGTATTTCGCTCAGAAACCCCAAAAAATATATAGCGATGGGATAATGACTGTGCCAGAAAAATGGCGAATAATACAAAAAAAGTCTTTATTATTATATTTTCACTATAAAAGGCCGCGAATTTATCCGACTACATAATATAAACCTTAAAGTCAACAAAATAACTCGTTTATGAATGCAAAAAAAAAATTTGAAATAATGTGAACACTATTATGGCCAATTCTATATCATTGGGTAGACCATTTGTCCGTTTGTTTGTATTCTAATAAAAGCTATTTCGCAGCTCCTTACCGAAAACAATAACATCAAATTTATTATTATATTCCGCCTTCTCACTTCCATTGTTTACCGATCTTGGAATCTAAATTCAATTAAAATTGCGTTACGAAGTGGTATTAAATCTCAGGCATCATATTCCGTTTATGTTTCCTAAAGAAACATAAACACAATACTCGGCAGTTTTATTTATAATGAAAAGAATTATCATACCGAAATGGTAATAAACAAGCCATATATGGTGATGTGTACTTTCTCTCGTCTATATCTTGTCAGAACATTAAGGGAGCTTCATCTATTTAGTTTAGTTACATAGGTCACCGCTACTATAATAATAGTTTACACAAACATTAGAGTAAGTACCTACATTCTTTAGTGAACTTCTCTGGTAAACAAAAGTCAACGATCAAGTGATCAATGGATCACTTTGGAAAATCATCGATATACACTCACCGGCACGGAAAGTTGGCCACGTGTGATTTTTGCTGTAGCTTGCATTTAAATAAATTTTCTTCAATAAATTAAGTGTAGGTGGGCTCGATACGTGTCGCTTTTATTTTTTTATAACTTTTTTGGAAGATTACCATACAAATTTAAAGTTTATTTAAGACCACGCACTTTTACACAAAAAAAGAATTTTAAACACTCAATTTTAAAACGCTAGAAAATGAAGAGTTTGCTAATTTTCTTTATCCACTATACGTTTTAGTATCGGGTGTTTCCTCCTCTGGCCCTGATAACCGCCTGCATTCGATCTGACATGCTTTGAATGATGTTTCTGACATCAACTTGCGGTATGTTTTCCCAAGCGTCCAGTGCTGCATTTCGTAGCTGATTGAGTGTCTGTGGCAGGTTAGGGCTTGACTTTATCTTTCTTTTGAGCATGTCCCAAATGTGTTTTATTGGATTTAAGTCCGGGTTACGAGCTGGCCACTGCAAGTTCTGAATGCCGACCTCTTGAAGGTACTCATTCACACAACGTGCGACGTGTGGGCGTGCATTATCGTGCATTAAAAGGAATTGATCGTGTCTATTGAACCCCAAATAAGGCATAACATGATCCTGAAGGATCTCTTCGATGTATCGAGTTGCAGTTAGCCGATTATCAACGATAACCAACTCCGTACGAGCGTCGGAATTTATTCCTCCCCAAACCATTATGGAACCTCCGTGGTAAAATTCAGTTTGTGTGGTGGTGATGGGTAAAAACCGTTCTCCTCTTCTTCTCCAGACTCGTTCCCGACCATCTGGAGCACGTAAAGCGATTCTACACTCATCTGTAAACAGAACTTTAGCCCATTGCTCGTGGGTCCAGTGTGCGTGGTCTCCTGCGAACCGATGTCGAGCTACTCGGTGCTGTCTGAGAAGCTGTGGACCGCGTGCTGGTCTCCTTGATTTAAAATACACTTCCTCCATGCGTCTTCTCACTGTACGTTCGCTAACATTCACGTATCTCGCGATTTGGAGCCGCTGGCGGATCTCAACAGCGGTAAGTTGGCGCTTTTTCAAAATTTCCAGGGCAATAAATCGATCGTCCCGAGCTAATGTGCATCTTATGCCTCCACTGCTTGGTCTACAGATGTAGTGGCCAGTCTCCTGGTATCGTTTCGAAGCGTACTGCATTGATGATCGTGGTACATTAAGCGCGATAGCTACTTCACGTTGTGTCAGGCTCTGGTCGATTAATGTTACGGCTTGTGCAATCTGAGCTGGTGTTATGGGCATTTTGTTTGGTTTTAAGGTACCTCTGAATATTGAACTTAAATTACAAAATCACGAAAATGCAGTAATCTAACGGTACACTTTTCACAATACCAAATTTAAGACTTTAACTTCGTCGCTCAAATTACCAAATTCCACTAAAAGTTAAAAGAAATGTCACAGTACACTCAAACATAATGAATTACCCTCTTGAACTAAAGGTAAACATTTTTTCAACATATCGTCATAACAAACATTTATTAGAAATACTAAAAACTTTATTTATCGCGAGATAAGCGCTTGGCCAAGATTCCGTGCCGGTGAGTGTATATTAGTTCTAAACGTATCGTGCTCGTAATACTCGAAACAAATGCGAACAATGTGCTTGCGCCTTTACATTCTTTAAGCAAAAGAATGTAAAGGCTCGCGCATTACAGCCGTGTTGCTTCGCAGTTCAACGCAATAATTTAAGTCAGTTAGCTGCTGATATTCAATTCTTCACGTCATTGCACAGCGAAGAACTCTCGAATTACGTCCGTTAACTGCGCCCGTTCAACGCACGTTGAAGCGGGCCGCGTCACTGCGCATAACATCGGTGCACAAATACGGCTGACAAGTGGTCTGCCAGTGCGCTGCGCTGCGGCGCGATGCCGCCCACCTGAATGAAGTTTGCGATAGTGTATACAAAATGTATCGGTGTATCAAGTGTATCAAAAATGTGATTCATGAGATTTTTTTAAATGTTATGCGCTGTGGTGCGGCCCGCCGTAATATGCGCAAGCCTTTACTGTTACTGGCAATGATAACTTCAAGAAAGTCATAGTTAGTGACACCGATGACTTAAAAACAAGCCAGCATTGACACGGTTGACTTAAAGTAAAGGCCGCTAGTGGCATCGATTACTTAAAGAAAGTTTTCTATTGCAAGTCTTGAAGAATAGCGCTGTTAGTAGTGTCGATGTTAGTAGCCGCTAAGCGCACTCGACTGGTCACGTTACCGCTCTTTCACAAAAGGATACCTTGAAATGTAGCATTTTCTACATTATCCTATTTACCCAATGTACGTACGTGTGTCGGTGTAAAATATGCCAGTGAGTGAAATATGCCAGAGGCCATTCAACGCAATCCCATCCTATCCTGTCCCTCCCCGTTTTCTCAGCCCTTTCTCCCAATCCATTCCTTAATCTGCAAAGGTACGTAGCGCATCCGAAGGCGTGCCAATGTTTGTCATTCTGGACTGATGTTGGCATGTATCGCGGATGTCTATGGACGACAATATCCACTTACTTTCAGGTGGACTATATGCTTGTTTGCCGCATGTTTTTCTATAAAAAAAGTACCGATTGTTTAAAGAATGAGGTCAGTAGTGGTATCGACGACTTAGGAGAGGGGCCTATAGTGACACCGTAGACTCGCAGACAGTTGACAGCCAGATGAGAAGATTGGCAAATCCTGTTTGTGTATACTAACGAATATATACGTATCATTGGCAAGTCTTGGAATAGAATGACAAATATGTCCTTCAGAGCAAAGACAAAAAAGGTATATTATTCTATGATGAATTCACATTGTGCCTGAAATTACAACATTTAGCAATTTTTAAGTATTTGCGCATGGAAGACAATCCTTTAAGCGTTCCCTCGCTATTGTCTCGCCCCATAGGCTCGGTGTTTTCTCAAACATTCAAACAATCGACGATCGCTCAACGTTTTTGCTGCGTTGTTGTTTGCATTAGAGCTTCATTGTCAAGCCTCAACACAGATAATAATCAGTAGAGAATCACGGTTGTGACTCAAATCATTTATTCCCTTTAAACCGTTTTATTTACGCTTTCATTTGTCAATCATTTATAATTCGACCAGCAAATGTACGGTTTTAAACTCCAGTCATTTCGGAGTCACAGAACATGACAGTCGCTCTGTCACAGAATGACAAGCTACTTGGCGATGACGTTAGACAATTGAAAGGTAGTACGGATTATCTTAAATTTTTCACCATTTTAGTAACAGAAATCAGTACCCAAGATAAACTAGTATTGTAAATTAGTATTTGAAAGTCACTTGTAGTATTTACCAGTAGAGCGTGTCTTGGCCCAACCGGGCCACTAATACAGGAGAGAACAAGTGAAGGTTGAATCTCTAAAACATTGTGTATTAGAGGATTACCTATAGTAATTATGATATTGAAGGATAACAAGCTCCCAAATAGCATCAACAAAGGATGGCTAAATGTTCGTGCAGACAAGCTACCATATATAACCTTCAATTATTGCCTTTTATGTTAGTGGACCTACTGGATCAAGACCTCCTTAAATGGTCAAAAGCTCTAAATGGAAGAACACAAAGACACGGAAGAAAGAAGACTGTCTGCTTTGTTTATATCAAGCAAAGCGTACGCAAGTATCATCTGCGAGGTATTGAGGAGCAATTAAAATACAACTGTATTCTGATTGCTGTAACTACAGCGCGACTATTTTAGTGTCATCTAGCAAGAACATATGACTACTAAAATTGGAGGTTACTATTAATAAATATTACAGAAAAATTTACATACTGTTCTTTGTCTATACTGGGGTTAAGCCATCTGCCTCCCCTCCTGATGTACTACGCGTGCGGATTTGATGTTGTGGATTTCTGTCGTGTTCTATTTTTAGCATTCATGTACTCTCTGACGTTTGTCTTTTTACCACAAAGTGCTGAGTTTCGATTTAGAACATTGCAATATCCACTTGTTGGTTCCACATTGCTCAGATTTGAATTGTATATGTTAGTCTAACCCATCGATATGAGATACCGATGGTCTAAACCTGACGAATATAAATCGAGAATAGATATCCCTAGGTTATTATCACCGCTCAATAATAGGACCTATAAAATAAAAATTATGAAAATTAACATATTAGCTCCCTTGGTTTTTTAATTACAGAAATAAAAAAAATATAGAATTTATAAAATAGAAGTTTATAGATTTATTTATTTTTTATTTATAGAAATGATGGTAAGTGGATACTGCCCTCCATAGACATCCGCGAATACATGCCAACATCCGTCCAGAGTGACAAATGTTGGCACGCTATCGGATGCGCTGCCCACCTTTGCGGATTGGGAAAATGGGGAGAAATAGGATGGGATGGGAATGGGCTCTGGCATATCTCACTCACTACCGAAACACGTGCGTACATTGGGGAAATACGATAATGTAGGAAATGCAGTAAATTTCAAAGCAGTCTTCTGTGAGAGGAGGGAAACGTGGCCAGTCGAGTGGGCCCAGCGGCTGTGGGAATGCAGCGTGCACTCTCTTCCAAAAGTTTGTGATGAGGTTAGTGACCATATCGACCTAATCCACACAGAATTAGAGTAACTAAATATTTGCGTGATAACGTTAAGCGTACATGTCACATCTGGGGCGGTGCTGAACGCGGAACTTGCACCTGAACATAATTTTACGTACGTAAATAAATCTAAGACATGTTTCCAATAGACGTGTGTATAATGGTTGCAATTTTGCAATACAAAATTATTTGATGACCACTGATAACGAAAGATGGCTAAATTCTTGTGGGCCTAGTGGCCCTTCGAGTGGCATACCCCCTGGTGTTGCAGGTGTCCATGGGCGGCGGTAACACTTACCATCACGTGAGACCGCTTGCTCGTCCGCCCTCTTCTCTATAAAAAAAAAAAATGTTTAGTTTAGGACGACTGCAGAAAGCGTTCAATGAGAATTCAATCTTTCAATTTCAACTCTTTGGGAATGGGATGAAGCTATGGATCAAAAACTTAAAGACTTCCTCACAGTCTTGATAATTAAAGTCCTTAATCTCAACAGTTTCAATTTCAACTGAACTCTTTGGGAATGCGATTGAGCTATTTGATATGAAATTAAGTCTATGACGCATAGCTTTATCCCATTTCAAAAGAGTTGAAATTGAATGATTGAATTTTAGCTGAGCGCCTTTTCTGGCTAAGCGCCTTCTGCTCTCGCCCAAAACGAAACATATCTGGTGACTCTTGTAGGGCTACAAGAATTTAGATATTCCGAAAAAAAATGAAGGATTGAAAGTAAGTGTAAAAGGATCTGGACAAGCAATACAAAATTTTGCCCGAAAACTATATTTTTTTTGCAGAAAGTTGGTGGCAGGCGAGCAGACAGTGTACCTGTACAGTGTACATGTAGATATGTATGTATGTATTTATATATTATTAAGTTATTTATTATTATATGTATTTATTATACCATATTTATTGTCGATGAGTATATATTTAACATGATCCATCTGTGGATTTCGGTTCTTTTGCACTACCTATATCCCTTTTATTTTTCTCTATCCTAAGGTTGCCTGAAAGAGATCGCCTTAGCGATAAGGTCGCCTATTGTATTCTGTCATTTATTATTTGTGCACATGTAATAACTATTGTATGCAATAAAGAGTATTTATTATTTATTATTATTACCTGGTAGTAATGGGATGTTCTCGCCCATAGAGATCCACGATACATGCCAACATCAGTCCACAACGACAAACGTTGGCACGCTCCCGATTCCGCTGCCGCTGCTTTAGAGATTTAGGAATAGATTTGGAAAAAGGATTGGGAAAATGAAGAGGGACAAGATAGGACGGGATGGTTGTGCTGTGGCATATCTCACTCACTACCGAAACACGTAAGTACATTGTGGGAATAAGAATAAATGGGAAATACAGTACATATTACGGTAGTCCTACGGTGAGAGAGGGGTAACTTGACAAGTTGAGTGCGCCCAGCGGCTGTGAAATTGCAGCGTGCACCCTCCCCTTCCCATGTGAAGAATGTATGGGATGCTTCCGGGCACGTCCATATTTTTATAATATTCACCAAATCCGCACTGAATTCGTGTTATGGTTTATGGGACTACATTGGGACGTAGCGTAATATCGAATGCTTCTCTATGTTGCGCAAAAACAAATCACAAAATCATTTACCATTTTACCTCTTGTAGTCCACAACCTTGACAGGGCCCTGTATCTTCTAAAATCACATTTGTCACAATTATTAGATTTATAGGTTATCGAGATAGCTAGCGAACGCGGTGATAATACTTGATATTACCCTATTTTTCTCTAGTAGTGTGGTACGAGGGAGTGACTGTCCATGCACAATAAAGCCGTAGTCGATCGATTTACCCATACATCCCTAATTATTAACATTTGCACTAACACTATGCTTCTCCGTATTCAAACAATCATCGCTTGTTCTGTTTACAACACAATACATCATAATTAACCTCTAAACCAGACGAGAAAATCGTAACTATTTCTAATAAACGATTATTAATGTAGTCGGTTCGCAACAAGTATGGTGGCAATCGTCCAATTGGGTAATCGGAATTTTTAATACGAATTCACATCTATTTATTTTCGATACGCGAAATGCCTTATTTTATTGGACTTGTGTGCTTCCAACAGATACGAAACCGTATTTTTTGGCTTCTGTATTAATCGTAATGTATTCTACTCTCGTGCTGTATTGGAGAGATTTCAAAAAATCTACCGACTACTAACTACAATTTCGGTAAAACATTACCAATCTAGACTCTGACAATACGTATATTTTTATAGAAGGACGACGGCAGAAGGACGGTAGTAAGTATACACTGTCGCTCATGGACATCCGCGATACATGTCAACATCAGTGCAGAATGACAAACGTTCACACGCCCCAGGCTGCGTTGCCAATCTTCGGAAGATTTAGGAATAGATTTGGAGAAAGGGTTGGGAATATAGAGAGGGATAGGATAAGAAATGGGCTCTGGCAAAAAAATCTCTAAAAATTTAAATCAACATATATACAAACGATATGATGTTGCATAGAGCTCATTGAACTCTACAAAAACTGTCTAAACATTGTTGTTCATAAAACTTACGAAGAAGAACGAAATACAATTTTCCCGCTGGCGCGAGCCATTGTTGTTTTTTTACTGAAGTAACGACAGACGGGCAGTTCACCTCACACCTGATTAAGTGGTCACTATCGTCCGTGTACAACTGCAATAACATGGAAGATGCGGGTGCAGAATCTATCTTGCCTATCTTGCAGAATCCTGTTTCCAACTCTTCTGAAAGTTCCGTGTTGTAGCTTAAACAACCTCCACTGGTAGGTAGTATAAACCGTAAGAAGCAAATATTTATCAGGCAGGTGTTTATTTATATTAAAGTACTTTTTGTTATAGGTTATAAAAGTAATCCTTCCGCAGATAATATGTTTGTTCGGAAAGGTTTATGAGACAATTTTAGAAAGATATAGATGGGATTTATGGTCACAGAGTACGAATAAACATAATAATAATACTAGTTACTTTTTAAATGCATTGAACCACAGCTGACTGCAATCTAAATCTAGAATTACGATTTTGTATTTTATTAGTGCTGTGCTAATTTTAATCATCACGTTTCACTTCTCGTTCTTTGAGTTACGTCTTGTTTCTTTAAGGGGGAGAGTGCACACTGCAATCCAACAGCCGCTGGGCACGCTCGACTGGCCACGTTACCCCTCTCTCATAGAAGACTACGTTGAAATGTACTGCATTTCCCACTTTATCATATTTCCCTAATGTACGTACGTGTTTCGGTAGTGAGTGAGATGTGCCAGAGCCCATTCCCATCCTATCGCTCACCATTTTCGCAACCCTTTCTCTAAATCCATTCCTATATCTCCAAAGGTAGGCAGCGCATCCGGGGGCGTGCCAACGTTTGTCATTTTGGTCTAATGTTGATATGTATCGCGGATGTCTATGGGCGACAGTATCCACTTACCATCAGGTGAACTATATGCTCGTCTGCCGCCTTCGTCCATAAAAAAAAACTTACATTTTATCGCAGTGATCAAAGAAATTAGTGTGGAATCCTTTTATATAACAACATATTTTTCTCCTACTTGCTCGGAAATGGCTTCATTATTTTAAAAAAGGAATATTTTAATCGGTTCTTTTCTGTACGCACGCCAGCAATTTCCAACACGACAATAATAGAGATCGCTGGACAGTAACGAGCTTATTTTTAGTGCACACTAACATAAATTAGGTTTTTTTAGGTACATGATATTTCTTATTATAAAGGTTGAATGTGCATTTCTTTTCAAAAGATTAAAAAAGATCGCGCGCCGTCGTATTGGCGGGAATGAAAATCAGATACCTACTCTGTATTGTGGATGTCATGTTCTCATAAATTTATCACAATTTTAAGTTGTCTAATAAACAATGAGTACTAGTTCGTTGGAAGGTGAATTACGAGTAGATTTAACGCCACCAGACAAAGCTGAAGAAGCAAAGTTCTTTCTGAAAACCTGTTACCACGGAAATCGAGAGAAAAATATGAACAGGCATATAAAGATTTCATCAAGTGGAAAACTGAAAAAAAAGCGAATTCTTTCTCGGAAAACTTCTGTTTCTTGAATTAATTTGTTTATTGTTTCCTCGCAAATTAGAGAAAAATACTATACAAGTCTCGGCCAAAATAGCAATTAACGGCCTCGTTTATTTAAAAAGGACTCGGCTTCGCATCGTCCTTCCAATATTACTCGGCCGTCAATTGCTTTATTTCGGGCCTGGACGGTAATGTACTACTACTACGTAGAACGTCAAGCTGCCAAAGTAGTGGGTAACTAAATCGAGATTTTTACTGACCTATCCAACTTTCCCATCGATCAATCGCTGTTTATCTAACATCATATATCCTGTATGAACACGAATAACTTAACAAACACTAGGAAAAATAAAGAGATTTCTGTTAAAAGTACATTGCAATGTTTACTATATGTATTGATTACGTGTCTACATGTATGATAAACCGACGCTGATTCTTCAATGCTCTGAGTATTCATATGTAGAATCACTTTATGCTGTATTATATTAGGTAGGCCGATTTGTCGCCCATCCTTTACTTTCAAGTTGGCCTAGGTCCAAATTATTGACACGTTTTGGCCGAATTCCAGGACATATGTCGGCGGAACAAAAAATGGAGCAAAAAACGTATTTATGCTTCTCGTAATGTCACATAGCTCATTTGCGTAAGGACGTGATTACAGTTTTTCTTACCATATTTCTTTTGGATTGCGGTGGTCAGTAAACGAATTTTCACGTGAAGAACGGTTTTATTCAGTAAATGACAAAAAAATAAAATTTGCTTAATTTGTCATCTAATAATGATTATAGTTATTAATGATTAAGAGATATAGATCGAAGGTATGGTGATTATTACCATCTATCATGGTAACCGTAATCAACCCTTTTATCGTCCACTGCTGGCCTCCTAATGCACGTTGTCTTGTATATAAGGGATGTATGGCTTAAAAAAACACGCTGGCCAAGCGAGTTGGCGAGTGCCACTATTTTAGAGGCGGTGAAGTTCACAGTAGCCTTTTATCATCCCTATCATGGTAGGGTAATACAAATAAAAAAATACATACGTTATATTATACAATAAATACTATTAGCAACTGTTTTTATTGTATGAACCACTGGGATAGTTGGTTGGCCAGTCAAGCGCGGCTTGGTCCAATAGGGTAATTAATATAAAAGACAACAATTTAAGATCAAAAGTGATGCCATTTAACTTGAAGTTTAACTATTTATATAGAAAAAAAAACTTAACGCCCATTGGCCAATCGACCGTTCGCACGATTACAAACCTTTTTCGCTTTCGTAAACGAGTTATCTCGGTGATCTTGACGTTCATATTTGTTGCTCTAACTACACTTAGTTAGAACACTTAGTTACATTTAGTGAATAGGTTTGTTCTACAACGTTATATTTGCGGTCGGCGCTACTAACCGCTTATTTATTAAGTAGATAATAAGCTGCCAAGGAGTTAGTATTTGTGCGAACGCTCGATTGGCCGATACTGTGGTAGCGTTAGCAAATAAAAAGGTTTCAAAAGAGTATTTGTTCTTTGGTATTTGGATACTGAACTAATACCGCCATCGGGTACTAGTTGATTATTCTATATTTCTGGAAACGTATAAGTATAATTTTGATGATCGGTTAAATACAAATTATAAATGAATACTTCAAAATAGAAACATTGTAACCTAACCTAATCCAACACCCACGTTGAACATCAGTTAAAAATAAATCGCAAAAATAATTTACACGATGTGCCTTATAAATAGTTTGGCCTGTATGTGTATGTACTCTGTGATGTAGTCTGGAGTCATTTTTTAACATCATCATTATGCTTGACGTGTAAAGCGTGAGTAAGTAGGGCAGTCAACCCGGTCTATTTCAATAGTGATTGTAAATGCAACTACGCGTTGGTATTTATAAAGAGAATATGAAGTAAAAAATAATCATTTTAGAAGTGAAAATTTACTGGATTTTGAAAAAATGTGATGAAATACAATAAAAATACTTTATTTACTAAAAATCTTTATTCTTTTTTCTTTATCTAAACTAGGTACACAGAGCTGCTATGGGGCCCCGCACTAGGATAACCTGTAACTAGGTTGCGAATTACATAAACAAATATAAACTGATTGCAGTTATAATCTGATCAGTTACATCAGTTATACCTACAGCCGATGCCTATGATCTTGTTTTCACACATTTTTAGGTTAAACAGTTGGTCTGGGTTAAACATCTAAACGACTGGGCTCCGCCTACAGGGGTTCCCTGTACCTAGGGGTTAATTTATTTATTGAAAGTAACAATTGTAAGCACTTAAGAAATATTTCTGGAAAGTTATGACATCTTAGCGCGCGATTGCCTCTAATTTTTTCAACTGTCGAAAATATTAATTGCATAATATAAATAAGGACTCGATTATGTAAATATAATATAAATATATATATATATATATATTATATCAGTGTATACAAAATAACTAATTGTTTAAACACCTTATGCCTAAAATGATTAAAGTTCATATTTCTCGTAAGAAATTAAGAACACTGAAACTAATCATTAACAATAATTGGTCGGCCACTATCAAACAACAAAGGTCCACATCAAAGTGTAGGTCCGAGTTTATCGTTATGCGACGTGTATCGTATATATACAAATATATATTTTGTATATAGGTCGGGAACAGTTGGCCGCAATAACTCCTCCAAGATTATCGGGCGGTATAGACGACAATCCGACTAGACTAATTAATTGTTAAGCATTTATCTCGCGATTTAATATAAAGGCCGGTGTCGCAAATGCATGTCTTCGTTTCTACGAGATTTCGTGCGACACTCGTAATAATTCGAGATACAGGTTTGCTTTTTGGAGTAGAGGGGATTCAAGTTTTTTTTAAAGCGATAAAAATTTCTGATAAAAATCAAATAGACATTCATAATTAAAAAAAAAATCATAACTTTAAAAAATATTAATCGGATTGACGCCTAGAAACCTAGTTTATGAGACACAAGTTTTTTAAAAAATGGGAATGTATCGATGTTCACAGTGAATCAGGATTATGGGTTTCATGATTATATTGGAGTTCACTGCATCATAAATATTTAAAATCCAATAAAAGATGTTTACTTTTATTAAACTCTTTATAAAAAGTTTGTACCTACTTAAAGACAATCATTAATTTCTACCTCAAAATAGGTTTTATAGTTTCCAAGTCACAATGCTATTAGGAACAATCGTAATATTAAAAACGATATTAATTAAAAAAAGAAGTAACAAAACGATCCTTGCGTATAACATAGTTTTAATTCATATGTATTTTAAAAAAAAATATTGTACTACACAATATTTTTTTAAGTTTAAAATTTGACTTTTTAATTAACCCCTCCTCATCTACTTCACCCCCCCCTAGAAGTTGCCAACCAGATTACTCTGATAAGAACGTATGATGTGTATGACAACGTGCGTGGCCTAGAGCGTTTGTATAACATATCTAGTATGTATTCTCACACTGATAACTAAATCCAACAAAATATCGTTAGTTTAAATTGACTTCGAATACTTCTTTTTCGAATGAACAAGAATGACGCAGTTTGTTATTCTTTATTTATGTTGCCTCAATAGGCAACTGTGCCTGTGTCCGTAGGTATTCTCTCTCAGCAGCCTACACGTGTAGTATTGGCCGATTTCAGAGTAGCACCACATAAATTCTTCCCGTGAGTATCGTAAAATGCGACTAAGAGATAACAAAGCTACTCGTAAAAGAGTAAACTCGCGAATCCGTTTGACAGGTCAAATCAAAATTCTTTTTTACTTCTTGCTAATCGTGGCAGCCACTCGTACACTCCTAATGTTCGAAAATGCCCGATATAAAAACTGTGTACTCAAGTCGTGATCCAAGTTATGACCGACACGCGTTTATAATCATGTTTATAATCGCGTTTATGGTTTTATAAACACCATTTAGGACATACGATTATTAGTATCGTCGGCTAGCGATTTTCATGTCGTGTTAATTGATTTTTATTAAATGATAGCTCTTTATTAAATGTATGCAGGAGCTCCCAGGCGGTGCCGTTGGTTGTAATATAGACGGAGCTCCTCAACATAATAATATTCCTCCTGACACAATTAGTATTGTAACGATCGTTATCAACTTCTCCGATCCCGATGGATACAGGAGACGCGATTTAGGTTCCCTATGAATCGTCATGCTCTCCTGTGGAATTTCTGCCCTCATGAAAGGAGTTCCGCTTATCTATTTACGACTAGAATATAATTGTTAACGTCATGTAGACGTTAACACTTTTAACGTAACTAAACCCAGAGCTAAATGCATAGAAAATTAATATAACGGACATGTAAAACGTTACAAAAATATAGGTATATAAATATAATACAAACAAATATTGTATTATAACAGGTATATAATACAAAAATTATGAAAGGTATACACATTTTTTTATCATCACATACGCAGAATAATAATTCATGTATATTTATAATTAAGGCAAGTGCAGATTAAATGAGGAAGAAGGATTTTTGTACCATTGAAATATGTATAAGAATACACATTTTCAGCTGACCACCAGCTAAGTTAAATAGCGCCCGCTATCGCTTATGAATTACACCAACAGATCCAAAAACTGTTTAATTCACGATGACGTTTTTATTGCTTCCACCATTTATCGAAGATAGAAAAAACCCGCAGTGGCAATGAAAAGCCGATTAACTCTAAATAATTACGTTTTGACAATCTCATCCCGTGTTTTATGGATGTCAGGTGTTGAGCTTTTGTTCTTTTTAAAAGAATTGATGGCTCTTACATAATGCCGTTCCTGATGAGTTTAGTGGATTTTAAGTGCTTTCACACGTTTTCGCTATTTATAGATAATAAAATCTATTAAGAATTTTCTTTAAAGCGCGACTTCGCTTGTGTGAGAAAAACTCGTGGATTAGCGAAGCATAATCGTAACTGAAACCAGTCATTTTAACATCCACTGCAGGACATGGGCTTCTTCATACACATTATCTTTTGCATGACGGATGTATGGCCTTAAAACGCCAAGCTGGCCAAGTGGTCTGGTGAGTTAGATCTTTTAGAGGTGGTGCAGTTCCTCGGGGTTTATCGTAGCGGCTTTGTTAGTCCTTAGTCACCCTTTAAGACACCCACGGGAAGAGATGAGGTGGTTATATCCTAAAGCCGGCCGACACCACACGGCCAAGTGATATATAAGTGGACCAAAAATCGTAAATTGGAAATTTACAAAACCTGTTATATTTCCAAAAGCACTAGTCTAGTTTTAACGAGAAATATACCATTGTAGGGGAGAATGCACGCTGCATTCCCAGATCCACTGGGCGCTTTCGACTGGCCACGTTACCCCTCCCATCCTATCCTATCCCTCCCCATTTTCCCAATCCATTCCTTAATCTACAAAGGTAGGCACTAGGGCGGGGGCGTGCCAACGTTAGTCATGTACTGATGTTGGCATGTATCGCGGATGTCTATGGACGACAATATCCAGTCACCGGGTGGACTGTATGCTCGTCTGCGGCCTTATTTCTATAAAAAAAAAAATTCAGGACCATAGCCAACAGTAAAATTCCCGCAACTAATAATATACAATAAAATAAGTAATACAATAAAATCAATAATACCTTTTATTCTTAAATCGTGACGAAGAGTAAGTAAACACTGTGCCTTGCTGAGTTCTAAAATTTATAGATTCTATTCTGAGTTCTATTTACGACGCTTACCTGTAACGAACAAACAGAAGTGGTTAATACAGATTCTTAGAAAGATGAAAATTTAATTAACTTATTTTTATAAATATGTCAACTCAAAGGCTTGTTGTGTCTAATTTATTGATAAGCTAAAAATCATATCGGTTCCAAGTAAAGTGCAAGTAAGTAATAATTCCGGTAATCAAAATCAAAACGTCTTGTTATATTCAAACAAATTACTCGGCAACTGCCCTACATGAGGGAGAATAGACAATCCGAACACCATGAAAATAGAAATCAACAGTCTCTTGCCAACAACATGACAATGCCTTGACCAACGGCAGCCCGCCCACGCTGAGGGAACTGGATGATCATTGATTGGCTTGTAAGACAATAGTAACGCCCACGTGCACACTGTCTGGTCTGCCCATTAATCTTCGCCAGCGTTGCTAGGTGACAAGGCGTCTGACGTTGGAACGCTGCCAGTTTTTTTGTGACCGAAAGAGATCAATTCTTGGATCGAATCAGATATTGGCGTAATCCGTATAACAACGTGGTCGATGCATATGCTTTATATATATAGTAAAAAGGCGGCAGATGATCATACAGTCCACCTGATGGTAAATGTTTCCATAGACAGCCGCGAGACATCAATCCAGAATGACAAACGTTGGCACGCCTCCGGATGCCCTGCCTACATTTCCAGATTAAGGAATGGAATTGGACGAAAGGGTTGGATAAATGGGAAGGGATGGGAATGGACTGTGGCATATCTCAGTCACTAACAAACACGTACGTACATTGGGGACATGCGATAAAGCAGGAAATGCAGTACATTAGGTAGTCTTCTGTGAGAGAGGGGCAACGTGGTCAATCGAGTGCGCCCAGCGGCTGTGGGAATGTAGCATGCACTCTCCCCCCTACAATATATACACTTCCCCTTATATGCACTGATATTCCAAATTGATTACGTTGCAGTGACTACCGTAACGAGCCCTGTTTTTGACCACTGCTGGACATAGACTTCCGCCTATGTCCAGTTCCGCTTTATTATTCCTTAGTCGCCTTTTACGAAACCCATGGGAGGGGATGGGGTGGTACTATTTTAAGCCGACCGACATCACACGGCCAAATTATACACACCTATGTATATGTTATCATTTTTATTTAAGTATTACTATAAATATATTTATTATATATTTAAACAAAAACTACACCCACTTTCAGTTTTCTGTTTGATTAGATAGATGGTTTACTACTAGAGAATGCCGTTATGTTCGCCTTTTGTATATATCAAACATATATGTAATAAATGAAGCGATATTTATCTAATAAAAAACCATATACCTAAATAAAAATGCTCTAAAAAATTAGACAAATATGTATGGAAAAATGCATGAAAATTGCACAATCCGTGAAATACGAGGCCACAGATAAACAGGCTAATAGATGTTAAAATTTGCATATCAATTTTGCTGACAGAGCAATAATTCTCCCATCGAACGATTTCCTGCTACCTCTGTCGTATCATACTGATGTCGCGCGCAACAGGTGAGTCACTGGCTAGTCGCCAGTCGCCAGTCGCCAGCGACAAGAAACGAGACTGGCACGATTTTCATAGTATTGTCTAATATTGCATCATAGTGAATGTCGGCGACGCGTTGTCCGCCAATATAAGTAATAGTTAGTAAGTAAATACACATTAATGTTAGCGTGGCGTTTCACATCCATGTCCATGTCCAAAAGTAGACGATAAAAGGGCTGGTTATCGTATATGCAGGGGGAGAGTGTACGTTGCATTCCCACAGCCGCTGGGCGCACTCGACTGGCCACGTTACCGCTCTCGCACAGAGGACTACTTTGAAATGTACTGCATTTCTTACTTTATCGTATTTTCCCAATGTACGTACGTGTTTCGGTAGTGAGTGAGATATGCCAGAGCTCAATCCTATCCCATCCCTCCCTATTTTCCCAACCCTTTCTCCCAATCCATTTCTTAATCTGCAAAGGTAGGCAGAACATCCGGGGGCGTGCCAATGTTTGTCATTCTGGATTTCTGTTGGCATGTATCGTGGATATCTATGGAGGACAGTAACTACTTACCATCAGGTGAACCGTAGCTCGTCTGTGACCTTTTTTCTATAAAAAAACGTATAATACAGATAGATAGATAAAACTCTTTAGTGCCCACTAAAAACAAAACAATAAAAGACATTGTAGACACAAATTACAGAAAGGTCGGTCTTATCGCTAAAGGCGATCTCTGCCAGACAATCTTCGGTTAGAGAGGAAGTAGACATATAGATATATGTATCTAAGTAGGTATGTTCAGTATTCTTCGCTGTATTTTGTATTCTTTACGGTTACGTTACATTTTACGGTTCTTTAATCCTTCTGCGTTCCTCAAATATATTCTAATAGACACTGTATCCCAAAGTCGGGTCGGACCTCCGCGGACAATGTTCGACGGTCGGTTGTCGAGCTCACTTCTGAAATTCACACACGTAACGCATAAATCTACCAAAGCCGACTGTGAGATGTGCCCTTACAATGACTACGGAATAGAGGCGGCATTAAAGTACTCGTATAAAATTCAGTATGAACATAATGTTGAATTGAAAACTTTATGACCCATTCATTACATTAAAACATAATTAACATTTAAAATTTAAAAAAAATACGGAGAATCTGTTCATGTCCAGCAGTTGACGATAAAAAGAGCTGGTTATGGTAACCTTTATAATGAATACTTCACAAATTATGTAACTTTATACGAAAATAAAGTATAAGTTCAGGTATTTACAAGTGTTACAACGTAATTCTTAGCTCTGTAACTATAAAATTACGTGTTTTCATTAAAACAAAACTAATAAGTGTTACTTAATTTGAATAAAAGCCTTGTAAAGAGCCAATATTAACTAATTTTTAGGAGATTTTTCATTTAATTAACAAAGTAAAACACTCCAGTCACGTAAAGACTGATTTGAATACATTATTAATTATTTAAATGGAATTTAACTGAAACTAAAGCTTACGCTTACAAAAATTTTAATGCTTCTAATTAAAATCACAAAAAAAATATTGTGAATAACTTGGTGTTGATTGTATAACGTAGCGTGGGACATCCTCCTGTCAGGTGGACTGGCGACTTGAGGAAAGTCGCCAGTAGTGGCTGGATGAGAAGGGCTGAAGACCGTATTAGGTGGCGGTTCTTAATGGAGTCTTATGATATTATATCGAGTCTTATATAGTCTTAGTCTTATATCGAGCAGTAGAGAGCAACAGTCTTATGATATGTATGGTAAAAAAGTCACACAGTACACACATCATATTAATGCATACTACGAGTGGAGATTAGAGGACACTCCACACAATATCCTCTTAACTCACTGGCACAATGCTTGCTAGCGTTTCGAGGTCGTCCTTTCCATTTCTATTATTCAGTGTCCGAGAGGCAAAAACATAATACTGAAACAGTTAGACCTTCTGTCTGTGGTACACCGCAGGTTTCTACGGTCTTAATAGGGCCCGTAATCTTTGAATTCGTAGGGTAATTTAATTAATTAAAGGGCTGAATTTAGGGTCTGGTCCCCAACATTGTCTAACTAACCACGGAAACCCTAGACAAATACGTCAAGACACGTTGAGACAGCAGTTTTCTATACATCAGACATTAATAAATTACAAACTTTGAATGTTAGAGACCATATATTCGTATTATGTACGTTCGCCTGAAACAGCGTCTGAAATCGAATAGCGCGCGGGGAAAACTCGATGTAGAAACCGTTCACGAAGATTGAGAGGGATGACTCAGTACACGATTAGATTGTAAATGCTCGCATTATTTATTACGAACATTATTATTTTATGGACTATGTACTCTGTGTGAGCGATGCGCTCGCAACTGAAGACGACTTCAAAGCTAAAAAGCGATATAAAGAGCAATTTAATTGCCTTGAAAGTCTTAAATGCGAACTAAACAATTAAATAAAGAATAACAAACTGCGTCATTCTTTGGAAACGATATTCTTACAACTATAGTATAGTATCTATCTATAGGGATGTTTCGAATAGCAAAAAAATACTGTTCGCGAATACGAATAATTTGCTTCACTATTCGCGAATACGAATAATTTGCTTCACTATTCGCGAATAAGAATAATTTGCTTCACTATTCGCGAATACGTATAATTTGCTTCACCATTCGCGAATAAGAATAATTTGCTTCACTATTCGCGAATAAGAATAATTTGCTTCACTATTCGCGAATACGTATAATTTGCTTCACTATTCGCGAATAAGAATAATTTGCTTCACTATTCGCGAATACGTATAATTTGCTTCACCATTCGCGAATAAGAATAATTTGCTTCACTATTCGCGAATACGAATAATTTGCTTCACTATTCGCGAATACGAATAATTTGCTTCACTATTCGCGAATACGAATAATTTGCTTCACTATTCCCGAATACAAATAATTTGCTTCACTATTCCCGAATACGATTACGAATAGTACTTACCCTGCTACGTACGTACTTGTAAAATTAGTAAGTAGGAAATTTTTAATTCACTTTAAAGTTAATACTATTGAAAAAAAATTAAAGTTAGCGTTATAAATATGATTTTAGTTCGTATAGCAAGTGGTTCAATCTGCAGTTAAGTGCCCACCTAATTTTATATTATAATCAAAAAGTCACAACGAGTATTTGCCAAAACGAATACAAATATTCAGAACATCGCTAGTATAGTATAGCTGTGAGGAGCTCCTTGCAAGATCAACAGCTTTATGAAATTGCAATACTTCATAATTAAAAAAGTTACCCCGTCGTTATATTGGAGTTAGGCCATCAAAAACTCACATTTATTTTTCGCAAAGCTGTCCGGGTAAAAAAGCTAAGCTTTCTTATCCATTGCTCTCATCCGAAGGGATGCGTCTACAATACATATAAGGGTATATTTTTACTATTGTCAGAATCCTCGAAGTTTCAGCAAAAGAAATATTGGACAAAGGGGAAAACGTGAGTGTCCGTATAATAGGGAAGGGTCTGGAAATGAGCAGCGATGACTTGCAACGTGTTCATGAGGCGCTAAAGATGTTTCGACCCTTTCAAGTGTATTCACGGACCGTCCTAGATTTTCGGTTAATTATTTCGTCCTTCTCTTACCTGTAGGGGATAGAAATGGTCATCCGTTTTTTTATTTAGTAAAGAACTTACAGAACTAAGAGTTATTGGATAAAAAAAAGTGCGTAAATGAATATTAATTGAATCTTCCGGGCTACTTGGCCGAGGTGTTCTGGAATCTCTTCTCTTTCTTCCAAACGTTTCGTCAACAACTGCGGTTGAGCGCAAGTTGCGCTCGAGAAGCCGAAGAGATAACATCTCTTGGAAAGTGAACGCAGTCGCCACTGAAGATGTCAAGCGCAGTTGTTGACGAAACGTTTGGAAGAAAGAGAAGAGATTCCAGAAGACCTCGGCCAGGTAGCCCGGAAGATTCGATTAATATGGACACCGGCCGAGAAAGCCTACACTCCACTATGCGTAAATAAACCTTGAGATCTCTTTTAAAAAAGAGGGGTGGCATGTGGAGGATATGAGTTTAGAGTATGTTGAGCGACATCAGAAGGTTGTGTAATTAAACTACAATAGTTCTTCTACCAATACATACTATCTATACATATAAAGAGAATGTCACTCAGGACAGACTGACTGACTCAATGCCATCAATGCCGAGCCGAAACCCCTGCAGTTAGATGTGTGAAATGTAAGCGCGTAAAAACGTACTAAGAAGGGATTTCTCGAAATTGAAAATATCCAACAGGAGGCAGATAGTATGGTGCGGTATGGTATAAAGCAAATCAAGAGTAAAGTTTTCTATATAATATATATACAAGATTATACAAGTATTGTACTATCTTTAGTATTGTTTAAAAGCTGTCCAATACTACTGATATGAGAATTGTTATGTAAGTTTTTGGGCTGCTATGGATGTTTCGCCACTGGGCAGAGTAGAGTTTGTTATGCCACTTTTTAGTACTCTATGGACACTTTTTTATAGAGAAAAAGGCGGCAGACAAGCACACAGTCCACCTGATGGTAAGTGGATACTGTCGTCCATAGATACCCGCGATACATGCCAACATTAGTCCAGAATGACAAACGTTGGCATCCCCCCGGATGCCTACCTTTGCAGATTAAGGAATGGATTGGGAGAAAGGTTGAGGAAAATGGTGAGGGATAGGATAGGAATGGGCTCTGGCATACCTCATTAACCCTGTTCTATCTGTTTCGGTAGAAACAGGTACGTACATTGAAACATAATGTACATAATGCTGCCAGTGACGGGCTGTGCAATAATCAAGGCTGATGTTGACGATGAGGCTACAATACAATCTGCCATTCTTCTCATCGAGTCATTAGCAGCGGCTTTCTCTAAGCAACGACCGCTCTATCCAAAGGATCGCCTGCCTTGCGTAATCTATACTAATATAATAAAGACAGAGTGCGAATTTTGTGAGTTTGTGTGTATGTGGAGGGTAATCTCCGGAACCACTGCATCTATTTGAAAAATTCTTTCACCATTTGAAAGGTACATTATTCCAGATGGACATAGGCTATATATTATGTGCAAAAAATTGCCAGGCATGCAACGCATGCCGGGCACAGCTAGTATATAAATAAGTCAATAAATTTTATTAAGGGTATGGAATGTAAAGGGTCACACACCTATTTCCGAAAGCTTTTAGATATTGATACGCTTCGTTTTTTACGTAGGTTCGTGCCCTTAGGAACCCTCTACATATGATGACATGTGACGAAGTGAAGTCCGTATTTTAACACATGTACCAACGACGAAATACTTTATGACTATGTAATACGGTATAAGGATGTTAAACTACCACATGCTGGATATTGATATTGCAATCAGCCGAGTTATCATCCGAATATCAGCTGATTGATCAAGTACAGGTCAAGTATTTGAACTCACGACCTCACGAATGAGAGTCAAGAATAGATACGCCTAGCTAGACTATTGTGTTGAATATAACTTTTAGCCTTTTATTTTGCAAACATACATATACAGTATAATATTTTTTATAGGAAGAAGTTAAATCCACGTGGTACTAAGCTGTAAGCGGATAGGTACTGACGCTCAAGAACACCCGCGATACACGCCTCAAAAATAACAAACCCTTGCTAGTTCACATATGTGTTGTTCCCTTTCATATTAAAAATATAATTAATGTATTTTTAGAACTACTATTCAGTTGAAACTTCTAATAAAAATAAGGTAATGATGTATATGTAAACTCTGTTCTCATTCAATTTCTTCCAAATGTAAACAGCCATGGCGGCTTGAAGTAACTGACACGGCCTTAAATTCTTACGTGATAATTCTATACATATAAATAATTTTGCTTTATCGAGAGTGCAAGTTTGCTCTAGATTTAAAACGAAAATATGTTGAGGTATTTCATTAATTTAGGTTTGTTATTGGCAAATTGGATTGGAACTGACTATATACGAGTACGTTGACTCTTCCCCTATAATATACCAGAAATAGAAAAAATATACGATTTTTTCTATTAATGTATTAGGTGTGGAAAAGCGTAGAGGGTTCTTGTCGTTCTCGTTCGGTCATTTTTCTGACCATCCATTACCGCGAAATATGGAGTTTAGTCCCTTTTGTAAAGGACCGAGGGCACGGATATTAATATTTATTGAAATTTATGTTGTGAAAAATTGATTTTGGGAGAACTGTTTGGTCGAAGGGAGACAGGTTTTAGGGTAAGAAAGTATTCTTTATTTTCACCTTTATTACACCTTTATAGTGCGCTCTAAGAGTTACGTAACGCTGGATGCTGGATCGATAGATTTAATAAACTTACTGATACTTGTATCACCCTATAACGTCCCACCGCAAGGCACAGGCCTCCCCTAGTAAATGGGGGTAATGGTAAACCCCCCTACTGGGGGGTTTCGGGCCGTAATCCACGACACGGGCCCAGTGCGGATTGGTGGATCACATAGTCGACATGTTTTTTTTTTATTTCTGAAGCATGTAGGTTTCCTCACGATGCTTTCCCTCACCGCCGAGCTAGTGACAATTTTTAAAAATCAGGACTTAAGTTGAAACTCAGTGGTACAGGCCGAGGATTTCAGACTCCCGATAACACGAATGTGAGTCCAGTATGGATACCCCTAGGCTATTAGCCTAATAAACTTACATATTCATATTATTTAGGCT
Organism: Sesia apiformis; assembly: GCA_914767545.1. Classification (NCBI taxonomy): domain Eukaryota; kingdom Metazoa; phylum Arthropoda; class Insecta; order Lepidoptera; family Sesiidae; genus Sesia; species Sesia apiformis. The sequence goes on along the minus strand of OU611949.1, from coordinate 20,044,027 downwards.
ATGGAAGAAAATGTCGTTGATAAAACCGGCACAAATTTGTTCTGAATGTCGTGGAAGAAAATTTGATCTGAGGGAAAACTTGAAAGACATCGACAATCACCCAGGCAAATAGTGACAATATTGTTATTATTTTCATCAGACAGAGTAAATTGCTTTGTGTATTTTATTCCCAATTTCGTTAATACAGCTTCTCAGCTAATTAAGAATAGACAAGGAAACCATTCATCTCACACTAATATTAATCAAGGGATTCAAGCACACGATTATACAATTGCGTCATCATGACGTCAGCAAGAAACACGTCGGTGTTGACGCAGAAGATTGAATAGTCCAACAAACTTAAATCTGCGTACGGCAAAATTTACGAGTAGAACTGACCGTCACTTAATTACACAGTTTTCAATTATCAATGAATTCGTTAATATTATTATATTAACGAATTCATTGATAATTGAAAAAAATAATATACATATTAATGTGTAATTCGACGTTCAATTATACTGACAATACCAATCCAACGCTACGAATAACCTTTTTGTTTTAATCAAAACTAAAAGTTTCTAGTTTGATTTTAAATTCATGAAAATTTTACAAAAGAAAATGTATTTTTCTCGAATGTCACCAAAATGCCCGTGTGCTTTTTTGGTAAGGCGGGCGGTATTGTTTGCTCGTCCGCAGACATCCCGTAGCCGCCGCCGAATTGGTTAACTAAAGAATAATGGAAAAATTGTTTTTTTTTTTGTTGGTCTGGTGGTTTTGATTGTATTGTTTATAACCGCCTTGTTATTTTAACTTCTTTTTTTAAATATATTTTTCTCCTACTTGCTCGGAAATGGCTTCTTTATTTTAAAAAAAAGAATACATCAATCGGCTCTTTTCTGTACGCACGCCAGCAATTTCCAACACGACAATAATAGAAATTGCTGGACAGTAGCGAGGTTATTTTTAGTGCACACTAACATAAATTAGGTTTTTTTGGTACACGATATTTATTATTATAAAGACTGAATGTGCATTTCTTTTCAAAAGTTTATAAAAAGAACAAAGACCACGCGCAGTTGAATTGGCGGGAATGAAACTTCTGTTTCTTGAATTAATTTGTTGTTTCCTCGCAAATTAGAGAAAAACACTATACAAGTCTCGGCCGAAATAGCAATTAACGGCCTCGTTTATTTAAAAAGGACTAGGGCTTCGCCTCGTCCTTTTAAAATCACTTCGTAAGGACTCGGCTTCGCCTCGTCCTTCCAATATTACTCGGCCGTCAATTGCTTTATTTCGGGCCTAAACAGTAATGTACTATTATCAGAAAAAAAAACATCGCTTATCAATTATAATTGCTTATAACGATTAAGTTAAATCATATTCATAATAAATCATTGTCCCTAATTTTATTTTCTGTTGGGTGATTGGGGACGACATCCATACATTATTTTTTCATTTACATATGTTTTATTTTCATATAGCTTTCACATTGTATAAAAAATGTTACAAAACTATGTTTTACAATACGAAAGGTTACATACACAATGTCGCCTCGTCATAATAAGTAATGTGATTATCTTCTCATTCAATGCTCAAATATGAGAATATATACTTGTAAAAAAACCCAGGAAAATTGTATATTTCCTCAAAGAAAACGCCATTAGCACCATCAGTTAACGGCAAAAATAAGTTTGTAAACCTTTACAGCCAATCATAACAAACGTGACTGTTCCTTTGTAGTAATGTTTACTTTGAAAACGTTTTTATATCGACTTGATAAATAATGACTTGTCGACGGAAGTGTTTGGTCACAAACAAACCAATGTTCATTTTATTGACATTATTTGATGAAAATAAAAGTTGCCTAAAATTTATGAAAGTTAAATTGCTCTAATAAATATAAATATAAAGATGAAATTGTAATATTAAATTGAGCAAATTTAATTATCCGTGGTTAAATCTGGCACTGGCGAGTGAACATAGAAGAACGCATACTATGCCTATATGTATAATTGACTATTCGTACTTATGCTATATCGTCCCGATTGTTCATTCCCTGTTTTCACTAAGGCCTTGAGAAATTTCCTTGTGAAGAAAACCCTTTACCAGGAATAAAAGGAAACCTCCTCGATAAGAAGTATAGAAGTATGGTATGACGTTGAATCGATACTGACATGTATTACATCGGATCACGAATCTTTACTGTAGACTTCGAAAATAAATACTTCTAAAGCATTTTCGTAAAACTGTTCTTATTGGAATTCTTTCCTAATATCAGTAATGAGTGGTTTCTAGAGGTAGTGTTATTGATTGAAAGTTTAATTATTTTAACGGTAAAATACCATTCTGTTTCACTACGGTAAAATATGCGTTAAACATTCCATGCGAAATATACACAACAAATAGATTGGCTGTGTCCATAATTACACGGGTGTATAATACTGTACACATTTGTACACAATATTATCAGTATATTAATTATACGCTCATATGATTACCATTAGCGAGATGTAAGCTGTACATCACAAATACTGCAGGCGGTATGTTCAGTTTGTAACATTATGTATGCGCCCTATTCATATATACATAAAGACGATTTTATACGATTATTTTACGATATAAATCTATAACAATTCACAGCAGGGTAAAGGCTGCCCTTGTAATAAAAATGGGGATTTCATTCATAATCTACACACTACATGCAGTACAGATATTGGTGGATCATACACCACACATTTTATTAATAATTGTCGGAAACATGTGTTTCCTTACAATGCTTTCCTTCACCGCGGAGACAGTGATAAATTGAAGAAAAAATCGTACCACAGTAAAAACTTAATGGAACTCACGTTTTCGTGAATTTGAATTGAGAATACAATATATTTTTATAATCAATATAAAAAGCAAAAATCAGTAAAAAACACAAACGAAATTAATCCCCTTAATAAGGTCTACTTTCAATACGATCATTCTCTTCAAATAGCATTAAGTACTTTTAATTAAAATTGGATCAGATTCCGGAACAAATCGTGAACTTTGGCATACTCCATATAATGAGCGGGTATCAGAATACTTCTTAAAATGAACGCGACTTCACGAGTCCTTAGCGGGAGTCCCGATTTCATCAACAAACCACATAAAAATGACGTGGACCCGAAACGAGTCCCGAACGTCACGTTTGAAGGCCTCTTCAATTTTCGACGGGACATCCCAAAATTACTTTGAGGAAATTTGCAAGCAAATTTATTCCCTAATCCGTTTTGGTTAGAGGCAAATTCCAAAAGTAGTCATATTTTTAAGATACGTACACACACCCGTGAGGAATAAAGAGAGTAGAATGGGCATGGTGCTTGATCTATACGAGAATATACCAAAGTACTTCGCTGTCACAATGATCATATATTATGTGTTCACAATAACTGAAACTACTGCTTACCTATGAAATTACCGATTTTATTACTGGCCACTTTGAGTTTCGATATCTTCTGTTCTTATTCGTATTTCAAAATAAAGCAAAATGCATCTAATAGCCACGATGCTCTAATTTCAAATTCAGTATTTCATTTGTTTTCCTGTACCTAAATTTTGTTTATGTGATTGTCTTGAAAATAAAATGGATAAATTGAAAATTCGTGCTATTTTTGAATATGAGTTTCGTCGCGGCACCAACGCAAGTCAGACAGCTCACAATATCAATAGTGTATATGGCCAATATCAATAGTGGCCAAACACCACAAACGATCGTACCGTGCTTCGATGGTTTGAACGCTTCCGTTCTGGAAAGGACAATGCCAGAATTTCATAGACCAATGCCCTGACGAGTGCATAGATAAGTTATATGTCAAATTAAAGGTCGTATTTAATACAGTATAATAGTACATATTTTATTACATAGGAAGCTGAGGATTTCTTTTTATTACTGAAAAGAAGAAAATATGCGCCTGATACATTTATATAGCAATAAGACTATCGTAATAATCGAAATGTTTATTTTAAGTACTAATATTGAAATATTGACTTTAAGATTGTTATTTACTTAAATGTCTACGTAGGTTGGTAGAGTTCAGACTCGTTCTTACGTTTTTAAACCATACTTATTCGCCGAATCGCAGCTTGCCTGTACTGAAAGCGTGTTTGATATAGGATATCAATCCCATGGCGGATGCGGCTGTGTGAATGCCATTGGACACCATCAATATCAATCTCTGTACTGATTTATTCATTATACATTATTATATTTATTAGGAGTGTCAAGGACTTAAAAACCATGACCATGTAATAAGATGTAGGGGTGAAATAATAAAAAATCGTAGGGGTACGTAATAGTTTATTTAAAGTTTAGATTTTTTTTACAATACAACTGTGTTAATAAAACGCAGTATTTTAGTAAAACTTTTTTATTAAGTAGGGACGCTGATGGCCTTGTGACCTCTCCAGCTACACCGGGTGGAGGGGAGGACGTTGTAGGTAATCGGCCTCGGCTTAGATTGGAAGATTTTATAAAATGTGTACAACATCTCGAACAAGTAATATGATATTAGTTTCCAATAACAAAAACAACAATACATCACAACAACAAATACAAAATATACCTCGTTTGCCATCACCCATCGAGTCAAAATATTATTTATTATTGGCTGCAGTAGAAGTACACGATGTCTTTGTAAGCGATCAACGCACAAACGACAATTTTAGCATCTCAACATTTTGTATAAAAAAGTATCACTTAAAGTCCGTTATCAAGCCGAGGGTCGTTATTACTTATTTGTCGTTATTTGTTTTTAGAAAAATTGGAAAAGTGAATACTTTTATAATTTTTCTGTAGAATTTGTGAACAGAAAAAATAACACATGAATTTTGACAATTATTCAATTCGCGTGTTGTGAACGATATTTGTTTCGAGTCTGAAATCGATCAATGGATCCTACGATAACAATTATTTCGAATCGATTATTTTTGTGAAGCCGATTTCGTTACACTTATTGCAGCACGTTTATTAACCAACTCCATAAATGTCGCTAAGTATCAATCGGCCGATAACGCCACGCACTATCTTCCTTTTTTATATAATCTAAGATTCATGCAGTTTTTACGAATCGATTATTTTCAATTCGAAATCGAATGGTTGAAATCCATTTTCATAGAGATGCGTCCCTAGTTGTCAACTGATATATAACTGCGCAGTATATTTTACAGAAAATCATTCAACTTTTTATTTCTTTTGGGTTCTGAATCGTCACCTTCTTTCAATAATTATTATATGCCACATTTCCTCTTAAATTAAGATATAATTTTCTATATATATCTTTTTTTCGCACTCCCCAGGGCAAATTTGGGCATTGTCCTTTCGATCTTAAGGATGAGCCCCACGGACGACCTACGACCAAGGTTAATAACGATGAATTAAAGGCCATAGTGGAAACAGATACATCTCAATGTTAGCAGCGGGGTTTGATGTTAGTGATAAAACAATATTGGTTCATCTGCGTCAAATCCGTAAAATAAAGAAGCTCGAAAAGTGGGTACCGTATGAGCTGACCGAACGTCAGCGACAACAACGCGTCGAAGTGTGCACTGTGTTACTGAACCGTCACAAAAACGAAGAAATTCTAAATCTCATTGTGACTTGTGATGAGAAATGAATCCTGTACGATAACCACAAACGTTCATATCAGTGGCTGGATCCAGGAGTTGCAGCCCAACAATGTCCAAAACGCAAGATAAAAAACTAAGAGCAACTAAGAAAAAGCTACTGGTATCAGTTTGGTGGTCCTGTGCCGGTATTGTCCACTAGTTTCTTGTGAGCCCGGTCAAACGATTGATCCAGATGTGTATTGTAAGGAGCTGCAGACGATGATGGAAAAGCTGGCAACAAAGCAACCAAGTTTCATCAATCGCTCATCTCCACTTCTTCTTCGTGACAATGCCCGCCTCACAATTCTCATACGACAGTTTTAAAACTTCAAGAGCTGGACCTGGAGACTCTCACCCACCTTACTCACCGGACCTTGCCCCGACAGATTTCCATTATTTTCGAAATTTGGACAAATTGCAAGGAAAACAATTTGATTCTGCAGTAGCTGTGATTAGGGCTTTTGAAGAGTTCATGAGACTTTTACAGGAGTGGTCTGCCCGTGAGGTGGCGAAAGTGCGTAGATAATATGGGTCAATACTTCGACTATAAATAACTATTTTTATAACAAAAAAAATATTTTTCAGTTTCTCATACAAATCGGTCATTTCATAGGTAAGCATCTAACAATATTGATTTTATTAAATTAATGGATTCTAAGAAGCCAATTTTTAATTGAAGTGGATAATATAATCAATCCTCCACAATTCATAGTTACGTAGGTACGTGTATTTTAAGATATAAAATACACTCTGCGGGAAAAAACATAGAATTATTTCTTTTTTAAATGACTCATTAGTATCTAGTTATTTATTAGGGGAGGCCCGTACCCTGCAGTGGGACATTATAGGGTGACATCGATATCGTAATTGCACGTTTACTTATGTTGATCTAAATGTAATCTTGTTGTAACATTTGTAGGCTAGTCATCTGGCAGATTAAATATGTAAGATTTATATGTACCGACTTTCTCTTAGGAGGGGGAGAGTGCACTCTGCAATCCAACAGCCGCTGGGTGCACTAGACTGGTCTCGTTACTCCTCTCTCATGGCTCCTCCAGACTCTCGCGAAGTAGCACGAGGTTGTCCGAGGCACGAGAGTGTGGAGGCGTTGCTCGACCCGCCTCGTGCTTCCTCGGCTCGCCTCGGCTAACTTCGCATCGGAGGCGGTCTTTGGTACCCGAGTCAAAGGAACACGAGGCACGAGTACGAGGGAAGGGAGGTGGACCTCCACACTCTCTGCTTCCTCGCTTGCCGTTCAGTGTGTTTATTTGTGTAGTTAAACTAGTTAATAGCAAACTTAGTTATTTTAATATTTTATTATTAATATACATTAATAATTTATAATGAGTGATTGGTCCCAAGAACTTCAGCTAAAATTCCTTGACGCTTTTGCAAATAAATTCAAAATTATTTCAAATATAAATTCCACCAGTTCAACACGTTGTCTGTCCATCCAGTCCCTAAAAAATAGAAAATATTGGTACTGATTTTTATTACTTTTTATGAGTCGTATACAAAAATGTACCATACCTACCTTGTTCTATTCCTATGTATGGACAACATCCACCATCTCTTTTTTTTCCACGGTTTTTTAATTTTCTTGTTCAAAAAAATATCAACATAATTATAATAGCAATATGCAAAAATAGCACCAGCTGCTGCTGCTGCCACTTCGGTGTCACTCATGGTACTGAGGTGCTCGCAAAGTAACGCGAGAATGTGGATGCCAGTTCTCGCCTCGTGCAACTTCGGCGAGGAACCTCGCCGAAGTTGCTCCGCGAGAGTCTGGAAGGGCCATCACAGAAGAATACCTTGAAATGTGCTGCATTTCTTACTTTATCTTATTCCTCAATGTACGTACGTGTTTCGGTAGTGAGTGGGATAATGCCAGAGCACATTCCCATCCCATCCTATCCCTCCTCATTTTTCCAACCTTTCCTCTAAATGCATTTCTACATCTTCAAAGGCAGGCAACGCATCCTGCATTGTCAACGTTTTATCGTCTGGCTTAAGTGACACAAAAAGAAGTGGCCTTGTCAACGCGAAATGGTTGTTTTAAGGCCTTTAAACCGCTTCATTAGACAAAGACTTCATTAAACATTAAGACATTAGCCATGACCTGCAGTGGGACTATATAGGCTAATATTTATAGACTTATTAATGGCCAATTTAGTCATTCTATACAATATATATCTCTGTACTCGTAACTTATTTCAAGGTGAAAGAATGAAGTTAATGGGATTGGAGAAAACGCGTACGTTCTTTGGAAACGGTTATGACGTCATGGAAATAGGCTGGTGGTTGTTAAGTGGGTGATGAAATTTTATAGTCAGATAAAATAGCTTGAATTATGTTATAGCTTGTTTCTGCAGATTGTTTCAGCACCTATAGCACAGATGCTATAGGTATTACAGATATTGATATCAATCTAAAACGTTCTCTGTAATCAAGGGTTAAGGAATGGATTTAGAGAAAGGGTTGGGAAAATAGGGAGGAATCGGATAGGATGGAAATGAGCTCTGATATCTCACTTACTACCGAAACACGTACGTAAATTGGGCGAAAAGGATAAAATGGAAAATAATGCAGTAGGTACGTTTTAAGGTAGTTTTCTGTAAGAGAGGGGTAACTTGGCCAGTCTAGAGCGTCCAGCAGTTGTAGAATTGAGGGTGCACTCTCTCCCGTTGGAAGACTGCTGTTTCTAATAAAATAAAAGGTAATAGCTATAGATATACTCGGAAAAAGCCTAAGTATTGCGAGTCGCCCGCATTCTTTCACGCTTTCAATTTGTTATGTCAATACCGGTGCGTGCCCGTCGTCTAATTATGGACGAGTAATGAAGAAAGGAGAAAATTCACCTTATTTATTTGGCAAGTAAGAAAAATAAACAGTAAATGCGGCCAAGAATTAGAAAGAAAACAGTACCAATATGAATTTATAGAGGGCGTGGTATCAAGCATCATGATTGTTATTGATAGACACGATAGTTCATGATACATATACTCGTACTCATAAGAATATATACATACTAGACACACTTTAGTTTCTTTTTCATTAATTAATTATTCTTAGTGCGCTTACCGAACCATACCATCAGCTTATGTCGCTTTACAGCTGGATATAGGCAGAGGTCTATACCCCAATATATATATATATATATATATATACAGCCACTCAAGGCTAGCCACCGCACACGATCCTCGGCTCTTCTCATCCAACCACCACCTGCGAATTTCTTTAAGTTGTCGATCCCCCTGGCTGGAGGCCGTCCCACACTACGCTTCCCGGTACGTGGCCTCCTTTCGAGGACTCGTCTACCCCGTCGGTTATCGGTGCTGCGGCAAATATGACCTGCCCACTGCCACTTGCCACTGCAAACATGCCGATTCTACGAGCTATGTCGGTGAGTTTAGTTCTTGGACGAACGTTTTCGTTTCGGATCCTGTCCCGCAAAAAAACTCCGAGCATAGCTCTCTCCATAGCTCGCTGAGTGATTTTCAACTTATTTCATTTATTTGAAACCTCCCAAAGAAATACATATGTAAAGGCAGGCACTTAATTTCAAGATACAGATTTTTAATCTAATTTGAGTGTCAGGGCTCGCTCAAAATCGGTCATGCTAAAATTGAGATAAATAAAGACAATTTCAATACTAATTTATTGAACATCATTTTACAAGTCAATTAATTTGTTAAATACGGGTAAATTAATTTGTTAAATATTCGTGAATTAATTTGTTAAATATTGGTAAATTAATTTGTTAAATACTGGTAAATTATTTTTTATGATGTACAATAAATAATAATAATAATTATGATTGTGTGGTCAACACCATCCATTATACGCGGAAGGGCAAACGTTCAGAAGTATTTATTTGCTACCCTCATTTTCCATACACACTTGATTGTCAGTCGTGAGATCATAAGTTTAACTCCCGGGCAGCGCCTATGAGCAGCTCAAAATAGGTTTGTCTCGCGGCAAATGGAATTCTGATTTGTTCTCACTTCATGGGAGACTAGTGAAAACTACGCACCTATGTGTATTTGTTTAATATCGTAAGTGCAAGTCGACATAAATAACGTTTTGCTGTACAAAAGACCATTAATCTTCCAGATAAATAGTTCTGAATTCAGTCTATTGGCCGACGACGACGTTTTGGAATAAACTTGGGTTATGCGGGTAGTGATGAGAATTAGCGGATGCAATACGATCAACGAAGAACTAAAGCAAACTTATGGTAGCAACCATACCATATTCTCTGGATAACAAAGAATTCTCAGACTCATTAATTAATTCTAATGACGAATTTTAGACTAAATTTGCTTGTACAGACTTCTAACTACGCAACACTCGCAAATGGTTTGAATAGAATAATCGTAATAGACTAATTTCCCCACATTTTTAATGGTCATACATGTCATATTATTATTGATTGAAAGTTTGATACTATTGGATATGATACTATTTTGATATGCAGATATTTAAAAAAATACACAACAAACAAGATAAAGGTCTGAAAAATCTTAAAAACACGGATTGTAAATGCCACTGACAACATAAAAAAGAAAAAGATCTGTGTAAAGAAATTTTAATTTTATTTATTTTTTATAACATAAAAATTGATATTTATTTAATATTATCATTGATTGATGTCAGTGTTGTTTATTTAATACTGAATACGTTTTATACAAAAATAAAATAAGAAAAAAAATGTTGCGGTTTTGAGTAAATTAATTAAAACTTACAGCAATTAAATTAGTAAAAGGAGTAAGGTAATTCAACTTTATGCTCTATTAATAATTGTGGAAACGCCTTTTGATTGATTACCAAAAACACGATTATTTCCCCTCCTCTCATTACTATGCTAACACCCTTGTCACGTCACAATGTTCCCATATTGCTGCAACACGCAGACGATATGAATGTATTCGTGAAACAACGTGTGAAATCTTTGAAGTCCGGAAACGAACCCTGACACTGTTTACTGATTAGTCGAAAAATAATCTAACGAATGACTGACAATAACGCAAACTCGTCAGTTAAGATTGTTTTGATAGGAAATTAGCCAGGAAGTACACGTTAAGGGGGGGGGGGGGGGGGTGAGCTGTTCAGTTGAAGTTCATTTGTCGCATCTACAAACAAGAGCTTCCTTGAAGTGTAATACAAAAGCTCAGTAAAATTTTAAAAATCTCGCTGTCCTTTTCACAATATTCAATACAAATATTTACAGTTCCTTCCCTTGCATGAATAGTTTTGAAGACGACATCATTCCGTTATGCTACGACATGGGCAGCGCCCCTACATAGTTCCTGGTGTTGGAGGTGCCCCTGGTGTTGTAGGTGTCTCAGAGCGGTAGCCACTAACCACAATGTGGGCCGCTTACATGTCTGCCTCCTCTATTATAAAAAAATACGCAACAACTCTTTGGTCAGGTACTACAGCGAATGCATCGTGCTTCAATAACGTGAGGGTAAACATCATAACTAGGCAACACACTGACGTAATTCTTCAGTGTATCGAAGTGGCAATGTACAGATCATATTTGCCGCAGGACCGATAACCGATGGAGTAGACTAGTCTTCGAATTTAGACCATGTATCGGGAAGTGCAATGTGGGACGCCCTTGGGTTAGGTGGACTGACGATTTGAAGAAGTCCGCCGGTGGTGGCTGAATGAAAAGAGCCGAAGATCGTGTGTGGTAGTGAGCCCTGAGAAAGGCTTATATTCAGCAGTGGAGTGACATAGGCCTATAGTATGGTATTGGTTCTGCGTTAATCGAATATAATTAATTTGTGACTATTTTGTTTCTGCCTAGCAACATCCTTACCCAACGTATATTCCATTAACGTCAAGCTGTATAATAATTACGTACATAAGGGCACATAATGTTAGATTTATATTATTATTATTAAGAGTGTTCATCGTTAAGCGCTACAATAGGGTTGACAACATTTTTCATGAAAATATTAATTGGCACGAATATTTACTAGTGACGCATCTGCGTATTTGACATGGAATTCCAATTTAAAATATCTATACTAATATAATAAAGAGATAAAATTGTGTGTTTGTGTGTCCAGAGATTACCCCCAACACACGGATGTTGGTGGTAATCTCTGGAACTACTGAACCGATTTCAAAAATTCTTTCAAAAATAGGAAGCTACATTATCCGTGTCTAATATAAGCTATATTTTATTTTGAAATTTTGAAAAAAAGATTAAAAAAAAACAAACTGAAGCGAAGCGAGGGCGGGTCGCTAATGTTTTATACAAAAACAATTTTATTCTTTTTTCTAAAGCAGTTACTCTTTTTTATTTTTTTGTTTAGATATTTCAAATCATATTACGAATATTTGCCTTTATTTTTTTGAAGTTCAGCTTGAATTTGAAATTAAAAATAATTTGAATTTAAACAAATTTGAATTTGTGTTTCTTTGCGATAATAACGAGGTTCAAGGCAAGCAATATCAAGAACATATAAGGACCCAACATCATAAACTAATGTACGCTGCGTTATTCAGAGCTTCGGCTATGTTTACCTCAGTAATGGGTCTTATTACCTACATTTTGGAAACTAAAGCAATGTCAATTTGAAGACTGTTGTAAAAGTAGATTATGGAAGTTACGGCTGAGTTAGTAGCAGAGTTCCATGTTAACTGTCAAAATAATTGACGGTCAAAATTCAAACAACATTCAAAATTGACTTATTGGCATTAAATAATTTCTAAAAATATCCATTAGAGAAAACAAAGATGAGTAATATTTAATTTATGGACCGTGCGGTGTCGATCGGCTTTAGAATAACACCATTTCATCTCTTCGGATTGGTGTCGTAAACGGTTCTGAGGAACAACATCACGTCTAAAAGAATGGACTCGCCAACCCGCCCGGGCAGCGTGGCCCTTTTAAAGTATACAAAATCCTTATGGACAGGACAATTTTGTATGAGGAGCTCAATTTCCAGCAATAGACGAAAAAAAGATTAGTTACTGTTCACGGTTATTTTGTAGTTGGCAACCCTATGTTACCCAATCTGCAAACATTCTGTGTGGGGATACCACATTGCTTACAAATATTAGCACAAACCTCTAGACTAATGAATCTCGCCTACTGATTTGTTTGATACAATTTATATTAAATATGTTTATGTAATGATGTGCACATATGTATGTACGTGTTGATTGATGAATTCGGTGAAACATATTCTTTTAAAAATACACTGTTTAGTTTAGTAAAGCCTTAAGATATTAGCGAATAATGTATAAATGAAATTTTTGTTATGTATACTATAATATCCTTATGAGGGGACAATCCCCACAGCCGCTGGTCGCACTCAACTGGCTACGTTACTCCTCCCTCACAGAAGACTACCGTGAAATGTACTGCATTTCCCACTTTATCCTATTCTCTCAACGTTCGTTGTTTCGGTAGTGAGTGAGATATGTCAGAGCCCATATTCCCATTCTATCGTATCGCTCCCCATTATCCCAACCCTTTGTTCAAAACCATTCCCAAAATCTCTAAAGGCAGGCAGCGCATCCGGAAGCGGGCCGGCTGAAGCGGGCATTCTGGACTGAAATTGGCATGTATCGCGAATGTCCATAGACGACAGTATCCACTTACCATCCAGTAGACTGTATCGTCTGCCGCTTTATTTCTACAAAAAAAATATAGAACATACATACAAGGCTAAAAGAGTATTGTATTTTCGAAAAATTTAATTACACTCATTCTCGTCCACGAGGTTCCTCTGTGACTAATCTTTGTAACTAATTTATTACTAAGACCTAGATATTAAGTTAGTATTCGTAGTCTGTGGTCTTGTCTGTCGTATTATTCCGCCCTAAATTTCATTTGGTCGCTGAAAGTAATTTAGTAATCTTAAAGACGTCTAGAAACCACATGATTTTTTGTGATTCCTTTTTTGCGTTTCTTCTTTGAGCATTCATTATTTTTTTAGATTTATCTGTCCGGTTGCGACTATTTATTTCGTAGATTTTGCGTACGAAAAATATTTAAACATGGCTTTTGAAGCATACTTCACAACATATTTTGCGATGAAGCGGAGTACCTTATCTAAAGAATCTCTTTACTGACATATTTCGAGAAAAGGTGATCTGCGTATGTTCAGAGAATATGAGGCACTAGTCGACAATATCCTGTGAAAATAGTTTATTTTATTTCGTTTTATTCATAAAACGATGAACGTTGAACGATGAATGTTTCGATGAATGTATGAATGAATAAACGAATGACGAATTATTTGCGTTGAAAACTCTTTGGTCACTTTTTCTACTGTGAAATTTTCTAAACAATTTAACCGATTTTGATAAAAACAAGCCTTAGAATATGTATATATATATATATATATACATTGAGTACTTGCGTACTTGTACTTTACGTACTTGCTGCGTAAGGCCCAGCCCTCCCCAGACGGATAAATAAGGCAGACCACAGAATGATGACCAGCCGAGTCTTAATGGACAAAGTTTTTCAACCACAAATCCGAGCCTCAGGGACCGAGGTAACTTCAAGGTGGGCGAAGTTCGCCCAAGTTATTAAGAGTTGCGTCAAATGTAATAACATCCCAAAAGTGAACATTTGGGACTTGTCATTTTTAAGCGCAAAGACCGCGCTGTGTTTACGAGAGGAACATTTCAATACATTTACCTTAACAATAAATCTTAACTAGTCCCTTTAGTAATTACTGCTGGATATGGGCCTCTTCATGGACATCGTCTTGTGCGTGACAGAAGTATGGTCTTAAAACGCCACGCTGGGCAAGCAGGTTGGCGAGTGCACCCTTTGGAGGCGGTGAAGTTCAATAAGTTCACAAGACTTGAAATCTTCTCGAATCGATTATGATTACTCTCTGAACAACAAATATTTACGAATTACTAGCAGTAGATATTGGATAACATTTACTGTGGAATTACCGTTACAAATTCGTTGTATTTAGCCTTAATAATTTATAGTAGGATTAGGAATCTAGGTTATGTGAGGGTTGAAAGGAGACCGGAGGAAATTATTAATTCGCAAATGTGTCAAATAGATTGTCTTAATACGAAGTCCTCTATTAAACGACTGCCTTCCGTCTTTAACTTGGGCCAGTTCCTAACTGCTTTGAAACTGTAGCGAGTATAATATAAATATTGCCTCTACATTAAGGTACTTAGTTATTAGGCATGTGTCCTCAATTGAAATTCAGAAATATGTGAGCGTTTGTGAATAACTATTTTTTAATGATTTATGTACATAGTGAATTGTGACGTGACATTTTCATTAAAGTAGGATTCTGGTCGGGTTTAAATTAATATATTGTTTATTTTTAACTTATTCAAACTTTAATATACAAATATATGGCATATTTGTGTATAAAAGGTTAAAAAAATGGACATGTATACATATTAACTATATGGAGCCATTTTAGGTAGGACATTGTAGGCGACAATTACAAATTTTAAAAACTTCTTAATAACTTCCAAGATATATAAGGCATTATGCTTTTTTGTACCTTGACGCTTACAATATTCTTTCAAAAAAGGCTCGATATATCGTCAAATTCTCGTAATATAGGGCTCGTAAAGTTCTACAACTTCTATCTGTACACATTTTTATGAAATGTATGAAAACTGAAATCTTTCTTCCGACTGATATATTATATGTATTTTTTTCTTTCACCAATCATTCGATGCTTTGTAATATCTGTCATAATAAGGTACGTCTATTTATGGCGTTTAATAAGAGAAATATTTCGCACAAACAATGACAAAGAAAGTACGTGTTTCGGAAGTGAGTGAGATATACCAGAGCTTATTCCTATCCCATCCTATCCCTTCCTATTTCCCCAACGCTGTCTCCAAATCAATTCTTACATCAACACAAGTAGGCAGCGCATCCGGGGGCGTGCCAACGTTTGTCATTTTGGACTAATGTTGGGGCATGTATCGCGGATGTCTATGGGTAATAGTATCCATTTACCATCAGGTGGACTGGATGCTCGTCTGCCGCCTTCATCCATAAAAAAATCCTCTATGACAATCTGTATCGAGCATAAATTGGTAAAAATTGTAGCATATTTTGTTAATATAATTTACCGTCGTCAGCTCTTTTAACTTCCACTGCTGGTCAAGGTCCATGTTTTGCATGTGACCATGCGGTCACAATATTGTATTGTGACTATGCATGAGGAAGTCCATATCCAGCAGTGGACGACATGGGGGCAGGTTACGGGTGGACGAGCGATTGATTGCCGCCGCTTGTCAAGAACTAGCTTCATTGATTTATTAGCAAGTCTCAATGAGGTGTCAAAAATATAGACAGATGTCGTTGTGAACGACGACGCGACAGTTGCATCGCGGAGGTATCGCGGAGACGTTCGGCTAAACAAATACGCAAAACTTCCTTCCTAGAAGTTACATAAATTACCGCTAATATAATTAAAATATAATTTCCCGCAACGCTATATTCAATCTTCCATTTTATTACGCCAAATTCCTTATTGTGCGTGCATTAGTGTCTTTAAGTGCCAACACAGGAGAACCAAGGGCCGGCGCCGGCAGAAGACTTCGGTGCACCAGACAGCTTTCAGGTCAGTGAAGCTTTATTATTGTACGGCTATGGCAATTAATCAAAAATAATAAATAAAACCCCAAAATTACAGTCCACTTAAAAATCTACCCTCCAACGGGTCTCTTAAATAGGTATATTTCTTCGAAATTCTCCTAAAACTTCAAGCATTTATTTATACTAATTTAAGAAATAACTATTTACGATCTATATTTAGTCAATTAATTACACGATTCTAAAGATACATTTTGTTTACAAGGACTATTCTTGGCCATCGCCGAACTTTGTATAACATCCCCATGTAAAGTTCTGGAACTTGGTCTAAACTTTTCACCTGAATCCTTGGCGACTTTCCCAGCTTTGTTTTTTCAACGGCAGTTTGTTACAAGAACGATTTTGTAGATTTAGAATAGTCTAGTGTTTGCTAAAATGAGCACTGAGCTTGCGATGCTTGAGCGTTGAGTAAACGCTAATGAACCTTTAAAACTCGAACTTTAAACGCTCGTGAGCGTAATAGTTTCAGTTTTTAACGTTTGATAGTCTTAAACCTTTGAGGTTAAACGCTTGAGTCTAAAGCGATTAAGGTCAAAATTTTTAAGGTTAGCGTTGACTTGGCGTTCATTTTTACAACACTAACTTGGAAACTGGATTGAGAGGGATGGGGGATATAAAATAAAACGGACAGTTTCCTCGTCCTATAATAATATAGACATACTCCCAAATCTATGGGATAGGAAATAGAGGATGTAACAGGCTGTAAGATTTCATATCTCATTCTACTCCCCGATTCTATAGGATGGGATAGTATGGGAAATAGGATTGGAGATGTAGGAATGGATTTGGAGAAAGCATTTCCTCGATATGGAGGTGTCGCGTACTGTTCGGTCCAAAAATCACTTTATACCGCGAACCCGCAGAATTGGCGATCGACTAGCAAGCTATCCTTCTGGAAGTCGGGCTTTCTGGTCGCTCGCTAAGGCTGCCGAGGGTAACTTCTGTCAGTCGTCACTTCCACCACTGCGGAAACTTGATGGCTCACTGGCCCATGGGGCGAAAGAGAAAGCCGATCTCATGGGCAGTCTCTTCGCCTCAAACTCGACTCTGGACGATAGAGGTGCCTCACCACCGTCCACCTCGAGGTGCACAAGCTCCATGCCGGAAATCTGCTTCACCCAGCGTGAAGTCCGGCGAGCTCTAGCATCTCTTGATATCCGAAAGTCGAGTGGGCCAGATGGTATTCCTGCGGTGGTGCTCAAATTTTGCGCTCCCGAGTTGTCTCCGGTGCTTACGCGACTCTTTAGGCTCTCATATTTCACAAAAAGCTTCCCGTCAACATGGAAGGTAGCTCATGTTCACCCTTTGCCTAAAAAGGGCGACCGCACAGACCCGGCCAACTACAGGCCAATAGCGATCACCTCCCTCCTCTCCAAAGTGATGGAGCGTGTTATAAACACACAGCTCCTTGGGTACCTAGAGGATCACCAGCTGATTAGCGACCGTCAATATGGATTTCGCCATAACCGTTCGGCTGGTGATCTTTTAGCGTATTTAACACACCGGTGGGCTGATGCCATTGAGAGTAGAGGCGAGGCTCTGGCTGTAGGCCTAGACATTGCGAAAGCTTTTGACCGGGTATGGCACAAATCGCTGCTTTCCAAGTTACCATCTTTCGGGATACCCGAGGGATTATGCGAATGGGTTGCCAGTTTCCTGACTGGACGGAGCATCAGAGTCGTTATCGATGGTAGCTACTCCGACACCATGTCTATTAACGCTGGCGTCCCGCAAGGCTCCGTGTTATCCCCAACTCTGTTCCTTCTGCATATCAACGACCTGTTGCAAATTGGTGACATACGTTGCTATGCAGATGACAGTACTGGAGACACCTTGTACAGGGGCCGCGCCAACATCCCTCGGGTCAAAGTGGAAGAGAGTCGCGCCAGGCTTGTGTCTGAAATCGAAGACTCTTTAGATCTAGTCTCGATTTGGGGTTCTATGAACCTAGTGGATTTCAACCCCAGTAAGACGCAAGTCTGTGCATTCACCGCTAAAAAAACCCCTTTTGTTGTAGCACCTCGCTTTCAGAGCATACCTCTTAAGATCTTGGAGAGTATCGGGATCCTTGGTATCGACATCTCCAGCAAAGTCGAATTTAGGGGTCATCTGGACAATAAGGCCAAAATGGCCTCCAAAAAGCTCGGTGTGCTGAACAGAGCGAAGCGGTACTTCAAACCTGGGCAACTCCTTATGCTTTACAAAGCTCAGGTGAGGCCCCATATGGAGTACTGCTCCCATCTCTGGGCCGGCGCACCGAAATACCAATTGGACCCATTTGACTCTATCCAACGACGTGCTGTTCGTATTGTTGACGATCCCACTCTCACGGGCGGTTTAGAATCCCTTAGCATTCGGAGAGACGTTGCGTCTCTCTGTGTGTTCTACCGCCTGTACAATGGGGAATGCTCTGAAGAATTGTTTAATATAATTCCCACCTCGGGTTTCTACAACCGCACCTCCCGTCACAGAAGTGAGGTCCATCCGCATTTCCTCGATACGGAGGTGTCGCGCACTATGCGGTCCAAAAACTATTTTATACCGCGAACCCGTAGGCTGTGGAACGAACTGCCTCAAGAGGTCTTTCCATTGAGCTACGATATGGGGTTCTTCAAGAGAGCTGTGAATAGGATTTTGCAAGGTCGGCGGCGCGCCCGCATGCCCCCTGGTGTTGCAGGTGCCCATGGGCGGTGGTAACACTTACCATCACGTGGGACCGCTTGCTCGTCCGCCCCCTAGTCTATAAAAAAAAAAAAAAACCCGTAGGTTGATTTATATCCCGACGTTTCGAACACTTTGCAGTGGACGTGGTCACGGGGTGACTAATTGATTTTATTTGTCACTTGAGTTATTAAGAAATTTATTACTACCGTCTGAAATTTTTTTGAACTACCGTCTGAAATTTTTTAATCATAACATTCCCTATGCACGTAGTATTCGCTCACGGTGTCCAGAGGTCTTGCAGTATGGCGTTGGCCTTGTGATTTAATTAATTTAATGACTGGATCCCAAGCTGGTGGTACTTGCCAACCATCTTCTCTATTGAAATTTGGGTGTTTCTTAATTTCAATAGCCTCGAGTAACATTCTTGGCATGTACCGGGTCTCTCTAGCGAGGATTTGTGGATTATCAAATCGAATGTAATGGTTGGGTTTGTCCAGAGCATGTTCACAAACTGCAGACTTGGTCGAGCGTCTGTTCTTCATGTCAGCTATGTGTTCTTTTATCCGGATACCGATGCTCCTCTTTGTTTGCCCAATGTATGATAACCCGCATTCACAATCAAGCTTGTAAACACCTGCATCTTGTAGGGGGATATTGCTCTTGACCGGTCTTAAAAATTGGCTAATCTTCTTGTGCGGCTTGAAGTAAGTTTTAATTGAAGCTCGTCTTAAGATATTGCCAATTTTGTCAGTGATGCCCTTGATGTATGGTAAGATGGCAGGTTGTCGCTCAACTGTAGGAGGCTTGGGGCGGCTTCTGTGACGCATTCGTGGGAGTTTGTGATTGTTGCTTCGCAGTACTTGTTTCACATGCAGAAGCTCTTCCTCGAGGTGGTCAGTGTCACAGAGTTTCCCCGAGATCAGTGCCTTTTGAACAGATAATTTGCTCCGTGGAACATTGTCTCACAAAAAACAATGTAAAGAAGGAAGATTTGGAGGCGTTACGCCAAGATATCTCTGCTGTCTTGCGTCGAAGTAAAGTGCCCACACCGAATCTACCTCGTGAACAATATCTTGCACTCACCAACCTACGCAAAAATCCAGACATAACCATACTTCGAGCAGATAAAGGTAATTCCACTGTGATCATGGATACGTCAGATTATAACCTAAAAATACAAGAACTATTGTCGGACGAAAGCACCTACAAACCAGTAAAAAGCGATCCCACGGCCAAAATTGTAACTAAAACTAAAGAAATAATTAGTAAACACTCCGACACACTTGGTTTAGACGTCACGGCACTGGTACCTTCGTGTGTGAAACCACCAAAACTGTATGGATTACCGAAAATACACAAAAATGACGTCCCTTTGCGCCCAATTGTAAGCCAAATTGACTCGCCGACATACAAACTAGCTCAACATCTTGCTAAAATACTGTCTCCACTTCGTGGTCAAACGAGTGCGCATGTCAAGGATTCTTACCATTTTGTCAGCCAAATCAAACATCTACAATTGACTGATGATGAAATAATGGTCAGCTTTGATGTACAATCATTATTTACATGCTTACCTGTACATGATTGCATTGAAATTGTCAAGAGAAAACTAACTGAGCACGACCTACCCATAGAATATGCAGAACTACTAGAACACTGCCTAACATCTGGCTACCTATTCTGGGATAATAAATTCTACATACAGATCGATGGTGTAGCAATGGGCTCTCCAGTCTCCCCCGTTGTCGCCGATATTTTCATGGAAGACTTCGAGGAGAAGGCTTTCACCAGAGCTGTGGCTATGCCGAAGATCTACAAACGGTACGTAGACGATACTTTTGCCGTCCTCCCCAAAATAATGTTTCTGCATTCCTAAATCATTTAAACTCGTTACATGATAAAATCCAATTTACTATGGAGTCTGAGGTCAATAAATCCTTGTCTTTCCTTGACATTTCAGTCATCAGAAATCCTGACAACTCTCTTGGTCATACTGTGTATAGGAAACCCACCCATACAGATAAATATCTCAATGGTAACTCCCATCACCATCCATGTCAGTTGACTACCGTAGGCAAATCTTTGTTACAGAGAGCACACGGCATCTGTGACACTGACCACCTCGAGGAAGAGCTTCTGCATGTGAAACAAGTACTGCGAAGCAACAATCACAAACTCCCACGAATGCGTCACAGAAGCCGCCCCAAGCCTCCTACAGTTGAGCGACAACCTGCCATCTTACCATACATCAAGGGCATCACTGACAAAATTGGCAATATCTTAAGACGAGCTTCAATTAAAACTTACTTCAAGCCGCACAAGAAGATTAGCCAATTTTTAAGACCGGTCAAGAGCAATATCCCCCTACAAGATGCAGGTGTTTACAAGCTTGATTGTGAATGCGGGTTATCATACATTGGGCAAACAAAGAGGAGCATCGGTATCCGGATAAAAGAACACATAGCTGACATGAAGAACAGACGCTTGACCAAGTCTGCAGTTTGTGAACATGCTCTGGACAAACCCAACCATTACATTCGATTTGATAATCCACAAATCCTCGCTAGAGAGACCCGGAACATGCCAAGAATGTTACGCGAGGCTATTGAAATTAAGAAACACCCAAATTTCAATAGAGAAGATGGTTGGCAAGTACCACCAGCTTGGGATCCAGTCATTAAATTAATTAAATCACAAGGCCAACGCCATACTGCAAGACCTCTGGACACCGTGAGCGAATACTGCGTGCATAGGGAATGTTATGATTAAAAAATTTCAGACGGTAGTTCAAAAAAATTTCAGACGGTAGTAATAATTTCTTAATAACTCAAGTGACAAATAAAATCAATTAGTCACCCCGTGACCACGTCCACTGCAAAGTGTTCGAAACGTCGGGATATAAATCATGTCAAATATACGCGATTTAAACCGTTAAAAGTTGTTTAATTGCAATGTATAGTAATCGCGAAAACCTAAGAAAATATTAAACCCGTAGGTTGTGAAACGAACTGCCTTTTCAAGGGTTCTTCAAGAAAGCTGTGAATAAGATTTTGCAAGGTCGGCGGCGCACCCGCATACCCCCTGGGATTGCAGGTGTCCATGGGCGGCGATAACACTTATCATCACGTGGGACCACTTCCATATAAAAAAAATAGTTCTCTGTGAGAGAGGGGTAACGTGGCCATTCAAGCGCGCAGCAGCTGCTGGATTGTAGCGTGCACTCTCACCCTCAAAAAATCATGCATGCATGCATAATATCGAGCAAAATAATCGCATATTTCATTATTCCATTGAAAAAATGTAGGTATTTACACATCATAAACATGCACCTTAAATGTAAAAGGAATTAAATTACAAATATTAATTAATACTTTCGCAATAAATGCTTGTATGCGAGACAATGGAAAAGCATTGTTCTCCACAAAGGCGCCAATTAGTTTCCATTTGCATTTTCGTGTTCCGGGAAGCGATATGGCGGATACTGTCAAAGGGCGAATTTTGGATTTAATAACGGATATTTCGAACATGTTTGAACATTTACTGCCTTGCTCATAAATGCTATTTTTAACAATTGCTTACAAACCTTTGCCCTTTTCAAAGTTAAACATACATATACAAAGTGTAACCGCATCTTTTCCGAAGTAATTGGTAAATCCAAAACCATTAGTAGCCTTTTCCGAAGCCTATTTAGTATAGCAAAAAATTGCAATTTTGGTTAGAAACATTTTTTTGCTTGTTTTATTCATTAGTCTTTTTGCACTATATTGTACAGAGGCGGAGTTAGTGCTTTGAGGCATTCTCTATCAGTCGATACATAAATTTAACCGTTGGTTAAATGTGAAAAATTTAAGCGGGTACAGAAGAAATTAAATGGAAAAGCTTAATTTATATGTATAAATAATAATAATAATATATTGATAATTTACTTATACAATAAAATATATAAATATACATAATAAAAATAAATAATAAATATATAGACCATACATATGAATAAGATAATATAAATATAATATGTACTTATAGTACATACATACATATAATATGAATATAGAGAAAAAGGAAAAAAAAGGAGAAAAAGAGAATGAGAATTTTTTATAGGTATATAAACAAAAATTTGGTAGGCCAAATCCATAATAAAAATTTGCTAAATTGACCGTACACAAAAATTGATATTTTAACAAAAAAATACATAACTTTATAATGAGATATACCTATATCTTTTAGTTACAATCATGAAAGAACTTCGGGCCATAGTCCATGTCAACTGATGTGTATTATTGATATTTGTCTTCGTCTCTTCGAAATGCTTCACGTTGCTTCTTTCGTCACCAAGATTGTGATACCATTAAGTTACTTGCATCTAAAAACATATTGACCTGTTTCGGAAGAGCGTCGCAAGAAACAAAGTACTAAAAGTCATAATGCCTCCTTATGTGGAAACTAAAACGTTATTAAATAAGCGTTTTTAAAAAAAAATGCAATTGTCGCTTACGATGTTCTTCCAAAGAAGGCTTGATATTCAGGACACTTGCATGCATTAACAGAAACACGTGATTACTGTGCATGCGACACGCCCCGCTGCGCAGCACGCCTCTACGAGAGCGGGCAATCAGGCTTAAACCAGGCTAGGATATCATTAAAGGAAATTTGAAGGGCAACTTGATTTCACATTACAATAATAGTATAATAAACTATCTCCAAAGCCAAATAGATAAGCTTAATTAATTAAATACTTCCGGTTAGCAAAAACAAGGTTCCCAATCCCGCCTGAATCGATATCCCAACCGGAAACTTTCCACTGAAAACGGAAACTGGACACGTGCTGAAACTTCTGCAAAGTTTTTGACCTCATACACTGAGAAGATTTCCTTAACCGAATTGCTATTAAATTGATTAATTTGATTGATGAGTAAGGACGATACATAACCTCAAATCAATCAATGTTTGTTGTAGAAAGCAGCCGCCGTTACCACTATGTTTCGATTATATATACCTTAAGTATAAAGTATAAAAAATAAACAAATAATCGTCCGAGGGAAAAAGTAAATCGGAATGAGGGAGAACAACTAAGCGGTTACCACCACCATAATACATGAATTATGATATTTATTCAACCCCTAAATATATGTAATACTCGTACATGCTAACATCAATCAAAAATGTCAACGTTGGCTCGTTCGCAGATGCGTTGCCTATTTTTGGAGATTTAAAGAGTCAGGAATCATTATTATTGAGGTTAGGAGCTCTGCGAATCAATAAAATGATCAGGGCTGTAGTAGAGGTCCAATATCAATACCGAGACTACGATTGTACTCGTATTTCGTATTTTGTAGTTTTCAATCGTGTCACCAATGATTTCGGTGTGAGTATAAGTGGTTAGTTAGACGAATTTGACGTGTAGTGGTGTGTGTAAAAAGGAATGTTGTATGTGTGAAAAATGTATGTACTTAATGGCCATAACAGGCCAAGAGATAAAAAAAAATATAGAAGATAAAAGATAGAAAAAAGGCGGCAGCCATGCATACAGTTCACCTGATGGTATGTGAATGGTAATTGATTATAGCGCAATTAGGGATTTTTGTGTTTTGTAACGACGAGAAGCGCGAGAAGTAGGAGCTTAACGCCATCTTCCGGATAGCTTCCGTTATCTATCGCTTTATATTTATGGTTTTAGCCTTTCGTCCCAATATCCCTAGTTTGAAGAATCGTCTAAAACTATTCGTCCAACGAAGACATTTTACACGGCCAAAAACATATTAAGTTACTCCAAAACAACAAGTAGGGAAATAGATGTTAATCACTAATAGCAATTTGTTAGAACAACTGTTGGACATTAGTTATTTTAAGACACACTAAAATACAGACTTTACGATATGACATTCTTGCGATATGTACAATCGTTAATGACGATTGTACATGACACAATCGTTGTTTCACGACTGACACGTGATGTCACGACGTGTGACAATGACACGTGATCGTTAAAAACGTTACAGGAATCGTTTGGCCCTAAATTGAACTAAATTCTAATAAGAATATTTTATACAGGTAATGAGATAATCGTAATCTATACATTTCATTATATAGGTATATATAATACATCTACTTTATTAAATACTAGCGACCCGCCCTCGCTTCGCTTCCGTTTATAAGATATTTTTTTTTACAATTTCAAAATAAAATATAGCCTATAATTAGACACGGATAACGTAGCTTCCTATTTGTGAAAGAATTTTTGAAATGGGTTCAGTAATTCCAGAGATTACCCTCAACATAACGCTTCCATCTAATCCAGAGATTATCACAATTTTACCTCTTTATTATATTAGTATAGATCATCATAACAAAGTGGTGACTGTACATTAAATATTAAAATAAAATGGTTAAAGATACTACGAATGATAAAGAGCCCAAAACAAGATTTTTGTGAGTTTTTATGTCCGAACGCGCATGTCGCCAAAACCACAAGACGGATTTTAATGAAACTTAAATAGTTGTAGCCTATATACTTGCTTTTTTTTTAAATTGTCACTAGCTCGGCGGTGAGGTAAAACATCGCGAGGAAACCCACACGTTCCAGAAAGAAAACAGAAACATCTGGAGTTGGTATGTGATCCACCAATCCGCACTGGGCCCACGTGTTGATTTAAGGTAGTGGGACATTATAAGCTGATACATTATACAGTATGTAGATCTGTTTAAAAATTAAGGTACTTTTTATCCAGATCCAAAATAGAGATAAAACTGGAATAAAGCTCACACTACGCGCACAAATTCGCGGGCACCGCTAGTTTCAATTTAAAGAGAGCACAGTTGAGGGGAGAGTACATTATTGTATCCTGTTTTAGGATACAATAAAGTACGGACATATGATCGTAAAAAAATATTATAGAAATTATTAAGAGTAATTTACACAGACACTATCTCTGCTTGCGTAAGATAATCTTAATTTTAAAAGGAGTGTTGCGTCGCGAGGAATTTTGTCGTGTTCACATTGAACACAATATGAGATTACATCCTGTTTTGACGCAGGACTGCGGGGGAGGGTCGCGTGATTTGTTTCTGGCAAGATCTAAAAAAAATGTATTTGTTATTTTTTTTATTAGTGTATATATGTATATATAGATAGGTATATGAGTGTGCGCTTCTACATCTCAAAATATACCGTGTAACCGTAACCAGCCCTTTTATCGTCCACTACTCGACATGGACCACCTCATGCACATTGTCCCGTGCATGAGGGATGTAGAGGTCCTCAGCGTTTGTGGTAGCGTATTCATTATTCTTTAGTCGTCTTTTACGACGCCCACGGGTTGAAACGGGGTGGTGCTAAATATACTGAATATCAATTGATACATCATAGTGGGACTATGAAAATTAATGATCAAAATAGATAACTTCGTAAGTGAAAATTAAAATCGGGAGTTTTATTTAATTCACAATCCGAACTCATATTTACTTTTCTTATTATCGAATAAAAATTCAAGATTGTCAAGTTTTTTCAAACTTTTAATTACACCAATTTCTATCCTGTCCTAATTTTCCAAAAAAAAAAAATATCTCGTCAGAACTCGTCTAAGAAATAAATAAAACAAACTTTCTGTCTGTGCAAACTTTCTTCGAGTCCAAACTCCAAAAATATTGAATGAGACCAAACTTTATCTCCCCTCTGATATAATTGTGTCTGAGCAGACGGCACTTGTACTGAAATTCATCGTTCATGTAATAAAACAGCGTTTCCATTCGTGGGATGAAAAGGGACATTCAAACTTAATGTCCCGTTTAAGGGAAAGTTTGCGAATTAAGATGTCTTGCAGGGGTCTATTGTCTAAATTGTGCGTCTTTGAGAAATCAAAATTATAATTTACTTTCTGCACCATATCATGCACCATACTATACCACACAGAAAGCTAAAAGTAATTAATCTATGTGTATATATATATATATATATATATAGGACGCAAGGGTCACAGCTTGCACTTAGGTCGCTTGTTAACGACACGGTCTGCCGCCGTGAAATCCTACGGACTGAACTGACCACATCGTCAATGTTGGAAGCTTGTTAACACATACAGCGATGCCATGGCGCCCCCGCCGTAGATGATCCGTCTGATGATATCGAATCAATGATATCGAACAGTGTTGTATGGAGGTCCCTTTTGTACGATAATGTTTAATGAAGTTTTTTTAAATAAATAGAAACGAAAATTATTGATCAATGAGTGTTCCAACGTATATAAGCTCCTTTGCAGCTTATTATCAATTTGATCGATAAGCGGCTAGATAGCGACAACGTTATGAACGAAGCGTAACGAATATGAATCTTACAGTCATCATGTTAAGACCTTACCTATAAAATTGTTGTTTGTTCATAGTGACCACTTTGAACTTAGTTATTTTGCGTATGGATTGGAATTCCAAATTCAAATTAATTTAAATTTAAAGCAATGGTATTCTTTTTTAAAATCAGTTATTCATTTTATTTTCCGTCAAACGACATTTTGCTTAGATATCGTTGTATTTGTGTCCATAGAAAAGTTAAAAAATCGCGTTATTTTCGAATATGAGTTCCGTCGGGGCAGCAACGCAGCACAGACGTCATGCAATTTCAACGAAGTTTACGAACCAAACACCGCAAAAGAATGTACAGTGCGTTTTTAGTATTGATCGTTTCCGTTCTGGAAATTTCGACCTCAAGAACAAGTCCCGTGGACGACCGGAGACTGAAATCGATAATGGCGAATTGAAAGCAACAGTGGAAGTGGATTCATGTCAAACCACCTCTGAGTTAGCAGCAGCCGTCGGCGTAAGTGACAATATGATATTGATTCATTTGCGTCAAATCGGGAAAGTGAAGAAGCTCGGAAAGTATGGGTACCGTATGAGCTTAATGAAAGTCAGCTGCAAACACGCATCGAAGCTTACTTTACTTTGCTGAACCGGCACAAAAATGAAGGGATTCTGAATTGTATTGTCACTTGTGATGAGAAGTGGATCCACTATGATAATCGTAAACGTTCGTCACAAGTAAACGTAACCAAACGTAAACTGAGTGATAAGATGATCATGGTGACTACATGTTAGTCCTGTGTCGGTATTATTCACTACAGCTTCTTGATATCTGGCACAACAATTAATGCAGATGTGTACTGTGGCAAACTACAAACGATGATGGACAAGCTCGCGGTCGTTAATCGAGTCTGGTCAATCGTTCTAGTCCACTGCTTCTCCATCATAACGCTAGCACATACACCACACGACGGATAGTCTCAAAGATACAGGAGCTTCAACTGGAAACTCTCCACCACCCACCATACTCGCCAGACCTTGTCCCTACTGATTTACACGGGAAAAATTTAACTCCGATGAGGCACTGAAAAAGGAGAATTCACCGATTCCCGTCCCTAGGAGTTCTACAGCAAAGACCATTAAAATTCCATCATTAAAATGGCAAATGTGAATTGATAATAATGGACAATACTTCGATAAATTAATTCTATAATTTTCATATAACAAAAAAATATATGGATTTTTCCTTAATACTAGTTTAGGACTGCAAAAAGACGGTCCGTTTTTCTACATAAATACGGATTTTTCAATTATTATTAGCTCAGCAGTGAAGGAATACATTGTATGGAGTGTGACTAAGAAAAACTAAAAATTGGTTGTGTAATATCCATCAATACGCACTGTGACCGCGTGATTAAAAGCGATTATAAGTGATTGTAAGAAGTCCGTGTATTACAGTGAGACTATCAGTAGACTACACTGATCGATATCAGTCTGTAACGCCTCACTGGTCACAGATAATGGTAAGGGTTAACAATCAAGATTGATAACATGATTGATAACAATCAAGAGTTCGCACAAATACAAATTCCTTTACGGTTAGAGAATGAACTCATTATGAACTTATTCGGTAAGTGGTTAGAGAGCACCAACCGCAAATATAACGTTGTAGAACGAACCACTTGGAGCAAACACTATGAACTTATTCGGTAAGTAGTTAGAGAGCACCAACCGCAAATATAACGTTGTAGAACTAACCACTTGGAGCAAACACTTTAGAACTTAACTTATTCCCTTAGAACAACGAAAATAATTAATTTTAAAATCTGTGTAATAATTAGTTTACGATCGCAAAACAATGATTGTAGTCGTGCTAAAGCTCGGTAAGCCAATGCTCTAAATGGCAAAACTAGTATTATATTTGATACAAGAATTTGATAATTACTATTACCTAGTGTACCTAAGCTGCACCAATACCAGGCCACTCGATCAGGTGAGGGCTTCACTAAGGGGAAACTTTGCCAAAGTGGTTCAGTAAGTAAACTTTCAAGTAGGTGTACGTATCATCTATATTGTTAAACTACCCGAAGTTTAGTAGGTAATTAAGAAGCAATTTAAGCGCAATGTGTTGCCTACTTTTATATTTCCACATTTTAAACTGCTGCACATTTAGTTAGTGTTTGTTGCCGATAAATTAGATAGATGATACTTTAACGAACGCCTTATTATATCGCATTGGTTTGAAAATACCAGCCCTCAGGTCACTAAAATCGGCCACTCCCAGGGCGTTTTAATTGTTGTTCTTAACAAATTATTTCCCTCGGAGCCTGCTTATTGTATTGTTGGAGTTTTTCATACTCGTAATTCATTTTTAATGTTATTTTTACCTTTCCTTTTTGGGAATTCATGAAAATTAGTCGTATAACTTTAGGTGGCAGTTGAAAAAGTTTTTTTTCCATTGGGAATATGAATTTTATTGGACGGTTGAAAGGTTATTGGAAGGTTCCAATAAAATTATTTCTTATTCAGTGTTACAGTACCTTTATTAATGGCTGCCTTAAACGTAAAATTGTACTGACAATAAAAACATTGTCAGCTGACAACTGCCAATCTATAATTTTTGCTTCCCTTGGTATATTTAATAGCTGACCAAATTGCTATAACTTTGTTATTCATTTACATATATGCCCTAATATTGTCGGATAGTCTCAATAGTTCAAAGATAAGACCAACTTAAAAAATTTGGTTCCGACCTGAACCTGTCATTGCCACAGTCAATAGCCCTTTTAACATCCGCTGGGCCTCCTCATACACATTATCTTGTGCATGAGGGACGTATGGCCTTCAAATGTCACGCAAGCCAAGCGGGTTGGCCAGTCCACTCTCTTGGAGATAGTGTAGTTCCTCGGGGCTTGTGGGCTATGTTATTATCCCTTAGTTGCCTTATAGAACACCCATAGGAAGAGATAGAGTGGTACTATTTATAGTCAGCCGACAAAAATATTGTGGGAAAAAAAAATATTCTCCTATATTTACTTATACTATATGGATTATTTATATTGTTTACTATCTTTTAGGTTAAAATTTTTAGTTTGTATACAATTTTATTTTAAATAAGAGATGCGACTAACCCTCATGCATAGCATTTTGGAAACACTATAATAATTATACAGGAGCAAGCTGAAAATCAGCGCTGCGACCTTCTGCGCACTGATATATTTATTTAACTCCGTATACCATTGTTTTGTTCTTGTAATTTACAGTGTGGCAAATAAAGAATTTATTTATTTATAATTAAAACCATGAACGAAACAAAACGGAAGCCTATTCAAACTTATATTCCCTACATAAACACCTCTTTAGTATTACTGAAACGAAGCGTATTGAAGCGCTCCGCGAGCTTTCGTTTATATGCAACAAGGCAAAGGTTAAAACGGCAAACTCGTCACGGGAAAGTCGAAACAAATCTCGAGACTGGCGGGAAAAAGAAATGTAACGATAAAAAACTGCGTTGGAGACCATTTTAACTTGTCTGCACAGAGATCTATATTTACTGGAAATAACTGGGCGAAAATATAGGTTTGTAGATATGTTGTCGAATATAAAGCAAAATATATAGATAAAATCTTTATTGTACACCAATACTGATTGCACAATGACAACTTAAATAACACGAGAAAGCGGCCTTTGGCCAAAGTGATCATTTCCAGGCAAAGTTTCGTTGGTAAGGAGAAAACAGATAAAATTATCAAATAAGTGTAGATAGATCCAATTTTACATAATATAACTTAAAAAAAATATTTTTCTATTAATATACTATGTGGTCGGTAATTAAAATCCGTTCAGTACCTAGTATCTGCACGATGCGCGTTCAAACAGATAAGTACACAAAAATACAAAAAAATATTATATACAGATGTATAGATGTTATACAGTAGATATAACCATAATTATTTTCGAGCAAAAACGTATAACAAATGTCTGTTACTTACAGCTACACTTCGAATGAATCATTTCTAGTTTATTTGTATCCGTGTCAACCCCTTCAATAATTCTCGTGGGCGTATCAGGACAGGAGACAAGGAAAACTGACAGAAAACGACGTGGATTGTATTTTAAACTAGCAGTGTCTACTCGGTGTTATTCAGAAGAATCATTCATCAATACATACATATTATTATATTAAAATACAGAGCGTCTATACATTTTTTTTTAAAGTGGTTCAATCTTTAATATAAATTAGTTAATATATGTTATTAAAATATATGTTAGTTAATATAGAGCCCAAATAAAAAAAAAAGTATTTAAAACTAGATTGCATAGAAGCGACCGATTGGCGAAGTTGGTAGTGAACCAACCTGCCTGTTTAAAGACAATGTTTATTCAGGTCTGCGTGTGTTTTTATCTTTGTGTGTGCCTCTGAACCCACAACACAGGTAATCTTAGTGTGAGGCCATTGAGTGTGGCGTTCTATGCAATATATATAGGTATAAGTGGATATCTACATATAGACACTACAGTTTATCAAATTTCAAAAAACTAATGTACGCCATTGTTTGAGGATTATGTCATAGATCGTGATCGCCAATGCCAAAAAACCGAATTATAATCATTAGCCTAAATACCATTCGAACAAATTCCGTTGATTATGACGTTATTCAAATAGCGGCTAGGTTGCGTCAACTGCAAATACAACGTTGTAGAACGAACGTGAACTTTCAGCAATCGAATTTGAACGTTAAAATACCTACATTAAGGCGTTTATGAATGCAAAACAGGTAACTTACAATTAATACCAAATACGAACACAAATAGTACTAATGCCATTCTTGTAAATACTTAGTTACAATTTATTGTTCAGAGTTGCTGTCGGGAAAAGTCCTTGTTATAAGAATAAATTTATTTTGACATAACTCAAGTTACAGAAGATTGTTTACTCACTATAAAGATAATAATTATTCTATGCTGTAGATACTTATTTTTCCTTTCCAGGATGAAACGGAATGGATCGTTAATCTTCGAACGTGACGATGAATAAAGTATTCCGTAGTGTCAACTACGGCACGGTATACATATACCATCGGTATACTGGTACTGGTATACCAGTCTCTGGGATACATTTATACTGCCCTCCTTAGAAAAAAAGGTATAACTGCATTTTGACATTTGAGAAAAATTTAAAAAAGAATAGTAAAATTTCCATTTTAATCAAGTTAGAAACTTTGAGTTTTGGATAAACAAAAAGTTCCTCGGGACTTGTGGTAGCGGATTCGTTATGCCTTAGTCGCCTTTTACCGACACGCACGGTAAGTGATGGGGAAACTCTTAAGTAGGTATTAAAAGAAATTAAATACTCTGGTTAGCCTAAAATGTTTGTAGGTATAAAGATAAGCCAGATATTAGTTTCACCAGAAATAAACATACATTAGACAACTGATACCTATGTGGTTAGTCGAAATTGAATCTAATTAATTCTATTATTTCGCAGTTCATTAAGCCGCAACTATAAACAATCAAAAGTTTCACATTTCGGTCGTGTGTCATTGGACAACACCTAATTATTTGTAACACGAACATTTAATGACACAGTCATGGACCGTGACGTTTTACTATGTAGACAACAACATACTTATTTAAAAGCATTTTTCTAGTTCTTATTACCAGCTCATTAATGTGCCCATCAGTGTAGGTTGTTCTGCTGCCCAACGTACAGTCGGCAAAAAGGTAATGTATTCCCATCGGTACCTTAATTCGCTTGTAATAAGGACTAGAATCGAACGGTTTTGGATACATAAGCGTGTTGCTGACCGTACTTGTAATTTCACTTTTATTGCGGTTTCGCTTTTACCTGATGTCCTAACACTTCTTTGTTATTAGAAGCCGGGCTTAGTCCAAATTACAGGTAGGTACATGTAATGTCTTAGCCTCTTATAATAATCGTTTTCCGTGGTATGTTTGACATAGAAAATGTCGTAAATAGGCTATGGATGTTTTGGACAATGTCGACGTGTTATAGTGAATACCATTTTTTATACAAAGTGAAAGGTTGTTTTCTTAAGTCAATGTTTTACTCCGTAATGACATAAATCTAAGTTGGTGTTTATTGGTCTTTTTGATCTTAGAAAGAATAATCATTGGTATGCTAGATCTTGGAAAGAGAATTAAAACGAAAACAAGTACATATTACAGAAATCAGTTGTACGAGAAACTGTAAGCGTTTCAATAAGAAAGCCTCTATAATTACAGATACAGTTAATTAATGATTATATAGGTTTAGCAGCATTCAAAAGTTACATGTGCAATTTTTGCAATCATCACTAACAATTTTAAAAAAGCGTACATATAAGATGATATACGCAAAATTAATACGAAAATATGAAGTGCTGACAAATCGCTGGTGCTTATAACGGTTAACACATACCTACCCTTAGGTCATTCACCATTCAAGGTCAACATTGCCATTTCAAATCAAAACAAACCATTATCAGCCTCATCTCGCCTCTAAACTGAAAGATTTCACCAGCTTACTTGTGAAAAGATAAAAAGGCGGAACTCACCGTCTACGGCTTTCAGCAAACCCACCGTTAGAGCGCGTCAAACAAACAAATACGTAACGCAGACGTGACGCGGTCGATACGACGGCGTGACGCGGGCGTGCGTCGGCCGTGGCGGCGCGCTCGTAACTGGTAGGGCGGGCGGGACATGGCGTAGGGAAAGGACGGATGTGGCATCTTTTGTTTACCTTTTTCGTTATGATATGACAATGACAAAGAAAATTTAATTCAAGAACAGAGGGATTGCTTCTGCTGTGAAAGTTCTTCGTGACAAGTCAATAAAATTGTTGATTTTGATGAAGATGTCGGTTGCTCTAAACATTAAGCTTATAGTCATTAGTTAATAGGTAAGTGGTAAACTGCTTAAAATTATAGGTCCCCAACAACTCCGAGTAGAATGGCATTAGTCTGCATGATGTTTTAATACAAAACTGCATTTAACTAGGAGAAGTGCAGCAAAAGCGTTGGACTATAAGGTCTATATGGTTATGGTTTGCCAGTGCCTGGGCAACTAATGCTCTAATTGGTCCAGGTTTCTGTTCACAGTTTTTTTCTGCTCCGTAGATATATTTTACATCCAAAGCGTACCACCACCCACTACGTTCCGCTCCTCTTATTAAACCACTGCCAGTGAATTCTGTCGAATACATTAGCTATATATTCACCAAAATCAATCAAGATTAACACTTGTATGCACACTTCATTGGGCACCTCGTTACTTTCATTCCTACTCGTAACTCCTGAACTGTCTGCCCATCGCATGTTACAAAACATTCAACGCTGGTACGTTATTGAAACATTTTGAACACACCTATCAACCTCACGAAACTTCACGGAATTACCGAAGTCTATCGCTCAATTTTATGCTGCTATTTTCACCACTTCCATACAAATATAATATAAACACCATTTTAATACGTTTAATGTTACAATGATATGGCCGATATTTAAATATTTCCATTCAATAAGTAACGGATTGAATAAGTGACTGAATTCAATAAGTTTTAGCAACAGACTGAAGAAACCAGATGAAAAAAGCGAGTTGACAAAGACCCACCCAATCTACATACAGAACATAAGTAAACTACTCCGGATATTGGTGTGAAAACTGTAAAGAGAAGTGTAAGATAAATCCGGTTGGACTGCTCTATCTAATTCTGGACTCTGGAGTAGTTCCAGAATCAATGTGATGGAAGAAGGAAGATGAAAGGTCCAAACTACGATGTACAAACGTACAAACTGTTACAATTGTTGGACAAACGTTGGATAACGTACAAACAATCCACAAATACTGATTGTGCGAGACTGGAGAACCATGTCATCGGTTATTTATTTATTTACCTGAGTAGGCTGTACAGTGTTCCTACCAATGGGCCTAATCAGAGCCCCTTACAATATTTACTTATGCTAACATAATAATAACAACAAAACTACTTCAATGCAAACGTAATCACTACTGAGTATCCACTGCCGCACCTACGAGGTTAAGGAACAATTCAAGGAACTCTTGCAAGAAACAATGAAACAAGTCCACATATGGGTATTGCTGGATAAGGTTTCGCTTGTCTACTGCTGGATGCCTCTCCTAATGCTCGCCACCACATAAGATCTTCCGTTTTTCCATCCAGCCACTACCGGTAAACCAAGTCATCAGTAATTTTGGCCGAAATGCGTCCCACATTGCATTCCTCGGTGCGTGACCTCCATGGAGACCAATCAATGGAGACCTCCATTCAAGGAAGGATTCGTTTATGCCATTGATTGTCGATCCAGCGGTAGAAATGACCTGCCTATTACCACTTAAGCATATCCATCGGTGACTTTCGTTCATTGTCATATCTCTTCGTTGTAGATTGTGTACCTAAAAGTACAAGGGTGAGTAAAAAATTATCTACACTTCGGTCTACAATTTCTACATATATCATATGTATATATATCATATACATACATGTACATATTCGTTCTACATATATAATATGTATATCAATTTTCAATATAGTCTCCTTTCTTGTCAATACAAGCTTGCGTATTCCTTCCAAGAAAAAGGTTTTCGGTTGGAAGCAAAGCCACTTTTGCACCGCTTCCTGCATGTCTACGTCTGTGAAAAATCGCCGACCTTGATGATGGTCATTGATTGAACCATGACTGATCTTCAAAGAAGACGCTACCTCATCGATGGTAACTCGTTTATCCGCCAGAACTATCTCTTTAGCATGCTGAATCTTGTCGTCCGTGGTGGAGGTTGACGGGCGTGCTACTTTCTCTTCGTGCGTTAGACTTGTCCGGCCAGTTTAAACTTTTCGATGAACGAAAAAACACTTTTACGTGACAAGGCACTGTCCTCGTATTGTGATAAAAGTCTACGATGAAGGGGCTATCCCTTTCACACCTTCTGACCAGAAAAATCGGATCACTGCTCGTTGTTCTTCCTTGGTGCAAACTGCTAGCGGAGCGGACATATTTACACTGTAATCGCCGAAAGGCAATTGACGCGATCGGGCTCAGATGGCGCACACATGACTACAGTCGTACCAACTCTAAGCATGCATGCGTAGAAGGCGGTATGACAACCTTAAAGGTGTGTTATGATGAAAGTGGAGATATTTTTTTACTCTCCCGAGTACATACGTAAATAAATATACATACATACAAGCATACATACAAACATAATATGATCCATACACAGAAAAATGGAACAGAAAAGGATGCCGATATTTCGGCCCAGTTACAGTACTTAGTTATCAGTACGTGACCCACTACTACTGAATATAAGGTTG